>CM067340.1:20427500-21883333 GCA_034376525.1 Nicotiana benthamiana | reverse complement strand
ATGGCTAGTGTCACTAGGGTTCAGGGATTATCTAGGAGAAGTTTGAATCATTTCCGGCATGTTTGTGGATTTAGGGTTGGGATTTAGAATGAGATTCGAAGCGTTTCAGGGTGAGTCCAGAGTGGTAGTGTGCATGGCTGGAACCGGGAGGTGAAGGTGTATTGGTGGTGTATTTTTGGAAGGCTTTGGGATGGGGGTCACCAGAGGTAGGTTTTACGGCCACCTTTTAAGATATATTCGAGATGGAGGGGTGGTATTCGAAGGGAGGTGGTTATGGGACAGGGTAGAGGAGGTCGTGCTGGTTAATGGGTGTAATTTTGGGGCCGTTTTGTTGCCGGTCGCTTCCGTGAGGTAATTTCCGGCGACGACAGTTGGGTGGTAATGCAGTGGTCAATGGGTGGTGCCAGGGTTGTCAGTGGTTGTTTGTCAATTAGAGGAAATTGTCCGAGGAAGGTGGGTTTGGTCGTGTATATTACTGAAGGTGTTTGGACATATGTATACAAAGACGAACATGCTTCCATGGCCGTTGGATTGTGCGAAATAAACGACTGTGATGATGGAAGGTGTAAACGTTGTCGTTTGGGTGGATGTGGGTGTGGACTGGGCTGGCTGGTTGTTTAGGCTAGGTGTGTATGGGTTCAGAGACGGAACAAATTGGGCCACTAAGGTCTGGTCCAATTGTGGGCAGCCTGAGTGGCTGCCCATATACATGTATTGTACTTTTTGTTATATATTTTTTTACTTTTATTTTAATTAAAATTACTTACTAAATTTATTTAAAAACCACAAATCACAAATAAAATTAAAACAAGTCAAAAATTAAACAAACTTAATTTCAAGTGCTGGACACACACACACACACACACACACACACACACACACACACACATATATATATATATATATATAATCCTACACTTTTAGAGTTCTATAGAAACTTATTTTGACCGGTCAAAAATCATATGCTCACAATACTGGTGAGCTTGAGTTACAACTCTTTCATGTGAGTCATTTTCACGATTTGAGTATGTTCAGACCGTTGCTTATTGGTGCGCGTATTGTGCTAGTTATAGCTTAGGCCTCTATTTATGTGTCAATTTGAGGAGATCATTGGGATCATAAATGAATAAAAACATATTCAATTTCAGCATGATTGGTGGATAAAAATCAAGGTTCAGCTCTTAAATTTGCTATGGTATTTTTCAAAAGAGATGTGGCTTTATGAATGGGTGATTTAAGAAGATGGTTATGGTTTATTGCATGTTTCCTTTATTATTGGTAGTATATGACAGTATTGGAATGATGCTTTAGCTAATAGGAGGTTTTCTACCAGTTTCGGTTGTCGTGCGCAACTGTTGTGAATAGAAGTTATCGCTACGAGCGTTCGAGTTATGCAGTATATCATAGGATTACTTCCGAGGTAGCAGGAATGGGTTATTACAGTTGGTTCGGGTATATTCAGAGTATAGGTATTAGGTTTTTGGTCGTATTGACAGTTTCAAAAGTGAAAATGTGCTTTTATGGCCTATGAGCCAAATTGGATTGTGCAATTTCAGTGGCAATGGGTTATTGCACCTATATGAGATAGGGTGACGTGGGATCACCCCCGGGCCCAACCTCGGGTATACGGATGGTAAGGTTAGTCAGTGATTGGTTGGCTTATAGAATAAGTCAGAGTATGTTGAGGACGAACGTGTATTTAAGTGGGGGATGATGTAACGACCCGATCGGTCGTTTTGAGCTTTTATACCTTTATCAAAAGTTCTCTGGCATCACTTTCCCCGTGTAATGTATTATGACTTATGTAGATCGTTGGTTGGTTTTTAGGAAATCGGAATGAATTTGAAGGGAACCGTCTCAATTGAAAGCTTTGAATTTGGAATTTTTATGATTTTGTTGGCTTCGTTGGGTGATTTATGACTTAGGAGCGTGATCGGAATTGGTTTTGGAGGCCCGGAGTAGAATTAGGCTTGCATTGGCGAAGTTGAGATTTTGGTAATTTCCGGTTGGTTGGTGAGTTTTGATCCGGGAGTCAGAATCGAATTCTGAGAGTTGTAGTAGTTTTGTTATATCATTTGGGATGTGTGTGTTAAATTTTAGGTCATTCAGACGTGGTTTGGTTGGGTGTTTAATATAAAGTGTATTTCGGAAGATTTTAGAAAACATAGGCTTGAATTGAGTTTTGGGTAATTTGATGTTGTTTGAGGTGTTTTGATGATTGCAAAAAGTTTGAATAAGGTTTTAGGATGTGTTGGTTGCGTTGGTTGAGGTCCCAGGGACCTGGGGTGAGTTCCGCGTGGTCAATCAGACGATTTTTAGAGTTGAGAGTTGCAGAAAAATCAGTTCAACAGTTGCAGGTATTTTGGCCTTCGCATTTGCGAAGGGCTAGTTTTTTATGCTATGTGTTTGTGTAGTTATAGGCCGCGCTTGCGAAGGGTTCATCGGGCTGTTCATTGTGTTCGCGTTATGGTTTACGCGATCGAGTATAAGGAATTTGGTACCAGGAGAATTTCTCATCATGTTCGCGTTGTGTTCTCCGTGTTCGCGGAGGTATAGGAGGAAAGGCATCGAGTTCGTGACCTCTGTGTCATGTTCGCATAGAGGAAAAAGTGGTCAACGTGAATTTGTGCATCGCGATCGCGAGGTGTTAACCGCGATTGCGAAGGAGGATTTATATGTGCTGGGCAGAATGTTTTAAAAAGGCTATTTCGCGATGTTGAGGCTAAGGACCTCCATTGTTGAGCGATTTTGGAGCTTGGAGCTAATTGAAGAGAGATTCAAGGGGAATCTCGTAGAGGTAGTTTTTTTTAACTCAATACTTGATTATTATGTGAATTCCACCTAGCAAATCGTTGAAACTAAGCCAAAAATTAAAGAACTAGGGCTTGAGAAATTCAACTTTTGATTAGGAATTTGAAGGACCATTTGGGGTTGGATTTTAGAACTTTCGATATGTATGAACTCCTGGGGAGATAAGAAATCCGTTGATGTGAAAATTTCTAAGTTTCGATAAGTGGGAACAGGCCTCGGGTTTTGCTAATTTTGGGATATTTGACTTTTTTTTTATTGTTTTCTCTATGGCTTTGTTCCCTTAGCATATTGTGACGTATTCGTTATTCTTTTGGATAGATTCGACATGCGTGGAGGCCGATTTTTGAGGCAAAGGCGTCACGAGCTAGAGATTTTGCCGGTTCAAGGTGAGTAATGGTTGTAAATGATACACTGAGGGTTTGAAACCCCATATTGCATATCGTACAACTACTACTACGGATGATAACTTGGTCCATCCCGATTGATGAATTTATCGCATATTTGACTGAAACGTATTTTTTATCATCATGAATTGGTTTGATTGCCATATTTGGGCTTCGTGCCAATTATTTGAACCCTTCGGGAATTTTTATCTCTATTTCCTCGTTGTTTTGATTTATTATGTGAACTCTGTCCTATTGATATCTACCCTTTTAAAAACTCAACCACTTTTACTCAGATTTGAAACTTAAATGATATTTCTAATTGATGTTTTATGCTGAGAACTACTGTTTTACTAATTCCCGGGGGGCTTGTGATGGTTTTCGGACTAAGTGAGGCCAGGGATATATTGAGTAATATGAGGCCGAGGGCCTGAAATAAACTTAAATGCCATGACGTGGCTTGAGTGATGTGAGGCCGAGTGCCGAGTGGTGATGCCAAGAGGTAGCTTGATATAGCGCTTGGGCCGTAAGGGGCCCCTCCGGAGTCTGCACACCTACAGTCAGCTGGGGTACCCATTATTCTTAGAGTGAGCCCGAGGCACTGATATGAGTCATTGTGAGGAAACTGGAGGGGTGATGATATTCTGAGAGTGAGCCCGAAGGGCTGATATGAGTGATTGTGAGGTTGCCCGAATGGGCTGATACTATTCCGAGAGTGAGCCTGAGGGGCTGATACAAGTGATTGTGATGTAGCTAGAGGGGTTGTCACTATTTTGAGAGTGAGACCGAGGGGCTGATATGAGTGATTTTGATGTAACCCGAGGGGTCTAATACTTTTTTGAGAGTGAGCTCTAGGTGCTAATACGAGTGATTGTGAGGTAGCCCGAGGGGCTGGTACTTTCTGAGATATTTCTTGAGGGGTGAACTTTTATGTGTTCATCTTCCATATTTACTTTTCATCTTACCTTTTATACTGTGCTATTTGTGCCCGAAGGGCGGATTTTCTATGCTTATCGGTACTAACTATTTGGTAATCATTGTGTAATTGTGGAGAAAGTCATTTTCAAAGAGGTTTAAACTAAGCTAAGATACTTTTTAAAGATTTCATAGCTTCACTACTTTTCTCAAAGGGTTTTACACCACTTCTATGCAGCGTGTTGGTTACTTTAAATGATTTCTTACTACTCAGTTTTTATTTACCTTTATTTCTCATTGAGTTAGAGTACTCACTTGACTTCCTACACCGTGTGTTCAGATGCAAGTATTTATGCAACTGATAGCGGGTTTTGACTAATCGGAGGCAGAGTTATCTGAGTTTGCAAGGTGACCGCCAGCGTTCGCATCACCGCTTTTCTCCCTTTTGTTTATCACTCGAGTTTCATATATTTCAGACCTTGTAGTTATATTTATACTCTAATAAATGCTCGTGACAAGTGACACCGCAATTTGGGATGCGTTTGGGTTGCACTTCTGCATTGTTATGGCGATCTCTGCTTTTTAGTAGTTATTTAAACCACGATTTAGTTGTTGACTTCGAAATTTGAGATGTGTCAGCTAGCCTTGTCTTCACGAGAGGCACCATCACGACCAGATATAGGTTTTGGGGTCTTGACATACACTATCCTTCGGGGGTGATGTGTGTAAAAAAAAGATATGTAACATTTGCCATGACGGAACTCTTTTATAACTAGGGATATTTTTAAGGGAAAAATCCATATAAAAAAACTGGATTGCCTACTTTTCAACTTTATAGACCATATTTCAATTTACAATTGAGTAGCCCAAAAATAACATGCCCATATCTGAAAAAGGGTCGTTATTTCTACTTTTTGGGATTTAGAAGTGGGATTTTGTATCTTTCAGTGGAATTTTAACTCATTCTTTCCATTCTTCTTCACCAAATCGACAAAAACACGATCTTGCAGTCAATGCAACTCAAAAAACCTTAGAAATTGTTCTTCGCCTCGCATTAACAACAAATCTAACACAAAAAGTAAATTTTTTTTGCTGCAATCAGTACAATTTTCATTTTTGCCGAAATTTTGATTTCTACTCTTTGTTCGATTGAAATTTTTCTAGTTTATGCTCTTCATAGTTATGAATAAGAAGAAAACAAGTTTATTAATTTCGTCAGAGATTGTGTAATAATCGAGTTGGCATTCCGCCACAACAATTTATTTGTAGCTATTTTGGGACATATTAGAATCGATTGTGAGTTTAACACATTAGATTTTAACTTTCTCCCTAATGATGGTTTGCTACTGATACTTATTTACAACGATACTTGTGTTAAGGTGTATATCTAATTAAGGAAGGTAAACTTGAATTTCACTGAATACCCACTATTTGTCACTGAGAAAGATATTTATGATAATCCTTTGGTTGCTACAAGTTCCAATTACATAGATGTATCCATAATTGATAGCAACGAGATTATGTGATATTGAGAACATGGGTATAATAGATAATATGTTGAACGAATATTTGAGGAGGATTAAGTTTATAAAGATAAAGAGACAGTAGTCAGTGTGATGAAGTACTTGGCTGTACGCGAAAGGTTCCAATTCAAGGTGAAGAGATTAAGCGCAATAAGGTATGGAAATAGTTGTGTGTGTGTGTGTGTATATATATATATATATATATATATATATATATATATATATATATATATATGTATGTATATGTATATATATATACATATACATACATATATATATATATGTATCTACATGTACATACATATATATATATATGTATGTATGTATATGTATGTATATGTATATGTATGTATGTATATGTATGTATATGTATATACGTATGTATGTATATGTATGTATATGTATATACATATATATATATATATATATATATATGTATATATATATATGTAATGTATATATATACATATATATTATATATCTACATATATATATATACATATATATATATATATATATATATATATATATATATATATATATGTATATATGTATGTATGTATGTATGTATGTATGTGTAGTATATATTTGTATATAGGTATTAAAATTAGTATATATCTAGTTATGGTTTTGTATACAGGTGTATTTAGAAGTTGAATATTTAATCCCAGATTTCACCTTATGTATGTGGATGACAATTACGCTTGGAGTTTCAAATCTTCTGCCATTTACAAGGCAACCATATTCAAGGTGAGAAATTACAATAATAATTACACATGTGAATGGTAAAAGATACTTAAGACAACGTCAAGCTACTTTGGGAGTAATTGATAGTAAATTCAAGGACAAGTATGGTAGTCCATAAAAAGTTTACACGGTAAATGATATAGTAGAGGACATACAAAAGTAACACGGGATTAAAGTGATCTACATGAAAGCATGGAGAGCTAAAGAGATAGCAATGGCAATGATATGAGAGAATGCGAGCAATTCATATAAGGAGTTGCTAAGGTATTTGTATACAAATCCAGGAACGGTCACAAAGTTGCAAAAATCAGAAGATAGATGCTTTCTTTATGCATATGTTTCTGTATATGCATCGATCGAGGGTTGGGAGCATTGCAGAACAATAATGATTGTTGACGGAAGTTTCTGTAAAGAAGCTTATTAGGATACCATACTGACTTCTTGCACAGAGGATGGAGCTGGTGAGTTGACTGCATCTACCTTGTTTCTAAAGTTTGTATAATGTTTTAGTTTCATGTATAAAAGTGTATAGGATTTCAGAGTTGCTGATTTTATAAAATTTGCAGTATGTATGAAGTTGTATAATCATGTATAAGATTTGGATAATTGTCTAAATCCTAATATCTTTTTTGTATAAATAGGAAAAACCCTTCCACTAGCATATGCAATTGTAGATTCACAGAATAACAAGTGTTGGGAGTGGTTCTTCATCTATATAAAGGGTACTTTTGGTGTTAGGGAAGGGATGTGTATAGGTTCAAATAGAAATGAATGTATCTTCAATGCCACAAAAGTTGTATAACCAAAGTACCACTTTGTATTTGCATGTTTCAGTTGTGGCAGAATATTAAGCACACACTGAAGAAACATCACAAACAATTAAAGGATATCTTCCTTTCTTTGGCTAGAGCTTACACGATAGAGAAGTTTGACTACCATATGACAGATATGTACAAAATTGATCCGAGGGTGCAACCTTAATTATTCGAAAATTGGCTACGAAAGGTGTTCTAGGGCATACGCCAAAGTGAAAAGATCCATAGTAATGACTTCCAATATTATAGAGTCAATTAATGAAACAAACAAAGATGCTTGGGAGTTTCCAGTAATGCGATTGCTATAGTACTTGAAAAATTTGCTATGACAGTGGGATAACAATAAAAAAGTGCAATGGAGACATCTACAGAGCATGGTGAAAACAACGACAAACTTCTTCGAGAAAATCTTATTGCGTCAAAGTAAATAAAGGTAAGACAAATCAAATATAATGATGATTGGCACTGCTGACTTACATTTTACTGCTTGTATAAGGATGTATAACTCTGTATAGTAAAGTGTAATGTTCTTTAACTTTATTTTCAATAAATTTTAGCAGGTGAGGCCAGCTACGGAGCAGTTATATATTGTGCTTGAAGGGGTAAGGCGAAACATAGTATTCCTTGAAGAGGAAAATTTCAGTTGCGGCAAATTTCAAACAGATGAACTTCCATGGCGGCATGTTTGGGTGGTTTTGAAAAACCAGTAGTTGAAACCTAGCCAGTATTGTTCTTTTTACTACAAGAAGGATAACCTCCTTAGAGCTTATGAATTTTCACTGAATCTGATGCCAGATGAGAATTTATGGGTAATTACAACAGAGGTTCTGGAAGGCGTGGTCCTACCATCTAAAGGAGAAGATGCAAGAACGCCAAAAAAGGAAAGACTCAAACCTACTTCAAAGAAAGAGTCAAAGAGGGCATTTTCATGTTATGTGTGTGGACAAAGTGGTCACAATAGAAAAACATGTCAAAATCGACCAAAATAAATAACTGAAAACGTAACACCTCCTATTACATATGTTATCATGTTGAGTACTTAAGTTTCACAAACAATAGAGTTACAGATGTTGAGCAGTTAAGTTTCACAAGCAATTGAGTTAATATTGCCAATTAAAATTACAATTTGCACTATATGTTGCAGTGAAGTTAAATATGTTTCATTATACATGGTTTGATTATCAAGTAATAGTGTGTTGCTATTTTTAATGGTGCTAAATATATTGATAGATTGTACAAATGCAAAATAGAACTGCAAAAAATCAATGGTATTATATGTATATTGATGTATTAATGAGAGTACAAGTTCAAATAAAATTGTATAACTATGTATATTATTGAATACATATGAATAAAACCTGCAACATTATCAAAACTGCAATTACAAAGAAAATACATACTTTGTTAAAGGACAAAAGAAACTAAAATATTAATTAAAATATAATTTATTTACAGTCACAATGTATAATTACTACCACAAATTATACTAAAATAAAAACATCTATTATAATCCTTTAAGGTTATTTCACACGTAGCAGAATAGTACTTAGACAAAACTAGGCAACAACTCCTGATACATAGAAAAACTACATTAAAATGGGAAAAACATAACTAATTTCTCGGTCTTCCCCTCTTCCTCTTCTTGAAAAGTCTCCCTGTGATTTCATCACCACTAGTTTCACTGGACTATTATTTTTTTCTTTCCATAATCCCACAACAGAGATCCCCACCTGGTGCCAAGTGTCTCAATGTCAATATTTTCTTTTTAAATTTCCGTACCCAGGATGAAATACTCAACAGCCAGCAACAAAAGCACCTCAATCACTGTAACTAAAAAACAAATTCTTTGTACGCTATTATAAATAGGTATACTAATCGTAAAATAGTAAAATAATTGAGATTAACCTACCATTTGATCTATTATGGCGCATTAACAGAATTAATCTGCAAAGTATCAGAATGGAATTTATCGGTATATGCACCATTATTCATAAAATTCCCTTATTCTTGACATAAAAATGAGAACTCTTTAAGAATTATGGTTTCAAATTGCATCAGGTAATGCAGCATCCAAAGTAATTATGTCATTAATAGCTATGGTTTGTGTCATAGGTGTGGATGCACCTATTTATGAACGTAAATAACCCCAAAATCCGATGGTCCAATTTTGCTCTTCCGCGCTTAACATAGATAAGGAATAAGATGTGGTTAAAAATGTGCCACGCTACATTTACATCACAATTATACCCTTTAATATACTATTCTATCTCATGCCCTTCAGGAATCACTAAAGGATCTTGATTCACTTGAAAATCATTATTCAGGGAGTTGATTTTGTTACCAAAAGGTGAAGTCGGTTGTATAAACCGCATGGCAACATTCAGCCCATATTCCCCCTTCTCCCTAATATAATAAAAGAGGACATAGAAGTGCTGAGACAAGAAATAAAACAAAAACAGCCATCACTGCTAGATTTTTTAAATTTACAAATTTATACGCTATTATACATAGTTATACATATTTATATAAGGTTATACAATATTATACAATCTTATATAGTAATTATACAAAGTTATGTATACACTATGGGTGTGTCAAACAATAAAGATATACAACAAATAAAAAAAAGTCATTTGGATAGAAAGTTATTAAATACTGTGTCAATCAAAGGCCGACCACAATACACAAGTGAGTGGAACCAATTCTTCATGGTCTCATGATACGAGCCAAAAGTAAAAGCTTGTGCAAGCTTATTTACTTCATTGGTATAAATATATTTGGCACTTCAAATCACAAATATTAAAAAATAATCAGAACTATCTTCATTAACAAGTATAAAATTAGAACATGAAAACATAAAGAAAATTAGATACCTTCACGTCGTATCAATCCCATTATGAACAAATGCACAAAACTCTTTGGCCAAATGGCAACGGTAGATCAAAATCGTCAATTTCGATCGTGAAAGGATGCTTGGTATAAAAAATGAGCTTGTGTGCTGATCATGATGCCCCCAAATCAAAAACTGGCAAATATGATGATTTTGCATATTTTGCTGATATTTTTTATCGAATTGACTATTCAGGAGAAATGTAATCATATTCTACGTCTATGATGGGTTGTGTGTGAAGAACAATTTAGCACATCTGTAGCGCAGCTAAATTTTTATCACCAATGTCATCCAAAAATGTATCACCCTTGACATCACATGATACCCCTTTGACAGAGAAAATCAATAATAAATACTTTCAAAATGAAGAAAAGAAAAATTAGACCAAAAAAAGATAAAATTCAGAATGAATACCATGATCAAGAGCATCAATAACTCCCCCATTTCATTTGACACCTAAATCTATTTGGTCAGCTGGTATGTTATCTTGATTCACTTGATCGATAAAGTCAGGAACAACATCGTATTGATAGCCATCATATTTGTCGAGACCAGATGTATTTTCATCAGACATGCACTGCACTGACAAATTTAATAAAAACTAATAGAAAGAGAAGACCCAATTGTTGAATGATTTGGTTTCATAACTAAAACATTACCTTATAATCAGGAACCTCCTCCCTCGTTTGCTTTATTTCCTTCATATTCAAAAAAATAAACACTTTTTCAAAGGAAGAAACTACATAACTGTTGAGTGTCATAACTATATCAGTCAACTACACTAGAAATCAACAAAAACAACAAAAGTAAATCAACAACCTGCTTATAACCAAAAAATCATGTATACACCAAAAAGTTCCAATAAGCTACAGAAAAGCAAATGCTCCAGTACTTTTCCAACAACACTCCTCAACTTCTCAACTTCAGCATTCAACGGATCAATACGCGCCAAAGGATCATAACTCGGGTTAGGCTGTTGCTTGGTATTCTGTGGACAATGTCGTTTAGACTTTTGCTCTGTATTTTGAGGATAAGGTTGTTTAATCTGTTGATCCATATTCTGAGGACAAGGTGGAGATACAGAGATAGAAGTATCAATGTGAATGCTAGGCACCTTCCCTGATGCAACATCATCGGCATTAACTTAAAAAAGCATGGCGATGTTCATAGTTGACATCTCTTTACGAGTAGGAGAAATGTTCCTATAGTTCAACTACAATAAGAAAAACTAGATTACAATAGTAGAAAGAGAAAATTGTGACATATTCATAAGTATACATACTTACAGAAAATATGAAATAATATAAGAAGAAATGTTATGGTACAAAATGGTTACCTTGTCAATACTAGACATGATCACCTCGCGAGTCAAATTCGCATATAATGGAGTTTTAGTGACTTTCAAATTGAGAATGCGTGGCACATATGTGCCAATGCTAACCGCTAGATGCTTGTCAACCGTAAAGAAACACTCAAAAAATCATATTTGTAAGGCAAATGGCAAACCTCTGAGCCTCTACATTATCAAATAGTCACACTGTATGACCCTCATTATCTTTAAAATGTCTCCAAATGACTTTTTTCCCCTAGGATACCTCTGATATTGACCACATTAGTGATATCAAAATCATATTTTGTTGATACCATGATAATTGGCATCTCAAAATATGAAATGATGGAAAAACACCATCAAGTCCATCTTGAACGCGTCTTCGTCCGACTTCCATTCATTTTTCTTGAAGCAATCAAGAAGTTGTCCCCTCATTATAGCCTTTTTTTCAACCCATGGAAAATACTCTTATAGCAAACTATTAATATCTGGTTTGTCATAGAAAGTGGCGTTTTCTTCTACATACTTCAATCCAGTGATAACAACACCCTCTAATGCCAAAACGTAGCAAACAACCATTGATTTTAACCCACAATTCCCTTTCCCGCCCTGGAACGACTTCTAGCAATAGTATACACTAAATAATTTGATTTTAAATTTTAAATTGAGGCAGTTCTAAGAAGTACCCAAAATAACTTGGATGGAACATTTGAAGCTGCATGTCAGTCAAACATTGCTTCAAGATGCAGACAATATCGGTCTCGGTATGGGAACTAATCCTATTGTGGAAATGATCAACTGTTTGTTCATAGAATTCTCTAACCTTGCATATGGAAAAATAACAATAAAGAAATCAGGAACAAAACCTATAGTAAAATAGTGTATAAATATATATAAATCGGTATAGCAGTACTTGTATAAAGATGTATAAATAGTTGTATAACTTTATATGAAATTGAATAAGGACGTATAAAATTAATAACAACATAGGGAATACCTTTAGCATAGGTTTTCTCTCTTTCAATTTACGCGAGTGGCAATCCTTTGTTCTTTAGATATGCAATCAAGACCACTCTCACCATCATCCTTGATCTTGCTCTTTTTATGCTTAACGTCCTCGATCTTTGTCTTTTTCACTTTAACGCTGGGTCCTACATCATCTTCACTAACCAAATCAACTTTCATCTTTTCTTTGGATTTTTTCATGTCTCTCATATTTCTTACTCCTTATTCTAACAATGTTAACTGGAGTAGGACAATTACTCATTTGCGAACGAGTCATTCGAATGCTCTCTTATTGTGACTTTTTTGTAAGAGCAGGAGACTCAATATCATCATCATTGGGGGCTTGGAAATGCGCATTTGCTTCAGAACTAGGGTTAAAGGTCAAGTCCCTCAATGTTTTAACTGGATTAATGTGAGGCCCGTGAGAATTTCTACTCAAAGACATGAATCTCGTAGTTCCCAGTTAGGATCAGGTGTTAGAAGTTCATATAATTCTACCCTTTTGGATTAATCAGTGCATTAAAAACTTAAGAAAGTATGTTTTCCAAAAAGTGCACTTTTTGAGGTCCAATATGCAGTCACATAACAGGTATGCGGACCGCATAGTCAATTAGTGTGCTAGCTAATTTGAGGTCAAATATGTGGTGAATTATGTGATCGCATAAGCGATTTGCGGACCTCATAGTCATCGAATAATTCCTGTGGGATTTTGTAAAAGGCAGTTCTGCAGTGCATTATACGACCGCATAACAAGTATGCAGACCACATTACTATAGCATACGTAGACAGATTGTATAGGTTTCGGGAGCATGTCTGCGGTCTATTTTGTTGGCCACATATCAACTCTGCTATTGCAGATCTGACTTGGAGCTCTAATTTTCTAAATTTTAAACCCGACCTTCTATCATTATATCCGGTGTAATATCTCATTTTGAGCATATTTCCTGATGTTTTTAGAGAGAGTGGGGGTCTATGATAGGGTAAGTGCTTCCCATCAAAAATTACTCCATGAATCCTTGCTAAATTATTGAAGACAATCAAGTGAGGAACCTAAATCTTTACCCCGTGGGGTAAGAAAGTTGACCCCTAATCTCATATTTCAAATTCACAGTAGAAAGAGCACTTGGCTGGGGGTTCATGGGTATAAGAATGGATTTCTTGCATGCATATCAAACTATAGAGTGTTGGGAGGTAGTGAAATAAAAAGAAAGTAATTGGGGTATAAAATGATAGAAATTTCTCTCAAAAAGTCCTAAGATCGAATGCACCTTTAGTGTTTGATAGTACGCCCAGAACGAGCTAGAATCTCAACCTCGTCTCTAATATTCGATTTAATTTGTAATTCTTACACAATAAATTGAAGTTACTGAAATTTCATAGGGATTAAGGAAAGCTATATTGAGGTATTTATGGCTAAAACCAAATCTTTTAGAAATTGAGATTCATCTGTGGTTGTGTGAGTACGGTAAGATATAAACTGAATTGTTGTATTGATTATTATTCCACTTCACTTGATGTTGCAACCTTATATGCGTAGAAAATGTGTCTCAGTATGATCGATGTGCTATTGTTGATAATTTTAAAAGATGTAAGGACTATGATTCATGTATTGAAATACTTAGACCTTTGATGGAAATTGAGGTGCGATGTTGTGCTATCTATCTGAAGTCTATTCTCTTAAATTACAAACCTAATATTGAAATTGTGAGTGATGTGAGATGTGGTCTAGTGCCAAATATATGATGTAACAGTTGTATCCCCAAGTGCCTATGAAATGATTTGCAGGAAACAAAAATTCAAAGAGATGATTGATAGAAAATAAAAACGCCTTGGTAAGGCGGTTTAGCGATCGGCCGTGATCGGACGCCATGACATATATACATGGTGGTAATGTATTGATGATTGAAACTTGAAATTGTGAATAACGTCTCCAGGAGACGGCCTAGCCGATATGGTTGAGATTGGACTCCGCTCAAGATCGCGGTGGTGATGTGAACAATATGGAAACATGATGTGAAAGTTGCATAATTCTTTCGTGTTGATAATGTTGTGATTGTTTAAAGCTTTGGAGTGATACTTGTGATTTCGTTATTTGTGTATAAAGTTTTCTTCTAATTTGATGGTGCTTAGTTATACATACTAGTACTATTCCATGGTACTGACGTGCATGTTGCCGAGGGCGCTACATTTTTAAATTAATGTAAGTGGCCCCATTACGGGTAGTGTTGATCATGCTTCGAAGAGTGGCTTCTTCACAGAGTCTTGGTGAGCCCCTTTCTCCTTCAAGGGGTTATATTGCACGTTTTTTATTGTTGTGGACTTCCACTTTTGAGGTATAGTTGGGTGCTTGTTGCCGGCGTTGTCATACTTATCTTTTGTAACCCTAGAAACTCTGTAAACATATGTGTGGGTTACGTATGGTGTTGGATTTGTCTATGAACTATGTTGTAATTCTAACTAACATTTCTCTAAAGTGAAATTGTATGGAATCTTTGAACTTATCTAGGGCTTAAAGTTATGATTTTAAATGAACTAACAATATAGAATGTACTATCTTTCCTCTCCTTAATAAATGTATGAAAGCATGGTTTCCTTATTCATATCGTGTTGGGTAGAAAGAGTTTGATAAGGCTTGCTCAGTTGGGTTCACTCGACTGAGTGTTGGTCGCGCATACCGTTCTTGGGGCGTGACAGACTTGGTATGAGAGAATAAGGTTTTGAAGTGTCCTAGGATGTCTCGGAGCTGCCTCTAGTAGAGTTCTTCTTATTAGTGTATAGTTGACCATATCTATAAGTTAGAGGCTACTTAGGCATTTAGGAATAACACCCTTCTTTGATATTCTGGATCATGCGGTGAAACTGTTCCCTCTCTAATTAGTGTATTGTTCTATCTTTCAGTAAATGGAACCTAAGAAGAAATAAAAAATTGGAAAGGAAGCAAATGATCATGCAACTTCAGGAGTGAGTGATGATTCACTACTTGATATTGTGGGTGAGGGTAGTCGTCCTGCTATCACCCTGCCTAATTATTCTATTCCAGAACAGACTACCTAATTTCCTACCTCTACACAGGGTACCACTATCCCTCCCGTTGATACCTGTGTCCCGCCTCCAGCCCCAGCTTTTGGTTCTAGTATTTTTTATGGGGATCTTAGGGGTGTTATTCAGATGTTGACCCAGCTAGTGGCCTCTCAGGCTCAGAGGTCGAATGTTGCGCCCAATTCATCTACTTAACAAGGAGATTCTACTAGCTCTAGGGTGAACAGATTTCTTCAGTTAGACCCTCCAGTTTTCATAGGTGCCAATCTAGAAGATGACCCTTAGGATTTTATTGATAAGATGCACAAGACCCTTAAGGTTTTGCGTCCAACTAAGTCAGAAGGACTAGAGTTGGCTACCTACCATATGAAAGAGGTGGCCTATTCGTGGTTTGAGTAGTGGAAAGAATCCCATTAGTAGGGTCGCCCTCCGGCGAGGTGGAGCGAGTTTGCCTATGCCTTTATTCATCATTTCCTGCCTGCTGAGACAACGGCTGCCTGTGCAGCAGAATTAAATGATTTTAAGCAAGGTAGCAGAAGTGTGTGGGAGTACCACATGGATTTTGCTCGCTTTTCCTAGTATGCCATTCTTATATTGCCCAAAATAGAGGCCAGGGTCCCCGGCTCGTTCAGGGCCTTAATCCTTTGACTATTACAGAGGGTTCTACGGTTGCATTCAATTCTGATATGAAGTATGGGAAGATTGTAGCGCTTTCTCAGGCCACAGAGAACCATAAATTGAAGAAGAGGAGTGAGAGAGTGGGTAATAGGAAGGCTCGGTCTATAGGCACATGAAAGAGTCACTAGGTAGGGGAATATCAGCTTTCACGGGATGATCATCAGGGCCTTCCAAGCTTGTTGCACAGTCTTCAGCTAGTGCATCACAATTCGGGCCCCGCGAATAGCAGTGGAGTCATTTCAAGCCCTGTCAGGGCAATAGGGGATCCCATCAACGGGGTCGTCTAGGAGAGAGGTTTTAGCGACAGAAGAGGTCCCCGTGCCCCAGGTGCGGGAAGATGCACTCAGAGATTTTCTATCTAGAGTTACTTATATGCTATGAATATAGGATAAGGGGTTATATTAAGAGTCATTGTCATGTATCCCGCCAAGGAGAGGGTAGGGGCACAGCTTAGTCATATAGTCCAGCAGCTGCTACATCTTCAACCCCCTCTCCAGCTCGAGCTACCCCAACACCCGCAAGGTGTGGTGCAGCTAGGGGGTGCATAGTGTTCAGCAGAACCCAGGCGGTTCTATGCAATGAGTGGTCACCAAACTTTCTAGGCTTCCCCCAAAATATCATTATAGGTATTCTGACTATTCAATCTCATGATGTGTATGCACTTATTTACCCAGGTTCCACCTTGTCCTATGTTATCCTTTTTGTTTCTATGGGATTTGGAATAGAACTAGATCAGCTTCATGAGCCATTTTTGGTGTCTACTCTAGTTGGTGATTCTATCGCGGATGCTCAAGTTTATAGAGGTTTTGTTGCTACGGTACAGTGTAGGGATACCACGGCCGATCTTATTGAGTTAGTGATTATCCACTTTGATGTAATAATGGGATTGGATTGGCTTTATTCCTGCTATTCCAAACATTACTCTCGGACTAGAACTATGAGGATTGAGTTTCCTAATGAGCCCGTTATTGAGTAGGAGGGAGATAATGTAGTTCGTAGAGGTCGGTATATTTCTTACCTTAAGGCCGCGAAGATGATCAAAAAGGGGTGCATCTATCATTTAGTTTGGGTCACGGACACCAATACCGAGGCGCTTAGCCTTGAGTCTGTACCATGTGTGAATGAATTTTCGGATGTCTTTCCAGATAAGCTCCATAGGATTCCACCAGACAGGGAGATCAATTATGCGATCGAGGTGATGCCAGGCACACAACATATATCAATTCCACCATACAGAATGGCACCAATAGAATTGAAAGAGCTAAAGGAATAATTTAAGGATTTGATAGAAAAGGGTTTCATCAAACCGATTGTGTCGCCATGGGGTGCATCGGTCTTGTTTGTAAGGAAGAAAGATGGGTCTCTGTGGATATGCGTTGACTACCAGCAATTCAACAAAGTCACAATAAAAAAAACATACCCTATACCAAGAATAGATGACTTGTTTGATCAATTGCAAGGTGTTACGTATTTCTCAAAGATTGACTTGTGGTCCGGGTATCACGAATTTAAGATAAGGGAGCAGGATATTCCAAAAACAGCGATAAGAACCCTGTATAGGCACATTAAATTTATGGTGATGTCTTTTAGGCTAACAAATGCCCCAGAAGCTTTCATGGATCTTATGAATCGAGTCTTCAAGCCATTTCAAGACTCCTTTGTGATAGTGTTCATTGACGATATTCTTCTGTATTTCGGAAGTCGGGAGGACCATGCTGCCCATCTCATGGCAGTTTTGCAGACACTTCAGCAGCATCAATTGTACACAAAATATTTGAAAGGTGAATTTTGGCTTGAATTTGTCGCGTCCTTGGGCCATGTTGTTTCCAGGGAAGCAATTATGGTTGATCTTCAAAAGATTGTAGAAGTGAAAAATTAGCCTAGACCTACCACTGCAACAGAGATCCGCAGTTTCATAGGTTTGGATAGGTACTACAGGAAGTTTGTGGGAGGGCTTTTCTACTCTTGCTCTCCATTGACTAAATTGACACAAAAAGATGTTAAATTCCAATGGTCCGATGCTTGTGAAAAGAGATTCCAAGAATTGAAATCAGGGTTGACAAGAGCACCGGTATTAGCCATCTCAGATGGTACAGAGGGGTTTGTGGTGTATGGCGACGCTTCAAGGATTGGGCTTGGGTGTGTGTTAATGCAACACGGCAAGGTTAGCCTATGTTTCAAGGCAACTCAAGAATCATGAGAATAATTATCCAACCAATGACTTAGAGCTAGCGGCAGTGTTGTTTGAGCTAAAGATTTGGTGGAAATATTTGTATGGGGTCCATGTGGAGGTATTTATGCATCATAAGACCCTTTAATATATTTTCAAGCAGAAGGAGTTGAATCTGCGGCAAAGAAGATGGCTAGAGTTACGCAAGGAATATGACATTGATATTCTCTATTATCCAAGAAAGGCTAATGTTGTGGCAGATGCACTTAGCCAAAAATCTATGGAAAGCTTGTCTTATTTGGAGGCCTAACAGAAGCCGTTGACCAGGAGGTTCACCAGTTGGCTAGGCATTTCTCCTTGTGGACTCAAATGAAGAAGGGGTAATTATATAGAATATGGCTGAATCATCATTTGTGACGGAGGTGAAAGAAAAGCAATTCAACGATCCGTCGTTAGAACAACTAAAGAGGGGGATTCACAAACTCAAAACCACAGCCTTTTCCCTTGGCATGGATGATGGTACCCTATGGTACCAATACTGCCAATGTGGTATTGATATTGACGGTCTTCGAGAAAGGATCATGGTAGAAGATCACACTTCCAGGTATTCCGTGCACCCAAGTTCTACGAAAATGTATCACGATCCTAAGGAAATTTATTGGTGGAACAACATGAAGAAGTATGTGGCAGACTTAATGGAAAAATGTCTGTCACGACCCCAGTTTACCCTCCACAAAACATGTAATGACGGCACCTAGTTCCTACTACTAGGTAAGACTAACAATGTGGAAACAATATAGCTTGCGGAATATCATAACTTAAAACTGAACAACTAGAACAAAAACTATATATAGATGCCGCTTGGAATATACAACTCAATATCTCGACTACTACAATGAAATTCCAAAACCCGAAAACTCACGGAACACAAGCTAGAAGAGAAATATAGTGAAGTGCTCATCTCCAGAGTATCTAAATCAACAGTATGATAGAACCACTAACACTACAAGAGACAATAAATATGGAGACTCTTCGGTCAGCGGACGTGGCATAAGTACTTCGAAGTCTCCAATGCTCTCCCTGCCTCAAGGGTAATATGCTTGAGTAGCGGTACGTGGGTCTCCACATGAAAACAATGCGCAGGAAGTCCATGAGTACACCACAGCGGTACTTAGTAAGTGCCAAGCCTAACCTGGGTTGAGTAGTGACGAGGAAGGTCGGGCCCTACTGAGGTAAAATAATAATAGTAATGACATGATAAGATAAACAGTATTATTGAGATTCTACAGCAAGAGTCTATACAAATAATAAGGGTACTATAATGGAAAAACATAAATAAAGGCAGAACACAAGGAAATGTTGCTCCCAACAAGAATAATAACAATCGAGAATCTCTTTGTATCACAAAGATCTCGTGGTTTACTCAACATAAATCCAAAATATCTCTTGGTATCCCGAGGATCTCTTGGTATCCTCAATATAAGTGCCAGGAATCTCTTGGTATCCTAAGTGTCTCTTGGTATCCTGAACATAAATACCAGGGATCTCGTGGTATCCCGATGATCTCTTTGTATCCTCAATAAAAATGCTAGGGATCTCTTGGTATCCCGAGGATCTCTTTGGATCCTCAATATAATAGTCGGGCATCTCTTTGTACATCAAAGATCTCTTGGGGTACTCCATATAACTGCCAGGGATCTCTTTGTATCCCACACCTCAGCCCAAATCATAACTTCCATATAGGGGATCTCCATAAATGCCATTCCATAGTTCCAATTTAAAATACACAGCAGTGATGCACGAATATTAAATTAAAGGCCAACTTCTTATAAGTAGACAATCAATTCTAGCCTAACATGTTGAACGTAATACAATTAAGTTAGTTTAAGCAAATAAGAAATTTAAGTCAACTAACATGCTCTTCTAACTAATAGCAAGTTAAGTCAGCAATTATAGTAAAGCATGCGAAAAAGGGACATGCTAAGGAATACTTTAAGAAAAGTCAAATTTTATAACAACTTGCGCAAGTATGCGCTCGTCACCTCACGCACAAGGCAATTCAATTACCAAATATCATATATTACGGGAACAAAGTCCCCATACAAGGTTAGAAAAGCCACTTACCTCGAACCGACTTCAAAATCAACTTGAATCGGATGAAATTAGGTAAAATGACCAAAACGTCCCTTAGGCCAGCCTCTCGAAATTGGATGAAACTTATATTTTCGTAAACCTCATACTCTCACAAGTCTATACATAACAAGAACACAAAAATTGGAGTTCGATTGACCCCTCAAATCCCAAATTAAAATTTAAAAATTCAAAGCCCTAGTTCTTCCATCTTTGCCCAAGTTTCCATAAATTCGTAGGTTAATTTCAATATGGAATCATGTTCTAGGTTCAAAATCTTACCTCCAATTGTTTCTCCTTGATTCCCTCTAGAATCTCCCTCAAAGAAGCTCTTAAATTCTTAGCTACGGTTAAAATAAAGGCTCAATTCGCGGTTGAAATGTCTTATTACTTCACTGCCCAGGTATTTAAGGCATCACGAACACGGAGAAGGCCACGCATTTGCGAAGATGGAAAAATGAAGGCTATCAAAATGCTCTTCGTGATCGCGAGGAACAGCACACGAACGTGAAGCCTAGGCTAAGACAGCTACGCGAACGCGACATAGGGAATGCAAACGCGATGAAGTAAATAGGCTCAGCCCTCAGAGCCACATAGAACTACGCGAATGCGATGTATTAGCTGCAAACGAAAAGGGGGAAAAGGGATAATCTTCGCGTATGGGAAAATCTTCATGCAAACGGGAAGGGGGGAAGGTCAGAGCTTCGCGAACGCGAAGATGAAAATTCATCTACAACTGCTGAAGGATTTTCTGCAATTTTTCACAACACAAAATGCTCTGTTGAGTATATGAAAAACACCCGAGGACCCCGGGATATTAAAAAACCTACGAACATATCCCATAACATCATTCAAGATAGTACCAATCCTAAAACTACCTTAAAGAGCGTTAGAAACTCGAATTAATCAATAATTTAGGTGTAAGAACTTCAAATTCTCTCAGAACACGCTTTCGATCAAAAACCTAACTAAACCACGTCTGAATGACCTGTAATTTTACACACACGTCCCAAATGACATGGCGGAGCTACTGCAACTTCTGGAATTCCATTCCGACCCTCGGATCAAAATCTCACCCATTAACCAGAAACTTCAAAAATTCAAACTTCGATAATTCAAGCCTAAATTAGCTAAATACCTCAAAACACATTCCGAACACACTCCCAAGCCCAAAATCACCTAACAGAACCATCAAATTTTCATTCCACTATCGTCTTCACATTGTTCCAACTATAGTCAATTTTCCAGCACTTAAGCTCTCATTTAGGGACTAAGTGTCCCAAAACTCTCCAAAACTCAAAATCGAACATCCTGGAAAATCAAATTAGCAGAATTAAACTTGGAGAAAGCAAATAATAGGGGATCAGGGCATTAATTCTTGGGTGGATCGGCCGAGTCATCACATCCTCATACAGTTAAACATTTGTTCGTCCTCAAACAAGCATAAAGACATACCTGAAGTAGTGAAAAGATGAGGCTAACGGGTGCGCATATCATGCTCGATCTCCCAAGTCGCCTCCTCGGATATGTCTGTCCAATATAGTAACTGGCTCCTCAACATAAGATAGATCTTTTTCCAGCTAGACTGAACTGAAATTTAACACGTCTGACGGATCACTGGTTACCTCTGGAGCATCGAAACATGAAATACCGGATGCACCCCTGCTAGGCTGGGAGGCAAGGCAAGCTCATAAGCAACCTCCCCAACACGCCTCAATATCTCAAATGGACCAATGAACATCAATCTCAACTTCCCTTTCTTCCCAAATCTCATGACACCCTTCATAGGCAAAACTCATAGCAGAACCCGCTCTCCAACCATAAAGGAAACATCACGAACCTTCCTGCCCGCATAGCTATATGGTCTAGACTGGGATGTGCAGAGTCTATCCCAAATTACCTTAACCTTCTCCAAAGATTCTTGAACCAAATCTGTGCTCAATAGTCTGGCCTCGCCCAGCTCAGACCAACGCACTAGAGATATAGACCGTCTACCAAACCAAGGCCTCATACGGTGCCATCTGAATGTTGGACGGATACCTCTTGTTGTAATCCGCCAATGGAAATAAGTGATCCCAAGACCCTCCAAACTCAATCATACACGCACGGAGCATGTCCTCAATAATCTGAATAGTGTGCTCGGACTATCAGTCCGTCTGCGGGTAAAATGTTGTGCTCAACTCCACCCGAGTACCCAACTCCTGCTAAACGGCACTCCAAAACCGTGATGTGAATTGAGTACCTCTATCTGAGATAATAGAAACTTGAATAAAATGCAAATGGACTATCTTCCGAATATGAATCTCTGCAAACCGCTCCGAAGAATAAGGGGATACACTGGAATGAAATGAGCGAGCTTGGTCGGTCGATCCACAATAACCGTGATAGTATCAAACTTATTCAATGTCCGTGGGAGTCTAACTACAAAGTCCATGGTGATCTGCTCCCACTTCAACTCTGGAATCTCTATCTACTGAAGCAACCCACCCAATCTCTAGTGCTCGTACTTCACCTGCTGGAAGTTGAGGCATCCAGCTACATATCCAACTATATCCTTCTGCATCCTCATCCACCAATAGTGTTGCCTCAACTCATGATACATTTTCATGGCACCAGGATGGATGGAATACCGTGAAGTTTGGGTATCCTCCAGAATAAGCTCTCGTAGCCCATCGACATTAGTACACAAACCCGATCCTACATCCTCAATACTCCATCCTCGCCAATAGTCACATCTCTGGCATCACCATGTTGAACCCTGTCCTTAAGGACAAGAAAATAAGGGTCATCATACTATCGCTGCCTGATACAATCAAATAATAAAGACCGAGAGATCACACAAGCTAGAACATGAGTGGGCTCTGAAAGATCCAATCTCACAAACTGTTTGGCTAAGGCATGAACATCCATCGTCATAGGCCTCTCTGATACTTGTAGATATGCCAAACTACCCAAACTCTCCGCCCGGCAACTCAAGGCATCAGCCACTACATTGGCCTTGCCCAGTTGATATAAAATAGTGATTTTATAGTTCTTCAGCAACTCTAACCACCTCCTCTTACACAAATTAAGATCATTATGCTTGAATGAATGCTACAAACTCCTATTATTAGTGTAAAAATCTCATAGGGTACACCGTATAGATAATGGCGCCAAATCTTCAAGGTGTGATTAATGGAAGCTAACTCAAGATCATGGACAGGATAATCCTTCTCGTGTATTTTGAATTGTCTGGACTCTTCACCCTACCATTCTGCATCAATACCGCTCCAAGGCCAACTCTCAACGCATCACAATAGACGGTATAAGACCCTGAACTAGTAGGCAATACCAAAAACTGGAGCTGTAGTTCAAAGCTGTCTTGAGCTTTTGAAAGCTCACCTCACACTCCTTTGTTCGCTGAAATGGAGCACCCTTCTGGTCAATCTAATAATAGGGGTTGTAATCGATGAGAATCCCTCTACATAAGGAAGGTAGTAGCCCGCCAAGCCAAGGAAACTATGAATCCCTATAGCTGAGGACTGCCTGGGCCAACTCTGCACAGCCTGGACCTTCTTCAGATCAACCCGAATACCCTCACTCGATACTACATGACCTAAGAACACCACTAAATCAAACTAAAACTCACATTTTGAGAACTTTTCATATAAATTCTTCTCACTCAAAGTGTAGAGCACTATCCTCATATGTTCCTCATGATCTTCCCGACTCCGCGAATACACCATAATGTCATCAATAAATAAAATGACAAAAGAATCGATATATGAACGAAATACACTGTGCATCAAATACATGAAGGCTGCTGGGGCATTGGTTAGTTCAAATGACATGATAAGAAACTCATAATGACTGTACCGAGTCTTGAAAGTAGTCTTCAAGATATCTGGCTCCCGAATCTTAAATTGATCGTAACCTGAGCGCAAATCAATCTTACGAAACATCTATACGCACTGAAGCTAGTCAAACATGTCATCAATACGAGGCAAAGGATAACAGCTCTTCACCATTACCTTATTCAGCTGGTGATAATCAATACACATACGTATAGAACGATCATTTTTCTTGACAAACAAGACAGGAGCACCCAAAGGTGAAACACTAGATGAATAAAGCCCTTGTGAAGAAATTCATGTAGCTGATCCTTCAACTCATTCAACTCAGGAGGAGCCATACAATATGGAGGAATAGTAATCAGCTGAGTTCCTGGCAATACATCAATGCCAAAGACAATGCCTTTATCAGGTGGCATGCCATGAAGATCAGCTATAATCCTGCACCACTAGGACTAAATCAACATAAGGGGTATCAACACTGACATTTCTCACATAAGCTAAACACGCAGCACACCCCTTCTCAACTATACGCTGAGATTTAAGAAAAGAGATAACTCTACGGGGAGTGTGATCTAAAGTACCACTCTACTCAACACACAGTACATCTAGCATAGTTAGTGTCGCAGTTTTGGCGTGACAATCAAGAATAGCATAATGAGGCGACAACCAGTCCATGCCCAGAATAATATCATAATCAACCGTGCTAGGTAGCAATAAGTTTCTTTGCTCTCAAAACCATTAATAGTAACCAAAGATGACAGATAAATGCAAGACTACAACAAGTGAATCCCCCAAAAGAGTAGAAACATAAATAAGAAAACTCAAGGAACTCTCGAGATATACACAAATATGGAGCAAAATAAGAAGACACATAACAATAAGTGAAGCCTAGATCAAAGAGAACTCGTCACCTCTATAACAGACCGTGAAAAGTACCTATGATGACAAAATGAGAGGCAACAACGTTGATATGGGTAGGTGGGGTAGCAAGTGAGGCTGTAACCATGGCCTGGGAACTTTGTGGCTGAGAAGTCTACGGAAGTGTACACCTCCCAAGTTTAGGGCAATACCTCACCACATGGCGTATGTCATCGCACTGGAAGCAACCACGCCAACAAAGTGGCAATGGAAACTGTAGGGTAGGGTACTCCGAATCCCCTAAACACATAAAGCCTTGTGTGAAATCTGGGATGCAAATTGAGCTGGCTGACCCATGAAACGTCTACCATGTCGTACTGTTCCTCCAAAATAAGGACCAGTAAGCGCCCCATATCTGCCAGCCCTACTCACTCCTCTATAAACTCCATTTTTACCTCGTGTTTCCTCTCTATCCTGGATCCACTAGTCTCCTATTCGGCAAGAGGTCCTCACCACCTGCTGAACATGGACAACAGACTGTGTTACCATGACACATGAAACCTGACCAATAGGAACTCACTACTGTAGAGTAGGGGCGGCGGGAGTCTGAGTCCCTCATCTGGCCTGTGAAATAGTCGGTACAACTTGAATCAATCTCGCTTGAATCAATGTGCCAAACATGCTCAGGAATTGTGTCAAAGTCTCCTAAAGCACTAGAGTAGTAGTAGCAGGAATGTCAAGTACTTGGACTCCAGTTGGATTTGTTGTTGGTACCTCGGCGGCAGCATGTTCAGGTGCCCTCGCTGCACCACGTGCGCGTCCTCAGCCTCTACCCCGGCCCCGGCCTCTGACGGCTGCAGTAGGGGTGCGGGTGCCTGGTCGTATCGAGTATCACGTTTCCTCACCATCTATGAGAGAATAGAAGGATAGAAGTTTATTTGTGATACTAAAAATCTCACCCGACAAGGAAATCAAATGAAGTGGAATTTTCCTATCAATTACATAGCCTCTCCTAGATAAGTACAGATGTCTCCGTACCGATCAGCAAGACTCTAATAAACCGGCCCGTGTTCCGTGACCCCTATGAACCTAGACCTATGATACATTGTCATGATCTTAGTTTGCCCTCCGTGAAACATGTCGTAATAGCACCTAGTCTCTATGACTAGGTAAGCCTAACAATGCGAAAACAATAAAGCTTGCAAAATATAATAACTTAAAATTGAACAGCTATAAGAAAAACTGTATATAGATGCCGCTTGCCATATACAACTCAATATTTCAACTCCAACAATGCCATCCCAAAAATCGAAAACTCACGGGAACACAAGCTAGAAGTGAAATACAATAAAATGCTCTAATCTCCAAAGTATCTAAATCAACAGTATGATAGAAGAGCTAAAACTACAAGACAGAATAAAGATGGAGACTCTTTAGTCTGCGGACGCAGCAGAAGTACCTCGAAGTCTCCAATGCTCTCCCTGTCTCAAAAGTAATATGCCTGAGTAGCGGTACCTGGATCTGCACATGAAAAACATGAGCAGGAAGGGCATGGGTACACCACAGCGGTACTCAATCTATGACAACCCTAACCTCGATTGAGTAGTGACAAGGAAGCGCGAGCCCAACTAAAGTAAAATAATAATAGTAATGACAGGATAAGATAAACAATATAATTGAGAATCTATAGCAAGAGTCTATATAGATAATAAGATACCATAAAGGAAAAATAGAAATAAAGGCAGAACACGAGAAAATGTTGCTCCCAACAAGAATAATAATAACTGGCGATCTCTTAGTATCCCGATGATCTCTTGGTATCCTTAATATAAATGCTACGGATATCTTGGTATCCCGAGGATCTCTTGGAATCCTCAATGTAAGTGCCAGGGATCTCTTGGTATCCCAAGGATCTCTTGGTATCCTCAATATAAAGCCAGGGATCTCTAGGTATTCTGAGGATCTCTTTGTATCCTCAATATAAATACCGGGGATCTCTTGGTATCACGAGTATATCTTCGTATCCTCAATACAAGTTCCAAGGATCTCTTGGTATCCCGCACCTCAGTCCAAATCATAACTACCATACAGGGGATCTCCCGGAATGCAATTCTGTATCCCTAATTTAAAATACACAGTAGTGACACACGAATATTTAATTAATGGCCAACTTCGTATAAGTAAACATTCATTTGTAGCCTAACATATTGCACATTATTCAACTAAGGCAGCTTAAGCAAATAGACATTTTAAGTCAACTAACATGATGTTCTAACTAATAACAGGTTAAGTCAGCAATTACAGTAAAACAAGGAAAATGGGACATGCTAAGGAAGAAAAATCAGATTTTACAAAGACTTTCACAAGAACGCACTCGTAACCTCTGCAGAGGGCAATTCAATTACAAAATATCATATTCTAAGGGAAGAAGTCCCCCACACAAGGTTAGACAAGCCACTTACCTCGAACCGACTCCAAAATAACTCAAAATCACACTTTTGCTACAAGTATCCGACTCCAAATGGTCCAAATCTGTTGAATTAAATTACATACTCTAAATAAAATCTCAAACAACTGATTCTACGATTAAATTCAAAGCTAAGACGCAAAATTAGTTAAAATGACGAAAATACCCCTCAGGCCAGGATCTCAAAATCGGATGAAACTTATATTTTTGGAAACTTCATACTCTCATGAGTCTATACATAACAAGAACACAAAAACCGAAGTTTAATTGGCCCCTTAAATCCCATATAAAAAAGAAATCTCAAGCGCTAGTTCTTTCATTTTTGGCCAAGTTTCCATAAATTCCTAGGTTAATTTCACAATTGAATCACGTTTTACATTCAAAAGTCTTACCTCCAATCATTTTTCCTTGAATCTCCCTTAAATAAGCTCTCAAATGCTTAGCTATGATGGAAAATAAGGCTCAATTCGCGGATGAAATATTTTATAACTTCACTACTCAGGTATTTAATGCATCGCAAATGCGGAGAAAGTCATGCATTCTCCAAGAAGAAAAAATGAAGGCTGTCAAAATGCTCTCCGCGATCACGAGCAACAACATGCAAACACAAATCCTGGGCTGACAAAGCTATGTGAACGCGACACAGGGATGCGAACGTGATAAAGTAAATAGGCTCAGCCTTCAAAGCCACATAGAACTACGTGAACGCGATGTATTAGCTGCAAACGCGAAGGAGAAAAAAGGATAAGCTTCACGAATGCGGAAGGATTCTTTCGCATGGGAAGGGAGGGATGGTCACATCTTTGCAAATGCGACAGATGCAACGCGAAGGCGAAGAAGAATATTGGTCTGCAACTGCTGAAGGATTTTCTGCAATTTTTCACAACCCAAAATGCTCCATTGAGCATCCGAAACACACCAGAGGCCGCCGGGATCTTAAGAAAACCTACAAAGATATCTCATAACATCATTCAAGCTTGTACCAATCCTTAAACAACCAAAAACAATGTCGGAAACTCGAATTAATCAATGATTTGGGCCTAAGAACTTCAGATTCTCTCAAAACACGCTTTCGATCAAAAAACCTAAACCACTGCCGAATGACCTGAAATTTTACACTCACATCCCAAATGACATGAAATAACTACTGAAACTTATAGAATTCCATTCTGACCCTCAAATCAAAATCTCAACAATCAACCATAAACTTCAAAAATTCAAACTTCGGCATTTCAAGCCAAAATTAGCTAAGGACCTCCAAAACACATTCCAAACACGCTCCCAACCCCAAAATCACCTAATGGAGCTTACAGAACAATCTGATTTCCATTTCGAGGCCGTCTTTACACTGTTAACACTATGGTCAAGTTTTCAATATTTATGCTCTCATTTAGGGACTAAGTGTCCCAAAACTCTCCAAAACTCAAAATCGAACATCCCGAAAAATCAAATTAGCATAACTAAACTTGAAAAAATTAGTTAATAGGGGATTCGGGCGTTCTTAAGATGACCGGCCAGGTCGTCACAATGTCTTATTGTCAACAAGTGAAGGCCGAACATCAAAGGCTTGATGGAATGGATCAAAACATAGAAATTCCAATGCGGAAATAGAAGATGATTAATATGGATTTTTTGGTAGGGTTACCGCATACTTCATGCAAGTCCGACTCAATTTGGGTGATCGTGGATCGACTCACAAAATTAGCACACTTCTTGCTAGTTAAATCTACTAACACAGCGAAACAATATGTTCAGTTGTATATTAGGGAAATAGTCAGGTTACATGGCACTCCAGTCTCAATCATTTCAGATAAAGGGGCTCAGTTCACATCCAACTTTTAGAAGAGGTTTCCGCAAGGTTTTGGTACGCAGGTAAATCTTAGCATAGCCTTATATCCATGCTAGTATCCAGATGGCACCATTCGAGGCATTGTCTGGTAGGAGATGTAGATCTCCTATTAGGTCGTTCGATGTTGGAGAAGCAGAATATATAGGGCCGTACCTCGTGCATCAGTCCATGGAGAAAGTGAAGATCATTAAAGAGAGGTTGAAAATTGCTTAGAGTCGCCAAATGTCTTACTCAGATGTTCTTCACAGGGATTTAGAGTTCAAAGAAGATGATTGGGTGTTTTTGAAGGTTTCCCCTATGAAGGGTATAATACAGTTCGAAAAGAAAGGAAAATTGAGTTCGAGGTATGTCAGACCATACATAATAATTCAAAGGATTAGTCAGATGGAATACAAGCTCGAGCTTCCACCCGAGATGTCATTGGTACACCTGGTATTTCATGTGTCTATGTTGAGAAAGGTAGTGGGAGATCCCTCCGCTGTTATGTCAGTTGAAACTACTGAGGTTAATGAAAATTTGTCGTATAATGAAGTTCCAGATGTCATTCTTGATAGGCAAGTTTGGAAATTGTGAAATAAGGAAATTGCAGCAGTAAAAGTGTTATGGCGGAACCAGCAAGTTGAGGAAGCCACTTGGAAGCAGAGAATGAAATGAAAATGATGTACCCGCAATTTTTTAAATAGTCATGTAATAGCTTTTATGCATGTGATTCCTATAACCTCTTATCTTTTGATTTAACCTATGTAAAACTGTCCCATTTTAGTTGTACATGTTGCCTAGACAACCATGGTTAATGTTTTACAAGTTATATCATGTCAATGGAGTATTTGTTTGCTATTAGGATATGTTTCTAGTCTCTCCAAAATGTGGATAGGCATATAAACAAAGGAAACTCTGGCGAAACTTTTGGAAATTTAGGGAGTTAGCCAAATTTAGAGACTATTAATAGGTTTTAGGTTGTAAGAGGCAGAAGACTGCATAAAGACTGCTAATAAGTGAACCTTGAACCTCATTCGAGGACAAATGATATTAAGTGGGGGAGGGTGTGAGACCGTGTGAGAATTTCTACTCAAAGACCCGAATCTCGTAGTTCCAAATTAGGATCACTTGTTAGAAGTTCATAAAATTCTTTGCGGCTCAAAAGCTCGCTATGTTTCGGACCCTTTGGATAAATCAGTGCATTAAAAATATAAGAAAGTATGTATTCCAAAAAGTGCACTTTTTGCAGTCCAATATGCGGTCGCATAATAGGTATGCGGACAGCATAATCGCCGTAGAGTCAATCAGTGTGTTAGCTAATTTGAGGTTAAATATGCGGTCAATTATGTGATCACATATCTCATATGCAGACTGCATAGTCGTCGCATAATTCCCTTGGGATTTTATAAAGGGCAGTTCTACGGTGCATTATGCGACCGCAAAACGTGTATACGTACCACATTTCTGTCGCATACCCAAACAGATTCTACAGGTTTTGGGAGTATATCTACGGTCTATTTTGCGGGCCGCATGTCATTTGAGGTCGCAGATCCGACTCAGGGCTCCAATTTACTAAATTTTTAACCCGACCCCCTATCATTATATCTGGTGCAATAGCTCATTTTGAGCACATTTCCTGATATTTTTAGAGAGAGAGAGGGGGGGTCTAAGAGAGGGAAAGTGCTTCTCATAAACAACTGCTCCATGAATCCTTGCTAAATAATTGAAGATAATCAAGTGAGGCACCTAAATCTTCACCCCACGAGGTAAGAAACTTGACCCCTAATATCCGGTTTCAAATTCACACTAGAAAGAGTACTTAGCTTAGGGGTTCATGGGTATAATAATGGGTTTCTTGCATGCATATAAAACTATAGAGTATTAGGAGGTAGTGAACTAAAAAGAAAGCACTTGGGGTATAAAATGGTAGAAATTTCTCCCAAAAGGACCTAAGTTCACAATGCACCTTTAGTGTTTGGTAGTATGCTCAAAATAAGTAAGAATCTCAATCTTGTCTCCAATTCTCGATTTAATTTATAATTCTTACACAATACATCGAAGTGCTAAGAGTTTCAAATTTTTGTAAGGATTAAGAAAAGCTATATTGAGGTATGTATGACTAAAACCCCGTCTTTTAGAAATTGAGCTTCATTGATGGTTGTGTGAGTACGGTAAGATAAAAACTGAACTATTGTATTGATTATTATTTCACTTGACTTGGTGTTGCAAGCTTATATGCGTGGAAAATGTGTCTTAAACTGATCATTGTGCTATTCTTGATAATTTGAAAAGATTCAAGGACTATGATTCATGTGTTGAAATGCTTAGATCTATGATGGAAATTGAGGAGCGTCGTTGTGCTATCTATATGAAGTCTCATCTACAACTACTATCTTATTTGCTCTTGTGTGCCCATATTCTCTTAAATTACAAAGCTATCACTAATATCGGAAGTGATGTGAGATGTAGCCTAGTGCCAAATATATGATGTAACAGTTGTGGTCCCAAGTGCCTATGAAATTATTTGCGGGAAACAAAGATTGAAATGAGATAACTGGTGGAAATAAAAACATCTTGGTATGGGGGCTTAGCCAATTAGGTAGTGATCGGACACCATGACATATACATATGGTGGTAGTGTATTGATGATTGAAAATGGAAAGTGTAAATGGAATATTAGTAACGTCTCCGGGAGACGGCCTAGTCGATCAGGTCGAGATCGGACTCTGCTCAAGATCACATTGGTGATATGAACAGTATGGAAACATGATGTGAAAGTTGTGTAATTCTTTCATGTTCATAGTGTTGTGATCACTTAAAGCTTTGGAGTGATACTTGTGATTTCCTTATCTGTGTATGAAGTTCTTTCTAATTAGATAGTGTTTAGTTATACATACTAGTACTATTACATGGTACTAACGTGCTTTTTGCCAGGGGCGTTATATTTTTAAATGAATGTAGGTGGTCCCATTGAGGCTAGTGTTGATCGTGCGTAGCGGAGTGTCTTCTTATCAAAGGCTAGTGTTGCACGACTTTTGTTGTTATGTACTTCCACTTTTGATGTATAGCCGGGGTCTTATTGCCGGCATTGTCCTACCAATTTTTTGTAACCCTAGAGGCTCCATAGACATATGTGTGGGATGTTGGATGGGTCTACGAACTATGCTGTAATTCTGACTCACATTTCTCTAAAGTGTAATATTATGGAATCCTGAAACTTATCTATGGCTTAAGGTTATGATTTTAAATGAACTAACAATATAGAATGTACTATCTTTCCTCTCCTTAATAAATGAATGAAACATGGTTTTCTTAATCATATAGAGTTGGCTAGAAAGTGTTTGATAAGGCTTGCTCAATTGGGTTTACTCGACTGAGCGCCAGTCGTGCCTTCTGAGGTTAGGGCGTAACAAATAGGAGTATTCTTCGTGTTGCAAACGAGATTTTCGACTGCTCTCTTGTTACGACTTTTTTGTAGGAATAAGAGACCAAAATCATAATCATCAGGGGCCTGGACGTGCTCATTCGCTTCAAAATAAGGGCTTGAGGGCAAGTCGATCAATATTTTCGCAAAATCGAGCTTAACACATTTTCCATCAACCTTCATACGACTTTTAGAAACAGGTACTTTTGAATGCATTTTCTACAGTAAAACAAACAAAAATTTAATAAGAGTGAAGAGAAGTGAAGAAAACACAAAAATCAAACAAAAAAGAAATACCATGAACACAAAGCAGAGGTCATTTTTCCTAAATTGTAACAAAATTCAAAGAATAAATTCTACCCTTAAACTCAAATTAACAAAGCATGCAAATTGAAAAAATAAAGTTTAGGCCCAATACGAAGATAGAAGGAATACAAAATCGAACAGAATTGTAAAAAATATTCAAAATCAGAAAAGCAAAAAAAATTGAAAATAAAACAAAATTAAAATCAAAATTGTGGTAAAGCATAAAATAAAATGAAAACTACCTGAAAATAAGAGCAAAAGCTCAAAAATTTACTTGAGACCCAACAATGGAGGAAGGTTGCCTTCGTACCTATCTGAGAAAAGCCTGAGGAGAGAGAAAGAGAGAGAATCTAAAAGCGAAAACCGTTAAGAATATATGTGGGCTACCGGGTGAAAACAAAAATTTAAAGGGATTTTTTTATTCCTATATATTATTGAAAATATTATTACTCTAAATGTTCATGTTTTGTAAATTACCCTACCTACACAATATTTGTTTATAAAATATATACATTTCGCCTTAAAAAGCTCTCAATCCAGTATTAGTACCTTCAATTAAGAGATTTAATTATACCATTTTTCTTTTTTCTTCTCCTCTCTCCCCTCTACTCTCCAGATTCTATCTTTCTCCTTTATTTTCTAGAATTCCTTCCAATACAACATTAAGAAAAATTTCATAGGTGAACTTGAGACATAGGTGATTGAATATTATGTTATTATATAGGAGTAGCTTGTAAATGATTTCTGTCAGAATAAATACAAAGGACTAACATAGTAAATCCCTCGATTCATGTTGCTTTATTTATTTATTTATTTATTTAATTTTTGGCACAGAATATACGATTTATTAGGCTGCTAAAATTTAGTGGACGTTTGGGTTACTTATATAGAAAGATTATCGGAATTCAAGAGGTACAGAGGATTAAACATAATCATTTAACTCTACCCAATAAAGACTATAAGTCCCGCGTCCATCAGTCCGTCAAAGTGCACTTAAGCTTTTTACGTTCGTAATACGGTTAAGGGTCAAATATATTCTTGTACTATTCAAAATAGGCCATATTTATACTTCCTTTGAATTTTTTAACAAATATATCCCCACCGTTATACATTAGGGCCACATATACCCTTCCACCGTTAAAACTTATTTCCACAGTATTTTTTAACACGTGGCAGTATTAGATTGGACCAGATTAGCCCACCCATTCTATTTTTTAACACGTGGCGGGTTTAAAAAATAGAATGGGTGGGCTAATCTGGTCCAATCTAATACTGCCACGTGTTAAAAAATAATGTGGAAACAAGTTTTAACGGTGGAAGGGTATATGTGGCCCTAATGTAACGGTGGGGATATATTTGTTAAATAATTCAAACGGAGGATAAATATGGCCTATTTTAAATAGTACAAGGATATATTTGACCCATAACCGTTCATAATAATATAGAGAATTTTAAAAAAAATCATAATATTTTAAATTTGTGTATTAGATAATTCGTTCTATTGTTCATACTACTAAAATCACTTTTTACGAATAGTTTTTTTCTAGTGATTTGATAGTTTTCTTAATACATACTTCATTCCTGATAATATTCGACGAAGACACCTTTGTCAAAACCTCTCTCACCTTCCAGTTATATACAACTACAATATAATATCACTTAAATATAATTTTTATACAATATGTCTTTTGTATATTTTGTATTTAATTTATTGTCACGCTCCAAACCTGGGACTGGACATAACACGACACTCGGTACCTGGCTACATGTGACCGAGCATACCAACTAGCTGGCTGAATCAACATGTGATATCATAACATACTAACACAGAATATAAATTAACAGGTGTTGTTATACTAAAAGCTGAATGATAAAAATCAAAGTGCGAAAATACTAATACAATTCTGAAACATATTTGTTCCCAAAATTCCTTAATATGAAAAGCGTGCGACTCTGCCTAGCTGTTACTCTAGTCATTGAAGCCTTTATTGAAGTACTAAAAATACTGTCTATCCATAAATACTGAAAGACTATAAGGTAATGGTTATGCCCTGAAAAAACTAGGGATCACCCAATAGCTAGTACGAGAATCCTAGCGCTTTGAATCGTCAAACTATAAATCTGTACATGCATCGTGAGATGCAGGCCGCGAGCAAAAAGGGACATCAGTACATTTGAAAGCAACTAAAAGAAAGAATTATAAATGCTGAAACTGGAACTAAGTTGATAACTGAGAATTCATAATTGATAACTATTGAAATTGAAACTGAGATGATAGCTGATAACTGATAACTGAACCGATAAACGATAGCTGGTAACTGAAACCAAACAAAGGAAGTAAGAATATGATTACTATCTCTTATGAATGACGAACAATCTATTTATCCAAATTAATAAACTGTGGTCTCAGACCTAATATATATGTGCACAAACTGCGGCCTCGGGCTCAAGTATACATATATATTACTGCGACATCGGGTCCAAAATGCATAAAGCATGAACTGCGGCCTTAGGCTCAAATACAGATGTTCAATATTCAAGAACTGAGAATCAAACTGCAATACATGATAGTGAAATACTAAATTACATTGAATTACACAATATTGGAATTTTGGATCACATGAACTACACAATAGTGGAATACTGAATAGGACTAGATTTAGAAATGTATTCTTGAACTGATTATGGACACTGAAATTTCAATTGTTCACGGCATACTGAGTAATCTATATTAAGAATCGGAGACATCAAACCCAAGTATATATTAAATACTCTCTGAGCTTACAATGTTCAGAATGAAAGTGATGAACGGGTTATGAAACTAGAGAATATAAGTTCTACAACTATTCAAGGAACTAGGCTTAACTATATTTATGAGGCAATTGGTAACGTGATAAAAGAAATGTTGTGTAGGAAAACTCATTAACATTCCCAAACATAGACAGTTAGTCTCACATACCTTAACTTCCTTCTCTGGAGCATAACACAACATTCGTCAACCCTTTCAACTTGAATCCTTATCAATACAATTCAAAGAGATTCCAAAATAGAAACAATACCCATGTATTGGTCACTTAGACATTTTATTAAATGCTTTGTGAGTATAAAGCTTCATAATACCTATTGATGGTGTTTCTACATCCAATAACCCATTCTTTTGCTCTTAGATAAATTCTAAAGTCTCAAATATTTATAATCAATATCATTCTTTATCACTCATGAGGTAAACAACACCCTTAACCAATAAAGTTTCATTAAGTAAACACCTTTCAATCTCTATAATAGTTGTATAATCAAATTGGGAACTTATGGTTTCCAATCACCATACCAAGAGTTTCAATACTTATTCATACTCATATTCCCTTAATAAATTCATACATGCAAGTCGAAGGATGTAGGTTTATATTTTTTGGAAGAAATCTTGCAAAACCCTCCTTTGAGTTCTTGAAGAAATCCCTTGAAGATCTAAGTATTTTATGTGTAGATTTAGTGTATAAATGATGGAATTCACACCAAAATAATGTTGATTACTTACCTTAAAGATAAAAGATGTTGGAGTTCTTGAGAGGGTGGAGGAAAACCTTAAAATTCATCAAAATGAAGTGGGAAAAATAACCCCCAAAAATTTATATCGAAATAGGGTCGGGTTGACAAAAATAAAGATTTGCACAGCCGCGATACATGGTGTGGGGTGGTAATGAAAAATGTGTTTAGAAACAAAATTTGGAGGTGCTCTGATAATCTACACACCCGTACCGCGTGAGAGACTCATGGGGCAGCGTGATAGTGTAAAATTCAATGAGTTTGGTAATTTGGTCATAATTTCTAGAAGGAGTGTTCAAATGACAAATAGTTTGAAGTGTTAGAAACTAGATTCAAAGATCTTTCATTTGAGAGGTTGTAAATCACATAATACCTTATAAAAATGTGGATATGCTCGTGCAAAGTTTGGTCTTGTGTGTGCTCATTTGAAATTTTATTCTATAATGAAATTTCAAACTTGGTTTAGACTTAGGTCTTTCCTTAGAACCTAAGTCACTTATGATATTCCTCATATACTTATTATCATAACCAATTGATAACTATCACATTAATACTTCATTAATGTATCCACAACTGATTCAAATTTGAGGGGTGTTACATTTATACATAGTAAGAATAAATTTCATACAATTAATTATATATTTATATAATTTATCTACAACGTATCTAAAACTTTCATACATTATATCTATCCAGTTAAATACAACTACAATAACATACAACTTAAATACAAAATTTATAAAATATGTCTTTTGTATATTTTGTATATGATTTATACATAATAAAAATAAATTTCATACAACTAATTATATCTAATACAACTTATATACAATTTTCATACATTATTTTTATTCAATTATAAACAACTACAATATCATACATCTTAAATGTAATTTTTATACAATGTTGTTTAACTTTCATACAATAGTTAAATAAATTAAAGAAAAATATATAAATAACTGAATATAATTTTTCTATAATTTTACTACAATTTCTGCTGTATAATATATGTTATATCTTCTTCTTCTTCTTCTTCTTCTTCTTCTTCTTCTTCTTCTTCTTCTTCTTCTTCTTCTTCTTCTTCTTCTTCTTCTTAGTACTTATTTAGTGTATCCACAACTGATTCAAATTTATGAGGTGTTACATTTATACATAGTAAAAATAAATTTTTATTCAATTAATTAAATATTATATGATTTATCTACAACCTATCTATAACTACACATTATTTCAAATTTATTACAAGTAGAATAACATACAACTTAACTATAAAATTTATAAAATATTTCTTTTGTATATTTTGTATCTGATTTATACATAATAATAATAAATTTATGCAACTAATTATATATTATACAACTTATCTACAATTTTTATACATTATTTTTACTCAGTTATAAACAACTACAATATCATACAACTTAAATATAATTTTTATGCAATATTGTTCAACTTTTATACAATAGTTAAATAAATAAAAGTAAATATATAAATAACAGAATATAATTTTTCTATAATTTTAATGCAATTTATGCTGTATAATGTATGTTATATCTTCTTTCTTCTTCTTCTTCTTCTTATCCTCAGGATATTCTATCGGCTTATTCTCCGACAATAGATATTCTATTACCTCTTTCGAGTGGATTTTAGTTACAAAGGAACTAGTCTTAGGACACTTGAAGAGGCAGAATAACAAGCCGAAGCAGGAGATACTATAAAATCCTTCTTCTTCTTCTTCTTCTTCTTCTTCTTCTTCTTCACATTAATACTTATTTAATATATCCACAACTGATTCAAATTTATGGGGTGATAAATTTATACATAGTAAAAATAAATTTTATTCAGTTAACTATATATTATATAATTTATCTACAACATATATATAACTTTTACACATTATTTCTATCAAGTAAAATACAACTAGAATAACATACAACTTAACTATAAAATTTATAAAATATGTCTTTTGTATATTTTGTATCTGATTTATACATAATAAAAATAAATTTCATACAACTAATTATACGTTATACAACTTATCTACAATTTTCACACATTATTTTTACTCAATTATAAACAACTACAATATCATACAACTTAAATATAATTTTTATACAATATTGTTCAACTTTCATACAATAGATAAATAAATAAAAGAAAAATATATAAACAACATAATACAATTTTTCTATAATTTTACTACAATTTCTGCAGTATAATGTACATTATATCTTCTTTCTTCTTCTTCTTTTTCTTATCCTCAGGATATTCTATCGGCTTATTCTCCAACAATAGATATTCTATTACCTCTTTCGAGTGGATATTAGTTATAAAGGAACTAGTCTTAGGACACTTGAAGAGGCAGAATAACAAGCCGAAGCAGGAGATACTATAAAATCCTTCTTCTTCTTCTTCTTCTTCTTCTTCTTCTTCTTCTAGTTCAGATTAATACTTATTTAATGTATCCACAACTGATTCAAATTTATGGGGTGTTAAATTTATACATAGTAAAAATAAATTTTATTCAGTTAACTATATATTATATAATTTATATACAACATATCTATAACTTTTACACATTATTTCTATCAAGTAAAATACAACTAGAATAACATACAACTTAAGTATAAAATTTATAAAATATGTCTTTTGTATATTTTGTATCTGATTTATACATAATAAAAATAAATTTCATACAACTAATTATATGTTATACAACTTATTTACAATTTTCACACATTATTTTTACTCAGTTATAAACAACTACAATATCATACTACTTAAATATAATTTTTATACAATGTTGTTCAACTTTCACACAATAGTTAAATAAATAAAAGAAAAATATATAAACAACATAATACAATTTTTCTATAATTTAACTACAATTTCTGCAGTATAATGTACATTATATCTTCTTCTTCTTCTTCTTCGAGTTTCAATCTGAAATTCAACCAAAATAAAGTCCAATCTTCGCCAAAACCCCTCAAAATTGAGATATGAACTCTAAACCATATTTTAAATTATTTGCAACAACACTAATCCAAACAAATAATGATTTTTGAAAATCCAAATTCGAATTCAAAGCTTCAAAGCTTTTCAATAGCAGTCAATGGTAGAATTACTGCTCTTTTTTTCCTTTTCTTTACATTACCTAAATTTGGGATGGAGAGATAGAGACAAATGTAGAGAGAATTCTCAATTCATTGCAACAACATTCAATTCAAACTAACAATGTTTTTTGAAAATCGAAATTCGAATTCGAAGGTTCAAAGTTTTTTAATTGTTGTTAATGATGGAATTGTTACTCTCTTGTACAAGATACATGGGGGAGGGTGGGGGGTGGGGTGGGGGGAATGTGGAGAGAGAAACAAAGGAGAGTGGAAGATATGCTAGAGTAATTTTATGACATTAATTAACATTAATTCCATTAAAATATACATAAATGGTAATTAAGTATACAAAATATAATTATAGTAAAACTTGAGCAGGGAGAATAATATAGTTTCATATAGTGTATAAGAATACAAAAAATTTAATTTTAAAACATACACAATCTGGGCTAAACCAAGTTAGAGCTTCAAATGTGAGCTATTTTCGAATACAGCCCAAGTGATATATTATATATTTTTGTCTATTTTTAATTATTTTGCTTATGTTAGCGGTATTTTTGCTCGTAAAGTATAACAGAACTTATAAACTATTTTGAAAGTAGATGAATAAATCTGACCTCGTAAACGAAGCCTAAGTAGTATTATAGATATTAAATTAACCCCTTCCAAAAGTTGAGTTAGGCAAATTACATTATGGCGCTTTGTTCAACCCAATTAATTGATCCAACCCACTATTTAAGGTCTAAGCAAACTTCTGACCACCCAAAATGCCACAGTAGTAAATCCTTATAGTGTAAGTAGAGTCACATAAATTTGTGATCTGTGATCATTTAGACAGCAGAAGGAAGGCAAATGTTTTGCTGATTCAAATTCAATTTGGTACATTCTTTGAGGTGAGAGTTCATCGCAAAATAGCGACTCTTCTTGATTTCACTTATAGAATTATACAGAGTATATTGTTATTGTTGTTGTAAAGCAAGAAATAACGGTTCATTGTTGAGGGCGAACTCAATTCCTTCAACAATAAGGCCGCTCTTATTATGAAGAGGCTCGATCTCCATACATCGTGCTTCTACTTCTCCATCATCGCCTTTCTTATTATAAAACTCTCCCAATTGTACTTCCGTCCATCCATCACCTCTTACCTTTGCGTACTTTTCATACAATGGGTCAATTTTACTCTTAACAGAGAATCTTGACATACTTGGCTTCGTGGGCCTGGGTTCTGGCGGTTCCGGGCTTCGTGGGCTCAACGGATGATACAAGCCCGTGATGGGCCTAAGCCCATATTGTCCTGGGCTTAATGGGCCGGGCTTCGTGGACTTGGCGGGCCTAGCGGGCTTTTTAGTAATTTTTTTTGTTTAAGACAATATCTTGTATAGTAGTTATTAGTATAGTATATATAATATATATTTCATTGTATATAGTATTGTAGTAATTAGTATATATTGTATGTTATGTATATATATATTCCCTTATATACTTTTTGTAGTATATATTGTATGTTATGTATATATATTCTCTTATATATTTTCTTGTAGTATATATATATTGTGTCTTATGTATATATATTATAACTTATATAGATATATATTTTGTTGTAGTATATATATTGTATCTCTTATGTATATATATTTTCTTGTATATATTGTATCTTACGTATATATGTTATTACTTATATATTTTCTTGTAGTTTAGGTTGTGCCTAGTCAAACTACCCGTGCCGCTACGGTTCCCAGTAAATTTATTAACCAATAATTTCCCACAAGTTTTACACTTAGCCTTATTTAGTTCTCTTACTTGAGTAAAAAAATTTCAAACTAATGATGTTTCTTGACGTTTAGCAGGTTGTCTATTAAAAGTTGGAGTTTCTACAGGTGGGTTGGCCGGTGCATTACTTGAGTTATTAACAGGACTAGTAGGTGTATCATCTAAATCTGGTGCTTGGGTTTCATCATCATCATCATCATCCTCCTCATTTTCCTCTAAGATAGGTTCATTAGGATAAAGAACATTCATAATTTCATCATCTAATCTATCACCTACTGCAACATCATGTAGAAATTCACTATCGGTAATTGAAAACAAGGGTGATCACTATCAATAATTACGGGGGAGGAGGAGGACGTCTAGGTTGGCGACTACTTTCAACTTGCTTATCCTTTCTAGGTCGGGAAGCCGGGGAAAGGGTAGTATTATGGTCACTACTTTCACCGGTTTTACATTTTCCTTTACCAAATATTTTTTTCAAAGAAAATGCCATATTAATTATAATTGTGCAAACTAAACCACACAAAAATATATTATTAAAACGTAAGAGTTAAAACGAGTTTACCGGATTGCCGAACAACTTCTTGAAAATTGAAAATCGAAAATCGTTGAACACTTGAAAACTTCAATTCAACAACTTCACAAATTTTCACGAATTTTCAAGAATAAAGTAAGCAATTGTAGTAGAAAGATTGAGAGAGATTGAGAGATATTGATGAATTGGTGAGTTAAAATTAAAGAATGAGGGGGTATTTATAGTTGAGAAATGGGTATAAGTGTAATTATATAAAGTTTAGGGGCCAAATACCCATTTTTTAAACTTCCAAACTAATGTTGTATTTTGTCCCGGGCTGGGGCCTAAACGGGATTCGCGGGCCAGGGCTTCGTGGGCCTGGTCTCTGACGGTCCCGGGTTTCGTGGGCTCAATGGGTGAGACTAGCCCGTAACGGGACTAAGCCCATGTGGTCCTGGGCTTAGCGGGCCAGGCTTCGTGAGCTTGGCGGGCTTTTGTATTTTTTTTATTAAAACAATATCTTGTATAGTAGTTATTAATATAGTATATTATATACTAGTATAGAATATATTTATAGTATACTAGTTATTAGTATAGTATATGTAATATATGTTGTTGTATATATTGTATTGTAGTAATTAGTATATATTGTATGTTATGTATATATATATTCCCTTATATATTTTCTTATAGTATATATTGTATGTTATGCATATATATTCTCTGATATATTTTCTTGTATCATATATATTGTGTCTTATGTATATATTATAACTTATATAGTTATATATTTTGTTGTAGTATATATATTGATCTCTTATGTATATATATTCTCTTATATATATTGTATCTTATGTATATATGTTATTACTTATATATTTTCTTGTAGTTTAGATTGTATATTATGTATATATATTCTCGTATATATTTTCTTGTAGTATATATTGTATGTTATATATATATATATATATATATATATATTGTAGCTTATAAATATTTTGAAGTAAAGACAAAGAAATATTGAGAAAAAAGATATTCAAGGGTATGTCTTTTAATTTTTATTACCAAAAATGGCATATCTTTCTTAGTCTTCCTTCCCCCAATGGAATGAGCACAACAAAGTACTAATACCGCCATTAAAAGAAAAAAACTAAAAGAAGATGTGCCAAAGTACAAGTTACATCATAATCAACATTGTATCTCTAACAAATCTCATAAATCCGTCAAGGTTGGGAGGAGGTTGTGTTGGTGGTGGTGGAAAAGAAGTTTGTTCATCACCACTTTCGGGCGAAGCCGAATCCTCCGCAAGTTCAGCTATCATTTCTTCATAAGCTTCATCTATCGCCGGTTGTGATTCTGCAATTCCAAAGTTTCTTCTTTCCGCGCGGATCCAATCTCTAAAAAGTACGGATTTTTCCAAGCTATCCCTCATCGACACTCTATGATAACCTATTTGAAAGTCTTGCTTAACTGGAAGCGCTCTCTGATGCAGCAGTTGAAGCTTGAATTGGTAAAATATCCCTAGCCATCCTTGCAAGAACCGGAAAATATTTTCCCTTGACTTCCACCATTCCAAAAGATCAAAAGAACCGTCTGGATTCTCCTTTTAAAGTCCCTGAGACAAATAAACTTGAAGCTTATTTAAATGTGAAGTTTCATTATAATTATCACCTTTAGAACCCCGGAACTCCGTCCAAGATTTAAGAGATGTTAAGCCGCAGCTCTTTTAGACGATTGTGAGCTAGATGAAGTAGGGGTTGGAATATTTGGCCTAGCATGCTCTAAGGCAAGTTGATAATCTTTATAAACTTTTTGAGCATTAATTTTAATTGATGCTTTTGCATCTGCAAGTGTAGCAACTTCCTTGTTTGAAAGATCTCAAGCCTTATAAATATTTGAATACAAAAAATGAGGACCTCCCAATTTAATTGTAGGATTTAACATTGCTGCAACACAAAAATAGGAGGGATAGGAAAAAAATATTTTTAAATTTTTGTTTCATTTCATTTAAAGCAAGTTCATAACCCCACCCTCGCCAAATTCAACAAACAAATCAGCTAGTACGGCAATATAAACTAAACAGTTTGAAATAGTAAGATAATATTGCCCAGAAAATGCATTTGTAGCAACTTGAAAATGTTCTAAAGAATCTAAAAGAATTTTAGCATTCGTCCAATCTTGGGTAGTAAGCATTTCATCATCATCCTCACCACCTACCCGAGAATTAAATGTTGTATTAATTGGGTTTCTATATTCATATGCAACTACTAAATTTTCATACATACAATTCTATAGAGTCAAGCAAGGTTTAGGAACCTTTCTTTCTCTAAGGCCATATTCATCACATTTTTTAAAATACTCTCTAAGTCTAGTTCTATGGTTTGAATAGAAAAGCTAAGAGCCATTCGTACCTTTTCAATTTCTATGTTTAAAATTCTCATACCATCACCAACAAATAAATGATAAATGTGAAAAATACATCTAACATGAAAAATATTAGTAAATGCAGGATTTAGTGTTTTTGTAAGCATGCCTATAACACTAGTGTTACTAGAAGCATTATCCATAGAAATAACCATTATTTTATCGCTAATGTAAACATATCTACAAATATCTGAAACAATGTTAGCTATAAACTTATCTGTGTGACGTGAATTAATTATTCTATACGCAATTATATGTTTTTTCATTGTCCAGTCCTCATCTATCCAATGACTTGTAACAATTAGATAATCACAATCATTACCACTTCTACCAATATCAGTAGTAATAGAAATCCGATTAGGTATATGAGTAAATAAATAGCGCAAATATTGTTCATGTTCATGTTTGAATTAATAAATATCGGCCTTAACTGTTGCGCGAGGCCAACCTTTATAAGTGTGATTAAAAACTCTTCTAATATAATGAACCCAATAAGGATTAGAAGCAACAGTATAAGGTAAGAACATAACAGTAATCCTCTTTGCTAATTCTTCACGATCTCTATTTGGATCGTTACATAAAAACACCTCCGGTGACAGTGTTAATTCCTGGTTGAACTAGATTTGAACCTGTACTAGGGTTAACTGCAGAATCTACACTTGTCCCCTCTTGTTGCGCTTGCATTTGTAAAAATATAGCTTTATCTCTAGGGTGTGTTTTTATGTGCCTAGTCAAACTACTCGTGCCTCTACGGTTTCCAGTAAAGTTATGAAAAAGTAATTTTCAACAAGTTTTACACTTAGCCTTATTTAGTTCTCTTACTTGAGTAAAGAAATTCCAAAATAATGATGTTTCTTGACGTTTAGCAGGTTGTCTATTAAAAGTTGGAGTTTCTACAGGTGGGTCGGTTGATGCATTACTTGAGTTACTAACAGGACTAGTAGGTGTATCATCTAATCTGGTGCTTGGATTTCGTCATCATCCTCATTTTCCTCTAAGATAGGTTCATTAGGATAAAGAGCATTCATAATTACATCATCTAATCTATCACCTACTGCAACATCATGTAGAAATTCACTATCGCTAAATTGAAAACAAGTGTGATCACTATCAAGAATTACGGGAGGAGGAGGAGGACGTCTAGGTTGGATACTACTTTCAACTTGCTTATCTTTTCTAGGTCGGGGAGCCGGGAGAAGGGTAGTATTATGGGTCATATTAATTATAATTATGCAAATTAAACCACACAAAAATATATTATTAAAACGTAAGAGTTGAAAAGAGTTTACCGGATTGCCGAACAACTTCTTGAAATTTGAAAATCGTTGAACACTTGAAAACTTCAATTCAACAACTTCACAATTTTTTACGAATTTTTAATAATAAATTAAGCAATTGTAGTAGAAAGATTGAGAGAGATTGAGAGATATTGATGAATTGGTGAATAAAAATGAAAGAATAAGGGGGTATTTATAGTTGAGAAACGGGTAAAAGTGTAATTATATAAAGTTTGTTGGCCAAATGACCATTTTTGAAACCTCCAAACGGTCAAATTATAGTCCAAATGGCTACTTTTTAAAATATGTCCGCTGGTGATTTTTAATACCAATTTTTTTTTTAAAACAATATAGCCGTTGGCCTGTTTAGGCTCGCCAAGCCCGCCAGGACCGGCCCGGGCCCGACTTATGGGCTCACGGGCTAAATAATGCGGACCGGCCCGTCACGGGCTTAAGGGTAATCCAGGCCCAGGACCACCAGGACCGGCACACCAGGCCGTGAGGCCCGCCAGGATGCGGGCCTGGTCCGGTCTGGTCGATTCAGGGCCGGGCCATAATACAGGGTTACTCCAAACAGTCAAACAGTAGCCCAAATGGCTACTTTGAGAAATATGGCCGTTGGTTTTCTTTTAATTTTTTTTTTAAAATTTAGCCGTTGGGCCCGCCAGGACCGCCCCAGGCCTGGTTAACGGTCCCGGCCAAACGGTATCAGGCTCACGGTCTAATTCAGAGGAACCGGCCCGTCACGGGCTTCACAGTAACATCAGGCCCAGGACCGGCCCACTAGGCTCGTTTGGTCCACAAGGACCGCGAGCCCCGTCCAATCTGATTCAGGCCCGGACCAGAATACAGTATTAGTCAAGACGAGTTTCCCATTCCCAATGATGTGGGTTCTCAACCAATGAAATGCTAAGTGCCCTTGGAGCCACCATGAAACATTTTTTTCCATTCCATCTATCAAGTGAAAAACTCCGCGATTTACATTTCAAATTAAAAATTATGAAAAAATTTAATAATTTATAGATGTAAAAGTTTTGGAACGTATAGGTTGATGATCAAAATTTAATAATTTTTAAATGTAAAAGGTAATGAACTAGAGACTCAAAGAACGTGCAGAAGCAAAATGCTGCAATGCAAGGAGAAGGCAGAACCTAGGTGCTACACTAAACTAGGAGTTACTTTGGGCCGCACGACTTAGGCAGACTCTCTACCACTTATTTTGCTTTGGGAGGTATCAAAGCGAAATTTTGGGTAAACATCATTTGATTACTGCTAAATCTCTTTTTGTTGTACCATGTGCATGACGATAGTAGTAGAGTGTTGTTAGTAACAGTTGTGGTTAGGGAAACATTCGAGGATGAGTGACCCAACTTTATAGCAAGGTTGATTATTTGGACGGACAAATATAGACTATAGCAAAAAAGCAAGGGAATCCAAAATCATTGGTCACAAAACGCTTGCTAATGAGTACTACGTCTTCCTAGTGAGTAGAGTCGAACCTAAAGACAATTCTAAGAGTTGAATTTTTATGGTTTTTGAATTCTAGGACAACAACTTCAAGTGTTAGTAATTGGGTATTTTGAATTTAATTTTTACATGTTCGGTAAAAAAATTAACATAAATATACGTCTTGAGCCAAAGCTAATAGGTTCAGCGGAATCAAACCTATATATTCAAGCCGCCTTGACCTTTCCCAGAACCACCGCAAGAAAAGCATAGGAATAAATACTAATCTAAGGAAATTCAAGAAATTACTAATTATCAAGATTCCAAGACTGTTCGCTAGTTCCAGCAGATCAACATAAGTCCAGCATATCAACATAAGAATACATCAAAGAGACAAATATTCATAAACAATAAAATTGGGATCGCAAATGGGTGCATGTTTAAGTGGCCCTTAGGCCATTTTCCCATTTGCAAATTGGACAAAACTGAATGACGATCATAATGCTCTGTATGAAATCTACTTATCCTTAATCAAAGGTAGGTTTGAATTCTAGAAATTCCTGGATGACCCTATGTGGCACATTCAAACCAGTTGAGTAAATATCCGTTACACGACGTATAAAAAGCCACAAAAAGAATGAGAAAATATGGGATTATTTACCAACAGACTAAGGAAAAGCTCGTTTTTGGTGGTGCAAATGGGAGAAGACGTTGACCTTGAGATGATTAATTCCTTTTGATGGAATCTCTCCCAAACAACACCAGATTCAGCGGCAGACTTGAATCCTTTAGATATAAGTGATGATCTGGCTGCATCTGCTGGTGTTGTGTACGAAAGAATTGCCGATATGATCCCTCCGGCAATTTCAAGAAATTATTCATTTGAACCTGTTGTTAGATGGAGTAGTAGCGATTCATATCACATGCGACTAACACTAACTATTTCTTTTGAGTCGTTGACCACTAACATTTTCTTTCCACCTTTACACACACAATATTTTACTCCTCCCTGTATGTATTTTTCTGAAATCATAAAAGGGAGGTGCCACCATACGGCGTAATTGCATTTACAAAACAATATATAACACATAAGTCAATTGCACGTCACGTTTTGTGTCAAGGTAAATATTGTCATATCAAATGAAATAGAAGCAATAGCTTTTTAAAATCAAAGACATCATGGGTATTGTTCGGGAACTGGACGGACCATGCATACCTCAAATTAATAATCAAATTGAATTAGGAGTAATGCTTATTGCTAAAAGAAAATTTCAAATACAATTAAATTCAACTTCAACAAGAATAAGTAGGTGATGGACTATCAAATGATAAGGGGTCTGCAATTTTAAAGGCTCCTTTTCACCACAAAACTTAGTTTAAAAGAGGAATTAGGTTCTTGAGTTGTTTTGGTTTTGATGATTGACAAAGGAACACATGCATAAAGTAGGTCCATGGACAGTGTGCATAGGTGACAGATAGAATCAAGCAAAAAGTATGCACATGAAAGGGATAAGTATAAGTGGTTATATATGACATTCCCTGAATAAAAAGGTTGCATATTTGATAAGGTGTGGGACTCCTTACTTGAAGAGAACTCTATCCAAGACAATTGAAGAGCTAGAAGTTCAAGATAACTAGAACTCTTCCACCAAGAAAGAGTAATGCACCAGACTTCTAGTTAATCTTTATTTATTAACTATATATATATATCAGTTGTCTTCTCTTTTATAGGTGATGCACACATATTGATGTTAAATAAGAATTGAGAGCAAAATAGCATGGCATTTTGTGAGGAATTCCTGTGAGTTTTAAGAGTGCGATCCTGAGCTACACAAACCATATTAAAAAACCAACACCACAAAGTGTTTTATGTGTCTTTCTTTATTTTTTGTTCAAAATGTATTAGGCGTTTTGAGTTGTACTGGCTACTTCAATTGTATCTTTCAAGTTAGAGTTAACTTGAAGCAGTCGCAACAGCTTGTGGCTGGTTGCTATAATGGTGAGAGTTAATTCTTAGGTTTGCAAGAGATTGTAAACTCGAGTTATATAGTTCAAGTTAGAGTTAACTTGAAGCAGTTACAACAACATGTGGTTGGATACTATAAGGATTAGAGTTAATCCTTAGGTTTGCAAGAGTTTGTAAACTTTGTTGTTGGCTCAATGTTGTAGTGAAGTGTTTGGAGAAAATACTATTGAGAATCCTTATGTTATTTACTTTCTGCATTTATTATTCCGCAACAGTAATATAAAGAACACATAGAAGAACCAGGTCCTTCTATAATCTGTGCACGTAAAAAATTAGACACTACACAAATCACCTCCCCCCTCCCTCTTGTATGGTATTGAAGTACAAAATATCGATTGGTATTAGAGTGGTTATCCTTGAAGAGGATAACACCTTAGGAAATGATCAAGGCGAGTACACTATCTGGGAACTGTAAAGATCAATCCACCACTAGGAAACCACTATTCAATGATCACTATTATTCTTTAGATCACTTGCAAATGACTAATGGATGTTTCAAATATGGTAAAAAGAATCACATGATCAAGAACTGTGCTATGTAGAAAGTCAAGTGGAAAAAGGAGAAACCTGAAAGAAGGAACAAAAAGAATGAATAGGTTCATGACAAGAATTACAACAAAATGCCATCCAAAGCAATAGTTGCTACTTGGAAAGATGGTTCAGATGAGGACACTGATGATAATGCTAAACGAGTTCTCATAGCAATTCAAGAATCTGAAGATGAACCTGATGAAGAATAGGAGATAAGTTTTCTAGACCTTAAGGATAAAATTAAAATCCTTTCTAAAGATAGACTATTAGAATTGTTGCTAATATTAATTGATGAATATAAGAATATATATTCTGAAAAAGAACAGTTGTCAAAAGAGTGTAACTTTTTGAAGTAAAATGCAAAAACCTGAAAATAAACATTTATAAAACTGAAAAGAAAAATACTATTTTGAAGAACCAGGTTCATGCACTTGATACATCAATATTAGAAGTTAGATATGAAAATCTAAAATTAAAGTTAGGAACATGTAAAGAAATAGCCAGTGACACACAAAGCTCAATAAAAATGATCTAGGAAAGGTAAAACTTGAGCTTTATAAAAGGGATGAACTGGTAAGAACCCTGAAGGAGGACTTGACTAAGGTTAAGTATGACTTAGATAGAACATGTAAATGGAACAGGTCCTCTGATGTACTTTCATGGCTACAAGAACACCAAAGTAGCAACAGAAAGAGACTAAGCTTTTGGAACTCTACACCTAAATGGGATCTTAAAAATAAGTACCTAACATTCCGTGAGAATAATATTTGCACACGTTGTTGAAACAATGTTCACTAAAAGAGTGATTGAACTATAAAAGATAAGATAGATCAGAAAAAATAAAACTTTTGTTCTAGTGAAAAATAGGCTGCCAGGTTGGGCTAAAAAGAATTTAATTTATTTCTTGGCCTACAAAATGATAGCCAAACTAGTTTAGGTTCCTAAGACTAACATCTATTTTTCTTTTGAACGTCCAAGTGAGAGAGAGCAGCCAAAAGTGCTATATGATAAAAGATTGCTCAAAACATGTCACATGAAATAAGAAAAGGTTCCTTTCATTTGTGGCCTTTAAAGGAGGTAATGTCTCCTTTGAAAAGGATAAACAAGGTAAAATGATTGAAGTTAGAAAGCTTTGCAGGGAAGAAGATTGAAGAATATATATGTAGTGGATCTGTCCACACTTTTAGATAATGAACTCACTTGCTAGAGTGTTCTAGACAATTATCCCCTCCTTTGGCATAAGGGACTTGGACATGCTAGTCTAAGTCAAGTCAAGAAACTAGTCTCCAAGGACTTGGTGATAGGGCTGCCTAATATTATGTTAGAGGAAAATATAGTTTGTGAGACTTGTCCAAGGGGGAAGCAGGTAAGATCTTCTTTCAAAAGCAAGAAAATGGTAAGTACCACCAAAACAATGGAACTGGTCCATATGGATCTTTGTGGACCAATGAGAACTTTAAGCAGAGGTGGTAAGAAAATATGTTATGGTGCTTGTATGATTACTCTAGGTTTACTTCGACACGGTTTCTAACATTTAAAGATGAAGCATTTGACATATTCACTTCTTTTGTTAGAAAAATTCAAAAAACAACTAGGCAATCATCTTGCATCAATTAGGTCTGATCATGGTAAGAAATTTAAAAATGCTAAATATACTGAATTTAGTAATGAGCACGGGATATGTCATCATTTTTCTTCTCCTAGGACTCCACAATAAAATAGAGTAGTTGAAAGAAAGAATAGGACATTGGAAGAATTGGATAGGACTATGCTACTTGCTAGTAAATTGCCCCATATCTGGTGGGCAAAAGTTGTGAAATTGCATGCTTCATCATAAACAGATACATGACTAGACCTCTTGTTGAGAAGACTCCCTATGAGTTACTTAAAGGGAGAAAGCAGAATATCTCCCATCTTAGGGCATTTGGATGCAAGTGCTTTGTGGACCATAATAGCAAAGACTCCTTAGGTAAGTTTGATCCCAAAAGTAATAAGGAAATACTCTTGGGATATTCTTCACATATTAAAGCTTACAAGATCTACAACAAAAGAACTACATGTGTGGAAGAAAGTGTACATGTTATTTTTTATGAAACTAACATTCTTTCTGAGAGGCAGGAACATGATGATGAAGCAATTGGGTTGGTAAGAAACACAAATGAAACCACAGCCCAAACTGAAGCTGCACCGGATGAAGGAACATGTGATAGAACAGGTCCTTCTACCTAGGGCAACATGAAAAGAGGAAATAAATAGAAAGGTATTGACCCTCAAACCTCGAGAGAACCTGTCCATGAACATAATCCTCAACAACAAAACGAGGAAGGAACATCCGAAGAAATTGGCACTCATATAGCAACATCCACAAATTTTGATATGGATGAACATTGTTCATCTATTGATCAGAATATGTGTAAGGATATTATTGGGTCTTTGTTATATCTCACGGCTAATAGAGCTTATATTATTTTCAGTGTATATCTTTGTGCTAAAATTCAAGCAAATCCCAATGAGCCTCACTTGCCTATTGTCAAGAGGATCTTCAAATAACTAAAAGGTATCCCTGACCTTTGTCTATGGTATTCAAACGACAGTAATTTTGATTTATTGGGATATGTTGGTGTTCATTATGCATGTTTTTTTGTGGATAGAAATAGCATTTTAGGTGTGTCACTATGACGAACTGGCCAGTTGTCTCATGATTACAGCTCTATTGTCATAATTTTTCCTTATTATTGCTTTTTTAATTGGTACTAGATGTGATTGGGTTAGTTGGCTCGGGTTTGGAGGGGTTTGGTAAGGTTAGAGACACTTAGTCTCTTTTGAGGAAGCTTAAGTTGGAAAAATCAACTGAATGTTGACGTATATGTTAATGGGCTCGGATGTGAGTACTAATGGTTTAGATAGCTCCAGGAGGTGATTTGGGACTTAGGAGCATGATCGGTATGTGTTTTGGAGGTTCAAAATAGATTTAGGCTTGAATTGACGAAATTAGAATTCAGGCATTTTCCGGTTGATAGGTGAGATTGTGTAGGAATGGAATTCTGGAAGTTTCATTAGGTCCACTGTGTTATTTGGATGTGTGTGTGAACTTTTAGTTCATTCGGAAGTGGTTTTGGTAGACTTTTTGATCGAAAGTGGAATTTAGGAGATTTTTGAATTCTTATGCTTGAATTCGATGCGAATTTGGTGTTTTGATATTGTTTTTAGCATTTCGAAAGGTGGAACAAGTTTGAATGATGTTATGGGATATGTTGACATATTAAACAGATCATTTCAAGTTGTTGAAACTTACAGAAAAATCAGATGTAGTGTTGTAGGAGCAGTGCTTCGCGTTCGCAAGTAGGCCCTCGTGTTCACAAAGAGTTAGCAGGTGAGGCTGAAGATTAAGTATTCTTGCTCGTGATAATTAGGGAATATGATGCACATTACACTCATTCATGCTTAAATTTTTATTCGAAATGTGTACAAAATAGTCCCAAAGTCTTACAAGTTGTACAGATTTGATCGACAAGGTGACACGATGTCAAATACACGCTCAAAAAATAGCGAAACTTGCGCAAGTACCAAAATAAGAAAAATCTCAGTCAAACTGGGCCAGCACGGCCACAAACCATTCTTTGCAGTTTGCACAAGTAAAGTTCACAGAGTATACATCTCAGGCTAAAAAGGCAATGCGGCTGCACAGTATCTTCTGCGGTCAGCATTGGTGTCACTAAGGCCGAACTCGATTTAGTGTGGTCCACAGATCCGAGCTTCAAAGAGATTCTTGTTTGAAGATTGAAGCCTAATGTGGTCGGTGCTCCATTTCATGCAAATCATACTAGAAGCCACTGAGGTCGCACTAGACTTTGTGCGGTCCACATTGCCCAAGTTAAGAGAGATGGAAATTCAGCTCAAGAGCCTTGGTGCGGGCTCACTTGATTTTTTGGGGTCTGCACTAGCCCAGTAGGGGTATTTTTTTCCGAGATTTTTATATTATATAAATAGATTTCTTTTCTCATTTTTAGGTAATTAGATAATTTGCACTAAAGGCTGCGCTCGTGACTTCGATTATTTAGCTGTTTTGAGTAATTTTAGCTTTATTTCCTTTTAATTTAGTAATTAATTAATATGAGTTTCTCTTCATTTATTTCTTTATTTTCTTCTCTAATTATGAGCAGCTATATCTATAAGCTAGGATTGTGGCTCAACTCTAGTGTGGGTAATTGACGGGTCTTGTGTTTTAGGGCTTGATTGACTATGTGTGTTTGATATTTTGACTCATTTCATATTTAATTGTTGAAGTAGTGGTTGCAAACACTAGTTTGTGTTTAGTTGACTTTGGCCCTAAGTCTATAAAATTTGTGAAAAATGGAATTGGGGAATAGTCAAGAAATTGATAACCCTAATTAAAGAGTTAAACCTAGAGATAGTAATACCCGACTTGAACCTGATTGCTTGGGCAAATTTGCATACCCAATTGGTCTTGAGAAAGTCAATTCGGGCAAAATCACTTGAACTACCGAGAGGCATAGAGTGAGTAGAATCGAGCCACAGTTGTATCATACTCCCCAAATATGACAATATAGCTTTAGACTCAAGAATTCGTCAATCGATGACCTAGGCAAAAGTCACTACCCTACTGCTTTTTAATCATTTGAACAACTCACAATAGTTTAACCCTAGCTTATTTTAGTTTTATTGAGTATCTTAGTTTTATAAAATTAGAATCATAATCAAAACCAAAAATGTGTACAAGTGCAATTTGGAGAAAATACATAACTCCCCTTTTGATATACACCCAACTCCAATATCTAGCTCCATGTGAAAATCGATCCCGGCTTTTATCGGGTAAAAGCTACTTCAACCTCTCTCTTTACTTAATAGTAGTGCAGGGTTGGCCTCGATCAATTTTTGGTACCATTTCCAGCGAGATAATAGTTTTGGATATCTATCTAAATACTTTTGGGAATGTATCTAAATAGTTTTGTGTATTGTTCTTCTTTCCTTATTTGTTACTGATTTGTGTATGTCACAACTTTAGGTACAAAATGGCATTAAATGCTGATGACCTTATTGGAAATGTGATTGTGGGGGAGGAGGTTGATGACAATAAAGAGGATGAGGTGCCTCTTGTACCTCCAGGACAACGAAGAGCCTCCAGGCCAATGCTAATGAAAATATTCCAGGCCCTCCTCCGCCACCTCCAAGAGTGGTTCCTCGATTGCTCCCACACCAATGCTATGCAAGTCCAATTATCATACCCAGAATTCGAGCGGGCAATTTTCTGAATAACTAATGTGATGGTGACATTGTTTGAGCAGCGTGGGTACTTCAGGGGTGCTGCCACCCAAAATGCTTACAACATCTCAGGGGGTTTGTGGATACCAGTTGGGGGAGCAAGCAAGCTAATGTGTCCAAGGATGAACTCCGATTGAGACTCTTCCCATTTTCACTTAGAGGGAAGGCATTAGATTGGTTTGAGAGACTTCCCTACCATTCCATCACTACTTGGAATGAGTTGGCAAACAAGTTCATTACAAAGTTCTTCTCATTGGGGCATATGGAAACATCGCGAGATGAGATCATAGCTTTCAAGCAGAGCCCGCCGAACCATTGCATGATATTTGGGAGAGATATAGAACCATGGTGAAGGAATGCCCCAACAATTATATGACAGAAAATATGTTGCAACAAACTTTCTACCGCGACATCAACACAACAAATCAATGCATAGTGAATCTACTTGCAGGGTGTAATTTCATGAAACTAGCATAAGATGAAGCTTGTGCCATTCTTAAAGAGATGGATGACACGTTCTCCGCTTGGCAAAGTAGAGCCAATGTTCCCCAGGGTGATCCCTCGGTCACTTATTTTCACAAAGAATTACATGATCATGGGAATGCGATAGCTGAGTTGACAACAATTATGAACCAACTAGCAAAGGCACAGTTGCAACAAGTCTAAAATCCTCGCCAAATGAATGCCATGGAGGGTGTTAACATGCTAGTGAACCAAAGAAGACAAAGAGGTCAATAGAACGAAGGGAATTCGAATCAACTTGATAATGATGGTAGTGGATTCCAAGATGATTGATATGATGGGCAGAATGAAGAGGTATAATATGTAAATAATTATCAAGGCCAAAGAGGAAATTCTTCCAACCAATGGAGAACCCAGGGTAATTGGGGTAATCAACAACAAGGCAACAACAATTGGAACAGTCAACAACAAAGGAAAAACAATTGGGGTAACAATAACCAATATCCAAACTAGGACAATCAAAACAACAATCAGAGCAATCAAGGAAACAGGGAGAACAACAACAACCGGGGTGGATGGAACAATAACTAGGGAAATCAAGGTCAAGGCTTTCAAAGGCCCCCAATGTACCAACAACCGAGAAATCCACCATCTTTTCCACCCCAGGGTCCTAGTTCTTCAAACAATGAAATTGGGAAAATTGAAATAATGTCTAAATAGATGATCAAAAAGAATCCTGACTCTGATGCACAATTGGCTTCTCATAACACTTCAATCAGGAATTTGGATGCGTAGCTAGGCCAAATCTCATAGTCCTTGAATACTCTCCCAAAAGGGGCTCTATCGAGTTATACGGTGGTTAACCCAAAGGTGGAAACAATCATGTTATGGCAGTAACTACTAGGAACGGATGAGGCGGTGATGTGAATGCCTCCAAGCAGAAGCAAGTTTTGGATGATGAAGTTGAATTGCAAGAAGATGAATTCCTTTATGTGGTTGATAAAAATGTGAACAAAGAAGTGAGGATTGATATTCAAGATGCCGAGGTGGAAATGTAAAATGACGTGAACCCGTCTAGGGAACACGTAATAGACATGCCGGAGCCGATTGTGCCAAAATCCAAGGCACCCTTGCCTGGGCCACCTCCACCTTATCCTCAAAGGCTAGCCAAGTAGAAACATGAGAATCAGTTCAAAACGTTCATTGACATGGTGAAGAGCTTATCCATCAATATTCCTTTGGTAGAGACTTTGGAGCAAATTCCTATCTATGCTAAATTCATGAAAGATTTGGTGACAAATAAAAGATCCATGGATTATGAAACTATCAAGATGACCCACCAAGTTAGTGCTATAGTTCATTCAATGGCTCCAAAGTTTGAAGATCCCAGTGCTTTCACTATCCATTATACTATTAGAAGTGCGCTAAAGATTTATGTGATTTAGGGGCAAGCATCAACTTGATACCATACTCAGTTTTTAAGACTTTGGGTATTGGGCCACCGAGGCCGACTTCTATGAAGTAGCAAATGGCAGATAGACAAATGAAGCGACCATAGGGTATTGTTGATGATGTGCTTATCTGGGTGGGCAAATTTATCTTGCCAACAGATTTTGTGTTCTTGGATTGTGAGATAAATTGTGAAGTCCCAATCATATCGGGGAAACCTTTCCTTGCTACGGAGAATGCTCTAGTTGATGTGGAAGCAAGGAACTCACTTTTTGGGTGGGTGATGAAAAGGTAGTCCTTCATGTGTGCAAGTCAATAAAGCAGCCCAATTGTACCGAAGTGTGCTCATTTGTGGATCTTGTCACGGCTGTGATAATTGATGATCCTAGTGTTATGATCGATGTGGAAGACCCTCTGGAGGCCGTATTGTTAAATCTTGATATCAATGACGATGAGGGCCAAGTGGAATCTGAGAATGATTTACATGGAATGGTCTCTTATTCTTATGAGCCTAGGAAACTCTCTTTAGATTTTGAAAATAGAAAGACTCCTCCAACAAAGCCTTCAATTGAGGGGCCTCTTCTGCTGGAGTTGAAGTCATTGGCTCCATACCTCATGTATGATTTCTTAGGCCCTAGTTCAACTTTACATACTCTTGTCTTACTAACATGCAAGTAGATGCCATATTGGCAGTGCTCAAAAATCGAAAGAAGGAAATTGGATGGACTTTAGCTGACATTCGAGTAGTAAGCCCCGCATTCTATATGCACAAGATTATTCTTCAAGATGATGTAAAACCCTCCTTGGAACATCAAAGGAGGTTGACCGTGATGACTAGTGATAATAATGAACTAATTCCTACTCGGACACTCACCGGATAGAGGTTCTGCATGGACTATCGCAACCTGAACAAGGTGATCCGCAGGGATCACTTCCCATTGCCTCTCCTTGACTAGATGCTTGATCTTGCTGAGAATGCCTTCTATTGTCTGTTGGACAGATTTTCTAAGTACAACCAAATCCTGATTGCACTGGAGGATCAGAAGAAGACCACATGTACTTGTCCATATAGAACATTTGTTTTTTCTCGGATGCCTTTCGGGTAATGCATCGACGACATTCTAACGATGTATGATGGCTATTTTCACCGATATGTTGTAAGATATTTTGGAGGTGTTTATGGACGACTTTAATGTGGTGGGCGATTCATTTGATGAATGTTTGAAAAATCTTGATAGAGTGTTGGCCCATTGTGAAGACACCAATATTGTACTAAATTAGGAAAAATGCCACTTCATGGTTGAGGAGGGTATAGTGTTGGGTCCTAAAATTTCAAAGCATGGCATAGAAGTTGACAAGGCCAAAATAGAGGTGATTTCAAGTCTTCCTCCCCCCAATTCTGTCAAGGGAGTTAGGATTTTTCTTGGGCACGCGGGGTTCTACCGGAGATTTATAAAAGATTTTTTGAAGGTAGTGAACCCATTGTGCAAGCTACTAGAAAAGGATGCCAAGTTTGTGTTCGATGAGGACTGTATGCAAGCATTTGAATGTCTCAAGTTTAAGTTGACCACCACCCCTATCATTACCGCACCCAATTGGAAATTGCCTTTCGAGCTCATGTGCGACACCAGTGACGCTGCGGTTGGGAAAATTTTGGGTAAAACAATTAACAAAATATTTCATCCAGTGTACTACACGAGCAATACAATTTTTAATAAGGCTCAAAGGAACTACACGGTAACTGAGAAAGAGTTGTTGGCTATAGCTTTCGCAATGGAAAAGTTTTTGCCGTATCACATGGGAGCCAAGGTCATAATGCACACCAATCATGCAGCTCTTAGGTACTTGATGACAAGGAAAGGCTCTAAGGCTTGGATAATGTGATGGGTCTTGTTAATTCAAGAGTTTGACTTAGAAATTGTGGACCGGAAAGGTAGTTAAAACCAAGTAGCTGACCACTTGTCCCGCTTGGAGAAGGAAGGAAGGGAATGTGATGGCCTAGAGATCAATGATGCATTTCCTGATGGGCAGCTACTTTTTGTGTCAATGAGTGATGTTGTGGTTTGCGGATATTTCTAATGACCTTGTTACTGGGATAGTTTGGATTTATACTGGGATGAGCTGTATTTGTTCAAGATTTGCACGGATGGTGTGATCAGAAGGTGTGTCCCGGAGGAAGAGCAATTGAGTATCTTGGAGGTTGGTCATTCCTCTCCCTATGGTGGCCATCATTATGGGGCAAGAACGGCTTCCAAGGTTCTTAGTTGTGGGTTTTATTGGACAACTTTGTATAAAGATGCAAGTGATCTTATGAAGTGATGTGACGAATGTCAAAGAGCGGGTGGAAATTGGAAGAAAGATGAGATGCCTCTCAATACCATTCTCGAGGTTTATATTTTATATTATATGTATAGGGCATTGATTTTATAGGCCCGTTCATTAGCACGTGTGGGAATACCTACATTCTAGTAGCGGTTGACTATGTTTCAAAATGGGTGGAGGCCGTGGCGTTGCCCAATAATAAAGTAAGGAGTGTGGTTGCATTTCTCAAAAAGAGCATTTTTACAAGGTTTGGCACTCCTCGTGCAATCATAAGTGATGGGAGGTCGCATTTTTGCAATAGAGATTTTAACACCTTGCTTGCAAAGTATGGTGTCAACCACAAATTGTCTACTCCTTATCATCCTAAAGCGAGGGGACAAGTTGAAGTCTCAAACAGGGAAATCAAGAATATTCTGTCTAAAACAATCAATGCAATGGGACCAATTGGTCTAAGAAGTTGTACGATGCTCTATGGGAGTATAGGACGTTTTATAAGACTCCGATCGGTAGATCTCCGTATCAGTTGGTGTTCGGTAAAGCTTTCCATTTATCGGTTGAGTTAGAGCACAAGGACATGTGGGCTTTAAGGAAGTTGAACCTTGATTGGGATGTAGCTGCAAATCTTCGGGTGGAGCAACTCAATGAACTTGGCGAATTTCGATTCATGCATACTCTAGTTCATCCCTGTACAAGGATAAGATAAAATACCTTCACGAAAAATATACTCGAGGCAAGGAGTTCAAGGTGGGGGATTTGTTACTCTTATTCAACTCTCAATTATGTTTGTTTCTGGGAAAGCTCAAGTCAAAAAAGAGTGGTCCTTTTGAGGTGATGTGTGTGACCCCGTTTGCTGCTCTTAAATTAATGAATAAAAGTGGGAAAGTTTTTAGAGTGAATGGGCATTGGGTCAAGCACTTTGAAAAAAATTGATGACAGCCACGTGGTGGCACTTCTTCATCTCAAATGATTTGATGGTAACTTGCGTCGTGCTGCGATGTTAAATCAGGAGCTTCTTGGGAGGCAACCCATGTGTTTTTATTTGATTTTCATTATAGTATAGGATTTATTTTTGACTGATTGGGTCTAAGATGCTACATGATTGTGTTGATGTAGTGCACAACATAGTGGAAAAATTGTTCAAGTCTCTGAATTTTAAATACGGACCGTACTACATTTTTTGCGGCCGCGAAGAACCTAGTGGATCATTGCGGCCGAAAAGCATTTTGTGCGGACCGCAGTATGTTGCCTTCTCAAACTTGTGTAAATGTTGTGTGGTTCAGACCGCATTCTATTTTATGTGGTCTGCATTGGGTAGGTGAGATTGGCCCCAGAACATTTTCTATAAATACTACTCGAGGCCTTCATTTTAAACTATTTAATCTTTAAACTCTCAAAACTTTAAAAGCTACTGTTTATCCATACTCATTTCACGTAACTGATTTCTAAGGCTTAATCTTCATCAAAACATCTTACTTCTGGAAATTTCATCCCATTCAATTGTTAATTTTATTATGTTCCTCAATGTATTTTTTTTCTTCGTTCTTTTTCTTATGTTTTTTCCTATATTTCTTGCGATTTGGTAAGCTTAGGATAGTTAGTTCTTCTTTACTGTTAGAATAAGTAGTTCAAACACTGGGCAAACACTAGGGACTATTTATTAGGTGTAAAATTGGACTTAATGTCAAAATATGATGAACCTTAGTTAGTGCTGTAATTGGGCACTCAGTGTAGATTGTAATGGAAATTGTGCGGTCCGTTGTGCCCCTGTACGGTCCGCAATGGCATTTTGTGCAGACCATATAGAAGAATGTTCTGAACCTGTTCCTTGAGGACCATAGCAGTACTGCATTTTGTGCGTTCGGTGGTGCCTCAATGCGGACCGCATTGTCATTTTATGCGGTCAGCGAAGCAATTATTTAGAGTGTGGGTAGACTGAACCTCACCTCCATGCAGACCGCATTGGTCGTTGTTCGGCTACACTACACTTTGGGCGGTCTGTAGTGCATGGATTCAGAGATAGGGTAGTCTGATCCCCGCCTATGTGCGGACCGCAATGGATTTTGTGCGGTCCGTATTGGCCTCTATGCGGCTGCAATGCATTTTGTGTAGTCCGCATTCTGCAATATAATGAACTATCTACAACAATTTTTTTTCACTACAACTGAAATTCATAATGCTCTTCTTGATACTAACAAGCTTAATGACTGTTGTTTGTTGACAATGGTAAAACAAAAAGGCAAGGGTGCTTAACCATCAGATAGAGGAGAATCCTCTAAGAGAGGGAAACAAAAGATGTTAATATTGACTCCCTAAGCCCGGCAAAACATTAAAAACACAAGGAAGATCATCAAAGCTGGTGATAGGGCTATTGATCTATCGGGGAGTGAGTACGAGCCCTCTCGAGAGGTATCTTCAGACTTCGTGCCAAAATTTGTCCCTGGTTGATTGGAGAGAAACAAACTAAGAGACTCTCCTCCAGCATCCCCCACTGCCCAAGCTTCGCTAAATGTATCTTCCGGGTTGTCTAAAGGATCATCTGAAGGCAGTAAGGATGAATACTTCTCTTTTCCCAAAACTTCATTGTCTGGAAAGGGTGTAGTAGGAGAAGAAGAGGTAGTAGGAGAAGGGTATGAACCTCGGGTGGGAGGTGTTGCCAGAACTAGGAAGCCGGAGGTGTGGGAAGACCGCTTCGTAAGTGAGGTGGCGCACCATAAATTAAGGGAATGGTGGCCCATGAGGAAATTGATTTCGGAGCGGAGTTTTGTAGACAGAGATGTCTTGTCTCACAACCCTAATATGAAAGACAATTTAGAGATAGAGTGGGGTGGTAGTACTTCATTAGGGACTGTATCGATGTAAACGAGCACTTGGTCAAGAAATTCTATACCAATGCTGCCCATATCAAAAAAGGCACCGAAGTGACCAAGGTGCGAAATTTGAAAGTGTTATTTGATGGAAAGTCAATAAATGACTACTTGGGTTTCAATGAGGAGGATGAGTCGCCGTACTTAGCGAAGATGGAACTAGGTGAGGAGGTCTCTCCTTGTTTGGCACAGTATCTGGAAATCCTAGGTACCACCCCTGAATAGTTGAATACAGGAGTAAAAATTTTGAGAATATGTTTGAATTTCGATGCCAAGGGGTGGGTAACGTTTGTGTACAGCAGATTGGACCCAACTACCCATGACAACTCCCTCCCTCTTAACTAGGCAGTATTGGTAGCATCAATCATGGCAGGGTACCTGATTAACGCCGGGAAGGTGATGTCTCGGGTGATCACACATGTAGTATCTGAAGGTGAAAGAAACTACCCCTTCCCTAGCTTCTTATCCATGTAACTCAGGTACCTCAAAGTTGAAAAGTGGCCATTTCATATCAAAGTGAAATAAAAGGCCCCATTCTCATTGTACAACATGCAGGGTGATAACAACCCAAAAGGCAAGAACTAAAAGGGAATATCCACTGCTCCAACTGGCCAGTCTGAAGAGCCAGTAGCGGTAGTGGCCCCTACTCAGCCTACCTCCACCTCTGTAGACATCCCCCCGGTCCATCCACTTCAGTAGTTACAAACATACCCTCTATATTAGCTTACTTCGAGGCCGCCTGCCGTATAAGCTAGGCACTTCTTAGCATTAACAACCAGATGCAGACAACTTCTTCTAAGCTGTTTGTCCTCGATAGTAAAATAGAAGCTTAGTCAACTCCTCCGCCTCTATAGTCCCACAGTCTATTGAGGATGCCCTTAAGGAGATTCTCGAAAACCAAAAGAAGATCCCTGATACTCAGAAAATGCTTATAGAAACTGTGGGTTCTCATGGGTAGGCTCTTAAGGAGCTTGCTAGGGAGGCCAAGAAGATGAGGAAAACTAGGGCTTCCAAGGAGTCCGTGAAGGAGCTGGGGTTTGAGATTGACAAGTTGAAGGAAGATCATCTGCCGTTGGATTTACTATTATAGGACTCTATGCCAGTAGCTCATCCCCAACAAGAGTAGTCCAGAGGCCTCCCAAGAGAAAGAGGATGATTTCTCGTGTAGATAATGTAGTCATCCAGTTGGCAGACCCACCGAATACCTCCTCCAGCTAGCCACAGGATGCAGCCCAAGAGCCTGTCCAGGTCCAGTCCAGGTCCCAACAGCAGAGCAGCAGGTCATAGGGAAACTGTCGGAGGTTCTCGAGCATTCTGAGGACCGAAGAACAACTCAGGATTCCATGCAGACATATTAGCCATAAAGAGTTTATGTATCCTCTTCCCTTTATTTTGGTGCTTATTTTGCTTAGTTGGCATTGAGGACAATGCCCGCTTTGATTTGAGAGGGTAGGCGCTACTTTGATTTGATATGGATGACAGTATATATTTTACATATTTTATGCTTTATTTATTTTTCATCTTTGGTATGTATATAATTTTAGCACTTAATTATATTTTTTTTACATTTTATTTTGCTTCTGTATATAAAAGTTATGCTACATTGTATATATTCATCCCCGTATTTCATATTCGATTAAAATCCCCTCTTGTACATATTTATTCTACTTTCCATATTTTTATTTTCTGTAGCTTCTTATTTTTTATTTGTAGCTTCTTGTTTTGAAAGTTTACAATAAGCCTTTGGTTTTTTTAATCCCACGGTTCTTTCAAAAGGTTGAGTTTGAGTGAACTGGGTGGCTCTTCCTAATGATAGATGGCGTGAAAACCTTCTTAAGGGTTTGATTCCCTTTTCCTTTTTCATTTTAGTAGTTAGTTGTTAAGAGTGACTCAAGAAAAGCTTTACTTGGGCCTAGCACATTTGCCTTTGATATCATGGTCAAAAATAAATTGTTGTGTTTAGGATGGTGAAGTTGTGACCTTGAGACTATTGTGTTTACCGATAATCATCAAGTGATTTTTCGGACCAATTTGTGCTCAAATCTTATCTAAGGTTGTTGGGAGCCCCCGAATTTGTGTCTTTAGCAATCCCATAGCTTGTGTGGTGAGAAACTGCATTGCAAGTCCAAGTTTCGAGCCATTGGTCTAGAACTAGCCCTAAATGTTTATTGAGGCAAAATCCTAGGTGTAATTGTACTTGAAAGATGATTATAGGCTCTCCTTGATCCAAATGATATTTTGACCATTTCCATAGCCTAACAATGATAAAATCCCTAGTCAACCCTTTTGAGCCTTTGCCTTTTTCCTTCAAGAACCATGATGCAAGCCTTAACATGTTCTAAAAGATACCCTCTCTTAGCATCAGAACTTTCCTTAGCACATGGAAAAAGTATAAGTTTAGGGGGAGAGACGATGATGGAAACAAAGTCTTAAAAAGATACAAAATGTGTTGGAAACACGTTCTCAATGCAATATACTAAAACGTGTGTTCTTTTGTATAGGTTTTGATAAATGACAAACGAAGCGAAAACTGATACATGACGAAGTTCAAGAAACAAGCGCACAATTGATATACATCGAGATTCAAGCTCAAGACAAAGTTTTACAGTTTAATTGAGTCATTCTTAATTGTGATCTTGATCCTACAACTTGACTCGTAACATGGCTTCTCTCATAAAACTATTTTCCAAAATCATGCATATTTAATTCAATGCTAAATGATTTTAAATCATGCATATTTTCATTAGTCAAAATGATTTTTAAATGCCTCTGAAAACTGGACTAAGATAATCGATTATGTACTTATGATAATCGATTATGTTGAGCCAAGACTGCATGACAATCGATTGTGAACTAATGACAATCGATTGTGTTAAGGCAGTGAACATCAGGTTTTTTTCAAACCTGCATGACAATCGATTGTGAACCTTATGACAATCGATTGTGCGGAGGCAGTGTCCATCAGTTTTTCAAAACTCAGAATAATCGATTGTGAAGCTAATGACAATCGATTGTGAAGAGACAGTGTCCTTCAGATTTTTCAAAGTCACAAAATAATCGATTGTGAACTAATGACAATCGATTGTGTTGAGGCAGTGACTTCCAGTGATTTTCAAATTTATTAAATAATCGATTGTGAGTATATAACAATCGATTGTCAAGAGGCAGTGTCTAAAATGTTTTTCAAAAACTGATAAGTAATCGATTGTTGACTTTGTGCAATCGATTGTGAAGCTGACCGTTGTCGTAAAGTTTTCAAATACCGTCAGGTAATCGATTATTGCTTCTGTATAATCGATTGTTGTGATTAAAATCCGGAAAAGATTTTTTGAACGTTATTTGATAATCGATTATTGATTCTGCATAATCGATTGTTTTGATTAAAATCCGGAAAAGATTTTTTGAACGTTGCTGAGTAATCGATTGTTGATTCTGAACAATCGATTGTTTGTGGTAAAATCTGGAAAGGATTTTTTGAACGTTGCCAGTAATCGATTATGGATTGTAAGTAATCGATTGTCAAGCGTATAATCTGGGATTGAATTTTGATCTGACTGGCAGACAATCGATTTTTGGGGTTTGACAATCGATTGTCAGTGAGTAAAATCAGCAACTCTTAATTGGCAATTAGGCAAGGGTAATGCCAAGTTTTTCAACTATAAGTACAGCTTCATTTTAGTGTTTTAAATACAACAACATACTACAACTGATCATTATATTGCCATAAGCTTGCATACTTTTGTTTATCATTTTGTATTCAATTTCATAAAGCTTTTGAGAGCCGTATTCTTGTCCAAAGTTGTTGTGATCCAGAGCTTACTTCTTTTGCTCATATCTACTCATTAAGGAGTATTCTGTTTGAGTGTTTTAGTGTTGTATACACTTGTAAGAGAATTGTAATTCTCTTGTTGTAAGGAACTTGTGTTTCCTTGGTTGAAGTCTTGGAGTGTTGTAACTCCGAGCAAAGGTGTTGAGGCTTGCGTCCTCAAGTTGTAAAGGTTTGTTAAGCACCCGGAAGCTTGACACGTTAGTGGAAAATCTCGAGAGAGTCTCTCGGGGACTGGACTAACCACACGTTGTGGTGAACCAGGATATATCTGTGTGTAAGTTATTATTTATCGCACTTATTTACTTCCTGCAAATTTTAATTTCCGCAAGTTTACGCTAAATTTTATTATAACGCTATTCACCCCCCCCCCCCCTCTAGCGTTAAGCGTATTATCTAACAATTGGTATCAGAGCCCAACTCTCTGAAAACTTAACAGTTTGAGAGAACCATCCATGGCTTCTACTCGTGATTCTTTTGCAGGAATTGAAGAAGGACAGTGCTCCACACGACCACCTCTATTCAACGGTACAAATTACACGTACTGGAAGGAAAGGATAAAGATCTTCGTTCAGTCCAACAGCTTTCACCTTTGGAAGGTGATAATGAAGGGAAACCAAATTCCAACAAAGAAGGTGGAAAACGAATGGGTTCCCAAGTTCGAGGATGAGTATGACGCGGATGACATCCGAAAAGTTCAAAATAATGCTAAAGCAATAAATTTATTATATTGTGCTGTTAATGCTGACGATTACAGGAAAATATCGTGTTGTACAACGGCAAAGGAAATGTGGGACAAGCTAGAAGTCACGTACGAAGGTACGGACCAGGTAAGGGAAGCAAAAATTGATTTCCTAACCCATTCTTATGAATTATTTCACATGAATGAAGGTGAAAAGGTGGACGAAATGTTTGAACGATTTTCAATAATCGTAAATGACATACATGCTCTCAAGAAAACATTCACGGATAGAGAGCTCGTTCGAAAAATTCTTAGAAGTCTCACACCGGCATGGAGATCAAAGGCCGATGCAATTCAAGAATCCATTGGCGTTTCAAACGTCACCATCGACGCACTAAGAGGTAACCTTAAAACCTATGAATCTATTATTCTTAACACTTTTGTTGATGATCAAAGGAGGCAAAGAATAGCTCTAAAGGCGAGCACAAGCCAACCGCAAATTGATGAGGAAGGAGACAACGAGTTTGGACTCGTTATCAAAAGATTTCAAAAGTTCATGCGCAAGGAGTATGAACGCAAGGGCAAAAAGCAAGGCGAACAAATCAAGTGCTATGAATGTGGTGAAACCGGGCACATCAAATCAAATTGCCCAAACATCAAAAAGGAGAAGAAACCTGTTAAAAAGCAACGTGCATACATTTCTTGGGGAGGCGACTCCGGAGATGAGTCAAGCGAAGGAGAAGAAGACGAAGCAGCAAATCTTTGCCTTATGGCACAAGAAGACAACAAAGATGAGGTATGTCAAATTTCGTCTAAAAACTTCTCTACTCTTGAAGAAATGCAAACTGCTTTTGATGAATTATATGCTGAGTTTATTAAGGCTTCAAAAACTGTTAAGGGCATAAAAGAAAATGCTTCATTAAAAGAAAAGGATTTTCAAAAACAGCTTTCTTTGAAAGAAAAGGATTTAGAAAAACTGGTTTTAGAAAATGAGAAGCTGAAAGAGGAAAACAAGTTTTTTGGAAAAAGAAGTTCCGATAAGCCCGAAAGCTCTACTAGAAATTGCACTTCTTGTTTGCTTCTTAAGAATGAAGTAAGTAGGCTTAAAGACACATTAGATAAGTTTAATTCTTCGCACAAAAACTTGAATGATGTTCTTGTTAACTTGAAATCAACCAAGCATGGAATAGGCTTTAAGAATGAAGAAAAGGTTGCAGCTAAACCCCAACAACCTAAAGCTCAACCTAGGATTAACAATAGAAATGCTTATCCTAGAAACAACAACTCTAGAGCCAATATGCATGCTAGACAAAATGCTGAACATTTTAGAAGACCTAGGAATGACTTACCACCTAGAAATAGTCACCCTAGAAATGATGCATATTTTAGGCCAAATTTTGAACCCCTTAGAAGGCCTAGAAATGGCCCTCAACCGAGAAACAATCACTCTAGAAATGCTGCCCATCCTAGAGCTCATAGTAGGAGAAATAATTCTCATGAAATGCGAAATAGTCATAGTGCTCAAAATAGAGTAAGCAATTTTCATCCGTCTAGTTACTATGAACCTAGAAGGATGCATAACCCAAATGTGACTTGTCATTATTGTAGACGTATTGGTCATATTGCTCCTGCATGCTTTACACGTCATAGACATGTTACTCAATCGCATCATTATAATATGCCTAACCCCCAAGGACCCAAGATGGCATGGGTACCTAAAGAACATTAATTTATTTTGTAGGTGTGCTTGAAGGGATCAAGTGTACTATGGTACCTTGATAGTGGATGCTCCAAGCATATGACGGGAGATGAATCCAAATTCCTTCAATTAGAGCACAAAGAAGGAGGAAGTGTTATCTTCGGTGATAACAATAAAGGAAAGATCATCGGCATCGGCTCGGTCGGTAAGGATGAAAAATCCTCTATTAAGCATATATTACTTGTGAAAGGTTTGAAGCATAATCTCTTGAGCATAAGCCAATTATGTGACAAGGGAAATCTTGCTCTATTTGATTCGGATGAATGCCTAGTATTTAGATGCAGTGATTTCAAAATCATACTTCGTGGTTTTAGAGTTGATAATATTTATATGGTTGATCTTGCTATTTCCTCACCCGAATATGTTGATTGTCTAATGAGTAGAGGATGATACTTGGCTATGGCATCGTAGAGTAGCACATATCAATATGCATCTTTTGAACAAATTGATTTCTCAAAACTTAGTTGTTGGTCTTCCCTTTTTAAAATTTTAAAATGACTCTATTTGTGACTCGTGTCAAAAGGGGAAGCAAACAAAAGCACCTTTCAAATCTAAAAACATTGTTTCAACTTCTAGACCATTGCAATTGCTTCATATGGATTTATTTGGTCCCTCTCGCATTGAAAGTCTAGGAAGAAATAAATATGCTTTTGTGATTGTTGATGATTACTCGAGATTTACTTGGACTTTATTTCTTGCCAATAAAAGTGATGCTTTTCAAAATTTTAAATTTTTTCTTAAGCGTGTTCAAAATGAGAAAGAAACAACCGTCACTTCAATTAGAAGTGATCATGGGGGAGAGTTTGATCACAATCTCTTTGCGGACTTTTGTGACGAACTCGGAATCGAGCATACCTTTTCCGCTCCACGTACACCACAACAAAATGGGGGGGTGGAAAGGAAAAATAGGTGTCTCGAAGAGATGGCTAGAACCATGCTCGACGAAGCTAAGATACCCAAACATTTTTGGGCGGACGCCGTGAGTACCGCTTGCTACGTTCTAAATAGAGTAGTAATTCGGCCGATACTCATGAAAACCCCCTATGAACTTTATAAGGGAAGAAAACCAAATATTTCCCATTTTAGAGTTTTTGGTTGCAAATGTTTTGTTCATAACAATGGCAAAGACCAATTGGGTAAATTTGATGCTAAGTCGGATGAAGGTATTTTCATTGGATATTCCTCACGTAGTAAAGCATATAGGGTCTTTAATAAAAGAACCCAAATTGTGGAGGAATCCCCTCATGTTGTATTTTCCGAAAATAATGCTCGCTTGGCGAGAAAGGATTCCGGTTTTGATCTTGCAGGTATCTTAGATAGCTTGAAAGACAAAATACAAGAGGAACCACCCATGGAAAATAAAGATGAAACTGAGGAACAACCAACGGAAGAAGCGCCACAATTGGAAAAAGAAATGAATATGCCTAACGAGTGGAGGACAACCAAAGATCACCCTCTCGAACAGGTAATTGGCAACGTTGGAGACAAGGTAAGTACCCGAAACTCTCTCAAAAATACCTTAGAACATACTGCTTTTGTTTCTCAAATTGAACCCAAAACCATCTCAGAAGCAATTGGGGATGAATTTTGGACCTTGGCAATGCAAGAGGAGCTTAACCAATTCGAACGAAATGACGTTTGGGATTTGGTGCCAAGACCCGAAGGTCATACCATAATTGGTACGAAATGGGTTTTTCGCAATAAACTAGATGAAAATGGTATAATCACTAGAAACAAAGCTAGGCTTGCAGCAAAAGGTTATAATCAAGAAGAAGGTATTGACTATGAGGAAACATATGCTCCCGTAGCTAGATTAGAAGCTATTCGCTTATTGCTTGCATTTGCCTCTTTTATGAATTTCAATTTATATCAAATGGATGTGAAAAGTGCTTTTCTAAACGGTTTTATTCAAGAAGAAGTTTTTGTTGAACAACCCCCCGGCTTTGAAAACTTTAAATCTCCCGATCATGTTTTCAAACTCAAAAAGGCTCTTTATGGTTTAAACAAGCTCCCCGAGCTTGGTATGAAAGATTGAGTAAGTTTCTTTTGGAAAATGATTTCATTAGGGGAATAGTTGACACAACTCTCTTTGTTAAGCATAAAAACAATGATATTTTGTTAGTTCAAATATATGTAGATGATATTATATTTGGTGCTACTAACAATGTTTTATGCAAGGAATTTTCCGATTTAATGACAAGCGAATTTGAGATGTCTATGATGGGTGAGTTAACATTCTTTTTGGGATTACAAGTAAAGCAAATGAAAGAAGGTACATTCATCTGTCAAGCCAAATATTGCAAAGAATTGCTGAAACGATTTGAGATGAACAATGCAAAAGAAATGGCAACTCCCATGAGCACATCCGATCATCTAGACAAAGATGAGAAAGGTAAGGAAGTCGACACCAAAAAGTATCGAGGTATGATTGGCTCTCTTCTTTATCTTACTGCTAGTCGTCCATACATCATGTTTAGCGTGTGCTTATGCGCTCGTTATCAATCGTGTCCGAAGGAGTCTCACCTTACTGCGGTAAAACGGATTTTAAGGTATCTTGTTGGTACTACAAATGTGGGTCTATGGTACCCCAAAGGCTCTTCATGCCAACTCGTTGGCTACTCCGATTTCGATTTTGCTGGATGCAAATTGGACCGCAAGAGCACTAGTGGCACTTGCCATTTGCTCGGTAGCTCTCTCGTTTCTTGGTTTAGCAAGAAACAAGTAAGTGTTGCGTTGTCCACAACCGAGGCTGAATATGTAGCCGCGGGGAGTTGTTGCGCTCAAATCCTATGGATGAAACAACAACTCTTGGACTATGGCCTAAGTCTTGATCATATCCCTCTTAGATGTGATAATACTAGTGCCATATGCTTGACGAAGAACCCCGTTCTTCATTCGCGGACGAAACACATTGAAATTAGACATCATTTTATTAGAGATCACGTTCTCAAAGGCGATGTCGAAATTGAATTTGTTGAAACCAAAAACCAATTGGCAGACATCTTTACAAAGCCTTTAGAGAAAGAGTCTTTCTTCCGAATTTGCGGTGAACTCGGGATCCTTGACTCCACGATGATCTAAGTCATGCATTGCAATTTTTTACTACATGAGTTCTAACTTGAGCGTCGGAGACGTCTAACAATTTTTGCAGGTATACCCCCAAAGGAAAGGGGAATTATAGAGCTTGACGTACAACAATCGGTTTTCGTCGTCTAAAAATCGATTATTTAGTATCAATATCTATAAGCTTAAATTAAGGGGGAATTCATATATTAAAGGGGAACAAATTGCATACTTGTTGCATGTATACACTTGTCTTGAATCGTCAATATAAATTGCTTGCATTGCATATCCCGCTTAATGTTTGCCATTATCAAAAAGGGGGAAATTGTTCGAAACACATTCTCAATGCAATATACTAAAACGTGTGTTCTTTTGTATAGGTTTTGATGAATGACAAACGAAGCGAAAACTGATACATGACGAAGTTCAAGAAACAAGCGCACAATTGATATACATCGAGATTCAAGCTCAAGACAAAGTTTTACAGTTTAATTGAGTCATTCTTAATTGTGATCTTGATCCTACAACTTGACTCGTAACATGGCTTCTCTCACAAAACTATTTTCCAAAATCATGCATATTTAATTCAATGCTAAATGATTTTAAATCATGCATATTTTCATTAGTCAAAATGATTTTTAAATGCCTCTGAAAACTGGACTAAGATAATCGATTATGTACTTATGATAATCGATTATGTTGAGCCAAGACTGCATGACAATCGATTGTGAACTAATGACAATCGATTGTGTTAAGGCAGTGAACATCAGGTTTTTTTCAAACCTGCATGACAATCGATTGTGAACCTTATGACAATCGATTGTGCTGAGGCAGTGTCCATCAGTTTTTCAAAACTCAGAATAATCGATTGTGAAGCTAATGACAATCGATTGTGAAGAGACAGTGTCCTTCAGATTTTTCAAAGTCACAAAATAATCGATTGTGAACTAATGACAATCGATTGTGTTGAGGCAGTGACTTCCAGTGATTTTCAAATTTATTAAATAATCGATTGTGAGTATATAACAATCGATTGTCAAGAGGCAGTGTCTAAAATGTTTTTCAAAAACTGATAAGTAATCGATTGTTGACTTTGTGCAATCGATTGTGAAGCTGACCGTTGTCGTAAAGTTTTCAAATACCGTCAGGTAATCGATTATTGCTTCTGTATAATCGATTGTTGTGATTAAAATCCGGAAAAGATTTTTTGAACGTTATTTGATAATCGATTATTGATTCTGTATAATCGATTGTTTTGATTAAAATCCGGAAAAGATTTTTTGAACGTTGCTGAGTAATCGATTGTTGATTCTGAACAATCGATTGTTTGTGGTAAAATCTGGAAAGGATTTTTTGAACGTTGCCAGTAATCGATTGTCAAGCGTATAATCTGGGATTGAATTTTGATCTGACTGGCAGACAATCAATTTTTGGGGTTTGACAATCGATTGTCAGTGAGTAAAATCAGCAACTCTTAATTGGCAATTAGGCAATGGTAATGCCAAGTTTTTCAACTATAAGTACAGCTTCATTTCAGTGTTTTAAATACAACAACATACTACAACTGATCATTATATTGCCATAAGCTTGTATACTTTTGTTTATCATTTTGTATTCAATTTCATAAAGCTTTTGAGAGCCGTATTCTTGTCCAAAGTTGTTGTGATCCAAAGCTTACTTCTTTTGCTCATATCTACTCATTAAGGAGTATTCTGTTTGAGTGTTTTAGTGTTGTATACACTTGTAAGAGAATTGTAATTCTCTTGTTGTAAGGAACTTGTGTTTCCTTGGTTGAAGTCTTGGAGTGTTGTAACTCCGAGCAAAGGTGTTGAGGCTTGCGTCCTCAAGTTGTAAAGGTTTGTTAAGCACCCGGAAGCTTGACACGTTAGTGGAAAATCTCGAGAGAGTCTCTCGGGGACTGGACTAACCACACGTTGTGGTGAACCAGGATATATCTGTGTGTAAGTTATTATTTATCGCACTTATTTACTTCCTGCAAATTTTAATTTCCGCAAGTTTACGCTAAATTTTATTATAACGCTATCCCCCCCCCCCTCTAGCGTTAAGCGTATTATCTAACAAAATGAAGAAAAAGGAAAGGCAATGAAAATGAAAGAAAAGCAAAAAGACAAAAAGAATACTCAATATAGAAATGAATAAAAGGGATTCAAGAAAAGCAAAGAATGCAAGGTGTGAAAAATTGAGAAAGGAGAAAAGATTTGAAATATGTAAGAAATAGTGATAGTATGTCTCTCTTACCCCTTAGAAAGAAGTGAAATGACTCAAAAGTCAAGTGAATCTATGCCAAAATAAAACAAAAGAAGCGCTTATGAACCTACTTAGACCAAACATTGCCTACCCGGGACCAAAAGCATTAACTATGTCTCCATAAAAACCCTATACGATCTCTAGTTGAATGAAGCTTACCTTTGTTGTGACTCACATAAGGGGCAAGCATACGATACATAGAGCCAGACTTGTGACTTTTCTTTTAGAGAGATGAGTGAATTTCCATTAACCTCGTTCTGAGTGCCATTAGTCGAAAAGTGAGGTTTGCTTAGGGAGAGCTAAGGATGTGTGAGTTTGGGTTCCACAATGACCAAAGTAATAGAAAGAGTTCTTTGACGTGTTGAGTCAACTCTTGATGCTTTTGTGTCGCATTTAATCCATGGTGTTTAAAAGAGTAAATGTTTTAAATGATTCTTTTGTATTGTGGGCAATGGTTAGTACCAATTGATGCTAGATGTGGTCACTTTAGGACAACTAAATTTTCTTGTATTTTCTCTTAAGGGGTGGGTCTTATTTTGTTTACTTGAGGGCAAGCAAAAGATTAAGTTTGGGGGAGTTGATAACTAGGGAATATGATATATTTTACACTCCTTCATGCTCAATTTTCTATTAGAAATGTGTACAAAATTGTCCCAAAGGCTCACAAGTTGTGCTTGATTGAAGGTTTGATCGACAAGGTGACAAGGTGTCAAATACCAGCTCAAAAAGGAGCAAACTTGCACAAATACCAAAGCTCAGTAAAACAAGACCAGTGCGGCCGCACATCATTCTATACGGTCTGCCCAAGTGAAGTTCATATTGTATATATCTCAGGCCAAAAGTGCAATGCGGCCGCACAGGATTTTCTGCAGTCCGCATTGGAGTCGCTGCGGCTGCGCTCGATTTAGTGTGGTTCGCGGAGACAAGTTTTAGGGAGATTCTTGGTCAAATATTGAAGCGCAATGCGTCCGCTCTCCATTTGATGCGGACTGCATTAGAAGCAATCGTGGCTGCACTAGACTTTGTGCGGTCCCCATTGCCCAAGTTCAGAGAGCTGGAAATTCAAGTCAAGAGCCTTAATGCATGTTCACTTAATTTTGTACGGTCCGCACTAGCCCTGTAACGGTATTTTTGTCTAAGATTTTTAGCCTAGTATAAATAGATCATTTTCCCATTTTTAAGTAATCAGATAGTTTATACTAAAGGCTGCACTCGTTACTTCGATTATTTTAGCTGAATTGAGTAATTTTACCTTTATATTCAATATTGAATCTTCAAGTTTAATTTAGTAATTAATAATATGAGTTTCTCTTCATCTATATCTTTGTTCTCTTCTCTAATTATGAGCAGCAAAACATATAAGCTAGAGTTGTGGCTCAACCATAGTATGGGTAATTGATCGGTCTTGTGTTTTACGGCTAGATTGACTATGTGTATTTGTTATTTTAACTAATTTCATATTTAATTGCTAAATTAGTGGTTGCAAACACTAGTTTGTGCTTAGTTGACTTAGGTTGACTTTGGCTCGTCTTGAGAAAGAGAACCTAAGTCTCTGAAATTGGACCAACAAGGAATTGGGGTGTACTCAAGGAATTAATAGCCCCAATTAAAGGGTTAAACCTAGAGATAGTAATATCCGACTTGAAACTTGATTGGTTGTGCAAATTTGCATACCCAATTGGTCTTGAGAAAGTCAATTTGGTAAAAATCACTTGAACTACCGAGAGGTATAGTCTGAGTAGAATTGAGCAACGGTTATATAATACTCCATAAATGTGACAATCTAGCTTTAGACTTAAGAATGTGTCAATTGACCACCTAGGCAAAAGTCACTACCCTAGAGCCTTTTAGTTATTTGAACAACTCGCAATAGTTTAACCCTAGCTTATTTTAGTTTAATTGAGTATTGTAGTGTTATAAAATTAGAATCATAATCAAAATAAAAAATGTGTAGAATAGTAAATTGGAGCAAATACACAACTCCACTTTAGGTGGATACCCAACTCTAATATCTAGCTCCCTGTGGAAATCAATCCCGACCTTAATCGGGTAAAAGCTCCTTTGACCTTTCTCTCTACTTAATAGTAGTGCAAGGTTGGCCTCAATTAGTTTGTGAGGGAGTTTCTGCCTTCGCGAAGGGCTGGGGTCTTGAGCATCGCGTTCGCGAGGTTGCAGAGGCGTTCGTGATGGTTTGAGTTGTGGAGTCATCGCATTTGCAAGGGGGTGGTCGCGTTCGCGTAAGAGGAATTTGTTGTCAACGCCAGTTTGTGCTTCACGAACATGAGGCTTTGACCGCGTTCGCGAAGTAGGATTTGAATGCCTAAGCAGAATGTTTAAATAGCCATTGTCCACGATTTTGGGGCTAAATTTCACTATTTTTGAGCGATTTTGGAGCTTTTTAAGAAGAATTGTAGAAGGAATCGAAGGGAAACATTTAGAGGTAAGATTAATGGACTTAATACTCGATTCTAATGTGAATTCTACCTAATTACTCATGGAATTTAAGCCTAATGATGAAGAACTAGGGCTTGTAATTGGTGACCTATAATTAGGGATTTGAGGGATAATTTGTGGTTAGGTTTTGGTGATTTTGATATGAATGCACTCGTGGAGTGAGAAGGAGTATATTGATGTAATTTTTATCGGAATCCGAGACGTGTGCCTGGGGGTTGGGTTTGGCCAATTTTGGGATTTGTGTTGTAATTTGATTTCTTTTAAGTGGGATTTCTTCCCTTAGCATATTTTGATGGTTTTTAACTGATTTTTGTTAGATTTGGAGCATCTGGAGGCTGATTTGAGAGGCAAGGGCATCCGGGTCTAGAGACTAGACCAGATAGAGATGAATAATGATTGCGAATGTTTTCCTGAGGGTATGAAACATTGAATTACACATCATTGTACTAAATTGAGGTGACACACACGCTAGATGGCGATGGTGGGGCCGTGAACTGTTGGGGATGGTGACTTAGTCTTCCCCGAATGACTGTTTTATCACGTATTTGATTGAAAATTGGTTGCTATCATCATTTGGGCTGAATGCCATATTTGGGCCTCGTGCTAACTATTTGGACCCATAGGGGATTTTTACTACAATTTCCTCACTATTTTGATTTTACATATGTACTCAGTCATGCTAGATTATATTGTTTTCATAACTCAGCCATGTTTACTCTGTTTTAATATTTTAAATGATGGGGTGGGCATCATATTTTACGATGCTTGAGTGGATTTTAGAGATTTTTGACTGAGTAAGGCCGAGGGCCTGTGTTATGAGGACACCTTTGGGTCAAGTTTCATGCCGGAGCAGTGATGCACTGATTTATGATTATGACGCTGAGGGACTGAGATTGTACGCCACGAGTTGGCTTGTTCATATGAGGCCGGGAGCCTATTAATTATTCCACGAGATGGCTTGATATTGCGCTTGGGCTGTAAGGGGCCCCTCCCAGAGTCGGTACACCCCCAGTGAGCGCGGGTACCCATTGTGATATGAGATATAGCCCGAGGGGCTGGTGTTGTTCCATGTTATTGTTCGATGGGATGATTCTAGTTGTATTATGCCCGAGGGCGGATTTTATGTGTTTATCTTTTCTAGCTACTTTTCATTTACTTGTTCTAAATGTTGAAAAGGTGTTTTAAAGAAGCTTATACTGAACTAAGGTGTTTTATGAGATATCATTGTTTTATTGCACTTTATTGGTTTTACTCTACCTCTTTATAGCATGTTGTGTTTTTACGTGATTTCTTATGGCTCAGTCTTCATTTATTGTTATTACTCACTGAGTTGGAATATTCACTTTACTCCCTGCACTTTGTGTGGAGATTCAGGCACTTCAGGTCCTACTAGTGAGGGTTGATAGCTTCAAACAGATCTTCGGATTCTACTAGGTAGTGCTCAACGTTCGTAGCCTAGTGATTCTCCCTCTTATCATTATTTATTTCCCGTGTACTAGATTTTGTAATAGACGGTGTAGTCCCGTTTCTGTATTCCTAGACTTATGTTAGATGCTCATGACTGGTGACACGCCGATGTCGGGCTGTGTTTGGTTTTCTGCAGTTGTTATACTTTACTCTATTATGTAATTTATCATGATTAATGACTTAATTATGAATTATCATTTGTTAATTTAATTGGGAAATTGTGTCGACTGGCCTTGTTTTTACGAGAGGCGCCATCACGATCGAGTCTAAATTTAGGGTCGTGACAGTCACACTTCTTAGCTTCTGTCTCATGTCTTGGGCCACCAAAAGGTAAAACTCTGTAGCCTTGTCTACTGCTGAAGCTGAGTATAATGTTGCTGCCTCAAGTTGTGCTCAATTGTTGTGGATCAAACATCAACTAATGGACTTTGGAATTGATGTAGGTTGTATTTCCATTATTTGTAATAACACCAGTGCAATTAGTATGACCAATAACCATTTCCTTCACCAAAGATCTAAGCACATAGATGCTGGGAATCGTTTTCTAAGGGATAATCTTGAAAAGCGTTTGATCACTGTGAAATTTTATGCTACCGATAAGCAAATAATTGACATCTTCAAAAAATCTTTGAGTAAAGATCACTTTAAAAGGAACAAGTTAAAATTAAGAATGTTTGAGATAACCTTAAAGCAACTGGTTCTAACTCAATGATCGGTTAGATAATTTGTGATTTTTTTAATAATCAGATTCGATATTACTCAGTCTCATACTTTCATTAGTGTACTCTTGTGTCATGTGCTAAAATGTCTTACTAATTTCTAATGATATTATCCTTATTTTCTTGCAAAAAATCAGTCCTACACAAGAGAATTTTCAGTGAAGAACCTGATTTATTGAGCTTATAAGGTATGTATTCTACACTCCGCATAAGTTGAAATAACTGCATATGGATCATGAACTGAAAAGTGTACCACTTTTTCCCAAACTAGTTTTGAAGCAATGAGCTATAAATGATTTAGTTTCATCAAGAGCTTCATGCATTATAATTGCCAAAATATATGCAGAAGAGTTTGACTCCTCTTCAAATTGAAACTCCCAGGATGAAAAGACTTCTAACCTCCTGTCACACCTTCTTTTTACACACGCGAAGGTGACACAAATGAGTTTTTCCAATTTAAGCGACATTATTTGAAATGAGATTATTTTATTTAAATTCTTCAAAGTCGCCACTTGGAATAGTTTATTTGGTGTTCCAAGTCACCAGTTTATTTTAAAATTTCAAATCGAGGAAATTAGGCTTTTCTTTTGAAGTTTGCGAATCAGAAATTCTAAGTAAAGAATTATGTCAACCCGGGAAAAGGTGTTAGACATTCCCGGATTTCATGGTTCTAGCATAGTCACTTAAAGTATCATAGTTGGCATGTTACCAGATTTTAATAGATGTTTTAACCTATGGTGCAATTTTAACTTCTTATCCACTTTTAATGATGTTTAAGAAGATTCAACGTTATCAAAAATATGTGTTGAACTGCGCCACAAGAAATGCACCCATGGTCCGCGACTCATTTATCTAACGTTGTTGAGACTTCGATTTGGGTCACATGAAATTCAAACCTGGATTTAAGGAAATTAAATTAAATTACGCACATAAAGCAACTACGCACTTTCAAATTTGTGCGGGCCCTGGAAAATTTAACTAAATGGCTCGCTCCGTTTTTTAAGGATTAAAATTAATTATATGAAGGCCATTTGTTTTGAGATTTGATTTGGTATGGCATGCCTCAAATTGTGAGACCCAATGTTTTTCTTTTTTCTCTTCTCTTACATAATAAACGTAAGGTGGCTCCTTATATTAGTTAAATATGATTGGGTATAACATCTCACTGGTCAGCTGTTTTGTTTTGGAGTCAAGAAAGTTGTGAAATAAAGGTCGGCAAAAGTTATCATAAATTTCTCTAATAAATTTTCTAAATTTTGGATAAAATGTATCAGATCATTTATCCCAATATATAAATATTTATGAGACCCACAACCTATCGAATCAAAGTACGAGTCTAGTTTTCAACCAAAAAAAAACTCACATCAAACGGACATTGGAGTAAAACGTTATGACTATTTTACCCCGAACTGTCCAGGCTAAAACCGGGTCGTGAATCGGGTCGGGTCAAACAAGTGGTATAAGTCGGTAAACTCGACTTTGGAACCCTCAAAACATTTCATTCAGTTCCAAAATAGTGAGAAATCTTAAGAGAGTGATAAAGGTGTGTTTTTAACGATTTCTACCGTTAACATTTGGCCCCGTGCCTAGAAAAGCAATCTCTATGCTTTGCTATCGTTTACCCATTCTATTAGCTGTATTTGGAGCTTTCTTGGAAGATAGGAATATGTTGTTCTTGCCGGTTCTTCAGGCTTTATACATTGTTTGTCAAGGTAATCATCTGGGGACTCTTTTATGAGCGTTTTTGCAATGTTCTACAGATGTTTCGTCAAGTTAGGGTCATATGACAAATTTTCCGATTTAAACTCAATTATGAATTGTTTATTGGTGCATATAAGCTATATGTATATAGTGTTTTCAAAGCTTAGGACATAATAAACAACTTTCGTGAAGGAACTACAGGCATTCGGACGTTCGTTGGAAAGGTATGATAAGGCTAAGCTCCGTCCTATATTTTAGCACGAATTCTGGGAAATTCCTAAGACGTCAAATATGATATTTTACTATTCTATTGCAAGAAAGACCTTTTTTGGAAGGCACTGGGATCATAACTGAAATAATTTCATAACGCTATTAGGTTGATGTTCCACTCTTTCGGTTTAATAGGGTATTCGACATCTATATATGTCATTTTGTCGGCTTTCTTAACTATATGTCTATATATATGAATTCTTACTCGTCTTTGGGTTGTGTAACAAAAAAATAATGATAAAGGCATTTAGTATCTGCGATTAGTCTTTCTTCCTTGTTAAAGTGTATTTTTCAATCTTATTCAAAAAAAGAAGAACAAAGATATGAGATTCCACGAGACAATTACATGCAATACGAAGGTGATTATGAGATCATGAGAATAAGAGTACCTATGAGCCAAGATTGGCACAATCTAAGTTCTTGTTATGGCATATTATGTGCATTCAAATTTCATATAATACATGGCATATTATGTATGGACTTTGAGCTATAATCCGAGGTAAGGGGCCTATTTTCCCGAAAAACTATATATTGTATAGATGGCCACAAGTTGGCAATATGATACTGGTAAGCTATCGGAAGAGACTGCCACTGCTAGCATTTGGTTGGGTGTGTATATATATATATATATATATATATATATATATATATATATATTTGCCTTACATACTAGTACATTTTTATTCGTACTAATGTCCTGTTGCCTGGGGACACTGCATTTTGTTCGTGCATGCAGGTCTAGGTAAGGACTCTGATCGACCCCTCTACTACGATTTTGAGGTTCAGATGTTAGTTGGTAAGCCCCACCTCTTCTTGGAGCTTTCATAGGATGGTTACTTTTATTGAACAGTTTAGGTATAGTGGGGGCCATTATGACACTCATAGAGGCTATTATGGACATAGTATTCTGGATTTCTTTTTGTAGCTTCCACTCTCCAGCCCATAGGCTTGGAATGTATATATATGTGTGTAGGCATGTATGTCTCCAATCGCAGCCTCGACGGCCAGCTAGTACTTTCTTATTTGGCTCGTCTACTTTTAGTTATATAGCTTATTGTTATTCAGGGCTTGACCTGAATGGTCCAGACTTAGTATTTCAGATGTTATGCTTCCCGATCTGTTGGGCCCCAAGTTTAGTTAGCTAGTATTCTTAGTGGCTAACTCGGTCAAATACAATATCGAGGGCCGGTCGTGCATCCCCTAGTTTGGGGCGTGACACAAATTATTCTATTAAAAGGATTTCTAAACTTAGTTTTTGAAAGCCATAAATTGTATATTGCTTAGTATAATACACCTCAACTAATCAATGGGCCTGATTAATTTATTAGAGACTAAATGAAATTTCCAATTTATTTTAAGAAGATGTCTAAGTTAAAATTTAATATCCAATGAATCAGTAAGGGGGCCTACGCTAGCTATAGGCCCAATGGCCAACTGCCGATTACTATTTGACCAGCATGAGAAATAGTTGGGCTCAACGTGAAGCCCAGATCGAGAATCCTATCACTGAGGTAGAAATAACTGGGCCAGTATTAGGCCCAATTTTCAGAATCAAGTATTTGTGCAAAATCATTTAAAATGCAAATCAACTAAGACTATATGAAACATGAAATTGAACTAACACTTTATTTCGGAATTTTTTAACTACTGAAACACAAATCAACTCGATGATCATTCTGCTTTTTTAAACATCCATTTGAACTCTCAATTTCACTGATAAGCAAACCAAAAGATATTCATGCTTACATTAAATCCTAAGCTAATCTCACAAATGAACAATATGAAATTTAAACTCGGTTAAACTCGTTCTTACTACCAACAGTAATAGGATCCAGGGAGTTAGTATATTATCACTTGAATGCCAAAACCATACTAAAATTCTTAACACCATGGATATATTTCCATAGAGAAGAGCCAAAATAACATGTATTGTTTCGGATTTGAATATAGAACACTTCAGAAATGAGAGAATCGGAACTATACTTCAGAGTTTCGCACAAATTCATCACTTCCAGTAAAATAATAAATAATCTACTACTACATATCAATGACATTTAAGAAGGAAGTAGGGGAGATAGATAAGAACTGAATAGCTTAAATGAACACAGGGAAATTGATATTCAAAAATAAATAGGTTTAGTGCATTTCAACAAATTCCCTATTTTCCAAACACAACAACCAATTCATGGCTTCATTCAGTATACCTGGAAACAAAAAGGGAAGATAAAATAGTGAATAATCAGCAAATATCAGCAACTAAAATCAGCTCAAAACCAGCAATGAAACAGTACCCCTTAATAGCAACTCAAACCAAATTTCGAAACCTCCAAATTCAAGTCATTTTCTACTTAAATTTAAGACTTTGAAACTTTTCAAAATTTCTAGCTAACAAAGAAGATCGGACAACTGAAAACCAACAAAATTTGAGCATTTTCAACTAAGAAATGCAGGGATTTCAATGTTCTTCTAGAGTTTTTCTCATGACTCAACCTTTTCAGTTTTTTAAAATTTGTAATCTCTAATTTCTGACTTGTGAATGAAGAAAGAGTGCCTTTATAGGCAAGCCTTAGGGTAGCAGAAAATGATTTTAGTTTTGTACTAAAATCCTTTTGGTATTTTCATTTTTGATGTCATATCCTTAGTTTAGAAATAAATTATTCATATAAATCCTAATCCGACCTTCTAGGAAGCTTGCCTATTCCGTTACAAGAGATTCACCTACTTAAAAATCCTAGACTACCCCTTAAACTCTTGAAATTACTTCAAAAATTTCATATGTCGAGTTTGACCCAATGGCTTAATCCAAAATGAATGTGCTACCCTTTGCAAATGGATCAGAAATGACCCAAAGCCCAAACTAACATCTGTATTCTATGAAAGACAGAAGAAAAGAAAAACCCATTCAGATGATTTTTAAACTAAACCTAAATAAAATAACTAATTACTAACCACAAGTGAGCATGGAATTAACTAACTTATTAAATTGAAATAAACCTAATTAAACTAAAATATGTGATTAAAATAACTTGGTGAAATCAGAAGTTAACTATTGCATTAAACAAACTAAATAGACCAAAAATCAGAGTTAAAGGTGTGAAAAAGAGAAACAAATAGAAGAAACTAACACAACTCAATTCTAGGCTCAGAAACTTGGTTGAGCTTCAAGTAAGGTGAAAACTTAACCGAAGGAAAGGAGAGGAGAAGAAGAGGAATATGAGGTAAAAATAAAAATAAAAAATGGAAAGCAAGATGGATAGAACTTACCGACTAAACTTGAAATCACACTTGATAACCTTACTTACACGAAACCGATTCTAATCACTTTTTCTTTGTCAAGAACAAAGGAACAACATCAGTTTTGAAGTGAATCAACCTTCCAATCATGAAAACCAAAGGCCTGGGTTGATGCATGCCACCGGGTTCAATGAAAATTGATTTTGAACTTTTAGGGTTCGAACCTAGATTGAAGATTCTAGAGGTTCTGGCAAGATTCGAGGGAAAATGAGTAAGGATTCAAAAAGGGAGGTGAAGGGGAGTCTTCGGTGTAGGTTTAGGGTGGATTGGAGGCGGTGTCACCGGCTTGAGGTGGTGGAGAAATAGGGCGGCGCTAGGGTTTAAGGGGCATCTCTGAAGATGAAGGAGATGAGTTAGGGGGTAGGGGGTCAATTCGGACAATTACATATAAAATGGGGCTTAGTTCCGGGCCATCTGATTGAAAGAGGTGAAAAGCTAGGATTGGGGGTCAAAGAAACGGTTTCATTTGGTCCTTGGTGGTTTGGACTAGGTAAAAGCAGGTCAATGCTAGGTTTTAACGAGTATAGGGCGTCGATTTGGGCTTGGGGAATTCGACGGATTTGGCCCAAAATCAGGCTCTTTTCCAATTCTTTTCCTTTTCTTTCTTTTTATTTTCATTAGAAAAGTCTTTTTCTTTTTAAAATTACAAATAATACCAAAATTAAACCTTAAACCAAATTGTCCTACCAAATTAAATTAATTAACTCTAAATAATAATAACCACAACTAATTAAGTACCATATTAAAAGAAAACTACCAAAATTCGAAGCTAAAAATTAAAAATGTAAAAATATGTTAGTTTTTGTAATTTTTTTCATCAAACTAATCTACTAATTAATCTACCGAACGTAAAATTTAATCCTAAATGTAAATGCAATGAATTTTTTGTATTTTTCATGAATTAACTAAAAATTAAACATGCACACAAAGAATGCAAATAATTAGAAAATTTTAATAATAATTCCTAAAATAACAAATAATTAAAAGGAAAAAAACTAAAATTGTGAATTCTCTAGGAGTAATTCATAGGAGGCAAAAATCACGTGTTCACAGTTGCACCTCTTTGTTCGGAGACGCGAAGGATTTTTGGGCAAAGATAAAATAAGCATTTATGAGGAGTTTTTTCCCGTCTCATACTCCATGAGAAGCATTTTTGAAAAGAGCCTGACCAAACCTTGCTTCAAAGGTTGCCTACATATTCTTGGCTATAAAGGAATTAGGTCACTGTAATTCTGAAAGTTTTGTAGTTGGGACCACCCGAAAGCTGGGATTTCATTATTGCTACTGCTACTGCTGCTTGCTGAACTCCTAATTACACCAAAACAGAAAATAAAAAGATAAACTAGCTAAACCTATCAGCTAGGAGTTACAAGATTCCTATCTATAAATCTCTTGAAGCTTGATCTTGAATCTTAATTGGTTCCTGCTGTAGACTCTGATTTGGATCATGATGCTCATCAGTTGTAGGTGTTGGTTCTTTCTTCAGCTTTGGATCAAGACAGGAGATGTGAAGTTGCGACTTCTATCATATCTTGAGCAGTCCGCAACTTTCTCCGCTTCAACACTTTGCGTTTATTTCTTTTGCTCTTTTCTTCTTTTCATTATTATGGATTGAGACGCATTCTGTTGGTAGTCTCGAACCCTATGCCTCGGGGTAAACCCTGCTCCGACACCAAAACAAACAAACAAATGGAATTTTTCTGCCCTAGTTTTCACTAGGAAAACTTCGTGAGTTATTGCAATAAAATCTAAGTTATTTCTTTATTGAAAGTAGTAAAATAAAGGTTTTTCATCCTTGGGAAAAGAGATTAGGGAATGGAGACCTATATCTATAATGAAATTAACTTGGGATTGGGGCCCTAAATTGGAAAAGTTTCCAAGTTATGCCGGAAACATGACCGGGTAATGCCGGAAAAGGAAAACAGATCCTCGGGTTATGCCAGGGAAGTCCAAAGGTTATACGGGTAAAGTTCATCTATTTATGCAGAAAATGAAAAAAAGTCCTTGCGTTATACCGGGGAGGTCCACGGGTTATGCTGGAAAAAAGAAAAGGTCCTCGTGTTATGCCGAGGAGGTCCACGGTTTTGTCGTGAAAGTTCATCGGGTTATGCCGGAAAAGAAAAAAGTCCTCGAGTTATGCCGTAGAAGTCCACGGATTATGCTGGGGAAGTTTATCGGGTTATGCCAGAAAAGAAAAAAGAAAAAAGTCCTTGTGTTATGCCGCGGAGGTCTACGGGTTATGCCGGGAAACTTCATCGGGTTATACTGAAAAAGAAAAAAGTCCTTGGGTTATGCCTGGGAGGTCCACGGGTTATGCCGAAAAAGTTCATCGGATTATACTGGAAAAGAAAAAGTTCCTTGGGTTATGTCAGGGAGGTCCACTGGTTATGCCGGGAAAGTTCATCGGGTTATGCTGGAAAAGAAACCAGTCCTGAGGTTATGCCGGGAGGTCCGTGGTTTATGCAGCAAAAGTTCATCAGGCTATGTCGGAAATAAAAAGTTCTCGATTTATTCCAGGGAGGCCACGGGTTATGATGGGAAAGTTGATCGGGTTATGCCAAAAATGAAAAAAGAAAAAAGTTTTCGGGATATGCTTGGGAGGTCCACGGGTTATACGAAAAAAGTCATCGGGTTAAGCGGGAAAAAAAGGTCCTCAAATTATGCTTGGGAAGTCCACGAGTTATGCCAAAAAAGTCATCAGATTATGCTAAAAAAATAGAAGATCCTTAGGTTATGCTTAGAAGGTCCCTTCGGGAAAGTTCATTGGGTTAATGCCGGATAAAAAGAAAAAAAAAGGTCATCGGATTATGCCGGGGAGGTCCATGGGTTATGTCGAGAAAGTCATCGAGTCATACCGGAAAAAAGAAAAGTCCTCGGGTTATGCCGGGGAGGTCCACGGGTTATGTCGGGAAAGTCATCGGGTTATGCCAGAAAAAGAAAAGGTCCTCGGGTTATACCAGGCAGGTCCACGGGTTATGCCGGAAAAGTCATCGAGTTATGCTGAAAAAAGGAAAAGGTCCTCGGATTATGCCGAGGAGGTCCCCCGGTTATGCCGGGAAAGTTCATTGGGTTAATGGCGGAAAAAAATAAAAAAAGATCCTTGGGTTATGCCGAGGAGGTCTTTATGCCGGGAGAGTTCATCAGATTATGCTGGAATAGAAAGAGGTCCTCGGGTTATGCCGAGGACAGCTAGGGAGTGGGACTCCATGGAAAGATTACCAGGTTATGCTGGTATCAGCAAGGGAGTAGGACCTATGCTACCATGATTTTAAATTTTTCTTCTTCTTCTTCTTCTTTTATTATCAATTTTCTTCTTCTCATTTTTTGTTTTATATATATATATATATATATATATATATATATATATATATATATATATATCTATTTTTAAAATTTTAGAAATAATAAGTAAAAATGCGGGAAAGAATTTGGAAAAGACTTTCCTTTCGGATTGATTAGCAAAGCTATTTTTAGCCCTTGTCCCTTCTTTTCTTTTTTGGTTTCACCTGCTTCTTTCCCAGTCGCTTTTGACTGCACCTATATTAATTTTTCAAACAAAGAACAATTGTTAGTTTGAAACTGAAGGTTGGTTTTGTGGCCTTAATTTTTTTGGATCACTTGATCTCGGTCTAACTCTTTTGGTAATAACCTCGTTCGCCTGGCTTTTCTGAAGATTGATCTCTCTCCTAAAATCCAAGAACTCAACTTCCAAACCTTCTAGGTGACGGTTTAACCGTGTAGGGCGTTTGGCCCTTTTACCTTGTTCTGCCTCTATGGGCTTTTGACTTTGGATTCCTTTTCATTTTCATTAATTCGGATTTCGAAGCATCGACCATTATGGCCAGTCAGGATCGACTTGACGCACCCGCTGAGGTTAGGTACTTTTATTTGCACTTGGTTTTTATCAAGTGGAACCCTATAAAACCAATCTTTCTACCATTTATTTATATTAGTTTCAGAATAGAGTTAGGACAAAAGGGATTCAAAGAAAAGTAAACAAAGGACATGAACGCGAATTTAAGGAGAAGTGTCCCTTTGGGGGAAGAAAGAAGAACTCATCGAGGGTGCATGCAAACTTTATTAGACATGACGTGCTTCTTGGACTGGATATCTGATCTGCACAACTATCCAACTCCTCATAAACCCATTGCGACCATGTTTTTAAAATGCAAGAAACCTTTCCAGGACTCTCTCAGTGCCAATAGTACTGAGGGTCTTCTTCTTTTCGATCAACAGTGCCCTTTTTTGGATTTTCACTAATCAATCTCTCTTATTTCTCTTCTCACTGTCGCCTTATAATGCTCTTTACGAGTTTTAACTAACTAGACTCTCTTGTTTTTCAACTTCTCTGCTCACCATCGTCTTACGGTGCCCGTAGGTTTTCACCAATAAGACTCTCTCATTTTATTTCTCTCATCTAGATTGCACCGGATCCAAACAACTGCACTCTCTAATTTTTAACATCTCACACTGATTGCCTGAAAGGACTTGAACAAGGTTTAGGTAAAAAGAATTTAGACCGAGTTACAACTTTGGAATCATTCAGGCACGATTATAACCGAACTACTATATCATCTGCCTCAGTTTCACTTTTTTGGGGAAATTAGATTTTTGTTTTGGTGTGACTGAACCCCAGTGAGAGGCTGTCTACGTATCCTTTCGGAATCAAGCCGAACGTAGTTCAGGAAAACATTTTGTTTTTATTGTTTTGTTCTTTTTTTCATCATTATTTTTTTACAACATCGTTTTTTTCATCATTTATTTATTATTTATTTATTAAAATTTGTTTACATCTTCGAGTTCCAATGAGGGTGATGAAAGGAAGGTAACTGACTCAGTGGGTTAGAAAAGGATTGGAATGTTTGGGGTAGCGAAAATTAAAGCCTTCATCATCCCAATCAGATAATGTCATTGCTGCAACAGGATTAGACATAGTACCTTTTGAGTGCATCTGCATTTACAGTTGTTTATGGGTCTTTCCCTTCAATGTCTCCTAGATATAATGCCCCTTTTGGCAACAAGTTTCTGATAATGTAAGGGCCTTCCCAGTTAGCAACAAATTTTCCTTTTGCTTCCTAATGATGGGGGAGAATGCGCCTTAAAATGAGTTTCCTCACTTAGACGTCTCTAGGCCACACTTTCTTCTTTGCCCGTGACAGACTGTGGACGTTCTCTTTTCATTGATCAGGGTTAACTGTTCCAGATGGGTTTTAACCCACTAAGTGTCTTCAACTTTCAGCTTCGACAATGATCCGAAGAGAAGGGAATTCGAATTCTGTCAGTATTACGCCTTCAGTGACTTAAACCAAAAGGTACGGGGTTGCTCTAACCAATGTGCGCACAGTAGTGCCACACCCCAACTATGCAAAAGGTAATTTTTCATACCACCGCCTAGAACTTTGAATCATCTTTCTCAAAATCTTTTTGATGTTCTTGTTTGCTGCTTTGACGACACCATTGGCTTTGGGACAATAAGGAGTAGAGTCTCAATGCATTATCTTGAACTATTCACATATCTCCCTCATAAATTGACTATTCAAATTTGCATCATTATCAGTAATGATAGTTGCAGGAATACCAAAACGACAGATGAGATTGGAATGCAAGAAGTCTACTACAACTTTCTTGGTGATAGATTTGAGAGTAATTTCTTCAATCTATCTTGTGAAGTAGTCAATGATGACCAACATGAATCTATGCCCATTTTAATCTTTTGGCTCAATTGGCCTAATGATGTCCATGCCCCGGGCAACAAATGGCCAAGGTGCTGACATGGGATGCAGTTCTGCAGGCAGTGCATGAATCAAGTCACCGTGCACCTGACATTGATAACAGTTCCGGACGAAACTGAAGTAGTCCTTTCCATAGTCATCCTGTAACAACCTGCTCGAAGGATTTCTTTGCCAAAATATACTCGTTCATGTGGGGTCCGCACACTCCTGCGTGCACTTCATACATGATTCTTCCTGCCTCTTCGGCATCAACGCATCTTAACAAGTTGAGATCCAGAGTTCTTTTGTACAAGGCATCACCACTCAAGAAGAAACCACTTGCGTGACGTCTATGGGTTCTCTTTTGGTCTTCACTTGCTTGCTCAGGGTATTCTTTCGTTTTTAGAAATCTTTTGATGTCATGATACATGGCTGAATATTTGGTTTTTCCTCAGCCGTATTACAGTAATTGTGCCTTTCCTTGATTTGGATTTCCAAGGATCAATATGGACATTGCCTGGGTATGGAAGCATCGAGGCCAAAGTAGAAAGTGCGAACGAGGGATGTACCTGAACTCTATTAATTTGAATCGCTTGCTAAGATCTTCCACATGTTGCCTATAGGGAATAAGTTTGACATCTCGAGTCTCTCATTCTCCTTGGGCTTTTCGGATAATCAAATCAGAATCTCCCATGATTAGCAATTCTTTGACATCTTGGTCAACTGCCATGTTCATGCCCCTAATGCAGGATTCATACTCGGCAGTGTTGTTTTTGCAGAAAAACTGAAGCCGGGCTATGGCTGAATAATGTTGACCTGTGGGTGAGATCAAAATTTCCCCAATTCCAACACCTTTAGCATTTACCGCTCCATCAAAGAACATTTTCCAAGCATTGCTTCTTCAGATATTTTCTAATTGATTTTGCCTCTTCATCCAAGAAGTACGTCCTCAAAGATTGGTATTTATCATCAACCAGGTTTTCGGCCAACTGATCTGCTAAAGCCCGAGCTTCATTGTCGTGCGGGTGTCATGTACTATATCAAATTCAGTGAGTAAGATCTGCCACTTTGCTAACCTCCCTGTATGCATTGGCTTTTGGAATATGTACTTTAAAGGGTCTAACTTGGTATTGAGGTGAGTGGTGTAGGCCAAGAAGTAATATCTCAGCTTCTCAGCAATCCAAGTTAAAGCGCAACAAGTTCTTTCCAACTGGGTATATTTGGCTTCGTAACTTGGGAACTTTTTGCTCAAATAGTAGATTGCTTGTTCTTTCCTCCCGATCACGTCATGTTGTCCAAGAACGCAACCAAAAGAATACTCCAAGATTGTCAAATATAGAAACAAAAGCCTCCCTGGTTTAGGTGGGACCAAGACTGGGGAGTTCGATAAGTACTTTTTGATTTTGCCAAAAGCTTCTTAGCACTTGTCTGACCATTTAATTGTTGCATCTTTCTTTAACAACTTGAAGATGGATTCACATGTAGTAGTCAACTGGGCAATGAATCGGCTAATGTAACTCAATCTTCCCAGCAAGCTCATAACATCTTTCTTAGTTCTTTAGGAGGCAAATCTTGAACGGACTTTATCTATGTTGGTCTAACTCGATGCCCCTCTGGCTGACTATGAATCCCAAATGCTCATTTGGTTGGGTTTAGCTTTAGATCATATTTACGCAGCCGCTCAAATAATTTTATCAAATCCCGAACATGGTCATGCTAGGTCATGGACTTGATGATCACGCCATCCACATCCACCTCTATCTCTTGGATCAACATGTCGTGAAAAATAACAGTCATGGCTCTCATGCAGGTTGCCCCAACATTTTGTAAACCAAAAAGAATGACTCTATAACAGTACGTTCCCTAGGGTATGGTAAAAGCTGTCTTTTCTGCATCCTCTTCATCCATCAACACCTGGTGATATCCTACGTAACAATCCACGAAGGACTGTATCTCATGTTTGGTGCAGTTATCAACATGGATGTGGACGTTTGGAAAAGGGAAGTTGTCCTTAGGACTTGCTTTGTTCAGATAACTATAATCCACACACACTCGAATTTTCCCATCTTTCTTTGGCACCAGAACTACATTTGCCAACCATGTGGTGTATCGAACCACTTGGATCACTCCCGCTTTCAACTGTTTTGTGACCTCTTCTTTAATTTGGCCACTGATATCAGTTTTGAGCTTTCTTTGCTTTTGCTGGAAAGGGGGATAATTGGGGCAGGTTGGCTACTTGTGAACCACCAAATTGACACTTAGTCTTGGTATGTCATCATATGACCAAGCAAACACATCTTTGAATTTAAACAAGAGTTAGATCAATGCGTCTCGGGTTTTTTCAATCTATGTGAATGCTTATCTGGTTTCTTTGACTTCTTCAGAACTACCCAAATTAACCGGCTCAGTGTCATTTAAGTTTGGTTTAGGTTTATTCTCAAATTGTTCTTCTTCTCGATTTATTTCATTAAAAGCCTCTTCTTCATCATATTTTGGTTCTTCGTTCATTTTTTCGCAGTTAGACAGTGTGTTTGGATCAGGGCATGAAGTTCGCAAGCATGTCATGTTATTTAAAGCTGCATTATTAGAGCTGAAAGAATAAAAAAAGAGGAAAATAACAAATTCGGAAAGCATAAAAGAGATGATAAAATATTGATTTCATTTCATTAAATTTGAAGATAACACTTGAAATTAAAAATAGGAAACTAAAAGAAACATCTGAGTTACACCCTGAAATAACTCGTGATCTAGAAAAGATGGCAGGACTGGACTACGGGGATTCCAGCATGATTGGGAATGGAGTAGCCTTCCAATTTTGTAACTTGGCATTGGGTCCCATGTATAGCACCTCGGTGGTGTTTGAGCCTTCTCCAGGCTAAACCATGTGGGTTTTGTACAACATTTTCCTTATAGCCCCACAGATTTCTTCAATTTCCTTGTCGTGAAGGCCTTATCTTCTTCTTATTCAATGTACTTATGCCTGACGAATGTGCTATAAATATGTGGAACCAGCCGAGGCAATACATAACCAACATTATATTGTTTATCTGCCCATTTTTCATCAGCTGGTGTGGCTTAGAAGCCACACCAAAGCACTTCTTGATGGCTGGGAGGGTAATAGATTCCGTGATAACTTGTAGTGATGCCCCGAGTTCCTTTTGAGGATTGTAACCATGTTTAATCATTTCAGCAGCGACCATGATGGATGCATTTGACGAAAGAGGTCGAGGGCAGGTATTTCCCTCCTCATATTCGTTTGCGACCACAACTTCAAAAGCTTGATAAATTATATGGTCACTACCTTCTCTGGCTTTGAGAACTGAGACTAATGGGTCCCAGTAAATCGACTATTCGTCCTTTTCGTGGACCACAATCTCCTGATCTTCATGTTCGAATTTCACTATCTGGTGGAGAGTAGAAGGCACAACCCCTGCTGCGTGAATCCAAGGTCTTCCCAAGAGGAAACTAAATGAAGTATCTATGTCCAAGACCTGAAAAGTCACCTAAAAATCCACCGGCCCAATAGTTAGAATTAAATTAATCTCGCCTATCGTGTCTCTCTTGACGCTGTCAAAGGCACACACATAAATGTTGCTGGACCCGATTCTCTCAGTTCCAATTTCCATACGTTGTAATGTTGAGAGAGGGAAAATATCTACCCAGAACCACCATCCAACATGATGATTTTCATATAATAGCCCTCACATTTCACCATAAGATGAAGGGCTTTATTATGGGCGGCCCCTTTCGGAGGCAAATCATTATTGCTGAAAGAGATTTGATTGACTGCAAAAAACCTTTCCTCTATCCTCTCCAACTGTTCCACAGTGGTTTCAATGGGTAAATAGGCTTCGTTGAGAGATTTGATCAATACTTTTTGATGTTCACATAACCTCATTAGCAGAGACAATAGAGATACTTGAGCAGGAGACTTTCGGAGTAGGTCAATTATCTCGTAGTCTGCCATTTTCATTTTTTGAAAAAACTATTCTACTTCTTCAGCACTCACTAGCTTTTTGGGCAGTAAACGCTTTTGTGGCATTATTCACTTTCTCCAAATTAAGGTATTTCTCAGCCGGGCTACCTTCCTTAATTTATCCCAAGATCTCTATACCTTTGTAAGTTACTACCGCTTTATTGTAGCTCCATGGCATGGCAGTGGGACTGTCATGGGCCTTTGCAGTGCGTGGCCAATAACCAGCGACTCATTCAGCCTTGATGGAACTTTTGCCCCCTCCACCCCCCCCCCCCCCCGCCACATAGGCCCTTTTGGGCACATACATTCTAGCTCCCTTGTTTAGCTCAAACCTTCTAAGAGGGCTCAATGACATTTGTTATTTCTTGTGGCCTCGGGGAACATAGAGAACGACATATTTTGAGGGTGCTACCCCAGTTTCGGCTTCCACTTTCTTTTTGGTCTACTGACAGGTGGTTTTATTCTTCTTCTCCCCCTTGTCTATGTTTTGCAGCAACTTTTGGTTTCTTTTCCACATCGTCTATGGCAATGATGTCTTTTAAGGCTGGGTCAAACTCAGTATCTGCACAGATCATTCTAATAACTGGCCCATTATTGTGAGCCAGTAAGGGATTATTAGTTACATTGGGAATATGTTCGTCCTTTAGACTATCCGTTTTTGTTCTATAAGGTTTTCAACAACTCTCTTCAAAGTCCAACAACTCTCCATGTCATGCCCTTCCACCCCACAAAGATAGGTGCATCGGGCGCCAGGTTGGTAAGAAGATGACTCTGAGTTTTGCCTATTTGGGGGTACAGGCTACAACAAACCCATTTGGACCAATTTAGGGAAGAGGCTAGGATATGACTCACCAATAGGTGTTAAATTTGTTTTCCTTGGAAGTTCTCGTGAAACGGTATTTTATAGGAAGTTGTTCTGTGGAGGTTGAGGGTTATATTGAGCTTGGTGAGGAGGTTGATTTCTAGGAAATGGAGCTCATTTTTTATTGAACTCTTGTTGTAGCGTAACGTATAGTTGTGAATTCATTACTGCATATGGTTGAGGAGTAATAGCATACGCCGTATCTTGATGGGGATAGTAGTATTGTGGGTTTTCTCGGAGAAATGCGATCTGGGCGGACGGGGTTTTCTTATACTCAAAGTTGCCATTACTGCTTCTTCCTTTTTCTTTCAGTTTGCTACTCTTCTATACCCGCCTTGGATTGCTTGGGAGGTGATAACTAGGGATTTGGAAGTTTTTCATGCTCCTTCTTGCTTATGCTTTGACTATAAATTGTTACAAAATAGTCTCAAAAGGCTCATAAGTTGTGCTTGATTGCATGTTTGATCAACAAAGTAACGAAATGTCAAGGATCGGCTCAAAAGGAGTAAGACCTGCTCAAGTATCAAAGACAAGGCAAATTGAGGGTAAACAGGCCTAGTGCGGCCGCATTCAAGTTTGTATGTTCCGCACAAGGTGATTCAGAAGTTGGAAAAACTAGGCTTCAAGGCAGTGTGGTCGTATTCAATATTGCGCGGTCCACACTGAAGGTTCTATGGCCGCACTGCCATTTTGTGCGGTCCGCTATAGAGAGTTTTAGAGAGATGAAAATTGCCCTTACTCAAGCTGCACAGTCCGTGGCTATATTTGTGCTGTCCGTATTAGAGACCTCCATGGTTGCGGTCCATTTTACGGGGTCCGTGAAGACCAAGTTCAGACGGCCAAGATTTGAAGTCTAAGAGTCTAGTGCGGCCGCTATCCATTTTATGTGGACCGCACTGACCCTGCAGGGGTATTTTTTTCCAGTTTTAGCAGTTTAGTATATATAGAATATTTTGCCATTTATAGGTTATCTATTAACTCCATAACGTAGCTGCACTCGCGAGAACTTCATCTGTAGCCAATTTTAGCATCTTAGCTTGGTATAGATTCTTGTATTTTACTTTAGTAATCAATTAATATGTCTTGTTCTTCATCTATTTCTCTATTGTTTTGTTCAAGCATGAGCAGCTAAACCCATTATCTAGGATTGTAGTTTAACCCTAGTGAGGCTAATTGATGAGTTTTGCAATTTAAGGCTAGATTGACTATGGGTGTTTGTTATTTGGGTCAATTTTATGGTTTAATTTATGAATTGGTGGTTGCAAATGCTGGTTTGTACTTAGTTGACTTGGTTCTTCTTGAGAATGAGAGCCTAAGTCTCCAAAATTGACCCAACAAGGAATTGGGTTGGACTTAAGAGAATTGATAGTCCTAATTAAAGGGTTACGCCTCAAGAGAGTAATTACCCGACTTGAACCCTAGTTTCTTGAGTAAATTTGTCTACCCTTTTGTTCTTGAGAAAGTCAATTAGGCAAAATCACTTTCTCTACCGAAAGGTGCCAGAGTGGTTAAAATCATGCAACAATTATTGCATATTTCCCCAACTATGTGAAGAAAGCCTTAGAAGTAGTTACGATCAATTAGCCACATAGGAGAAAGTCACTACTCTAGTGCCCTTCTTTCTGTTAGATACAACTCTTAGAAATATTCACTTAGCATAATCTAGTTGTAATTTATAATTAGTAGTTGATAATAGTAGATTTTTATAGAAAAACCCAAAATACGATTGAAAGTGACATTTGGAGCAATTACACAACTCTAGCCTATATAGATACTCGACTCCCCTCCTAGCTTGCTGAGGAAATTGATCTTGGCCCTCAAACTGGGTAAAAGCTATTCGACCCTCTCTTTCTACTTTATTGTAGTGCGGAGTTGGCTGCCATCACTTTTGGTGCCGTTACCAAGAAGCTTACGATTTCGACTATCAGTTTAGTTAGTTTTCTGTGTTGTTCTTCTTTCCTTCTTTGTTACTTATTTGTTTATGTCAATTATTCAGGTACCAAATGGCTATAAATGCTAATGACCCTCTTAGAAACGTGATAGCAGGGGAGGAGGTAGATGATCTTGAGCAATCTGAGGTGTCTCTAGCACCTCAAGGACAGCGGAGAGGCCGGAATGCCAACGCAAATGCTATTCCAAATGATAATATCCCAGACCCTCCTCTGCCACCTCCATGAGTGGCTCCCAGAATATTGCTGAATTAAGGGTATGCGAGTGCTATTGTCCTTCCCCGAATCCAGGCAGGGAATTTTCAAATAACCAATGTGACGTTGACCTTGCTAGAGCAATGTGGGTATTTCACGGGTACCTTCAATCAAAATGCCTACAAGTATCTCAAGGAGTTTGTAGATACATTTTGGGGAAGCAAGCAGACGAATGTGTCCAAGGATGCGCTGAGATTGAGACTTTTCCCATTCTCACTTGAGGGAAAGGCATTAGATTGGCTTGAGAGACTCCCCAACCATTCCATCACAACTTGGGATGACTTGGCATATAAATTTATTGGCAAGTTCTTTTCACCAAGTCATATGGCGGCACCTCGGGATGAAATCTTAGCCTTCAAGCAGGAGCCAACGGAAACTTTGTATGAAATTTGGGAGAGATATAGAACGATGCTAAAAGAATGCCCCAAAAATGACATAATGGAGAATATGTTGCAAAAAACTTTCTACTAGGGCATCAATACTACAAATCAATGCATAGTGAATCAATTTGCCAGGGGTAATTTTATGAAGTTGACTTATGATGAAGCTTGTGCCGTTCTTGATGAGATGGCAGACACATCCTCCACATGGAAAAGTAGAGCTAACGTTCCTCAAGGTTACCCTACGATTATTGATTTGCATAAGGAGTTACATGACCATGGACAAGCTATAGCGGGGTTGATGACCACTATGAATCAATCCAATCGGGTCATTATCGGATTCAGTATAAAAGTATGGTGATATTTTGAATAATAAGGTATCAATACTAATAATACCCCAATTTAAAGCTATGGAAAATTGATTGAAAGCTTATGTGATCCTTAATTTGATGATGTAGTGTTGCTTAAGGTTTCTATTGATATCATGATTATTTCTTCTTGTATTATTATTCTTTCTCATGAGATGGTATTTAGTTATACACAATAGTGCTATTCGACGGTATTAACGTCATTTTTTTGGCGAGGGCGCTATATCTTTAATTGCTACTGGTGGTTTCACAACAGGCGGCACTGACCAGTGTTAGCGGTATACTCCTCCCAACAGTCTTGGTGAGCCTCATTTCCTTACGGGGTCATACAACCTTTGTTTCTTATATATTGTACTTGAGGTATAGCCGGAGCGTTGTTTCCAGCACTTTTGTAGTATTTATTTTGTATCTATTCAGAGGCTTTGTAGATATTATGTGGGTTGTATATGGGTATTAAAAAGGTCAACGAATTATGTTGTGTTTGGGCTCTTGTTCCACTAAACCGTAATGTATGCGTACTTTAAAGATCTAACAATGATGTAATATGTTTGAAATGAATTAGTAATGTTTGCATGATTTTCTTATTGTTCATTAATGAAAGTACGCCTCCTTTTAATCATAGTGAGTTAGGTAAAAAATATTTAACAGGCTTTCTCAGTTGGGTTCAAAATGAGCGCCGGTCACACTTTTCGAGATTGGGGCGTGACAATTATATCCATAATAACTATGGATACGATTGAAGAAGAACGTTATCAATCTCATTTGAGAAAATGAACTCTAGTCCAATAGGGCAGCCTAAATCATATTGTTACTAATGTAAATCTAGAATTCAACGAATAGAGGATGACAGATCCATCTACCTTTCGTATAATCCGTCCAACTCCAGATTTTTACTTCTTCAACATGAAGCATTATGATCAGCATTGATGATATTCACAATAATTTGGAAATACATCCTATTTGGAAAAATAAAATCTAGTCCTACACTATAGCCTGAACCATATTATAGCTATAGTACTCGAACAATGTCAGGACCATTAATTCATCTACATTCCATATATCAATTACACTTTTCCTTCTCCTTGTACAAGAAGCACTATGATCACAAATAACTACATCCTTAATGAATCAGAATTCCGTTTCAAGAACATTATACATATTATAGATTGTACTGTATCATTGCTACGCTAAATCTACAATTCAAAGATTTTAAGAACCGTTGATACATTTGCCGTCCTTATAAGACCCCCAAACTATAACTTTCTTCTCCTTCTTCATGAAGCAAGCACTATGATCACCACAAAACGTATCTACATAAAGTTTTGAATCCATTTCAAAGAGAACATCATCCATTCCATTTGAGGAAATGAGATCTAGTCCTACAAGGCTGTCTGAATCATATTGTTGCTAAGTAAATCTACAATTCAAAGAATGCATGCAATAAAATCAATTCCAACAAGGCAGATCGGCTTATATCATTGCTACACTAAATCTACATGATCACCAATAATTATATTCACAATGTGTTTGGTATCCATTTCAAGTAAAAGATTATACATCTTATTTGAGAAATAACATGTAGTCCTAGAAGGCAATTCGAATCATATTGTTGCTATCGTAAATTTAGAATTCAGAGAATGCCATGACCAATTGATCTATCTATCTCCCTCAGAATCTCCAAATTCAACTTATCTTCTCCTTCCACATGAACCATTATGATCGGTAATAATCATATCAACAATGAGATTTGGAATGCATTACAAGTAAAACATTATTCATCCCATTTGAAAAAAATGAAATTTAGTCCAACAAGACACCTTGAATCATATTAATGCTATTTTAAATCTATGATTCAAAGAATGTCATGACAATTGATTCGTCTACCTTCTGTATAACCCCCTCAACTCAAACTTTCTTCTCTTTCCATATGAAGTATCATGATCATTATTTATTATTGTAAGGTCTCGTAACATTTTACCAAAAAACCGGAATAGCTCACCGCGGTCCTGACTTTTAGATTGGACAGTATGCTACCGAGTTAAAGAAAAATGTTTTGCAGAAATGTATATTTTTGCGGTCCATTATGCGGCCATATAATCACTTTGTTGGTCATATTTTGGCCGTAGGTAGTCTTTTTAGCCAAATTTTAAGGTCAGTACCGGTTATGCGACTGCATAACCAATTCGTTGGCCGCATTTTGGCTGCATTATCGTCTTTAAACTTTTGCGAAGGGAGGTTCTGTGGTGTACTATACGACCACAGAACAGGGCTGCGGACCACACCTTGGTCGCAGACCAGAGTAGAAAATTCAAGGGTAACTTTTTGCGGTCCTTTTGCGGACCGCATCACCATTATGCGGTCGCATATTGACCGTAGATCTGTGTTGGGGCTCCAGATTTCTAGTTTTTAAACCCGATCCTATGTCGTTAAAACATATGCTAAGGCTCATTTTGAGCATATTTCAGATGCTTTATGGTGAGAGAAGGAGTCCTAGAGTGAGAAAGTGATTCTCAACTAATTTCTCCTCAATTCTTGCTTAAAATCTTGAGGATTGAAAAGTAAAGTTCTCTAAGTCTTCACCTTAAAGATAAGAATCACTAGCTTATAATTTTGAAATTCCTACTAAAATGGGTAATTAGGAAGATGGTGCATGGGGATGGTTCATGGGCTTGAGGGTTTTTTGTTTTGCATGATTGTGTGGTTAAAGAACGTATGCTAAAATGGTAAAGGATAAAGTGTTGAATAATAGAATCTTTCACAAAAAAGTTTTAAAAATATAATGCATACCTAGTGCTTGATAATGTGCTCAAATGAGCTAGAATCTTGATCATCCTTATAATTCTTGAACCAACCTGTTATATTTCTAAAATAGATTGAACGCGCTAAGATTTTCAAAATTATTGCATAATTTAAGAAAAGCTCTATTAAAGTATGAATGGCTAAAACCCTCTCTTCATAGAAATTGAACCCCCTCGGTGTCCGTGCAATTGGTGTAAATTCTAATATTGATTGATGTAGATATAACTATTTCAAATGTTCTTGTGTTGCAAGAATATGTGTAATATGTATTTCAATGCTCCTATTATACTATTTTGTCACTTGAGGATGTGTTAAAGATATGAAATATGTGTTAAAATGCCTAGACTTCAAATCGAGTTGAATAAAGATTGTTATGCCAAAGTATGTGAAAGCCTCTATATGCCCACGACTAATAATTTCTCATGTGTGTACTTAATATCTTGAATTGAAAGGCTTGTTTGATGAAAATGATAATAATGTGAAATGTAGGAAAAGAACATGAATTATGAAATTCGGCCATGTGCCAAGTATGGTGTAACGATTGTGGCCACCAGTGCCGAAGAAATTGAAATATTAGAGGAAAATATGAAATGAGATGATTGATTAAAAATAATAATGTCGACGGCCTAGACGAACAGGCCGCGATGGGATTCCATGTAGCGCACATGATGGTATTGTGCTTGAAATTGAAACTGAAATTGAATCAGAATTGAGATTCTGTCTAATGTCTCCAATGATATGACCTAGCCGATCAAATTTGAACTCCGTATAAAAGTATATTGATATTGTGAATAATGAGGTATAGATATTAATAATGTCCCAATTTAAAGCTATGGAAATTCACTTGAAAGTTTATGTGATCCTAAATTGTATAATGGTTGCTTAAGGTTTCCATTGTTTTCATGATTATTTTTTTTTTTTGTATTATTGTTCTTTCTAATGCGATAGTGTTTAGTTATACATACTAGTGCTATTCGACGGCACCAATGTCCCTTTTGTAAGGGGCGCTATATCTTTAATTAATACAAGTGGTTCATGTTGGGCAGCACCAAGCACTGTTAGCAGGTATACTCCTTCCAGCAGTCTTGCTGAGCGCCATTTCCTTTCGTGGCCGTACATCCTTTGTTCCTTCCTTATGTATTGTACTTGAGGTATCGCCGGGACCTTGTTGCTGCCGCTTTCGAGTACTCTATTGTATCTTTTAAGAGGCTCCATAGACATTATGTGGGTTGTATATGGGATTAGAAAGGTCAACGAATTATGTTGTATCTGGACTCTTGTTCCACTAAATCGTAATATGTATGTACTTTGGAGATCTAACAATGATGTAGTATGTAGGAAATGAATTAATAATTCTTGCATGCTCTTTTTATTGTTTAATTAATGAAAATACGCCTTATTTTGATCATAGTGAGTTGGGTAGAAAATGTCAATATGCTTGCTCAGCCGGGTTCACTCGGATGAACACCAGCAGCGCTCCCCGAGGCTGGGAGTGATAAATATATCCAGAATAACTTTGGATACGATTCAAGCAAAATATTTGTCCATCTCATTTGAGAAAATAAACTCTAGTCCAATAGGGCAGCCTAAATCATATAATTGCGTATTGTAAATCTAGAATTCAAAGAATAGAGGATTATAGATCCATCTGCCTTCCCTATAATCCCTCCAACTCCAGCTTTTTTCTTCTTCCACATGAAGCATTATGATTAGTATTAATCATATTCACATTAATTTGGAAAATACATCCTATTTTGAGAAAATAAAATCAAGTTTTGCAAGGTAGCCTGAACCATATTATAGCTATAGTACTCAAACAATATCAGGACTATTAATTCATTTACATTTCTTATATCAAATTCCAGATTCCTTCTCCTTCCATATGAAGCATCATGATCACCAATAACTATATCGTCGATGAATTAAAAATCCGTTTCAAAAACATTCTACATCACCTATTACGGAATGAAATCTAGTCCAAAAAACAGCTTGAACTGTATCATTGCTATAGTAAGTCTATGATTCAAAGAATTTCATAATTGTTGATCGATCTCTCGTCCTTATAAGACCCCCAAACTATAAATTTCTTTTCCTTCTACATGAAACATTATGATCAACATTAATCATATTCGCAATGAGTTTGAATCCAGCTCTATGAAAACTCTATTTGGGAAAATGAGATATTGTCGTACAACCGACAGGTTGTGAGTTCGAGTCTCCCCAAGAGCAAGGTGGAAAGTTCTTGGAGGGAAGGATGCCGGGGGTCTATTTGGAAACAGCCTATCTACCCAAGTGTAGGGGTAAGGTCTGCGTACATACTACCCTACCCAGACCCCACTAAATGAGATTATACTGGGTTGTTGTTGTTGTTGTTGAGATATTGTCGTACAAGGTAGTTTGAATCATATCTGTACTAAATCTAGAATTTAGAGAATACATCGAGGACCATCGATCCATCTGGCTTGTGTATTATCCCAACAACTCTAGTTTTTTTCTCCTTGCACATGAAGCATTATGATTAATGAAATCCACCAAGAAAGGAGAACATTATCCATCTTATTTGAGGAAATATAATCCACTCCTACAAGTCAACCTGAACTATATTATATCTATACCATGATTCAAAGAATATTATGATCATTGATCTACCACCTTCCTTCAGCTAGTCTAAATTATATCATTGCTATAATTAATCTGGAATTATGAGAATGATAGGACCATTGATCCATTGGCCTTCTATATAATCTCCTCTAGGGGTGTTCAAAACCGATCCGAAACCGAAAACCGATCCAAACCGAAGCTTAACGGCTTATTGGTAACGGCTTAACGGCTTAATGGATGGGGAACGGATTGAATTTTTTTTATTAACGGCTTATCGGTTTGGGGATGGATTATTCAATTTTCTTAACGGCTAATCCGTTAACCCGTTAAGAATATATATATATATATATATATATATATATATATATATATATATATATATATATATATATATATATATATATATATATATATATATATATATATATATATATATATATATATATATATATATATAATTGTGATATAGAATTGAGTTGTCTAATACATATATGGTTCTATGTGTGTCATGGAAAAAGAAGAATTGAAAGGTTGGTTATGATTAGAGGAACGACACCCCATGAAATAAATTTGTGCATTTTGGATGATTGCTTGTGGAAAATGGAGAACGATAGTTATTCATAGAAGAGGAGTGTAGAGAGTAGAATTTACCAGAGCACTTCAGTTTTTAAAAGTTCATTGTGGGAGCTGAATCGAAATTTGCGCGACAGATTTTTTTGGTTATATCCGAAGCTTATGAGTACACATGTAGTGTGGCCTCTAACAGAAGATAAATTCTGTTTTATTTTTCTCGATAGTGAACTAGTAGTGAATTTATCTATTTTATAATCTACATGCTGATGGCAATTGTTTCATTAGCTACATCATATTGCATCTAAAATATTATTTTTTATGGCAATTCATTATTTCTAAGACGAGGAGAATAAGAGATATTTAGTGAACATGTATGTTAGGCCGATAAACCGCCCATTAACCGCCCTATAAGAGCTAACCCGATACCAATCCGCCCGATATCTTATCGGGTGGCTAACGGATTAATACATTTAAAAGCCGATAACCGTTAAGCCAAACCGTTAAGAGTAAAAGCCGCCCAATCCGCCCGATGAACACCCCTAATCTCCTCTAACTTCAAATTTCTTCTTCTTCCACGCGAAGCACTAAAGTCACCAATAATTATATACCCACAATGAGTTTGAAAAAAATGATATCCAGTCCTAAAGACATCTTGAATAATATTATTTTAACAATAAATCTAGGATTCAGAGACTCCTAGGATCATTGATGTATTTGTTTTCTATATGCTTTCCCCAACTCTAGATTTTTTATAATTTCATATTAAGGATTATGATCTCTTTTAATCATATTCATATTAAATTAGAATTTTATTTGAATAACATTATTCATTTCATTTGAGGAAAGAAAATCTAACCTACAATCAGTCTGAGTCATATTATTGCTACAGAATAATCTAGCATTCAAATAATGTTAGGACCCTTATAGTCCCCACCCCCCATTCCAGCTTTCTTCTCCTTTTATGTGAAGCATAATGATCATCATTAGTCATATCCATAATAAAAATGCAGTCGTATTAAATGAGAATATTCATCCCGTTGGAGAAAATAAAATCTATTGCCTGATTCATATTATAATTCAAAGAATGTCAAGACGTTGATCCATCCGCCTTTCCTTATAATCTCCCAGATTCATGTTTTCTTCTCCTTCGACATGAAGCATTATAATCACCCCTAATCATATCCAAAATTTATTTTGAATACACTTAAAGGAGAACATTATCCATCCCATTTGAGGAAGCAAAACCTAGTCCAGTAAGGCACCATGAATCATATTTACAATCCAATGAATGTTAGGATCATTGATCCATCTGCCTTTTGTATAATCCACTCAACCCCAGTATTCTTCTCCTTCCACATAAAGCATTATGATCACCATTTATCATATCCCCAGTGAATTTAGAATCCTATTCAAGAGTACCATTATGCATCCCATTTGAGGAAATGAAATTCAGTTCAACAAGAAAACCTGAATCATATCATTGCCACAACAAATCTAGGATCCAGAAAATGCCAGGATCATTGATCCATTTACATTATGTATAAACCCCTCCCCCTTCTAAATCAAACTTTCTTATCCTTCTAAATGAAGTATTATGATCATCATTAATTATATCACATCAGAATCATAATATATGAGAACATTATCTATCCCATTTGAAAAAGTTAAATCTAATCCTAATAGGTTGCCTGAATCATATCATAGCTATAGTAAATTTACGACTTAGAGAAGGCCTGGACCATTGATCGATCTACCGTCTTTATAATCCCTCCAGTTCCAGTTTCCTTCACCTTCCACATGAGCATTATTATCACCAGTAATCATATTCTAAATAAATTTTGAATCTATTTTAAAAACATTATCTATACCATTTGAGAAAATAAAATTAAGATATCGGAACCATTGATACATACAACTTTCTTCTGCTTCCATATAAAGAGTTAAATCCATTTCAAGGAGAACATCATTCATTCTATTTGAAGAAATGAAATCTAATCCCTCTACTCCAGATTTCTCCTCCTCCCACATTTAGCATTATGATCACTATTAATCATATCCACAATGATCTTGAAATCCTATTTCAATGAAAACATTATCCACCCCTACTAAGAAAATAAAATCTAGTTCTACAAACAACTTAATCATATTATTGCTACAGTATATCCAGGATTCGGGGAATGCCAGGACCCTTGTAATCCCCCCAATTCCAGGGTTTTTTGTTTGCTTCCACATCAAGCATTATATATGATTACAACTAATTATATCTACAATGAGTTAGGAATCTATTTCAAGGAGACTTACTTATCCCATTTGAAGAAATCATGAAATCTAAATCTTACAAGACATCCTGAATCAGATTATTACTTCAATAACTCGTTCTGAGAATGCCAGGACCATTGATCCATCTATCTTCCTTATAATCGCCCCCAACTATAACTTTCTTCTCCTTCCACATGTGGCTTCCATTAGTAGTAATCTTAAGGTAAGATGAAGAGGGTTTATTTCACTTAACTGGTAAGCTATGCAGTTATGGTTTAATGATTAGCAACCATACATTTAGACAAAATATCTTTCCAAGTTGATTAAAGGCTAATCTATTATGAATGTTTGCGTATAGATATTTGTGTTAAAGATGACTTCATGACTCTAGGAATAGAAATAGAGATTACATACCTGGTTGCACATCTTCTTTGTTTCTGAGTTCTTAAGTCTAGTCTTAAACCAAATGAATTGGCAAAATAAGACACTTTTTGTGCTATATATCCTTCCAAGAAGAGATGGTTGGCTACACATCTTCTTTGTTTCTGAGAGTACTAAAAGTCTAGTCTTAAACCAAATAATTGGCAAAATAAGACCATACTTATGCTGTATAACCTTCCAAGAAGAGGTGGTTAGAAGTTTCTCATTGAGGAGATTTGGCTGGAAGGTTGATTGATAGAAAAGAGAAAAAGAATAAAATATGTGTAAAAATCAAATAGCCAGGAATTTGAGGCAAAATCGAATTGTTGTCTTTAGAGAATTATTTACTCTACTCACTGTTTGGGAAAGTACTGCTGTGAATAAATCACCTAATTTTTTTTGTATCAGTTAATAATTTAACCTGAAACTTCATGGTTGTCAGTGAAATTTATTAACCATTAGGTGAAATTCTTGGGTGCAATTTGAAAGCAACAACAACAATAACTACCCAGTATAATCTCACAAAGTGGGGTCTGGGGAGGGTAATATGTAGACGCACCTTACCCCTACCCGAAAGGGCAGAGAGACTGTTTCCAATCGTCCCTCGGCTCAGTGAACGAAAAGAAAAACAAAAACAAAAACAAAAACAAAAGAGCATTAGTAACTCCAGCAGAAATAGCGTAAATAATTATCTAAACATAAGGACCATAAATAAAATAGCATGCAATAATATCATACAGTAACTATCATAAATAATTACCATAGGTAGACACAATCCAAAACACAACTCATCTATGGATAGCCCTATAAAGCCTCACCCAATCCCGAGTGAGTAGTACGAAAAAATCTAAGGACCCCCATCCTACAACTCTGATACTAGACCTCCAGATTTTCCTATGATAAATTTTGTTCATTGTCACATTAAAAATTCACTTGGTCCTCCTGTTTATAAACCAACAAATTAATGGAACCCATTCATGAACGGTCTTATCTTTAAAAAAAGTTATTTTCAATGGACTGGGCATTTGATGAAAAGTCACAACATGTCAAATAACACATTTTTATGAAAAATCACAACATTTCAAGTAACATCTTTTCACAAAAGAACATAAGCATTCCGAAATAGTAAGAGACTAATGTCGAATGTATAGTTTATCAAATTCGTAATTTCATAGAGCAGAATAATCTTATAAAAGATCTAAGAAAAATTTAAATAAAATACAGTTCAATAGTTAAATATTTCTAGTCCCAAGGAATTTTCAAGCAAGCCAAACTTTCCGCGTACAAGATCGATAAATCAGCAGTTGGCGGAATTTCACTCAAGGTAAATTCAGTCACTTCTTCTTTCCTCACATTGTACTCCAGAAAATTACCATCAGTTTTCCTCCATAAAATATTCCCATTTTTCTTCACACATATAATATCATCCAAATGCCCATGATTACCAATAATTGAGCCTAATGTAGAAACTCTCATAACATTAGTCCAAGTCCATCCAATTTCTCCCTTTTTTTCCAGCGAACACACCAAAAAATCCATCTCAACAAACATGGAAACACACAAACGATTAGCAAAATTAGACAATTTCATATGATACCCACAATATTCCAATGGAACGGGCGTTACAAAAAATATTTTATCAGCCACGAATAAGGAAATGATCGCGAATTTATTGAACGTAGTGCTCCCATTTTCTTGAACTGAATTAGTTGCCATCATGTTAATTGTACCATATAGTGAAACTGAAGTTTGGTCGAACAACCGATAACCATCAGGAATAGTGCCAATCTTTCTCCAAGATCTATTATTCACTGAGTACATTCCAACAACGTAATTGCTATCCTTTGCATTAATCACAAGTGTAGCGACCACCTTATAATCTTCAGCACCAGAATCATAGGCAAAACCATATAGTGCTGATTCGTAATTTTGAATATTAGCACGTCGAAACATGTAATGATCGGGCTTGGGAATCATTTTGTACTTTTTAATGGCAGGATTCCATATTACGATTCTATGGCTATAAATCATACATAACAAGCCATTACAAGTACTTATCAATGGAAAAGAAAAATCAAAGGAGAAAACCGAGAGTGGCGGTTCGAGAGACATAACTTGAGAATTAACACTGAGTGATGATGCTTCAGTTGAACTGATGGTAAATCCTAACATGTTATATTCCAAACCCCAAGATGGAATTATTTTCGAAGAAATTAAGAGAATTTTTCGACGATTTATATCGGACGATGATTCCTTGATCTGCAACATGATAAATTCGGGGCTCTTGATTTCATAGCACCATGATTTGTTTACAACCTTGAAACGTAGAAGAGATTCAACAGGGAGTTTCAAGAGGATAATAGTGACGATATCATCAGACAGAAAGGGGCTTCTTCTTGAGTGGCGACTCATTGTTGTTGATGCTGCTACTTACGGTTAGGGTTTATTTTTCCATATATACATAAGGGGCTGCCAACTTGAGCTTGTCTCTCTCAAGTTTTGACTTCTAAGATTCGGATAATCTAGTTTTGGTTTGTGAGTTTTTGAAAAAAATTGAATTGCCGAAAAAAAAACTGATCAATTGTGTTGAGAGGGAGAAGAGTAGAGAGAGTTCTTCTTATTGTGTTGAGAGGGGTCTCAAGGGATGATTTACAATGGTAGGGGCACCTCTATTTATAGGGGAGAGGAAGACTTAGCTACCACTAATAGAACTCTAATATCTCTCTAATTAGATACATTAAAGACATTCACCTTAAATAGAAGTGTAAGAATCTTCTATTTCATAACACTCCCCCTTGAATGTCTATTCAATGATGTGCCTCATAAAACCTTAAAACCAAAACCCAATGGGAAAAATTAAAGTAAGGAAAAAGAGTACACATGTTTGAATATGCGCCTATTGGTTGCCTCGTTAAAAACCTTGCAAGAAAAACCCAGTGGGACAAAACCTTGTAAGGGAAAAAGAGTGCAACGCGCATTGACTCCCCCTAATGAGTACATCGATTTATATCCTTGAGCATTTGCATTCCAATCTTGTGCATCATCTTGAAATCATCATTCTTGATAGATATGAACATCTTCATATAATGTCGTGGAATAGCTCTTCAATATCTCCATAGATGCATTCTCAAATCCATCATGCTTATAGGTATGGCAAGATACATATGTACACAAATTGTACTTAGGATGCGGTACTTCAGGACCGAGAATTTCATATGCTTCAAGCAACTTAAATCTTTCAAGTTAAGTCATGTAAGTCACATAATAGACTTTAGCTGCATATCAAACTTTCATTAGTGATACTAAACAAATAAGATATCGAAAACTGACTATACATACCTTTGACTTTATACTTTCAAGCATTTGAACTATAGGTTCAAAACTACATGTCTTTCATATGGAATCAATTCTTCTTGAATTGTATCTCTTCCATTTAGTTACTTTCTTTGAGTCAGCAAATGCGTATAGCATGCTTTGCAATATGTTGCAATTGCATTTCCCTTTTATGAACTACAGGTTCATATCATGATATTCGGGGATATACATATACAAATGAAAATTCATCCCATGTAACACTTTCTCAAATGTTTATCATGTCTCCCCCTCATGTTAGTAAAGCTAACATGTTTCCTCAACTTTGGGAAATCATCTTTGTGCATTATGTCAATATACACAGCACCTTAATATAAGATGAAATTATTTGGTTCCTGACCCTGAACCACTTTTGAGGGGAGAATATACTCTCGTATACAACTTATATCAAACTGATATATATATAACTTAGTTCTCATAAGAAACAGTTTAGCTATTAAGTGGAAGCACTCAATAATTATCTTGCTAAACCAACTTTAATATAAACCAACTTATCAATATGAACTGTCTTGAGTAGAGAATCTGGAAACTATGCTCGAAGTTAGATTACTGAGCGATTTACCTCGCAAGCACTGCCAGGCTGCGGGTTAATAACAATGGCGCATGTAACCATATCATAGATGCATCATATGTGGTATACATGGCAGGTGAATGGGCCCATACTCACCTTTCATATTTCCAGAATTTATGGGCATCAACCCGAACTCTTTAGTTGGTCCGTTCATTAATGAGAACAAGTGATACAAGAGTATTCGTAAAGAACTTTCTAGTTCTTTAATATTCACCTATGTGAATTTGCACATCATACTTAAAATGAGATGGCTAACATGAATGCCAACTGAATAAATTATCAATATTGGTAAACTTCAAATTTACACCATGACATGTGCACTTATCAATAAACTTCGGGTTTATTATGACATGGGTTTTATACCAATAGATATCCACTTTATTGTGGCATTCTTTCTTTTGTGTAGTACAAACTGGAGAACAAAGCGGGTAGCTTTTCATATACAAATTACCCCGCTACAAGTTGTAGTAATAGGAGAATCAAAGCCTTCCTTTATTTATAGTCTCAATATCATCAATCGCCTTCGCGTGTACTTTTGGAAACTGAATAAGTTTCTTTGAGACTTACTACAGCACAATACTCAATTGTGTTTCTCCAACATAGTAATAATTGGCTCTTCGAGAGCTCTCAATTAATTTTGTACTACCACAGACTGAGGTTCGCGATCCTCACATTCTTGCATTCCGTATTTTCAAGAGTCTCAGGCTCAATAGATTCTTCGTGAATCTCGGAATTAATCAAATCATGAGCGTCCTCATGTGATTCTTTCATAGTGTCATTTAGATCGTTCTTTTTCCTCTTTCTAGGATTTCGGTCTTTGGAACCTAATGGTCTGCCACGCTTCTGGCGTGCATTTGACTCATTGGATATGACACTAGATATTTGTCCAATAGGGACTTCAATACGGATCGGAACATTTTCCGCGTGAATGTGGGATTTCGTTATCCTCTTCAAGTCCGTAAATGCGTCAGGCATTTGATTTGCTATTCTTTGCAAATGGATAATCTTTTGTACCTCTTTCTTTCAAATAGAGGTATGTGGATCAAGATGAGATAATGATACATTTTTCCACAAAATTTCCCATTTGGTTTCACCGACTTCTCCCCCTAATTTTGGGAAAAGTGTCTCATCAAATTGACAGTCTGCAAATAGTGCAGTGAACAAATCTCCTGTCAATGTTTCGAGGTAGCGAATAATGGAGGACGATTCATACTCAACATATATTCCTAACCTTCTTTGCAAACCCATTTTGGTGCGGGATGGCGGTGCTACAGGCACATATACTGCGCATCCAAAGCTTCTTTAATGGGATATATTGGGTTCATGACCCAAAACCAATTGCAATAGGGAATATTTGTGATAATTCGTCAGTCAGAGACGAACTAGCATTGCTGCATGCGAAATGGCGTGACCCTAAGCCGAAGCGGGCAGCCGACAAAGTAGCATTGCTGCATGCAAAATGGCGTGAACCCAAACCGAAATGGGCAGCCTCGTTTTCATGAAGAATTCAAGATTATTCTCATCTATTATCCATTAACTTTGCAAACGCAAGGTTGCGTGATGGCAACAAGCACACATTAGACCATCTACAGGATGCGTCTATCAAGACCATGAAATACCTAAACTACCCACTAGGTGGGTGAATAGGTTCACAAATGTCCACTTGTATACGTTCCAGAAACTGGGGTGACTCAGTCCCAACCTTTGTTGGGGATGGTCTGATAATCAGCTTGCCTTGATAACACGAAGTGCAAGGAATTCATTACTTGAAAGAATTTTGAAATTCTTTAACGGATGCCCATATGAGCTTTCTATAATCCGTCTCATCATGGTTGATCCTGGGTGACCCAGTCGATCATGCCAAAGTACAAATGTATTGGACTCAGTATTCTTTAGATTTACTGTTGAATGTGCCTCAATTGTACTAATTCTTGTCCAATACAGGCCACAAGATAAAGACGGGAATTTCTCAATAACCCTCTTTTGGCCGGAGACATTCTTTGAAGTGAGGACGAGATATTCGAGATTATCTTCATCCATTGTCTCAATATTGTAGCCATTCCGGCGTACATCTTTAAAACTCAACAAGTTTCTCATAGACTTGGAGGAGAACATAGCATTCTCTATGATTAACGTCGTGCCCTTGGGCAGAGTTACAATGGCTCTTCCGGAGCCTTCGATCAATTTACTTTCCATGGTATGACATACAAAAGAAATACAGGAACATAAGAATAAGCAAGTTCAATTCCTTTTGTGTCACATAATATTTTCAAAATCTGCTACTAACAGTTGACAAACAAAATAAGATATGTTGTCCATAATCAATTACTATGCAGTTTGAAAATTTCAGCGTTTTTCATAAGACAATCGATTATTAAACACACACAATCGATTGTTGGAACATAGACAATCGATTGTTAAACACACACAATCGATTATTTGTTATTTTTGAAAAACTCACTGTCTTAAGACAATCGATTGTTATGCATAGACAATCGATTGTTGGCTATTTTTGAAAAATTCCAGACCTCACTGTTTCAAGACAATCGATTGTTATGCATAGACAATCGATTGTGGATGATTTTTGAAAAATTCCAGATTACACTGCCTAACGACAATCGATTGTTAGATATAGACAATCGATTGTGGGTGATTTTTGAAAAATTCCAGACCTCACTGTTTCAAGACAATCGATTGTTAGATAAAGACAATCGATTGTTGGCTATTTTAAAAAATTCCAGAACACACTGTTTCAAGACAATCGATTGTTAGCCAAAGACAATCGATTGTTGATCAATTGTTTTTCAACTTTAATGCGAAAATAGTTGATAATCGACTAGTTTTTCAGGCTAGTCGATTACCCCCACTAGAAAATAAAAGTTTTATTGATATTTGAACATATTGAAGATATTCTAAAGAACTACTGCTAACATTGCTTTATGAACTAACTAATACGAGCTAATGCTATTAGTTTATTCACTAACTAATACAAATAAGTAGAACAAAATCAAATAACTCCATCTTCTTTCATCATGGTCCCGTCGCCGATTAGGTGGTCTATTTTCCCCTCGGGTTGCTCAAAGAAGTCTGCCACATCCAGGTGGGTGAAGTCAAAGTTGTCGTCAGAGACAAAATTCGTTTCAGGGCGTTTACTCTTTCGAGATGCTTAATAAAGGTCAACCAAATTTTATGGTATACGGCAAGACTTAGACCAGTGCCCGTTTTCACCGCAACGATAATATATAGTTTATAAACTATTTGCTTTTGGATTCTTATCGTATCGTGCTTGTGGCAGAGTGACCAACTTCAGGTTGTCATCTCTCTTCTTTAAGCCTTTCCACAAGATGGGTGAATCCTTGATGTTGAGATATTCAATCTTCAAACTTTCATCAAGGTGATGGCGCAAGTAAATCAAGGCCTTCGTACAGTTTCAAACCTTCATTAAGGTGATGGCGCAAGTAAATCAAGGCCTTAGCATAGTTTTGGGTGGATGCACTATTTCTATCTTTAATGGCGTCTCCGAGACCCATAGCATCCAAGTGGATTTCAACATCCAACACCCATGTCATATAGTTCTTGCCCGAAATTTCGAGGGCAACGAACTTTCTTTTCATATGACACAATTACATCAAGAGCGTGTTCATACTTACGGGCTCTATTACAATTATCACATTCACTTCAGGGAATGGATCAAAATCATGTGCTTTACACAAGCTGCTACCACATTCTCTAAAGGGAATGGAGCAAATTCAATTGGACGGAATTCTTTGTCACGTCCACAATCATACATGAATTTAATCATGGCAGGACATAGAGATTTTACCACTTCGTGTGGTTATAATTTCTCACAAACTTCATTAGAGTTATAATCAAACTTTGTATATAAAATTTATAGAATTCCAAAAATTTGAAAGGGAAAAGTAAATTACTTACCTTTAAGGTATACCAAATATATTTTCTATATTTTCTTTCTTTCTTCCTTTCCTTTCTTTCTTTCCTTTTTCTTTTCAACTTTTTCGTTCTTTTTTCTTCTTGCCTTCCAGTGTCTTGCTTTCTGTTTCTTTTCCTTTTTTTTTTTTCGTTTGTCCCTTTTTTTTTTCTTTCCCTTCTTTCTTCATTCTTTCTTTGAAGCAAAACCCTACACAAACAAAAGTTAAGACAATCGAAAATTTCAATTGGTTAGAGACTCGTGCTGATAACGTGTTATAAACTAAAGCAAAAGACAAGAACAATAGAACAAGAACAATAGCAATAGAGAGAAGAGTAGAGAGAGTTCTTCTTATTGTGTTGAGAGGGGTCTCAAGGGATGATTTACAATGGTAGGGGGCACCTCTATTTATAGGGGAGAGGAAGACTTAGCTACCACTAATAGAACTCTAATATCTCTCTAATTAGATACATTAAAGACATTCACCTTAAATAGAAGTGTAAGAATCTTCTATTTCACAACAATAGAGAGAAGAGTAGCGGGGTAATTTGTATATGAAAAGCTACCCGCTTTGTTCTCCAGTTTGTACTACACAAAAGAAAGAATGCCACAATAAAGTGGATATCTATTGGTATAAAACCCATGTCATAATAAACCCGAAGTTTATTGATAAGTGCACATGTCATGGTGTAAATTTGAAGTTTACCAATATTGATAATTTATTCAGTTGGCATTCATGTTAGCCATCTCATTTTAAGTATGATGTGCAAATTCACATAGGTGAATATTAAAGAACTAGAAAGTTCTTTACGAATACTCTTGTATCACTTGTTCTCATTAATGAACGGACCAACTAAAGAGTTCGGGTTGATGCCCATAAATTCTGGAAATATGAAAGGTGAGTATGGGCCCATTCACCTGCCATGTATACCACATATGATGCATCTATGATATGGTTACATGCGCCATTGTTATTAACCCGCAGCCTGGCAGTGCTTGCGAGGTAAATCGCTCAGTAATCTAACTTCGAGCATAGTTTCCAGATTCTCTACTCAAGACAGTTCATATTGATAAGTTGGTTTATATTAAAGTTGGTTTAGCAAGATAATTATTGAGTGCTTCCACTTAATAGCTAAACTGTTTCTTATGAGAACTAAGTTATATATATATCAGTTTGATATAAGTTGTATACGAGAGTATATTCTCCCCTCAAAAGTGGTTCAGGGTCAGGAACCAAATAATTTCATCTTATATTAAGGTGCTGTGTATATTGACATAATGCACAAAGATGATTTCCCAAAGTTGAGGAAACATGTTAGCTTTACTAACATGAGGGGGAGACATGATAAACATTTGAGAAAGTGTTACATGGGATGAATTTTCATTTGTATATGTATATCCCCGAATATCATGATATGAACCTGTAGTTCATAAAAGGGAAATGCAATTGCAACATATTGCAAAGCATGCTATACGCATTTGCTGACTCAAAGAAAGTAACTAAATGGAAGAGATACAATTCAAGAAGAATTGATTCCATATGAAAGACATGTAGTTTTGAACCTATAGTTCAAATGCTTGAAAGTATAAAGTCAAAGGTATGTATAGTCAGTTTTCGATATCTTATTTGTTTAGTATCACTAATGAAAGTTTGATATGCAGCTAAAGTCTATTATGTGACTTACATGACTTAACTTGAAAGATTTAAGTTGCTTGAAGCATATGAAATTCTCGGTCCTGAAGTACCGCATCCTAAGTACAATTTGTGTACATATGTATCTTGCCATACCTATAAGCATGATGGATTTGAGAATGCATCTATGGAGATATTGAAGAGCTATTCCACGACATTATATGAAGATGTTCATATCTATCAAGAATGATGATTTCAAGATGATGCACAAGATTGGAATGCAAATGCTCAAGGATATAAATCGATGTACTCATTAGGGGGAGTCAATGCGCGTTGCACTCTTTTTCCCTTACAAGGTTTTGTCCCACTGGGTTTTCCTTGCAAGGTTTTTAACGAGGCAACCAATAGGCGCATATTCAAACATGTGTACTCTTTTTCCTTACTTTAATTTTTCCCATTGGGTTTTGGTTTTAAGGTTTTATGAGGCACATCATTGAATAGACATTCAAGGGGGAGTGTTATGAAATAGAAGATTCTTACACTTCTATTTAAGGTGAATGTCTTTAATGTATCTAATTAGAGAGATATTAGAGTTCTATTAGTGGTAGCTAAGTCTTCCTCTCCCCTATAAATAGAGGTGCCCCCTACCATTGTAAATCATCCCTTGAGACCCCTCTCAACTCAATAAGAAGAACTCTCTCTACTCTTCTCTCTATTGCTATTGTTCTTGTTCTATTGTTCTTGTCTTTTGCTTTAGTTTATAACACGTTATCAGCACGAGTCTTTAACCAATTGAAATTTTCGATTGTCTTAACTTTTGTTTGTGTAGGGTTTTGCTTCAAAGAAAGAACGAAGAAAGAATGAGAAAAAAAAAAAAAAGGGAACGAGAAACAGAAAGAAAAAAAAAAGGAACCAAAGGAAGAAACAAAAATTTCTCTGGAAAGCAAAAAGAACCAAAGAAAAGGAAGAAAAAAAAAAACGTTGAAAAAAGGAAAGAAAGAAAGGAAAGGAAGAAAATATTGAAAATATACTTGGTATACCTTAAAGGTAAGTAATTTACTTTTCCCTTTCAAATTCTTGGAATTCTATAAATTTTATATACAAATATAGACAATCAAGTTTGATTACAACTCTAATGGAGTTTGTAAGAAATTATAACCACACGAAGTGGTAAAATCTCTATGTCCTGCTATGATTAAATTCATGTATGATTGTGGGCAAAGAATCCCGTCCCATTGAAGTTGCTCCATTCCCTTTAGAGAATGTGGATGCAGTATATGGTAAGTCTGAAAGAAGACAAAAGCATTACCATGGACGTGGCAATAGACGAAATTATAATCGTCATTATTGTGAGAACAATAAGGATTCTCAAAATAATCTTTCACTTTATGAAAGTAATATTTGACATAAGATTGTGTAAAGCACATGATTTTGATCCATTCCCTGAAGTGAATGTGATAATTGTAATAGAGCCCGTAAGTATGAACACGCTCTTGATGTAATTGTGTCATATGAAAAGAAAGTTCGTTGCCCTCGAAATTTCGGGCAAGAACTATATAACATGGGTGTTGGATACTGAAATCCACTTAGATGCTATGGGTCTTGGAGACGCAATTAAATACAGAAATAATGCATCCACCCAAAACTATACGAAGGCCTTGATTTACTTGCGCCATCACCTTAATGAAGGTTTGAAACTATACGAAGGCCTTGATTTACTTGCGCCATCACCTTGATGAAAGTTTGAAGATTGAATATCTCAACATCAAGGATTCACCCATCTTGTGGAAAGGCTTAAAGAAGAGAGATGACAACCTGAAGTTGGTCACTCTGCCACAAGCACGATACGATAAGAATCCAAAAGCAAATAGTTTATAAACTATATATTATCGTTGCGGTGAAAACGGGCACTGGTCTAAGTCTTGCCGTATACCATAAAATTTGGTTGACCTTTATTAAGCATCTCGAAAGAGTAAACGCCCTGAAACGAATTTTGTCTCTGACGACAACTTTGACTTCACCCACCTGGATGTGGCAGACTTCTTTGAGCAACCCGAGGGGAAAATAGACCACCTAATCGGCGATGGGACCATGATGAAAGAAGATGGAGTTATTTGATTTTATTCTACTTATTTGTATTAGTCAATGAATAAATCAATAGTCATTAGTATTAGCTCGTATTAGCTAGTTCATGATGCAATGTTAGCAGTAGTTCCTTAGAATATCTTCAATATGTTCAAATATCAATAAAACTTTTATTTTCCAGTGGGGGTAATCGACTAGCCTGAAAAACTAGTCGATTATCAACTATTTTCGCATTAAAGTTGAAAAACAATTGATCAACAATCGATTGTCTTTGGCTAACAATCGATTGTCTTGAAACAGTGAGGTCTGGAAATTTTCAAAAACAGCCAACAATCGATTGTCTCTGTCTAACAATCGATTGTCTTGAAACAGTGAGGTCTAGAATTTTTCAAAAATCACCCACAATCGATTGTCTATATCTAACAATCGATTGTCGTTAGGCAGTGTAATCTGGAATTTTTCAAAAATCATCCGCAATCGATTGTCTATGTATAACAATCGATTGTCTATGTTCCAACAATCGATTGTGTGGGTTTAATAATCGATTGTCTTATGAAAAACGCTGAAATTTTCAAACTGCAAAGTAATTGATTATGGACAACATATCTGATTTTGTTAGTCAACTGTTAGTAGCAGATTTTGAAAATATTATGCGACACAAAAGAATTGAACTTGTTTATTCTTATGTTCATGTATTCCTTTTGTATGTCATACCATGGAAAGTAAATTGATTGAAAGGCTCCGGAAGAGCAAATGTAACTCTGCCCAAAGGCATGACGTTTATCTTAGATAATGCAATATTCTCCTCCAAGTCTAAGAAGAAACTTGTTGAGTTTTAAAGATGTACGCTGGAATGGCTACAATATTGAGACAATGGATGAAGATAATCTTGAATATCTCGTCCTCACTTTAAAGAATGTCTCCGGCCAAAAGAGGGTTATTGAGAAATTCCCGTCTTTATCTTGTGGCCTGTATTGGACAAGAATTAGTGCAATTGAGGCACATTCAGCAGTAAATCTAAAGAATACTGAGTCCAATACATTTGTACTTTGGCATGATCGACTGGGTCACCCAGGATCAACCATGATGAGACGGATTATAGAAAGCTCATATGGGCATCCGTTAAAGAATTTCAAAATTCTTTCAAGTAATGAATATCCTTGCACTTCGTGTTATCAAGGCAAGCTGATTATCAGACCATCCCCAACAAAGGTTGGGACTGAGTCACCCCAGTTTCTGGAACGTATACAAGGGGACATTTGTGAACCTATTCACCCACCTAGTGGGTAGTTTAGGTATTTCATGGTCTTGATAGACGCATCCTGTAGATGGTCAAATGTGTGCTTGTTGCCATCACGCAACCTTGCATTTGCAAAGTTAATAGATAATAGATGAGAATAATCTTGAATTCTTCATGAAAACGAGGCTGCCCATTTCGGTTTGGGTTCACGCCATTTTGCATGCAACAATACTAGTTTGTCGGCTGCCCACTTCGGTTTGGGGTCATGCCATTTTGCATGAAGCAATGCTAGTTCGTCGGCTGCCCACTTCGGTTTGGGGACACGCCATGTTGCATGCAGCAATGCTAGTTCGTCTCTGACTGACGAATTATCACAAATATTCCCTATTGCAATTGGTTTTGGGTCATGAACCCAATATATCCCATTTAAGAAGCTTTGGATGCGCAGTATAGGTGCCTGTAGCACCGCCATCCCGCACCAAAATGGGTTTGCAAAGAAGGTTAGGAATATATGTTGAGTATGAATCGTCCTCCATTATTCGCTACCTCGAAACATTGACAGGAGAGTTGTTCACTGCACTATTTGCAGACTGTCAATTTGATGAGACACTTTTCCCAAAATTAGGGGGAGAAGTCGGTGAAACCAAATGGGAAATTTTGTGGAAAAATGTATCATTATCTCATCTTGATCCACATACCTCTATTTGAAAGAAAGAGGTACAAAAGATTATCCATTTGCAAAGAATAGAAAATCAAATGCCTGACGCATTTACGGACTTGAAGAGGATAACGAAATCCCACATTCACGCAGAAAATGTTCCGATCCGTATTGAAGTCCCTATTGGACAAATATCTAGTGTCATATCCAATGAGTCAAATGCACGCCAGAAGCGTGGCAGACCATTAGGTTCCAAAGATCGAAATCCTAGAAAGAGGAAAAAGAACGATCTAAATGACACTATGAAAGAATCACATGAGGACGCTCATGATTTGATTAATTCCGAGATTCACGAAGAATCTATTGAGCCTGAGACTCTTGAAAATACGGAATGCAAGAATGTGAGGATCTCGAACCTCAGTCTGTGGTAGTACAAAATTAATTGAGAGCTCTCGAAGAGCCAATTATTACTATGTTGGAGAAACACAATTGAGTATTGTGCTGTAGTAAGTCTCAAAGAAACTTATTCAGTTTCCAAAAGTACACGCGAAGGCGATTGATGATATTGAGACTATAAATAAAGGAAGGCTTTGATTCTCCTATTACTACAACTTGTAGCGGGGTAATTTGTATATGAAAAGCTACCCGCTTTGTTCTCCAGTTTGTACTACACAAACGAAAGAATGCCACAATAAAGTGGATATCTATTGGTATAAAACCCATGTCATAATAAACCCGAAGTTTATTGATAAGTGCACATGTCATGGTGTAAATTTGAAGTTTACCAATATTGATAATTTAGTCAGTTGACATTCGTGTTAGCCATCTCATTTGAAGTATGATGTGCAAATTCACATAGGTGAATATCAAAGAACTAAAAGTTCTTGTTCTCAGTAATGAACTGACCAACTAAAGAGTTCGGGTTGAAGCCCCTAAATTCTGGAAATATCAAAGGTGAATATGGGCCCATTCACCTGCCATGTATACCACATATGATGCATCTATGGAATGGTTACATGCGCAATTGTTATTGACCCGCAGCCTGGCCGGTGCTTGCGGGGTAAATCGCTCAGTAATCTAACTTCGAGCATAGTTTCCAGATTCTCTACTCAAGACAGTTCATCTTGATAAGTTGGTTTATATTAAAGTTGGTTTAGCAAGATAATTATTGAGTGCTTCCACTTAATAGCTAAACTGTTTCTTATGAGAACTAAGTTATATATATATCAGTTTGATATAAGTTGTATACGAGAGTATATTCTCCCCTCAAAAGTGGTTCAGGGTCAGGAACCAAATAATTTCATCTTATATTAAGGTGCTGTGTATATTGACATAATGCACAAAGATGATTTCCCAAAGTTGAGGAAACATGTTAGCTTTACTAACATGAGGGGGAGACATGATAAACATTTGAGAAAGTGTTACATGGGATGAATTTTCATTTGTATATGTATATCCCCGAATATCATGATATGAACCTGTAGTTCATAAAAGGGAAATGCAATTGCAACATATTGCAAAGCATGCTATACGCATTTGCTGACTCAAAGAAAGTAACTAAATGGAAGAGATACAATTCAAGAAGAATTGATTCCATATGAAAGACATGTAGTTTTGAACCTATAGTTCAAATGCTTGAAAGTATAAAGTCAAAGGTATGTATAGTCAGTTTTCGATATCTTATTTGTTTAGTATCACTAATGAAAGTTTGATATGCAGCTAAAGTCTATTATGTGACTTACATGACTTAACTTGAAATATTTAAGTTGCTTGAAGCATATGCAATTCTCGGTCCTGAAGTACCGCATCCTAAGTACAATTTGTGTACATATGTATCTTGCCATACCTATAAGCATGATGGATTTGAGAATGCATCTATGGAGATACTGAAGTGTTATTCCACGACATTATATGAAGATGTTCATATCTATCAAGAATGATGATTTCAAGATGATGCACAAGATTGGAATGCAAATGCTCAAGGATATAAATCGATGTACTCATTAGGGGGAGTTAATGCGCGTTGCACTCTTTTTCCCTTACAAGGTTTTGTCCCACTGGGTTTTCCTTGCAAGGTTTTTAACGAGGCAACCAATAGGCGCATATTCAAACATGTGTACTCTTTTTCCTTACTTTAATTTTTCCCATTGGGTTTTGGTTTTAAGGTTTTATGAGGCACATCATTGAATAGACATTCAAGGGGGAGTGTTATGAAATAGAAGATTCTTACACTTCTATTTAAGGTGAATGTCTTTAATGTATCTAATTAGAGAGATATTAGAGTTCTATTAGTGGTAGCTAAGTCTTCCTCTCCCCTATAAATAGAGGTGCCCCCTACCATTGTAAATCATCCCTTGAGACCCCTCTCAACTCAATAAGAAGAACTCTCTCTACTCTTCTCTCTATTGCTATTGTTCTTGTTCTATTGTTCTTGTCTTTTGCTTTAGTTTATAACAGATCAATTGTTTTCAGATTTTAAAATTAGTTTAGTTTATACTCCATTGCTTCAAGTGATGTGACATTTTTTGCTTCTCCAGATTCACACTATGTGAATTTTTACTAAACATATTAAAATATAATTCTTTATCTTATTGACATGCGAAGAATTATAACTTATAGTGTATATATTTTAAAATATTTATATTTTAAAATTAAAATATTAAGTTGATATGAATCAATTTAGCTTCAAAAATTAGTCAAACTGGCTATTGTAATTTGAGATGTTTTCCCTTGTTCTCCAGGTGGGCGCCTGATTCCAAAAATTTAAATTATATTCTCTTGTTCTCTAGGAGGGCATCTGATTACCACAACTTGAAATGTATTCCCTTGTTATCCAGGTGAGCGCCTGAATACCAAAACTTAAAATGTATTCCTTATTCTCCTGGGGAGCGCCTGATTACCAAAACTTGAAATGTATTCCTTTGTTCTCCAGGTGGTTGCCTGATTACCAAAAACATGAAATGTATTCACTTGTTCTCCAGGTGGGCGCATGATTGCCAAAAGCTGAATAAAGATTGAAATATATTCCCTTGTTTTCCAGGTAGGCTCCTGATCGTCGAAACTTCAAATGTATTCCCTTGTTCTCCAGGTGCGCGCCTGATTGATAAAAACTTGAAATATATTCCCTTGTTATACAGGTGGATGCCTAATTACCAAAAAAAACAAAAACTTTCAATATATTCCCTTGTTTTTCAGGTGCGCGCCTGATTACCAAAACCAAAAACTTGAAATATATTCCCTTGTTCTCCAGGTGGCCACCTGATTGTTGAAAACTTGAAATGTATTCCTTTGTTATCCAGGTGGTTGCCTGATTGCTAAAAACTTAAAATGTATTCCCTTATTCTCCAGGTGGGCGCGTGATTATAAAAAACTTGAAATGTATTCCCTTGTTATCCGGGTGGGCACCTCATTACCAAAAACTTGAAATGTATTCCCTAGTTATCCAGGTGGGCGCCTGATTGCTGAAACCTTGAAATGTATTCCCTTGTTATCCAGGTGGAGTGCTGATTACCAAAATCCAAAACTTAAAATGTATTCCCTTGTTATCCATGGGCACCTAATTAACAAAAACCAAAACTTGAAATGTATTCCCTTGTTCTCCAGGTGGGCGCCTGATTGCTGCAAACTTGAAATGTACCCTTGTTATCCAGGTGGGCGCCTGATTGCTGAAAACTTGAAATGTATTCCCTTATTTTCCAGGTGGGCACCTAATTACCAAAACTTGAAATGTATTCCCTAAGACTGTTGCCTTTTAACCTAATTACAACAAAAAAAATAAAACAAAAAAATTTTTCCACCCCAGTTTTGTGCTGGGTGCATCTGTGAGTGTTAATCAAGTCCCGTTACCAAATATCTCTAAAATTTGAAAGCTAAATTCCATTATCCAAGAGGGTACTGACAACTCTTAACTAATGACAACTCTAATATTAGGCTATATTCTCCAAAGGTACTACTTCTACTATGCCTTGTTGTCTAAGTTATATCTGCTGGGGACCAGTAATTAAAGCTACATCCCATTATCTTGGAGGGTCCTGAAAATTTCAAATTAAATGCCAATTTTAACTCTCAGTTGTCTCTGCCGAGGATTGCCAATTAAAGTAGCATCCCATTATCTAGGAGGGTCCTGACGACTCCTATTGGGGAAATATTTGTGCCAGATTATGTTACCCGACTATTTGAGTTTTAAACTGAGACCCATTTTCCAAGAGGGTTATGACAACTCTTAACTGAATCCTATTTCAACTCACAAAATCTTAAGTCCATTTATGCTCCTTTGCCAGTCCCAATTGTTTTGCTTTAACTAGGTCCCATTTTCCAAGAAAGTCCTGAAGTTCACAGTCATACCTGCTAGGTGTCTGTTTCTTCTATGGAGGACTTCCCCCAGACATCCGAAATTTCCTACACCTATTTTAATCAAAGAAAATCTGGATAGTTTGAAATTTTATGGTTAGCTTGCGACACTTTTGCTAAAAATGGCCTCCGTGTTGTCATGCTCTGTTGTGTCCAACATCCCGTACTGACGATGAGCTACTTGATTTGTTCGGCTGACCCGTGCACCCTATGGCTTTTAGATGAACAGATTGTTCTGTTCCTTAATCATTGTGTTACATTCCTGACCCTCTTCCTAGAATCTTTACATCCTTCCCGCAATTACTGAGTCAGTTCACTAACAAAACTTTCATTGATTCTTCCCTTTGCCACTTTAACTTGCACTCCCTTTGTTATGTTTTAGCCGGCATGTGCTTTTCCATTTAGGGAGCTGGTGGTAAGCTTCAAATTTTCTCTGCAGCTTGCTTGAACAAAATTGATTCTTAAAACATCTTAGAAGAATGGAGACTCAAAAGAAAATGAAATGCAATGACTCCGAGTTGTTTTTTTTAGAATAAGAGAATTTCGAATTAGGCGTCTACTAAGGGGAGAAGAGGAGAAACTTATCTGTGGAGGAACATATGGTTCCAATGATCATGACATGCACTTCGGCTTAGTCAACCCAGTCTGCCCAAACGATCGGCCTTCAGTTGCCATGCTTTGTTGTTGTGACCTTTCTTAACCCAATTTCTTTAAACAAGCCTTGACCTTGCTTATCTTGCGGTGTTCTGAATAGGTTTACACCAATAGCCCTTTTCCATTGTTCATTTCTCGACTTGTCTTCACATAGAGGTTCCTATGAGGATTTTCACCAGTAAGGCTCTCTCGCTTAGATTTTCTCTCGACTCCCGTCGCTTACGGTGCCCGTGAGGGTTTTCACCAATAAGACTCTCTCATTTTAGTCTTTACTTACTTGAACTAGAGTGTTACCCTGGGTATGAACCACTTCTTCTTGCTTGACTTGGAATTTCTTAAAGATTGATCGGAAGGTCTTTCTTTGGATCGTAATGCAGTCGTTTTGATAGGGTTAGAAAGAAAGGGTATTAAAGGCTCAAAACAGTTCAAATGGGTTAAAAATTACAACTTTTGGAATCAAATCTCTTACAACAACAACAACTTCTACCCCAGTTTCATGCTTGGGGACTTTTGGGATTTTTATTTTTACGAGACCGAACCGTAAGGCTGCCTACGCATCCTTAAAAGGAATCACATCAAACGTAGTTCATCATGAAATGCTTTCTTTTTGTTGTGATTTGCTATTCTCTCTTTCTTCCCACTCTTTTCTTTTGTTTCTTCCATTTTCCTTTTTGTTCTTTTGTTGTTTTATGTGTTTTTTATTTTCTTCTGTTTTCTCTCCTTTTTGTTTCTTCTTTTTCTTCTCTTTTTCCTTCCTTTCTTTTTTTCTTCTTTTCTTCTCTTTTTTCTTTCTTCTTATCATTCTTTCCTTTTCTTTTCCTTTTATTGATTTCTTATGTTTGCATTTCTGACCTTTGTTACTGATTTCGAAAAAGAGGTATGAAAGAAATCAACTAAAGCTCAAAAGATTAACAAAGGATAAATTGTTTAGATAGCCAAATAAATTACCTTCATCATTCCAATCTCCAAAACATACCAAGTATAAACAAATATGATTTAATCAAACAAAAATTATACATAGTATCTCTTAATTACATCAGAATTGATGGTCATTTCTACGCACTTACCTTCCACATCTGATAGATACAATGACGCGTTGGACAACACTCTTGACACAATAAACAGCCCTTGCCAATTAGGGGCAAACTTTCCATTTGCTTCCACCTTATGAGGTAGGATGCGCTGCAATACCAACTGACCCACTTCAAACCTTCTTGGGCGAAACTTCTTGTTATATGCTCTGGCCATTCTCTGTTTATACAACTGGCCATGACACACTGCTACTAATCTTTTCTCATCAATCAAACGTAATTGCTCCAGTCAGGTTTTGACCCACTCATCATCATTGATTTCTGCTTCGACGACAATCCGAAGATACGGGATTTCAATTTTTACCGGCATTACTACTTCTTTGCCATATACCAACAAATATGGAGTTTCCCCTACTGAGGTGCAAACAGTATTGCGATAGCCTAATAATGCAAAGGGTAGCTTTTCATGCCATTTCCTGGACCCTTCCACAATATTTTGAAGTATCTTCTTTATGTTCTTCCTGGCTTCCTCAACTACTCCATTCTCCTTGGGGCGATATGGGGTGGAATTGAGATGTGTAATCTTAAATTGCTGACATACCTCTTTCATCAAATGACTATTGATATTTGCTCTATTATTAGTGATGATTATCTTCGAGATTCCAAACCGGCAAATGATATTTGAATGCACAAAATCAACCACGGCTTTCTTGGTCACTGCCTTGAAAGTTTTAACTTCGACCCACTTGGTGAAATAATCAATAGAAACTAGGATAAACCTATGTCCATTGGAAGATGCTGGCTCGATAGGCCCAATGAAATCTATGCCCCAAGTAATGAAGGGCCATGGTGCAAAAATTGTATGTAATTAAGACGACGGGGAGCAAATTAAATCTCCATTCACCCGATATTGATGACACTTGTGCACGAAACTGATACAATATCGCCCCATGGTGATCCAATAATAACCTCTCAGAGAATCTTCTTTGCCAAAACATATCCACTCATATACGGTCCACAGACTCCAAAATGTACCTCGGTCATGATGGTTGCGGCCTGTTTAGCATCTATGCATCTTAACAACCCAAGATCTGGCGTTCTTTTGTATAGCACCCCTCCACTGAAGAAAAACCCCCTTGATAAGTGACAAACTGGTTTTTTTGTCACATGTGGCTTGTACCGGGTACGCACCCATCCTGATATATTCTTTGATGTCGTGAAACCAAGGTTCATCATCAAGCTCCTCTTCTACCATATTACAGTAAGCATGTTGATCATGGACTTGGATGTATAGCGAGTCAACATACGCCTTATCTAGATGATGTAACATTGATGCCAAAGTAGCCAAGGCATGAGCAACCTTGTTGTGGATTCCTGGGATATGCTTGAACTCTACTAACCAGAATTGTTGGCAAATATCATGCAAGCACTGCCGGTATGGTATGAGATTCAAATCTCGTGTTTATCATTCCCCTAGAACTTGGTGTACTAGAAGGTCCGAGTCCCCCAAGGCCAAGACTTCCTGGACTCCTATGTTTGTAGCTAACCTCGGACCCAAAATACGTGCCTCATATTCTACTATATTGTTGGTGCAATAGAAGCGGAGCTGAACTATAATAGGGTAATGGTGCCCCGTTTCATAAATAAGTACTGCTCCTATCCCGACTCCTTTCATGTTGCCAGCCTCATCGAAGAATAGTTTCCATCTAGGCTTCTTGCCATGTTCCACTTCATCAATATGCATTACCTCCTCATCCGGGAAGTACGTCTTTAAAGGTTCATATTCTTCATCTACAAGATTCTCGGCCAGATGATCAGCCAATGCCTGCGTTTTCATTGCAGTCCTAGTCACATAGACAATGTCAAACTTGGTGACCAGGATTTTCCACTTTGCAAGCCTCCCCGTGGGCATAGGCTTCTAGAAGATGTATTTCAACGGGTCACATGCATGAGATGAGGTAAGTAGTATATGATAACAGGTAGTTTTTTCAACTTTTGTGCTACCGAAATTAGGGCACATCACGTCCTTTCAAGTTGAGTATACTTAACCTCATAAGCTATGAATTTCTTGCTAAGGTAGTATATGGCATGTTCCTTCCTCCCGGTGATTTCGTGCTGACCCAACACGCATCCAAATGAGTTGTCCAAGACTGTCAGTTATAAGATCAAAGGCCTCCCTAGTTCAGGTGGGACCAACACTGGTGGGTTCGACAAGTATCCTTTTATTTTATCAAAAGCCTCCTGGCATTCCTCCCTCCACTTGACCACAACATCCTTTTTCAACAACTAAATGATAGGCTCACAAGTCGTCATGAGCTGAGCAATAAATCTACTAATTTAATTCAATCCCCCCCAATAGACTCATCTCCTCTGTTTCGTTCCTCAGAGAAGGAAGTTATTGTATGGCTTTGGTCTTTGATAGAGCTAGCTCAATGCCTTGGCGACTGACTATAAAACCTAGAAACATTATTAATGACACACCAAATGTGCATTTCGCAGGATTGCGCTTGAGATAGTACTACGTAGCCTCTGGAAGAATTTCCTCAGATCTCTGACATGGTCGGACTGCTTCCTGGATTTCACAATTACCTCATCCACATAGACATCAATCTCCTTATGTATCATTTTGTGGAATATGGTTTTCATTACCCTCATATAGGTTTCCCCAACAATCTTCAGACCTAAGGGCATGACCCTGTAGCACTATGTTCCCCACGATGTGATGAATTTTGTCTTCTCAGCATCCTCCTCATCCATCAAAATCTAGTGATAGACTGCGTAACAATCTACAAAGGAACCAATCTCATGTTTTGCACAATTGTCAATTAATATGTGGATGTTTGGTAGTGGGAAGTTGTCTTTTGGACTTTCTTTGTTGAGGTCACGATAATCGATACACAACCTGGTATTACCATCCTTTTTTTTGAATAAGCACGACATTGGTTAACCAGGTGGTGTAGCGTGTGACTCGGATGACCTTTGCCTCAAACTACTTGGTAACTTCCTCTTTGATCTTTACGCTCACAACAGTTTTAAACTTCCTCAACATTTGTTTGACAAGAGGGCAGGCCAAGTCAGTGGGCAATTTTTGAATCACCAAGTCAGTGCTCAACCCTGGCATATCGTCGTAGGACCATGCAAAAATATCTTTGTATTCAAGTAGCGCTTTGATTATTTCTTCCCTATTCTGCGGGTCGAGATGGACACTTATGTTAGTTTTTCTGAACTTATCTGGGTACCCTAGATTGACTGCTTCTGTATCACTCAGGTATGGCTTGGGTTTTTCCTCAAAATGGCTTAAATCTTTACTAATTTCCTCAAATGCTCTTTCCTCATCGTATTGTGGTTCATCCATATATTCTATATCTTTAATTATTACTTCATAATTAGATCGGCATTGAAGACTGGGCCGAAGAGTCATTATGCATGTCATATCATTAGAGCCAGCATAAAAATAACTGTACAAGAAGGAAAAGAAAATCAAAGAAAAATAAAAACTATCAGCACTGACGAAAAAGGAAATTGCATTTCATTAAAACTGAAATATAGCAAGGTTTACACATCAAAACGAATGGAAATAGGCTCTTAATTACAACTCTGGTATAATCTAGAGAGATTGAAAGAAAAATCAAAGCAAACTACCAAAACTCCTTCCTAGTTGGGAGAGGAGTAGCTTCTCAATTGTTGATCTTTGCAGATGGCCCAACAAATTCCACATCTTCCTTGCTAGAGCCCTCTCTAGCTTCTACCACATTCACATCCTCAAACAACCTTTTGAACCTTTCAAGCAATTCCTTATCAGGATCACCCACAGCACTGGAACTTGTTATTGTTGTGCCGCTTCTTGGTGTTGGTCCTAACAAATGATCTGAAGAGCTGTGGCACAGGCTTTGGAAGGGCCCATACTTTTTTCTTCATCCTTCTGGCTCTCTTGATGTCTGCAATTGTGGGCTTGAATCCCAAACCAAAGGTGTCCATATTCGTGGGGAGAGATACAGTGAAGTGTCACCCCCAAACCCTTACCTGGAACAAACCTGTTCTTCAACATCTCAACAGCCACCATAACTGACACAGCAGCTAACCTTGGTGTTGGAACACGCTCTCTCTCTGGCACCTTTTTTACTAATACCCTATCATGAACCTGATACACCCAGGGTCCCTTGTCATCATCTACCTCACTGAATGGCACAATACCATCACTGTGAGCATATAGATGGTCCTCGCCGTGCACAACTATTTCTTGTCGATCCCATTCAAATTTCAACATTTGATGCAAAGTAGAGGGAACTGCTCTAGCAGCATGGATCCAGGGTCGTCCCAACAACAGGTTATAAGAGACAGCCACAATTAGCACTTGGAATTATGTAGTAAACTCAACTTGTCCAATTGTCAGTTCGAGCACTACGTCACGGACCGAATCTTTCCCCCCGCCATCAAACCCTCACACACAAATGTTGTTCATGTAAATTCTTTCATCATCTACCTTCACCTTGTTCAATGTTGAAAGAGGGAAAATATTCGCACTTGACCCAATATCAACCAACACTCGAGTAACCACAGAATCTTCGCATTTTACTGTGAAATAAAGTGCTCTATTATGCTCGAGGCCTTCTATGGGCAATTCATCGTCGGAAAAAGTGATTCTGTTCACCTAAAAAATCTTGTTGGCTATCTTCTCCAAGTGATTGACTGTGATTTTATTAGGAACGTGGGCCTCGTTCAGGATCTTCGTCAATGCCCGACGGTGCTCGTCCAAATGAATCAACAATGATAACAGTGAGATTTGGGCAGGTGTCTTTCTCAGTTGCTCTATAATATATTAATCCTGCATTTTCATCTTCTTCAGAAACTCTTCTGCCTCCTCTTCACTCACAGTTTTCTTCACCAGCACTGATTTATCCTTAGCTGGTTTTGATTTTCTCATTTTTTCGGGGGCAAAGAACCTCCCCGATCGCTTCAATCCATCGATCTCACAAACTTCTTCTCTAACCTCTTTCCATTTGTAAGTCACTGTTACTCGGTCATAATTCCAAGGTACGCCCTTACTTCTGATCATCGGTAGTTGAGTTATGGGTTTGATAATGACAGACTCTATGCGAGGGCCTTCCACAACAACCACAGGATTGCTTGCTACCCTCGATACAACCACTTTTGTGTTTTCTTGTTTCACCATCCCGTCTTTCGGGGATTCATTCCTAGCTACGATGAAACTTTAGATGAAAGGGGTGTAGAAATTAGTTAAGTGTGTAGTCCAATGGAAGTCGAAAGCACATGATGTAATTGGAGATAGTGTGTAGTATAATGCAAGTTTTTGGCTTAAGGAAGCACGTCATGCATTTATAGTTGTCAATGCCTTGCGCCATTCTTGTACAACAGTGTAATACACTACATTGTATAGGATTGGACGACAAACAACAAGTATATTTCAATAACTGTCTGATATATACGTGTACATCGACCCAATGGCGAAATTAGAAATTTTTCCTAGAGTATTCAAATTTGAAGAAATGAAAAAGATTTCCGATAAAGGGTGTTCCATATGGGTAATATTTTACGATATACACAATACAATTTCTCAATGAAGAATTATCAATTGACCACTTTTATGACCACATGGCTTCTCCCCTGCATCGGCTTGACTAATTAAGATTTGCTCCCTGGAGGATCCATTAAACAGGAAATGGTCCGTATCAATGGCTTTACATTTCTCAGGGCACGAACTAAAAATATCTAGTTAAAGGGGGAGAGATCTCATCTATCTCATTAATATCCTTCGCGGCGACAAACAAAAAATATAGTGGGGGTATTATAGTTCCTTTTTTCTCTTTCTTTTTCTTTTTCGTTTGATTTGTTAAGAAAAAAAATGAAGAATTGGTTGAAAGGAAGAGTTATTTGTGTTATATTCTTAAGTCTAGGACTAACTTGTCATCTATGTGGGGGTGTAGTTAACTTAGCTAGGAAAAAACAAGAACGAAGCAAAGGACGGCCAATAATAACTAATTATGTTAAAGCTTAGTTGTTGCACTTGCGCCTGTTCTGTTCCTCAAGAAGTCTTTGTTGAAAAAAAAAATTATAGGGTGAACAGAAACTTTAATATAAATGCGTAATTGAGAGAATTTTTAATAATAAAAGATCTTATATACTATTGTCTTTGTAGTATTACTCGAATGCAATGGAATATATACATGTGATGCGTACAGTTAATCTGAACTAATTCAGGATTGAAATATAATTAATATTATAATTAGTATTATACGCAATTGGCATGCTTTTGAAAGCACGAGTGAAATCTAGAAATCAAGCAATGCCTATTTGATGAAAACTGAAAGTTGAGGGTGCTCAAAATTACGTGTACTATTCACACCTAATCATATGACCTTTTTTGCTTCGGGTAAGTTATCAATATCTCAGATTGCATTAATTGAATTAAAATGGAAGTCCGATAAACAAAATATTTTGTATTCACGCGAAATCGAAGACTAATTGTATTTCCAATTTAAGCTTGACTTGTTTTTCCAATTTCCCTATTGTGGCCCTGTATTTGTTTTCCAATTCCATTGTTCTTGTGACGCCTCAGCAAATTCCTAAAGATGTGGCCTTTTGGCAGGTCTTCCAAACCCCACTTCCCTTTTATACCAAGCCAGGTACCCCGGTGCGACCTCGCCTTTAGACAAGTCTCGTACTTGAGTGTCCGCAGTCAAGTACTGACATTCGCTCAAAATCCAGCGGACTGTTGCTTCGTGAAACAAACCATTAAGACCAATCTCAACCACATGCAACTAATGTCTTCCTCCTTGGGAACCATTTTTCACCTCCCTAACTGTCTCAGCACCCTGTACGGAGCATAAGGCTAGATACTTTAGAGGCCCATCAGAAGGAAATGAGGCCCGCTAGCTAGCATATATATAATTTCATCAATAGGGAGCAACCCGAACGTCCACTCTATCTGACTTGCACTTATGGTCCGGAGACATGATACCCGTTCTGTAGCCCCTTCTGGTAACCTGAATCCATCAATCCTTGTATAAAATTCCTCTATGCAGCTCTATTCCGATGACCTATAACTCATGATGGAACATGTGTTCGACCATCCATATATGTAACAACAAACTGCATCCTTCAACGAAATCTCCTCTGGCTTTACAGGCTATGAGGGCATGGAAGATTTCAGCTAATATCATAGGTGCGAGGGTGCTCTTGGCATGAGTAAGCAAAGTGCCGACAATCCCTGCTATCTGTATGTCAATATTTCCATCTTTCCGTAGAAACACAAAGAGGCCCAAGAAAATTACCTTAAATGCAAAATACTGGTGTCTTCCCATTTGAGTCAGTTTCCCTTGCTACAAATTTATTTTCCAGGTCGTTTAACCCCCCCCCCCCCCATGTGCCCATATCTTTGGTATGTAAATTGTGGAGTACAAAAATCGGCTGGCAGGTCTTGATTGTGAACCCCATGCTTATTTTCAATGAGTCCAAGAATTTGTGTACATCGACGGCCCTTGGCGCAATCAAATATTGGTGTCCCAGACGGATTTGGGGGCCCCGATATATCTGGCTATTTCTTCTAAGGTTGGGGTGAGTTCAAAGTTCGGGAAATGAAATACGTTGTGCGCCGGATCCCAGGATATAACAAATGCCTTTATGATGTCTCCTTTAGGATTAATTTTCAACAACCCGGTGAGTCCTCCCAAGTACGCGTTGACCTTGTTTTGCCCTGATTCACCTAGATCATTCCACCACATCTGCAGCTCCAAAGGGATCTTGTTCATGACTGTTTCGTGCTCATTCTACACATTTATTAAGGTGATTAAGCAAAAATTATGATTTATCATACTCAAAAACAAAGTAATATTTTCATTTCAAAAATAAAATTTCGGGTTTGCAAATACAGCCTTTCAGCACTTCCGGGGGAAGGTTTTAAGGCTGTGCCTGCTACCGGCCAAAATTTGGAAAGTAATCCAGGGCACTGTTCTTGCAAAAATAGCCTTCCGGCGCCCTTTTGGGGACACTCAGCTAAATTTGACAAGAACTCTCTTATTTATTAATCACTAATAAAATTTTCTTTTTTTGAGGCTATTTTTGCAAAAATGAAGTTGGGCCCAATGGGGGTTGCCTACGTATCTCACGCCCTATGAGAGTCAAACTGGCGTAGTTCGAGCAATCTTGACAAAATTAAAAAACCAACTTCTACTTTTCTTTTTATTATTTTTTTCGAAAATAAAATCCCTTTCTTTGTTGTTTTTTTTTTTCTATTTTCGAACCTTCCCCCCCCCCCCCTTTGTTTTATTTTTCAGAATTTTGGCAGCATTTCAATATCGGTTTTTTGAAACAGGTAAATTCCATCCTTATCCCTCACACTGTTATTTTTGGTTACCAAATTATCCCCTCTTTTTTTTCCAAAAACCGGTCGGCATGCAAATCCAGAATAAATGTACAAGTAGCACGCAAGATGCATGAAGATGGTCCATTATTTTGGGTGCACCTGTCCTAGACGGACCCAACCCCTGTGTTTAATCCCCTTAAGTCAAATGCATGATGCAAATAAGCATTCCCAGTAGGGATCCGGCATGATGTTAAGTTATTTTAGGTTCAAAACATGGGTTTGTCTTCTAGACAGTGTACCCGAGCGGACAACTTGAGTCGAGGAGGGGCTTACGTACCGGGAACCAAAAGGCCATCTGGCTTAGCAACTTATCCGAGCCTCTTTCTTATTATAAGGTATGACACTAACATAATAAGGAATCTCGACCACCGAGCACATCCTCGAAGATGAGAAGAGAAGTGTTTTGCGGTAGTTTATATACAATTTAAATATTACTAAAGCGGTATAAAAACAATATTTATCATATTATGCACAATCATGCAACAAAAATAGATAAATAAAGCTAAATATAACAATTATTTAAGCTTGAATTCTGAACCCTGATCCAGAGATTCTGGATTTCTTCCCCAGCAGAGTCGCAAGAGCTGTCACACCTCCTTTTTCACACTACACCCCGCGAAGGGCGTAGGTAAGGGAGTTTTTCCAATTAAAGGACAATCGAGACGGAATTTATTTATTTAATGATTTCAGAGTTTCCACTTGGGATAATTAATGGTGTCCTAAGTCACCAGTTTAAATCCCGAGTCGAGAAAGGTTTGACTCTAAATAGAGTCTGCGAGCCAGAAATCCGGTTAAGAAATTCTGTTAATCCGGGAGAAGGTGTTAGGCATTCCCGAGTTCCGTGGTTCTATTACGGTCGCTCAACTGCTATATTCGGCTTAATTATCTGATTTTAATACATTTTTGTACTAATGTGCAAATTTCATTTTTAACCACTTTTATTAAATTTTAAGAAGATTGTAACGTCGTTAAAACACTCTTTGAACTACGTCACAAAAATTCACGCGTAGCTCGCAACACCTTTTACCTAACATTGAGATTTAGATTTGGGTCACATGAATGCGCACCCGAATTTAGGAAAGTAATTTATTTAACTAGCGGGGCTACTACGATTGCATGTTTCCAATTTGTGAGGGCCATGGAATTCGGTAAATGGCACCTTGAGCCTTAAAGATTAATATGGAATTAATTAAATGAGGGCCACGGGTTTAGAGGTTTTATTTGGCATGCCTCAAATTATTTTTATGCCAATTCAACTTGGTTATAGGCTTTATTAAAGGTCATATGACTAGTAGATTAAAATGGCTTACTGGACCTATAGTTATTCATATTAGCTATTATATCTTAAAGGCGAACTCAAGCCCAATAACTAAGCCTAATATGTACGTATCCAATCTCTACAATAGCTGAGAGTAGTCTATTTTAACAGGACGTTAGAATTAAGAACAAAATCGTTGCACGCTTTTAGATTCGAAATGGATCCTTTTTGGACGATCATTATTTCCAACAGAAAGAAACAAGATTTGAAAATTGTGTAACATGCAGAATTTTGTCCCCATTTCGTGTAAACGTAATTATAAATGCGGGGGTGGAGTATGAAATATATTCACAACCCTGTCAACCATAATGAAAGAAGCCTGGCTCGATTATTTTGTACTTTTCCCCGACCACGAACTCAAATTCTTAAAGACACTATAACGAAAAGCTGTAACATATAATTTAGATTCTAAAAATAGGGAGAAGTAAGTTGAACCCGAAGCCAAATTCAAATCAAATCTAAGAAATATCAAAGAGACAAGTCCAGATTTTATTGCAGGCAAGCAAACACGCATCCGAAATTGAACTCAGAATCTAAGGTATTGAACCCCCAACCCATCTTGCACATGAGATCCATATCGCAACAGTCTAAGGAAAAACTTGAGTCTGATACATGCTTAAAAGTCCAAAACATCCTGAACCAGCTAAGCTCAAACCATTTTGAATCCGAACATCAAAACATAGACAAAAGCAACACATAAAGACTACATTTAATAGATCTTATCCAAATCAGTGATCAACATATATTCTACTGAAATCAATTTCTAATGACATAATCAGGGGTGCAAAGAAAGGATCAATAGTAAGTAAAATTGAAGAGCTAAACTATGAACACTAAGGCTATGACTGTTGCTCACAGTTCTTGTTTTCCATTTTTTGATTTCAATTCAAAGCATTACGTCATGTAGAGCGTAGAAACATGTACCTGGAAAGTAAAAACAATAGAAATTGAAGGGATCAGTAGCGAGCAGTAGTAGTCAGTCCAAATTTCAACCAACCAGCCTTGAAAAAGTTAAATCCAACTAAAAGTACTTGATAAAAACAATGCCCAAATTAACGAAATCAAATCAGTTTTCAACATCCTAAGTCAAATTATTTTCCCACCTCAAAAGAAATAAGAAATTGTTTACGAAATCAAAGAAAATTTTAGAGTTCAAAATAGAGGTTCAATGGAACAGTAAGTTTTTCATTTCTGAATTTGCTTGGGATTTTCTAGCTCTTAGAAATATCCCGATTTCAGGATTCTCTCTATTTTCCTGTCTTCTAATCTTTTTTTAACCCCCTCCCATTCAAAGGCAAGAATGAATGTATTTATAGTCAAGGTAAGTAGGCAAACCCATATATTTTTTTATTTCATTTTAGTCGCTGCTTTTATAGCTTGCTTGCCAAGTTATATTTAAAATTTGGTAGCGACCCCTAATAGGAGCTTCTTGTTAATATTACTGAATATTCCCTATAGTTTGTTTCCCAAACTACCCCTTAGTCAACCTAGAATCATTTCGCCTCAAAGATGGGTCAGGGATTAACCACTTTTCAGACTTATGCTCAAAATGACTCAAAGCCCAATCTTACAAGTGGGCAACTTAACAACTGAACCAATTAATGCCAAACATGAACTAAATAAATCATTGGTCTAACCAATATGGACATGAAATGCATAAAACAGGACAAAATCAATAGGTAGACATGGTAAAAGGATAAGTTTTAACCAGGCCCGACACTATGATAAAGAATAGAAGAATAAAAAGAGGTAAATAGACCAACCAGTCTGATGACAGTAGATTAACTTAATCATGGACCTATTTTACTACCCAGGCGATTATACTTATAATAACATGAAAACATACTAATTAAGCTATCAAAAAACGATCAAGGGATAAAAAAAATAAATACCATAGGCCACGCATTTCTAAAAGGACAAGAAGAAAAAAAAAGAAAAGCTAATAAGGCTAGTGACGGAACAAGCTCAGGTTCTAATGAATATGAAAGAAAAGAACACACAAAGAGGAGGACACAGACTTACCGGATCAATGTCTAAAATTAGGGCAATTCGAACCTCTGATTTTGTCCTCCAATAACACTAGTGGTTTGTTCTTAGTACAACAAACCAGTTGCGTTATTAGAGGGCGGAATCGAACTAATACTCTAAAAATATCAAGAGAAAACCACGAGAAAAATCTTCATGCACGCGCCAGATCTTCAACTAAGATTCCATCCATTTGAGGGGAATTCGAAGAAAACTACTTGTGAATTTGTCATGAGGAAGGTGAAGGGGTCATTTGGTGTTAATTTGGGACCGATTGCCAGCGGCGCTGCCGTGTTCGGCGGAGGAGCCAGCACTTCCGGCCAATATTCGAGAGGTTCGGCTTGGATTTGAGGGAAAATTATTGTAGATTTGTGAAGAGGAGAGGTAGGAGAGGTGGTGGTGTTAATTTGACGGTCATCAGAGCTCCACCGCCGGTGGAGGTGATTTTTGGCCAGCGATTCATGGTGGTGAACAGCGGAGACGACGGGGTTCTCTAAGGTGGGAGAGGAGAGACGGGTTTGGGTGGCATTTGGAGACTTATATATTAACAACTCCTCAGTTCTCAGATGTTGGATCTTGAATCCTAGACGACCGAGATTAATTTAATCCAAAAGATGGTGTTTGGTTTATTAAGGGGGCTAGATCGCGTCAAGGACGGGTATTGGACCGGGTTAGGGTATTTTTTGGGCTAGGAATTTGATAGAATTGGCCCCAATGTTTTTGTTCATGTTCTTTATTTTTCATTTTTTCAGATTTCTTTTTCTTTCTTTTTATTTTCCTTTTCATTTCAAAATTAACTAAAATCTAAATTAAATTATAAATTCCAAATTAACCTATAAAAATGCTAATTAATCCTACATAATCATTATCACCAATAATTAAAATAAAAATTAAAAGAAAAATCACCTAAAAATCAAAAATTAAAATTAAAAGTGCAAATTAAACTATTTTTTTAATTATTCATTTTTATATAAAATAAATAATTGCTAATTAATTCTTAAAAAATATCAAATCAACTTATAAATGCATATGCAACACACTTTTTTTTTCACTAATTAAAATGCACAAACAAAATGGCAAATAATTAACGAAAATGCCACAAATATCTACAAACTTGCAAACAAATAAAAAAAATAACTTTGTTTGAATTTATGGGAGTAATTCATATAGGGCAAAAATCACATGCTCACAATCCTTATTAGTCTTTCGAAAGGAATTCAAATCCTTTAGATTTAATTCGTACTGACATTTGTTATATGAAGTTGACACCATCGAGGTGAATTTTTTTTATTACTTTTATTGATGATTGCACTCGATATTGTTATGTTTAATTGCTTAATAGTAAGGCTGAAGAAATTGAATCATTCGAACAATACAAGAATGAAGTGGAGAATCAATTGAATAAAAAGATCAAAATGATTAAAAGTGATAGGGGTGGAGAATATGTATCTCTTTTTGTAGAAATAATATGGAATTATCCATCAAACTACTGCCCCTCTACACGCCTCAATCTAATGGAGTTGAGGAAAGAAAAACTGAACATTGAAGTAAAATGATGAATTCTTTATTAATATGTCCCGGATTACCGAAGGGTTTGTGGGAGGGAGGAGCTATCCTTACTGCTAACCGAATACTCAACAGAGTATCCATAGCAAAACGCAATCAATTCCATATGAAAAAAAAAGAAAGGAAGAAAACCCAACCTCAAATATTTCAATGTGTTTGGGTGTTTAGAAAAGGTATAAGTACCTTTACCCAAAAGGGTAAAACCGGACCAAAAATTATAGATTGCATTTTCATTGGATATGACATAAACAGTAAAGCATGTCAATGTTTAGTTCATAAATTTGATAATCCCAAAATTCGTGTTAATACGGTAATTGAATCAGATAATGCTGAATTCTTTGAAAGTGTGTATTGGTATAAAACTGAAAGCTAGTCGTTAAGTTAAAAAACTAAACAACCACGGGAAGAACCAAAGGAAAGTACTCCACGTGAAGAAGATCCAAGGCTTAGTAAACGTCAAAGAATATCTACTTCCTTTAGATAAGGTTTTGTGACATTATTGCTTGAAAATGAGCCTCACACTTTTAAAGCAGCTAGGTTATCTTTAGATTCACCATTTTGAAAGAGGCAGTCAATACTTTTTCATAGTCTAGTTGTGAGTCATTTTCACCTTCATGCTTTTAAACTGCATAACTACGTCAATTTGAGTCTTGGAAATTTTGAAACCCAAATACTTGAACTTGTCAAGTACTTTTTCAATGTAATAAAACTGTGATAATGCTAGACCTTGTGGAGTCTTGTGAATTCTGATTCCTAAGATCATATCAACAATTCTTATGTCTTTCATGTCGAATTTGCTAGCCAACATGAGGTTAATAGTATTTATATCTTCCATAATTTTGATCATTATCAATATGTCATCAACATATCAACATACAAAGACTTCATGATTTTATACCCACTTGCGAACATTGTTTGATCAAATTCGGCATGCCATTATATGGGTGCCTGTTTAAGTTCATTAAGCAACTTAACTAGTTTGCACACTTTCTTTTCTTTATCCGGAACCATAAAACCCTTAGGTTGTTCCATGTAAATCTCTTTCTCCAATTCTTCATTTAAAAAGCTATTTTAACATCCGTTTGATGAGTTACAAGAACATACATGACCGCTAGTGCCACCAACACCCTACTAGATGTTATCCCTATTACTGGCTAATGAGTGTCAAAGTAATCAAGGCCTTCCTTTTGTTTATAACTTTTACTCTTGTCTTATATTTGTCAACTATGTCATCAACTTATTTTATTTTTCGTTTAAAGTCTTCACCAAAACACCTCAAAATTGAGATATAAACTCCAAATTATATTCTCAATCATTTGCAACAATACTCAAGAAAATAATAATATTTGATAACCCAAATTCGAATTCAAAGCTTCAAAACTTTTTAATGACTGTCAATGGTGGAATTGCTGCTCTCTTTTTCTTTGTTTTGTATTACTGAAATTTGGGATTGAGAGATAGAGATAGACATAGAGAGAGTTCTCAATTCCTTGCAATAACATCCAATCCAAACAAACAATGTCTTTTGAAAACCGAAATTCGAATTCAAACTTCAAAACTTTTTAATGGTTGTCAATGGTGGAGATGTTACAGAATTTCACTAGTTTTAGAAGAGGAAATAGTGGGTGATTGTAGAGGAAATCGTGGGGTGTGGTTTGATACGTTGGGTGAGGGGGTGGGATTGGATAGAGAAACTTGGGGGAAAATATACGGTAGAGTTAAATTATGGGACTAATTAATACCATTAAAACCCCTAAAGTGTACATAAATGGTAATTAGGTATATAAAAGATAATTATATTAAAAGTTAAGCATGGAAGGTAATATAGTTTTACTATATGACATAAGAATGTAAAAATACCTTTTTAAAATTAGCTCTAAAAATCTTAGTCCAATCCTATTAAATTACGGACTAGATTATGTCGGCCTACGGGGCAAGCTCTTATTAACGACTTTATAGGTGGGTGATCTACTAGATGAAATTTACTGTTTCAAACAAGAGATTTTTTTCCTTCCTATACCATATATGAAATTTTATTACCAAATATGTGTATAGTTTCTAATTTACCCGCCATGTTTATACTTTTTCTACAATTATTATAGCATTCATTAAATAGTAATTATTAGTAGTTGAATCTTCCTAATTAGGCGCGCTAAAAATCAGAACAGAATATTCTAATTGATTTAGCGACCTTCAGATCAAATTTGAAATGCAAATCCTATATCTTCAATTTAAAATCAAATTACATAGACTCTTTTCTGCAAAAACTCTATTCTTCGATATTTTTTATTAAGCCACAAATAAAAAAACACAAAATCATCAATAAATTCAAATCAAATTGTACAAATTAGTTCTGCAAAAGCTCAGTTCGTCGACATTCTCTCTACATCTCCCTCTATTTCTCAATCACAAATTTCAGTAATACAAAGCAAATGAATAGAGACCAGCAACACCATTGACAGTCATTAAAAAATCTTGAGAGCTTTGAATTCAAATTTGAGTTTTCAAGAATTATTATTTGTTTGGATTGGATGTTGTTAAAAATAATCGGGAATATGACTTGAAGTTTATATCTCAATTTTGAGGGGTTTTGGTGAATATTAGACTTGATTTTGATTGAATTTCAGACTGAAAGAAGAAGAAGAAGAAGAAGAAGAAGAAGAAGAAGAAGAAGAAGAAGAAGAAGAAGAAGAAGAAGAAGAAGAAGATGATGATGATGATGATGAAGAAGAAGAAAACATATTGCAGAAATTGTATATATATTGTAGATTATTTGTATTCTGACTGTAGATGCTTTGTTTTCTATTTTATCAAATAAAAAATGGCTAAAACTTCTATAAATCTTTTGAAAAATGCAATTAAATAAAAAATGCCAACTATGCTACAATTGAATCGGAATTGGGATAAATATTTAGTGTACCCAATTTGTGGATATTATGTAGATAAATTGTAGATTATTCGTATTCTAATTGTAGATGCTTTGTTTACTGTTTTGATAAATCAAAAATGATTAAAACTTCTACAAATCTTCTGCAAAAAATGTAATTATGTCGAAAATTCTAATTAAACTACAATCGAATGTGAATTGGGATATTAAAATTCAATATGCCCAATTTGTAGATATTTTGTAGATATTTTATAGATGAATTGTAAATTATTTGTATTCTGGTTGTAGATGCATTGTTTTATTTTATCACAACTCCAAAATGATTAAAACTTTTGCAAAATCTTCTGCAAAAAGCACCATCAATATTGAGATATTAAAATTGAATGGAAATTGAGATATTAAAACTCAATTTATCCAGTCTGTAGATATTTTGTAGATAAATTGTAGATTATTAAAAAAAATTAATTTCCTCTTTACTTCGTCAATTCCACATTAAGAGTAGTACTTTTGAAAGCACCATCAATATTGACTTTAAGCTAACCATTTTCATGAGATGTTCCTGGTATCCTGCTTGCACATTGTGTAAATAGGATCAAAATTAATGCCAATGTAATTAAGGTAATCTTTACATGATAGTCATCATGAAAGCATTGCCCAAGCATAAGCTTTAATTTATTCGGGCAATGCATTACCCTAATCTAACTAAAGTCTTTTGCTAACTTGTTATCATTATTATCCTCAATAATTGAATAACACGATATATCAAGAGAAAACTTTAGAGAAAAGGAACACAAATTTTTTAGAACTATCAATCTGGTAAATTTCAGACGAAGAAAATATTTTTTTTTTTTCAATTTCACGAATTCTTGAGAAGGCAGGACTCTTTGTTCTAGCGATTTAATAAGGAAGGCACAATTTACATTTGAAAAAGAAAAATCCTTTTGTTGGAGCCAATACCAAATCAAATTGTGTTGTTTAGAATCTCATATCTTTTTGTTTGATTCATAATAAATTTGATCATCGTTTTCCTAATTAAGTTTTAGGCTTCAACAGAATCGTTTAATGGTATCTGAACCAAAAACTTATTAAGGAAAAAAGAGGGCATAAAGAAAAGAAACCCCTCACTAAAATATGGGTGAGAGGTTTAAGAGAAAGAAACGTGAGAGGGTTAGAATATATGATACCTTGAATTAAGAAAGGATATACACTGTATTAATTGTATCCTTAAAATATACTATAATATATAATTTGTAATTTAATATACTGAATGTAATTATATCAAATCTTAAATATTAAAAGTAATAAAATTTCCAATATAATATAGGAATGTAAAAATCTCTTTAAACAATAACGGGTCTCCAATTCTAAAGACTGTTTTTCACGCAAAACTTAGTTTAAGACGAGTTAGGTTCTTCTATTTTGTTTTCCTCGCTTTTTGTTCAATTAGTTAATTTATTCCTGATAAAGTAAAAGTTATTTATTTGTAAAGAAAAAAGGCAACCGACTTGAGGGATTGGTATAAATAGGAAGCAACCCCTAAACCTTTAAGTATTAGCAGACCATGACATATCCAATGGATCGCCGCTCCAGGTTGCCTGAAGATATCATCATCTCCATCCTATTGAATTTACTTGTCAAATCTCTTTTACGTTTCAAAAGTATCTTCAAATCATGGTGTTCTACCATCAATCACTCTGAGTTCATCAAGTTGCATTTACATAAATTATTAGCCGATATAAGCCATCAAAAATTTCTCTTAGCTGATAATTTAGAAAATCGTCCGTTCTTCAGATATGATCATTCGTTAATTCATAAGCGTCGGATCCTATCAATAGAAGCATCACTTAGTGTTGCTTCGAACGTTATGTTGTTTGACCCGTCCTTCCCTGGATTCTGCTATGAAGATACTTATTTACAAGTGGGTTCATGCAATGGTTTGGTCCTTATGTTTGATCATCGCGATATGATACTATGGAATACTGCGATCTGAAAATATAAAAGGATCCCAATGCCTAAAATGTTGCAATGTAACTGGCAATCCGTATACTGTTAGGGATATAGTAGATATGCCTTAGATTCAATATCATGTTTGATAACTTGAACATATTTTTTTGAATGTCATTTGATATAAAATATATGGCATTTGATATTCTTTTATCATTATTATTAATTGTTTGATTATTTTGATAAGGTCCTTGATTAAATTTTGAGATTTGTCATCGTGATAGAGATCATGATAATGAGAGCAAAGTCTTTTACAATTTAATCTAAATTTGTTCTTGATCGTAGGATTATTAATTTGGACATTAGTAATCCGATTATATCAATATTTATGTGATCGTCTTTATCGGATAAAGATTAGTTGATCTCATTAACTAAATCACATAGATAGATGATGCATATAGAGATATGATCATTGAACCGACTCATTGGATAATTCTTAATGGTTAGAATTACCATAAAATGTCACTAGGATATTTTCTTGAAGAATGTGATGTAACTGTTTCCTTTGACTTGAGATCGTAATAGTAATTGACAAGATATTTATTGTGCTTTGATACTAGACACCTATGGCCCTAGGGCGATAGTTGAAAGGATATTGGGTACGATTAAATACTTGTAGAATTAGTGATTGATCAAGACGGAATCTGTCAACTCTTGGTAATGAGTTTAAGCTCCATGTTGTCATGAATTATAAACGACCAAACTAAGACCTTGGCTAGGGCAATTGAATGAAAGAAGAAATGAGTTTCTTAGGTCATTCAATGGTCGATTATATTTGACGTGAACACATAGTTGATCGCCTATTAGGATTTGACATTTGAACCATATCCTAAGGTGATCCAGAGCTATAAGGACAGAAGGGATTACTACATTATTCTTCTACTTGTTCTTGAGAGTAAATTGTATACTTCATGCTATCCGGTCGTTAAGGAGTGTTGCTAGACGCCACCCTTGATTAGTATATTGATATGATCAATTTACTACCGATTTAGTATTGAACCTATGGGGTCGCACACTAACGAGTGTTCTGATCTTTGCTAAAGGATTAATTAACTTATTCTTTGATAATTAAATTAAAGAATTTAATTAGTCAAATAAATTTAGTTATTAGTCTAAATGAAATATTATTATATTTTTTTGCTAGCACAGAGGATATTATTAATATTGTGAATAAATTGAACTTTTCTATTTGAAATAGAAAATTAAATTATATCTCTTGGTTAAAATATATATGTGATATATATATATAATTAATATTTATTAATATAAAGTACATTAATGAATACATGAATCAAATCAAATCCAATTTAAAATTGGATTTTGACGTATAAAGTCCATCAAGGACTAGCCGCCAACGTGCAAATATAATCCCATCTGAAATGGGATACATATTTTTCCAATGAAAGACTTCTAAAAGGTCTAATTTTTGGAACTAGACTTGTACCCAAACTAATACACCACCTTGACCAATAGGAAATAGGTTTTGGTGATGTTATAAAATGGGTCATGGAAAAGTATCGAAAATATTACATTTTCTCCGGAAAACAGAATACTTTGCGAAAGTGTATAAATATTATTTTGCGAAGAAAACCCACTTTGTGAAAGTGAGATTACAATACAAAGCCAAGAGAGAAAATACAATTGCAAGAAAAGTGTTTCTTGGTCTTCTAATTTGAGTTGAGATTTTTGAGAAAAATTTCAACACAATATTCTTCGTTCAATTTGTTCGCGGGTTTCATTGATCAAAGAGTTGATAGCAAGGATCGATCTCGGTGTGGATACGCATAGAGTCTTCGCACTATCGAAGAATTTTAAAACGAGAATCTCTTCACCAGGTACGTCTTTGATCCGATCTTTGATACGTAAATAAATTTTAAACATGAGAAAATCTACCTAGGATTGTTATTTTCTTCCGCTGCGTGTTGCGAACACCTATACGCAATCCTACAGTGGTATCAGAGCCGTGGTTTATTTTGTCTAAAATTTATTTATAAAATATTTTAATATTATATTTGAAGAGTTCAAACTATAATAGATGTACCTTGTGCAATAGTAAAATCGTTTGAATGTTGGTATTATTTTATTGTGGATAAAATATGCATTCATGTAACTATTGAGATTGTTCATAACTTGAATTTGAAATTTTGTATTAGATACAACGGGAATCTATAATAGATTACATGATTCTATTATTAATTTAATTGTTATTAGTTCATGAGATGATTAATTAATAATAATATTCTAGCATGAATTCTTTTTATGTGATATATAAGACAAATATGTTAGGGGATGTTGAATTTTGTTTTATGTCATGTGCTTGCTCATTACATAATTTTGAATTATTTATTACATGTGATGTAAATTAATTTAGGGCTAAGCATGTAGACAATTGAACTAAATTCACATGCTATAAAAGATTCGATTTTTGTGTTATTAAAAATAGTTTTGTGACAATTCCCTCTTATTAAAAATTTGAGTTCTTAAATAATAAAATATAAAATACTTTGTTATGAAGCTATCCATTAAGGTAATTAACTTTACTTACTTCTTGTTTATAAGGAGCAGCCTGACTACCAGGAGACTTGTAGTTCGAGAATATGTTAAAATTATTTATTGCATTAAATGTAAGGATTGAAAGAATTATTCAATTTTACACTAAACGCCTGGACTACCCGGGGGAGTATAAAATTTAATAAGTTCTTCGCAATCATGATGGTTGAACTCAACTATGCCAATAGGAACGACCTGACTACCAAGGGACTATTTGACATAGAGCTATTTAAGAAAATTGTATGGGGATACAATTGGTAAGAGTACCTACCTTTAAAATATAAGTGAGAAACGACTTGATTACCAAGGGGCTCAAAAATATTGTTAAAGGATTCCTTTATTCCACTAAAAGAAATAAAGATTTCGTAAACTATAATGAGGGTAAATAGTTTAAAATAATTAGTGGAAATATCATTTAGATAAAAGTCCATGTCTTTATGATATATGCAAATATGTTCTTATATTATTGCCTTTTCTTTCCTATATTTTAGATTTCTCAATATGTCTGCTATGTCACTGCGTAGAATACTTGAGACCAACAAGTTGGTAGGACCAAACTTTGATGATTGGTACAGAAATTTGAGAATTGTTCTTATGCATGAAAAACTTATTGATGTGATCGATAAGCCCGCCAAGGAAGTCCCAGATGTAAATGATGATGATGCTACCAAGATTTATCATAAATACTTGGAAGAATGTCTTACTACCAAATGCATCATTCTCGCTTCTATGAATTCTGAACTGCAGAGGAAACATCAGGATATGGATCCAACTGCAATTATTGAACATCTTAAGAAGACGTTTAGTACACAAAGCAGGACAGCTAGATACCAACTATCTAAGGCTTTATTTGGATCCAAATTGACTGGAAACTCACCAGTTGGACCCTATGTCAATCATATGATTGATCTTATTGAAGAACTTGAGAAGTTGGGGTGCAAACTGGGTAAAGAGCTTTCTCAAGATTTGATCTTGCAGTCACTACCAGAATCCTTTTCACAATTTGTTATTAATTTTAATATGAATAAAATGGATTGTGATCTTCACGAGATGCTTAACATGTTGATTGATTATGAGAATCAAATAGCATCTGAGAAGAAGAAAGGAACTATCATGTTGGTTAGAAACTCTTCTAAGAAGAAGGGTAAGGGTAAAAGTAAACCCAAGAAAAAGCCCACTGCGCCAAGGGTGGTGTGACCAAACCCAAAGGCAAAGCTAACCAATCTGATGCTGTATGTTTCCATTGCAAGAAAATAGGACATTGGAAGAGAAATTGCAAAGAGTATCTTGCAACTTTAAAGGACAAGAAACAAGGTAAGACTTTAATGAAAAATGTTTTCAAGGTTTCTTTAACTACTAATAATTCTTCATTGTGGGTATTAGATACTGGCAGTGGTTATAACATCTGCAATATGTTGCAGGGGTTCCAGATAAGTAGAAAGTTGAAGAAAGGAGAAATTAATCTACAAGTTGGAAATGGTGCAAAAGTTGCGGCCGTAGCTGTAGGATCAATTTCTTTAATAATGCCTACGGGCAAAGTACTTATGTTGGATGATTGTTACTACGTTCCTAAATTTGTTTCGAACATAATTTCAGCTTCTATGTTAGACAAACGTGGTTTTCGCATTAATATAGGCAATGGTATTTGCTCTATTTATTATAGTGATAATTTATATGTAAATGGCTATCTCCAACATGATGTCTATGTCTTACCTAGTGTGAATGCTAATTCGATTATGCATGTTTCAAGTCTTAAGAGGAAAAGAGATGATCATGTAAATCAAACATACCTTTGGCATTGTAGGCTTGGTCATATTGGAGAGAAAAGAATTAACAAGTTGTACAAGAAAGGGAACCTTGACAAGTATGATTTTGAATCATATCCAACTTGTGAATCTTGTCTCAAAGGAAAAATGACCAAATCTCCATTTACTGGAAGTGGAGAAAGAGCTTCTGAATTATTGGGACTAATTCATACAGATGTTTGTGGGCCCATGAAAATTCAGGCTAGAGGTGGATATTCTTACTTCATCACCTTCACTGATGATATGTCAAGATATGGATTTGTATATCTTATGAAACACAAGTCTGAATCTTTTGAAATGTTCAAAAGATTCCGTAGTGAAGTTGAGAAGCAGACTGGTAAAAGTATCAAAGTACTAAGGTCTGATAGAGGTGGAGAATATCTTAGTGAAAATTTTACTAAATATCTCAAAGAGAATGGGATTCTCTCACAGTGGACACTTCCAGGAACACCAAAACACAATGGTGTGTCTGAAAGAAGAAATAGAACCTTATTAGATATGGTGAGATCTATGATGGGGTTCACTAATCTTCTAATAAATTTATGGGGATATGCTTTGGAAGCAGCAACATACTTACTTAATATGTTTAAGCCTAACCTTAAACATATTAAAGTTTGGGGTTGTCCAGCTTATGTTAAGAGACTACAGTCTGATAAACTTGACTCAAGATCTGATAAGTGTAGATTCATTGGGTATCCCAAGGAAACAAGGGGATATTATTTCTATCACCCATATGACCATAAAGTGTTTGTGGCCAGAGGAGCAACCTTTTTGGAAAGAGAATTTCTTTTGGAAGGAAATTATAATGGAGAGATAGAACTTGATGAAGATCAAGAAACTAATGAATCAACACAATATGAAGATCTTGAGACCCAAGTTGAAGAACCTTTATTTGATGTTTTGAAGTTGCCAAGGAAATTGCCATCTTCAACAGTTGAAGTTCAAGAACAGGTTAATGAACCAGTTCCAAACCAAATTGAGCAACAACGAAATCAAACGCAAGGTGAACAGGTTGTACAAGTACCTCTTCGAAGGTCTACACGAGAACGTCATGTACCAACTAGATTAAACTTATTGGTACAAGATGATTTATCAAATGAGGTTGATCATAATGATGATGACCCTAAGACATATGAAGAGGCTATACAAAGTTCTGATTATGAGAAGTGGCAAAAGGCCATGGAATCCATGAAGGAAAACAAAGTATGGACTTTAGTTGAACCTTCAAAGGATATAAAACCTATAGGTTGTAAATGGATTTTTAAGAAAAAGATTGGAGCAGACGGAAAGGTAGAGACCTACAAAGCACGTCTTGTTGCCAAGGGATATCGTCAGAAAGAAGGAGTCGACTATGACGAGACTTTCTCTCCCGTGGCAATGCTCAAATCTATTCGGATTTTGCTTGCTATAGCAGCATACTATGATTATGAAATATGGCAAATGGATGTGACAACGGCTTTCCTTAATGGTGAGCTAGAAGAGGATGTGTACATGACACAACCTGAAGGTTTCACATCTTCGTCTGATCATAATAAAATTTGTAAGCTACAAAGATCTATTTATGGATTAAAGCAAGCTTCTCGAAGTTGGAATATTCGATTTAACAAAACAATTGAAAAGTTCAATTTTGTTAGATGCGAAGAAGAATCTTGTGTGTACAAAAAGGTTAGTGGGAGCACAATTATATTTTTGGTGTTGTATGTTGATGATATATTGCTCATAGGGAATGACGTACCGGCATTGCAAAATACCAAGATTTGGCTATCTGAACAGTTTTCCATGAAAGACTTGGGAGAAGCAGCTTATATATTAGGAATAAAGATCTATAGAGATAGATCTAGGAAGCTGCTTGGACTTTCCCAGTCTTTGTACAGTGATACTATCTTAAAGAGGTATAACATGGATAATTCCAAAAGAGGCTATCTACCGATAGGCACTGAAAATTCTCTCAGTAGGGAGGATTGTCCTAAAACACCTGAAGAGAGAGAACGCATGAGTAGGATCCCATACGCTAGTGCAGTGGGAGCTATCATGTATACCATGACATGTACACGTCCTGATGTGGCTTATGCACTTGGAGTGACTAGCCGATATCAGGCAAATCCTTGTGAGGAACATTGGAAGGTGGTGAAGACTATTCTAAAGTACTTAAGAAGAACCAAAGGCCAATTCCTTATCTATGGGGATTCTGAGTTGAAACTTGAAGGTTATACTGATGCAAGTTTCTCTTCAGATAGGGATGATAGCAAATCTATTTCTGGTTATGTATTCACCTTAAATGGTGGTGCAGTGAGTTGGAAAAGTTCCAAACAAGCTACAGTAGCTGATTCAGTGACTGAAGCAGAATATATAGCAGCTAGTGAAGCTGCTAAGGAAGCTGTATGGATGAAAAAGTTCTTAACTGAACTTGGTGTGGTTCCTTCAATAGAAGGTGCGGTTCCATTGTTGTGTGACAATACTGGAGCCATTGCTCAAGCAAAAGAACCAAGATCACACCAAAAGTCAAAACACGTTCTGCGAAAGTATCACTTGATAAGAGAGATCATTGAACGTGGCGACGTCGAGATTCAAAAGGTTGATGGAAAGGAAAATGCTACAGACCATTCACTAAAGCTCTTGGCGCAAAGGAGTTTGACAAACACAAGTGGAAATTGGGGATGAAGTACAAGAGCGATTGGCTCTAGTGCAAGTGGGAGATTGTTAGGGATATAACAGATATGCCCTAGATCCAATATCATGTTTGATAACTTGAACATATTTTTTTGAATGTCATTTGATATAAAATATATGGCATTTGATATTCTTTTATCATTATTATTAATTGTTTGATTATTTTGATAAGGTCCTTGATTAAATTTTGAGATTTGTCATCGTGATAGAGATCATGATAATGAGAGCAAAGTCTTTTACAATTTAATCTAAATTTGTTCTTGATCGTAGGATTATTAATTTGGACATTAGTAATCCGATTATATCAATATTTATGTGATCGTCTTTATCGGATAAAGATTAGTTGATCTCATTAACTAAATCACATAGATAGAAGATGCATATAGAGATATTATCATTGAACCGACTCATTGGATAATTCCTAATGGTTAGAATTACCATAAACTGTCACTAGGATATTTTCTTGAAGAATGTGATGTAACTGTTTCCTTTGATTTGAGATCGTCATAGTAATTGACAAGATATTTATTGTGCTTTGATACTAGACACCTATGGCCCTAGGGCGATAGTTGAAAGGATATTGGGTACGATTAAATACTTGTAGAATTAGTGATTGATCAAGACGGAATCTGTCAACTCTTGGTAATGAGTTTAAGCTCCATGTTGTCATGAATTATAAACGACCAAACTAAGACCTTGGCCAAGGCAATTGAATGAAAGAAGAAATGAGTTTCTTAGGTCATTCAATGGTCGATTATATTTGACGTGAACACATAGTTGATCGCCTATTAGGATTCGACATTTGAACCATATCCTAGGGTTATCCAGAGCTATAAGGACAGAAGGAATTACTACATTATTCTTCTACTGGTTCTTGAGAGTAAATTGTATACTTCATGCTATCCGGTCGTTAAGGAGTGTTGCTAGACGCCACCCTTGATTAGTATATTGATATGATCAATTTACTACCGATTTAGTATTGAACCTATAGGGTCGCACACTAACGAGTGTTTTGATCTTTGCTAAAGGATTAATTAACTTATTATTTGATAATTAAATTAAATAATTTAATTAGTCAAATAAATTTAGTTATTAGTCCAAATGAAATATTATTATATTTTTTGCTAGCACAGAGGATATTATTAATATTGTGAATAAATTAAACTTTTCTATTTGGAATAGAAAATTAAATTATATCTCTTGGTTAAATATATATGTGATATATATATAATTAATATTTATTAATATAAAGTACATTAATGAATACATGAATCAAATCCAATTTAAAATTGGATTTTGACGTATAAAGTCCATCAAGGACTAGCCGCCAACGTGCAAATATAATCCCATCTGAAATGGGATATATATTTTTCCAATGAAAGACTTCTAAAAGGTCTAATTTTTGGAACTAGACTTGTACCCAAACTAATACACCACCTTGACCAATAGGAAATAGGTTTTGGTGATGTTACAAAATGGGTCATGGAAAAGTATCGAAAATATTACCTTTTCTCTGGAAAACAGAACACTTTGCGAAAGTGTATGAATATTATTTTGAGAAGAAAACCCACTTTGTGAAAGTGAGATTACAATACAAAGCCAAGAGAGAAAATACAATTGCAAGAAAAGTGTTTCTTGGTCTTCTAATTTGAGTTGAGATTTTTGAGAAAAATTTCAACACAATATTCTTCGTTCAATTTGTTCGCGGGTTTCATTGATCAAAGAGTTGATAGCAAGGATCGGTCTCGGTGTGGATACGCATAGAGTCTTCGCACTATCGAAGAATTTTAAAACGAGAATCTCTTCACCAGGTACGTCTTTGATCCGATCTTTGACACGTAAATTTTAAACATGAGAAAATCTACCTAGGATTGTTATTGTCTTCCGCTGCGTGTTGCGAACACCTATACACAATCCTACAACTACTTGGTTTTGACTATGATTATGTGGCTGATGATTACAAGGTACTATTTGTACAGGTGGTAGGTCAATCGTACCGTTATGACCAAACGATTTACAACGTTCAAATATTCTCAGTTAATAATCAATCTTGGAGAAAGATCAACAATTTTCCCGCTCCAGTTGATTGTCGGTTGATCCCTGTAAGACCAATTTCATTAGACGGTACTACTAACATTATGACCACTTTATTAAGAGGACAACCGGGAACCTGAACACGTGGTTATATCTTTTTACTTAACCGATGAAAAATTTATTGTAACGACAGTTCCAAGCAACCATGGGAGTTGTTTCACACTCCATGCTTTTGATAATTGTTTTTGTCTTTCTTGTATTGTTGGGGGGGAAATTCCGGTTTGGTCGCTGGAGAAAGACGGGACCTGGAATAACATCATCAACATTCCTACGTTTGACTCATCAGAAGGAAAACCCTGGCCATCCTCTCAATATTGCCTTATACGCTTTAAGGAGAATGGAAATATACTATGGACAAAGGTGAACGATCGATTCGTTGAGTACAATGTGCAGAATAATGAACTCACGGAGTCATGGAAAGCAGATTTATCAGTTTTAAAGTTTAGTTTCCTTGAAGATTCCTTGGGATTAGTAACTCTGATCACGAATTATTTTTAGATCCAAATAAGTTCCAAGTCTTATGGAACGATTGATTTATTCAATTTAATGAAGTTTGCATTAAATAGATTATTATGTTATGTCGTTGATGCCTTTTCTCTGTCCTTTCGGATAGGGGTAAGGCTCCTCTACATATTACCCTCCCCAGACCCCACTTTGTGAGACTATACTGGGTTGTTGTTGTTGTTGTTGTTGTTGTTGTTGTTGTTGTTGTTGTTGTTGTTGTTGTTGTTGTTGTTGTCGTTGTTGATGCCTTTTATGGAGTACTTAATGCAACGATTTATACCATTAAATCATCGTTCTTATACAATGCGCTCATGTAGTATTCTAATATTTTAAAATTATATTAAGGAAACAACCAGCTATATTCATTTATAAGAAGCCTTTGCATCCATACATATAATTGCTTACTTCATTGTTCAAATACAACGAGCTGCAATCATCTCTATCTTCTTCCTTGAGTGCCATCAACAATATTGACTCAACTTCTTCTTTCTTATCGTTAACAAGGTTAGCTTTTTTTTCAACATTGCTATGATATTTCCAAAAGTAATGGTTAAATTTATGATAATTATAATACTAAATTTCTGATTTGTCATACCTTTGTTCATTATTTTCTTGGCAGTAGCCACGTCCTCTTCCTCCTCTTTGTCCAAGAGCACGCCCTCTGAATGTTTGGTGGATTTTAAATTTATTGTTGAAATTGTTACCATTACTTCTTCCTCTTCCATGACCACCACGGCCTAGTCCTCATCCTCGTCTATTTTCTTGATAGCTCTTTTCACCTCCATAATCCTTGAATGATGCTTGCGTTTTAAGAAGTTGCTCTAAAGACACTTCTTATCTCCTTTTAATCATTTCTTTGTGGGTCTGTAAAAAACCCTCCAATTGCTCCACCATCATAGAGTCTAAATCTTTGGACTCCTCAATAGCACACACTACAAAATCAAATGTGGTTATCAGTGTGAAGGATCTTTTATACCACACGGATATCTTCTATCTCATCCCCGTATCCTTTTAGTTGATTTACAACAGCCTTCACTTTTGAATAATAATCCAAAATGCATTCGGATTCTTTCATTTTTAAAACTTCGAAATCAGCCCTTAGAGTTTAAAGTTTACCTTCCTCACCTTGTCAACTCCTTAGAGAGAATTTTGTGAAATCTCTCAAGCTTCCTTTGAGGTGGTAGCATCTGTCTCCTCCTCAGACATGACATTGTCCAAATATTGTGGGTTGAGCGTGAGGGCTTGTTGATCCTTCTTCCTTATCTTTGCCAAGACATCTTTTTTTCATTTTGAGGCAGAGCTTCCTCATTATCGGATTTTGCATTCTGTCTATATTTTGTCATACATCTTGGGAGCCAAGAATGGTTTTCATACCTAGACACCATTTCTCATAATTATATTTTGTGAGACGTGCGTTACTGAAAAGGCAGTAGACCATTATTCGCCATGGATCTGATACCATGTTGTTGGAAAATATAATATCATGTCCAGGAATATATTTACGATAAATAACAATAACACACGACAGTAACAAAGAGACCAAATTATTTAACGGGGTAAAATATAATACTCGAGCGGAGCAATATAATATGACTATAATATTACAACTTGATAGTATCAAGAGACTGCTATAACTTTAAAAGAAATAACACTCTTTATTTGAACATTATATTACGATATTATTTACATTCTCTATTTATCTCACATACTACAATCTGTAAATTACTGTCTCCACACTCTATTGCATTCATTCTGCTTTTTGGTGTATTAAATGAGAAGGTAAAGAATATCATTTATAATAATTTCTGTGGCAAACCAAACCAATCACAAGATTTGTTTTGCCACTAGCAGATTTCAACTTGCAAATCTACAAAACCAAGACCAAGTCTGCAAACCAAAATTCTATCTGCCTACCATACCCTTTTTCTTATGCAATCATATTTTTTCTCTTTTTCATTTTTTTTTATTTTTTTAATTTAGAGATCCCACAAATATTTCTCTTAATTTTGATTTTGTTCCTTCATTGCAAGATTTGATATCAATTTCTGGATATTTTCAAACTTGAGAAGTTTGGTAAAAATATTCACAACTTAATCATGTGACTTCACATATTTGGGTTCGACTTCCTGGAAATGTATTCTCTGATGAAATGATGTCTTGTATCTATATACTTTCTTTGATCATGATACACCATATTCTTGGCAAGTGCCTGTGCGAATTAATTGTCAATACATATCTCTGTAACTTCAACTTATGGCAAATTGAGCTTCTTTATAATCTTCTCAGCCAAATAGTATGATAGGTACAAGATATTGCTGTTATATGTTCAGCTTCACAAGTCAAGAGAGTAGCAATTGATTGTTTCTTTGAACTCCAAGAAATAACAAAATCACCCAAGAAAAATACAAAACCAGTTGTGGTTTTTCAATCATCAATATTTCCTGTATCACTATCATATTATTCCCATAAGATTGAAATCACTAAAAGAAGAATAAAAACTCCAAAGTCAATCGTATCTTTTAGGCAGCGAAAAATTCTTCTAGTGACATTCAAATAACTGGATGTAGGAGCTTCAATGAATCGGCTTACTACTCCAACCACAAAGAGTATATCTGGTCTGGTACAAATCAAGTACCTCAAACTTCCCAAAAGACTTTTGAAAAATATGGGATCCACTTTTTATCATTCATCAAACTTGGACAATTTTGTCCCACTCTCCATCGGTGTGTTCACAGGATTGCAATCCATCATGTTGAACTTCTTCAAGATCTCTTTTGTATAGCTTTCTTCAGAGATGAAAATTCTATTCTCCATCTGTTTCACTTCTGTCACGTCCCAAAATCCACACCACTGTTAAGCAAGCCAACTAAAATACTTCATTAAATTCTCGTTTTAATAATTTTTGAAATTATGATTTTCCTTCAATTTTACTAGCAAAAAGTATTTCAATTCAAATTAAATATAAATGTTAAGGAGTGCATAAAAGATGCCCCATAATCATTCCAAAATTCGATGTCACAAGTGTATGAGCATTTACTAAGGAATAAAATAAAATACAGTAAACGTCCAGAATATAAAGTGGACAAAATTAAAATATAGTATAATACTCTGAAGGAGACTCTGCTGGTTGCGGGTCATCTCGATAAATGCAGCTCAGCGAAGTCTCTGTATCAACCATGTCACTATGCCACGAAACCACTAACCACACATGAACCTGTGCAACAAAAATGTACAACAAATATAGTATGAGTACGAAAACAACATGTATCCAGTGAGTATCCCGTCTAATCTCGAAGAAATAATGACGAAAGGTAACCGTCGGCACTTACTAGTGGTCCAATAATAATATATCAATAATATAGTAAATCATGGATTTTCATAAAGATGGTTGTAACGCAATATCATGAAACAAGTAAGCAATGCTATCATTAATAGGAGATTTCCGATTCATCATTTATGCATTTATCTCAAGTCAGGGAGAGAAAATATCAACATCTATAAATACCAAGGCAAGGAATACAAGCATGCAAAAATTATGTTGAGGACGTTCGACCCAATACAACAATATTTAAACTGTGCACTACTAGAGGGTTGAATGGCGCAAACCATAGATGCATCTATTTAATCTACCGAGGGATTCGGCCCGTTCCACAATAGATAAACACATTCAAACAGTCAAATATTTATAGATGTTTGGGAAAACGAAAGTTTCTCATTTAAAAGTCAATAAATGATATCTAGCCTTTTAGAAATTTATTTACTCGTTCGATATGTTTTAAGCATACTTTAAGTTTGCTAACAAGGTTGCAAGGATTACAAGTAAGCATGTTTTTAGGCCTTAAACTACTCAGACTTAAGCATAATAGTAGAAATACATGGACTCTCGTCACCCTATACGTACGTAGCACCCACAGATAGGAGCATATAACCAATTAACTCACATATGGGAACAATTTCCTCTTAGAAGATTAGAAAGGAGACTCACCTAGCTGCGAAGTTCCAACACCGACATTCTACGCCCTTTCGAAGACTCAAATTGACGCACAACGCCCCAAAACTAGCCAATAATTATGTAAACCCATTAATATATGCTCAATTACTCACTATAATCCAATTTATAACAACTACTAACCCAAATCAAAAAGTTGACATAAACGCCCACGGGTCAATGTGCCTAGATTTCAAAAAATTTTGAAGATAAAGTTTACCCATAATCTCACGGACTCAATTTACAACTTACTCCTAATTTCATGCCCAAAATTGTGGTCAAAATCTAAGACTAGGTTTTTCCTAAAACCTCAAGTTTCTAACCATTTTCATGCTCAAATTCGTATATAATCCAACTATTTAACTCAAAATTAGTACAAATCACTTACCTTGATATGGATAATGAAGATGGAGCTCAAAAATGGCCCAAAGATTGGATCCTATGGGGAAATGCGGTTGAAATGAGCCAAACCCCCATTTTAAACAAACACACTGCCCAGCCCAACCACTCGCACCTACAGTTAGGCAATCACACGAGTCCATACATATCAAGAACATCAAAATCGGACCTCAATTGACCCCTCAAATCCCCACTCAAAACTCTTTTAATCTCAAGCCCTAACTACCCATTTTTGCAACTAATTTTTCCCAAATTTTACCACTCACTAGGCTTATAATCACATATAAACGAGTTATGAAGTCAAAAATCTTACCTCCACAAGGTTATCCTTTGGTTTCCTCTTCAATTAGCTCTCCAAAGCCTTCTCTCGAATTAAATACGGTGAATACCCACTAAAAATAGCGAAGGGAACCTTTTATACTTTCTGATCCAGGTATTTTCACACCTGCGGTCCTTCTTCCACTTCTGCGGTCCCGCTTCTGCGATACCACATCTGTAGTTTTTCACTAAAATGACCATATCCTCATCTGCGGTTAAAAACTCGCACCTGCGCTACCACAGGTGCGCCCACAACACCATTTTTGTGATTCCTGGAGGACTCCACATTGGCCGCATTTGTGACTGCCTTACACTTCTGTGATCATCGCACCTGCGGCCACCCAACCGCAAGTGTTGTTATGACAGAAACAAATATTTCAGCTACAAAACTCAAATTTCAAATTTTTTCGTCACCCATCCGGAATCACCCTGAGGTCCCCGTGACCTCAACCAAAAGCACAAACAAGTCACATACCACCATTCAAACTTGTATCAATTTACAAAGTACCTCAAACAACATCGAATTACCCCAAAACATATCAGATTCAAGCCGAAGCTTCCAAAATCTTCTGAATTACGCTTTCGATCAAAAAGTATACCAAACCACGTTCGAATGGCTTGAAATTTTGCACACACATCCCAAATGCCACAACGGAACAACTACAACTTCTGAAATTCCATTCCGACCCCTATATCAAAATCTCATCTATCAACCGAAAAACGCTGAAATCTCAATTTCACCAATCCAAGCCTAACTCTTCCAGGAACCTCCAACATACATTCCAATCACGCTCCTAAGTCCCGAATCACCTAATGGAGCTAACCAAATCATAAAAATCTCGATCCGAGATCATATATCAACAAATCAAATCTTGGTCAAACATTTTAATTTTCAAGCTTCAAACGGAGAACTGTTCTTCAAAATTTATTTTGATTACCCTGAAAACCAAAACCAACGATTTGATAAGTCATAATACATTACATGGGGCAAGTCATGTCCGAGAACTGGCAAGCAAGGTGCAAAAGCACAAAACGACTGGTCAGGTTATTACAATCCCGTCCAAAAATAATATTCACGATAAATAACAATAACACAACAGAGTAATAAAGACAGAAAATCTTTTAACGGGATAAAATACAATACCCGAGCGGAACTATATACTACTACTATAATTTTATAACTTGGTAGTGCCAAGGACTACTATAAATCTACAACTTCAAAGAAATAACACTCTTTATTTTAAGCATCATACAAATATTATAACTTGATAGTGTCAAAAGGCTATTACAATTTTAATAAAATTAATACTCTTTATTTTAAATACCACATTACGATATATTTATATCTTTTATTTATTTTACAGACTATAATCTGTGAATTACTCTTTCTATGCTCTATTACGCCTGCTTTGAATTTTGGTGAACTAAATGAGAAGCTGAAGGATACTATTTATAGGAATTTCCGACGTAAACAAAACCTGTCACAATAGTTGGTTGTGCCACTGGCAGATTTCAACTTGCAAATCTACAAAGCCAAAACTAAGTCTGCAAACCAAAATTCTATCCACCTACCATACCCTTTCTCTTACCCAATCACATTTTTGCTCTTTTTTCATTTTCTTTTTGTTTATTTTATTTAGGGACCCCATAGTCCAAACGACAACATTGAAACCAACTCCATTTCAATCAACAATTCCTTGACATCACAATTTGATATTTCGTGGTTTAAAAGTACCTGCAAATCCTGGTGTTCCTCCATCAATGAACCCAAGTTCATCAAGTTGCATCGACACGAATCATCTTCATATTAATCGTCAAAAGATTCTCTTTGTTACATTCGAAGAAACATACCAATATCATATTTATTTTATATAAAGTTACATACCCAGCGGACAGTTTTGTTTTTGAAACAGAAATATGAAAAAATTTACTATGTGAGTCACATAACCAACATTACTTATATGGCTCTAGTTTATTTCTTGACAAGCGGACTCATATTCCTACTTATTTTAAAACATAAGCTAAAAAAAGCAATATTCGAGTCTATTCTTTTTCCTAATTAGAGGCTTAACTAATGGACAATAAAAGAAAAAGAAGAAAGTAAAAGATCTATGTTACTATTCCTAGTATATTATATAACATTATAATAAAGAAAAAAAATAAACTACGATAAAAAAAATTACATTATGATTTATGTAGTCTTTAAAGCAAAAAATAAGTTGAGAAAAGCAATTACATTAAAATACCTTTTGTTGCATCTTATAATAATACAATCACTTAGTAGAAGAAAAAATAACCATGATAAACTGAAAAACGAAAATGGGTTTCAAAAAGACAAGGAAGAAAAAGCTAACGACGACAGGCACATACAACTTATACATAATGAACAATTTTGTATCTGGAATGCTTCGCAAAACTAAAATATAACAATGTAAACAGGCTATAGTAAATTATGTTGCTCTGAATACAATTAACATATACCATAATAACACAACTACATAGGATATACACAATTGCATCACCAGACACAAATTATAAATCAAATATATGTTGACTCTTCGAATTATTCATTGTTCAAGTGATCTCTTTGACACTATCAATTCAATTCATCCGCAAATCAATATAATCCATAATTAAAATAAATGCATACAATCTTGTCAGTCTCAATACTAGTAATTCCAATTCAATCACTAATTTGATTTCTACGCTCAATTCGCTTGGCCACTAAAATTAACATTTTTTTAGTGATGTTTGAACTTTTGGTTCTCAATTCCATCTCCAAATTGGTTAGTTGAAGCCTGAGTTAATAGTTGCATGAAGTTAGTGTTTTGATCTCCATATAATTGCATCATTAAATTAAAAGGAGTAAAAGCAAAAACTTAAATCAAGACCGATAAGTAAATTAATATATAAATACTAGTAATAAATTGAAAATTATAACTTGATAGTTTAGATACATTGAACCTTAAAGTTTAACCTCAAGGATTGTTGCTCATGTTGTTTTATTGGTCTAGCTTTTAACGTCTTTTGTAATGCCCGCCTCTTCTTTTGCTTAATTCTTGGTTTTAATCTTCCATATCCATTTCGATTACCTTTTTTCTTAATTGGATCCAAAATTTGATCATTGAATCCCAACAAGGGCCAACAAATGTACTAGATATGGAACAACTCCTATGGGTACCTTTTACTTATAATTCACTTTGGAGTTTAGTGATCTTAACTCTTGATTGATACAAATATTTTCTAGCAATTTTTTCAGACTCGACATTATTTGCAGCTAAAGTCATAACTGCAAATGATTCTTTCATCAACCTGTTTAAGCGAATAACCATAGATGAAGTTGATGTTTTCTTTTTATTGTTGCACTCCTCCAAACCATTCCCTTATTTAGTATTCTTTGCCATCTTTTCAAAATATATTGTGCAAGGATATAAGAAAAATTCAAGTCAAGAAACAGAACTTTTAGTGCATGGCAACATAACCAACCCAAAGGTTCAAATATAAGACAACTGCAACTTATGGAATTGTCCATAGAATTGAATTGAGCTGTCACAATTTGTCCACCTTCTCCCTTGAGTATTGTGAATGCGTGACAAGTGCCATTGATTTCAGTATTGATCACCTTTTTGGACATCCCCTGCAAAAGTTAAATATAGTTTTTGTGTATAAAGTTGCAGCATGCTTTAATAATCCACAATCATCTATTGCAAATTTAGGTGTTCCTCGACATTTATAATCTTCGGTTGCTTCGATGTCACGCATTTCAGTTGCCCGTTGCTCATAATTATTAACAAATTCATTTAAACTCATAGTCTTGCAAGTCATTTCTGTAAAGACTCTATTTGTGCTTTCACTCCTCTGAGTTGATTTTATATTCGCAGTAAAAATAGACCGACTAAATGCAGGACACTACTTTTCCCTCAAGTCATATAACCTTTGGAGCCAACTTTTACTCCCACAATCCCATTCTTCAATCATTTTTTGCCACACTAACTCAAACTCTGATTCTGACTTGCACCTCCATAAGAGTTTATGAAAATATTTTCCTTTAAATCCTAGTTTTAATAAAGTTGAGATATATTCTTTGGAGCATTCCTATCAATATGCCATTCACATAAACTATGACAAATATCAAAAAGAACTTCTTTAATAGCAGCCACTATCGCAGGAACTTGATCGGTAAATATAATTTTGGGTGATATGCCTCCCATTGCCTTCAAAAAAGTACGAAATATCCAAACAAAAGAATTAGTTGTTTCATCACATAAGAATGCACATCCAAATAAAAATATTTTTCCAGTGATTATTTACGCCCATAAATGGAGCACAAATCATGTCATATTTATTTGTGCGATATGAAGTAGCAAAATTATCACATCTCCAAAACACTCATTATGCAATTTAGATATATTATCTCTCCAGAAAAGTTGCACATCCTTGCATCTTCTTCAACTTGAAAAGAGGAGAAAAAGTTTGAATCCTCTTATTGCATATGCATAAAACGATCCACAATAGTTTGAGCATCTTCACTGTTAATCATTCTTCTTTTATGTGCTTGTGTGAAGTTATGAGTATCTTTTTCAATAAATCTAGCATTTTCAATACCACCTGCTTCATTTTGAAGATAATGAACAATTTTTTTGTGCGAATACCAGTATCTACTATAGAACTGAGAATGTCTTTAGTAGCAATTGTAAGATTTCGGCCAGAAAATATAAAATGACTCAAATTTTCCTTGATCATTGGGTGGTTATGTTCATCAAAAAATTCAAAAACTTTCCAATTCTCATTAGAAATCATAAATTTTATGCGAGCCATGCAACCACATATATATTCTAACTTATGACGTTTTCTTTCTAGATAATTAGAAAGAAATATATATACCTTGTTAATTCGTTGTTTCTGTTATAAGTTTTTGCTCCCTTTCGAATGTCAAAACCTTTTGCTAAAATATATGAATTATATGCTACGTATGATTCATCTTCAGAGCCAAATTTCATCTCAATCTTAATAGCATAGTCGTTGATGTTAGACACATTATGGAAGAATGTGGAACAATCTTGATCATTAGCAATATAATCTACAATAATATAATCTAAATTAGAGGTATAATATTTACACATAAATAATAATAAAACTAAATTACGTTTTCCATTAAAAAAGTAAGCACTTGGAATTAATAGAGTGTTTAAAGTTCATATTTCTTACCATTACGTTCAAAAGTAACATTTTCAGTAGAGTAATCCTCCATATAGTAATCCTCCATAACGTACGCCGAGCTCGTGGTTATGGCGAAAGGCGGCAGTCGCGGCAGAGGACGACCGCGGAAAATCCCGATTGACACCTTTGACAAGCTGAATCAATTGATTTTTGAGAAAAACAGTACGAAGGAGGTACAGAACCCCGCTGTACAAGACCTAGGCACCATGGAAGCTGATGAACAAGCTTCAGAGATAGTGACAGTACAGCAAGAGCCCCTAGTAGATATGGTAGACACGACTATGGAAACTCCGAAGGCAACAGAGGTCGAAGGGAATACAACCCCTCCGTGTACAGTGGTACCAGATCCTTCGGCAGAGACGAACATGCAACCAGCAATGTCAATAGAGGAACACCCAGAGACTAGCAAAAACACATTAGTGGAGCCTAAGAAGAGCTGGACAACACTATTTCAGAAGAATCGATTTACGACCCATGGAATGGCTCTTGACTACATACCCCCAGTGATAATTGACAGCTTATAGTACAACTGGATAAAGCGGAGGTGGAAGAGGAGGAATCCAAATGGAAGTGTTCCTTAATGGTATACGTCCTAGGAGACGGTCCTGGCTTCAATGCAATGAGGAGATTCATCAATCACCATTGGTCCCATGTCCCAGAACCAGACTTGTTCTATTATGACGAAGGTTATTACATAGTGAAATTCAAAGCAGTTACTGATGCCAAAGAGATACTGTGTGCAGGTCCTTACTCAATTGCCACTAGGCCTATGATACTCAAACAATGGACACCTGAATTTGATTTTTTAGAAGAGTTCCCGACTGAAATACCTTTGTAGGTAAAGTTTCCGAAACTTCCAATGTCTTGCTGGGGTATGAGATCTCTAAGCAGAATTGGCAGTGTATTAGGGAAACCAATATTTGCGGATGAATGTACCACAAAACAGACACGGATTTCTTATGCCAGAATGCTCATTGAGGTGACTGTCACTAAAGAACTACCAACAGAGATCTGGGTTACGGATCCGAATGGGAAAAAGTTTCTTCAAGATATTGTTTATGAGTGGAAGCCCTCCTATTGTGAGAAATGCCAAACAATAGGACACAACTGTGCAGCCCAACCAAAGCAAATCCCAAAATAGCCTACACAAGTGTGGAAGCCAAAGGTAGTCCAGGAATGGAGAACTAAGGGCCCTGTGCAAACTACTCACTGCAAAAGCAGCCTCCTACAACATAATGAATCCAAGGGGTTTCATATTGAAGCTAGGTTAGTCCCGAGCCAGAGGGTTGACAAAGGCAGTGACAAAGGGAAACAACCTCAGAGCCCAGCTCTCAACATCACTAATTTCCCACCTCTGTCCCCCATCACTGTGAGTAATAGATTTGAAGTAGTTTCGGGTAGTAAAGAAGACCCTTCAGGGGAGTTAGGAGATCCATATCTCATCAATGAAGTGGTTAATTTAGAATATAAGGGGTGTAAACAAAAGGTACAAGCAGAAAGAAGTTAGGGAGTATATTAGGAAAAACAACATTAACCTAGTTAGATTAGTAGAATCTAAGGTAAAACAAATACATGCTAGTAGAATTGCTAATCTACTAGCACCAGGCTGGGGTATCTTAACAAACTATGTCTCGGGTGAAAAGGGCAGAGTGTGGATTCTATGGAATCCAAAAGTGTTTGCAGCCACTAGTGTTCTGGAGGAAAGCCAATTGATTCACAGTAGGGTTATCAGCAGGACAGGGGATTTCACATTCTTCCTCACTGTGGTATATGGTTTCAATGGGCTGGAGCAGAGAAGATCCCTATGGAGCAGACTACAAACACTATCATTAGGAATGCAAGATCCATGGGTAGTTGCTGGGGATTTCAATGTTGTCATATGTGACAAAGATAGGCAGTCTTGTAAACCAGTCAGGCTCCCTGAAACTCAAGAGTTTAACAAATGTATTCAGCTAGCTGGTTGTCAGAATTGCCTTGGAGGGGTGACTATTACACATGGACAAATAAACAAACTGCTGTGGACAGAGTATGCAGTAGACTGGGCAGGATCTTTGGAAACTATGAATGAATGATCAAATGGAATCAAGTGGTAACTGATTATGACCTTCCTTTAATATCAGACCATAATCCCATGAAAATGACACTAACATCAACTTCCTGGAATGGGAAAAAGAATTTCAAGTTCTTTAATGTATGGGCTGAGCATGAAGATTTCCAGCAGATTGTGGTAAGAGTGTGGCAGGTTGGAAAGTCAGATACTATGAGAGCAATATGGTCCAAACTCAAAGCTTTGAAGAGCCCTTTGAAGGTCCTGAATATTAAAGAATTCAAGACTATCTGAGAGAGAATAGACCATTGCAGACAGGAACTGGGGACAATACAAGCCCAGATGACACAGGCATACACTGATGCCCTACAACAGAAGGAGAAGGAGCTGGTGCTAAAACTGGAAAAATGGTCAATGATTGAGGAAAGTGTTCTGCAACATAAGGCAAGAGCAAAATGGATACAACTTGGGGACTCCAACACTAAGTACTTCTCTGCAGTAATGAAAGAGATATCTCAACACAACCAGATTACTGAACTTACCACTGCAATGGGTACCAAACTTACTACAGCTGAATATATCAAAGAGGAGATCATGGGATTCTACAAGGCACTAATGGGAACCTCTGCAACCACCCTGCCAGCTATAAACCAACTGTACATGACAAATGGCCCAAAGCTGACACAACAACAAAGAAGGGAACTATGTGCTGATGTAACTGATACAGAAATAGTGGAGAGTCTCAAGGCTATTGGAGATGACAAAGCACCAGGGATAGATGAATACAATGTTGTTTTCTTCAAAAAGTGCTGGGGCATCATTAGTAGGCAGGTCACCACTGCCATCAAGCATTTTTTCACCTCAACCAGGATGTTCAAACCTATAAACTGTGCAACTATTACCCTCATTCCTAAATTGTCCAAGCCATCTACAGTCAAAGAGTATAGGCCAATCGCTTGCTGTTCTGTCCTCTATAAAATTATCTCAAAAATTCTGGCTAACAGGTTGCAGAAGGTGATGGCAAGTATTATCAGTGAAGCTCAGGCAGGCTTCATCCCAGGCAGAAAGATCCATGACAACATCATCATGGCACATGAGCTAGTTAAAAGCTACACTAGACAACATGTGTCCCCAGATGCATGATAACAATTGATCTCCGGAAAGCTTATGACTCAGTTGAATGGGTATTCCTACAGCAGGTTATGGAACAGATTGGCTTTCTCAACACTTTCACCAAATGGATAATGGAATGTATCTCAACAGTGAGCTTCTCTGTGCTAGTCAATGGAGAGGCAACTGAACCCTTTTGCTGCTGATAGGGGGCTTAGGCAAGGGGACCTCATTTCCCCTTCCTATTTTCTCTGGTCGTGGAGTACTTAAGCAGATCATGCAACTCACTAAAAGGTAATCCAGCATACCAGGTCCACCCCTGATGTAAAAAACTGGGCATTACACATATGTGCTTTGTTGATGATTTGTTGCTGTTTGCCAAAGGAGACATTACTTCTGTCATGGCCCTATCTAGATGTTTCTCTCAATTCTCTGAAGCTTCTGGATTACAGGCTAATCTAAATAAGAGCTCTGTCTATTTTGTAAGGGTAGCACTGGACATCCAGAAATAGATCCTCGACCACCTTGGCTATGAGCAAGGTCAATTGCCATTCAAGTACCTAGGAGTCCCCCTGTCTACCAAGAAAATCACACTGCTCCAATGGAAACCTCTAATGGATAGGATCACTGCCAAGATCACCTCTTGGAATGCCAAAACATTGTCTTACTCTAGGAGAATCCAAGTGGTTCAAGCTGTCATTTTTGGGGTCCAAGATTACTGGGCACAACTGTTCATATTTCCTATTAAAGTCCTGAAAATGATAGAAGGCATTTGTAGAAGTTTCATTTGGTCTGGGATGAACACTGTCACTAGGAAAACATATATCTCCTGGGACAAAATGTGTACCCCAAAATCAGTTGGAGGGGTGAATCTCACTAATCTCAAGCTCTGAAACAAAGCTGCCATTGCAAAGACATGCTGGGATATAGCTCATAAAAAGGACAAGCTGTGGATTATGTGGATCACTGTGTACTACATCAAAGACAGACCTATTGAATCCATTCCAATTCCTGCTCAGGCAAGTTGGATGGTTAGAAAGATCATCCAATCAAGAGACACACTACAGAGGATCCAACACTGGAAGGAACAGAGATGCTCAACTAGACAGTTGTACCAGTCACAGATGCAAGACATGCCCAGAGTCCCATGGAAGAATTTAATCATACAAAACTATGCAAGGCCAAAAGCAACCTTCAATCTATGGCTATTCCTACTGGACAGACTCCCAACAAAGGACAGATTGCACAGCTGGGGAATGAGTATTGATCAACAATGTACCTTATGCCAAAATCACCCAGAAACTAGAGACCATCTACTAGTGTTCTGCCCAGTCACTGTGGACTTATGAGAAAGAACAATGAACTGGCTGAAGGGGACTTATCCTCCCATCAATGATTGGAACCAGAAAATGCAGTGGCTAGTAAGCAAAGCCTGTTGGAACACACTTTCAAAGACGTTAAACTAAAGTCGTGTTCGTTTTTGTAGGTTTTGATGAATGACAAACCGACGTGGATGCAAAGTTGACAAATGCCAAATCGTGACAAACCGACGTGGATGCAAAGCTGACAAAGGCCAAATCGTCGTGAATACGAAGATATCATTGAATAAACAAGGCGAGAATTATGGCTAACGGACCAAGGAAGAGTCCAAGTAAAGAAGATTCAAGAACAAGACCAAGAGATGCATTGAAGACATTATTGAGTTGTTTGCATTGTGATCTTGATCCGACAATGGATTCAAGTCTTGGCTTCTCTCTAAAATCATTTTATCAAATCATGCATATAATAAATATTTTTGTTGACCAAAGTTTTGTGACCATGCCCAAACCAAAAATCTGACCGTCGGCTTCTGTCGACTAGACGTTGGCTAGACGTCGGCTAGACGTCAGCTAGACATCGTCATGTTTTTTGACATTCTCATTTTAGCCAAAATGGTTTTTAAAATACTATCATTAGTTTTCACTTCAGGGCATATTTATACATATTCCAAATCATTATTTTAGAAAAACCACACTTTATTTATGGTCGTCGTCTAAACACATGGAAAACGTCTTTGACAAAGTGACACGACGTTTATGACCTTGGAAACTTGGTTTTTAAGCACTAAGTCTTGGTTTTCACTTTTTATACCATAAACAAGCTTTTCCAACACTTGGTATTTGATTTGGAACACTTTGATCTTTGGGTCGGTTTTCAAGGTTAAATAATCGATTATCATGTTCAAATAATCGATTATCTTGGTAATGTAGCAAAACCCCAACTTACAGAAGGTTCTGATAATCGATTATCACCTTCAGATAATCGATTATCACCTCAGATAATCGATTATCATTATCTGATAATCGATTATTCTGTGTTTCCAGCCCAAACTTGAAATTACAGAGAGGTAAAATAATCGATTATCCTTTGGAGAATAATCGATTATCTAGTTACCGTTGCCATCCAACGACTAGTTTTTTGAACGTTGAAACAAGATAATCGATTATGCACTTAAAATAATCGATTATTCTGTCTTTAATTCAAAATTCTTGTCCAACTATTGAGCAACGGTCACTTGATCCTTGAGGGCTATAAATAGACCCCAAAACCTCTCATTTCCACAACAATTCTTCAACAATCTGATATACTTTCATTGCATTCAATTCATTCATATTTCATAGATTTTAGAGCCAAAATCTTGAAGAAATTGTTGTGTTCTTGAGCGTTCTTAAGTCTACTCATATCTACTCTATAAGAGAGTCCTGTTCTTGAGTGCTAAGTGTTTGTATACACTTGAAGGGAAGTGTAGTCCCTTGTTATTGTAAGAAGGAAGGTTTCATTCCTTCGGTTGAAGTCTTGGAGTGCGGTATCTCCGAGCAAACGTTGTTGAGGCTCGTGTGACTCGAGTTCTCAAGTTGTATTGGTTTGTTGAGCACCTTTAAGCTTAACGGAGTTAGTTGCAGCTCGAGAGAGTCTCTCGGGAGACTGGACGTAGCCACACGTTGTGGCGAACCAGTATAAAATTGGTGTGCTCCCTCTCTACTCTTTTTTATTTCCGCATTTACTTCGATTTTATTCCTGCGATTTTTGTTAAACGCTATTCACCCCCCCCCCCCCCTCTAGCGTTGGGCACTTATTCTAACATTTGGTATCAGAGCCATACTTTTTGAAAGACTTAACAGTTTGAGAGAAACGATCTATGGCTTCTACTCGTAATCTTTATGCAGGAATTGGTGAGGGACAATCAACCACGAGGCCACCACTCTTCGATGGCACAAATTACACCTATTGGAAGTAGCGGATGAGAATCTTTATCCAATCCAACAACTTTCTACTGTGGCAAATCATCACAAATGGTGAACAATTGCCCACTAAGGCAGTCGAGGATAAAATCGTCCTAAAGACGGAGAACGAATATGATACGGAGGACATCAAAAAGGTGGAAAACAATGCTAAGGCCATCAACATGATGTACTGTGCAGTAAACCCCGATGATTATCGGAAGATTTCATGTTGCACCACGGCCAAGCAAATGTGGGAGAAGCTAGAGGTCACCTACGAAGGTACGGACCAAGTCCGAGAAGCTAAAATTGATTTTCTAACCCATGAATATGAATTATTTCGTATGAAGGAGAACGAGAAAATCGACGACATATTTGAACGATTTTCAAAAATTGTCAACGACCTCCACGCACTCAAGAAGACGTACACAGACAAGGAGCTGGTACGAAAAATCCTGCGGAGCATCACTCCGGAGTGGCGTTCCAAAGCCGATGCCATTCAAGAGTCAATTGGCATCACCAACGTCACTATAGACGGACTCTGGGGGAATCTAAAGACGTATGAGTCCACCATTCTTAACCCTCATTTGGAAGATCAAAGGAAAAGAAGCATTGCACTCAAGGCCTCCACATCACGACCTCAAGTCATTGAGGATTCAAGCGATGAGGATAACGAGTTTGGACTCGTTATTAAAAAGTTCCACAAGTTCATGCGTAAAGAGTATGAACAGAAGGGAAAGAGGCAAGGAGGACCACCCAAATGCTATGGGTGTGGAGAAGTTGGGCACATCAAACCTAAATGCCCAAACACAAAGACGGAAAAGAAGACTGTCAAGAAACAAAGAGCCTACATCTCTTGGGGAGGTGACTCTGGGGATGAGTCAAGCGACGAAGATGAATATGAGACCGCCAACTTATGTCTCATGGAACATGAGGAAGCACAAGAAGAGGTATGTGAAACTTCTTCTAAAGATTCTTATACTTATGAAGATATGCAAGACGCCTTTGATGAGTTATATGGCGAATTTGTTAGCGCTTCTAAAACCATTAAGGATTTAAAGAAACAACTCTCTTCAAAGGAGAAGGTTTTGGAAAAATTAAGCCAAGATAATGAAAAATTAAGAGAAGAAAATAAATTTTTTGGCAAAAGAAGCGCCGACAAACCCGAAGGTTCAAACGGAAGTTGCAAGTCTCGCAAATCTCTCAAAGACCAAGTTGAAAATCTTAAGGGTACTTTGAACAAATTTAATACTTCTCATAAAAACCTCAATGATGTACTTGGCAATTTGAAATCTACTAAACATGGCTTAGGTTTCGAAAATGATATTAATATGAATAAAAAAGTTGAGCCAAAACCTAAACAACCTAAGGCTCAACCTAGGAAAGATAAAATTAATCTTAATAGACAACCTAGAAATGATAATTCTAGGAACACTAGACAACCTAGAACAAACACTAGGAGAAATGTTGAGACCTTTAGAACACCTAGAAACGGCTTTCAAAAAGTGCATCAAAACTACGCTTCTCAAAATAGGGTAAATGAATTTAGACCACCTAGAAGCCATTATCAACCTAGGAGAATGCATAATCCGAATGTCATTTGCCATTATTGTGATAGGATAGGTCATATAGCTCGGGTTTGCTTTACTAGGCATAGACATCTCACGATTAAACAATCACACTACCACTTTGCACCTAACACCCAAGGACCCAAAATGACTTGGGTACCTAAATCTCATTGAGTTGGTATGTAGGTGTGCTTGAAGGCATCAAGTGTACTTTGGTACCTTGATAGCGGATGCTCCAAGCACATGACCGGAGATGCATCCAAATTTCTACAAATAAGACCCGCCAAAGGAGGAAACGTAGTCTTTGGAGACAACAGCAAAGGAAAAATAATCGGCATTGGTTCGGTTGGTAAGGATGAAACCTCCTCTATTGATAATGTTTTATTAGTTAAGGGTCTTAAGCACAATCTCTTGAGCATAAGTCAATTATGTGACAAGGGAAATCGTGTGATTTTCAATTCTAAATCATGTACGGTTGAACGCCTTAGTGATAATAAGGTTATTTTACATGGTGATAGAATTGATAATATTTATATGGTTAACCTTGAAAATTCTTCATCAAACTTTGCTAAATGCCTCATAAGTAAAGAGGACGATATGTGGCTACGGCATCGAAGAGTAGCTCATGTTAACATGAACATGTTGAATAAATTAGTTTCACAAGACTTAGTAGTTGGTCTCCCAAAACTCAAGTTTGAGAAGGACACCATTTGTGATTCATGTCAAAGAGGGAAGCAAGTAAAGGCCTCTTTTAAATCGAAAAATGTTGTCTCAACAACAAGGCCTTTACAACTTTTGCACATGGATCTCTTTGGACCATCAAGAACAAAAAGTTTTGGTGGAAACTACTTTGCCTTTGTCATTGTTGATGACTACTCTAGGTACACATGGACATTATTTCTAACTCACAAAAGTGAGACGTTTCAAGTTTTTAAAAGTTTCCTTAAACGTGTTCAAAATGAAAAGAGCACAACAATTACATCCATAAGAAGTGATCACGGTGGAGAGTTCGAACGAAATCTCTTTGCGGGTTTTGTGACGAACTTGGCATTGAGCATAACTTCTCCGCTCCACGTAAACCACAACAAAATGGAGTGGTGGAACGTAAAAATCAATGTCTCGAGGAGATGGCTAGAACTATGCTCGACGAAGCAAAAATTCCTAAATATTTTTGGGCGGATGCCGTGAGTACCGCAAGCTATGTGTTAAACCGAGCCGTCATAAGACCGATACTCATGAAAACACCATATGAACTTTACAAGGGAAGAAAGCCAAACCTCTCCCATCTTCGAGTTTTTGGTTGTAAATGTTTGGTTCATAATAACGGAAAAGATAACTTGGGGAAATTTGATGCAAAATCCGATGAAGGCATCTTTCTCAGTTATACATTGCGTAGTAAGGCCTATAGAGTCTTTAATAAACGCACCTTAACTATTGAGGAGTCCCCTCATATTGTATTTTCCAAAAATGATACTCGCTTGGCGAGAAAGGATATTTGTGATGATCTTGCATATTTATTGGAGAAGATTAATCTTCAAAGCGATGTGGAAAAAGAGAGCCCAAAGGAAGTCCAAGACGAAGTCATGGAACAACCTTTGAAAGAGAAGCAACCACAAGAGGAAGAGACGGTGATGCCTAAAGCCCGGAGGACGTCCAGAAATCATCCTCTCGATAAGGTAATTGGTGACATTGAACAAGGGGTATGTACTCGAAAATCTCTTAAAGATACCATAGGTCACATGGCTTTTGTATCACAAATTGAACCTACAACCATTTCCAAAGCAATTGAGGATGAGCATTGGACCTTGGCAATGCAAGAGGAGCTTAACCAATTCAAACGTAATGACGTTTCGAAATTGGTGCCAAGACCAAATGATCATACCGTAATTGGCACAAAATGGGTGTTCCGTAACAAACTTGATGAAAACGATATTATAACTAGAAACAAAGCTAGGCTCGTAGCTAAAGGCTACAATCAAAAAGAAGGCATTGATTTTGAAGAAACTTATGCACCGGTAGCACGTTTAGAAGCTATTCGTTTATTACTTGCTTTTGCTTCATCTATGGATTTTAAACTATTCCAAATGGATGTCAAGAGTGCCTTCCTCGATGGGTTTATTCAAGAGGAAATGTATGTTGAACAACCCCCGGGTTTCGAAGACTTTGAATCCCCCGATTATGTCTTCAAACTCAAGAAAGCACTCTACGGTCTTAAACAAGCTTCCCGAGCTTGGTACGAACGCTTGAGTAAATTTCTTTTGGACAATGAGTTCAAAAGGGGGAAAGTTGATACAACACTCTTTATCAAGAGTAAAAACAAAGATATCTCTTGGTTCAAGTTTACGTAGATGACATTATTTTCGGTGCTACTAACGAATTTTTGTGCAAGGAATTTTCGAAAATGATGACAAATGAGTTCGAGATGTCAATGATGGGTGAGCTCAATTTCTTCTTGGGATTGCAAGTGAAACAAATGAAAGAAGGGACTTTCATTTGTCAATCTAAGTATTGCAAGGAGTTGCTCAAACGTTTTGAGATGAACAACGCCAAAGCAATGGCTACTCCCATGAGCACATCCGATCACCTTGACAAAGACAAAAAAGGTAAGGAAGTAGATATAAAGAAGTATCGAGGTATGATCGGATCCCCTCTTTATCTTACCGCAAGTAGGCCGGACATTATGTTTAGCGTTTGTTTATACGCTTGGTATCAATCTTGTCCGAAAGAACCGCACTTAGCTGCGGTAAAACGGATAATGAAATACCTTGTTGGCACTACGAATGTAGGACTTTGGTATCCCAAAGGTTCTTCATGCCAACTCATTGGCTATTCCGACTCTGATTTTGCGGGTTGCAAATTGGACCGCAAAAGCACGAGTGGAACATGCCACATACTTGGTAGTTCCTTAGTATCATGGTTTAGTAAAAAGCAAGTAAGTGTTGCGTTATCCACCACCGAGGCCGAATATGTGGCCGCGGGGAGTTGTTGTGCTCAAATCCTTTGGATGAAGCAACAACTCTTGGATTATGGCCTTAGTATTGATCATATCCCTCTTCGGTGTGATAATACTAGCGCCATAATCTTGACGAAGAACCCCGTTCTTCATTCAAGGACGAAACACATTGAAATTAGGCATCATTTCATTAGAGATCATGTTCTCAAAGGTGATGTCGAGATTGAGTTTGTGGAAACAAAATATCAATTAGCCGACATTTTCACAAAACCTTTAGAGAAAGAGTCATTTTCCGCATTCGTAGCGAACTCGGAATACTTGATTCCACGATGATCTAATGCATGCATTTGTAAAATATTTTATTTGAACTATCACTAACTTGAGCGTCGGAGACGTCTAACTCTTTTTTGCAGGTCTCAAAATGGCCACAAGTCAGGGGGAACAAATTCAAACCATTTTGAGTTGCATTGGAAATTTTCTGGAATTTCAGAATACCATAATCGAAGATGTTGACGAGGTGCCGAAAATCGATGATGACGGTGACGGTAATGATGATGATGATGAAGCAACGGCGAGTGACGGAGATGACAACAGCTCCTAGAAGATTTTAGAGCTCAAGCTCGACTCTCCTTCTCTTTAGTTTATGTTTTGAATAATATTTTTTTGCTTCCATTATGTACTCCATCTTTATTCCCTTGTTCAATAAAATTTTTGCTAATGTCAAAAGGGGGAAGAAAAGGGCTATGCATAAATTGAGAAAGGGCTATGCATAAATTGAGGGGGAACTCATTACGTATTTGGCACAAACGTTTAAACACTATGCATATCCCCATCTCGGTTTGCCATTATCAAAAAGGGGGAAATTGTTGGAACACACTTTCAAAGACGTTAAACAAATGTCGTGTTCGTTTTTGTAGGTTTTGATGAATAACAAACCGACGTGGATGCAAAGTTGACAAATGCCAAATTGTGACAAACCAGCGTGGATGCAAAGCTGACAAAGGCCAAATCGTCGTGAATACGAAGATATCATTGAACAAACAAGGCGAGAATTATGGCTAACGGACCAAGGAAGAGTCCAAGTAAAGAAGAGTCAAGAAAAAGACCAAGAGATGCATTGAAGACATTATTGAGTTGTTTGCATTGTGATCTTGATCCGACAATGGATTCAAGTCTTGGCTTCTCTCTAAAATCATTTTATCAAATCATGCATATTTTTGTTGACCAAAGTTTTGTGACCATGCCCAAACCAAAAATTTAACCGTCGGCTTCTGTCGACTAGACGTCGGCTAGACGTCAGCTAGACATCGTCATGTTTTTTGACATTTTTATTTTAGCCAAAATGGTTTTTAAAATACTATCATTAGTTTTCACTTCTGGGCATATTTAAACATATTCCAAGTCATTATTTTATAAAAACCACACTTGATTTATGGTCGTCGTCTAAACACATGGAAAACGTCTTTGACAAAGTGACGCGATGTTTATGACCTTGGAAACTTGGTTTTTAAGAACTAAGTCTTGGTTTTCACTTTTTATACCATAAACAAGCTTTTCCAACACTTGGTTTTTGATTTGGAACACTTTGATATTTGGGTTGGTTTTCAAGGTTAAATAATCGATTATCATGTTCAAATAATCGATTATCTTGCTAATGTAGCAAAACCCCAACTTACAGAAGGTTCTGATAATCGATTATCACCTTCAGATAATCGATTATCACCTCAGATAATCGATTATCATTATCTGATAATCGATTATTCTGTGTTTCCAGCCCAAACTTGAAATTACAGAGAGGTAAAATAATTGATTATCTAGTTACCGTTGCCATCCAACGACTAGTTTTTTGAACGTTGAAACAAGATAATCGATTATGCACTTAAAATAATCGATTATTCTGTCTTTAATTCAAAATTCTTGTCCAACTATTGAGCAACGGTCACTTGATCCTTGAGGGCTATAAATAGACCCCAAAGCCTCTCATTTCCACAACAATTCTTCAACAATCTGATATACTTTCATTGCATTCAGTTCATTCATATTTCATAGCTTTTGAGAGCCAAAATCTTGAAGAAATTGTTGTGTTCTTGAGCGTTCTTAAGTCTACTCATATCTACTCTATAAGAGAGTCCTGTTCTTGAGTGCTAAGTGTTTGTATACACTTGAAGGGAAGTCTAATCCCTTGTTTTAAGAAGGAAGGTTTCATTCCTTCGGTTGAAGTCTTGGAGTGCGGTATCTCCGAGAAAACGTTGTTGAGGCTCGCGTGACTCGAGTTCTCAAGTTGTATTGGTTTGTTGAGCACCTTTAAGCTTAACGAAGTTAGTTGCAGCTCGAGAGAGTCTCTCGGGAGACTGGACGTAACCACACGTTGTGGCGAACCAGTATAAATTTGGTGTGCTCCCTCCTTACTCTTTTTTATTTCTGCATTTACTTCGATTTTATTCCTGCGATTTTTGTTATATGCTATTCACCCCCCTCTAGCGTTGGGCACTTATTCTAACAAAGCCAAGGGTCGAACATGTCGAGCAACCATCTTCAAAACGGTAACCGTTGAGTTTGCATATACTATCTGGCTGGAAAGGAATTCAAGAGTCTTCAACAAGACATTTCGATAGACATAGTGTATAATTGTAATGTTAGAGGTACCCCACGAATTAGAAAACAATTGCAACACCTTCGAATATAGTAGTGTTAGTTAGTTAGGATAGTAGAAACAGTTTAAATGTTAACTCACGGATAGTCAGCTGAGTTGAAGCTAGACTATGATTTTGTAATGTTACTTCATTGGTGATTAATGAAAAGCCCTAATTACCAAAAAATATCCTCCATATAGTTGAGCATAAAGAGTATGCTTTCTTCTTCACTGTAGAAAGAATGCTAAGAAATAAGATTTTCCATAGAAAAAAAAATTGTCAAAAAGCAGATCTATATTTTATATACATAGTATAGTATGGGGACCAGAATATACGTTAATGGAAAAATTGGATTCTTCAGTATATACATCACCTACAGGAAAGGAAATTGTAATGAAGTCATCCTACACACTACATAGATCATAATGTAATTTTTTCCACCGTATGTTACTTTTTTTTCTTTATTATAATATTATAATAATAGAATAGGAGTAATGAAATAGATTTTTTTACTTTCTTCTTTTTTTAATTGTCAATTATTTAAGCCTCTAATTAGAAAAAATAGATCTAAATATTGCCTTTTTAGCTCATGCTTTAAATTAAGTAAGTAGGACCATGAGTCCACTTGTCAAGAAATAAACTAGACTCACATAAATAATGTTGGTTATGTGACTCAAAAAAGCATAATTTCAAAAAGTATATATAAAAATTACTAAAAATAATAATTAAACAGAACATAATTTTGGATATATAATTTTAAAAGCATAATGAGTTCGTGATAAGAGACTAAAGTTAACGAAAGAATTACAATAAAATACATATGATTTCATACCATAGCAAAAAATGGCTCATATTTTTAAGTTTAACCCAACCTAGCCAGTATTATACATACTTCGAAAACACTAGCAAATTTAAAACTTGTGTTCTTACAACCATTATTTTTAAAAGCTATGGAGTTAAATATGTCTTCTCACAACCATTTCTTTCACTCTCTCTTCTTCTCACATCTTCTACATATGTTTCAAGGGGCCGTTCTGAATTACTGCTTCTTACCCTGTGTCACCTGGTTGCAATGTATGAAAATTAAAGAGTAGAAGTCCATCATTAAAGGACATTCAAAGCTTTGCTTTCGAAAATAGGATTTTTAAGTTTATTAATTATTTGGATTGGGTGTTGTTCCAGTTGATTGAAAATATCAAAAGGTGTTCAAATTTAAATTTAAAATGATTTGGGGTATGTTTGAGTTGAATTTTGGAAAAGACGCAAGGTAGAAGACGAAGTCAGTTTTTTCTATTATCTTGTGTAATAATGTTTATGAGTGTATAAACACATCCTATACACTATTATACATTTTTATACAAGCGTCTCGAGACGAACTTCTTTAACTATTTTCAGTTGTAATTCTTGTTCAAAACCTGTCCAAATCTCAACTAAATGACTTCAAATTTTATAAACAACCTCCTTATATTATTTCTAACACTTCTAAATAACACCCACTCAAAATTTCTCACAAAATCAAATTCGAAATTTGAACCCACATGTTTAAGCTTGTTAAACAACAACAACAACAACAACCCAGTATAATCCCACTTAGTAGGGTCTGTGGAGGGTAGTATGTACACAGACCTTACCCCAACCCTTAGGTAGAGAGGCTGTTTCCAAATAGACCCCCGGCATCCTTCCCTCCAAGAACTTCCCACCTTGCTCTTGGGGAGTACCATCAGAGCAACCCCTCTTGTCAATGTTTAAGCTTATTAAGATTTTTAATTTTCACCATTCAAATAGATTTGGTCTGTTAAATTAATATTTGAGTTACACTTACTAATTCAAAAATTAACTTAAAAACTTGAGCAATCTTTTTTAAAAATTAAATAATAATTCCTAGAACATATTGAAGCTGGATGTTGAATCTTAGCCTATTATTTTTGGGTTAATTGGTTGTAAATTGAAATATGTGCTATAAAATTGAAAAGCATGAAGCTCAGGTGTTCGCATAAGAAATTTTTTCAAAGTTAAACACATGATCTAAATCTACCATATATTTACAGTAATGCACTAATCCTCTTGAAATCCTAGTTTTGCATCTAATTGTACCTCTGGGTGTGTTGTATTAGTGAAAACGATTAGAGGGGGGCTTGACCTTACCTCAAGTTACAGTACAATGATACCACAACAACAACAACGACAACAACCCAGTATAATCCTTCTTAGTGAGATCTGGGGAAGGTAGTGTCCTACCTTTCGGTAGAAAGGCTGTTTCCAAATAGACCACGGCATCCTTTCCTCCAAGAACTTCCACCTTGCTCTTGGGAAGACTCGAACCCACAACCGCTCGATTGAAAGTGAGGGTTGTTTACCATCACCTAAAAAACCAGAAGGAATAAAAAATTACAGTTTCCTTCCGGGAAAAGATTATATACATTAACTAACATAGAAGTTAGCCTTGTCTTATTTTGTCCTACTACTAGTCATTTGAATTTGGTCAAGCTGAAATGCTCCTTTCGCATTTCTGGGCAGTTGATGATAAGAGTCGGTAAATCAATTGGTGTCCCGTTATATATTGATGCCAACTTGGCTCAACAGTCTGCTACCTGAGTACTCTTCTTATAGTAATGAGTAACATGCATTCCACTCTGCTCTTTGATGTCAAGAATGTGGTCGATGGATGACCTGTTTAAGCTTCAGAATTATGTAATGGCTATCTTGCAGCATGTCGGCAATCACCATGGAGTCAAGTTCCAAAGTGAAATTAGCATAGCCCTGTTGGTTACACCATTCATTCCAAACTCAGCTGCCAAAGCTTCTGCCATATTATTGCTCTTAGCATTTGATAGTGATAGAGAAGGCCACGAAAAATCTCCATTATTATACCCGGCTATGCCACCAATTCAAGCTTTGTCGTTATCGTTTAAGAGGCTACTACTGTTTAATCAAAAAATGATATTTTAATCAAAGTTAGAATTTAGAAGAATACGGGTTAGTGATAATCAAAGGAATGTATAAAAGGAAATAGTTTAAGTCATAAAAGAGTATTTCAAGAGAAAAGCAAGTAAACCAAGATATATTCCAATGATTTTGTGTCATCAACTGATCAGATGTCTCCCTTTTATAGGTTTCCTAGAGATATACGTTTTGCTCGAATCATAATGAGGCTATTACGAGTAATTAAAGGCATTGAATGTTGCGTTACATAATCATTACATTCAATACAAATTTCCTAACGTATTCCATATTTAATATCCATTAAATGTCGTATCTGCATTCTTTTATATTGTCAGATTCATTCCTTTTGACCATCATATATAAATGACTTTAACAGGTACAGGTGCTGAATTATTTGAATAACTACCCGTTCCTCTTCTCCTATCATTTGCTCGTACCTGTTGCAGCTCGTGCCTCTTGGCTAGTTATAATTTTTTGACCATTGAATCAGTCTACGTGTCTTGACACGTTTCCTTAAGTATAATTTTTTCCTTATACAAATAATCCCTCACTTTTCATTTATTCAGCTGTTGAATACTTGGGAAGTGAATTTCTTTAAAAGAGAAATTTTTTCACTATTAATGATATGACAAAACTGACGCTTCAATTGTCGCTTCCATTTAATGCTACGTACACGTGTCATTATGCAGTTTTGTAGCCATTTTCAAGGCTTTTCCTACGGCTCCACTATTCTCGAAGTGCCACTTATTATTATTATGGTCCTTTTATTATTGTACTTTTTTCCTTTTGCAGGTTGCCCATCAGTATAAATATAACTTATTTCCTTGTCTTTTACCACATAAAGCTTATTGAACGCTTCAATTTTTCAAATCTCTATTAACTTCTTCCTCACTTTAATCTTCTTCTTCATGACTTCTCCGAAACCTAACCTTAGGAGAACTCTTATTTTAGATAAGTTCCCCAATGCCCCCATTAGGCATAGAAGAGGTAGTAGACTTCGTACCTTAGCGTCTGCTCGCAGTGGTAGCACATCCACGCCTTCTCCTAGTTCTGGTCTCTCTTCTAGAACTAGAGGTTTCCTTTCTCAAAGGTCTTCTTCTAAGAACAAAGAACCCTCTGAGCCCTTACGTGAGCCTTTAGTTGAAGAGATAGTCCCAATAGAACTATTTTTACCATGATAGGGAATCTCTTAGGAACCAAGTTGCCACTTTAGATCGTGCCGATGCTTTCTCCACTCAAATTACAGAAATTTTAGCTCCTATAGTTCGTAAAGACTATCATTGGAGCAATGATTTTCCCATTATCATTCCTAATATAAATCAGAGGATCACTTTTTACATGATTGGATTATCTTTTGTTTATACATACACTTTCACTCTAGGTTTCAAACCAGCCATTGACCCGATCATTCAAGATTTTGCCATTTTTTCAATGTTTGTTTGGCTCAAATTGGTCCAATTGTATGGAGGATTGTCACTTTTTTGAGGCACCTCACCAAAATAGCAGATGTTGGCTTTACTTTCACTCACCTAATTTACCTCTACTCTCCTAGGCTTTTCCGCAATAACGTTTTTGCCCTAGCGGCCAGGAGCAAGAGGCTTTTAGTGAGCCCTGAAGATGACAAAGACTGTGGCTTGTATGCTAGATTTGTTGCTTCCACCACTGCTGGCTTAGTGGGTGAAGATAACGTTCCTTTCCCTGAGAAGTGGAATTTTGCACGTAAGTTTTATATCCTTCTCGTGCCTTTTTCCTTAAAGTTTATTAATTTCTCTAATATCGCTTCTTTTCTTTTCTTAGCAACCATGAGAGTTGTAGAGGATGTACCCAAATTCTGTGGTTGGGTAGAGAAGTTGCTAAAGACCGCTCCAATGGATGTAGGTCCTAGAAAAACCTTTCCAACTGTTACCATTGGAAAGTAAAGACTCATGGTAAGAGTTTCTATTTTATCTTTCAGAAAATATAAATATTTTCCTTTGTTGTTCTAACTTTCATCCTTCTTTTTATCAGAATTTGCTATTCGAGGAGTTACTGCTGAAGCCGTTGCGGACTCTCATGACTCTTCGGGTACCTGTACCTCTTTAGCCCGAGAAATAGTCTTGGGTTCTTCTTTTGCCAAAAGAAAAGCTTCTGAAAAAGAAAACTCCAAAGAAGAGGATGAAGGAGACCACGAGCTAGAAGACGTATCGTCTCTGATGACGAAGATGAAGTCTCACCTCATATTCCTCTTACCGAGCCTGTTGATACCCCATTTATTATTCCTGATGATAGCTTCACTCCTCATGATACTAGTGAGTCTATTGATCAACTTTTTATAAGTGATTTTGATAGTAAAACTTTAGGGCATGTTTTAGATGAACTTCCCTTATCTTCCTTTTCAACTCCTAACACATGTGATTCTTTCCTTACCTAACCCAACTGTTTCTGTTCCGCCCTATACTATTTTTACTCCGTCCACTGCTCCTCCTTTGATAATTCCTCCACCTATCGTTCACCATATAGAGGTTGGCTCTTTCAGTAGAAGTACTGTGATGAGGAGCATAACTATTGAAGTTCCTACTAACAGCAGCCTTTTGAGGAAGTCAGGTCAAGCAGACGTTTGGCTCGAGCCATTAATTGGACCAATCGAGAAAGCAAAACTAGAGAGTTATAGCTGCCTGACTCTAATAAATGACATACTGCATGCCACTTTGAAAGTATTTTCCTTCTTTCTCTTCTTTACTTTGTAAAAATTTCTATCTTTGGGATTCTTATTTTTCTTCCTTTTTTCTTAGGCCAATCTTATTGGCAAAGAGCTAATGAACAGAATCTCCCTCTTAGAGAAGGTAGCATGTGATTCAGAGAAGGTTGCGCGTGATTCTCAGTTGGAAGCAATAAATTGGAAGAAACAATTTGACAATGCTCAAAGTACCTTAGAGCTGCAGGTACAAGCATTAACTTCAGAGCTAGCGGTTATCAAGGCTTCCTTAAGCCAAGTAGAAAAAGAAAAAGTAACGTCGTGAATCCTCAACAGCTATCTAAGGCTAGCGAGGAGAACAGGGAGTTAAAGTCTCTGTTGAATCAAATAGAAGTTTATGCTGAAGAGCTCGTACAAAACTTAACACAAGCACAAGAAGATCTTCGAGTCTCTACTGATAAGGTACGTGCATTAGAGAGCTCTCATGCTTCTCTTCAAGGTTCTTGTAATTCCACCTTGGCCGAAAATGAAGAGCTCAAGAATGAGGTTGCTGCTCGGGAAAATGATTATGAGATCCTTGAAAAACATTTGATGTTGAGGTAAGTTGGGTTTTCTGAATTCACGTCGTGATACCCTAATTGAAGCTGGTCAAGAAAACTTCGACCTGGAGTCAGAATTAGCTAAGTTTAATGAAACCATTCAACAAATTTAGCAAACAGAGGACTTTCCTTCTCTCGTGATTGAAGCTCCCGTGGTTGAAGCTCATATGGGTATCACATATTCGAGCCCAATCGAACCTACTACTGCAAGCCAAGTTGAAACCGCATCTGATGATGCTCTTGCCCAAGTTGAATCTGTTGCTGCGAATTAAGATCAACCCGTAACGGTTGATGCTCCTGTCCAAGTTGAATCTGTTGCTGTTGATGTGTCTTCTTCAGTTCCCTTATCTTCTTAGTGAAAAATTTACATTGTCTTGAATTCCATCTTTTTTGCAGGTACCACTTTGGAAAGTTATGTTAAAAACCCTTGGCTTCATTTGTGCATTTATTTTAGAAAATTGTAATCAAACCCTTAGCTTCATTTGAGGGTTGGTTTTGGAACGCAAGTCCCCAAGTCTTTTATAGGGAAATCTATAGAAACAATTTTGTAGTATTATGACTAAGTTTGTACTTAGCCTTAATGTTCTTTTTATTAAGAAGTTCTTCATGTTATTATTTCAAACTTCTATTATGTTTACTCTTGCTTTTTTTCTTTTTAAGGACTTACAGAATAATTTTGCATTCTTTTTCCTATAAAAATGCTTCTGTTAATATCATGGCTAATTAACTTAAACGTGAGTTTTATAATAAATGGCCCTTTTATATTTCGACACTTAATGAAGAATACGTCTCAACTTCATAATGGTGTTATCATGCGATAAAAGAAATAGAAACACATATGTTTCTTTGAAATAACTTTGATAAGGTTTCAATAATACTTAACAAGTTTTGAATAAAACTTTACATGTATTTAAGGTACATCTATAACTTTCTCGTAACTATTTTTCTTGTAACGGATTTTTAGGAAAAAATAATAAACACGAGGTTTTTCTTTATTACCCGTTTCAGAACAATAAACACAATGTTTTTCTTTATAACCTGCTTTAGTACATAGCTTTTACCCTAACTACAGTGGGGTTTTCTTTAGTCGTGGCTCGTGAGTTCGTGTCACTTTTACTCTGTACTTGACTTTTTCAGGCTTGATTTTCCTTCAATCTTTTTTGACTTCATTATACATACGGGTGTATATTATGTAGTCCCCCAAGTGTTGAAATGTTGAAGTATGAAGCCTCGAGCAATTGATTGTTTCTCTCATTTGGTCCTTTTCCTGAAAAGGAAAAACATACGTGACTCGAAGGTGCAATTATAGATGAAGACTAACCCGTTTGAATTTCTATCCGAATAATTGTAACCCTACACCAGGAATTTTAAGTTATTCTATGTGCCTTAAAGGTCATGACTCATCATTTATTATGGGCTAGCTTTTTGCCTATCATCTAAAATCATTAGTAAAATTGTAACAATTCAAAAACATTAAATGCAAAATGGTGATACCTCACCACGGGTATTCCTCAGAAGTAATATCTCTTTAAATGAACAACATTCCAGTGTGAAGGTAGTGTTTTTCCATCCATTGTCTCCAATTCATATGCTCCATTTTCTGCAATATCACGAACTCTATAAGGTCTTCCCCAGTAGGACTTAATTTACCCACGTTGGTTGCTTTTGCAGATTGAAAAACCTTTTATGCACGAAGTCCCCAACATAAAAGAATCTAAGCGTGCTTTCCTGCTGTAATATCGTTCTATGACTTGTTTTTGTGCTGCCATTCTTATTAATGCAGCTTCTCTCGTCCCTTCAAGTAAATCTAGATTGATCTGCATCTCATCGTCATTAGAATCTTGTATCTCTTGTGTGAACCATGTGCTTGGTTCTCCTATCTCAACTAGAATTAAAGCCTCAGCTCCTTAAACCAATGAAATTGGTGTTTCTCCTGTGCTTGTTTTTGCAGTTGTGTGATATGCCCATAAAACTCTAGGTAATGCTTCACGCCAGCTACCTTTTGATTCCTCTAATCGCTTCCTTAAATTTTTTATAATAACCTTGTTTGTTGATTCTGCTTGCCCATTACCCACCGAATGATAAGGTGTAGACATAATCCTTTTGATTTGCCAACTTTGAAAGAACTCTGTGATTTGAGCTCTAATAAATTGAGGTCCATTATCACATACGATTTCCTTTGGTACACCAAATCGGCATATGATATTCCACCAAATAAAATCTTTGACTTCCTTTTCTCGCACTTATTTAAATGTTCCTGCCTCCACCTATTTAGTAAAATAATCAGTAAACGAGTAGAAACTTTACCTGTCCTTTTGCTTATGGTAATGGTCCTATTTTATCCATTCCCTATTTCATGAATGGCCACGGTGCAATTACTGGATTTAATAATTCCGCATATATATTCATATTTTTGCCGTACTTTTGGCATTTATCGCATTTAGTCACGAAACATTTTGCTTCTTCTTCCATCTTAGGCCAATAACAACCTGCTCTAATAAGGGTTCTTACCAATGACCTCTTCCTGCGTGATTCCCACAATTTCCCTCATGTATCTCTCTCATTACATACTCCATTTGAGAAGGACCAAGACATCTTGCTAAAGGTCCACCGAACATCTCACAATATAAATTGCCTTGCTTTAAACAATACCGGGTAGCCTTTTTTTAAGCGCATGAGCTTTCTTTTTATCATCAGGAACGGTTTCATACTGCAAAAAAAAAAAGCAACAATCTCGTTCCTCAAATCCCAAGTTAAATTTTTAAAATTTACCTCATTTTTATCAGGGTCGAGAACTGAATAAAATAAATGTATAACTAGGGCGTTTGTATCGCTTGTCACATCAACCACAGACTCGGGGTTGGCTAAAGAGTCCGCTTTAACATTTTTATCTCTTGGTATTTGTGTAACTTTTCAAGTTTGAAATTTCTTTATCAATTCCCATACCTTTTCTAGGTACTGTTGCATTCTCGTTTCCCTGGTTGTATAAGTCCCCAGCATTTGATTAACCACGAGTTGTGAATAACTCTTGATATAATTTGATTTATTCCAAGTTCTCGTAGGAATTTTAGACCTGCAATCACAGCCCCATACTCCGTTTAATTGTTAGTTATGGAGTTATATTTAATAGCTTGTCGAATGGTTTCACTCGTAGGTGGTACCATAATGGTTCCTAGACCTGCACCTTTTACGTTAGATGAACCATCAGCAAATAAAGTCCAAGTTCCTGGGTAGCTCTATTAAACACCTGTAATTCTTTTCTACTTCTAATTGCATACACTGGCTAAAATCAGCCACGAAATCGGCTAATACTTGTGATTTTATAGGAGTCCTAGGTTGATAGGTGATTTTGTATTCACTTAACTCTATAGCCCTTTACTTGGCAAATCTACCTGATAATTCATGTTTATGCAATATATTTCGTAAAGGGTAGGCAGCTACTACAGCAATAGGATGATATTGAAAATAAGGTCTTAACTTCCTAGATGACATGATTAATTCAAGTGCAAGTTTTTCTAACTGAGGATACTGCGTCTCCGCATCTAACAAAATTTACTGACATAATAAATGGGGGATTATTTACTTTACTCCTCTCGGACCAATACAGCACTTACCGCTACATCTGAAACGACAAGGTAAATAAGTAGTCTTTCTGCTGCCTTTCGTTATGCCAGTAAAGGTGTATTTGTCAAGTATGTCTTCAAATTCCTGAGTGCATGATGACACTCTTCATTCCATTCAAAATGATCCTGCTTCTTAAGGGCCCAGAAGAATTTGAAGCATTTCTCCGATGACTTAGAAATGAATCTCCTCAAAGCTGCAATTCTCCCTGTTAACCTTTGAACTTCTTTCTTGTTTGGAAGTATATCAGGGATTTCTTCAATGGCCTTAATCTATGATGGATTTACTTTAATACAACTGTTAGAAACAAGAAATTCAAAAAGCTTACCCGATGCAACACCAAACGCACATTTCTCGGGGTTTAACTTCATATTAATTTGAGCAAAATTGAATATGTATCAGATAAATGAGATACGTGATCCTTTGAATACTGAGTTTTAACAAGCTATCATCTATATATACTTCTATGGTTTTCCTAAATGTTCTTGAAATATTTTGGTAACAAAACTTTGATACGTTGCACCTGCATTCTTTAGACCAAGGGCATTACCTTATAACAATAAGTCCCCATGTCTGTTATGAATGAAGCTTTTCCTCATCACCTAGATCTATTTTAATCTGATTATAACCTGAATATGCATCTAAAAAGCTAAATAGCTCATGACTTGCAGTCGCATCAATCAGTTGATCTATGTGTGGTATGTTGAAACACGTTCTCAATACATACTAAACGTGTGTTCATATTTGAAGGTTATGATAAATGAAAAACGACGCGCAATTGACATATGACGAGGTCCAAGCACAAGCGCGCAATTGACACATAACGAGGTTCAAGCACAAGACGAACAAAGATCATGATCAAGCAAAGAAATAAAGTTATACATGAGTCGTTCTTTAATTGTGATCTTGATCCGACAATTGACTCAAGACTTGGCTTCTCTCGTAAAATCATTTTTATCAAATCATGCATATTTAATTTAAAGCAAAATGATTTTCAAACATTTTATTTTAGCCAAAATAATTTTTTAACATGCCTCTCAAATCTGGACAAAGATAATCGATTATGTACTTTATAATAATCGATTATGTTAAGACAATGTACACCAGATTTACAAAGCTGAACAATGATCGATTATGTACCTTATGATAATCGATTATGTTAAGGCAGTGTACATTAGATTTTTCAAAGCTACAAGATAATCGATTATGTTGAGGCAGTGTCCATCAGATTTTTCAAAGCTATAAAATAATCGATTATGCACATTATGATAATCAATTATGTTGAGGCAGTGTCTATCAAATTTTACAAGACTGTAAAATAATCGATTATGTACTTTATGATAATCGATTATGTTAAGACAGTGTAGTCCGAAGTATTCAAAATATAAAAGATAATCAATTATCCTTATAGCATAATTGATTATGCAAATGACCGTTGTCAAAGTATTTTTAAACTCTGAAAGATAATCGATTATAAATAATCTGATAATCGATTATGCTAAGTAAAATCTGCATATGATTTTTTGAACGTTGTCAGGTAATCGATTATACACAATCTGATAAATCGATTATGCTAAGTAAAATCTGAATATGATTTTTTGAACGTTGTCAGGTAATCGATTATACGATTTGGATAATCGATTATGCTGCTTAAAAACTGGGAATGATATTTGAACGATTGGAAAATAATCGATTATGCAAATCAGATAATCGATTATCTTAGCACAAAATCAGCAATTCTTGATTGGCAATTAGGCAACGGTTGTGGGGGTTTTGAACACTATAAATACAACTCAAAATCAGTCTTCTACGTACAACAACTGATCATATTCTTGCTAAAGCTACATCATTTTATATTCATTTCATAAGTTTTTGAGAGCCAAACTCTTGAGGAAAGTTGTTGTGTTCTTGAGCGTATTTATTTTACTCATATCTACTCTTAAAGAGAGTCTTGTCTTGAGTGCTAAGTGTTTGAATACACTTGAAGGGAAGTGTTAATCCCTTGTGGTTGTAAGAAGGAACGTTTTCATTCCTTCGGTTGAAGTCTTGAAGTGTGGTATCTTCGAGCAAGGTTTTTGAGGCTTGTGTGACTCAAGTTCTCAGTTTGTAGCGGTTTGTTAAGCACCCGTAAGCTTAACGAAGTTAGTGGAATCTCGAGAGAGTCTCTCGAGGGCTGAACTAGCCACAGGTTGTGGTGAACCAGGATAATTTCGGTGCGTTCGTTCCTTATTATTTACTTACCGCACTTATTTCAATCCTGCAATTTTTAATTCCGCAAGTTTATATTGTTTTTTATTATAACGCTATTCACCCCCCTCCCCCTCTAGCATTAAGCATATATTCTAACAATTGATATCAGAGCCCAACTCTCTGAAAGACTTAACCGTTTGAGAGAAACAATCCATGGCTTCTACTCGTGACATTAATGCAGGAATAGGTGAAGGACAATGCTCCACAAGACCACCACTATTCGATGGCACAAACTATACGTACTGGAAGGAGAGGATGAGAATATTCATCCAATCGAATAATATTCATCTATGGAAGGTTATAACGAAGGGAGAACAAATTCCAACCAAAAAGGTTGAAAATGAATGGGTTCCAAAATCCGAAGATGAATACGATGCGGATGATATCCGAAAAGTGCAGAACAACGCTAGAGCCATCAACTTATTATATTGTGCTGTAAATGCTGATGATTACAGAAAAATATCATGTTGCACAACGGCTAAGCAAATGTGGGATAAGCTGGAAATCACGTACGAAGGTACGGACCAGGTAAGAGAAGCTAAAATTGATTTTCTAACCCATGCATATGAACTGTTTCACATGAAGGAAAGCGAGAGGATCGATGACATGTTCGAACGATTTTCAAAAATCGTCAATGACCTACATGCTCTTAAGAAGACCTTCACGGATAAGGAACTTGTCCGAAAAATTCTCCGAAGTCTCACTCCGGAATGGCGTTCCAAGGCCGACGCGATTCAAGAGTCTATCGGCATTTCAAACGTCACCATCGACGGACTAAGAGGTAATCCTAAAACCTATGAATCTACTATACTTAACCCTCCTTTTAATGATCAAAGGAAACAAAGGATTGCCCTCAAGGCAAGCACGTCTCAACCTCAAAATGATGAGGACTCAAACAACGGAGATAACGAGTTCGGACTCGTTATTAAGAGGTTTCAAAAGTTCATGCGAAAAGAGTATGAACGAAAAGGCAAACAACAAGGAGATCAAGTAAAGTGCTATGGATGCGGAGAAATCGGGCCAATTAAATCAAATTGCCCAAATGTCAAAAAGGAGAAGAAACCCTTCAAGAAACAACGAGCATACATATCTTGGGGAGGTGACTCCGGAGACGAGTCAAGTGAGGAAGAAGAAGACGAAACCGCAAATCTTTGTCTCATGGCGCACGAAGACAATCAAGAAGAGGTAAGTCAAATTTCTTCTAAAAATTTCTTTTCTCTTGAGGAAATGCAAAATGCTTTTGATGAATTGTATAGTGAATCCATTAGAGCTTCCGAAACTGTTAGAGACGTAAAGAAAAATTCCTCTTTGAATGAAAAAGATTTTGAAAAACAACTCTCTTTGAAAGAACAATATTTGGAAAAATTGATTTTGGAAAATGAGAAGTTGAAAGAAGAAACAAATTTTTCGGCAAGAGAAGCGCCGACAAACCCGAGAGTTCTAGTAAAAATTGTATTTCTTGCATGCATCTAAAAGATGAAGTAGAAAGACTTAAGGGCACCCTAGATAAATTCAATTCTTCTCATAAAATTTTGAATGATGTTCTTGTCAATTTGAAATCGACCAAACATGGCATAGGTTTCAAAAACGAGCCTAAAGAAAAACTTGAAGCCATCCCCCAACAACCCAAGGCTCAACCTAGGATAAATAAAATAAACATTCATCCTAGAAATAACCATCCTAGAATCAATATGCATCCGAGACCAAACACTAGAAGAAACTTTGAACATTTTAGAACGCCTAGAAATGGCCTTCAACAATCGCAACCTAGACATACTCGACCTAGAAACAATTATTCTAGAAACGCTGCATATCCTAGAACAAACAGTAGGAGAAATGATTTTCAAGGATTGCGCAATAGCCATATTGTCAAAAATAGAGCAAACGATTTTCGTACCTCCAACTACAACCAACCTAGAAGAATGCATAATCCTAATGTCATTTGTCATTATTGTAGCCGAATAGGACATATTGCTCCTGCTTGTTTTACTAGACACAGACACTTAACTGCATGTCAAGCACAACAGCTTTTTACACCTAACTCTCAAGGACCCAAAACAGCTTGGGTACCAAAAACTCATTAATATTTGTCTTGTAGGTATATTTGAAGGGATCAAGTGTACTTTGGTACCTTGATAGTGGATGCTCCAAACACATGACCGGAGACGCATCCAAGTTCCTTCAACTAGAACACAAGGAAGGAGGAAACGTTATTTTTGGAGATAACAACAAGGGAAAAATTATCGGCATTGGCTCGGTCAGTAAGAATGAATCTTCTTCCATTAAGCATATATTGCTAGTTAAAGGTCTAAAACATAATCTCTTGAGCATAAGTCAATTATGTGACAAGGGAAATCTTGTTCTGTTTGATTCGGAAGAATGCTTAGTTTTTCGTCGTAGTGATTTTAAAATTATTCTTCGTGGTTTTAGAATTGATAACATCTATATGGTTGATCTTGAAAACTCTTCATCAGAGTATGTGAATTGTCTTATGATTAAAGAAGATGATATATGGTTATGGCATTGTAGAGTAGCTCATATCAACATGCATCTTTTAAACAAATTGGTTTCACAATTAGTTATTGGTCTTCCAAATTTGAAATTTGAAAATGACACTATTTATGATTCTTGTCAAAAAGGGAAGCAAACAAAAGCATCTTTTAAATCTAAGAATATTGTTTCAACTACAAGACCTTTGCAACTTCTTCACATGGATCTCTTTGGAGCATCTCGAATTGAAAGTCTTGGTAGAAATCGTTATGCTTTTGTTATTGTTGATGATTATTCTAGATTTACATGGACACTATTTCTTGCTCACAAAAGAGAGGCTTTTCAAAATTTTAAATGTTTTCTTAAACGTGTTCAAAATGAAAAGAACACAACCGTCACTTCCATAAGAAGTGATCATGGGGGAGAGTTCGATCACAATCTCTTCGCGGACTTTTGTGACGAACTCGGTATTGAGCACACCTTCTCTGCTCCACGTACACCACAACAAAATGGAGCAGTGGAACGGAAAAATAGGTGTCTCGAAGAGATGGCTAGAACCATGCTCGATGAGGCTAAGATTCCCAAATAATTTTGGGCGGATGCCGTGAGTACCGCATGCTACGTTTTAAACAGAGTAGTCATAAGGCCAATACTCATGAAAACTCCCTATGAACTCTATAAGGGAAGGAAACCTAATCTCTCCCATCTTAGAGTATTTGGTTGTAAATGCTTTATTCATAACAACGGAAAAGATACTTTGGGAAAATTTGATGCCAAATCGGATGAAGGAATTGGTTATTCATCACGTAGCAAAGCATATAGAGTATTCAATAATAGAACTGAAATTGTTGAGGAATCCCCTCATATTGTGTTTCCGAAAATAATGCTCGCTTGGCGAGAAAAGATTCTGGTTTTGATCTTGCAGGTATTTTAAACACAATAAGTCCTCAAGACAAAGCACAAAAGGAAAATCTAAAGGAAATTCAAGATGAAATCTTGGAATAATCATTGGAGGAAGCGCCACCACTGGAGAAAGAAACGAAACTACCCAACGCGTGGAGGACAATCAAAGACCATCCTCTCGACAAGGTAATTGGCGACATTGAACAAAAGGTAAGTACTCGAAACAATCTTATGAACACCTTAGGACATACTGCTTTCGTTTCTCAAATTGAACCATCAACCATTTCCGAAGCAATTGGGGATGAGCATTGGACCTTGGCAATGCAAGAGGAGTTTAACCAATTCAAACGAAATGACGTTTGGGAATTGGTGCCAAGACCCGACAATCATACCATAATTGGTACGAAGTGGGTTTTTCGAAATAAATTAGATGAAAATGGTGTAATCACTAGAAACAAAGCTAGGCTTGTAGCAAAAGGTTACAATCAAGAAGAAGGAATTGACTATGAAGAAACATATGCACCCGTAGCAAGGTTAGAAGCTATTCGTTTATTACTTGCTTTTGCCTCTTCTATGAATTTCAATTTATATCAAATGGATGTAAAGAGTGCTTTTTTAAATGGTTTTATTCAAGAAGAAGTTTATGTTGAACAACCCCCGGGCTTTGAAGATTTTAAATCTCCCGATCATGTTTTCAAACTTAAGAAAGCCCTTTATGGTCTTAAACAAGCTCCCCGAGCTTGGTATGAACGATTGAGCAAATTTCATTTGGACAATGAGTTCATTAGGGGGAAAGTTGACACCACATTGTTTATTAAGCATAAAAACAATAATATTTTATTAGTTCAAATCTATGTGGATGATATTATTTTTGGTGCTACGAACAATGCTTTGTGCAAGGAATTTTCTGATTTAATGAAAAGCGAATTTGAGATGTCTATGATGGGTGAGCTAACCTTCTTCTTGGGGTTGCAAGTGAATCAAATGAAAGAAGGAACTTTCATTTGTCAATCTAAATATTGCAAAGAGTTGCTAAAACGATTTGAAATGAGCAACGCCAAAGCAATGGCCACTCCAATGAGCATATCCGATCATCTTGACAAAGATGAGAAAGGTAAGGAAGTCGACACCAAGAAGTATCGAGGTATGATCGGATCCCTTCTTTATCTTACTGCTAGTAGACCCGACATAATGTTTAGCGTATGTTTATGCGCTCGATATCAATCATGTCCGAAGGAGTCGCACCTAACTGCGGTTAAGCGGATAATGAAGTATCTTGTTGGTACTATAAATGTGGGACTATGGTATCCCAAAGGCTCTTCATGCCAACTTGTTGGCTATTCCGACTCCGATTTTGCGGATTGCAAATTGGACCGCAAGAGCACTAGTGGCACTTTCCATTTGCTCGGTAGCTCTCTTGTCTCTTGGTTTAGAAAGAAACAGGTAAGTGTTGCGTTGTCCACAACCGAGGCTGAATATGTAGCCGCGGAGAGTTGTGCTCAAATCCTTTGGATGAAACAACAACTCTCGGACTATGGACTAAGTATCGATCATATCCCTCTTAGATGTGATAATACTAGCGCCATAAGCTTGACGAAAAACCCCGTTCTTCATTCAAGAATAAAACACATTGAAATTAGGCACCACTTTATAAGAGATCACGTTCTCAAAGGTGATGTCGAAATTGAGTTTGTTGAAACCAAATCTCAATTGGCCGACATTTTCACAAAGCCTTTAGAGAAAGAGTCCTTTTTCCGAATTCGTAGTGAACTCGGGATTCTTGACTCCACGTTGATCTAAGTCATGCATTGCATTTTTTTCTTTTCATTACTAACTTGAGCGTCGGAGGCGCCTAATTCTGTTTTGCAGGTATCGCCCCAAAGACAGGGGGAATTATAAAGCACTGGTGCAGAATAATCGATCTCTTTTTAGAATAATCGATTTCTCTTAAGTACATAATCGATTATCAAGTATCAATAATCGATTATGTTGACATTATATTGTCCCTTTTATAATTTCAATATTGGTTAATCATTAAACTAGTTATTTACTTATTTTTTTGCTAATGTCAAAAGGGGGAAGAATAAGGGCTATGCACTTAATACTTATTGGCATAAATTGAGGGGGAACTCATATGTTGAGGGGGAACTAATTGCATATCTATATACTTGTCTTGGATCGTCATTATGAATTCTCTAATATGCATATCCCGATATTGGTTTGCCATTATCAAAAAGGGGGAAATTGTTGAAACACGTTCTCAATAAATACTAAACGTGTGTTCATATTTGTAGATTTTTATAAATGACAAACGACGCTCAATTGACATATGACGAGGTCCAAGCACAAGCGCAGTTGACACATAACGAGGTTCAAGCACAAGACGAACAAAGATCATGATCAAGCAAAAAAATAAAGTTATACATGAGTCGTTCTTTAATTGTGATCTTGATCCGACAATTGACTCAAGACTTGGCTTCTCTCGTAAAATCATTTTTATCAAATCATGCATATTTAATTTAAAGCAAAATGATTTTCAAACATTTTATTTTAGCCAAAATGATTTTTAAACATGCCTCTCAAATCTGGACAAAATCGATTATGTTAAGACAATGTACACCAGATTTACAAAGCTGAACAATAATCGATTATGTACCTTATGATAATCGATTATGTTAAGGCAGTGTACATTAGATTTTTCAAAGCTACAAGATAATCGATTATGTACCTTATGATAATCGATTATGTTGAGGCAGTGTCCATCAGATTTTTCAAAGCTATAAAATAATCGATTATGCACATTATGATAATCAATTATGTTGAGGCAGTGTCTATCAAATTTTACAAGACTGTAAAATAATCGATTATGTACTTTATGATAATCGATTATGTTAAGACAGTGTAGTCCGAAGTTTTCAAAATATAAAAGATAATCGATTATCCTTATAGCATAATCGATTATGCAAATGACCGTTGCCAAAGTATTTTAAAACTCTAAAAGATAATCGATTATACACAATCTGATAATCGATTATTCTAAGTAAAATCTGCATATGATTTTTTGAACGTTGTCAGGTAATCGATTATACACAATCTGATAAATCGTTTATGCTAAGTAAAATCTGAATATGATTTTTTGAACGTTGTTAGGTAATCGATTATGCGATTTGGATAATCGATTATGCTGCTTAAAATCTGGGAATGATTTTTGAACGATTGGAAAATAATCGATTATGCAAATCAGATAATCGATTATCTTACCACAAAATCAGCAATTCTTGATTGGCAATTAGGCAACGGTTGTGGGGGTTTTGAACACTATAAATACAACTCAAAATTAGTCTTCTAAGTACAACAACTGATCATATTCTTGCTAAAGCTTGCATACTCTCATATACATCATTTTATATTCATTTCATATGTTTTTGAGAGCCAAACTCTTGAGGAAAGTTGTTGTGTTCTTGAGCGTATTTATTTTACTCATATCTACTCTTAAAGAGAGTCTTGTCTTGAGTGCTAAGTGTTTGTATACACTTGAAGGGAAGTGTTAATCCCTTGTGGTTGTAAGAAGGAACGTTTTCATTCCTTCGGTTGAAGTCTTGAAGTGTGGTATCTTCGAGCAAAGGTTGTTGAGGCTTGTGTGACTCAAGTTCTCAGTTTGTAACGGTTTGTTAAGCACCCGTATGCTTAACGAAGTTAGTGGAATCTCGAGAGAGTCTCTCGGGGACTGGACTAGCCACAGGTTGTGGTGAACCAGGATAGTTTCGGTGCGTTCGTTCCTTATTATTTACTTACCGCACTTATTTCAATCCTGCAATTATTAAATCCGCAAGTTTATATTGTTTTTTTATTATAACGCTATTCACCCCCCCCCCTCTAGCGTTAAGCGTATATTCTAACATGGTAGTGAAAAAGAATCTTTAGGGCAAGCTTTATTAAGATCTGTATAATCTACACAAACTCACCACTTACCGTTCTTCTTTGGAACCAAAACATTATTAGCTAACCAGTTAGGATACTGTACCTCACGAGTAGAACCAATTTTCAGTAATTTTTGGACTTCATCTTAAATCACCTAATTCTTGAAAGTTCCTTGATTTCTTTTCTTTTGTTTGACTAGAGGGTACAAGGGATCTTCATTTAACTCATGAGTCATCACCTCCGGTGGAATCCTTGTCATGTCATAGTGGGACCAAGCAAAGCAGTTCATGTTAGTTTTCAAAAATTCAATTAACTTACCTCTCATTCCTTGGCTATAATTAGCTCCGACGTAAACTTTCCTATCTGGCCATTGAGGAAATAACACGACAGGCTCCAATTCTTCTATTGTCGTTTTGATATTTTCATTTTCTTCTCGTTTTTTAATAGTATCAGCTCTAGAGTCTATATCTTTTTGCCGTTGCTCAGTTGAGGTTTCTGTTGTTGTGACCTCAACTGCCTTTTGAAGTTGCTATTTACCTTCATTTCACGTACTTGTATCTGCAACGGAGTTGATCGCCCTGGATATATGTTTATATCCACAAATTTGATAGATTTCCCATGGCGGTGGAAATTTTATTACTTGATTCAAAGTTGAAGGTACCGCATCCATTTCGTAGATCCATGGCCTTCCAAGAATCATGTTGTAAGCCATCTCCATATCTACTACCTAGAACTTTGTATCTTTGATGACACCTTCAGCGAATGTGGTGAGTGTTACCTCCCTTTTCATGACCATACTGGAATTATCAAATTCAGATAGAGTGTGGGCCTCTAGTATTATTTTGTCTTCATCTTGCATTTCACGCAATACTCTTACCAAAATAATATCCACGGAACTACCTGGACCAATCAAAACTCGTTTTACATTTGTATCATATACAATTAAAGATATTACCAATGCGTCGTTATGCGGTGTTAATACGCCATCTGCATCTGCATCTGCATCGTTGACTGTAATGATGTCTTCTTCTAACATGTGACGCACCCGTTTCCCTTAGGTAATTGTTATTTTTGAAATCTTGTTAGCGCCCGTGCATGATATACCATTGATCTCTTCACCTCCACTTATAACATTGACGGTCCTTTTGGGGGACGGTGTCTTTGGAGGCTCCTGTCTATTTTTCATGTAAGGTTACTTGCTTTTTTCACTAAACAACTCGGTGAGATATCCTTGCTTCAATAAATGATCAACTTCACTTTGTAAAAATCTGCAGTCGATTGTTTTATGTCCGTGGTCATTTATGAAACTCGCACCAATGATCAGGGTTGCGCATGTTTGGATTCGATCTCATTTCCTTTGGCCATCGAACTTATCTCCCACACTTCTCAAAACAGCCACGAGCTCGAAAGTGCTGACGTTGAAGTTATAGCCATCGAATCTTGCTTTTAAATTTGATCATTATCTTATGGTCATGAGTGTTTCGATCGTTCCTGAATCTCGAGCCTAAATCTCTATTCCTCGATGTACGATCGTGCCTCTGATTGTCTTGTGTTGATCATGAGTCTCTTCCCGCAGGTCCCATGTAAGGATCGTATTTATTTTTACCAGATTTTTTTTCGGTCTCCGCATGTCTTGAACTCACCTTTTCTTCTTTTTAAAATTGTGTAACAGTATCCTCCTCAATCCTCAGCTTCGTGCTATACCTGTTATAAATATCATTCCACGTTGTAGCTGGGAATTCTCGAAGGTTTTCTTTGAGTCTCGTCGTGGCTTCTGAGCTTTTTTCATTCAAATTTCTTGCGAAAGCTATGGCTGCAAGTTCTCAGATACGTGTAGCAATGTCATTATTTCATGCTAAAATCTGTCCACGAATTCTCTAAGCAATTATAAGTCCCCTTGCTTAATCTTGAAAATATCTTCCATTCTTTTTTTCACCTTTTGAGCTCTCGAGCGTGCTTTGATGAAAGAATCTGCAAACTCGGCAAAAGAATTTATAGAATTTTCAGGTAGAAGAGAGTACCATGGAGCACTCCATTAGTGAATGTTTCACCACTTAATATAGATTCAATCTCTTGCTTAGTCAAGTCATTGCCTTTTACTCCTGTCGTGAATGCAGTCACGTGTTCTCGTGGGTTAGATGTTCCATCATATTTTCGAATGTCAGGCCTTTTGAACTTTTTTGGAATTGGAAGAGGAGCAACACTTGGCTTTCAGAGATGTTGCGAATATCAATCCATATCTACTCCTTTGATTACAAGTGGCACCCCGGGTATCTTCTCTATGCGCTCACTTTGCTCCTTGAGTTTTCTCTGCAAGGTAGTACTAAGTTTTGTAAATTAGATTAATCACATTACCTGGTTTCCTCTTTTGTGATTCATTGGGAGTCCCTCCGTTGCCCGATTTGACAAGTCCAGAACGAGGATTTTCCATAGTGTTATTATTTGGAGTCGGCGAAGGGGTTGCAACAGGTAACCGGTTAACAAGCGCTTTAACATCTTTATTAACCTGAGCATCAATTAATTTCTGCAAAGCATCATCAAATGTTTCAGCATTCTCAAATTGAGCATGCTCGTTGATTTGAGACCCATCAAGGGTTCCCTCAAGAAATTATCGTGGAGAGCTTTGTGGAGTAGGAATCGAAGTGTTAATATCTTGTGGATCTCCCTGATTTTGTTGGTTTTCTTCATTTCCTCGAGTGGTGGCATTGTTGTTCGACATAGTTGACCAATAAGAAAAGTTAAGCGAGAAAAAATAGATTATCAGATTCCCCGTAACAGAACCAATTTATTAACCAAAAAATGGGATTTTAGTCAAAGCTAGAACTTAGAAGAACACGGATTACTGATAATCAAAAAATTTATAAAAAGAAATAATTTAAGCAGCAAAAGAGTATGTCAAGAGAAAAGTAAGTAAACCAAGATATATTCCAATGATCTCGTGTCTTCAACTTATCAGATGTCTCCCTTTTATAGGTGTCCTAGAGATATACGTTTTGCCCGAATCATAATGAGGCTATTATGAGTAATTAAAGACATTGAATGCTACGTTACATAATCATTAAATTCAATACAAATTCCTTAACGTTTTTCATATTTAATGTCCATTAAATACCGTATTTGCACTCTTTTCTACTGTCATATTCAATCATTTTGGCCCTCAGATATAAATGACTTCAGTATGCACGAGTGCTGAGTTATTTGAATAACTACCCGTGCCTCTTCTCATGTCATTGATTCGTACCTGTTGCAGCTTATGCCTCTTGACTAGCTGTAATTCTTTGATCATTCAATCAGTCTACGTGTCTTGACACATTTCCTAAGTATAATTTTTTCCCAATACAACCACCAATACCAGTATCATATATTTACTGCTAAAATCTTGTCAACTTAAGTATCACTTAGTATTGATTCTAAAGTTCTATTGCTTCACCCACCCTTCCCATAATTCTGCAATAAAGTTTTTTATGTTGAATCGCACTCCTGCAACTGTTTGGTCTTTATGGAAAATGATTGCGATATGTTGTTATGTAATCCTGCAATTCGAAAATACAAACTGATCCCCAAGCGTAATATTGTTACAATATGGTTAAAAATATACACTACTAATTGGTTTTGCCTATGATTTTGTGGCCGAGGATTACAAGGTACTATTTGTTAGCGGTGGTGTTCGGTACTTCGCTTTGATATTTGATATTCGGTTTATTAATTGTATATATCAAATACCGTATTAAAGTTAGTTCGGTACAATTCGATATTTTTTGTTCGGTTCGCAATGATTTCGTTTCGGAGTTATACATACAAGAATATGAACAATATGACGATATGGCCGTAGCTAATTGCGATGAAGGGGATAATCGTGAAGCAATAATTTAGTTTACGTAAATATTCCTCAAGTTTTATGTTAGTACTTTACTAAAATATAGTAATATCAATGTATTCTGATAAACTAAAAGAAATAAAATTTCTCCATTTTCTTATTCAATTCCAGCCATTTCAATTGTTTTCCTCTATATGTAGAGAAAGGATGAGATATTAACAATTATGCCGTTGTCAAATATCAAGCCTAGTGACTTTTACAGTTCAGCTATATGAAGTAATGCCACTTAAGACTCCAACCTGAAGCAATACATCAACGCCCACATAACTTTGGCGAAGCACATACAAAACAGAGGGCTCAAACTCAAACAAAGACTTCTACTTCTGTTAAACACTATTATTCCTTAAACTATTATTCCTTAAACGTAAACAAAACAGTTACTCTAACCCATAAATAAATATAAGGACTTAAACCAAAGCATATAAAAATAACGGAAAACGCCTAAAAATACCACTTAACTTATTGAAATAGAGTATTAATGCTATCCGTTAAAAGCTTGCTATTTTCATGCCATTACTGTTACAGAAATGGCTCATCTATGCCATTACTTGACTAACGACTGAAATTGTTTTTTTTTTAATTTTTGTAAGACCCACATTTTCACGTGTCGTGTTATTATTGGTCTGACTTAAGTCATCTGGTACATAATTTTAACTTTGGTTAGGCCTATCTACCCAAACCCAATCGGGTTAAAACATACCTAAATCATTAGGAATTTTTACATTAAACTATATTACCCTCCATGCTTGACTTTTAATATAGTTATATTCTGTATACCTAATTACCATTTATATATTATTTTAGGATTTTAATGATATTAATTAGTCTCTTAATTTTACTCAATCATATATTCCCACTCTCCCAAGTTTCTATCACGATTTCCTCTTCTAAAATCAGCGAAAATCTTTAACTCCTCCACCATTAACAATCATTAAAAAACTTTGAAGCTTTGAATTCGAATTTGGGTTTTAAAAATACATTTGTTTGTTTGGATTAGATGTTGTTGTAAAGAATTAAGAATTATCTCTACGTCTTTCTCTATCTCTCTATCCCAAATTTTAGTAATATAAAGCAAACGAAAAAAGAGTAGTAATTCTACCATTGACAGCCATTAAAAAGTTTTGAAGCTTTAAATTCAAGGGAAAAGGGTCAGAACTGCCCCTAACGTATTGACTCCAGTTTAAAAATGCCCTCCGTTAGCCTATTTTGAAAAATATGCCCCTACCGTTAAAAATTTGGCATATTTGTGCCCCTAAGTCTAACAACTGACTGTACTTATATTTAAAACGGTAGGGGCATTTTTTTCAAAATAGATTAACGGTAGGGGCATTTTTAAACTGGAGTCAATACGTTAGGGGTACAAATATGCCAGAATTTTAACGGTAGGGGCATTTTTTTCAAAATAGGTTAACGGAGGGCATTTTTAAACTGGCGTCAATACGTCAGGGGCAGTTCTGACCCTTTTCCGTAAAATTAAATTTGAATTTTCAAAAATCATTATTTGTTTAGATTGGGTTGTTGCAAATAATTGGGAATATAGTTTGGAGTGTATATCTCAATTTTGAGGGGTTTTGATAAAGATTAGATTTGGTTTTGGCTGAATTTCAGATTGAAACTCGAAGAAAAAAGAAGAAGACAAAGACGACGACGACGTGACATACATTATATTGCATAAATTATAGAAAACTATAGAAAAATATATTCTGTTATTTATTTATTTTTCTTTCATTTATTTAACTATTGAATGAAAGCTGAACAATATTTGTATATATTACTCGGACATCTAATTTATTTTGTAAATAATATATAAATAAAGTGTAGGACATTGATATACAAGCAGAATTTGATAGAATTTGTCTGTGCTGCAACAAATTTCAACGTTTACTTAACTCAAAACGTTTCTTTTTGTCTCGAATGTCATAAAATAATTTGTTGGTGCCTTAATGGTAGGCTTTGATTGGAAGAGATGATTAGAGGAAAATGGTGATAAAAGAAATTAAAATTGATAATAAGGTTATACGCTGAGATTTAAAAAAAAATAATAAAGAAAGAAAAAACTTATTGGAATTTGAAAATACAGTTGAAAGAATGACATACAATGCGTTCCTTACCATAGATATTGGTCTCTTGGTGTGGTATTAATTTCAGTTCAAAATAATTATTGATGTCATAGGATATCCACAAAATTTATGTATGCAATTGAAAAAATTGGACTAGTATATTAAAAAAAATGAATTATGCTAGAGAAGAAGTAAGAAATAGGAATAGATGTTCCAACTATCATTAAACTACTTAAATACAATATAATATTATTTAAATATAATTTTTATATATTGTTATCCAACTTTCATACAATAGTTAAATGAATAAAAGAAAATTAAATAAATAATAAGTTTTCTACAATTTTTACAATATAATGTATGCCATGTCTTCTTCTTCTTCGAGTTTGAATCTGAAATTCAGCCAAAACCATATCAAGTCTTCACCATAACCTCTCAAAATTGAGATATAAACTACAAACCATTTTCCAAATTATTTTCAACAACACTCAATCCAAACAAATAATGATTTTTGAAAACCCAAATTCGAATACAAAGATTCAAAGCTTTTTAATGCTGGTCAATGATGAAATTGCTGCTCTCTTTTTCTTTGCTTTATATTATTGAAATTTGGAATTGAGAGATAGAAAGACGTAGAAAAAATTCTCAATTATTTACGACAGCATCCAATCCAAACAAACAACACATGAAAATTGCATTTCTTTGTAAAAACACATTCCTATCAAACAACGTATGAAAATATACAGAAAAGGAAATATTAATGCGTGATTTGCATTATAGAAAATCCGAAAGAATATTTAATTTCTCAATCGCCTAAAATAAGAAAATTTACAACTATAATAAATTCTTATTTAATAAATTATTTATATTTTATAAAAATACTATTAACAAAATATTTGGTAATATAGTTTTGTATACAGTATAAAAACGAAAATTTCTCAATCATTAACCCAAACCTAATTTCATACCAAATCGCCTTTACTCTCCGGTCGTCTCTTCCACGTATATCATCAAATCTACCATCTCAGTAAAGCAAAATCTGTTGATGAGCATACCTTACATCGAGAATTCAAGTTACTGATAAAAATTGCATTACCAATATTGAACACTAAATAGGTTCCTTTGCCATCAAAGTTCGAATTGCCAGGAGAATTGCTTGAACTTGACACGCTAAATGATCCAAGCCTGCCACTCATGCCACTAATAGACATACTTCCACCATTTTCTCCAACAAAACTAAGTATTTTACTACCATTTCCACCTAAGAACCTTGCTGTAGCGGACCTAACACCACTGCTCACTCCAAAACTTGATGATGATTGGGGCTGCGCTGCATCGGTATATCCTTGAGATGAGCAAGGGTTACCTGAAAAAAAAATTACTATTATCTCATTGGTGGATCCTCGATTTCGGGTAAAAAGACAGATAATGAATTTTCAATTCGGAGTTAAAAGGCAGATAAGAACAAAACCAATTTACTGTAAAACTCAATTATTCAAACCCCCAAGAATATACCTTGAACTTGAAATTAACCTTCTTCTTGGGTATGTACCGGGTTGAAATTAACCTTGAACTTGAAATTAACCTTCTTTAACAAAAGAGATTAAGGTTGAAATTAGGTTTGGGTTAATAGTTTGGGTATGTTTTAATCGGATTTGGTTTGGGTAGATAGGCCTAAAGAAAGTTAAAATTATGTAGGGCATGGCTTAAGTCTAACCAATAATGACAGGATACGTGGAAATGTGGGTCTTATAAAAAAATTTAAAAAAAAAAAAGTAAATTCCAGCCATTGTCAAATAATGGCATAGATGAAATATTTTTGTAACGGTAATTGCATGAAAATAGCAAACTTTTAACGTATAACATTAGTAAGCTATTTTTGTGAGTGATACTTTTAGGTCTTTTTCATGCAATCTTTTAGCAATGACTTACTGTTAAAGCATTTTCAGTAGTAAAGCACATACAAAATAATTGTGAGTGGTGACCGGTGAGCAATCAAAGCAGCAATTATAAGTCTTAAACAGTTAGATCATGTCACGTGGCACTGCTAAAGCAGTAACAACAACAATAATAACTCAATATAATTTTATAGTTGAATTTGAGATAGGTAATATATACATAAATCTTACCTTTACTCCGAGAGGCAGAATGACATTGCTGAAGCAACATTGTCTTCAAATCAAAGCACATAAAAAATAAATTTGGGTATAAGCCTTAAGAGGTTATTTGGGTACAAATATGAGATTTTAGAGTTTGAGTTATGGGTTGGACTCAAATTAAAATTAGGCTACTTCATATGCATACTATAAAGTATGGTATTTCGGTATACCAAATTCCAATACGACCGAATAGAAGAAGTAAAATACCAATATTCTAATACAGAAAATTAAAGAGTCAAAACTGAAGAATCGAAATCGAAGAACCGGAGTAGTTCGGTTCCGTCCGGTCTAATTTTTCAATTTTTATGCTTACCCCTAAATTAATATTTGTACATATAATCAATGAGAAGCATCGGCATCACAAGATTCAAATATTCTCAGTTAATAAGTCAAGAGATTTTTTCCTAAATATGCCATATAGCAAACCTTATTATTATTATTGTACCTTGTTTGGTTATTACCCGCATATTCCATGTTTTCGTTACCAAAAATGTACCAAACCATATCTGGCTGATTTTATAGCCTAAAATAGCGCCAGATTTTAAGAATCCCAATTAATGTTTGATTCTGTCTTAATTAAATGATCTTTTTAAAACCTTAAAAGTTCTAATCCCAGCGCAAATCTCTCTGCGTGAATCTCTCATACGTAGCTATCAGTTTCGAAAATCACTCATTCTTCTACATCCAATACCGAAAATCAGAATTTACAGTGTGATAGTCAATCAAATTGTAGTTCTTCCAGATTTTAGTTTCGAAAATTTCTCATTCTTCTACATCAAATACCGAAAATCATAATTTACAGCGTGATAGTCAATCAAATTGTAGTTCTTCCAGATTCCAGATTATTGAAGCTAGGTTCGTTTATAAAAATTGTAGTCAGTTTGTAGTTAATTGTAGTCCGTTTGTAGTTACTTGTAGTCAGTTTTGATTTAATTGTAGTCAGTTTGTAGTTACTTGTAGTCAGTTTGTAGTTAATTGTAGTCAGTTTGTAGTTAATTGTAGTCAATTTGTAGTTAATTGTAGATTCTAATAAATATGTCTGAAAATTGGTTTTTCCTAGCTACTGGTTTGTATGTGTAGCTGAGAGCTGCAAATGGCATTTCAAGGCAACGTCAATTCATGATTCTTCATTGTTCAATATAAGAAGTTTTAGCCGACAACACACATGCTGCCGAATGGACGAAACATTCATACAGCGCAAATGTACTGCAACAATAGTTGGTAGCATTGTTGTTCCAAAGTATTGTGATCCAAAGACTGTTTACACGCCAAAGGACATACAAACTGACATGTTATCCGGCTTCAAAGCAGAGAGAGAGAGAAATCGGTTTTGTAGAGGGTTTCTGGCTTTGATACAATTTTATGGACTGAAATTATGGTGGATTGAGAAGAACTTCTCGATCTGAAACTGTTCAAACTTCGACAATGGCAGATGAAATTCAAGCAGAGAGAGAGAGAAATCGATTTTGGTAAAAAAACGTGGGGGGGGGGGGAGGGGTAATTAAAAAATGGGAGAAAATCATGGGTTTTGTTTGTGAGAGAGGAAAGAAACGTGTACAATAAAATCTGAAAAGATTTTCAGTTCCACAAATCAAGGCTATAATTAATAAGTTGATAATTAAACCTTAAATATAATTTTGGTTCATAAATTGAAAGGTGGTATACTTAAATGTAATAAAGACAAACCCTAAACATGGGTGGTAATAAGGTTTGCTATATGGTATGTATATGTAAAAATCCCTTCTCATAATGGGAGAAACTTTTGCCATAATGGAGCTCCAACCTTTCCCTATTTTTGCCCCCCAAAATGAGGGATGAATAATGTTCCTCCAAATATGGGGGACACTATTCATCTCCCTCGTTACTATTCATGCATATTTTATTATTTAATTCTTTTAATTTATTTCTCTCTCTCTCTCTCTCTCTCTCTCTCTATATATATATATATATATATATATATATATATATATATATATATATATATATATATATATATATAAACAAGAATCATGTCGAAAAGATGTTGAACGTGCATTTAGAATTTTGCAACAACGTTTTGCAATTGTTGCAGGGCCCTCACGTTTTTTGCAAAAAGAAGTGCTACATAATATAATGACTGCATGTATTATACTGCACAACAAGATAATCGATAATGAGCGTGATCTTAATGCACCAATTCAAGATGATTTGGAAAGTCCACCTCCAACAGTAGAAATGGCAGTAGATGAAAATCAATAATTTCAAAAAAATTTAGCACGACATAGAAGAATTAAGGACAAAGATGCTCATTTTGCACTTCGTAATGCATTAATATATCATTTATGGGAGAAAATTAGAGGTTGAAGTTGAAAATTTATGTAGTATTTCAAATGAATTTTATCGTTATGTAATATGTATTTAAATAGTCTTTTATGGCAATGATTTAACTTTTATTTGAATTATTAGTTAATTTATAATAATTGCTTACAAATTATATTATTTAAAATTTTATGGAATTGTTTTGGAATTACAAATTAATGAACATAAAATAAGGAACTTGTTTAATGGAAATTAAAAAATAAAATTGAAATGTAAGATAATAATATAATATAGAAGAGAGAGAAGAAAATAAAAAAAGAATATTCTCTTTTGGGGGAAAATATAGGGGAATGGTTGGAGTAAGTTGTTTCCAAAAAGAGAAAAATCCCCATTTTGGTCCCCACAATAGGGGTAAAGGTTGGAAACGCCCTTAGGACTAATAACGACGCCGATGACGACCTAGTAAAATTCTATTAGTGGGGTCTGGGGAGGTAGTGTGTACGTAGACCTTATCCCTATATTGAGTCGGTAGAGAGGAGATTTTCTATAGACCATTGGCTCAAGAAGACGAAAAGAGTTAATATATCAGTATCATCAATATAATAAAATAAAACAACATAGAAAACCATAGCAGCATCTCAAGAACTAGAAAATAGATGAAAAATAAAATAATACCCAGTAGATAAAGCCTGGCACTAAGAAAAATGAGAGACTGGTGTGAACTCGACATAAACCACTAGCAGTGTAAAATTAAATCCTTATAGACTAGCCTCAAGAGTGTGCATGCATGTGTATATGCAAATATATTTTTCTCCCCTTAACGGTTTCGTAGAAGTGCTCATTAATTCTTGCTGCAAAGTGAACTCTTGCTTATGCTAGGTTTGTTAATGTGGACAGACAAACTAAACCATAATCGAGAAAGAAATGAGAGAATATGAGACCTAATCTGAGAGAAAGAGAGAGAAAAGAGAAGTGTATCAGCAACCAATTTCACACTGGGATCCAAAGGGGTAGAAACATGAGTGAAATTTTCACAATAGATTTCTATTAGGAGGTTAGAACTGTACTTCTGTTGGCATATAAGGTAGCCCTGTGGATGAGGAGTAATTTCTAACCCAGGAAGTAATGAACATTCCCAAGATCCTTTATCTTGAAAGTGTCATCCAGAAAAATCTTCAGAGAATTAATTCATCCACATCATCACCAGCTAGTAAAATATCATCCATATAGACAGCATTCCCCACCAAGGAGGAACCAGAAGACTTAGTGAGAGAATAACTATTCTTACCGGAAGTATATCCTCTGGAGAGCAAAGACTCAGATAACTTGGCAAGCCAATGTCTGGATGCTTGCTTGAGTCCATAAAGTGATTTTTTGAGTTTGCAAATCAAGGAAGAGAAAGAGGAAGGTGCAGAAACCACAAGAGCACGAGGGATCTTCATGTAAACCTTCTCATGGAGGTCACCACACGAAAATTCATTGTTAACATCCAGTTGGAAAAGTTCAGCCTCGCTTAATAGTCAAGGTAAGTAAACATCTAATTGTGGTAAGTTTGACAATAGGTGAAAAGGTGTCAGTATATTTTATCCCTTCATTCTAAATATCTCCCCTGATCACTCATCTTTATTTATATCTTTCAATAGTGCCATCAGACCTCTGTTTAATCTTATACACCCATTTACAATGTATTGGATTTGTTGGCCAAAGTCAGTTGATGTTTTGAAGAATGACAAATGAACTCAGTGAAGGACCTGGTCCATCTTAGGAGATGCACGTGAAGAAGATAAGCCTTTGGGATCGAGCGGCAATATTTTCTAAATATCTTCTTAACTAATCAAAAATATTGCATAGGAGATAAGGAGAAGAGGTCTCCTTATATGACGAGAACTATATCCGAATCAAGGATAAGGAATTGGAGTTTGAATTGTTCTAGGACTCAAACTTGATGAAGGATCAACAATTCGAGTTTTTGTCAAACTCTGATTACTAACTCTATAAAAGTAATATTGTTCTCTTGTACAAGTATGCAACACGAGAAGTTAGAATTAAATTGAGAGCAAAAAAGCAAGACTATTTTGCAAGCAATTTACGTGAGATCAAGTGTGCACGCCTGCAGATACTTGAACAAGATTGAAGAACTGGTTCCATTGTGTTTTTCTTATTCTAGTTCAATTGTAGTAGGTGTTTTAATATTGTACCATTCAGCTTTCATAGAAGCAAATTGTATTAGGTACATCGAGTATTCAAGTTAGAGTTAACTTGAAAGTGTTGCAACAGTTGAGGTTGTATGCCACATTGGGATTAGAGTTAATCCTTAGGTTTACAAGAGTTTGGTCAATGATGTTTTGGCTCATTGAGTTTAGTGGATGTTTGGGAAAATCCTACTGAATAGTAGATCGTGGTTTTTCACCTTTTGAGCCAGGTGGTTTCCATGTAAAAATCTATGTTCTTTATTTTATGCACTCTTAATTCCGCAAATAGTCATAGTTAGTACACCTAGAAGAACCAAGTTCTTCTAGTGCAAAAATGGGGTACCATACACATCACCGCCCCTCTTGTTTGGTATTAACGTTTGGAACATCAACTGGTATGAGAGCAGGTTATCCTTGAAGAGGCTAACACCTTAGGAGAAGATCAATAATGAGTGCACCACCTGGGAACTGGGAAGGACAATCCACTGCTAGGCCTCCACTTTTTAATGGCCAATGCTATTCTTGGTAGAAGAACAGAATGAGAGATCACATTATCAGAGAAGATTATGAACTTTGAGACATAATCACTGATGGTCCTCTAGAAACCACTAAGAAGAATGTTGAAGGAGTTGAAGTGCCAAAGACAAGGGCTGACTGTATTGCTGAAGACTTGAAAAAATGGGAGAAAAATGCTAAGGCCATTTCTATATTCTCAATATGAGAATTTTACAATGAAGGAAGGAGAAACTATTCAGGAGATGTACACTAGATTCACTACTCTGACAAACGAACTGGAATCTCTTGGAAGAACTATCCTTGAAGAAGACAAAGTTGAGAAGATCCTGACAGGAGTTCTGCCAGTCACATGGGAAAGCAAAATCACTGCCATTCAGGAATCCAAGAACACTGCTACCCTCAGACTGGATGAACTGATTTGAAATTTAACTGCCTATGAAATGAGGAGACAAACCATGAATATAGATACCCCCAAAAGGGAGAGAAGTTTGGCTCTCAGAATTGCTGAAGGTGCAGAACTGGAAGATGATGAAATGGCTATGATCACTAGGGATTTCAAAAGATATCTAATGAGAGGAAAGGACCCTTCAAGAAGTACAAGCTTCAATAAAACAAGAGCTCCAGAGAAACAGGCAAATGAGGGATGCTACAAATGTGTCAAGAATGACCACATGATCAAAAATTGTCCTCAATGGGAAATCGAGTAGAAGAAAGAAAGAGTTGAACGAAATAACAGAAAGAAGGAACAGGTTCAACACAGGAGAAACAAAGGTTCAACTAAGGCTATGGTTTATGCTTGGGCAGAAACTTCAGATGAAGACTCAGAAGATGAAGTTGAGAAGGAGAAAGCATTAATAGACATCGGAGAATCAGATAATGAGCAAGAGGTCCAAGTGAGAGGGAGGAGCCAAATATAGTATATGGATAGTGGCTGCTCGAAGCACATGACTAGGGATAAGGACCATTTCCTTTCACTTGAGAACCTAAAAGGAGGTAATGTCTCCTTTTGTAATGGAAAGAAAGGTGAGATCATTGGGGTTAGAAAAGTAGTCAAGACTGATTCCCACTCCATAGAGAATTTCTACCTAATAGATGGTTTAAAATACGGCTTAATAAGTGTGTCACAGTTGTGTGATAGAGGTAACCTTGTGGCTTTTACCTCTACCAAATGTTTTGTGATTAACCTTTACACTGACAAGGTTGTTTTGCAGGGAAAATGAGTTAACAATATTTACATTGTAGATTTGTCAACTCTTTCAGAAAATGAATGCACTTGCTTTAGTGTGTTAGACAATGATCCCCTCCTGTGGCACAAAAGACTTGGCCATGCTAGTCTAAATCAGCTAAACAAATTAGTCTCCAATGACTTGGTAATAGGATTACCTAATATCAAGTTCAAGGAAGAAAACGTTTGTGAGGCATGTACAAGGGGGAAGCAAGTAAGGTCATCCTTCAAATCCAAGAAAAAGGTAAGTACGTCCAAGATGTTGGAACTGGTTCATATGGATCTCTGTGGTCCAATGAGAACCATGAGCAGAGGAGGAAAGAAATATGTGTTGGTATTTGTTGACGATTACTCTATATTTACCAGGTACTATTTCTGACATCTAAAGAAGAAGCATTTGAAATGTTCACTACTTTTGTTAGAAAAACTCAAGAATAATTAGGAAATCAACTTGCATATATTAGGTCTGATCATGGAATTTTAAAAATGCAAAATTTGCTGAGTATTGTGATGAAAATGGTATAGATCACAGCTTCTCTGCTCCTAGGACTCTTCAGCAAAATGGAGTAGTTGAAAGAAAGAACAGGACCCTTGAGGATATGGCAAGGACCATGCTTTTCTCTAGTAAATTAACCCACAGCTTCTGGGCAGAGGCTGTAAACACTGGATGTAACATAATAAATAGATGCATAACTAGACCTCTTGTTGATAAGACTCCCTATGAGTTACTTAAATGGAGAAAACCAAACATATCCCATCTTTGGGCATTTGGTTGCAAGTGCTATGTGCACAATAATGGAAAAAGACTCCCTAGGTAAGTTTGATACCAAAAGTGATGAGGGAGTATTCTTGGGATATTCTTCACATAGCAAAGCATATAAAGTGTTTAATAAAAGAAATTTGTGTGTAGAAGAAAGTGTGCATGTTGTGTTTGATGAAACTAACATTCTTTCTGAAGTATATGAACATGAAGATGATGCCATTGGATTGGTCAAAGACTTGGGTGAAGCATCAGTTCAAGTTAAAGCAACACCTACAAAAGGAACAGGTGATGAAACAGATTCTTCCTTACAGGGCAACCTGACAGACGGAAGAAATCAAAGAGGAATTGAAATAAACCCCTTGAAGGAACCTGTTCATGAACCTGATTCTCAGTAAATATCTGAAATATTCAGCAGAAACAAGTTGGTCGTGAAACCTCACAAGTATCAAAGTTCTCATCCCATTGAGAACATTCTCACTGATCCAACAACTGGAGTCAAAACCAGATCACAACTAAAGAATCTATGTGCATTTGATGCTTTTCTATCTCTTATTGAACCTAAAAATGTTGATGAGGCTTTGCAGGATGCAGATTGGGTCAATGCTATGCATAAGGAACTCAATCATTTGAAAGAAGTCAAGTCTGGCATCTAGTTCCAAGACCCAAGGACAAATCAGTCATTGGTACCAAATGGGTCTTCAAGAACAAACTTGATGAGGTTGGAACTGTCACAGCAAACATGGCAAGGCTGGTGGTCCAAGGCTACAGCCAAGAGGAAGACATTGACTATGATGAGACCTATTCTCCAGTTGCAAGACTTGAAGCAATCAGACTCCTCATTTCCTTTGCAACATATATGGAATTCACTCTCCATCAGATGGATGTCAAAAGTGTCTTCTTAAATGTCTACCTCAAAGAAGAAGTGTTTGCAAAATAACCTCCAAGTTTTGAAAGCAAGGAATGTCCTGAGCAAGTGTACAAATTGGACAAGGCTCTATATGAGCTCAAACAGGCCCCAAGAGCGTGGCATGAGCGACTATCAAAATTCCTAATGGATCATGAGTACAAAAGAGGTAAAATTGACAGCACCTTGTTCGTAAGGAAAAAAGGTAGTTGTTGTACAAATATATGTTGATGACATAATATTTGGGGCTACTAATGATAAGTTGAGTAAGGAATTTGCAAAACTAATGGGGATAGGTGAACTAAATTTCTTCCTAGGCTTGCAGATCAAACAAAGCGCACATGGGACCATGATCCATTAGCAGAAGTATACAGGAGAACTAATCAAAAGGTTTAAAATGGAGGACTCTAAAGAAATAGATACACATATTGTAACTGCCACTAAATTAGATATTGATGAACCTAGTTCATCAGTTGATCAAAAGTTGTATAGGGGTATGATTGGTTCACTCCTGTATCTTACTGCTAGCAGACCTGACATTGTTTTCAGTGTAGGGCTTTGTGCTCATTTCCAGGGAAACCCAAAGGAGTCACATTTGACAGCTGTCAAAAGGATTTTGAGATATCTGAAAGGCACCACTGATTTTTGTCTTTGGTATCCCAAAGGTAGTAACTTTGATCTAGTAGGATATGCTTATGGTAATTATGTAGGTTACTTGGTGGACAGGAAGAGTACTTCAAGTATGGCACATTTCGTGGGGTCATGTCTAGTGTCACGGGCTACCAAAAAGCAAAACTTAGTAGCCCTATCTACTGCTGAAGTTGAATATGTTGTTGCTGCTTCTTGTTGTGCTCAATTGCTATGGATCAAACAGCTTGTAGACTTTGGAATTGAAGTGGGATGTATTCCAATATTTTATGATAACACTAGTGCTATAAGTATGACAAAGAACCATGTTCATCATAAAAGGACAAAGCACATAGATGTTAGACACCACTTCTTGAGAGATAACTATGAGAAATGGTTAATATCCATAGAATTTTGTGCTACTGATAAACAAATAGCTGACATCTTCACTAATGCACTAAGTAGAGAAAACTTTGAAAGGAACAGGTTAGAATTAGGGATGATTAAGATCACCTAATCATGTCCAGTTCAGAATGCAATGAGAAAAAATGGGAATTTTTATTTTGTATGGTTAGATGTTCTGCCTTTATGTGAATATCTAGACTAATTCTAAGTCAGTCATATACTCTAATCAGTATACTCCTATGACATGTTTCCTTTAATTTATTGATCTCTTACAAAGTTTTTTCTATTCTGATACTTGAGGCATACTCAAGAGAAGTTCTACTTGAAGAACCTGGTTCATCAAGTCTATGCTCATAAGCAAAGGTCATGTATGTTTCTATAATTTGCACAATTAGAAAATTAAATATTCCAATTATGAGAAAAAGTCTCATTCTAACCAAACTCCCAAAAATATAACCGCTAAGCATTGGACCAGTTTTCCTCTCATAGAATTCTAAAGAATAACGAGACTTTTTCCCTAAAAATCCGTGCAAATTAAAGACTATAGTCTTAATGGGATTAGACTCCTGATTGACCACTGCAAAATGTTGTCGTTACTAATCATGCCCTTTTAAAAACATTCCACACACTCCTAATTTGGTTCGTACCCACCATTAAGTTCTGATCATCCTTCTTCTCCAAAATCACCAAAAATCCCCAAAATTATCGTAAATCCTTCACCATGTCTAACCCTCAAGAAAATCCAGGGAGACACTTACCGGAATCTACCAATACGTCTTCGTCTTCACCCTTAGAAAATACCCTAAACCTAGATTACGTTGGCAAAAGATGTTGGCAAGAAAAATGGTAGCCACCGGTGCTCTAAGAATGGCTTTAAACGAAAAATTTAGAGCCAACCAAAAGGGGGAGCACTCTAAAAAGGAATCATCTGACTCAAGTTCTGAGTCTGACACCTTTGTTTTCGCAAGTGATGGAGAAGAACAGGAGTCTTCTGACACAGACAAATGCAAAAGAACCCTAGGAAAGTGAATACATGCAATGGTTCTTCTGATGCAATCAAAAATGTGGAATACAGGTTTTTTTTTAGTGGGTCCTTTAAGAGATGTGAAGGGAGATGAATCTAGTCCAAGAGGAAGGAAAACGAAAGACGAGATTCTTGCGATTTGTGGAAATGTTGAGGAGAGTGGCAACAAGTTAGAGAGAAATATCTCTGGGGGCGCTGATGAAGGTATTGTTCATATAAGTAAACAACAAGTTAGAAATTGTTCATATGGTGAGGAACCCTAGAAGACCTTCTAAAGAAAATTGGAGCCAGTTATGATCCAAAGAAGAGCAAGGCTTTTTCCTTAAAAGCTCCAACTGCTTTCAATCCAACAGAGAAAATAAAAACATCATCCTCTAAGTCTATTGTCCCCTCAAGAGCAACTAGAAGAAGGGTTAAACAAAGTGAGGAACAATTGCAGAAAGCACTAGAAGAAAGCAGGAGGGAAAAGAGAGAAAAAGGGAAGGCAAAAGTTATAGAGAGTATCGAGGTAGAAGAGGAAGAAGAAGAGGTGATGGACCTGGTCCATCAAGAAAGAGAAACAATTGAAAAGGTGCCATCACCTAAAAGAAGAAGAAGAAGAAGAAGAAGAATGGAGTGGAGAAGAAAAGGAGGAGGAATCTGAAAAGGAACAGGATAGATTGTCATCTTTGGCAGAAGAAAGATCTTGAAAGAGAGAATTCTGAAAGATCTTGAAAGAGAGAATTCTGAAAGATCTGGAGGAGCCAGGTATGAAAGGATTGGTTGATGCTCTGAATGCACAAGGGTGGAAGAACATGTTTCTTCAACTAGATGGAAAACCGGCAAGAAAAGAGTTGATCGAGTTTATGGAAAATGCTACCGTGGTGAATAGGGTTGTTACTAGTCTGGTGAGAGGAGTCAAGGTAGAGTTTTATGCTCCTAAAATGGTTGAGATTCTGGAGATTCTCTGTGCAGGATATGATGATTATACAAGGCAAAGGTGGCCTTGCCTGGACTTTCTTCCGAACACACTCCAAATCAACAGAAATTTTTGTGATTCTGCAACTCCTGAAGATGTGCTTGAAGCTCGATTTTTTCAGAAAAGTGAGATGAGGGCTGAGCACAAGGTGTTTTTTGAGTTTGTGAACAAATGTTTGCTGCCAAAACAGGAGAGAAGGCACACAACCAACTACATGGACCTGGTTCTTCTAGAGTGTTTTCTGAGAAGAAAGCAGATTAACTGGCATGCATTCATTGTAAAACTACTGGACATAGTCATCAATAGCTCTATGCTCATGACACACCCTATGGGTTCCTATTGACTGATGTTTTAGAAAAGCTACACGTACCATTAATGAAATGGTAGATGGAATCTAAAAAAGAGCACTTTGGTGTAAGACTTTCATGGTCTTCGACTATCCAATGAATACCAACTCAGTTGAACCAGGTTCATCTCAAAAGACTCCTATAAATAGCAAGGTCAGGGATTTGGTCCAGGAGTGTGGAACAAAAGAGGCTGAGATTGCTAGGCTAAAGGCTCGTGTTATTGAATTAGAAACTAAACGAGATGGACTTAGAGTTGAACTAGCAAAGAAAAAGGAGAAGAGTGATGGAATGCTTCAAAATATGTTCAAACTTCTCCAAACCCAGCCCTCTCGTACCTCCAAGCCCTAAAGCCAGTTTAAACTACCCCCTCAGTGACCCAGATTCAGGATTTTTTGTTATGCTTTTGCTCATGGTTGGATGTTAATTTTATTTTATTGGTTTGTATTGTAGAAACATCTCTCAATCAATGACAATGTGCTTTGTTTCTCTTGTTCTATGAAACTTCTTATCTTAATAGTTACATTATTTGTAGTGTTGATTGTTGGTTTATTGAAATATGTTTTCACTTGCAGTTGCCCCAGCGGCCATGAGTACTAACTAATATCTGGGATTCATATAATATGCAACTTCTTGATGATGCCAAAAGGGAGAAGAGATATTGTGCCTTAATTTTTGTATTTGTATTCTGAAATAAAGTGATATTTATAACCTGATTAAACCTGGTCCTTAATGATAAGTTAATTTAAAGTGTGACACTGTGAAAATTAAGTGAAGCTCCACAAGTTCTCTGATCAGTAAAAGCACAGAGTATGTCATCATCAAAAAGGGAGAATTTGTTGGCCAAAGTTAGTTGAAGTTTTGAAGAATGACAAATGAACTCAATGAAGGACCAGATCCATCTTAGGAGACACAGCGGTTACAGTCTATACACATGAGATGCACGTGAAGAAGATAAGCGTTTGGGATCGAACGACAATATCTTCTGACTAATCGAAAAGATTGCATAGGAGATAAGGAGAAGAGGTCTCCTTATATGAAGAGAACTATATCCGAATCAAGGATAAGGAATTGGAGTTTGAATTGTTCTAGGACTAGAACTTGATGAAGGATCAGCAATTTGAGTTTTTGTCAAACTCTGATTACTAAATCTATTAAAGTAATATTGTTCTCTTGTACAGGTGTGCACAAACACGAAGAAGTTAGAATTAAATTAAGAGCAAACCAGCAAGACTATTTTGCAAGCAATTTATGTTGGATCAAATGTCACGCTTGCAGCTACTTGAACAAGATTGAAGAACCAGTTCCATTGTGTTTTTCTTATTTTAGTTCAATTGTAGTAGGTGTTTTAATATTGTACCTTTCAGATTTCATAGAATCAAATTGTATTAGGTACATCGAGTATTTAAGTTAGAGTTAACTTGAAAGTGTCACAACAATTGAGGCTGTATGCCACACTGGGATTAGAGTTAATCCTTAGGTTTACAAGAGTTTTGTAAATTTTGTTTTGGCTCATTGAGTTTAGTGGATGTTTGGGAAAATCCTACAGAGTAATAGATCGTGGTTTTTTCACTTTTGAGCCAGGTGTTTTCCACGTAAACATCTCTGTGTTCTTTATTTTTTGCACTCTTAATTCCGCAAACAGTCATAGTTAGTGCACCTAGAAGAACCATGTTCTTCTAATGCGAAAATTGGGTACCACACAAATCACCCCCTCTTGTGTGGTATTAACGTTTGGAACATCAGGTTTCTTATGAGAAGGAATGGGAACAATGTACCAAGTTTGGTTTGCATCAAGGGCATGAAATTCTTTAGTCACGGCCTCATGCCAAGCAGGATTAGAGACAACTTATTGATAACATTAATGTTCATGCACATGCAAATCAACGGTAGACACCTTGGTGGTTAAAGGAGCATGAATAAGAGAAAGGATGAGAGAGGTGCAAACATAACACTTAAGGTAAGCTGGAGGAATAACAGTTCTGCTAGACTTCCTAATTTCAGGAACTAGAGGGCAGGAATGAGAAGACTGAGAAGACGTGGTGAAAGGAAAAGGAGGAACAACATAAGTGGTGGAAGTGGGGGAAAGTGTAGGATCAACATGAACAGGTGAATAAGTGTTCACATTAGAGGGAAGAGGAAGGTCAACAAAACCAGATGGATGAGGAAAAGTAGGATAAAGCAAAAGAATGATAAGGGAATATGTGCTCATGAAAGACCACATCCCTAGAGAAGAAAATAGAATGATTAGACAAATTTAATAGTTTGTAGCCCTTTTTACCACAAAGATACCCAAAGAATACAGCAGTAACGGACATGAACTGAAATTTATCTCTACCATATCTCGGGCAAGTAGCATAACTAAAGAAACCAAAAGATTTCAAGTGGTCATAATTACGAATAGTACTATGTAATTTTTTCAAAGATATGTGGCAATGAGAACACACTCGCCCCAAAACTTGAGAGGAAGCTTGGACTGAAAAATGAGGGCTCTAGGCACTTCTAATAAGTATATATTTTTTTTTCACTACCCCATTTTATTGTGGAGTGTGTGAAATTGTAGTTTGGTTAAGAATTCCATTATCGATGAAGAATTATTGAGATGCAATACTACTGCCTAATTCATATACATTATCATACCTGAAACATCGAATAGTACACTTAAATTGCACTTTGACCAGTTGGAGGAAAGCTTTAAAGATTGAAATAGCATTACTTTTACAAGATAAAAGATAAGTCAAAGTCACTCTAATAAAGTCATCATCTATAGTCAGAAAATATCTAAAGCCATTTTAAGTGGAGGTATTGCAGGGACACCCATATATCAATATGAACAAGTTGAAAGGGAACAGATTAATGGATAGTACTATCATGAAATGGTAAACTCTATTGTCTAGCCATAGGACAAACAATGCATAAAAATGGTTGTTAGATAAAATTTTATCAGATAAGAAGGAAATAGATTTCATTCTAGCAAAAGGAATATGACCCAACCTTTGATGCCAAAACAAATCACTTTTATTAGCAATAATAGGTGGATTACAAGTGGAACTTTGAATTACAGAAGGTTCAAAAGAATTGAAAACATGAGTAGAAACACTACTATGAACAAAATTAGAAACACAATAAGGAACAGGAGTAGAAAGTTATGGATCGGCTGAATGCAAGAAGAATAGTCCATTTGCAGCCTTACCAATTTTCAGAGACCTCCTCAAAGAAAGGCCCTGTAAAATACAAGTAGAAGTGCTGAAGATTGCAATACATTGAAACTAAAGAAGCAATTTGTGCACAGAAATCAAGTTGAAAAGAAAAAAAGGAACTAAAAGAACATTACGTAACATCATATCTGGTCTTAGGACTAAAGATCCAGTAGATATAACTTTAAGTTTATTTTATGTGATGTCATGTGATTGGTAGTACTAGAATCTATGATCCAAGGGTTTAAACCTAAAGTTGGAACAACATATGCATGAAAAGAACTAGAATGTACTTCAGGGTAATTGTACACACCTTCAAAATTTGCAAAACCAATATTGTCAACAACATTATTCTCATGGTGGAAGACATGAGAGGTGTGAACTTGTTGGAACAAATTCATAAGGTGTTGATATTGTTCTTTACTGAACCCATGGCCAGGAACTTCAGAAGAACCATGGCTCGAAGGGACAGAATCCGGAAGATGAGCCTCAGACTGAACACATGTAGCAGACCTCTTATTGTTGGTAGATTTGAAGTCAGGGGAAAGCCATGGAGCTTGTAGCACTTATTAACAGTGTGTCCAATCTTCTTACAGTACTTACTAGAAAGATTTGGGTGGAAGTAGAACCTCTTTTGGAGTAAAAGTGTATCCTATGATGGAAAACCTATGATTATTCATATGTCTAGTTGAAACAATGAAATAAGCAGAATCAATAGAGAAGTTTGGTAGAGGAGCAGAAGTTTCTTTTTGCTTCTCATCATGTTGAAGCATGGAATAGGCTTTGCTCAAAGAAGGGAGAGATGACATCATTAGGATATTACTTTTGCATGTAGAGTAGGACTCGTTTAGCCCACAATTGCTTTATTCAAAGCTCTACGAGAACAAATTGGTACTAAGTCCATCCCAAAGACCCCTTAGTTTGGTGAAATAAGTGGCAATGTCCGAAGACCCCTGAGATGTAGCACTAACTTATCTATGAATTTGAATGTATTTGGAGCCATTTGAGGTGCTAAACCTTTCATTTACATCAACCCACATATCCTTGGAATTATCAAAACACATCACACTATTGGAAGTATCTCTGGACAATGAATTTGTTATCCATGCAATGACCATATCATTACATCGTTCACAAAACCAATAATATGGGGAATGGAATTGAGGCTTTGGAAATCTACCAGTTATAAGACCTAACTTGTCTTTAGAAGACAATGCAGTCAGCATGTTTTACGCCAAATAACGAAACTACTACCATCAAAAAGTGGGGATACTAGCTGAGTACTTGGACTATCCGAGGGATGAACATAAAAATGGGTAGGAAGGGGAAACATTAAATTCATCAAACCCATTAGTAGTAGAAGTTGAGCTAACATCAGGACTAGCCTTGGTAAAAATTCGAATTAGGTATATTGTACAAAATGTAAGCAACTGACAGAATTTGTCAACACTGAGCGTGAACAATGGTTGATAAAAGAGATTACCGTCCTTCTTTGCAACCTAGAGAAGTAAAACCTTGAAATTAACGCAAAAACACAACAATATATATCCAATCGAAAGACCTCGGACCACTAGAGAACACAGATCTCGAACCACCAAAAATTACCTCAAACAATATAGCGAGGCTAGATATCGAACAAACCGCATGTATTGAGACTAAATCGCTCAAAAAAATTCACAGAAAAGTCAAATTCGATAAATTGCTACGGAGATTATGTCAAAATTTCATAAATCTACCATCAATCGATAGAGCGAAGCTAGAATCAATCGATTCTAGGATCTGATACAATATTAATGTCGATAGACTAACCCATAATCGAGAAAGAAATGAGAAGAATATGAAACCTAATCTGAGAGAAAGAGAAGCTTAAAATATCCTTATCATTAGAAATTTCTAGGCGAAATAGCATCGTGGCCACTTAAACTTCCATCCATTTGTAAAGCCAATAGACAAACTTATAGTTTTCCTATTTGAACACTCTTACTTGATAAATTGGGTATCATAAATTCTTCCACCAACGCGTGATCTTCAACTGCGTTGACAAATCACATTTTAAGCTTTTTATTGTTTGACATGTGCAATGAGTATGTCTCATTTTATAAGAATTAATTTATCAAAATTTAAAATTATTTATCCTTGTCTTCTTCTCCCATAAGCATCCTTTCATCACTATAGAAATACAATCGGAAAACCTTCAAAATTTGCCAACAAAATCTCCTAAGCTATTGTTATATATTTAAATGCCTCTCTAAAATCCTCTTTTCATTACTTGTTCCCCATAATCGTCTCCTCCTTAGACCACTATACAAAGATTGACACAAAAATACCACTGCTTCACTTTTTTAACACCGGCAATTAATTATTCAGAAAACATGAATGACATATCACCGGAAAAAAAAGAGTCAACATGAGTCATTATCCTCTTTGATTATTCCTTTTTTCTTTCTCAAAATTCTAACTCTTGAAACCATCCAAAGAGCATATCTAAAAAGAAAGATGCTAGACAAAATACTTTAGTCGACGTCTTCTCCGATGGTATTATCGAAAAAGATCCAAAACTCAATTTCAACAAAAAATTTACCTAAAAGGCAAAATTGTTTTGAATTTTTTTTTCCGAATCCATGATTTCAAGCCCTTTCACATAGACTCATATTACTGAATTCAGGAACCCAAATCACTTTGTGAATTACATAAGTTGAGAACTTTATTAATAAAAGGAAAGAAGAGAAGAAAGTGACAAAAAAATGAATTCTACTAAACAAGTGTCTTTGAAACTAGATTTGATGAGTATCATATTATTCCTATCCTAATGATGAAATAGAGACAGATAATGGGATGAAAGAGAGAAAAGAGTGAAAGAGGTGAAGATGGACCTATGGGAGGGGTGATGGAAGAAACAAGGGTTCTTTTTCTTTTTTTCTTTCTATTTTTATTGTCCTTTTTGTTCTCTTATAAAAACTAGTCAACAAAATTACAAGTTACGTGCCTAGTAGAAGTAACGTGTACGCATTATTGTCATGTCATCGAGACCTCCTCCACATAGGCATGGTCAACGGTCAAATGTGTTTATTAGTTAAGGGAATCATGAGTTTGAGTGTTTAAATGAGAAAATTTGAAGTTCATGTATCGACTTTCAAATGTCCTACAAGTCTAAGTAGCCAGAAATCTATTCAGCTAAATTGATAATTACAGATATCTACAACAACACAACACCACCAAATATAATCCCATTAGTGGGGCTGGGAAGGGTAGTGTGTACGCAGACGTTACCCTGCCCTGGGGTAGAGCTGTTTCCAAATAGACCATCGGCATCCTTCCCTCTAAGAACTTCACATCTTGCTCTTAGGGTGACTCAAACTCTGCTTACCATCATAACAACTCCTCTTGTCAAAATATACCAAAATGAAAATAGAGTTGGACCACTTAATACAACTGGGCCAATAACTATACATATGGGTCAGGTATGTCTTCAAATCAAATGCTAAGGTGGCTGAAGCTCAATATTGTCAACAAGGTCAAGCAAACTAGGAGAGAATTTCAACTAATAGGGCCACCGGGGATGCTCTCGGCGCACGTTAGCGCTTCAATAGAACAGTGCTATCGCCGGCGCACATTAGCAAGGCGAAATTGTCGTCGGAAATGGCTCGGAAGAGAAGGAATGCTGCTCCGATTGTCCATGCAATCCCTCCTAAGCTCGTTACACCTGAACATGGCATCACAACTACACTTGAACCTCTAACATTTGGAAATTTTCTACCTCTGAAGTACCAATCGAAGGATCAATTGCATGCAGAAGAAGTTGAGAATCGATTGCAAGGAATTGAAGAAATGAATGATACAACAGCAAGGAGATTGCAATTTTCAGCAGTTATGGAACCAAAGAGTGCAGTACCAGATATTGTTGAAGCTGTTGAGACAGAGAATCCAAAACCTACAATGGCAGAAGTAGTCAGAGGCAACAGAGATGTGCAAATGGGTAAGCCTTTATCATTTGTTCCTCCTACTTTGAGAGATGGTAAAAAGGTAGTGCAGATCTGTGAAGAAGATTTACAACCACAAATGGAGTATTGGAAGAATGCACTGATTGGATTTGTAATTGGAGATAGACCTAGTGAACAAAATATGGAAAACTTTGTTAGTCATATTTGGAATTTTGTTACTAAGCCTCAAATCCTTATGCATGCTGAAGGTTATTGTATTTTTAGATTCAACAGTGCTGAAGATAGAGATACAGTCATGCAATCCGGTCCATATACCTTTAGAAGCAAGCCAATGGTTCTAAGGCCTTGGGAAATTGATTTCAATTTTCAGGCTAGTGTGCTTAGCACTATACCTATTTGGATTCGATTTCCAGGTCTACCTGTAGGGTATTGGTCTACAGAGGTGTTGAGTAAGTTGGCAAGTGCGATTGGGAAACCATTGTATACTGATAAGTATACTGCTCATTATGACAAAATCTCATTTGCTAGAATTCTTGTAGAAGTTGATGCTGCATATCAGCTTCCTGATGAACTAGAAATTGATACACCTTATGGTTCTAAAATCCAGTCTGTTGAATATGACTGGAAGCCTACTTTTTGCAATCACTGCCTTAAGTTTGGTCATGACACAATTGAGTGTTGGTATTCTTCTGGGAATTCAGACAATCATGTGAAGGAGCAAAAAGACATAAGAAAAGGGGAAATTAAACACATGCAGGAGGGGAAGCAAAAGAAGAAGGAATGGATAGTAAAGAAGAATGTAGCAACTGATGGAATCCAAAAGCAGTCTGAGGAAGCTGTTAATCCACCAGTGTTAGTAGTGCAGACTGATCAGGCTTCAAGCAAGTTAGATGATCAAGCTAATGTGCAGCTGTATGAGCAAGTGAATCTTAAAAATCAACTGAGTGAAACAAACACTATGATTACTACCAGTAGTGTGCAGATGACTAGTATGGGTACTAGAGGAAAAGGAATCATGGAAGTAATGGGAAGAAGAGGGCAACTATTTGATCCTGGGCCTTCTTATAGTTTGCCAAATATTGATCCATGATTGTAGTCACATGGAACATTAGGGGACTTAACCAGTCCCCAAAGCAGAAGGAATTGAAGCAATTCCTTAATGATAATAAAGTTGATGTAATTGGTATACTGGAAACAAGAATAAAAGAGCATAAAGCCAAGAAAATATTTGACAAAATTGCAAAGGACTGGATGTGGCAATGCAACTATGCAAAAGCTGTTAATGGGAGGATATGGCTTTTATGGAAACCTCATATTCAGATTCAAGGGGTGTCTTTTTCTGACCAGTTCATTCATTGTCTAGTGGAGGATACTAGAAGTCTAGTAAGATTCCACTTCACTATTATCTATGCTTACAACACTGCAGTTCTTAGAGCACAGTTATGGAGGGATCTCAGAACAATTTCTATTCCTCAGCAAGATGCATGGCTTATAAGTGGTGATTTTAATTGTGTATTAAGCTCTGATGATAGAATTGGTTCTCCTGTAACTGAAGCTGAAGTAAGGGATTTCAAAAGTACAATAGATGAGTTACAACTTACAGCTTTAAGAGCAACTGGATGGCACTTCACTTGGACAAACAAGCAAGATGCTGATTCTAGAGTGTATAGCAAGATAGACTGGGCATTTGGCAATTTCCATGGTTACAACAGTTTGGACACTTGGAGGCTGACTACATGAATCCATTGATTTCAGATCACTCCCCTATCCTAGTTAAATTTGGTATATATAGGCCATTACACCCTAAACCTTTCAGACTATATAGCAATGTAATGGAACATGAGCAGTTTCATGAAATTGTGAAACAAGTCTGGGAGAAGGTTTATCCTGGCACTCATATGCAGCAGATTTGGAGTAAATTGAAGGCAGTTAAGCAGCAGCTTAAGGGGTTAAATGACTACTTAGCCAAATACAAGCAGCAGATAATCCAGACAAGAGAGAGGCTTGATATTTTACAGTTCCAAATGCAGGTAAACTGTCTTTCACAGGAGTTGATTACTGAAGAAAGGGGATTACTTGAAGAACTTGATAAGTGGAGCAAAATTGAAAAGCAGGTAATGAGACAAAAATCCAAAGCTACTTGGATTGAATGTGGAGATGCAAATACCAAGTACTTTCATGCACAATGGAGGATCAGGACAGGTCAAAACAATATTACTTCTATTCATACTGACACAGGTATAAAATTGACTGAGCCTACTGCTGTAGAAAAGGAGTTTCTAAAGGTTTTCCAATCTCTAATGGGAGAATATGTTATTGAACTCCCCTGTGTGGATACTAATATTATGAGAAGTGGCAGATGTCTAACACTTGAACAGCAAAGAATTCTTATTTGTCCAGTTACAATGGAGGAAATCAGTGCAGCAGTTAATGAGATGCCCAAGGATAAAGCTCCTGGAGTTGATGGATTTCCCATTGAGTTCTTTACAAAGAACTGGAAGATAGTTCAAGAGGATATTTTTTCTGCTGCTAAGGAGTTTCTTGAAACCTGTAAAGTTCCTCATATGATCAATACAACTGCAATAGCTCTTGTTCCTAAGGTCAAAGCTCCTACTACAGTGAAGGATTACAGGCCAATTGCTTGTTGTACTACATAATATAAGATCATATCCAAAGTTATAACCAGTAGAATGAAGAGAGTAATTGGAGACTTGGTTGGACCTGCACAATCTGCTTTTATAGAAGGCGGGAGTATTATGGATAACATCCTTCTCAGTCATGAAATCTTTAAAGGATACTCTAGGAAAGGAGTTTCACCTAGATGTGTTCTTAAAGTGGATCTAAGGAAGGCTTATGATACTTTGGAGTGGGGATTTCTGAAGCAGATTCTCATTACTTTGGGATTCCCTGCTAAATTTACTGATTGGATTATGGCTTGTGTTTCTACTGCCTCATACTCTCTAGTAATGAATGGTGGTCTTACTAAACCATTCAATGCTAAGAGGGGTATTAGGCAAGGAGATCCTATGTCTCCTTATCTATTTGTTCTAGCCATGGAGTATTTGAATAGACTTCTGCAACAACTGCATAAGGATGGAAATTTCAACTTCCACCCTAGATGTAGGAAGCTTAATATTTCTCATGTCTGTTTTGCTGATGATTTGTTAATGTTCTGTAGAGCTGATATGATGTCTATTCAAATCTTGCACAACACTTTCCTCAAATTCTCAAATGCTTCTGGACTTCAGGCAAATGTTGGCAAGAGTGCTATATATTTTGCAGGAATTCCTCAGGATACTAGAGAGATGATTATTGCTGCTCTTGGCTTTACTGAAGGACAACTTCCTTTTAGATATCTTGGAGTTCCTCTGGATTCCAAGAAGCTATCCATTCAGCATTATTTGCCTCTCATTGAAAAGATCACAACTAGAATTACTTGTTGGTCTGCAAAGCTTTTGTCATATGCTGGCAGAACTCAACTGATTAAGGCTGTGATCTTTGGTATGCAGACTTATTGGGCACAGGTGTTTGTAATCCCTAAGAAAGTATTGAAGGCTATAGAGGCAGTTTGCAGATCTTATATATGGACAGGCAAAGCATCCTTATCCAGAAGAGCACTTGTAGCTTGGGATAAGGTATGTCAACCTATTTCCTCTGGTGGCCTTAACATTGTGAGAATGGAAGTGTGGAATAAAGCAGCCATAGCTAAATTGCTATGGGATTTGACAAGGAAGAAGGACTGCCTTTGGGTGAAGTGGGTGCATACCTATTACATCAAGCATAGATCCATTGAGTCTGTGGCTCTGCCATCAAACTCATCTTGGGTAATTAAGAAGATATTGGCTAGCAGGACTTTGATGTTGGAAAATGCTCAGTTGCAAGGCAGTTTATTCAACAGACTTCAATCTGTTTGTAAGTTGGGAAAGTTCCTAATTCATAGACTCTATACTGCACTTCTGCCTATATTTCCTAAGTTTCTATGGAGGAATGTAATGCTTGTATTATCTGCACTACCAAGACATAGATTTACTGTCTGGTTAGCTGCTCATCAGAAGTTACCTACCATTGAGAGACTGCAGATCATGGGCATTCAAATTCCATCTCTGTGTGCATTCTGCAAAAGACATGAGGAAGAGTTTAAACATTTGTTCTTTGAATGTGTCATTACCAGTAGTGTTTGGAGGAGAATTTGTCTATGGTTGGGACATGCTAGAACTACAGTATGCTGGGAGACTGAACTGAAATGGATCTGTAACAATGCTAAGAGTAAAAGCTGGAAGAAAGAGGTCACTGCAACTGCATTTGACCACTGTTGCATTACTATGGAGGAACAGAAATTTGATCAGATTTGAGAATAAGACCTTTGATGAAGATCAATGTTGCAAGGAAGTAACACTGCTATTACATACAAGGAATAGGAATCGAAAGAAGTGGAAGGATAACTTGCAAAATATCAATACATTTCCTTAGTGGGTTGAGAATTAGCTACTAGAATTGCTATGTATATGATATGAATAGTTAGGAACCAATTGTAACTAGAAGGATAGGAATGAGTAGTAGAAGTCCATACTACTACATTAGGATTCATTGTATATTTTTTTGATATCAATACAAATTGTCAGTTAAGCTAAAAAAAAAAAAAAAAAAATTCAACTAATACATATGAAGCTAACAATAAACTAATTGGTCACGTGATGAAAAAGACAACTAGCAAATAAACCCCCCAAAAAAATTAACAATTCCTGATATAAGAATCAAAAAGTATTAGGGAAAATTTTATTTTATGTCTCATACAACTGACACTAATTGTATGAGTCATCTTTTATGTCTCATGATTTTGTGGACCCAAATTTATATGGATCCAGAAGTATAAGTTGGAATCTACAAATTTGTGAGACAAAAAGGAACCTCACACAAGTAATGTAAATTGTGTGAGACAAAATAAAATTTCTCAGAATTAGTATCAACTCTTTCCAACTCGCAAAGATAAGAGCACAAACTAAAGAAATTCCACCCACTTTATATTTGCATATCCACAAACGAATTTTGTACAACAATATACTGTGCTCTAATATACATTCCTTAAACAACAAATGCACTCTGTTCACTCGGCCTCAGTTCAGTTGGAAAGAATATGGGGAAACGAACAAACAAAATGATGCCAAAAATTGCAGATCATCAACTCATCAGACCTAACCACCTATATTGAGTCTTCAAGAATTTACGCTGCTTCCTACGAAAGCAAAATTTGGGGGACAAAAATTCAAAACTGATATAGTATACAGTTGTATCTGTAAGAGGTCTCATGTTTGAGGCTTACATCAGCGGAAGGTAACCTCCTCCATGACCTTTCCTTAGGACAAGAGGTCCAGCATTTTCAGGGATCTTATCAAATGCTCTATTGCATGCATCAACCACATCGACAAAACCAGTTGCGATGGTAGCCAGTTGGTATCGCAACCTCAAGTCCCTAGTCCTTCTCAACAAACATCTAAATGATCTCCCGAGATACTTTGCCCATTCAGCTGGGAGCCCTCCCCCTGTCAACCACACGGAAAACTGGGATTGATCTCCTCTTGCAGCCACTTCAGCCCTATAAAATCTAGCAAGTTCGAGAAGCATCGAAGGTTGAAGGGGGAGCACAGCAACAAATTCAGCCACAAACTGTTCAACGAGCTCTGGTCTGAGCATTTGATTCCAAAGTACTAGGGCCCATTCACCTGGCTGGTTAAGGCCATAAGCTTCAGCAACAATTAGTGCTTCTTGGAAACGGGATTGTTCGACCAGTGCCCGCCTTGCATTAGTTTCAGACAGATTGAGAAAGTGTAAGTCTGGCATCCGAATCTGTAGAGAGAGAAGTGATGCCTGTGCACAAGCTTGGCGTGTTTTGTTGCCAGCATCAATTGATGAGTAAACTTCAGCAGCTTCAATGAAGTACCGCATGGAAGCCAAGAGCTCATCAGTCTGATCCTTGTCAGATCGGAGGGACCACTCCTTACTTGATTGCTCTGCTCGTGACTCCAAAAGAGAAGCCGTCTCATGCTTCATATCAAAATGGCCATAAACCTACGGAGAAATAGAGAGATACATGTTATACTCGCTAAAGATGTATATATTTTTGCTTTGAGGAAATGAAAACAGTTTTTGGGAGAGAAAGCAGAATGGGTTAAAGTGGGAAGATGGAAGCATCTATTTGACATGAAAATGAAAAAAATACTAACCATGGCAAACGCATCATGATCATTGGGATTAAATCGCTTGAGTAATGTGAGAACAGCCATTCTGAATCCTCTTACAGCCTCAGCAGTGCCAGCGTTGGCATCGATAGCAGCTGAAAACTTCTGAAGAAGAAGATCGAGCTGACCATTTTCAATAAGGATACCAAGAATGAAATTAAGTGCATGGAAGTTCCCCACTCCGGTTATCAGGCGAGCTAAACATGGAAAATCACCCTCAGATACATAAGCCTCCACCTTTTTGAATGCAAGATCTACAAGAACATCAACTCCATCAAGGCATGCCGAGGACTTGTAGAAGTGGTGGGACAAAATAAGAAGCTCAACCTGAAGAAAAATATTTGCAAAAAGAGAGGACATGACTTCAGTTAGGCTGTAATAATTAAAAACCAAAGAGCAAAAGCTACCACATCGCATTACCACCAGTTTATTGAACATGCATACTAACTAAGTCCATGATTTACAGAACAGGGTTTTCATGATGCTGACAAATGGGTAAGACCTAAAGGACAATACACTTACTTCACAGGCATGTGGTATTCCTTGACAAGTGGCAACTAAACGCAGTAAAGCATGGCCAATTTCTGGTTCAGAGGGGCAAAGCTCAGCCCACTTCAAGAAATCAGAAAATCTCCACAATAAAGGAGCAGGTCCCTCCTCTTTTTGAGATTCCATGTAACCTCCACGATGTGCTGCTAACAAACCCTGTGATGAGATAACATTTATAAATAAAGACAACATCATACACAAACTGAACTGCAAACTTTTACATAGACGACAACTTTGGTACTTCGTGTTTTGTTACTAGATCAAGCTGTAAAAGAAGCAAATTTCTAAAAAAGCTCAAATGTCATAATAATATTCTGGCATTTTTATTTTGAGTCAGTGCCCATACTCCCAGAGGAATCAAGTTCAAAAGAAAAAGTACCTTCAAAAACGACTCAGCAAGAATTTGAGCAATACTAGCTGCAGGCATATAATGTGATTGAACTAAGAGCTTTGCTTCTTCAAAAGAGTCTTGTGCTTTTAAAGATAGCAATTGTAAGAGTTCAATAGGATGCTTTTCAAATGCTTCTGAAAATGGAATACCCAACACATTTGCAGTCTTCACAACTGATATTATTCGCCTGCAAAGGCCGCGTCCCCTACCTTCAGTTAGGAGTATTGCTAAACTCTCCAGTACCTGAAGTTAAACAAGATATTAATTCTTTTCTTGCAAAGAATCGAGGATTTAAGTGACAAATCAAATGATGAAAGCTAAATTGGAAGTGTCAAAGAGGAAAAGTCTTGATCATAAATAGCAACACAAGCCAAGTCTAGACATCTTTCATGTTGGTAGAGCACAAGTTGACAGAATGTCTTATTTAACATTACTTATTGTAAGAAGATATAAAGTTGACGACCACATGATCTTCCTCTGTCCTCCTCTTTACGCTTTTCTCTTTCCACCCACCTCCTTATGCTTCCATCCACTGAGTCATACAGTTCTCTCATAGGACATAATGCACTTTCAGCACTGGAACTTCAGAGAAATTTGTCCTAAAGCTAATGCAGGAAACTAAATGCCGAAGTGCCGGATAATAGTCAGAACAGTAAATGCAGAAATGATTCAGGAGAGAGGGATATGAAGGACCGTCAAACATTTTTGTGTCAACCTAAAGAGGGCTAGAACAAAAGAAAAATAGGAGATAAAACCAACTGACTACCTGGAGAGCATCAATCACGTGTTGATTAGGGAAAAGATGGTATGACCGCATGACAGAACGAACTTCACCATCGAGCACCAATATTGATACTTTGTTGTTTGGGGTGGCAATTGCAGCAAGCTTTAGGGCAGCATCCACAAGTTTGAATTCAGATGGTATGCAGCCTGGAGATAATTTATGTTGAAGCTGTCGGGAAGCCGCAACTTGTCCAAATTCCAGCAGTGAAAGAACAGCTCGTTCTAGTTCCGCAGGTCCAACTCTTTCCTCCCACTTCGAGACAGTTGCTTCTATTTTAAGGTTTTCATCTGGTATCTGTGAATCCTCCTTTATATTAAAACTAATGGAGCTAGTTTCAGGCTCGTTATTTCTGTCCTCTAGATCAGCTAAAGACTTTCTTGAGGGTATAAAGGCTTTGGCTCTCCTTTTCACTTTTGCACCGCCCAATACGGCAGCTGAAGAGCTAGAATCTGACATCTGAGTGGCCTTGAGATGTGACTGGTTACTTTCCTTTGTATCATTCCTCTCCCCAGACTTGATTCTCACTGAATTAATGTGGTTATCCATTTTAGTAATAATGCTTGCAGTTCGGTCAATAATGCTTGAGCCCTTGCCGCTTGCAGGTTCACGACTAGAAAGGGTAAATTCTCCTTCATTTTTCACTTGAGTCTCTGATTCAACCGCCAGTAGCCATGCTCTAGTTTCAATTTCTCTCAAAAGATTCAAGGGACAAACTCTGATACATTTATCCAAGACTCATATCAAGAGGTATGAAAAGTGAATATGTTAAAATAGGAGATCTCAGTAAAACACTTACGGGTTGCATTGAGTAATCGTTCCACTCAACCACTGCAGAGAAAGCAACAATAGTTCATGAAGCTCTCTAGCGGGAAGATCTTTTTCTGCTGCCTCTGCATGCTTGAGGAAAAATAATCCTGCCTACAGAAAAGGGTAGAAACTGAGATAAGTAAATAAAAGAAGTCATAAAAACAATTATAAGATGAAAAGGTGTCCACACAATCCAGTTCTGCATTAACCTTCCCCTCCTCCCCAACCCATCCTCAACTAACAGCAAGAGAAATAACAAACAAAATTTCCAGGTTTGAAAGTAAAATGAGCAGCAGCATAGGCTGACGTCACACTATTTCATAATGTAACTAAAGTACCTGTAATGGTGGGAAGGAATATCTAAGAAAGAGAGTCTGGCAGTGACCCCATAAAGCAACCCTTTCTTCTGGAACATCCCAAAGGAACTCTTTCCACTCTGCAACCATGGACTCAGCCTTCATACATGAATGAAAAACACAGAGAGAGGAGAGAGTAAGAGGATCAGATTGATCAAAAATTTGCAGTCATGAGTCAATTACAATGAAACGAAGTATACAAAAAAATAAAGGAGAATAGCAAGATGGTTAAATTATAGGAGGAGGAAAACAACAGGTTTATAGATAGGTAAATACATTAAATCACATACAAAAAATGGACACACCAAAGGGACAAACAATTACGTCCAAGATAGCATAGATCACACGACAACTGTCTAGATGAAGATCAACACTATTTCCAAATAGATTATAGTTCAAATATCTTAATACCAACATTGAAGGCCATGGAAATTAAGAACAATAGGCAAAAGAGATATTCGGAAAGTAGGAATTCTGGAACATATATGATCTCATACACGGTTCAATATACTTCTCTAAGAATTTGACTGATTATTGCTTTACGAGTCCTCTTTCCTGTTTAAGTGGTCGATCCAGCATTCTAGTATTACAATTGCGTTTATGTGGTATCAGCAGCAAGTTTAACTCCCAAGTTCCACATGTGGTAAAGAAAATGTTGCAGTTAACATTAGGGTTAAATCATAGTTTGTCAAAATAAGAAATAAGTGATCTTTTTTTTGGGTCGGGTAACATTGTATTCATCAGCACCAAGTTGGTACTGGCAATCAAATATGTACAGATTACAGGTACCTTGTATCTTACAAGGAATCAAAAAAATCTACAAGGGATTCTGCGTCATCTATGTAGTTCTCTTTACACCTGAACTGAAAAGGCAAAAGACAATTCAGCTTAAAACAAATAAGTAATCTTCACAGTCGAGATAGTGCTTTTCTAACTGCCCTCCACCCCAAAGATGTTGACTTAGCCTGGCTTTGAGAAGCATACTGAACTATGATCAAATAAATATTTGATACAAGTACTTTTTTTTAGAAGCATTAGATACAAGTGTTTTAAGTTTTCACAAAGTCATATTTTTCTGCTGGCAGTTCTTCCATATGTTAATGCCATTATTAATATCATTAACAAAAGTCTCATTCGACTTTCTATGTCAACTAAGACTTTGGAACATAGAGTTTGATGCTTCTTCCTAGTTTGTATAGGAGATCTTTGTCTAGAAACAAGAATTTGTTATGCTTCAATTAACAAGGAAATGGCTAATAGGGAGATGCACCCCTCTGTAAATGCCAAGGCATTTTAGGATTGATTCCTGCGAGTAGTCATGTCCCTCCTCTTATTTACCCCACAATTAAAAGCGTCACAAAATTATTATAAGACATTTCACGAGGTCAAATTTTTCAAAAACTCCACAAATCTGAATGCATACATCTCTTCTTTATCAGTTAATTGAGAAATCAAATCAGTAGGCTTTACTATATTCCTGCCCAGTCAAGAGAAGCAAGCATAGGATTGATATCCTTCTTAGCAGGAAATTGCTCCTTTCATCTTGAATCAATCTAGTACCACAGAAAAATCTGCTTCTGATACTATGTGACACATTTTATTTGATAAATAACACTATATAAGACTATTGAGCATCAGTACCTGCAAATCATCTCTGAATCAATAGTAAAAACACTTAAAAATGAATTCCTATGTCCATTCATGGATTGCACAAAGTGTGAGATGACTTATCCCTTATGTTGCAGCCAAACCAACACCTGCCCCCCACACCGTATTAGAGAAGGGAAGAATCAGTTCCTATTCTATAGGACACCAAGGGGTAGTTTGGATCATGGACTAATTATGCAGGGTACAATAGAGAGATTGTTATTAGGTGAATAATAATACAAGGATGGTAAACAATACTACAAGGATTGTTGCATGGATGGAACTGCCTTTGAGGTATTTTTTTGTCTTCACATGCTCTTATCCAGGTATTTTGTTTTTGGGTAAGATAAATAATTTATTAATTAGTGGAAATCTATGCAAGTCGTATTTAAAAGAAGATAATCTACACAAAAATATGATTCTCTGCAAAAGAGACCCAACCATCTATACAGGCGAGGACCTCATGGGTATATACCAGAAGGCGACTAAACATAGAAGGCTATTCCTTAAATTTACAAAAATATTTTCTATCTCTATAAAACTCTCTCCTATTACCCTCCTTCCATAAACCTATGTAAGAGCTAATGGAGCAACATCCCATGCCTTCCACCCTATAATACAACGCCTAGTCTTCTCATTCATAATACTCCAAGCCCACAATCATATGGTAGAGCTTATCCAGGTATTACTAGTACACATATAAAAGCAACAGCTCTAAGAAACAATGTCTGAATGAATAAAACTGACATGAGGAAGAAGAGTCCTAAATAGTAAAAGGAATACCTGTGTTTCAGTAACATGGTGCGTTGCAGATTTCCAAGATCCACCACTGGCCTCCAAATGCTTAGCCCAATTGCGTGCCTGTTCCCAATGTCCATGTTCCTCTAGTGCCGTCAAAAGTGAAGCATCATCTAGTGGCTCGTTCCCAAGATGCAGGCCATCATTTTTGCGAAGAGAAGGTTCCGCCAAATTTACTTTCCAGTAGAACCGTTGATAATATGTTGCAGCAGAACCCCCATCACCAAAATCAGTGGCAGCAAGGAGGTGTAATAAGCATCTTTTCTCATAAGGTGAAGGACATCTTAAGAGCATAGCATCAGCAGCTTTCACAGCAGTAGAACTTATCCATAAACTACCAATTTTCCCTTCTTTTCCAACTTGTGCGGGTATGTGAGGTTCTTCCTTAATTCTAGCAGAAAAGGATCCGAGATGAGCTGAAGCTTCAGAAAGGCGCATTTGAGAAAATGCCTGGAAACGAAACAGCAAAATTTGTGATATATGGAATTAGATAACTGTTGTTATATTCACGACATGTGTCCTATAAAACAAGAACACTCAGTCACACGTAATGTTACACAAGCTAGGAACATCGTCATTTCATTCTGATTTAGTATTATTGTTTATTTAGATGTCTGCCAGAAACCAATCAGAATGTTATACACTCAAGGAAACAGCGTCACTTTCATTCTGATTTAGTACTGCTAATTATTTAGATGCCTGCCAGACACCAACGAGATTGTGTCCCAATATTTAATTTTCGTCTTTTTCCTAAAGGGTAAATCTGGAGTTACAAGAGATAATAACTTTAAAAATTAAAGGGAATCCTTTATATAATAGTAAAAAACAAAACCCTTGATCTCTGCTTGACAAATATGGCATACAGATTTCTCTCCGCATAAAAAGGTAGAAATTGAAAAAAGAAGATGAGGACTTATCAGCTTTCAGGTCAGTCAGAGAAGGTTTCACTTGTTTCGCAACTTCAAAGAAACAAAAGAGTGTTACTGGCCAAGGAGAAGAAGAGGTTCTTTGGGTTTAGTATGTCCTATTTCTTGCAGTTATTAGAGTTTTTTGTCAGTTAATACTACATATACAATACATGAGAATGAACTATTCATGCCATGTCCTCCTAAAATCTCTCTCCCTCCAAGTCCATGCCAGTTAGCAGATCAGCATGGAGAAATAATAAGGATACAGTGTAAACTTTCAAGGAAACATTATAAGACTTAAAGAAAAAGGAAATGGAGACTATGAGAGAATCTCACTAGTCACTACACAGTGTTATAGCACCAAATTGCACAAATTAAGGGGAACTAAGAGAAGTCGGGGAGTTGAGTAACCAGATCTACAACAATCAGGGATAAGGATAACTTGACCAATATGGCAAACTTCGTTGCAGGCACAAACAAGCAAAAAGTATAACATGAATTGATAATTAATACATAACAAGCTCACCCCAACCTCAAAACCCAAAGAAAACATGCTACTTAATATATAGGTCATTAGCTTATAAGTATTGATTACGTAATTTTTTGTCCAAACAGTGAAAGCGATCCTGACTTGAGCCTCTTCCCCAGAAGACTGAACTTTGTCATAATGAGGCAAGTGAATCTTGCACCATGTAAAATGAAAAACCACGAGTGGACAAGAGTAGACTACTAAAGACATAACATTAACATAGAGAGTCAATTATGTCATGTGACCAATCAGCTGGATAGCAGTTTGATAAGCTGAGAATAAACAATGAAAGACGGCAAGAACAGCAATGACACGTTTAACAGACAGTCTGAAGCTAAGAGAATTTTCATCACTGAGAAGTTTCTGAGTAATGCCTCTTCATTTCAAAAAGGTAACATATAATCGATAGCAACGATTTAACATACCTGAAGAGCTCGGATAAAAGGTAAGAGGGAACAAGAAGGAAGAAACATTTCAAAAGCTCTGAGCAAAGGAAGGAATAAATGTTGTTCACAAAGCACAGCAACCATTCTAGACAAAGAACCAGCCACTTCATCGTAGTCATTTGAAACTTTCTTGTCCTGATCAACTTGCTTTTCACATTCCTCTTCAGCAGTCATGTCTTGAATTCTCACATTTCCATCTGCCTTTTGTGCATCAGGCATTGTGAAAGTGAAGGAATGCACTGACACAGGCTCCATGAGCCGTCTACGCTTTGGGATTTTGCGATTATAATGCACTGTATGTGCTTTAGCAGATGCAGGTAAGGAATTAGTTGCTTCCACAGCTGCCGCGACGGTGTTTGCAATCTGGGAAGCAGCATTATTAACTTTGATGGTTGATGTTTCCCTGCAAAGGATATAATAGAAATTACTTTGAAAAACAGTGTATATGGAAGAAGGTAGAATTTTATTAATTAATGGGAAAAAACAGGGATTATGATGGAAACCTTGCTGCAGTTATTTCTAGCCAAACTGTCAGGCAAGATATCGGAGAGACATCTGGAAAACAGGATGCAATTGCAGCCAAAAGTGACCAGCATAAATTCTTTGCTTGCAGAAGAAGAGCTTGTCCAGCCCTTGCTTGCCTCTCACACTCAGCGATAATTCCAAATAGTTCGGCTGGTGTATACATATTTTCATCTGGAAATGATGTCCCATTCTTCTTTTCTCCTGTATCTGAACTTGAAGAAGAGCTAAATTTCTTCCTTGATTGCATACTCTTCAGAAGTGTTAGTATGTGGGTTTTCAGACGTACATCACCAAACTCCTTTGATGCCTGACACATAGCGGATAAAGCAAGTGAGACAAAATCATGAGTAAGCAAGTCCTCTCCTTTTTCTATGATAAAACTAAAAGGAGATATAAGAGAATAGATAGCTTACAACTTGCATCACTGTCTCCAAGGGGTAGCCTCCAATTTGAGCCTCTGAGAGAAAGCCAACCTGGCAAAAAAAGAACACAATTTTCATACCAAGAAAACAAATAAGTTCAGCAATGATGTTTAATAAGCTCATACCCAGTCATTGTCTCTTGCTAATATAGCAAGATATCTCGTGCTCACAGGAATTTGATGCGCCTGACAAAATGTCGTCACCAAATTCCAGTGCTCACTTGCAGCTTTTTGCTGAGACCTCAATTCAACTCCATCACCGTTACCAGTTGACAACCAAGAGCCAAATGTAACTCCATCAGCTGATGACAGAAGACTTGCTGTTTCCAAATGTTGCAGGACAAGCATGAGAGCTCGAGATGGCTGTCTACCACAGGTTGTGAACTGATCACTTTTTTGATTAGCTTGATTGAACCAATCATTCTGGCAATAATCATCTGCCAATCCTCGTGCTAAAGATTCAGTAATATTATTGTCACAAGTATTTGAATGAAATGAAGAACTCCTGGGGGAAGGTTGCTTAAAGTGATTGGAACAAGGGCTGGATTTATTAAAGGATGCGATTCTTCTCAAAGCCGCAACATCAATTTGGAGAATACCAGGAGATAGACCGCACAACTCCAACAGAAAAGCACAAGATGCCACCAACACTGAATCAGCAAAATGCACAATAGCAAGGGGCACGACCTAAATATAAAAACAGCAAATGCTTAGAGGAAAATATATCAATATGCTACCATCAGAATGTGAAGCTCTGAGATTTCGTGTATGTACACTTCAGCTTGTGAAGCTCTGAGATTTCGTGTATGTACACTTCAGCTTGTTTTATGGAAGTATCTGACACATAAATGGACTATTTCATCACAGCACTCTTTCTTTCAGTGAGTCATACCCCATCACAAGCGAGAGTACTCTTCAACTGCACTCCAACCAAAGAGCATGATATAGAGAAGGTGCATCTTCTAAATGTTTATATTCTTTCAACGTACATTCATCTCTCAGATGATATATTTAGGATAGCTTACATAAAGTAAATTCTTGTTCCTTTTTTACAAACTTCAAGCATAAATGGAACACTTCATAATAAGCTCTAAAAAAATTAAGACCTAAGACAGAAGATACACAAACTGGAACTATTTGACTCTATGATTTAATCATTTAATTCAAATGGAACCACCAACTGTTAATATCAGGTAGTTTGACTAACATGCTATGCAACAGAGGTGCAGTAGGTAAAGCATCCTGATGTCATTCACATGAGCTTTTCTCAAAATTCATTCCATTTGACAATTGGTTCCTTAAAACTTTACATTCATTTGTGATGCTGAAAGAGCAAAAGGACACTTCAAGAGCTGTAGTTAAAGGAGATATGTGACTTGTATACTAACAGTGTTTTAAAAGGCCTTTTTGACATTCGCCCGGGGCTTGCCCCTGGGAGGGGCACTTGCAAAATGCTCCCAGGTAAACGTGTGGAAGTTAGTTCTGCAAGGCTTACGCCCCAAACGCCCGACTGTACGCCCTAAGCACGCCTAATGCTCAAGGCTCAGAGCTCGCCCAGCAACCCCTACACAAATCATGTGTCAAATCCCTACACTGTTGACCATCAAATGCTTTCATACATGACTGACATATGAACCTAAAGATATATGAAGATTAATTTAGAGTAACTCAAATAATGAGCCATAGAATTGAATATTCTATGATTTAAAATATAGAGAAGGTGAGCATCATTTGAATACTTTCTATATAAATAGACAGCCCGAGTTTATTACTTCGCTATCTGTATTCATATCTTAGTTCTTTGTCTCTCAAAATGATCGAATTTGTATTACTATGCTATTTGAAATCAATTTGTATTTATTCATGAAGGAGTATTATTTTAAGTTATAATACTGATAAAATTTACTGATTATTTACCTTTAGGGTGGTAAAATGTGTAGTATTATAACATTTTTTAAGAAATTGTGATTTTTAGTTGTTTGAAAGTTAAGATATTGTAGTTTATTTTTGTCTCATGATAAATTTAACACCACTGCATTGTTTATACTCATATAACTGTACTAGATTTATTGTTTTCAACAGGCTTCTCTAATTCTTTTAATTTTTTCTTGAACTTTTAATTTATTTTTCATGATTTTTAATGTTATAAGCTATTTTATTTAATTTACAAATTAAAAAATTTAATGATCCATGGGCTTACGTCTTTCCCTGCATTAAGCGAAACGCCCTGTCTCACGCCCCGCTTTTTAAAAACTGATATTAACATTTCCACATAGATGACTAATATAAAGGGACAAAAGAAGTACATATAGGGTTGATACAACTGAAATTAGAAAAAGATGAATGCCAGTTTGGTAATTGATTCAAAAGAAAGTGATCCTTACGGATGAAAGAAACAACTGTTCGCTCTGTGTTATAGGTGAAAGAAGCATCTGCACGTCTGACTGGATGTTTGTTTGTCCTTGCACTGAAGTCCCCTGCTGCCCTCTACGTGAATTTTCTGACTTTAACTTTTGTACTCTATTTGAAAGCAGCTGATTAAAAGCTGCCAATGCACGTCCACGATGTAAATGGTGCTCAATTCCAACTCTAGATTCCTAGAGCCAGAAAGTAAAGTAACATGGATTAGGGACGAAACATGAAAACAGTTAAAATTAAAAAGGAACCAGGCTACAAAGGCAAATTGTGAGCACCTTAAGTAACTTTCAAATTGCATAAAAGATAGTCTCAACCAATGAATTCTGAATATACCCATTTGGGTGACATTGAAATACAAGAGAAATAAAACCTAGTTATTTGCAGATTCTTCAAGTGTTTGTCCACTTGCCCCACTCAGGGAACAACAATGAATGAAATATGAAGTCAACAAGAATCAAAATCACATCGCATGATAAACCTATTTTGATTTTGACATTACAGGAAAAGAGAAAACAAAATAGAAAAACCGTATTCTCAGTTTGCCCTCACCACAGAATATAGTATGTTCTATGCAATGAGATATACCATGTATCATTTAGTAGATAAAAGATTGAACTTTTCTTTGAATATATCTTTTTTCTTCGTCTTCTTATACATAGTTTACTTTTGCTTCTAACAAAGAGCATCCACATATACTAATTAGATCGAGGTTCCATCTCTTTCTTGTAGAAATCTCACTTTACTTTTACAGAAAAATCAACTATAAAGACTGGCACCTAGATGACTAAAAATGTTGGAAGATGACACAATATATTGATATACATTTCTAAGGAATAGAAAAGCTTCAGATGAGGAGAAGTTTAAACTTTTTGTTCTGACCCTTTTCGCATGCCACTAATGATCAACAATAATACCTAATAAACATGTACATAAAAGCAAGTGAACCTATGTTGTCTCTGGTGAATTAATATTATCCAAACATACGTTAGCAAGTATTTGGGTCACAGATATCATTGCCATGTAGATCAGGAATAGTATGATGACTATTTTATTTGTGGTGCATGTGACATTTGTCCTATGAATGTGCAAAACTAGTCACTATAAAATAAACTACCAAAGTGAACATTAGAAAGTGCTACCAAAGGTGAAAAGCTTAAAAAAATTGCCAAATGTCTGTTGGGCTTTAAGCACATATCTGAATTAAAGTGGGGGGTTTCAGTGAAGAAAGGCCCAGATGAGGAAAAAAATAATAACATGTATGTAATTTAAGAAAAATAACTGTGTACTAACTGTGAGAAATGAAACCACATGGGTGAAAGAACGAGAAGTGTATCTCATATGGTTCTCCTAAGCTATTGGGTGCTTAAATAGTATATCTACCTATTATAAACAAGGGAAAAAATCAAGATTACGTAATTACAAATAAACAATATCTCTCTAACTGATTCAACACTCCCCTTAACGAGAAGTGTATCTCATATGGTTCTCCTAAGCTATTGGGTGCTTAAATAGTATATCTACCTATTATAAACAAGGGAAAAAATCAAGATTACGTAATTACAAATAAACAATATCTCTCTAACTGATTCAACACTCCCCTTACCCCCCCCCCCCCCACACACACACAAAAGTTGGTGCATACAAGTCACATGTACCAAGTTTGTTAAAAATATAACAAGTTCAAGGGTCAATAAGGAACTTGGTAAAAGTATCTATAAGTTGAACATTTAACTTCACAAAATTTGTGACAATATCACCCAAGGGCATCTTCTCTCTAACAAAGTAATCGCTAATCGTTGATCTCTAAGTGTTTAGTTCACAGATGAAACACTAAGAGCGGCTTGATTATCACATACAAGTTCTATCTGACATATTTGTCCAAACTTGATCTCTTTGAGCAACTTTTTGATCCAAACTAGTTTGCATGTTGCTACAACTATTGTCCAATATTCTGCTTCTACACGAGATCGAGCAACCACACTTTGTTTCTTATTTTTCCAAGATACTAAATTACCTGCAACGAGAATGCAATATTCAGAAGTAGTCTATCAAAATGTGCTCTTGCCCAATCTGCATCAATGTATCCAAAAATTTGCTCATGGCTTCATTCCTCGAGGAGTAATCCTTCCACTGGGACTGATTTTATATATCTAAGGGAACCAACAACTACATCCCGATGACTATCACATAGAGAGCCTACTCACAATGTCCAGTCAAGTCAAAGTGATAACATACCAACCGACCACCTGTATCCAGTCAAGTCAAAGTGATAACATACCAACCGACGACCTGTACATTCCAGGATTATTAAGGGCTCCTATGTCCTTACAAAAGCTTAATATTCGAATCCATGACAGTATTAATGGGTCTACAATCTATCATTTTGGCTATTTAAGAATGTCTAAAGTGTATTTATGTTATGAGGTAACAATTCCTAATTTGGGCTGAGCAACTGCAATGTTTAGGAGATACTACAATCTGCCTAGACCCTTAGTCAAGAAGTGCTGAAAAAGATGCGGCTTCAACTAGAGAATACCATCCTGATCGTTGCCCGGTATAAACTACTAATAATAAACATATTTGGAGCAGCATATAAATTGAATATAGAATGATTAGCATTACTACAAGTCATATCAAACTCCTAAAAATTGTGTTTGAACTTACCAAACCATGCTCGAGGAGACCTTTTCTTTTAATAAGAAATTAATCAAAATGATTAACCACTACATACAGTTTAAATTCATTCATGCCAAAGTAGCTAAGCTGTCAATCTTAATATGACACCAGATGAAGCATACAAAAACTCTATGCCTTTTCCACCGTCTCATTGACCTAATTTTACAAGTAATGAAAACATAATTTGACACAGAACTTACGCTGCAAATACTGCTCGAGTAAACTAATGAATGATTGCAATTGGAATGATCAATCCCAAATTCCTCCAAGAGGCGAATAGCTTGTGTAATGGTCAGATGATTACATTTGACTTAGAGATTCTCATCAGAGCCCAGTTCCTCCAGACATAAAAAATTAGGTGGCATGATAGTAAGAGTTTTTCTCTCAACAATCTTTTCAATGCCACCGCCAAAGAATACCCTAAAGCCCGAGCCACTAGTATTGCAATTTCATTTCCTAGTTATATATACCTTTCTTTTATTGGTCTTGTCAATTTGTAGTAATTAGAGAAACCTTACAGTTATGCGTTGTCACAGATAGCAAGCATTATGTCCTGCTCTGGATGTAATATGACCTGATTGTGGGTCTCTGCTCTTGTAACAACTGTTGGAACAATTACATCCCACCATACAAGACCAAATGGATTTGGGGAAGTACTGCAAAGAAAACTCATCACATTTTCATGGACCAAAGGCTTTTCAAAAGCATAAATTTTGCCAGTATTACTTTATTTGATCTACATACAGAAACTGATAACATTTGAGATTGTTTTTAGCATTGGGATACTACTCAACAGTATTGTCAGCGGGAGCACGAACACCGAACAAGTTCCTGAAGTTCACACCCATTCGTTTGGGAGTTTGATATACAAGTTGAAAGTCATCTTCATTTTACTAAAGGGGCTGATGATCATACAAAACAATACCCAATGTCCTCAGTGAGTGTTCCTTCCTGGCCTGTTATTTGAGTTCACCGAAGGCGGGGAGTGGAGGAGCTTCACCTACCGAGAGGAATTGAACAAGAATGAAGTAGAGCAAAAAATGCGTGAGCAAGAGCTCAGTCAAAATAACGCCAAGGACGGTGGGTGTAGCGGATTTTATCCTCCCCCTGCTGAAGATCATACAATATGCTATGTCACGCAGACCATAAGAGGAGCACTTTGACTGAGGTACTATATTATTTATGTTATATACGAGATCAAAGACTTTCCAAAAGAGACCTTGCCTTTGCCCGAACCGAAAGCACATGAAAGAGGGGAGGCCGGGAACGTAGCCTCTTAAGAATCGTAGCTCCTAGGCACATTCATTTCGTGCGAGAAGGACTGTCTCAAAGCCCTTTTGCCATCTTAGCGCCTTGAAGTTCTGTTCAATCAGTTGATTATGTCAATATGTCAAAACAGGGAAAACAAGACCCGCTTTTGTTCAAGTTTCTGATTCAAGAATGTTCCTATTGTTCTTGTCATTTGTGACGTTTAGGTGAGCCACACCTCCAGCATTTGCAGAGTTCTTAGCATGCATTTGTCTTTGTGGATTCGCTTCTACCAATAAAAAGAATTTGAATCATTTCATATGGACGAACAGTCTAAATATACAACTTTTCAGATCAAAGAAATCAACTGCATCTGTTGATGTGCTTCCTGGTGACAAGTAACCAAGCCATGACACTTTTAAAGCATTGATTTAAGGGACAGGTGTATACTTGTCGCCTATTTCATGCTTCACTTCCTCTGGCTCACACCATATCAGGCCGGGGAGATCCTATCCCTAAATCCGGCTACCCTCGGCCTTCAAAGTTTTAGCCGACTAGTGGGTCTGATGCTTAAACTTTAGCGTTTATTCCGACTTCACGGCTTGGCACCACGGAGAAGTCTTCTACCAGCCCTCTCTTTTCACTTACTTCACTGCTCTTTCCCCTGCCTTGTGCGGAATTCTACCAACAAGCCAGCCTACTTCTTGGGATCAACCGGTGCGCCTTCTTCGGTAAAGGACTATCTTTTTCCTGGAGTGTTTTAGTACGGGCAGATAGAAGGAGCCTAATGTCTTAGCTGTTTTAGTGCACTTGTGTCCATCTTCAATAGGTAGACATGACTACAAGGATGAGTTTAAGGCTCAAGGCATACTACTCTTTCTATTGAAAACAGAGAATAAGCTTACCACTCTAAGTCGACTATGCCTCTTTGACTACTAATACAAAAATACTAAAAATATTTATCTTCTTTTTCTTTTCCTTCAAAAGTCTCACTCTCAGAGAAGTGCTTTCGTACCTTTAATGCCCACTGCTAGGAGGAAGCCACTTTTTAACAATTTTTATTTGAAAAGGTAACATATTAGTATATATAATAAATTTAGGTTACACAAAGCAGTGTAGTCCTATATAATTACAAGGGGAGTTGAAGCCTGAGATCCTAAGTCTTAACCTATCATAAGTAATCTAAAATCTCATAAATAGATTCAGCTTCTTGTAAGTACTCCTGTTTACACCAAAAATAAAATAGGACTAAACAATTCATCTTCAATTTCTCAATGGAACTTCTGCTATCTTCAAAACATCTCTGGTTTCTCTCTTTCCAGATTGTTCACCAGATGCAAGCTGGAACAATCTTCCATCTCTCTTTGTGCCCTGAAAGGTTACCATCTCTGTTCCAATAAGCTAGGACTTCCTGCATTCTCTTTGAAGCCACTTTTTAACATAAGTATGAGAATTTGATTACAAGAATAAGAGGGAATCTCACCTAAAGCAGACTGAGGGGCGAAGCTGATGTACACCAAGAAAATAAAGGAGCGCGCCCTCACCAATGTAAAAATAGAGAAGCTGAGGTTAGCTTTTAGGGTTTCACTAACTAGTGCCATTGTTAAGGATAGTCTGAAGCTTTTAGCGCTTGGTGCAGCGGCAAATAAAAGGGTCGCAACGGTTTCATATGCATGAATGCGAATCAAGAGAAGAGAGTGACTTTACCGGTTTCCTAAACTAGCCATTGGTCGACGATGAGCTCTTTACTTTTACTACTTAGGAAAGATAACGTATAAGGGTTGTTGACCAGGAGAGGGAATCCAATCTTCGCAGAGTTAACACTCCTCCATCGAATGAGATAAAGCTCAATGGCAAACACAACTAGATGTGAGAGTGGGTCAAATTAACATGACTCACATTCTAAGGTAGATACGTGAAAAAAATACAAACCATTATTAAGTTTAGATGTTGAATGATAGAGGATTCCGGGGAAGATATTCTCCATATCAAGATCTGATTCTCTAAGATTTTAGAGATAATTGTTGTAATCTAAAATATCAAATTCTGATTCTTTTTTTATTTTATTCTGTACCATCCTAGATTTTATGGGATTTAGATGATTCCGTTTCTAGCATCTTCTTGTATATAAAGCCAAGTATATGACATTCAAAGACATGAATGAAATTACTCAAGTTTCTTACTCTTTCCACATGGTATCAGAATGTTAGGCTTATTCCTAACTGATTTTTTTTCATTCATTCAATCTTTTCATCATATTTGTCCTCTTTATCCGCCCAAGGGTTGAAACCATTTGAAAATCATGTCTGAAAAGAGTACTATTGCAAACCAAATAGCATAGCTCTATAGTTTCAACTAGAGATTTACAAAATATTCAACCCTCTTGTTGGTTGAATGGGAAAAATTATCTAAAATGGTCTCAGCTTGTTCGCACCTTTCTACAAGGTAAAAGGATATTAGGACATCTCCTCGGCACAGGACCATCTATAGAAGACCCCAAGTTTGATGCACGGGATGAACATGATTCAATGGTGATGTCATGGTTATGGAACTCTACGCTTCAAGAAATTAGTGATACCGTTATGTTTCTAAATACCGCTAAGGAAATTTGGGATGCAGTGACGAAGACATACTCTAAAGTTCATGATGTCGCCAAGATCTATGAAATAAAAACAAAATTATCCGCAACAAAACAGTGAGCTCGATCTGTCACTGATTATTCTAACCTTTTACGGGGTTATGGCAAGAGATGGATCGCTATCAATGCATTCAAATGCGTTGCACAAACGATTCTAAATTTTGACGATTTATTGAAAACAAAAGGATTTATGATTTGCTTGAGGGCTAAATGCACAGTTTGATGTTGTACAAGTGCAAATTTTAGCGAAAGAAGATCTATCATTATCGAATGAGACAATGGCCATTATACGGACAGAGGAAGAACGGAGGAGTGTTATGCTTGAAACTCAAATAAATGAAGGATCAGCTCTTATGAAAAAAGGGACAAATAAAAAGAGTCAGGAGTTTCACTATTGGAGAGCACCGTCAAGCCCGCAAGTTCATTCAAACCGCTCGTCAACAGGGACAATCTTTACTGCACTTACTGCAAAAAGTACCGGCACACGAGAGAGAGATATTGGATACTCAATGGTAAACCTCCAACCAAAAATACTTTTGATGGAAAGCAAGCACACATTGCTAGCACCCCTCACATTGATGAAAAAAGTCCATTAGTCCCAGAATTCAACAAAGAAGATATTGAAAAATTTAAGACATTGCTTGAAACTCTGGAGATAATCATCTTCGCCAGGTGGTTGTTCAATGGCCTTTGCAATTAGAGACAAATTTTCTCCAATGTGGCTTGTTAATTCCGAGGCAACTGATCATATGACTTGTTCCTCCTATCTCTTTGTATCATATTCATCTTGCCCTAGCTATAAAAAAAAACTATAGCCGATGGTTCAGTTATTACTGTAGTTAGCCACGGAGACATACAATGGGGAAAATTTTTTTGATGCTCATGAATGTTTATGTCCCAAAGTTATTTGCAAATCTTATTTCTGTCCACAAAGTCACCAAAGATTCCAAATGCAAAGTAACTTTTTTCTCTTCATATTGTGCATTTCAGAAACAGGACACGAAGGAGATGATTGGGCGTGCTTGTGAGAAATGTGGTCTTTATTTTCTGGACTTTCTCAATGGTGGAGATACAATTAAGAATTTCTTATCTAGTTCATTCTTGTCTGAATATGTTATGTCCAATAAAGAGAGTGTTTAGCTCTATCATCGTCGCTTAGGTCATCATCTTTTTATGTAATCAAGCTAATGTTTCCATCTTTATTCAAAGATTTGGTTGTTGAATCTTTTCATTGTGAAGATTGTGAAATTGCAAGTGTTTCGTTTTCAATAAGCAACAAAAGATGTCAGACTCCATTTTCTCTTATTCATAGTGACGTTTGCGGACCCTCTACCATTCCTAATATTTCTGGTGCTAGATGGTTTGTGTCATCAATACGTGGATCCATTTGTTAAAGCAAAAATCAGATGTCAGCCATGTTCTTCCTACCTTTTTTTAATTTGATCAAAACCCAATTTGATGTGACAGTTAAAAGATTCCGTTTTGATAATGCCAAGGACTACTTCAATCAAAACCTCTCTGTTTTCTTCAAAAAGGGGGAAATAATTCACGAATCTTCAAGCGTCAACACTCCTCAGCAAAATGGGATAGCGGGGAGAAGAAACGGTTTGTTACTTGACACTACTAGATCACTATTGTTTCACAAAAGAGTTCTAAATCAGTATTGGGGAGAAGTTGTCCTAACTGTTGCATACCTCGGTAATAGAATATCATCAAGAATTCTGAAATTTAAGAACCCACTTGATACTCTTATGAGTTTCTTCCCGAATTTTGAAAATTCGGGCAAATTGATTCCTAGAATCTTTGGGAGTATTGCCTATGTTCATATTCATTCGAAGAATATAGGCAAATTAGATCCACATGCTCTTCAGTGTGTTTTCACTAGATATTCTCCTACTCAAAAAGGATATAAGTGTTACCCAACAATCAAACAAGAGCTTTTTGTTTCAGTTGATCATTTGATGAAAGTGAGTCAATTTTTAAAAATTCTTACATTCAGGAGGAGTCATTGGATGGAAAAAGATCTCTAGACTTATCACTACTTGATTTGTCTATTCCTAGCCATGATAAATCCTTATCTGTGTCTTTGCCCAAGTCACCATCTCTTCACTCATCCGAGTCTCTAAATCCTAATGAACCTATTGAGTATTCTAATCTTGACATAGATAAAAGGATTCAAGAAAGTAATCCACCATTGCAGGTTTATTCCAGAAGAAAGAGGCTAACTGCTCAAACTACTCAACCACAATTATCTCCACATGTTACTGCTCCTAATACTTATCCTGAACCTGTTAAACCATTAAAACTACCAAACCAAATTGATTATGAAGAGCATAACCAACCAAATGACCTTGATCTTCCCATTGCACTTAGAAAAGGAACCAAAACATGCACACAACACCCTATGTGCCTTTCCTTGACATATCAAAACCTATCACCAAGTCATAAAGCTTTTTTCAGTAACCTCCACACTATCCATGTTCCAAAAAAATTGTCTAAAGCATTAAGTAACAAAGAGTGGGAAGAAGTAATGAAGGTTGAAATGGAAGCATTGAAGAAGAATAAAACTTGGGAAATGGTGAAATTGTCAAAAGGGAAAAACCGGTAGGGAATAGACGGGTGTTTACAAGTGAAATACAAGTCAGATGGGTCTATAGAAAGATTTTAAAGCACGTTTGGTAGCAAAGGGTTACACATACACCTATGGAATTGATTATTTGGAGACTTTTTCCCCAATGGCAAAAATGAACACAGTGAGGATCTTATCATCATTGGCTGCGATTTTTAATTGGAACCTATAGCAATTTGATGTTAAAAATGCTTTTCTAGATGGAGATTCAGATGAGGAGATCTACACGGAGGTACCACCTGGTTTTGAAAGCAAGAAAGAAATGGTATGTCGACTCAAGAAGGCACTCTACGGACTAAAGCAATCGCCCCAGCATGGTCTGGAAGATTCACAAAGGTTATGATCAAGCTAGGCTATCGGTAGAGTCAATGAGACCACACCTTGTTCATAAGGCACTCAAAAACAGGAAAGATAATTGCTCTACTAGTCTATGTAGATGATATCATAGTAACAAGAGATGATTCAGAGGAGAAACATAATTTGAAGAATTCTTTACTCAAGGAATTTGATATCAAGAATCTTGGAAAATTAAAGTATTTTTTGGGAATTGAAGTAGCATATTCTAAACAAGGAAGCCTTATTTCCCAACAAAAATATGTGCTTGATTTGCTGAAAGAATCATGGAAATTAGGTTAAATCAGTCGCTACGCCAATTGAAAATAATCATGGATTGTGCAATGCTCCAGAAGATTCTGTGGTAGATAAATGCTCGCATCAAAGGCTTGTACGAAATTGATATGCGTGTCCCATACAGGGCCAGACATTGCCTTTGTTGTAAGTGTCATTAGCCAATTTATGCATGACCCTAGAGAAATGCATCTCCAAGCGGCCAACAGGGTTCTACAATATCTTAAAGGAAGCCCGGGAAAAGGAATACTGAAGAGAAGGAGACATGGTTTTATAGGCTTAAACTTATGCGGTTATGCCAGTTCATTAGTGGATCGAATGTCAACTTCTGGATACTGTACTTTTCTAAGAGGAAATCTTGTGACCTGAGGAAGTAAAAAACAAAATGTTGTGGCCACATCAAGTGCAGAATCCAAGTTCAGATCTATGGAGATGGGAGTTTGTGAGCTGTTATGGTTTAAGATAATCCTTGATGATTTGAAGATAAAATGGGAAGGACCTATTAGACTATATTGTGACAATAAATCAGCAATAAGTATAGCTCATAATTCGGTACAGCACGATTGCACTAAGCATATTGAGGTAGATAGACACTTCATTAAGGAGAAATAAGATAGTGGACTTATCTGTACGCCATTTGTATCTACAAAAGATCAGTTCACAGATGCTTTAACAAAAGGACTGCCAAACAATGTGTTTCAAGAACTGATAAGCAAGCTAGGAATGGAAAATACCCATTCACCAATTTGAGGGGGAGTGTTGAATGATAGAGGATTTCCAAGAAGATATTCTCCATATCAAGATCTGATCCTCTAAGATTTTAGAGATGATTGTTGTAATCTAGAAATTCTTTTTTAATTTTATTCGGTATCATTCAAAACTTTATGGGATTTAGATGATTCTGTTTCTAACCTCTTCTTGTATATAAAGCCATATATATGACATTCAAAGACATGAATGAAATTACCAAGTTTCTTACACTTCCAACATTAGAAAAACTGGAACATCTGAATCGTCTACAAAGTATCTTAGGAGAGTTTGTAACTCGGACAAATTGTAAGTGATCTTGGAAGATTAAAGTAGTACTAATAAAGACCACATGACTCACGTTTAATACCAACTAACCGTCCCGTAGTGTGATATTGTATACCAGCAAAGTTATTGAGAAAGACAACTCAAAAATTAAGAGATGGAGACAAACGACTTATGGATATTAGATTAAAAGTAAAACCAAGAACTTCTAAAGTCAAAGAAGGCATCAAGATAGCTTGATCTACATCAGTTGTCATGGTTTGGGATTCATTAATGGCTAATGAAACAGTACACTAGGAATAAGAACTAAAAAAAGAAAAAATACTAGTTACTAGAAATATGATTTAAGGCTTCTGGGTCAATGATCCAATGTCCAATAATGGAAGACTAAGGCCTCATTTGTTTTTTAAAGTATAAGACGTCTGAATCTGTATGTATAACTGGATATTAAGATGTGTATTAAAATTAATACGTCTGAATTTGATTACACATCTGAATATTTAAGATGTATATTAGGATTTGAATACTAAATGATTAAGATTGTTTATTTTCAACATCCGAAAGAATAAAGTTATTTTTATTTAAAGTTTAATATATAGAAATTTCCAATAAAATACTAATTAATTTAATATTCTATTACCAATTTTTTTTTAAATAATATGGTAATTGATGGTGGTGGTGATGGCAAACGGTGGCGCTTGTGGATGCCGACCGGAGGCAGTGGTTAGTGGTGATTTTGGTTAAATATGGTGGTTTTGGTAGAAAGAATTACAAGAAAATACACATGACTTCACGCCATAACAAAAAATGGCCCATGTTTTTAAGCTTTACCCGACCTAGCCCATATTGTATATATTTTAAAAACACTAGCTCTTGCAAATTGAAAATCAGTGTTCTTACAACAGTTGCTTCTAAAAGCTATGGAGTTAAATTTATGTTATCACAACTATTGCTTTCACTCTCACTCCTTCTCACATCTTTGACAAGGAAGAATCCGAAGTCAGTTTTTTGTATAATTATATATAATCTAGTATATGAGTGTATAAACGCATCTTATACACCTTTATACAAGCGTATGTAAACGAACTGCATCCACGATTTTCAGTTGCAATTCTTGTTCAAAACCAGTTCAAATCTCCATTAAATGACTTCAAATTTTATATACAACCTCCTATACTATTTCTAACAAATCTAAATAACACTCGCTCTAAATTTCTCACATGATCAAATTCACAATTTAAACCGACATATTTAAGCTTGTTAAAAATCTTATTTCACCACCCAAATGGATTTCGTTTGGTCAACTAATATTTGAGTCACAATTACTGATTTGAAAATTAACTTCAAAGCTTGAGCAATCTATATTGTATTAAAAGGAGAGTGGTGAAGCATATGGTTAAGCCAAGTGGCAAGCTAAAATAAAACCACTTGGCAATTTTAGGACAACAATAATAATTAGAAATTATAAATGGAAACACAATTAATGGAAGTAGTTGAATGAAATAGATCTTATCCATAATCTAAATAGATCTTAGATAAATCTAAACTATATATCTATATTTATATGTATATATTGATCTACTTTAAAAATATAGAAAAACATAAATTGAGATAACCTATGACTACTTGTACTTTGGAGTAAGTTATCCAAAAAAAAAACTAAAATTAACTTAAGATATTAAAGATTTAATGACTTCTGTTAGTTTCATTATATAAACGGTAGTAAATAACCCGAATCTCATATGTATTAGGAGTAGGACATATATTGTATATATAGGACTCATAGTATCATTGTCATAATTAATCAACAATATATTTTTTTTCCGTGCATTCTCACACGGTATTAGAGCTTCAATGAGAAAATTATACTTGTGCGTCATTCCACCAACTTCCGGGAAGAAAGACCTCGTCGCCATGCAAATTTTCCGGTGGCTTAAGAGGTTGCCCGTAACCAAATCACTATCTGTTGGTGTTGTGCAAAAACCAACACCACCACAGGGTTCCCAAGGCTCCGGCGACCAAACCCCAGTAAACCCCACCAGGAAAATCCTCTTCACACACCCTCACGCGCCAGAAACTTCCAGGCAGATCCGATCCACGCGCCCACACGCTGGCGCGTGAACACTGTTCCGGTCAGATTTTAAAAAAGTATCTTCAGGACAGCTTCATCACCTTGCAATTCCGAGTCCATTGGTACTATTTCCGACAAATTCCGACAACTTTGGAATTTTCCGGTGAGCTAGAGTGATTTTTCCGACGTGAACAGTGATCCCCGGCAATTTTCTGCTTTTTCCGACACAATATTATAATGGAATTCATACCTGAAGCCTTTAACTCACAATCCGTTGGATTAAATGCAATAAAAAATCCAGATAGTTTCTTTACCGGATTATATTGAGTTCATTCAGTACAAAGCACATAAACAGACATCTTCAGGATTAACCTCCATTGTTCCAACAAATAGTAGCATGACTGGTCTCCCAATCTTCACCTTCTGAATCTTGGGTCATTGATTCAGGTTCATCTGATCATATTTCTGGTAACAAATTTTTTTCACTAGTATCTCATATTCTCAATCTTTTCCAACAGTCACAATGGCCAATGGCTCTCAAGCCATGGCAACTGCAATAGGTCAAACAAGTCCACTTCCTTCCTTACCTTTAGATTCAGTTCTTTATGTTCCTGGTAGACCTTTTAATCTCATAGTCGTTAGTCGCTTAGCCAAATCATTTAAACCTGTTGTTTATTTCTTGATTACCTTGTTTATACAGGAACGCAGTACATGGCAGATCATTGGTACAGACGTAATCGCATAGACTTTATTACCTTATCCTTGCAAAATCACATGGACTCGCATCTTGTCTTCCTCCAATAACTTCTCCCGTTACTGATTTACCAGATTTATCACATAAACGGTTAGGACATCCCAGTTTGTCAAAACTTCAAAAAAATGGCACATGGCTTATCTCACTTGTCCACTCTCGAGTGTGAGTCGTATCAGCTCGGTAAGCATACCCGCTCCCATTTCCCATGGCATCTTGACAATCGAGCAGAGTCGCCTTTTACTTTAGTCCATTCGGATGTTTGGGGTCCTAATCGGGTTAGCTCTATCTTAGGATTCCGCTACTTTGTCAGTTTCATTTATGATTATTCTAGGTGCACTTGGATATTTTTGATGAAAAATCGATCTGAGTTGTTTTCTATTTTCTAGACCTTCCGTGCTGAAATTCAAAATCAATTTGGGGTTTCTATCCGCACATTTCGTAGTGATAACGCCCTAGAGTATTTGTCTCCCCCATTTCAGCAGTTTATGAACTCCCATGGGATTATTCATCAAACATCTTATTCGTACACATCCCAACAAAATGGGGTAGCCGAAAAAAAAAATAAACATCTTATCGAAACTGCTTGTACCCTACTTATACAATCTCATATTCCGCTGTATTTTTGGGGGATGCAATTCTTACATCTTGTTATCTTATTAATCGTATGTCATCTTCAGCTATCCAAAATCAAGTTTCATTCTCTGTCCTATTTCCCCACTCATCTTTGTTCTCTCTTCCACCCCGCGTCTTTGGGAGTACGTGCTTCGTTCATGACCTTACTCCAGGAAAAGAAAAGTTAGTTCCTCGTGCTCTTAAGTGCATATTTCTGGGTTACTCGAGAACGCAAAAAAGGATATCGATGTTATTCTCCTGATCTTTAGCGATTTCTTATGTCTGCTAATGTTACCTTCTTTGAAACTCAACTATACTTCACAGGTCCAGTTAATCACTTAGATATATCTGAGGTGCTACTTGTTCCTTCGTTTGGAGATTCAGTCCCTATCTCCCATTCATCTTCCTCTATAGCTCCAGTGCCACCACCGAGTCCAGTTTCACCAACTATAGCTCCAGTGCCACCACCTAGTCCAGTTCCACCAACTATAGCTCCAGCGCCACCATCTAGTCGAGCTCAACCTACTACAGCTCCACCATTCCTGACTTATCATCGTCGTCCGCCCTCAGCACCAGGCCCAACTGATTCACGTCCTGCACCTGCACCTGACCCTGCTAATACTGCGAAGTTGTCTCCTCTTAATCAACCGATTGCACTACGAAAAGGTATATGGTCCACACTTAATCCTAATCCTCATTATATCGGTTTAAGTTACCATCGCCTCTCATCATCCCATTCTGCATTTGTGTCATTTTTGTCCTCTATTTCCATTCTTAAGTCTACGGGTGAAGCACTGTCTCATCCCGGATGGCGACAGGTTATGATTGACGAGATGTCGGCTTTACACACGAGTGGTACTTGGGAGCATGTTCCTCTTCCTTCAGGTAAATCGACTGTTGGTTGTCGTCGTTGGTTTGTATGAAGTCAAAGTTGGTCCAAATCGCTAGGTTGATCGACTTAAGGCTCGTCTTGTTGCCAAAGGATCTACTCAGATATTTGGACTCGATTACAGTGATACTTTCTCTCCCGTGGCTAAAATTGCATCAGTCCGCCTTTTTCTATCCATGGCTGTTATTCCCCGTTAGCCTCTCTATCAGTTAGACATTAAGAATATTTTTCTTCACGGTGACCTTGAGGATGAGGTTTATATGGAGCAACCACCTAGTTTTATTACTCGGAGGAGTCTAGTGGCTTTGTATATCAGTTGCGCCGGTCCCTCTATGGTCTAAAGCAGTCTCCTCAAGCCTGGTTTGGTAAGTTCAGCACGGTCATTCAGGAGTTTCGCATGGCTCGTAGTGAAGCTATTCACTCTTGTACTTTATTGACATTCTGCTTCAAATCTCTATATTTATCTGGTCATTTATATTGACGATATTATTGTTACGGGCGGTAATGATCAGGATGGTATTAGTAGGTTGAAGCAACATCTCTTTCAGCACTTTCAGACTAAGGATCTGGGCAGATTAAAGTATTTTCTGGGTATTGAGGTCGCTTAGTCTAGCTCAGGTATTGTGATCTCACAACGAAAGTATGTCTTAGTTATTCTTGAAGAGACAGGAATGACAGGTTGTAGACCTGTTGACACTCCGATGAATCCGAATTCTAAACTTCTGCCAGAACAAGGGAACCTCTTAGTGATCCTGCAAGATATAGGTGGTTGGTAAATTAAATTACCTCACAGTGACTAGACCTGACATTTCCTTTCCCGTGAGTGTTGTGAGTCAGTTTGTGGATTCTCCATGTGATAGTCATTGGGATGCAGTTGTCCGCATTCTTCGGTATATAAAATCATCTCCAGGTAAAGGCTTATTGTTTGAAGATCGAGGTCATGAGCAGATCGTTGGATACTCACATGCTGAGTGGACAAAATCACCTTCTGATAGACGTTCTACGTCTGGATATTGTATCTTAGTAGAGCAAGAAACAGAATATGGTTGCTCGATCTAGTGCAGAAGCAGAATACCGAGCAATAGCTATAGCCACATTTAAGCTAATTTGGATCAAACAGTTGCTCAAGGAATTGAAATTTGGTGAGATTAGTCAGATGGGACTTGTATGTGATAATCAAGTTGCTCTTCATATTGCGTGAAATCCATTGTTCCATAAGAGAACTAAACACATCGAGATCGACTGTCACTTTATTAGAGAAAAGATACTCTCGAGAGATATTGCTACAAAATTTGTGAAGCGAATGATCAGCTCGCTGATATTTCACCAAGTCCCTCACTGGTCCTCGTATTAGTTATATATGTAACAAGCTTGGTACATATGATTTATATGCACTAGCTTGAGAGGGAGTGTTAGTTTCATTATATAAATAGTAGTAAATAACCCTAATCTCATATATATTAGGAGTAGGACATGTATTGTATATATAGGGCTCATTGTATCATAATCATAATTAATCAATAATATATTTTTTCTCGTGCATTCTCACTACTTTAAAAACAAAAAAATTCAAGCAGCAAAATAAGATCTTACATAAAATATACAAATTATTTATAAGGTAAGAAAAAAATTAAATGATCAGTAAATATTATTTTTATAACAAGAGTAATAAAGTCATATTAGTATTGAAAAATCAGGCAAACGAATATTTTCTGCGTAATAAATATTTTTTATATAAATAAACATTTAAACTTAATAAGAACAAATCTTAATATGGTAAAAATTAGATATTAAATTCAGACAAGCTACTAATGAAAACCACAAGACAATCTAATAAAATTAAGCATTGAACAATATAATAGCAAAACTAAGGAACAAATAGAGAAAAAAACCAAAAAAATTCATCATACAAAAAAAAGGTTAAAACTTATTTAAATTTGAGATGTGAAATTGTTGTTTAATTAAGTAGGATAAGAAATGACATGCACGTGCATAAGGCCACATAACTAAAGTCTAATAGATAAAAATAATTAAAAATATTTAAAAAATAAGAATAAATTAGAAATAATGGGACAATATTTATACTAAAAATTACTTTAGAAATAAAATAAAACGAGTATAGAATACTTAAAAATATTATGGATAAATTTAAATAATTGAAAATTTTCAAACAATAGTTTAAAGATAAAATAAATGTTTAATTTAATATTAAATAGTCACAGATATATTTATAGTATATTAAGAATAGTTTTGACAAGAATATGAAATAAAGTGTAACGTTAATTAAAAAAAGTACATGAATAACAACAACAACTACCCAGTATAGTCCCACAAAGTGGGGTCTGGGGAGGGTAATATGTAGACGAGCCTTACCCCTACCCGAAAGGGCAGAGAGGCTGTTTCCAATCGACCCTCGGCTCAGTGAAGGAAAGGGAAAAACAAAAACAAAAGAGCATTAGTAAGTCTAGCAGAAATAGCGTAAATAATTATCTAAACATAAGTACCATAAATAAAATAACTTGCAATAATATCATACAATAACTACCATAAATAACAACCATAAGGGAGTAAGGGTGTACTGCGTAACGGTTCCGAACCGGAACCGGACCGGAACCGTGGCCCTGCCTAAGGCTGGAAGTTGGGCGGTTCTGGAACCGGAACCGGACCGGAACCGCGGTTCTGGCGGTTCCGGCGGTTCCGGTTCCGCGGTTCCGGGCCTAGCGGTTCCCTGGAACCGTGATGTCGCGGTTCCACCCATTAGAACCGTGGAACCGGAACCCCAGAACCGGATAGAACCGCCTGAACCAGTCCGGTTCCGGTTCTGGTTCTATCCGGTTCCCAACGGGCTGATTTTTAAAAAAAAAAAAAAATTAAAAAAATCTGAAAATCAGAACGGCTCTCTTGCAGAAATAGCCGTTTGGCATTTTTAAAATTTAGCCATTTGACCCCTCAAATTTAATTTAACCCCAAACTTTATATAATTACATAATTTCCCATTTCTCAACTATAAATACCCCCTCATTCTTTCATTTTAATTCACCAATTCATCAATCTCTCTCAATCTCTCTCAAGCTCTCTTTCAATCTTTCTAGTGCAAGTGCTTAAATTTTTGTTGCAAATTCGTGAAACATTGTGAAGTTGTTGAATTGAAGTTTCAAGTGTTCAATTACAATGATTTTCAATTTTCAAGAAGTTGTTCGTCAATCCGGTAAACTCGTTTCAACTCTTACGTGCTAAGAATATTTGTTGTGTGTTGTTATTTTGCTTAATTATAATTATTATGGCATTTTCATTGAAAAACATGTTCGGAAAAGGTAAATCTAAATCCGGTGAAAGTAGTCGCCAAAATCCTACCCCTCCCCCGGCTCCCCGACCTAGAAAAGATAAACAAGTTGAAACTACTAGCCAACCTAGAAATACTAATGAAAATTTCGGAATACTTGATAGTAATCACCCATGTTTTCAATTTAGCGATGTTGATTTTCTACATGATGTAGCAGTAGGTGATAGAACAGACGATGATATTATGAATATGCTTTATCCTAATGCACCTATAATAGAGGGAAATGAGGATGATGATGATGACGAAACCCAAGCTCCCGTAGATAGATGATACACCTACTAGTCCTGCTACTAATGAACCGGAACACCCACCCGTACAAACTCCAACTTTTAGTAGACAACCTCCTAAACGTTCAGAAACTTCATTAGTTTGGCAATTTTTTATTCAACTAAGAGAACAGAATAAGGCTACGTGTAAATCTTGTGGGAAATTACTTGTGCATAGGTATACTGAAGATCGTAGCGGCACAGGTAGTTTAGTTAAACATATAAAATTACACCCTAGCGATAAGGCTAGATATATCCAATTAAAAGCGCAACAAGAGGGGAGGGCAAGTCCTGATACTACAATTAACCAAAGTACTGGTTCTAACATGCTTCAACCAGGAATAAACACAGTCACCGGAGGTATATTGTATTACGATCCAAATAAGGATCGTGAAGAATTAGCTAAAATGATTACTGTTATGTGTTTACCTTATTCTTTTGCTTCTAATCCTGCTTGGATTCATTATATTAGACGAGTATTTAATCCTACATATAAAGGTTGGCCTCGCGCCACAGTTAAGGCCGACATTTATAAATATAAGCATGAATATGAACAATACTTGCGCTATTTATTTACTCATATAAGTAATCGTATGTCTATTACAACTGATATTGGTAGAAGTGGAAATGACTGTGATTATCTAACCGTGACCAGTCATTGGATAGACGAAGACAGGACCATGCAAAAACGCATTATAGCATATAGAATAATTAATTCACGGCACATAGGTAAGTTTATTGCTAGCACTGTTTCAGATGTATGTAGATATTTTTGTTTTAGTGATAAAATAATGTCAATTTCCATGGATAACGCTAGTAGCAACACTACTGCAATAGGTATTTTAACTAGAACACTAAATCCTGTTTTTACAAATATTTTCCATGTTAGATGTATATGCCATATTTATCATTTAATTGTTGGAGATGGTATGAGAATTTTAAACATAGAAATTGAAAAAGTTAAATTTGCTCTTAATTGGCTTTTTTATTCAAACCGTAGAAGTAGACTTAGAGAATATTATAAAAAATGTGACGAATATGGCCTTAGAGAAAGAAAGGTTCCTAAACCTTGCCCCACTAGGTGGAGCTACATGTATGAAAGCTTAGTAGTGGCGTATGAATATAGAAACCCAATAAACGCTACTTATAATTCTAGGGATTGTGAGGATGAAGATAATGACATGCTAACTAATCAAGATTGGAATAACGTTAAGATTCTTTTAGATTTTTTAGAACATTTTAGTGTGGCTACAACTGCTTTATCTGGCCAATATTATCCTACAATTTCAAACTGTTTAGTATATATTGCCGCACTTGCTAATTTATTTGCTGATTTTAACGAGGGAGGGGAAATTTATGAAAATGCAATATTTGAAATGAAAAAGAAATTTAAAAAATATTTTTTCCCAATCCCTCCTATTTTTGGTGTGGCTGCTATGTTAAATCCTACAATGAAAGCAGGAGGTCCTAACTTTTGGTACAATAGTATTTATCAATCTTTAGATCTTTCACCAGAAGAAATGGCAACACTATCTGATGCGAAAGCATCAATTACAGTGAATGCTCAAACTGTTTATAATGCTAATAAACAGGCGTTAGAGCATGCTAGGCCTACTATTCCAACCCCTACTTCGTCCACATCACAGGCGTCTAAAAGAGTTGCTGGCTTAATAGCTCTTAAATCGTGGACGGAGTTCAGGGGTACTCAAGATGAGAATTTAGATGATATTTCCCATCTAAACGAACTTCAAGTTTATTTGTCGCAGGGGCTAGAGAATGATAATCCAGACGGATCTTTCGACCTTTTGGATTGGTGGAAGACAAGGGAAAAGCATTTTCCCGTTCTTGCAAGGATGGCTCGGGATGTTCTATCCATTCAAGCGTCAACTGTTGCATCGGAGAGCGTATTTAGTCAAGCCAGACTACAAATAGGAGATCATAGAGCGTCGATGCGGGACAGCTTGGAAAAATCAGTGCTCTTCCGAGATTGGATCCGCTCTGAAAGAAGGAACTTTGGGCTAGCTGAATCTCAACCCGAAATAGATGAGTGCTATGAAGAAATGCTAGCAGAACTTGCTCAGGAAGCAACTTCACCCGGAAGTGGTGATGAACAAGCTTCATTTCCACCACCACCAACACAACCACCTCCAAACCTTGAAGGTTTTATGAGATTTGTTAGAAATAATACATAAATTATCATGTAACTAGTACATTGGCATGTCTTCTTTTAGTTTTTTTTCCTTTTAATGGTGGTATTAGTACCATGTTGTGCTCATTCCATTGGGGGAAGGAAGACTAAGAAAGATATGCCATTTTGGTCAATAAATACGCTTTTTATCATATCCTTGAATATATTTGTCTCAATATTTATTTGTCTTTACTTCTATATCAGTCCTTGAATATTTATATAACATATAATATATAACATACAACACATAATACTAACGACAACATTCTTTTATCAATATGTACTACTTATATAAAATTTATACTAATTACTAACTACTACACAATATACAAAATATACACTACTTATACATAATATATACTAATTTCCAAACACAATATATAATATACTAAGAACATAGTACACCATATAAAAATATATTGTACAATATACTAATCACTACTATACAAGATATTGATTTTTAAAAAAAATAATAATAATTTCAGTCGGAACCGCCAGACCCGCGGTTCCGGAACCGCCAGAACCGCGGAACCGGAACCGGCAGACCCAAATAGACCCAGAACCGGAACCGGATACAGCCTTAGCCTTGCCGGTTCTGCCGGTTCCGGCGGCCCGGTTCCGGCGGTTCTGGTTCTACCGGTTCCAGGAAACCGTGGCGGGGCGGTTCTACCCGTTGGAACGGCTAGAACCGGACCCGCCAGAACCGGAACTGGCTCGCGGTTCTGGAACGGCTCTTGCGGTTCCAGACGGTTCTGCCGGTTCCCAACGGGCATTTTTCAAAAAAAAAAATTTAAAATTATTTCAGCAACGGCTCTTTGCAAAAAGTAGCCGTTTGGAAGTATAAAAAATAGCCATTTGGCCCCCAAACTTTAATTTAACCCCAAACTTTATATAATTACACTATTTCCCATTTCTCAACTATAAATACCCCCTCATTCTTTCATTTTTATTCACCAATTCATCAATATCTCTCAATATCTCTCAAGCTCTCTTTCAATCTTTCTAGTGCAAGTGCTTAATTTATTGTTGCAAATTCGTGAAAAATTGTGAAGTTGTTGAATTGAAGTTTTCAAGTGTTCAAGTTCAACGATTTTCAATTTTCAAGAAGTTGTTCGTCAATCCGGTAAACTCGTTTCAACTCTTACATGCTAATAGTAATTTTTTGGGTTTCTAGTTTGCTTAATTCTAATTATTATGGCATTGTCGTTGAAAAAAATGTTCGGTAAAGGAAAAGCTAAAACCGGTGAAAGTAGTGGCCAAAATACTACCCCTCCCCGGCTCCCCGACCTAGAAAAGATAAGCAAGTTGAAAGTAGTAGCCAACCTAGATGTCCTAATGAACCCTTCGGAATCCTTGATAGTGATCACCCTTGTTTTCAATTTAGCGATATTGATTTTCTACATGATATAGCAGTAGGTGATAGAATACACGATGATACTATGAATGCTCTTTATCCTAATGCACCTATCTTAGATGGAAATGAGGATGATGATGATGATGATGAAACCCAAGCTCCAGTAGATTTAGATGATACACCTACTAGTCCTGCTCATAACTTAGGTAATGAACCGGCACACCCACCTGTACAAACTCCCACTTTTAGTAGACAACATCCTAAACGTACAGAAAGAAGGAACTTTCGCCTAGCAGAATCACAACCAGAAATAGATGAGGCGTATGAAGAAATGATAGCAGAACTTGCTCAGGAAGCAACTTCACCCGGAAGTGGTGATGAACAAGCTTCATTTCCACCACCGCCAACACAACCACCTCCCAACCTTGAAGGTTTTATGAGATTTGTTAGAAATAATGCATAAATTATGATGTAACTTGTACATTGGCACGTCTTCTTTTAGTTTTTTTTCCTTTTAATGGTGGTATTAGTACCATGTTGTGCTCATTCCATTTGGGGAAGGAAGACTAAGAAAGATATGCCATTTTGGTCAATAAATATGCTCTTTATCATATCCTAGAATATCTTTTGTCTCAATATTTCTTTGTCTTTACATCTATATCAATCCTTGAATATTTATATAACATACAATATATAACATACAACACAATATACTAATGACAACATTCTTTTATCAATATATACTACTTATATACAATTTATACTAATTACTAACTACAACACAATATACACTACTTATATACTACTTAAATACAATATATACTACTTATATACAAAATATACACTACTTATACACAATATATACTAATTACCAAACACAATTTATACTATACTAATAACATAGTACACCATACAAAAAAAATATATTTTACAATATACTAATGACTACTATACAAGATATTGATTTAAAAAAAATAAAATTCAGAACCACCAGAACCGGAACCGCAGATCCAAATAGACCCAGAACCGGAACCGGATACAGCCTTATAAGGGAGACACAATCCAAAACACAAATCATCAATGGATAGCCCCGCCAAGCCTCACCCAACCCCGGGTGAGTAGTACGAAAAACTCTAGGGCCCCTATCCTACAACCTTGATACTAGACCTCCAGACTTTCCTATCAAGGGCCATGTCCTCGGAAACCCGCATTCTAGCCATGTCACGCCTAATCACATCTCCCCAATACCTCTTAGGCCTCCCTCTGCCTCGCCGAACGCCGACCATCGCCAGCCGTTCACAACTCCTCACCGGGGCATCAGGACTTCTCCTCCGCACATGCCCGAACCACCGCAGCCTCGCTTCTCGCATCTTCTCATCCAACCAAGGCCACCCCCATCTTCTGTCGAATAACTTCATTCTTAATCTTATCTAACCTGGTGAGCCCGGACATCCACCTGAGCATCCTCATCTCCGCAACCTTCATTCTCTGAACATGAGAGTTCTTCACTGGCCAGCACTCCGCCTCATACAACATTGCAGGTCTAACCACAGCTCTATAAAATTTTTCCTTGAGTTCCTGTGGAACTTTCTTGTCACACAGGACTCCTGATGCAAGCCTCCACTTTGACCACCCCGCTCCTATACGATAAGTGACATCCCCGTCAATCTCTTCGTCCCCCTGAATCACCGACCCAAGATATCTGACACTGTCCCTCTTGGCGATGACCTAAGATCCAATCATCACGTCCCTGCCTACTTCGCTCGGCTCAGCGCTGAACTTGCACTCCAGGTATTTTGTCTTAGATCTGCTTATTTTGAAACCCTTAGACTCGAGAGTCTGTCTCCATACCTCTAACCCCTCAATAACACCGACCCTCGTCTCGTCTATCAAGATTATATCATCAGCAAATAGCATACACCAAGACACATTCCCTTGAATATGTCTGGTTAGAGCATCCATCACCAAGGGAAACAAGAGAGGGCTAAACGTCGATCCTTGATGGAGCCCCATAACCACTGGAAAATGGTCTGAGTCGCCACCCACCATCCTAACCCTAGTCTTAGCTCCATCGTACATGTCCTTGATTACTCTTATGTAGGCTTCCGGCACGCTCTTCGCCTCCAAGCACCTCCATAGCACCTCCCTTGGGACTTTGTCATACGCCTTCTCCAAGTCGATAAGCACCATGTGCAGGTCCTTCTTCTTATCCCTGAATTGCTCCACCAGTCTCCTGACAAGGTGGATAGCTTCTGTAGTGGAGCGACCCGACATGAAATGTCATCTCCCTCACCCTCGCCTCGATCACCCGCTCCCATACCTTCACGGTGTGACTTATTAATTTGATACCCCTATAGTTGTTGCAGCACTGAATGTCCCCTTTGTTCTAGTACAAGGGCACCACTGTACTCTACCTCCACTCATCCGGTATCCTTTTGGTCCTGAAGATCGCATTGAACAACTTGGAGAGCCACTACACTCCTGACCTACCATGCACTTCCAGAACTCCATCGGGATCTCGTCAGGCCCAGTCGCTCGACCCCTACTCATCTTACGCAAAGCCCCCATGACCTCCTCCGCCCTAATGCGCCTGCAGTACCCAAGGTCTCGATGTTGCTCTGAATGCCCTAACTCCCCTAGCTCAATGTTACGATCCCCCTCCTCGTTAAGTAAGTCTCGAAAGTACACCTGCCACCTCTGCTTGACTTGAGACTCCCCCATCAGAACTCTACCATCCTCGCCCTTGATGCACCTAACTTGGTCAAGATCACGCGCCTTTCTTTCCCTTGCTTTAGCTAATCGGAATAACTTCATGTCCCCGGCTCTCTCCCCTAGTTCCTCGTACATGCGACCAAACGCCGCGTTTTTAGCTTCCGTAACCGCCAGCTTCGCTTCTTTCCTCGCCACCTTGTAGATCTCCTTGTTCGCTCTACGTTCTTCCTCGCTTGTGCTCCCTGCCAACTCAGCAAACGCCACCTTCTTCACCTCCACTTTTCCTTCGATTACATCGTTCCGCCACCAGTCACTCTAATGTCTGCGTGAATAGCCCTTGGCTACCCCGAACACGTCACGTGCTACCTCCCTAACCAAGTTCGCCGTCTCTGACCACATAGCGTTCGCTTCCCCATAACTTCTCCAAACGCGATAATATTACATATTAGATAGCATTAAAGAAAAAGTAAGAAAAACTAAGGAAAAGACTATTTGAACTTGAGGTTAGAAAGTTCTTAAAGTTATGATGAGAACGCTCAAAATATGGAGATGATCACAAATATTCAAGTTTTGCTAGATAAAGAAAAACAAAAATTTGACACCAAATTAAAATTTTTAATATACTAAATAAATATCTCATATAGGACTAATGAAAATTAAAAGCTAAATTTTATCTTGAAACTAAAAGACAAAGAAATTTTAATTCCACGTAATACAAAAATAATTATAAAAAAATTCAATAGATTTGAAACAATAAAAGAACTTATGTATTACTTTTTGGACTAATAAATTTTGTGTTTTTAAATAGAACGTAATATTATATGAGTATCAGCTAATAAAGTTGTGTAAAAAACTAATTAAAATTTCTTAGTAGGGAAGAGGATGTATAAAGAGGAAAATAAAGATAGTGCGATGAATATTTTAAATTTCTTAGTGGGGAAAAGAATGTATATGATTTTAGCCTTGCTTCCCTCATCTTCTTCTTCTTGCCATTCCTGAGCCGAGCGTCCATTGGATACAGCCTCTCTACCTATATTAGGTAAGGGTAAAGTCTGGGTACAGACTACCCTCCCCAGACCCAACATATCGGAATCAAACTGGGTTTTTTGTTGTTGTTGTTGTTGTTGTAAAACATATGATAAAAAGTATTAATAATACTCAAAAATATTATTGATAATTTTGAATTAAGAGAATAATGGTATAAGAACACATTAAATTTTAAGCATAAAAATTATGTTTATTGATGATTATTAATAAGGTCATAAGAAAGACATTTATAAGCTAATAAAAGATCACATTACAGTATAACAATATTAAGTAATAAATAATGCAATAATTATCGGCAAAGAACAAAAGAGAAAATTTATGTCTGAAAATATAGAAGAATAAGACTTATTTGAACTTGAGATGAAAAACAAACCGGTAGAAGGTTCCTTCATCTTAATCAGGTAATATAGTGAGTTTTTTAAGTAATATAGTGTCTTTGCTATAAGTTATTTTAAAAAACCTTCTAGCAGTTCTATTTTTCCGGCGTCACCCACTGATGAACAACAAACCAGTAGAAGGTTTCTTCATCTTAATCAGGTAATAGTTCTCAAAAATAAAAAATTCAGAAGGTGTCAAGAATATCTTATAGCAAAGACAACATGACAGTCACTAGACTAAACTAGGAACTAAGTTGTCCTTTGATATGTTGGAATAGTCAATTTGCCAGAAAGCTGGTCGACCTTCAGAGATGGAAAATAGCCTGGCAGCGACACCTTTCCTGGAGTCTTATCAAATCTTTGTCAGCAAAGGGTATAGTTAGCAAAACTTGATGGAACCTGGATGGGTAAAATCAGAATCAAGAGGCAAGTAACTAAAACAGTGGCCGAAAATGGCTAGAAAAGCAGCACCCATCAGTGGGTGATGCTGGAAAAATAGAACTGCTGGTAGCGAGTGGAGGTGCGCGGAGACCCTACAGCAGCAGAAATTTATAGGCTAGGATCGCATGAGGGTTTCGACCTTAGTGGTGGCACTGATATATGTGCAGTTCCTCCCGAAAGCAACACCACCTCGGAGCAGTGTATGTAGTTGCTGGAAAGTGCTCGGTAACGGGAGTTCTCTCCTGCTATGTCAATGATAACTACACAATTGCTATTTTATCATTATATGCTCTGATATCACGAGAGAAATAAATACACTAGAAAAGGATGAGAAGTTTCATAATGATTCTCCTTAAACTATATATGGGTAGTTAAAGTAGTACATACACCTATTTAAACTGGTAATGAAATCAAGACTGCATAATTTTCTTTTTTCTTATGGGTAAAACAACAACAACCCAGTATAATCCCATAAGAAGGGTCTGGGGAGGGTAGTGAGGGTAGTGTGTACGCAGACCTTACCCCTACCCAGCGGAGTAGAGAGGTTTCCGATAGACCCTCGGCACAAGAAGATGAAATGAGACAATAGAACAATAACAATAACTGAGGCCATAAAGATAGAATCAGAAAAATAAACGGAAAAAAGCAATATCAATAACAATGTCAAGGTACTAGCAAGCCGGAGCGGAACACAACACATATCACTAGCATACGAAAACAAGACACTAACGGAATAGCCTTACCTCGTATAGAGTAGAGAAACGCTCAACTAACTCCTAATCTACAATCCTAATGCTCGACCTCCGCATCTTCCTATAAAGGGTACATGTCCTCAGTGAACTAGAGTCGCGTCAAGTCCTGCCTAATAACCGCTCCTCAATACTTCTTAGATTGACCTCTACCTCTCCTCGAAACCGCCAAGGCCAGCCGCTCACACCTCCTAACCGGGGTATCAAAGGTTCACGTGCCCGAACCATCTAAGCTTGCTTCCTGCATTTTGTCTTCCAACGGAACTACACCCTCCTTCGCCCGAATATCTCCATTCCTAATCTTATCCAACCTAGTATGTCCGCACATCCATCTCAATATCCTCAATTCTGCTACTTTCATCTTCTGTATAGGAGAATTATTGACTGACCAACACTCTGCCCCATATAACATGGTCGATCTAACCACCGCTCTATAAAACTTATCTTTAAGTTATGGTGGCACCTTCTTGTCACACAAGACGCCAGATGCTAACCTCTATTTCATCCAGCCTGCGCATATAAGATGTGTGACATCCACGCCGATCTCCCCTTCCCCTAGATAACTGACCCAAGATACTTGAAACTTCTTCTCCTCGGGATGACTCGTGAATCAAGCCTTAAGTCCATGTCTACTTCCTACATCGCATCATTGAACTCGCACCCAAGTATTCTGTGTTTGTCACTCAACTTGAAAACTTTAGACACAAGGGTCTGTCTCCAAACGTCCAACCTCTCGTCAACACCGCCTCACGTCTCATCAATCAGAACTATATTACCAGCAAATAACATAGACCACAGCACCACCCCTTGAATATGGTGTGTCAGTACGTCCATCGCCGGTGCAAATAAGAACGGGGTGAGTGCAGATCCTTGGTGTAACCCCATAACTACTGGAAAATGCTCCGAGTTTCCTCCCACTATCCTAATCCGAGTCTTAGCTCCATCATACATGTCCTTAATCACCTTAATGTAGGCTACCGGAACACCTTTTACCTCCAAGCATCTCCAAAGAACCTCTTTAGGGACCTTGTCATACGTTTTTTCTAGGTTAATAAACACCATGTGCAAATCCTTCTTCCTATCCTTGTACTATTTCATCCTCCTCTTAATAGGATGGATAGCTTTCGTAGTTGAACTATCAGGCATGAATCCGAATTGGTTCTCGGATATAGACACTGACCTCCTCACCAACACTTCCACCTCCCTCTCCCACACTTTCATAGTATGGCTAAGCAACTTGATACCCCTATAGTTTATAATTTTGGATATCATCTTTGTTCTTCTACAATAATATCTCCCTCGTTGATTCTAAACAATATCTATACATAATACTCCCAAAACTAATAAAACTTATATGGACAAAACTTTAAAACATCAAAATTAATTTTAAATTTCTTGATAAAGAAAAACTATCTTACATTTCTAACTCAGATTAGTGATTAATTTTCCAAAATTAAAATTTCGCACCACAATTACTACTAAATTCATCCAAAAATCACAAATTAATAAATCAATTTGCTTTCTATCTTTATTGTTTAGTGTTGTCTCTCTTTGAGATAGAGCCCGTAGACATTGAGGTGAGCGTAGTGCCCGCACTAAATGGCCAGTTAAACGACACACAACAACTAGCTTGAGTTGCATCAAGGATTAAGCATGCCTCGAACATGCCTTTAAGTGTGACCATTTTCATCTAAAAGCTTAAGCTATTGGAGAGAGCACACTTATATTTACTTAACTATGTCTTCAACAACCAAAATTATAGATAAGGAAACAAGACATGAAAAGACAGTATCTCAAAGCTTGACGTTAGTGAATGATCACAGAAGCATTACTTACCTTTAACGAAGAATCATACAGCTCCTCCTCAATGTGTTTCTGGATGGCAACTTCCCAGGACAAGGGGCTGATGTCAGAAGGAACAATGTCCCTTAGAAGAGAGGGATCACCCACCGGCAAATCTGCAATTGATTGCCAACCAAGTGGGCCCTGCCATTACAGAAAGAACATGATCACAACCAAGCATGAATGGACACACATTACGAATTTGGTCGTTAGAGTTGGTTGTAGTTAATTTAGTAACTCCAAAAGAGAGACTAGTATCTCCATCGTGTAAAGTCGTTGGAGATCCTACATTGCAATTTCCATCCCATGAAATAATAAGAAAGAGCAAGGAATTAAGTTAAATGATGATTGAAGGATCATAGGCAACCTGTACATAAAGCTGAATTAATCTCCGGACAGTCTTAGGGAACCAGCATGGAAGCATCTGTGAGAGTGACGTATCATGTGCCGAAGAGAAGAACACACTCTCGCGCCAATTCAAATAGTCTAATAAATCAGAATACCCAAATACTGCAGAAGACACATAGTTAATAAGGAAAAGGTCATAATCAGAAAAAGTTGCAACTTTGGTTAGGCCTATGTGATAAACACTTAAACTGCCATCATTGGAGCAGTATTATCAAAGGCGAAAAGCGCAAAAAAGCTCTAAGGCCCATTGGGGCTTTAAGCGCAAAGCGCAAATAGAGCGAGGCCTTTAATGAAAAAAGTTGTGAGAAAGAGTAAACATATATATATGTAATCCAAGACCAATAATTATAAGCATGAATACAAATATATGGACAAAAAAATTGGAAAAAAAATTACGATAAAGTGAAATATCAATTGTTTAGTGTTGCCTTTTCAGGATCACACTCATTGGCAAAGAAAAGCATGACTTAGAGCCTTGATGCGACACTGAAGCGCCCGCAAAAAGAGGCGAAGCGCTCAACATGTTCCGAGCCTCGCTTCAGCGCTTAAGTGCGCTTTAAGCGCGCCTTTGACAACACTGCATTGGAGAACTGCTTGAGGTCCTTAAAGGCGGCCAGCAGATTAAGGAGTGAAGGAGCTACTCACATTTTGGTTTAGGACCTATAATTCTGTAAGTTGGATCTTGTCCAAAACATGCCGCAGTTAGTGCAAGCCACAAAGTAGGGAAACGCTGGAGGAATGGCCTAAGATTCTCCAATGTACACTGTGCAGAACTATAGAGCCTGTTAACACTACCACTGCTCAAGCAATCTTGAATCGGAATTGGAGCATACATCAATGTGGCCAAAGCTGTCATTTCTCCTGCTCCTTCCGCAATGTCATCAACAGTATGTATTATGTCTTCTATCTCCATAGAGCTGAAACTGTTACCAGCAACCAAATTATGTGATATAATAGCGCGGGCATTAGAGAATGATGCTTCATACTCTTTTCCCTTGACCCTTTGTAAGAGCAACCATTTTGCCCATTGGTTATCTCCCTGGTGATCATATAGAAGGAAAACCAAAAGGATAATGAATTGAGCTGTCAAAACGAACAAAAAGATAGTTCACAAAGAAAATATATAGCACTATAAACCAAAGAAATCAGCAACTAGAGACGATGCATAATAAAAAGTTTTTCCGGATGAAAGGGCATAAAAGGCCTCAGTGGAGCAAGATGCAAAGGCAAGTTGCATCAAAACGTAACTAGGCGTCTGCTGGTAAAATGAACTTGAGACCAATTTCTTGTTTGATCTCCCACTACCGTTTTCATATAGACATAATTTATATACCACATAGTGGAGAATAATGAAGCTCTCACATCAGTTGCACCCTGACGAACTGCACTAAGGTCCACAGAGGCTAATACTAGCATACAGCTAACCTAATAAAAGCCACCTGGGAGTAACAAACTAAGTTTTTCTGTGAGAGCTGGAGAACTACAAATGATTTCCAGATATACTCTATGTGACAAAATCTAGACTTAGATGTCAACCAAAAACAAAAGAAAAGAGAGAGGGCTAACCATTGCAGACTTTCACTTATCCACAAACAGGTCAAAGGAAAAAGTAAACAAAAACGAGAGCTCTAATGAAATGAAAATGAGATCTACAAAAGAAGAATCTGAGGCCGTCTGGATTGCTGGGAAGTTGAAAACCCAAGTTTCTTTCAAAAACTTCCAGCTTCCCAGGGTAGGAAAAATAAAAGAGAAAGGCTTGTCATTTGACACATTCTAATGGATGCACATCCCACAGGAGTCCCTTACTGGAGTAATTCACTAAGGGTGTGCCCTTGGAGTTTCCCCTACTGTGGCTGCTGCACTTGAGCTATTGATTTGGAGAGAACAATTTTGAAATGACAACTAATATAAAGTGTTTAGAGACTATATAAATTGGTTGGAGTAAACACTCATATAAATTGTCATTTCAAAATGTCCACCGAAAAACCTGTCACTGTAATCTTAAAAATGAAGAAAGCAAGTACACATGCTATTAACAAGGTAGTATATCAATTATAAGTACCTAAAAGGAAGAAGTTTCAAGAAACATTTTTTCAGAAAATGATCATGAATGAAAAAATAATAAAGAATAATTTTGGCTTTGCTTGCAAAAAGAAGACAAGAGGGGTTGCTCTGATGGTACGCAACCTCCAGTTCCAACCAAGAGGTTGTGAGTTCGAGTCTCCCCAAGAGCAAGGTGGGAAGTTTTTGGAGGGAAGGATGCCGAGGGTCTATTTGGAAATAGCCTCTCTACCCCAGGGTAGGGTAAGGTCCGCGTACATACTACCCTCCCCAGACCCCACTAAGTGGGATTATACTGGGTGGTTGTTATTGTTGTTGCAAAAAGAAGACATTTATACCAGTAGCATCTACAGAATCGCTCAGGCAAATATGTTCCCAGAGCGTGAATGAAGCAGTTTCCCTTACAGGTTTTCAGTGGACATTTTGAAATGACAATTTATACAAGAGGCAAGCAGCTTTTTGTGCCCGGTATTCTTACTGTCGAAGTCCCTGAATTTGATCAGATTAATGAGGAGGTTAATCAATTGTTGTAACTTGATGAAATTAAGTCTTTCGACAACCATGAATAAAGTAAAGCCTTGATTAACATTATGTTTTGATCTTTTTACAACTAAAATTGCACTAAACCTAAATACAATTAACAACAGTTATCATAAATATATACAAATATAGAAGCGACCATCAACTATTACAGGTGAAAAGAATGGACCTTGGGCCTAACTCAACCCCAAAAGCTAGCTTATGAGGTGAGGATTGCTCAAGCCATATAAGGAGACCAAGGACCTCAAATCCCTCCGATGTGGGACAACTCAACAACAGGGTTCCAAATGTCAGTTTTGACACTTCAGCTTTTCAAAAGTGGAAACCATTGAACATGGGTCTCCATTATGGCAAAGCAACAACCAATAATAAGATCAAAACTCTATGGTTTTCACACAAAGAAAATTCACACATGATACCGAAAACAAAGAAAAATATAGCACACAATGATAAGTAGGGTTTACTCACTGTTGCATCCTGCATCCAGGAAACTGATTCATGATCTAAAGCCAATTTGTGATGGTCAAGGTAAAGATCCAGGAAATTCAGCAAGTTGTGCTGTGAACAGTGGTGAACAATAACCTTGTGAAATGCTTCGATAGAATGTGGATGAGTTCTAGTATCACTAATATCTAGTACAGAGTCTGACCAGCTCTCAGCCAGCTCATCCATCGATAAAGATTTATGCACATCACGAATAAAACCTGACTGTGCCAGAAGAGCTACAATATCAGCAGTAGCTCCCCAGTAATCCTTCAGAAAAATAAATTTCTTAGCAAGTTCTCGCTCCATAAGCATTAGCAACCACATGGAGCACATGTTGTAAGCAGAAAACCTAAAAAATTGGACACTCGGTACGTTCATGCAAACAGCATCCACCTCTTCAAGAGAATATATGTAACTGCCACAGTCATGAGGTTTCTGAAGATATTCAACTGGTGAAGAGCGTACACCATCCAAACTGACACTGAGTCTTCCACTGGTTAATGCATATGATGGAATTACCTCTAGAAGTCTTGAAACATCCAACCAATCACTATGGCGAATGTGGTAATCAAGTTGTGACTCCCATAAAACATTGACCCCCATAAGGAAAGGTTGATCCAGCACTATCTGTCAGCAAGTAAAATTATGTTTATTGCCAGCAAAGAGGTTTTACTGCACATTAAGATCACCTAAACTCAAGATGGAATAATGAAAATAAAAAACGGATATGATACAATCAACAGGATCAAAGAAATGATCAAAATAAAAGAAAAATAATTTGATTCTATAATATTCAAGCTTCATTTTCCGAGCAATTAAGGATAAAGCTGTGGAAGAGGACTAGCTTCCTGCGATGGGATCCCTTGGCTCTAGTTCCTGGCCAGCAAAGAGTGCTTGGGATGACTGAGATTAGTGACTCATCTTTTTAATGCTTGTCATTCTTTAAAAATAATAATAACAAGTTGACAAGCTGTTAATCGAACAGACAAAGGTACACTTGGAATGTGGAGAACTGCTACTTAGATTGGCCAGTGAACTAAATTGCTACCAAGTGCACATTTCAAGGAATGTAAAAACAAATCACTTAAATGATTATATATCAAGCAATGATCTGGTAAAAGGCCAGCATTGTAAGGCATCCACATCATTAATCTGACATCAAGTCAAAGAGAAGTGCAAATGAGAGACTTAGAGGAAAAGGGGTATAGCTAAAAGATCATAAATAACAATGTAAAACAAGCTTGTGGCTCTGACTTTTGAGTAGTATTACCGGGGACAGCGAGAAAACCTGTAGAAGTGATTCTCTATAATTAAGGGCCTTCAATCTCAGTGTCGATGCTCGGACTCAAGTTCCAGTTAAGGGAAACATCCAACTTAGGAATTGCATGTCAAGTAGCCTAAAGTCCCCTCAAGTCTCAACGTTTTCAATTCTCCAAAATTCAAAATAGAAAAAAGGATATAATATACACACACATATACAACAACAACAACAACAACCCAGTATAATCCCACTTAGTGGGGTCTGGAGAGGGTAGTGTGTACGCAAACCTTACCCCTACCCTTGGGTAGAGAGGTTGTTTCCAAATAGACCCCCGGCATCCTTCCCTCCAAGAACTTCCCACCTTGTTCTTGGGAAGACCCGAACTCACAACCTCTCGGTTGGAAGTGGGGGTTGCTTACCATCAGAGCAATACATACATGTAATATATACATACTTGAGAATTTTGTCGAAAACCTAATTAATGAAAACTTGCACGTGAGAAAAATCTATTTTATTAACAATGATATACAATGAGCACTATATATTAGACCTATTCTACTCCTACAACAAATGGGACTAGGACATATTCTACTCCTACTACATATGGGACTAGGACATATTCTACTCCTACTACATATGGGACAAGGACTATTTACACATAACTATCTAATACTCCCCCTAAAGTCGGTACACACAAATCATATGTACCGAGCTTGTTAAATATGTAACTAATACGAGGACCGTAAGGAACTTGGTGAAAATATTTGCAAGCTGATCATTCGACATACAAGGCCACTAGACTCCCTCTGAGCAACCAAACCAGGTGATTGCTGATAAACAAAAGTTGGCCCGAAAAGTCGCTAGAAAAATTTGAAAATAGTGAGACTAAGCCGAATTCCACACTACAAAATAGGTTCTAAAACACCACTAAAAAACAGTGACTTTTCTGGAAATTAGTGTTCACTCCGGGAAATCACTGTTCACACTAGAAAAAATAGTTGTCAAAATTTGATATAATTTATATGTGTAGGCTCGGGATCATTGGAAGAGTAAGTTGGCCAGAAGAAGTTTTGTCAAAACGTGGCCGGAATGGCTCACACGCTACAGAAAAGTTACTGTACCTCACTGGAACCCTAGTTATGGCGGCGCGTGGAGGTGCATGAGGGACTTTCTACCGAAGTGATTGACTGGAGTTTTGTCGCTTGACTTTTCTGAACAAGATAAAACTACTGCGGTATAGGTAGAAGGAGCTGGTATGGAAAAGCCTTCTGTATAAGGTTCGAAATGGTTTTTACATACCGATGAGGAGATAACGCAAATCAACCTGCGTCGTCAACCGGAAATACGCACGGTGACTGACTTTTCTGTTCCGATTGGTTTGGGATTTCTTGGATTTGGTCGCACAAGGGTTTCAGATCGGATGGTGGTATATGCACAGTACGACTGTAGCAGTGATGAACCCTCGGAACAATACGAAGTTTACGCAAATTGCAAGGCGAAAAAATTTTTCTTTCCGGATGTCGTTGGAATGACGTACAGCGATAATTTTCTCACTAAAGCTCTGTTACCATGTGAAAATGCACAGGAAACAAATCTATTCTATTAACAATGATACAATGAGCCTTATATATAATACATAATCTACTCCTACTATATGGGACTAGGACATTTTCTACTCCTACTACATATGGGACTAACACTATTTTGCACATACTATCTAACATAAACCCTCTTCCCTAACTAACTAATAACATAAGGTTTTAAATAAAAGAGTAGCCACATAATTTAACAAGATAACAGGTCTAGCCAAGGTGCTAAGTTAAAGTCACAACATTACCAATTGTGACCACATTCTAAGCAAAGGTACATCCAAAACAATCTAGCCTTAACACTAAGGGCAGTTTATAGGACCTAATAGATTAGATATTTCCACGTTTCTGAACAGCTTAAGTTTATACTTTCACATGAGGTGAATCATAACATAACAATCACAGAGAGGAAGAGATATAGTAGATAATTTAAAATTATTGTCCCATAAATAGGGGTGTTAAATTTGACCTATATAAATATACACCTGCCCAACCCGCTGAAACATGGGTGGGTTGAATCAGGAATAATTCATGAAACTCAATTTCACCCAAAACAAAGCTTCAGTAGAAAGTAGAAAAAGGAGCGTCTCTACAGTTTAATCTACTATTTTTGTCAATAAAGAAAAGATGTTCTAGTTTGATTAAACAAATTATAAAAGACGAATAAACAAGCAAAGAAGATGGTTTAGAGTTGGGCAGGTAAGATTATGACAAATTATTCAACCCAAGTTGACCCAATCCATCTTGACTCAAGCATAGATTGGACGGGATGAATGACTCAACCCACTTTCAGTGGTCCAAATTTTGACTCAACCCGCCCATTTGACACCCCTTTCAATAAAAAACAATTTTCTTGAAGCAACAACTAAAGTTACTTACACAATCAACTACTCTCTGATCCCAGGCATCAAACCACACAGCAGCAGCACTCCAGTAGCTAGAATGAGTACTATCATCGTCAGCTTCAGGAGCATTTGGTTGTTCATTGACATTTATCCATGAACCCAACACAACTCCATCAAGTTCACCACAGGCAATAACTATGTCTCTAGCCAATGGGGCCAATAAGTGCAGTTTTATTTCCTTTGTTGCATTTCCATTTGACACTCCCTTGAACTCTTTGTGCCGGCAAGAGAAGGTACTCCAGAAACTGCTGCAAGGATAAACCCTCTTTGTGCAAAAATAAACCGTCAGCTCAAAATTCTACTACAATCTAGACCCATAGAGAGTTACAGGAACCATAGTAACAATAATTCCACCTACCTCGATAAATGAGATCTTCTCTAAAATTTGCCACTCGTGTGGTCCAAGATACGCGAGTCCTTTCATGACTTCAACAATTTGCATCCGTAGAGATCTCCGAACAGTGCCAAAAACCAACTGTTTAAGGCTAGTTTCAATGTCTTCCCCCAGCCTTTGCAGTGTTGCTACAGCAAGTCCAGTCTCACCCTGATCATGAATGGTAGCTAACTCATTAGACATACAATATTTATTTCAAATGAACATTAGGAAAAGATCTACCTTCAGCAACAAATCATAAGCAATAGCTCTTCCAACTTCACGAACTTCATTGAATGTATCCTGATTTTCCTGATCTGACATTAAATCTCTTGAACGATGAAGATGCAGCTTAAGAACAGCCAGAGGAAGACGACCAGAAAGTATAGCGTCTTTGACAACTGTTTTCACATCCAAATTATCTATCTCCCACCGTGCAATCATATCCTTTGGGTTTTCTAAGGAAAAAACTCTTTTCATAGAATTTCCTTCAGATATTAAAGGTGGTTCCTCAAAAGTGTCCAAAGCAGAAACGTTTTTGGAATCAAACGCATCCACTGGCATCAAAGCAAGGGCTTCACCATTGTTTCTCTCCATCTCAGAAGCAGGAATCAGACCCCTTTGGTTTGATGCCTCCAGAGATAAGACATCAGCAGAAACATCTAGAATCCTGAACTCGTCCTGCAACAAATCTGTCTCACCTACGGCGTCACCTTGATCCACCTTGACCATGAAATAAAAGGAGATGTGATGCAAGATCAAGAATGCTAAATATCCAAGAAAATCAAGAAATTGAAGAAGTCCAAGAATCCATTCAAGATTATGATTTCTTTTTCTTAAAGATTCGGATTTCTTATTTCTTGTTTCCTAGGAATTTAATTTTTGTTTTAGTAGGGTTTATATTTGTAGTTCTAGTCAAACTGATACTGTTAGTTGGTATATCTTTCCTACTAGAATTCTTTTTCCTATTTTAGTTAGGATAGGTTTTCAGTTTTCTTAGCCTTATTCTTATTCTAGTCTAATTAGGATTAGTTTTTCTTAACCTTATCAATTTTACTCATTGTAAGGCCTATTTAAAAGGCTTAATATGCTAAAAATAAACGTTGGTGATTAGTTTTTCTAAACTATTGCTTCAAAAACGAGATTTACTTTTTATTTCATTGTTCTTCCTTTATTCAACTGTTCTTGCAATCTTGCGGGATTGGGGAACGTGTGGATGAGGTTTCTTTCCATCATCCATTCTTCTAACGTGAGTTTGAAGAACACTTTCGCTAGTTCTGTGAAAAACATTAGCGGGATGCTTTTGTTTTTGTCTCTTCTTTGTACCTGAGAGGTGAAAAACCTAGAAAGTACATCAAGATGTAATATGTATCAACATCAAGCAGCTGATTACAATGAACATTTGAGGACAGGACAAAAATACCAATTCTTGGCCTAGCCTTTTGCATTTGTATGAAAGTCGCCACTGCAGATTCCGTATGATCTCCAGAAAGTGAGCCATCTTCTGAAGCCTTTCTAGATCCCCTGTTTTATCAGGTCTACTATCTATCAACTCTGAAGAAAAAAAAGAATTTTGCACGCCTCCAACTTTCCGCGACTCCATTCCATCTTTCTTATGCTGCAATAAACCATATTCCCGTACCATCTTGGTGGCAAAGCGAGTTCCTAAAGCAAGAAGCCTGTATCAAGATCTAAGCATAAGAAAGAGAACTCAAGTGAATCCAGACAATAATGAAGATGTCACAAAAATAAGCAAATGAGTTATCTTACTCAACCATTCTAAAGAAACCACAATATAGTTCAACCAAGCTTTATAACAACTAATGACTATACCACCATTAGAAATAATGAAGTCACTGTTGTATTCCCTCGGTAACAGCTTAAGCTAGTTCCAGATGATCCTTTTACACAATTTAACTTGATATCAGAGCAAGCAAGGTATTGGCAACAAGTCACAATGCAACAGTCAACAGAAATATTTCTGTGTACTTGGCCAGAGATCACGCACGTGCCTGTTTAGTCCTTTTTTTCCCCTCTTACTAATAGAACAATTTGAATTCATAGATGGGGTCATTCATGCAATCCTAGAATGATATGGGAAAATTCAACAGTACATCACTTGCTAACTTCGGGATTCCTTAATCAATAACTTTCAAAACTAAAAAAGTACATATATGAGTAACCCAGTGTTTGAAAAGCGAAAAGTGCAAAAAAGCAACTAGGTCCATGGGACTTGAAGCGAAAAGCGAGAAGTGAAGTGCACCCTTCTTTGAAGTATATTCAAAAAGTGCAAAAAAGCAACTTGGTCCATGGGACTTGAAGCGAAAAGCGAGAAGTGAAGTGCACCCTTCTTTGAAGTATATTCAAAAAGTGCAAAAAAGCAACTAGGTCCAAGGGACTTGGAGCGAAAAGCAAGAAGTGAAGTGCACCCTTCTTTGAAGTGAAGCACACAATTTATGACAAATTAAAAACTGGGGCAAATATACTACTACTAGGCCTCAACCCCTAGCTAGTTGGGCTGAATTAGAAATATAAAAGGTCTTCTTTAAATTTGATAGGCATAATTTATACCTCTTTGCTTTTCGTCTATTGTAGGTTTTTTTTAATTGTGTTGTTTATAAATTGCTGTTGTGTTATGTTACCATTCTCAAAAAGAAAAATTTGCTGTTGTATTGTAGTTATTTTATGTATTTATTTCTTCCATTTGAGCCTATTTTCATAAAGCACATGGTTTAATTGCAATTTTCACTTAAAGCTCAAAAGAACTTTGACACTTTTCAACGCTTTCCTGTGTGACATGGCCAGAGAGCCCATCTAGAAAGCTTAAAAGAAAGGATAAATATCGAATTTAAGAATCACAGATGACAAAATTAAGTAAACATAGAAAAACACTAAAGGAGAAGAATTTCAGAACATTAAATCATAAAATAACACACCTAGAAGACTGCATACCTTGATGCAGCGGCGACCTCGTTATCATTACAAACTTTGCAGGACGTCAGATAAACAACAGCAAGGAGCATCCTCAAGACGCCTTCTTCAGCCAAATTGACATGAGTAAGCATTTCTAAAGACCTGATAGACAAACATAAGATATATAACATGCCATGTCTCTAAAAATCCTCTGGAGGCACAAACCTAGAACTGATGTTTTAGAGATGAAACAACTGTAAACTACTAAACCAAAAACCAATTCACATCCAGTTTCGTTTATCCAATAATTTTATGAAGCAATATTATTGGTGTTTCCTAATACTTTAGAGTTTGAGGTAGTATATCTAAGCTTTTCTTTAAGTGTCTTTCAGTCTCCGTCTCTCTTGTATAGCTGGTCCAAACGAGTGGTGCCCAAGTTAATATTCTCGTTACCTATTGGTCTTGGTGCCCTAGTCAGTAATATGTCCTTTTTGTTATTACCTTTTTTTCTTGGCTTACATATCAGAAAGAAAACTGAGGTAAAGCAACAGGTGCATATAAAGCAGGATAGCCGAAGCCCCACGTTTTTATATTTAAAGTACTATTCTATTAAGGCAGCCCGGTATACTAAGCTCCCGCTATGCACGGAATCCGAGAAAGAGCCGGACAAGAAGGGTCTATTGTTCACAGCCTTACCCTGCATTTGTGCAAGAAGCTATTTCCACGACTCGAATATGTGACCACTTGGTCACATGGCAACAACTTTATGCCAAGGCACCCCTTCTTAAAGTACTATTTTATTGATCAGTAAAATTAATTTTGTGCTGCCCCTTTGTCACTCATTCAACTGGTAACTAGTTTTCTCCGAGTAGCAAAACACATCATAGTTAACCAGAAGAAAAATCAAAATAAAGAGGAAGCCAAACCAAAAAGCAGCAGAGCAAACCTCTAATGATAAACAAGAACTAGGAAGATAGTGCCAAATATTATATACAAACTCAGTTCCTTTAGATTACTGTGAGAAGCTGTGGAAGCCTAACATTCTATCCAGTGCGTTGACATCTTCTAGTCTACACCAAAGCGCCAAAAAAGAGATACAATTTTCCCTTCACCGATTCAGAACCCCCGTCGACCATATCCACTTTATTCATTACCGGCTATTCATCCATTAATCCCAGCCAGTGAAAACCACCTTTACCTCTACCCAACTTCTCACCTAAAGCCCCTTCTATCTTCCCCATCATCCTCCTTCCCCAGCATCCTCTGGGCGAAATTCTGGAAACATCCACAAACGAAACTCCATATCCCCATCATTCACCACCACTGAAACAGGAAACCTTCTCCCTAACTCACTATAATTCTGACTCCCATCAAGTCATGCAAGCTACAGATTACATCAACAAAACCTCCACAAAGATCTCCAATCTATTTGAAAAGATCAAAACACCACAAGAGTGCCGGTAGCCCTACCAAGTTTACCACTGCAGTGTCGCCAGAAAAGAGTCATGCAAGTTCTACCCAGATTACAAAGAAAGTTCTTCCCCAATAACCTCCTTCCTCCTTGAAGAACTTTGATAGCCTGCTCCTCATTCGCAAATCGAAACTGAATCGCGTGTCCACCAGTTGAGAGATGTTTCTCTATGTCGTGCGGATTCTCCAAAATACTGCCGCATCCGTGTCGGATTCTCCGAAAATACACTGGTTTTGGTGAATCCGACATGCACCCAGCAACATTTTCGGAGAGTCCGAGCAACATAGATTTTTCTTACCATCTTCTACACCCATTCCTCAATAGCCCATTTTCCTACTGCCTCCGGAGTATCTACCCATTTCGAAAAAATCCCAAGCAAGCATAGTTTCAAAAAGTTCTTTCTTCTTTGAGCACGTTCATCTGACAAAAGAAAACCTTGATTCATTGCCTGCATCAAGCTTTCGGCAGCTTCCACCTAGCTCTAAGGATAGCCATGAAAGAACCTCCCTGTAGAATGATCTAGCTTCCTTGTTTCTAGAGAGAAGTAGGAGCCTCTCCCTCTAGACATATCGCTCTTTGTTAACAGGTAATTATTATTCACATTCTTGATAAACATTTTTACCCATGTCCACCATGTTAAAGCAAAACAAGTAGATTGGACAGAGATAAGCCTATCCATTGCAACAGCATTCAATCAACTAATCAGCTTCTAACAAGCTTGGGGAACAAGTCAAAAAAGATTTTACAACCGAGGAGGTGATGTGGATCTTCCGTTTTGACACGAGTAGTTTCTCAAACTAATCAATTGGAGACAATACCTGGAAGAACTTTGCAACAAGCGTTTTAATAAAACTCTTAAAGTGGTAGAGAAATTTCCAGACACTATCTAGTCCACAAAAGTATACTTTAACTTAAAACAAGCTGCCTACAGCTCTCATTTCTTAGAATATTACCCAATGAAAATTAAAAACCCCGGAAAGATTTTCAGAGTCTTTTAGATTCAGGTGCAACGATTAAGAGCAAAAATCGCAGAGGTTCAAAGATCTTGCTAGTAAAACTTTTTCGAAGTACTAGTCATGTTGTATATCTCAGTTGATGTACCAGTTAATTTAAAATGCTCCAATCTATACTTCTACATGCTACACATTTTTATAGCCATTCTAATAATTAGGTTCAAAATAAGCTAGTCAAACTTACTTTTCAATCTCCTCAAATTTTAGGTATTCCAGTGCCAGCTGCAAGAACCGAATCCGCATAATACTCAAGTCCCATCCTGCAAAATTTGCGAAAGGACATCACACTTCCTGATAACAACTTTTTCTTTGTCTCCGGGAAAAGAAAAGGTTCTTAGCCAAAATCAGCTGGTTTTTATTGGGGCATGAGTTAGTCTGTGCAGTACAAGAACATATTGTTCCCTAGAATACTTATGCACAAATATATCTCTGGTAATTAAAGAACTTGATTCGACAACAAACACTAGCAACATACAGTGCACGTGAAAGAGCTAGACCTGATATATGCTATCCAATGATTATTGCAATACAATAGTCACACCCCACAAAATATTCTAGTAGTTTCAACTTGGAAAAGAATAAGAAAACTGGAAAGAAAACCTTGACACAAAGCATTACTGCCTTGAAGTAGAGACAAGTAACCTAAACATTTCACTGTCATTTGCTTTCTTTTGCTTTATGTCCTTCCATTTTCATTCTCATGAGTTTGAAATAATGAAATGTTTCCACAGGTGAAGCACCAGAAGGGATTTTGAAAATTAAATCTTTTCTTTCAATATCTCAGATTTTTGAGTCAAGAGAAGTCATACAAGTTAGTGTCAATAAGCCTGCTCTCTCTAAGCAGCTACCGCACCCTGAAGTCTTCAGGCAGGTTTAGAGAGGCTCTCCCAAGATTACCAACTTCTAAAATTCAATAAACTACGCAACATTGATTTTAGAGAAAAAGTCATTACATTTCAGTGCTAGAAAACTATTTTCACCAGGGGAATGATTATGGAAAGCCAAAGTTCAATAATTGAGGAAACCCTATAACTGCAGGCTCTGAAAAAAGGGCAGGGGGGAAAACAGAGTACAATCACTGAGAAAGAACAGACAAAGTCCTCTAGTAAGCCTAAATAACAAAGATCCAATGTTATCAAAGGCAAGGCAAGAAGGACAGACAAACGCCAAGGTAGGTTGAGCTTTAAGCACAAAACTCAACTAAAGCGTGACTCTAATGAAAAATAAGAAAAAAAAGAGCAAACAAAGAGACGATTAAGAGTATACATGGAAGGCAACAAAAATTAACTATAATCACAAACAGCAGTTACATAGAGATGAAAATTGGAAAAGCGACAGTTAAATGAAATATATGAAGTAAAAATTCACTTAAATTGAGAAGGCATTTGTTTCTTCTATTCAGATGCGAACAGACAGTTTTAAGCTTTTAATTAGGTTTAGTTATCAAACAACATCAGTGTGATCCCACAAGTGGGGTCTAGGGAGGGGCAGGTGTACGCAAACCTTACCCCTATCTTTGTGGAGTAGAGAGGTTGTTTCAGCTAGACCCTCGGCTCAAGAAAAGCGTTTTTTGAAACAGGTTTGACAAATACAAGGTTAAAAAACAGTAGAACAGAAAAGTAATGACAATAAAAATAATAAAGCTAACTAAAGTAAAAGAAACATCAGTAGTTATAAAACTGATGAGTAAGATAACTGAACCAACGTAATTAGAATATAGTTATGACTTCTCTAACACAATTTTTAATTTCCTATGCCAAGTCACTAATCACCCGGTTTTCTTAACAGCTAAGCAATATAATGAACTGTCTTTGTTGTTTAGTGTTGCTCTTTTCATGATGGAGCTCAAGAGAGATGTTGCACATGCCTTAGTTCTTTGGTGCCTGTGTTTTAGCGTCGTCTAAGCAAAGACAAAACGCCAGTCCGTGCAGCACCAAACTTCAGGGTTTAAGTATGACTCGAGTGAGCCTTTAACAACACTGCTTAGATCATACTAACACAATCTCATATTCTGCAATAACTTAACTGCCAACTCCCAAAGCTTGTTTCAGAAAGAGTACAACTGACAGAAAGCTAGACTAAAAGAGCAATTTTAGACAAGAAACTTCTGTCAAAAAGTCAACAAGCTTGAAAAGCACAATCACTAAAAGGAAAAATCTAACAAGAGTAAAATAATTTTAATTATTTCTCCTAGAGCAACTTTAAAGCCCATCACTAAACGGAATAATCTAAATTCTAACAAGGGTAAGATCATTTTAATTATTTCTCTTAGAGCAATTTTAAACAAGAAACTTCTGTCAAAAAGTCATAACGCACAAAAAACCCAGTGCCTGAAAGAAAAATGCTAACAAAAGCAAGATAATCTTCATAGATTAACAACGAAAGCATGTGCAAAAACTGTAAAAATCAAGCAGCAGTGCAGCACAAGGTAACAAAGTAGGACACAGACAATTAGGCCAAACAAACTCTAACAGAACATATTTATAATTTAATCTGGAATTATTCAACTTTGGGGAGAAAAATGCGAAGGCTAGTAAAAGGGTGTATTTCAGCTTCAACAAATTACCATTTTCGAAGCATAATTGGTCAGCTACTTCAGGTCCATCATACAAGAGAGCTTTATCCAAGACCTCCACTTTCCACGGAGAAAAAGGTCTTTTTGGGCTTTCAAATTCATGAAGCTTATGCACCCCATACTTTGAGCCAGCACTATAACAAGAATGTTGGTATCCAATTGCTTCGACGGGATAGAAATTCGAAGGAAGTGAAAGATGAGGCAGAACTACAGCAATACCGTCCTTTGTTACCAAATACAAAGAACCATGAAAACTACAACCTATAGCTTCGTCAACTATAGCATCCCAACCTTGAATGTTATAGCAGCTGTCATCATTTACGGTCAAGTTTACATGTAAACTGGAATGAACAAGTTGACACTTGACATTTCCCTCAGAATATTTTTTCCTCACTAGCCGAGTGAGCCCAAAAGAAGAAAAACAAACAACAGCATCTTCTTTGGGTCCATCTATACCAAAGAAAACTTTTCTGATATGGGATGAATGCGATCTACTACCAAAAATCCTATTCTTATTTACATCGGTAGCATCAGATAGGCTACTCCCACATGAGTCATACTTCCTTTCCCAATGTGTATTAGCAGTAAAAGAAGACTCTCTAATAATGGATGAGTTAATTTGTTCCTTCCCACCGAAAAAATCAGAAAAGACCCTTTGATAGCCAATTTCAGCGGAACCTACCACCCAAGCAGCCAACATTTCATTACCCAACTGTTGATACTGAGGGTGTAATTTCTCAAGTGAACAGTACTTCTTTGGGATATGATCATCCACATTTATTACATATGTTAAACCATATTCATCAATTACACAAAAAATCAAGGAATGGGAAATGACAAAAAGCCTTTTGAACCTTCTTCTACCAACATAATCTCCCTCCTGATTGATGAACTGACCACATTTCTTCTCTTCAATACGACTTTCTCTAATCATCAGAGATGAATTCTTTTGTTCTTGAGATACTAAGGAAGGAGAAACTTCACACACATTTAACAGATCTATACATGCTATATGTTCACCAGTTAAAGCAACGTAAAAGGAGACTAAGCCAGTAACATTAAGACAAATAAGAAAAGCCTGAGAAAACCTAAACTCTGGCCACTCATTTGCTGACCTGCCCTCGGGGCATTTGCCCACTGTCACAGAGCAAACCCACTGCATTCCCCATTCAATTAACCTGGCCACTGCAACTAAAACTTTACAGCCTGTTCCATCATCTATATTTGTTGTGTTAGTTTGAACATCTTTATTTGTATTTAAGGCAAACCCAATCAAGCATTGTGCATCATTAGAGAACACACTGAAACATTTGTAAGAAGTGCTCATCTGATCAACTAGAGCATCAGGGGACATCTGTGTGGAATCTGTACATATACTTTCTGTAGGATCTTCGGCTGAGATATTACCATTCTGTTTGTCATGTGATATAGGACAACCATCAAACAGAAATTCCAAAATCTGTGGACAGCTGAGAAAATTACTAAATGAAACAACTGAAGCAGATGAAGGAACTGATGATTTATCTGGGAACTTTGTATACACTTTTCCATCAGAAATCATTGTTTTAACTTCAGTGAAAAAAGTACGCAGCCATCTCTTTACTCCAGCACTCTCCGATGACACCTCCTTTTTGCCCTCCATAGAACAGCTATTAGCTCTTTCCCCAGTTGGACTAGACCCGTTCATGTCACTGACCTCCAGGGCCTCACTGGACTGAACGGTAGGGTCATACAGAGCTCCCGCTGGTTGAGTTGAGGATGTTGACGGCCCCCACTCCACCCACAGCCCTTGACCTACATCATCTTGTTCCGTGGGTGTTATTGACTCACTCGTCATATAAGATTGACAAAAAGCATGGACAGTTACCCCCTCATGGCCTAACACGAAAAGCAGTTCTTTGAAAGGGACACAGTCATGCTGACTATATAAATCTTCGCATATACCCCAAGCCACAGTTTTTACATCAGAGATAGAAGGGAAAGAGTTAGATCTTTCAAAATCCACTGTCGTTGTATTTATGTTGCACGGCTTTGTCTCAATTGACTGAGCAGTGCTCTCACAGTCATTCCCTAACTCTGTTTTACCGAGTACCATGCACGACACTGAGCAGGAAGACAAAGTATCCGCATTGTGAAAACTCTTAGAGATTTGTGGATCATTAATACTTTTACCTGCAGCAAACAGGAACCTTTTAGAGGTAAATATATTGCTGAACTGGCAGGTAAATTAAAAATATTCACCTTTACCCAATGGAAGCAGTAAAGCTTCACAATGATATGAAAGCAGAGCTAATAACTCCCGTCTTGGAGAAATAAAACCTTCACAGAAGTCTGACAGGTTGACTTGGACTTGCGAGGACCCCCATTTCTGCAGCTGCAGTATTGCAGGATCTTCGCCACCATAGGCAAAATCCATGCCAGTCCTACGGGGTAACAAAAAATTAAGCAAAGGCCAAAGAGAAACGATAGCCATTGAAGTATTGGGACTTGGAAGCAACGAATTCATGAAAACACGATAATATGTTCAAAAGTGCCCATGAAAATTTGTTAGATGCCGAAGATTCCATAATGATTCCGTTTTGGGTGTACTACCCTCAACATTTTCTTTATATTGACATATATTAATAACACATGTAACATTACATATCAAAAAAATTGCCCATAAAAGTTAGAACTAATTAGACGATACCAGATGCCAGATGCTTTACCAGTTAGTGCAGACAAGCTCCTAATGGGAATTCAATTGGAAAGGTAATAGTACCAAATATCATAGTGCAAGTCCAGTGGCTTCATTTAACGACTGCAAAGCACAAAACACCCACAATGAACACCGCCCTTCCTACTTTCTCTTCTATCCTTTATGGACACAACAAAATGGCTATAACTGAAAATAAGCTTAATCCAATAAAGCCCCATCTTTTCCTAATCTAATGCTGACTTATTTTATGACATGAAAATGTGGAATGAGATCTAAGAGTACACTGATAAAAAAACAAGCACAGAGAAATTTTCACGACTACCCAACACAAACTCATGCGTTGCGATTAAGGAGCACAAAGCCTAGATCACCCCATAATGAACATCATGCCCCCACATTCTCATCTAGCCTTCTGTGACACATCAACATGGCAATAATTGCAAATAACTTCAAGCCTAATCCAAGACACTACTTTTTTCATAACCTTGAGGCAGACTTGTTTCCGCACATGTTCATGGGTAAAAAGTGATGATTTAGGAGCAGCATCAAGAACTTACAGGTCTATCTATTCGAATGAATGCAATAATGAATCCAGCATTATCAAACAATCAATATTGAACCCTTGAAGAAAATGTGCAGAACAATTATAGCATGTGTTTTTGGACAACTTGAATTTTGAAAAGAGAGGAACCAGAGATTTTCTGAGGGGAAAGCATCACCGATGCATGCCTTAACATAGATGCTTATATAAAGTAATAACATTCGGATGTAAACTGTCTGATATTTATGATATGGGAAAATGTTAAGAGTTTATCAGTAGCTTACAGGCAATGAGGCATTGTAATCTTGGAATCAGTAGCTTTTCCTAATGCCTGGCACTATCTTAGTGCTTGGCAAGTTATATCGTTATAGTAGTGAAATCTTTTGCTTACTGATCGAAAAAGAGGAAATCAACAAATAGCAAAGCAATTTGCACCATCACCCAAGACGAAAATAAAACTTCCAGGTAGGAAAGACAGACAAATAAATGATTACCATAGATGGCCTGCAGGTATACAAACAAATTCATTATCATTGGGATTGGCAACAAAGGCAAGTTTCACCTGAACAAGTTTATTGCAACAGATACTCATTCATCAATCCAGCTGGACTGAGACGGGTTCACCATAAAGAGGGCTCTCAGAGGGATTGCCAGGTAAAGTTTGATCCAAACCCCAAGAGCCCGATGCCCAATACTTGAGTGTGAAATGTCAAATAATTGTGTTAAAGTATTTCAATTCTGCAACATATTTTTAGAGATATCTGGAATTCCCGTCTATATATTTATTCTTTTAATTTTTTTATTTCTTTCCTGATTTCATCGTTTATGATAATCTACAGTCAAGACGCTTATGGAACTAATATCATATGTCCATCAACCAGTAAATGGAGACAAAAGATTGCATATCTGTTAAGAGACTGTTACTTTGAAGTTGGAGTAAATAATGCAACATTGAACACTGTCAATAAACATTCATTTATATGTTTCATGATTCCTAATGTTGCTCTTATTGTTGCAGAGGAACTAGAATGGTTCATAAGTCTGTTTAATATCCGAGCAGCAACCTTCTTTTCTGTAAATTTATTGGACAATGATTAAGTTCTTTCCTTACACTGGTATGCAGGTGTAAAACTATGGAGAGTGAAGACGTTAAAAGCAGACGGGGTAGACCTATAATCACACGGAAGGAAGTTGTCTCGAAGGACCTAAAATTTATATGGGCGATACCTAATATTTAAATCCTATTGTAGGTCTTATGCTTTCTAGAGATTCATACATTTAGAAAATGTAAAAACTTCTAATACTTTTCATTTTTTTTGATAAAAAATACTTTTCATCTGCATTTACATAATATTGATATGAGAGGAGCTTAAATAGAGTAACATGGACAGTGAGTATTCATTCGGCCGATCCCAACTTGTTTAGGATTGAGTCGTAGTTATTGTTGTTGTTGTTTATTAATATCTTTCCTATTTTTTTCAATTTTTACGTTATTTTTAATCGGAATTTGACGCTTTTTTTGACATTATTTTTCTGCTGGTGGGAGGTAGTAGGTATCGAGTCCAGCTACGCACAAACTGGCCCAAACACTACCATCATCAAAACAAAACATAAAAACAAGGGCTTCAGTAAATCTCACAACTATCCCTACTCTCTCATACAATCCCTAACCAAACAAAAAGAGCTCCGGTCAAACAAATAAACTCAGTCTGCTCCAAAATTTGTAATCATCCATCCTAAACCATCATTAGTAAGTTCTCAACTCATTGGCCCCAACCCTACATCATATTGCCAGTGTTATTGAGATTCTCATGCCAGCAAATTTGTTTCAAACTCTTCAAAAATGAATCAAATTCAGTCAGCTGCAACCCAAAATATGAATAACCAAATCAAAAACTAAGATAGACCCAGATACTAGATTCCGAAATGGTGTCTTATTTACCAAAATTCTAGGAAAATAAATATAAATGCAAAAATTCAAAGAATAAAGCTTTAGCATTTTTTGTCAAACTTTCAACTCATAACTTGAGAAAATAAGTAGTAATAGAAAAGGCTAAACCTGAAAAGATAAAAAGTCTAATTGATCGGTTCTTCGCAGCAGTTGTGTTGTTTGAAGGCTCTGCTTCTCATAGTCTTCGCTGTCACCTCTCTCTTTCTCTGTCTGGCAATTCGAACCAAGGAAATGGTGGCTTTTGCACGATCTCACAATATATTTATGTAATTTACTGTAGTAATGATTTTTCTTTCCTTTTTCTTTTTTTCTTTTAAGAAAACCCCATTACTTTGATATTATTTCAGGAAATTAACTTAAATTGTCACTCATCCAAAATATAATCACTTTTATATATATATATATATATATATATATATATATATATATATATATAAAAGTTTGATTGAGCGATTAAAAGTTAAAAAATTGTAAAAATGTATATACTAAAAAATTATCTGTATAATAAAATCATTTAAAATAAATTTAATATTATTTAAAAACTAGCCTAATATAGAAAGTTAAATTACACTTGTTATAAAACAATAAAAGAAAAAAAAATTGTAGAGAAAAATAGAGAGAGTAAATTACAATGTAATACGACCCTCTATTTATAGGGAAAGTGACTTGGTCACCAAGTAAAATTCCTACAATCTTTCAAAAATAGAGACATTCACCTTAAATAAAATTCTATTTATAACACTCCCCCTGAATGTATATTTAACGGATAATGTGCCTCGTTAAAACCTTAACTAAAATAAAACCCAATGAGAAAAAATTTTAGTAAAAGAAAAAAAGTACACATTTTTAACGATATTGGTTGCCTCGTTAAAAACCATGCAAGGAAAATTCATTGTGACAAAACCTTATAAGGGAAAAAGAGCAGTAAGCGTATTAACTACCCCTCGTGGGAGCATTAACTCACACCCTTGAGCCTTTGTATTATAATCTTGTGCACCATCTTCAAAAGATCATTGGTATAGATTTGATCGATAAATCAACCATATTAACTTGAATGAATATGTTGAACCTTGAAATCATCATTCTTGATAGATATGTAATATCTTCTTATAATGTCGTGGAATGGCCTTTTTTAGTATCTCTATAGGGGTATTCTCACTATCACATTATCATGCTTATAATTATAGCATGATATATATGTGCACAAATTGCACTTAGGACATGGTAATTCAGGACCAAGAATTGTATATATTTTAAGCAATTTAATCCTTCAAGGATTATCATATAAGTTAAGTCATATAATGAGTTTTAATTAGATGCATGTCAAGTTTTCATGTCATGCTAGACAAATAAGATATCGAAAATCTATTGCACATATCATTCACTTTATACTTTTAGGTGTTTGAACTACATGTCCAAAACTACATGTCTTTTATATGAAAGCAATTCTACTTGAATTGTGTCTCCTCTATTTGGCCAATATTTGTGTGTCCGTATTCAACAGATTTGATGTCCTCATCTATACTTAGCGCTATGATAGATGTCGTCGACAAACATTTTATGCCGGTTCTAACCCCCTTATTTTCATATAGACATAACATAGAGATCCCTTCATTCATATATTCGGGCACCTGAATCTCTCCTGAGATTTTATGAAGTATTATGTCATGTGATCTTGTAGTTCATTTGCCTTTTTATTATGGTCATTTTGATCATTTACTCATTTTCTTTATCGAGAAGTTTTATTTGAAATCAATTTGTCTATACGCCCTAAGCGTACTATGGATTTTGTCCTTCTATGACTTATTCTAATAAAGCATTTGCATTGAGAATATAATTATTTTTTTGGGCCAGCAAATGTGTCAAGCATACTTTGCAATATATTGCAGACGAATTATCTTTTTATGAAACTTCAAGTTCATATTGTCATATTTGAGGATCTACATATACAAATGATAATTCATTCCACGTAACTTTTTCTCAATTATTTATCTTGTCTCCCCCTCGTGTTAGAAAAACTAACTTTCTTCCTCAATTTTGGAAAACCATCTTTGTGCATTATGGTGTTAATAAAAATATACACCATACAATAATAATAATAAGAAATTATTTGGTTCCTGACCTTGAACCACTTGTGAGGGGAAATGTAATATATTTTTGTATATAACGTATATCAAACTGATATAGACAACTTTGTTCTCATAAGTAATAGTTTAGCTATTAAGTTGATGCACTCAATAAATGATTTTCCTAAATCAACTTATCAAGATGAACTATCTTGAAAATCTAGAATATGCTCTAAATTAAATTATTGAGCAAGTTATCTGGCAAACACCATGTTGTAGGTTAATAATAATCGCACATGTAACAATCTCATATATGCATATTATGTGGTATACACGGCAGGTGAATGAGCATATATTCACCTTTGATATTTTCAGAATTCATAGGATTCAATCCCAATTTTAATTGGTCTATTAGTCAATGAGAACAAGTAACGTAAGAGAATCCGTAAAGAACTTTGTTGTTCTTTAATATTTACATGTGTGAATTGTGACGACCCAAAAGGGTCATCACTTATTTTCTTACCCATTCTGTACTTCTGAGGCCTTAAAAAACCTCATCTATGATTGCCTCGATTTGCGTGCGTAGTCCGAACGTGTAGCCGGAAAGCTTAAATATGAATTTATGTGGGAAAAATGCTAAATTTTGATATTAAGTTAAATAAATTTGACTTTGGTTAATATTTTGGTTAAACAATCCCGGACCCGTAGTTTGACGGTCCCAGAGGGTCCGTAGGAAAATATGGGACTTGGGCATATGCCCGGAATCGAATTTCGAGGTCCCAAGTCCGAAAAATGAATTTTTGTGTGAAATTATTTTCTGGAAATAATTAAGGAAATTGGAAATGAAATTTGATTAGAAGACCATGGTATTGGGCCCGTATTTTTGTTCCAGCACCCGGTACAAGTCTTATATATGATTTAAGCACTTTTTGTAAAGTTTGGTTGAAAACGGACGTCGTTTCACGTGTTTCGGACTTAGAATGGAAATTTAATATTTTATAAAAACTTGAAAGAAATTATGAATTTTGAGGCTAATTCGATGTATATTATGTTATTTTGGCGATTTGATCGCGCGAATAATATTTTTGAGGTTGTGTGCATATTTGGTTTGGAGCCCCGATGGCTCGGGTAAGTTTTGGACAGGTGTCAGATTGCATTTTAAAATTTTGGAAAATCTGGCATGAACATGCCTGCAGGCTTCCGCATTTGCAAAGCCAGGTTCGCAAATGCAAAGGCTGGATCGCAAATGCGAAACCAGCCCATGCCTGTTTGGCTCGCAAATGCGAAGGTTGAGCTTTCGCAAATGCTAAGCATATTTCGCAAATGTGAAGTACTTGTGTTGGGTCTGAGTTTGCAAATGCGAACTATTTCGCAATTCCCAAAATTGGTCGGGGTTCCCAGTTCGCAATTCCCATTTCTGCAACGTGCATTTTCCATACTTAGTCGAATTTTGGACCATTTTTCACCTTACTTTTAGAACACAGCTCCTTAGACGATTTTCCAAGAACAAGACTTCTTCCAAATCATTTGTAAGTTGATTTTTACTCAATTCTTTCAATCATTAACATCATTTAACATGTTTTCAACTTAAAATCAACGATTTTCATGGGTGAAATTGGAGGTTTTGGTAGTACCTAGGTTTTTCTAAAATTGGGGATTTGGACCTCAATTTGAGGTCCGATTTCAAAACAAATCATATATTTGGGTTCATGGGGAAATGGGTAATCGGATTTTGGTTCGAACCTCGGGTTTTGACCACGTTGACTTGAGGAACGCTTTGGTCATTCTACCTAATTTCACATCTTAGTTTTGAATTAAATAGTAGAATCAATTGCTTGAGATGTTATTTACAATGTGTTGATTGCATTGAATAGATTTGGACCACTTGGAGTCCAGTACTTGTGGCAAGAACGTGGTTGCTAGTTGATTTTAGCCGGTTTGAGGTAAGCATCTTGCCTAACCTTGTGTGGGACTTTCCCTTAGGATTTAAGTCTTCGTTGTTGCTTTTATTCGTTGTACGCGAGGTGACGAGTGCGTGCTCGAATTTATTTGTGAACAATTTGTCCCTTTTAGGCTCTTAGATCCTTGTAATCACTGAATATGAAGTTGTTATTGATACAATTGAGTTCCTTGTTATTAGTTTCATCTCTACATGTCTTACTTCGAATTTATTTCCCTTTTTGGTCTGTTCTTGTTGCCTAATCGACTTTTACTTGATCTACTATAGACATTTACCCTTTTATAGTCACATTATCATTTCTAACCACTTGTCTTTATTTGGAAGGCATTATTTCTGTCTCTCGTGTAATTAATTGGTCTTAATTGGAAAGAAGTTAGATATCCTATGTTTAGTTGATATTCCTTTAATTGTAATTATTTGATTCATGTAACTTCCTTGTTGTTGAACTTAGTATTATGGAATCGTTGTCTCTTATCATTTATTCCTTGTTGAGTTTTCCTTTTGTGCTTAGTATTTCTCTATTATAGTTATTCCTTGTCAGTTAGTTGTACCGCCTTTTGGTGAACAGAAATACTTGAGTTGATTATCTTGCTTTGTTCATGTATGTAATGTCTTTGTTGTTGTTGTACTTGATATTGTGATGCACTAGGTTTCTGCCGTGCTACTGTTGATATGGTAGTGCACGAGGTTTCTGCCGTGCTACTGTTGATATGTGGTGCACGAGGTTTCTGCCGTGCTACTGTTGATATTGTGGTGCACGAGGTTGCTGCCGTGCGGTTGTTGATATTGTGATGCATGAGGTTTCTGCCGAGCGATCTTTTTGTTAAGGGTTGCAGGAGGTCTTTGTCGTGCCATTGTTGCTATTGATATATTACATATGCAGCGTAATAAGGCAGGATGTATTCATATGCATATATTTGAGTTGCACATGTGGCAAAATAAGGTGGGAAATACTATGGTGCACGTGTGGCGAAATAAGGCGGTACTTATTATATTATTAATTGCACACGTGGAGAAATAAGGTGGGTTATGTCAGGGGTTGATTGTAAAAGGGTTGTGATAGCATGTAATGGCATTCCTATTTGTTTAATATTGTGATTGTGGTTTGTTTACATGTACGGGCTTTACCGCTTGGAAGTTGTGAGGAAAATATTGTATGTGCGGTCCGTTCTCTTTTCTTTGTTTACTAGATTATAGAGTTCTTGTTAAAAACTACTTACACAAGCATACACGTAGTTAGACACCCATTAGCGGTGAATTCTTTCCGATTTTTCTAAGGGTGGAGATGCGCCTTCGTTTACCCATTATATATGTGAGAGTGGCCCTAGTTAGCCAATTAGTTGTCAGTATGACCGTGAGATTGATGGGGCATAGAATGCCAAGTGTCAGAATTCAGATGTTCGATTTTCGTGAGTTGTGGTTGTCCGAGATGTTTGAAAGATTGTGGAAAGAGTTGAATAATACCCTATGTAATCATCATTGTAGGATATGAGTTATTGACTTGTTTTTCCCTTGTTGTATTGTGACCTTAGGATTTGGATTATGATTCTGCCATTATTTCGTATCATCATTGTTACATTTGTGTTGTTACTTGATGTCACTTTTCCTTTACCGTGAATTGTAGCATTTTCGATCATTCATGCAATCTTTACATGTATATACATTGTTTCAATTACTCATATAATTATACTGCTTATTTGACCGGTAAGTGTCTTGACTATTCCTCGTCACTACTCCACCGAGGTTAGTCTTGATACTTACTGGAAACCGCCATGGTGTGCTCATGCTATTCTTCTGCACATTTTTGTTGTGCAGATATAGGTACTCCCACTCAGTTCCGCCAGCCTTGGAAGGAGGCTTATCGGTAGAGACTTCGAGGTATATCTACTACGTCTGCAGTCCGAGGAGTCCCTTTCTAGCTTTCTGTAATAAGTATAGCTCTTCCAGTATTTTTTCTTTGTATAGATATTCTTGAGTCAGAGCTATTATGTATCCATTGGCTTGTGATTGTGAGATTTCGGGTTTTGGGGAATTTTTATTAGCTTCGAGAGTTTTTATTGTATGTGTCAGGCGGCACCTTAAACACTAATTTATTTTACTAGTTCAGTTCTAGTTTCTTTCTTTCGCGTTTTGGTTTATATTCCACATTGTTAGGCTTACCTAGTCGTAGGAACTAGGTGCCGTCACGATATGTTCACAGAGGGCGAACTGGGGTCATGACAAGTTGGTATTAGAGCTCTAGGTTCATAGGAGTCACATATCACAAGCCGGTTTATTAGAGTCTCGCGGATCGGTACGAAGATGTTTGTACTTATCAGTGAGAGGCTATGTAACCGTTGGAAAACTCCACTTCATTTAATCTCCCTGTCGATCGATATTTTTTACATCCACGATACTAAACCTCTATCTTCTACTCTCTCACAGATGGTGAGGACACATACTACCCGAGGCGATCAGGCACCCATGCCCCCTGCTATAACCGTCGGAGGTCAGGGACGGGGTAGAGTTCGAGGACGCGCACGTGGTGCAGCGAGAGTACCTGCGCGAGCGGCCGTCGAGGCACCATCAGCAGATCCATCTAGAGTCCAGGCACCCAACACGCCTACTGCTACTACTACTCTATCCCTTCAGGAGAATTTGGCATAGTTCATGAGCATGTACACTACTTTGGCTCGGGCAAGATTGCTTCCCATTGCTACAGCCACATCCCAGGCAGGGGGAGGAGCATAGAATCCCTCCGTCTGCACTTTTGAGCAGCGAGCGCATGTTGAGCAGGTCCTAGAGATTATTCCTGCGCCTCTTGCGGCACCAGTTCAACCCGAGGGCATGGTAGTGGCTTCCGAGCAGGAGCAGATGAGACTAGAAAGGTTCAAGAAGTATGATCCTCCGGTATTCAATGGATTATCATCGGACGATGCCTTGGGGTTTCTCTATGAGTGTTACTGCATTCTTCGTACTACGGATATCTCAGGATTGAGCGGGGTTTATTTCACTACTTTCCAGCTTCAATGAGCCACCTATGATTGGTGGCGCATCTATGAGTTAGACAACCCCACAAGAGGTAGCTTCACTGTCTTGGACCTAGTTTTCAGATATGTTTTTGAGAGATTTTGTTCCTTAGAGCCTCAAGGATGCATGGCGCACGGAGTTTGATCATTTGCGCCAGGGTGTTATGACCGTCTCGGAGTATGCTGTCTGTTACACCAGTTTGGCTAGACATGCCCCAACCTTGGTTTCTACTTTTCGTGAGAAGGTTTGCTGGTTCATTGAGGGGCTTATTCCCAGCATCAGGTCCAGTATGGCTCGCGAGTTGGAGATGGATATCCCATATTAGTAGGTGGTGAACATTGCTAGGAGGATAGAGGGTATGCATGCTAGAGAGGGAGAGTACGCAGGGTCATGAGAGAGAGTGCAGATGAGTGCAGGAGAGAGAGTTTAAGGATGCAAGGAGGCCTTGTAGATCGGGGAGATATACTGGTCCTTATTTTGGAGGCAAGGTGCGTCATAGTAGGTGTTTTGCGGGTCAGCCAGTTCACTTTGCACTTCAAGCTTCGCATGGTGACTCTGGTGTTTATGGATCTCAAAGTACCCGTACCACACAGTTCCTACCGCATCGTCAGTAGAGAGGGTGCTTCGAGTGTGGAGATACTAGCCACATGGTGAGAGATTGTCCTAGACTTCAGACCGATGTGTCACAGCGAGGTATTCAGGCAGGTAGAGGGTGCCCAAAAAGGGGAGGCCCCACTCATTGATGTGTTTCATATATTTGGTTTGAGGCCGGTGCGCTAACTGATGTCATTCAGGTACGCATTCAGTTTGTTATAGAGGGCACTATCTGTAGTTCATCACAGTTCTACTTATGAGGGTGAGTTCCCTTATCTGTTGTTCCATTGTGGGTGCATTTCATGATTGTACTCTGGTTGCGTGATTAATTTGTTGGGAGGTTCTATGAGTGATAGCCGTGACTAAGTGTTGTCGAGAGTTATGAGACTAGTAGTAAAATCCTATTGTCCATTTCGATAGGTTTGATGTGATTTCAGAGTATCTTTGGTTACGAGCTGTGACTTCTATGCTCCACCGATGTCGGAGCTAGTCTGTGTTGTGAGTGGTAGACGGAATTGATCTGGTGAGAGTCTCTGGATGGGTTGATGTGTACCCTACTTTAGATTCAGTGTTGAGTGCGGAACCTTCATGATCTCAGGTGATTTGATATGTTGAGACCGGGCTATGTACCGCGGTGAGAGTTATATCAGTATAAGATCCTTGTGAGTCTTTTATATGTTTCATTCCTTCTTGTTAGATGTTTGTAGATTAGTGTTTTGGAAAATTTTTGCTAGTTTGACTTGTTTGATAGTTCCTTTATGTGTTTTTCCATTCCCATATTCATCCATCTTCGTCGCATGCTTCTTGAGTTCTAGTTTGTAGGGTGTGTGCCCGTTGGTATTAGCTGGGATTTGGTTATTCGGATGGTTTGAGCCGGGAGAGGCTCGGTTGTTGGGTACAGATTTGGCTCAGGAGGCCTTGGACAAGGTCAAGATCATTCAAGATAGGCTTCGTTCAGCTCAGTCAAGGAAAAAGAGTTATGTAGGCCGCAAGGTTCGAGATGTGGCATTTATGGTTGGTGAATGGGTATTGCTCCGAGTGTCGCCTATGAAAGGCATGATGAGATTTGGAAAGAAGGGAAAGCTTAGCCCTAGGTTCATTGTCTGTTGAGATTCTTGATCGATTGGGAGAGATGGCTTATAGACTTGCATTGCCGCCTAGCTTATCAGTTGTGCATCCAGTTTTTCATGTATCCATGCTCTGGGGTATCACAGCAACCCAGCCTATGTGTTAGATTTCAGCACTACCCAGTTGGACAAAGACTTGTCTTACGAGGAGGAGCCAGTAGCTATTCTAGACCGGCAGGTTCGTCAATTGAGATCCAAGATTTTTCCTTCTGTTCGTGTGCAGTAGAGAGGTCAGCCTCCCGAGGCATCGACTTGGGAGTAAGAGTCTGATATATGGAGCCGTTATCCTTATCTTTTTTCCGATTCAGGTACTTCTTTCTTTTGTCCATTCGAGGATGAATGATTGTTTTAGTGGTAGAGGATGTGACGACCCAAAGGGGTCATCACTTGTTTCCTCACCCATTATATACTTATAAGGCCTTAAAAACCTCATCTAAGATTTTCTCGATTTGTGTGCGTAGTTCGGGCGTGTAGCCGAAAAGATTAAATATGAATTCTATGGGAAATGCTAAATTTTGATATTGAGTTGAATAAATTTGACTTTGGTCAATATTTTGGGTAGATGGACTCGGACCCGTAGTTTTATGGTCCCAGAGGGTCATTAGGAAAATATAGGTCTTGCACGTATGCCCGGAATCGAATTCCGAGGTCCCAAGTCCAAGAAATGAGTTTTTGTGTGACATTTTTTCTTGAAATAACTAACGAAATTGGAAATAAAATTTGATTAGAATACTATGGTATCGGGCCCGTATTTTGGTTCCAGCACCCGGTATAAGTATTATATATGATTTAAGCACTTTTTGTAAAGTTTGGTTGAAAACGAACGTCATTTGATGTATTTCGGACTTATAATGGAAATTTTACGTTTTATGAAAACCTTGAAAAATTTATGATTTTGAGGCTTAATTCGATGTATATGATGTTATTTTGACGATTTGATCGCGCGAGTAAGTCCGTAGGATGTTTTTGATGTTGTGTGCATATTTGGTTTGGACCTCCGAGGGCTTGGGTGAGTTTTAGATAGGTTTCAGATTGCATTTTTGAATGTTGGAAAATCTAGCATGAACAGGCCTGCAGGCTTCGTATTTGCGAAGCTTGGTTCGCAAATGTGAAACCAACCCAGGCCTACTTGGCTCGCAAATGCGAAGGTTGAGCTTTCGCAAATGCGAAGTGTTCTATTGGGCCTGAGTTCGCAAATACGAACTATTTTTTGCAATTCCCATAATTGGCCGGGGTTTGCAATTGCGAACCCCAGTTCGCAATTCGCATATCTTCAACCTGCAGTTTCCATAATTAGTCGAATTTTGGACCATTTTCCCCTCACTTTCAAAACACAACTCCTTAGACGATTTTCCAAGAACAAGACTTCTTCCAAATCATTTTAAGTTGATTTTTACTCAATTCTTTCAATCATTTACATCATTTAACATGTTTTCAACTTATAATTAATGATTTTCATGGGTAAACTTGGAGATTTTGGGTAGAACCTAGGTTTTTCTAAAATTGGGGATTTGGACCTCAATTTGAGGTCCGATTTCAAAATAAATCATATATTTGGGTTCGTGGGGGAATGGGTAACCAAGTTTTGGTTCGAACCTCGGTTTTTGACCACGTTGGACTGAGGGGCGTTTTGGTTATTGTACCAAAATTCACATCTTTGCTTTGAATTAAATAGTAGAATCAGTTGCTTGAGATGTTATTTAAAATGTATGATTGCATTGAATAGATTTGGGCCATTTGGAGTCGAGTACTCGTGGCAAGAACGTGGTTGCTAGTTGATTTAGCCGGTTTGAGGTATCTTGCCTAACCTTGTGTGGGGGACTTCTCCTTAGGATTTGAGTCTTCTTTGTTGCTTATATTCCTTGTACGCGAGGTGACGAGTGCGCGCTCGAATTTATTTGTGAACAATTTTCCCTTTTAGGCTCTTAGATCCTTGTAATCACCGAATATGAAGTTGTTCTTGGTACGATTGAGTTTCATGTTATTAGTTTCACCTCTACTTGTCTTACTTGGAATTTATTGCCCTTTTTGGTTTGTTCTTGTTGCCTAATCGACTTTTACTTAATTAACATTAGACAGTTACCCTTCTATAGTCACATTATCATTCCTAACTGCTTGTCTTTATTTGGAAAGCATTATTTCTTTCTCTCGTGTAATTAATTGGTCTTAATTGGGAAGAAGTTAGATATCCTATATTTAGTTGATATTCCCTTAATTGTAATTATTTGATTCACGTAACTTCCTTGTTGTTCAACTAAGTATTATGGAATCGTTGTTTCTTATCATTTATTCCTTTTTGAGTTGTCCTTGTTGCACTTAGTATTTCTCTGTTACATTTATTCTTTCTCAGTTAGTTGTACAATCTTTTGGTGAACGAAAATACCTGAGTTTATTCTCTTGCTTTGTTCCTGTATATATTGTATTTGTTGTTGTTGTACTTGATATTGTGATGCATGGGGTTTTTTCTGTGGTACTGTTGATATGGTAGTGCACGAGGTTTCTGCCGTGCTATTATTGATATTGTGGTACACAAGGTTCTGCTGTGCTACTTTTGATATTGTGGTGCACGAGATTTCTGCCATGCGGTTGTTGATATTATGATTCACGAGGTTTCTGCAGAGCTATTTTTTGTTGAGGGTTGCAAGAGGTCTTTGCCGTGCCATTGTTGCTATTGATATATTTCACATTCAGCGTAATAAGGCAGAATATGTGAATATGCTTATATGTAGGTTGCGCATATGGCGAAATAAGGTGGGAAAAACTATGATGCACCTGTGGCAAAATAAGGCGGTACTTATTATGTTGTTAATTGCACGCATGGCGAAATAATGTGGGTTATGTCAGGGGTTGATTGTAAAGGATTGTGAAGGCATTTCTATTTTTTTTTTAATATTGTGATTGTGGGTTGCTTACGTGTATGAGCTTTACCACTTGAAAGTTGTGAGGAAAATATCATACATGCGGTCTATTCTCTTTTCTTTGTTTACTAGATGATAAAGTTCTTGTTAAAAACCGCTTGCACAAGCACACACATAGTTGGACACCCCATTAGAGGTGAATTCTTTCCGATTTTTCTATGGGTGAAGATGCGCCTTCATTTACCCATTATATATATGAGAGTGGCCCTAGTTAGCCAATTAGTTATCAATATGACCGCGAGATTGATGGGGCACAGGATGCCAAGTATCAGATTTCATATGCTGGATTTTCATGAGTTGTGGTTGTCCGAGATGTTTGAAAAATTGTGGAAAGAACTGAATAATACCCTATGTGATCATCATTGTAGGATATGAGTTATTGACTTGTTTTTCCCTTGTTGTGTTATGACCTTAGGATTTGGATTATGATTCTGCCGTCATTTCGTATCATCATTGTTACATTCGTGTTGTTACTTGCTGTCCCTTTTCCCTTACTGTGAATTGTAGCATTTTCGGTCGTTCATGCATTCTTTACATATATACATCGTTTCCATTATTCATATGATTATACTGTTTATTTGACCGATAAGTGTCTTGACTGTTCCTCATCACTACTCCACCGAGGTTAGTCTTGATACTTACTGGGAACCGCAGTGGTGTGCTCATGCTACTCTTCATGTTATCACATCATATCATGAATGGACCATAACTATCTATATGTGTTTTACAAAATCTCATATCAAATTGATGACAAATATTACTTTTACAAAGTGAAGGATTATTTTGAGAGTCCTTATTGTTCTCATTACCATAACAATGGCGATTATGATTTTGTCTATTGCCACGTTAACTAACACATAATAGAAAACAATAAAACTATCAATTAACAAGGATAAGGAATTGAGACAAGATTAAGGAGGTCTAGAGTTATGATTTCCCATATTGGCGGAATCCTTTCAACTACGTTTCCTATAAACTTGCCTAAGTTTTTTCTACCGATCATGGGCACTTTGAGTGTGTTAATTCTCTCCCAAGTAACTAGCATAATTTACTAGACTATTTTCTCGAATTAAGCTAGCTGGCATTAAGTATGTCTTGCTTGTATCGCACCAAGGTTTCGTTATCCCTAATCTCACCTTTAAACCCTCTGTATTGATCCCTCATACGTTAGAAGTGATTTTCTTCAACAACAACCTAAATATGCACTCTCTCTTGAGTAATACATACTACATAGGCACAGTCGATTGAGAGTTCTTCAACCAACTACAATAATAACATAGTTGAACAAATAGAGAAAATAGTATGGCAAAAATATATTAATTTAATAGGAAAATCATCCTCCAATAGATTTCATCAAAATCCTAGATAACAAATTAGCTATTCGTAATAGTATGTGTAACTACAATACTAGAATTCATAACCAATAATAGAAATAGGAAGAAGGAAATAAAAAACTCATAAAAGAATTCTCCGCCTTACTACTAGTGTTTTCTTGCCTCCTTAGGTTGTATCCCTAGTAAAAATTGTGTTTAATCTCGGGCTCTCGTTGTACAATTTTCGTCTCTTCTTAAAATTAGTGTTTAATGACTATTTATATGTGTAAGGAAAAGATCCAAATAAAATAAACAAGTTCAATACAAAACAGGAGACAAAATACACCTGAAACACGGAACACGCATCTCCTCGCGTTAACCCTGGCGGCACGAGCTCTAACGCGAGAAAACTTCCTCGCGTCGTAAGCTCTTTTCGGCTTTGTTTTGAACTAGCGTAAAATGACCTATGCTGAGCCCTGACCCAAACTTATATTATCTTATTAATTTCTATGGAGATGTATTAGCTTATTATTTATTTGATTTATAATTTGAGAAGCTCAATTCGCGAGGGATGAAAAGAGAGTAACATCGCTATTTTAATCTCATCGCAAGATAGCACTTTGAATAATCCTTTGGTCCCATGTCTGTAATAGAATAGGCAGTAACATTTTCTATTTATTTATTGTTCTAACATTTTCTATTTATTTATTGTTCTATTTTCACCCATCCAAAAAAATAACTTTGTTCCTATTTAATCTGATTAGTCAAACGCGTAGAAACTTCGGTAGATAGCATAAAAAAATAAATTCAAGCCAAAACGATCATATTTACTGGTAGTCTTTGGTTGTTGTATTTCTTGTTGGAAGAATAAGTTAATTTTGCTAAACTTTAGTATAAGCTACAACAATAATATTCCAACAATGTCTTTACTATCATCCCTCAAATCAAGGCATTAAAGTATCAAGCAACATTTAGCCTCTCTTATGATGGAAGACCTTTTTCTTGAAAATAAGGCTTAGCACGCTCTTCTAAAGAATGCTACATTTTGCTAAATATACCACAGTGAATCATGCAATTTACTGAAGGATTCTATAGAGGTGTTTATACTAAATAAACTTAGAAAACAGCTCAATGTACGGGAGTGAATAAAACCATCTTAAATGGTGTTATAGATTTAAGTGAGAAGTCACAATTGTTATAATGGATGTATATCTAAGTTATATCAGTCAAGTATCAATTTTTCTATTGAAGTAGCATGTTTCTTAATGTACAGTTGATTTATGAACTAAAAATGAGTGTATGTGGTGTTCGTGTGGAAAGGTATGAAGCTTCCACAACAAGGCCACTCACAGGCGCAAAAGTAAGATCCGACCATGTTCATATTGATTTTGAAGTCAAAAATTTTCAACAGAGAAATACATAAGTAGAATGAAGGAAAATGAAGCGAAGATTGATAAAAAAAAATATCAATGTACAATCACAAGTGCTTACATAAGTTGATATGTAAACTTGTGATATCAAAAAAGAATATATAAACTTGTGTTCATTCAGGAGAAGCAATATGCAAACCCATCCTTACATGAGGTAAATACTAATATTAAAGTTTATTGCCGAGGCACTTGTCAAAAAGCCTTTCATTTTTTGCTACCTCCACCCACTGATTCTCTTCTTTGCCGAATTTATTTGATCCGAATTTTAGATTCCTTAATATAAACATTAGTCTCATCTTATTTATATCTATTTACCCTTCATAGATTCTCACCATGATAAGTTGGCAACATCTTGACTTAAAAAAGACCCATAAAATCTCTATTTGGATGTCGTATTCATCACACTTAGTTCTTAATTTTTTTCCTTCTAATTATTGTATATACATAATTGGAGAACCATCAAAATAATAACTCAATAAAAAAAAGAACAATTTGTTCTTGCTTACTGCTATAATAACATGATTATCAAAGAAACAAGAACAAAAGAAACTCAATGACATAAGTAGGACAATAATCAAGAGGAGGGCAAACAACAGTTCAAATGGAAAATTTAGAAGAATCCTAAAAATTAAGCATAATGAAAGCAAATTCATAATTGAACATAGGCGCCGCGGTGGATACGTGCGGAACAAGACAGAATAGCGAAAGGGAACGAAAATCAAAAAATTTTAGAAGTCCACTTTTGTCGACACGGCAGATCCCTGCTTTGAAAATATAATTGGTTCCTCGGTATGGCCGCCTTTTCAGGTTAGTGTTGCCCTTGTTGTTTACTTTTATTTACACAAAACTAGGAAATGAATGAAGTCAGCATAACAGTCATTTGGAAACCATGGCAAAAGTAATGTGCATGAAATTACTAAAATACCCCTGCAGACGACAAAGAGCTGCTAACTCCCGCTTCTAAATAAGTAGAGAATATTGCTGCTTCATTCTTTTTCCGTGCCTAACTTTTGCTTCGGCTTCATTTTGATTCTCCTTTTCTTTCCCATTCACATTTTCTCCTCTTTCCAATTTGTTCTTTTATTATCTTTTGCTTTTTTGAATTTTTATTTTTTTTCCTTTTCCTTCAATTGCATGAACATAACCATGGACCGTTTGTGTAGTATATTTTTTATTTTTTATTTTTTATTTTCGATCACGGCTCTTACGCCTTATAAAAATAACTAAAATGTCGTTGCAAATATAATTCGGTTTACAAGTTCGGAATCGAATCTCAGAGAGAACTAATGCTTAGCAACAATTGTTCAATATCGCTAATAAACACAAGTCCAAATAATTTTCTAATTATAAATATTATAATATTTATTTTTATCTAATTAACTAAAAAATACTATAAAGCATTAAAACTATCAATTAACAAGGATAATGATATTAGACAAGATTAAGCAAGTCTAGAGTTATGATTTCCCCTATTGTTGGAATCCTTTCCGCTATGTTTCCTATAAATTTGCCTAAGTTTTCTCCACCAATCATGAGTGCTCTGACTGTCATGATTCTCTTTTCGAGTAATTACCACAATTTATTATACATATTCTCCCAAATTACACCAGCTGGCATTAAGTACGACTCACTTGGATCACATCAAGGTTTCGTTATCCCTAATCTCACATTTAAACCCTCCGTATTGATCTCTCATATATGTTAGGAGTAATGTTCTTCAACAACTACTTAAATACACACTCTCTCCCGAGTAATTCATCTAAATAGGCACAGTTGATTGGGAGCTATTCAACCAACCACAATTTAAACGTAGTTGAACAAATAAAGAAAAAGCTACAACAAATCTATATTAACGTAATAGGAAAATATCTTCCATAGGTTCCATCAAAACCCTTGATAATATACTAGTTATTCATAATAGTATGCAAAGCTATAATACTAGAATTTATAACCAATAATGGAAAATAGGAATAAGGAAGTGAAAAACTCGTCGAAGAACTTTCTGTCTTGCCCCTAATGTGTTCTTGACTCTTTCGGTCAAAATCTCTAGTCTAATGTCGGTCTCTTTGTATTAGGAAAAAATTATATTTAAGGAACGTGTTAAGACATGTAGACTAATTGAATGGTCAAAGAATTACAGCTAGCCAAGAGGCACGAGCTGCAACAGGTACGAGCAAATGACATGATAAGAAGCACGGGTAGTTGTTCAAATAGCTCAGCATCTATACCTATTGCAGTCATTTATATCTGAGGGTCAAAAGGAATGAATCTAGCAATAGAAAAGAATACAGATACGGTATTTAATGTACATTAAATACGAAATATGTTAGGGAAATTATATTGAATATAATGATTATGTAATATAGCATTTAATGTTTTTAATTACTCATAATAGCCTCATTATGACTCAGGAAAAATGCATATCTCTAGGACACCTTTAAAAGGAAGACATCTGATCAGTTGAGGACATAAAATCATTGGAATATATCTTGGTTTACTTGCTTTTCTCTTGAAATACTCTTTTCCTGCTTAAATTATTTCCTTTTATATATTCTTTTGATTATCAGTTTCCTGTGTTCTTCTAAATTCTAGCTTTGACTAAAATTCCATTTTTTGGTTAAACAAATTGGTTCCATTACCGAAAATCTGATAATCTTTCTTCTCCTGCTTAACTTTTCTTGTTGATCAACTATGTCGAACAACAATGCCAACATTGTAGGAAACTAAGAAAACCAACGAAATCAGAAAGATCCACCAGATATTAACACTTCGATTCCTACTCCACAAGACTCTCCCCACAATCTCATGAGGGAACCCCTGATAGGTCTCAAATGAATGAGCATGCTCAATTTGAGAATGCTGAAACTGTTGATGATGCTTTACAGAAATTAATTGCTGCTCAAGTCAATAAAGCTGTTGAAGCGCTTGTTAACCGGTTACCTGTTGCAACCCCTGCACCAACTCTAAATAATAACACTTTAAAAACCCTCGTTCTGGACTTGTCAACTTAGGAATAGACGGGCCTCCCATTGAATCACAAAAGAGGGAACCAAATAATGTGGTTAATTCTGATTAACAAAATTTAGTACTGACCTTGCAAAGACAACTCAAGGAGCAATATGAGCGCATAGAGCAGATACCTGTGGTGCCATCCTATAATCAAAGAAGTAGATATGGATCGATATTCGCAACAATCCTAGAAGCCAAGTGTTGCTCCTCTTCCAATTCCAAGAATTTCAAAATGCCTGACATTCCAAGATATGATGGAACGTCAAACCCACAAGACCACGTGACTGCATTCACGACTGGTGTAAAAGGCAACGACTTGACTAAGCAAGATGTTGAGCTTGCAGATTCTTTCATTAAAGCACACTCGGGAGCTCAAAAGGTGGAAAAAAGAATGGAAGATATTTTCAAGATTAAATAAGGGGACTCAGAATTGCTTAGAGAATTTATGGACAGGTTTCAGCATGAAAGAATGATATTGCCACGCATACCTAACAATTGGGCAACTATAGCTTTCGCAAGCAATTTGAATGAAAAAATATCAGAAGTCACGACGAGACTCAAAGAAAATCTTCGAGAATTCCCATCTACAACGTGGAATGATGTTTATAACATGTATAGCACGAAGCTAAGGATTGAGGAAGAAACTGTTACACCATTTCAAAAAGAAGAAAAGGTAAGTTCAAGACAAGCGGAGACCGAAGAAAGATCTAGTAAAAATAGATACGAGCCTTACATGGGACTTGCGTGAAAGGATTCATGATCAAGACAGGATAATCAAATGTACGATCATAGACCAATAAATAGAGAATCAAGTACTTCGTCAAAGTTCAAAAATGAGCGAAATAACTATGAGTCACGAGATGATACAAATTTAAAGGCAAGATTCGGTGGCTATAACTTTAACATCAGCACCTCCGAGCTCGATGCTATTTTGAGAAGCATGGGAGATAAGGTTCGATGGCCAAAGGAAATGAGATCGAATCCAAATAAGTGCAATCCTGATCATTGGTCTGAGTTTCATAATGACCACGGACACAAAATAGCCGATTGCAGATTTTTACAAAGTGAAGTTGATCATTTGTTGAAGCAAGAATATCTCACCGAGTTGTTCAGCGAGAAAGGCAAGCAAACGTACATGAAAAATAGGCAGGAGCCTCCAAAACCACCGTCCCCCAAAAGGACTGTCAACGTTATAAGTGGAGATAAAGATATCAGTGGTATATCATACACGACCGCTAACAAGATTTCAAAAATAATAATTACTCAAGGGAAACGGGTGCGACACACCTTAAAAGAATACAACATTACATTCAACAATTCATATGCAGCTGGCGTATTATTAACTCATAACGACACACTGGTAATATCGTTAATTGTATATGATACTAATGTAAAACAAGTTTTGATTGATCCAGGTATCTCGGTAAATATTATTTTGCTAAGAGTATTGCGTGAAATGCAAGCAGACGATAAAATAATACCAAAGGCCCACACTCTATCTGGATTCGATAATTCTAGTGTGGTCACGAAAGGGGAGATAACACTCACCACATTCTCTAAAGGTGTCATCAAAGATACAAAGTTCCAGGCAGTGGATATAGAGATGGATTACAACATGATTCTTGAGGAACCATGGATCCATAAAATGGATGTAGTACCTTCAACTTTGCATCAAGTTATTAAATTTCCATCGCCATGGAGAATCTGTCAAACTCGTGGAGATTAACATACATCCAGGGTGATCAAATCCGTTGCATATACACGCACGTCAAATGAAGGTAAGTAGCAACCATAGAAAGTAATTGAGGTCACCACAACACAAATCTCAACTAAGCAAGGACAGACAGATATTGATTCAAGACCTGATACTATTCAAGAACTAGAAGAAAATTAAAATATCAAAACCACAATAGAAGATTTGGAGCTTGTCGTGTTATTTGCTCAATGGCCTGATAGGAAACTTTACGTCGGAGCTAATCTTAGCCAAGGAATGAGAGGTAAGTAATTGAATTTTTGAAAACTAACATGGACTACTTTGCTTGGTCCCACTCTGACATGACAGAGATTCCACCGGAGGTGTTGACTCATAAATTAAATGAAGATCCCTCATACTCTCCGGTCAAAAAAAGGAAAGAAAACAAGGAACTTTTAAGAATCAGGTGATTCAAGATGAAGTCCAAAAATTGCTGAAAATTGATTCTATTCGTGATGTAAAATATCCTAACTGGTTAGCTAATACTGTTGTGGTTCCGAAGAAGAATGGTGAAAGGAGAGTTTGCGTAGATTATACTGATCTTAATAAAGCTTGCCCTAGAGACTCTTTTCCACTACCACACATAGATCAACTGATTGATGCGACTGCAGGTCATGAGCTATTAAGCTTTTTAGATGCATATTCAGGTTATGATCAGATTAAAATGAATCTAGGAGATGAGGAAAAAACTTCATTCATAACAGACATGTGGACTTATTGTTATATGGTGATGCCCTTTGGTCTAAAGAATGCAGGTGCAACGTATCAAAGGTTAGTTACCAAAATGTTTCAAGAACATTTAGGAAAAATAATGGAAGTATATAGATGATATGCTTGTTAAAACTCGGTATTCAACGGATCACGTATCTCATTTATCTGATATATTTTCAATTTTGCGCAAATTTAATATGAAGTTTTTACCTCGAGAAATGTGCATTTGGTGTTGCATCAGGTAAGTTTTTGGGTTTTCTTGTTTTTAACACATGGTGTTGAAGTAAATTCTACACAGATTAAGGCCGTTGAAGAAATCCCCGATATACTTCCAAACAAGAAAGAAGTTCAAAGTTTAATAGAGAGAATTGCAGCTTTGGGGAGATTCATTTCTGAGTCATCGGAGAAATGCTTTTAATTCTTTAAATTCTTCTTGAAGCTTAAAAAGTAGGATCATTTTTAATGGAATGAAGAATGTCAACATGCACTCAGGAATTTGAAAACGTACTTATCAAATCCACCCTTACCGATAAAGGTCCGGGAAAAAGGTACGAGAATTGATAAAGAAATGTCAAACTTGGAAAGTTACAGAAATACCAAGGGATGAAAATATTGAAGCGAATTCTTTAGCTAACCTCGCGTCAGCGGCTGATGTGGCAAATGATTCAAATGCCTCAGTTATACATTTATTTCATTCAGTTCTTGACCCTGATAAGAATAAGGTAAATTTTAAAAATTTAACATGGGATTGGAGCAACGAAATTGTTGCTTTTTTGCAGTATGGTATCGTGCCTGATAATAAGAAGAAATCTCATGCGCTTTTAAAAAAGGTTGCCCGGTATTGCTTAAAGCAAGGAAATTTATATCGCAAAATATTCGGAGGACCATTAGCAAGATCTCTCGGACATTCTCAAACGGAGTATGTAATGAGAGAGATTAATGAGGGGCATTGTGGGAATCACGCAGGAGGAAGACCATTGGTAAGAACCCTTATTAGAGTAGGCTATTACTGGCCTAAAATGAAAGAAGAAGCAGAAAGTTTCGTCGCTAAATGTGATAAATGCCAAAAGTACGGAAATAATATGCATAGAGATGCGGAATTATTACATCCAATAATAGCATCATTGCCATTTATAAAATGGGGAATGGATATCGTTGGTCCATTACCACAAGCAAAAGGACACGTCAAATTTCTGCTCATACTTACTGATTACTTTACTCAATGGGTAGAGGCAGACGCATTTAAACAGGTACGAGAAAAGGAATTCACGGATTTCATTTGGAGGAATATCGTATGCCGATTCGGTGTACCAAAGGATATTGTGTGTGATAATGCCCCTCAATTTATAGGAGCTCGAATCACTGAATTTTTTCAAAGTTGGCAAATTAAAAGGGTTACATCAACACCTTATCACCTAGTGGGCAATGGGCAAGCAGAATCGACGAACAAGGTTATTGTTACAATCTAAAGAAGCGATTAGAGGAATTAAAAGGTAGCTGGCCTGAAGTGTTACCTGGAGTTTTATAGGCATATCATACAACTGCAAAAATAAGAACGGGAGAAACACCGCTTTCGTTAGTTTATGGAGTTGAAGCTCTAATTCCAGTTGATATAGGAGAGACAAGTACACGGTTCACACAGGTAACACAAGAATCAAATGACGAGGAAATGTGGGTCAATCTTGACTTACTCGAAGGGAGGAGTGAAGCTGCATTAATAATAATGACAGCATAAAAACAAGTCATAGAATGATATTACAATCGAAAAGCACACCTCAGATTTTTCAAAGTTGGGGACTTCGTGCTTAAAAAGGTTTCACAATCTTCAAAGGCAACTAACGCGGGTAAATTAAGTCCAACATAGCAAGGACCCTATAGAGTTTGTAATATAGCAGGAAAGGGAGCATATGAACTGGAGACAATCACATTGGAATGAGGTTCATTTGAAGAGATATTATTCTAAGGGATAATCTCGGTCATGTATCATTATTTTAAATTAAAATTTTAAATTGCTAAGATTTTACTAACGATTTTAGATGATAGGCACTAAATGATGAGTCGCGACCTATATGGCACACAGAATAACCTAAAATTCCTGGCCTAGGGTTATTATTATTCTGATAGAAACTTAAACGGGTTAAGCAATCTTCATCTATGATCGTACCTCGGAGTCCCGTATGTTTTTCCTTTTCAGGAAAAGGAGAAAATGAGAGAAACAATCAAGTGCTCGAGGCTTCATGCTTCAACCCTCAAACACTTGGGATACTACATAATATACACAAGTATGTATAAAGAAGGCAAAGACGATTGAAGGAAAATCAAGCCTGAAAAAGTCAAGTACAGAGTAAAAGTCACGCGAAGTCACGAGCCACAGCTAAAGAAAACCTTACCATAGTTACTAGTTAGGGTAAAAGCTATGTACTAAAGTAGGTTATAATGAAAAACATTGCGTTTATTGTTCTGAAACGGGTCATAAAAAAAACCTCATGTTTATTATGTTTTTCATAAAAATCTGTTACAAGAAAAACAGTTACGAGAAAGTTATAGATGTACCTTAAATACATGTAAAGTTTATTCAAAACCTGTTAAGAATTATTCAAAACTTATCAAAGTTATTTTAAAGAAACATGTGTATTCCGATTTCTTTTATCATATGATAACACAATTATAAAGTTGAGATGTCTTCTTCATTAAGTGTCGAAATATAAAAGGGCCCTCTTTTATAAAACTCTTTGTTTAAGGTAATTAGCCATGAGAATAACATAAGCATTTTTATAGGACAAAAATACAAAATTATTCTGTAAGTCCTTAAAAAAAAGGCAAGAGTAAACATAATAGAAGTTTGAAATACTAATATGAAGATCTTCTTAATAAAAAAAACTTAAGATTAAGTACAAACTTAGTCATAAAGCTACAAAATTATTTATACAGATTGCCCCATAAAAGACTTGGGAACTTGCGTTCCAAAATCAACCATCAAATGAAGCAAAGGGTTTGATTACAATTGTCTAAAATAAACCCTCAAATGAAGCCAAGGGTTTTTAACATAACTTTCCAAAAATAAAAAAGAAGAAATTCAAGACAATGTAAATTTTTCACTAAGAAGATGAGGGAACTGAAGAAGATGCATCAACGGCAACGGGCTCAACTTGGACAGGAGCATCAACGATTGCGGGTTGCTCTTGATTTGCAGCAACAGGCTCAACTTGGGCAAGAGCATCAGCAGATGCAATTTCAACTTAGCTTGCAGCAGGAGGTTCAATTGGGCTCGAAGAAGATGTGATACCCGTATGAGCTTCAACCACGGGAGGTTTAATCACATGAGAAGGAAAGTCCTGTGTTTGCTGAGCTTGTTCAATGATTTCATTAACCTTAGCTAATTCAGACTCTAGGTCGAAGTTTTCTTGACCAGCTTCAATTAGGGTATCATGATGTGAATTCAAAAAAGTCCAACTTACCTCAACATCAAATTTTTCTTCAAGGATCTCATAATTCTTTTCCCAAAGAGCAACCTCATTCTTGAGCTATTCATTTTCGGCTAAGGAGGAATACAAGAAGCTTGAAGAGAAGCATGAGATCTCTCTAAAACACGTACCTTATCAGTAGAGACTTGAAGATCTTTTTGTGCTTGAGTTAAGTTTTGTACAAGCTCTTCATCATAAACTTCTTTTTGATTCAACAGAGCCTTCAACGCCCTGTTCTCCTCGCTAGCCTTAGATAGTTGTTCTGAAAAGGAGGATTCAATGCGTTCTTTTTCTTTTTCTTTTTCTTTTTCTTTTTACTTGGTTGAAGGAATACTTGATAACCGTTAGCTCCAAAGTTAATGCTCTTACCTGCTACTCTAAGTATTCTTGCTCTTTTGTAAATCCTCCATGTTAATTTGAGCATTGTCAAATTGTTCCTTCCAATTGATTTCTTCCAACTGAGAATTACGAGCAACCTTCTCTGAATCACATGCTACCTTCTCCAAGAAGTAGATTTTTTTCATCAGCTCTGTGTCGATAAGATTGACCTAAGTAAAAAGGAAGGGAAATGAGAATCCCAAAGATAGAAATTTTTACAAAGTAAAGAAGAGAAAGAAGGAAAATACCTTCAAAGTGGCATGCACTATGTCATTCATTAGAGTCAGGCAGCTATGGCTATCTAGTTTTGCTTTCTTGAGTGGACTAACTAGAGGTTCGAGCCAAACAACTGCTGGACCGGACTTCCTCAAAAGGCTGTTGTCAGCAGGAACTTTAATAGTTATGCTCCTCATCGCAGTACTTCTACTCGAAGAGCCTACCTCCGGATGGTGAACGATAAGTGGGGGAATTGTCAAAGGAGGAGCAGTGGAAGGAGTAAAACCACTAGAGGGAGGAACATAAACAGTTGGGGCAGGTAAGGAAAGAATCACATGCAAGGGAGTTGAAAAGGAAGATAAGGGAAGTTCATCTAAAATAGGCCCTAAATTTCTACTATCAAAACCATTCATAAAAAGTTTATCAATAGACTCACAAGTATCATGAGGAGTGACGTTTTCATTAGGAACAATAATCGGTGCATCAATAGGAAGATATGGTAAGACTTCAGCTTCGTCATCAGAGACGATACGTCTTTTAACTCGTTGTCTCATCACCAGGGAGCCTCCTTTATCCTCTTCATTGGAGTCTTCTTCTTCAGGAGCTTTTCTTTTTTGCAGAAGAAGAACTCAAGACCTATTTCTCGGGCTAAAGAGGTATGGGTACCCGAAGAGTCACGAGAGGCCGCAATTGCTTGGACCAGCCAATGGGTGGAATAGCCAAAGAGTTACAAGTGAAGCTTGGACCTTATGAGGGAAAATTCAACCCGCGAGTAGTGATCATAGATGACTTTGAGTTGATAGTTGGGCCGGAATTCCTAAGACAAACCAACACCATGCCGGTACCATTTGCAGACATGCTACTGATGATGGGAACCAATAATGTCAAGCCCTGCATTATCCTGTGCCTGACCATGAAGATGGCCGTTGAGAACATCTCGGCCTTGTAGTTGAAGAAGGGGGTCAAAAGGAATGAACTTACGTTCCAGGCAACCCTCTGCATTGAAGATGTGGAACGCTCCTCGGGTCCCATTCCTGAACCCGTTAAGGATTTATTACTAGAGTTTGAAGATGTACTGCCACAAGACATGACAAAGGGGCTCCCGCCTAGGCGCACTGTGGACCATGAGATTAAGTTTGTGCCGGGTGTGAAGCCACTTGCCCCGGCACCTTACAGAATGTCACAACCCGAACTCACCGAGCTTCAGAGACAATTGGCGGAAATGCTAGATACAGGGATCATTGTACCCTCCAAGTCCCCATATGGGTCCCTTGTTCTATTCCAAAAGAAACATGATGACAGCCTGCAACTCTGTGTGGATTATTGAGCTCTAAATAAAATCACTGTGAAGAAAAAGTACCATATTCCTTTAATGGCAGACTTGTTTGATAGACTGGGTGGTGCAAAGGTGTTCACCAAGATAGACCTCAAGACAGGTTACTGGCAATTTCTGATCACAGAGGATGATGAACACAAAACGACTTGCGTAACAAGATATGGGTCGTACGACTTCCTTGTTATGCCGTTCGGCTTGACTAATGCTGCGGCTACATTTTGCACTCTAATGAACCAAGTCTTGCGAGAATACATTGATGAATTCGTGGTGGTATATAGCCAAACATTGGAAGAGCATCTAGTGCATTTGAGGTAAGGTCCTAGCTTGTTTGCAGGAGCATGAACTATATGCGAAGCTATCCAAGTGCTCTTTCGCTCAGAAGCAAATTGATTTCCTCGGGCATGTCATCGACGAAGGACGCATCAAGATGGACCACCAAAAGATTTCGGCCATCACTGATTGGCTGCCGCTAAAGAGTCCACGCCCCAAGAGCATTCATTGGCCTGTGCAACTTCTACCAGCATTTTGTGAAGAACTTCTCCCTTATCGCAGTGCCATTGACAGAACTCCTCAAGAAGGTCACACCTTGGGATTGGGAACCAAGGAGAGCGAAGGAATTCAACGCATTAAAAATGGCTATGTCTAGTAGCCTTGTCTTGGCTCTCCCTAATCTGGCCAAGCCGTTCGAGGTGCAAATGGATGCATCTAACTATGCTCTCGTCTGAGTCTTACTACAAGAAGAGAACCTTGTAGCTTACGAGAGTCGGAAGCTAAAGGATACAGAGCGGCGCTATGCCGCCCATGAGAAAGAATTATTGGGCGTCGTCTGCTTACGCCTTTGGAGGCACTATCTGCCGGGAACCCCGTTCGTGGTCAAGACAGACAACACAACTGTTAGTAATTTCATGACCCATCCAAAGTTGAATGGCTGACAGGCCAGGAGGCAGGAACTCCTAGCTGAATTCCTCTTCAACCTGGAATATCGCAGTGGAGGACTAATCATGTTGCTGATGCACTCAGTAGGAGCGCTGATCTAGCATCGGTGTGCCTACTCGCCACCCTAAGAGGGAGCGAAGTAGCCACCTCCATTAAGGTCCAGATACAGGATCTACTCACCAGTGACCCTACTACGCAATATTTGGTCGATTTGGTAGGATAGGGCAAGATTCGCCAGTTCTACATGGAAGATGGTTTTCTGAAAATCAAAGGGAACCGACTGTATGTTCCAAAAGGAGGGGATCTGCGAAGGACTCTTCTAGAGGAATTTCACGACACCTTGTGGGTCGGCCATCCCAGTGAAGAACGCACCATGGAGTTACTTCGTCGTGCCTATTATTGGCCTCAAATGGCCGACGATGTCGCTCAGTATGTGAAGACTTGCCTAGTGTGCCAGAAGGATGAGTTGAACTGCTTGACACAAGCGGGACTCTTGGAACCACTTGTTGTTCCAAAAAGACCTTGGGAAAGCATTTCTGTTGATTTCATCACTGGATTACCCAGGGTTGGAGATCTCACAACTATCCTGGTTGTGGTGGACTGGGTTTTCCAAATATGCCACCTTTATTGCAGCCCCACAATATATATCAGCAGAAGATACAGCTAGACTCTTCTTCTCTCATGTCGTCAAATATTGGGGCCTGCCCAAAGACATTGTTAGTGATCGTGACTCACGCTTCACTAGCCATGTTTTGACCCAACTTTTTAAGTGTCTAGGTCAAAATTAAGTCACAGTTGAAGTTTTCATCCGTAATGTGATCGACAAATAGAGCGGTTCAATGGTATGTTGGAGGAATATCTCCGCCACTTTGTAACAGGATTGCAAAAGAATTTGGTGAAGCTTATTGGTGCTGGTCAACTGTGTTTGGATTCACAAAAGAGCTCTAGCACGAACAAAAGTTCCTTCGAAATTGTTATCGGGCAGCAACCGCTACTCCCACACACTATGAATGCCCCAAACATGGCTAAGTCTCTTCGAGCTACTAGCTTCTCAGAGGAGTGGAAGCGGAACCTAGAGATAATGCGGAGCTATCTTGTTAAAGCTCAAAAGAGGATGAAGAGACATGCTGATCAGAATCGTCGTTTCGTTGAATATCAAGTAGGAGACAAAGTGATGGTCAAAATCCCAATGCAGTACTTATTTGCGGGGGTCCACAATCCTCGCCTGTAACAAAAATGCATTGGACCCTTGTCCATTGAAAGACGTATTGGAAAAGTTGCATATCGGGTGGTACCCTAGCCTGATGGAAAATTCATCATGTCTTCCATGTCAGTCTCCTGACACCTTTTCGGGAAGACCCGGAGGTCCCTTTAAGGAGCCAGCTTACAATACCCAGCATTCGAGGCCCCAATTCAACTGGAAAAAGGCGTGTTGAAGCTATCCGTGATGACAGAGTAATTCATGCCTCAAGGAAGGATCACCAAGAATTCTTGTTAAAATGGCAGGGCTGTGATGCAGAAGAGAATACTTGGGAGAGGGGACCAAGCCTCAAAGCCTACAAGAACCTTATTGAAGATTATTTTGCAAGCAAGGCACCGAGGACGTCGCCAACTCAGGTGGGGGAGAATGTCATGGGCGGCTTTCGAGCCATGCCCCATGACCCCTTGGACGCACCCCGTGGCATCCTAGCAAACCTCTCAATGCCTAGCGCCACGGACGGCCCCGTGATGTTGGCCGAGCCAAGTGACAAGCGTGCATGTGCCTCTGTCACCCCACCGATATCCCTCACCAGCGCCAAGCTACAGGCAGATTCCAACAGTGCCGCGCGCGCAGACCGTGATGCCAAAGACGCTGTTATTGATAGCGGACCCATTGCTGCCTCATAGAAAACCAAGTCATTTTCATTGTAAATAGAGTAGTTTTATTTCATGTACTTCCATTATGTTTCTCTAGCGTACTCGAGTATAGTCTTGTAGCTTTGGATTATCTTTTTTAAGTATTATTAGCGGGGATAAAGCAATCAAATATTCTAGCAAGCAAGAAATTCTCTATACCGGTGTCTCTCCCCCTCGACACCGCATTGTTTTTCTGTAATAGCTTTCAATTAATGCAATCAAGCTTTCTTTCATTCTCAATTCTCAATTCTATTCTCTCAATTGCTTTTGACATCAATTTTCCCGTACGTCACTGGCAATCTAGTCTAGCGTACGGAGGGGATCTCAGTTGGCGGACAATAACTGCACTAACATCAGTTGCTTAGCTATACGTTGCCCTTCAAGGAATTTCAGGGAGGCGCCGCGTAACATATTTTATGGATTTTGTTTCGATAAAATTTAAATGCCTACAGAACTAAAGCATTAAATATAAACTTCAAGACCCTTTTATTGATAGAAGCCCTAATTTATGATCTTTATTCTTTATCTTGTCCGCTAGTTTGCTACTATTCCACAAAAGCAACAAATCGTTATTTTTTTGCAAATACAAATATAACTTCATATTTTTTATAACAACAAGTTCAAAGTTCATATTGCAGGTTAGTTATCCTTTTTGTTATTCCATGTAGAAAACTTTATTCTTTTCAACTCAAGTTGCTCGTGCTTTAAGTAGCGTATAATGTATTGTTTTAACTAATTTTTTGCAGGGATAGAACACATCTATATATATCTTTCACATATATAATTTTTCTTAAATTTTTATAAAATTTTCCTTTTATATATATATATGTTTAATGTAATTGTATTATTTTTTAAGATATTAAAAATTAAATATTTACGAAACTTACGCCTCGCTGAAGCATAAATAAAACACATATTTTATTGCCCAAACCTTTTAAAAGATTGGTAAACATTACAGACACACAACAGAGCTAATGACACCTTTGCAAGAAGAAGAAAGTAGCGGCGGCAATGGAGTTGAAGAAGAAGAAGCAAGAAGAAGCAGTGTGTGGCTACCATACTGGCTAGGTTTGCAACCGGTGTAAAGAGGTGGCTAAATTTGAAATACATGCAAAAAACGTGGCCATTTGGTGTCAGATCTACATTTTAACAAGTTGAATCTATTGTAATGATTTATATGAAAAGATACTTCAAACTAAATTGATTCATGTGATATAAATGTTTAGTTTTAGCCGTCTCTTTTTTATATATATTTTGAAAATTTTACCTCCTATAATAAACCTTTACACATTATTTATTATAAATAAATATATTATTAAAAAAGAAAATTTCTATAAATATCTTTTAGATTTTATAACAAATTATTTATTTACGGTCACTTCCTAACTTTAAGTCTTTAAATACGTTATGAAATATTTTTCTCTCCTACTTTTTGTTCTTTTTTTCACACTGACACCGTATAGTATACAACTTTGATTATCCTCTCTACTATCTCTCTCCAAATCCAGTATCTTTCACACGAATACAACTACAATTATAAACTTATTCATCTCCATTTTTTATCTCAAATTTCAACATTTATGGATTGATTCCACAAATAATATTAGATGTCAATTTACTCCGTCAAAAATAAACGTTGATGCCATAAGCAACAATGAAGCACCCGCAAAATTGTTAGATAAATAATAGATTCGGATACTTCTATGAAGATAGTTTTAGAATAGTTGTCGTTGAATATAGTTTTTGAAGATAGTTTTCTGTGAAGATAGTTTTTTGAATATTGTTTTTATAAAGATGATTTTCCATTAAGAAAAACTCATGTATTCACTTTATGCACTGTATTTAAAGTGTTTATTCAGCAGTTTATAATTTCAAAGCTTCACTTTATTTTACCATTTTATGCAACAATATTATATCCAGCATTTTGTATTCATATGTATTCAACAAATGTATATATGTATTTAAATATATTTGCAGTATATATTCATATGTATTTAAAATATATACAATATGTATTCAAGAGTTTACTAAAAATAATTCTTTAGTAAACTATGGAATGTATTCAACAAATATATATAGGTATTCAAATATATCTACAATACGTATTCATATGTATTCCAACATATATTAAGCATTATCTATTCATATATATATTCAGCAGATTGTAGTGTATATATACTGAAGTTTGTATTTATATGCATTCAAATATATCTACAGTATATATTTATATGTATTTCACTATATATTAAGCATTATGTATTCAACATATTGTTGTGTATATATACTGTAGTTTGTATTCATATTTATTCAAATATATCTACAGTATATACAGTTAAACTTGCCATATATAAAATCAAACTACACCATATTTAGTAAACAGAACTTTCACGAATAATAGCAACAAAGAAAGGCAGCATTAAATCTCTAGAGATTGCTCTATTTTGGAGTATTTTTCGGTTAAGACTATTCTATAATCGAAAATACAAATTATGTATGTTATAATTGAGTTAGTTGAGTTATATTAGGAGTTTATCGCGTTTATTGATTCACTTACCGTTATTAAACAACTGAAAGGACCCTTTTTCTCTAGATTTACGTTACTGTATTCACGAATACAGCTCGCGAATACAATCGAATACATCATTTACTTAATTGGACTCTCTTGTTTTCTACCGACTTTTGTTACTATATTTATGAATATAGTAGCGAAATACATTAAATATAATACTTGAAAATATAACTATTAAAAGTGATTTAGTAAATAATAGCTATAACAAGTTAATAACCACTAAATAAGTGATTTGTAAAAATTTCTGTTTAAGTGTTTAACATATAAAAATGAAGTACCATTCGCATCACTGGCAATCTTCATTTTGTGCTTGGGCCCTATTTCAAGAGGATTAAGAAATAAAAAGGTAGCCATTTTTAAGCTTGCTAAGTAAAATGAATTCATAATTTAGAATATATTTAAAAATTAATTAATTTGTCCAAACTTCAGCATTAGTTATCAGGAACTTTAGTATCCTATGTTTTTAAGTTGATAATTTAGAATTCAGGACTTAGTGTCCTTAATCTTTTAGCTTTTAATTTAAAATTCAAGAATAAATATGATATATTTTGAACTGCTAATTTTGAAATTCAGGATTTAAGACTCAAATTTAAACATAATTTTTAAACCTTAGGACACGATGTCTTAAAGTTTGAAACTTTAGATTAAACCTTTATAACGTTGTGTCCTAAAATTTGAAAAAAATAACTAATTTTTGAATACATTATAAAATGTATAATACTTTTAAGGGATTTTTATATATACATACCATATAGCAAACCTTATTACCACCCATGTTTAAGGTTTGTGTTTATTACATTTAAGTATACCACCTTTCAATTTATGTACCAAAATTCTATTTAAGGTTTAATTATCAACTTATTAATTATAGGCTTGATTTGTGGAACTAAAAATCTTTTCAGATTTTATTATACACGTTTCTTCTCTCTCTTACAAACAAAATCCACGATTTTCTCCCCTTTTTTAATTATCCTCCCCCCACATTTTTTTACCAAAACCGATCTCTCTCTCTCTGCTTGAATTTCATCTGCCATTGTCGAAGCTTGAACAGTTTGAGATCGAGAAGTTCTTCTCAATCCACCATATTTTCAGTCCATAAAATTGTGAAGCCAGAAACCCTCTACAAAACAGATTTCTCTCTCTCTCTGCTTTGAAGTCGGATAACATGTCAGTTTGTATGTCCTTTGGCGTGTAAACAGTCTTAGGATCACAATACTTTGGAACGACAATGCTACCAACTATTGTTGCAGTACATTTGCGCTGTATGAAAGTTTCGTCCATTCGGCAGCATGTGTGTTGTCGGCTAAAACTTCTTATCTTGAACAATGAAGAATCATGAATTGACGTTGCCTTGAAATGCCATTTGCAGTTCTCAGCTACACATACAAGCCAGTAGCTACAAAAAAATCCAATTTTCAGACATATTTATTAAAAACTACAATTAACTACAAATTGACTACAATTAACTACAAACTGACTACAATTAACTACAAACTGACTATAAGTAACTACAAACTGACTACAATTAAATCAAAACTGACTACAAGTAACTACAAACGGACTACAATTAACTACAAATAATTAACTACAAACTGACTATAAGTAACTACAAACTGACTACAATTAAATACAAGCTGACTACAAGTAACTACAAACGGACTACAATTAACTACAAACTGACTACAATTAAATACAAGCTGACTACAAGTAACTACAAACGGACTACAATTAACTACAAACTGACTACAATTTAACTACAATTTTTATAAACAAACCTAGCTTCAATAATCTGGAATCTGGAAGAACTACAATTTGATTGACTATCACGCTGAAAATTCTGATTTTCGGTATTTGATGTAGAAGAATGAGAGAATTTCGAAACTGAAATCTGGAAGAACTACAATTTGATTCACTATCACACTGTAAATTCTGATTTTCGGTATTGGATGTAGAAGAATGAGAGATTTAAAAGTTTAAGGGATAAAAAATTTGTGAAGTTATACCATTTATTTGGCTATAAAAGCTTCTCATTAAAAGCAAAAAGAGTAAAATGAAGAGTTTAAAGGTGAATTATTTCTAATTTAGAAATATATCATTCATTTTAAAATATATTTAAAAAAAATAGCTCATTTATTTTAATACATATTAAAAAGAAAAGTAGCTCATGTAATATGAAATAAATGGAATATTAATCAAAAAAACTATCCCAAATGCAAAAGTTCAAACCAGCTCCTTTCGATACAATGTGTAAACTTAGCCCAAAATTGAACGGACACTGGACAGAAAGCAACAAGAATATAAGAAAAAACCACGTAAAAAATTAAGAGGAAGAGTATTTACAAATAAAGAGCAGTATTTATGCTAGTACTATCACCTTATGACTTCATCACACTACAAGTTTCATTTCAATCGCACAAGAAACAACAACTACTACGATATCTATTCCACAAAAGTAATTAGTATTCAGATATGGGCTTTTACTTTTCCATACGAGCAGGATAAATAATTTTTACATTATCAGTATAATTTTATCCTTTTGTATTAAATTAGTTGTTTTCCGTTATATGTGATTAATTATATGTGCATAACGAACATTTACCTTTAATTATTTTAGATGATCTAATAACATAAAACAATTTCCATTGTGTATATTGTCCCTACTTTAGTCCTTGGACAAATTTGATCTAACACTTCAACACCACGAGAAAAACGAAGTTATATTCATATCCAAGTTTTATTATCAAAGAGAGGTACAAATTACTTGTGAGAAAACAAAAATAACCAAAAAAGAGAGAAAGGAGATATTATCCTTCTTTTTTTAATTTCTCGAAAGAAAAATAGTACTATTATGCTTTTCCTTTGTTCAATTTCCAACATTTACCCTCTTATTCAAGGAGTTCGGAATTGAAATGTAATTCTTTGAGACTCAAAATACCTTTTTACGTAACAAAAAAAAAGGGGTTACCATTTTACCACTCAAAATACGATTATGAATCGCATTTTACCTTAACGGCCATTTGGGATGTTAAGGTAAAACGCGGTTTATTACTGCGTTTTATTAAAAACGTATTTTAATATGACGCTTTATCTGAAAGCTGATAAGACAACTATATAAAGCGCGATTCGGTACTGGGTTTTATATAAAAGGCAGTAATAAATCGTATTTTACATATTTTGTGGGCCTACCAATAATTCTTCTGTGCTTAACTGACATAACAATAATTCAAATATATAAAATGCTCTTTTAAACTGCATTTTTCTTCAAAAAATATGATCCCCCGGATTGGGCATTGTCTTATTTAAAGGCGTTAAAGGTTTTGAGAAAAATCTATCAGAAAATACTCCAACTTCGTGATAAATTGTTGTTGTTGTTGTTAAATTTTCAAGCTTTTTTGATAGTATCTAAAGAGCGAAAAATAAGAGTTTCATTATATTGGGGGGAGGGGGAGAGGTTGTGGTGGTGAATGAATCAGTGAGCTATAGTTTATCTCCGCAGAGTCATGTTAAGTTTCCACGTATAATGAAGTACAATACATGTATCGTTGTTATGCAATAAAATGAGGTTGAGCAAACTTCGGTGAATCTTAAAACAAATGGAAGATATCTAAATGTTGTGACTCCGCAAGAATTGCTTGTTACGTTGAGTTTAACATCGAGGATGATGAAACTCTGAGAGATTTTTGGGGATTTCATATGAATATCAGAACTTATTTTGATAAAAATGTTGGAAATGTAAGACGTTCTCAATAATGATGTTGTATAAAGCAAGGATAACCCTCAATCATCTGGTGGTTATTCTGGAGCAGTTTTAGCCTAATAGGTTCTGGCTGAAAGAGTTTGGCTAGATCTAAACTTATCTCCACGAGCGAACGAGGAGCGAGAAAATAATTTCTCTCATACTATACATAATCCACAAGATGTAAACTTCAATTTTCTTTTATGTTACGATGTTTATTTTTGTTATATCGAATTTGTATTAACACTCATATATTCCACAGGGGGTTCCATCCATATATGAATTTTATAAGTTATGTCCCCATGCCCATTTGGAATATGCATAGTTTTGATGTGTTAGTTCATGATGGTACATCCAGGAGTCATCACCAACATGATAACGTCCATCATGGAATGTAAACACCTTACGACATTTAAGTGAAGTGATATAGCTATATGTAAAGTACTTATCAATTTGAATACCTTATCATTTTGTTGTTTTTGCAGTGAAAACGAGCAACTTAATGGTTTTGACCTCACTCAGTTGCACGTAGAGGACATATTAACTAGGGAGTTGGCAGATGCACAGAAGATAATAGTGATTATGATAATAATTTTGATGGGTCTGGAGATGAAACAACCTTGCCTGACGAGGGTATGATAAGGAGGAAGTGAATTTTGAACCTGAGTGGACGAGGGTGCATGCTCCACCTCCTGTTAGACTAAGAGTGTACGAGTCTCATGTGTTGATTCATTCAAGGCATATTCTCTACCTTGATAATTTTACAAGTATTCCGGATATGGATACTCTCACAAGGGATGTTGACAAAATTTGATCGGCAATATTGGATGAGTCTAAACCAACGATGCAGACAAAGGGCTTTTTTTCCCGATAAAGCTCGCTTATCCAGGAGTTGTAAAAAGTACAACGTATGAGAGTATCATAAGATGATAGTATGTGAGTCACGTACAGAGGTATGCAAGGTTGTTTTCCGTAGATGGTTTTCGGGTTGTCATTGGATGGTGCATGCGAGCCAAAGGGAAACAAGATTGTGAAAAGTGGGTAAATATATTAGCACCCACAATTGTTAAATGGACACATTCAATGGAATCACTTCAACTTTGATGTTGACTTGATTCCACACTTGGAAGTGTCTATTAGGTACAAGATCAAATAGTGTATTATATCCATCCACTAGGAATATGAGTGTACTATTACCAAAAGAAAGGCATATCTCGGACACAAACGTGCATTTGCAAAAATATTTATGGTGACTGGGATAAGTCATTTGCATCTCTACCCAGGTACATACCCGCACTGAAATACTTTAACCCTGAGATTGTTATTGAATGGAGGCATTAGCAGAGTGTAGGAATACCAGAATATATATTCCGCCAAGTGTTCTAGGCATTTAAACCAACAGTTGATAGTTTTGTGCATTGGCGTCCGATAATTTCCATAGACAGTACTCATGTCTATGGAAAGTATGATATTACGCTGTTGATCGTCATTGCAGTAGATGCCAATGGACAAAATATTTCCACTAGATTTTACCATATGTGCCAATGAAATCCAAGAGATGTGGACGCTATTCTTGAACCACTTGAAGCAGCACGTAGTCAAATAACTTTCAGGTATTTGTCTAATATTTGATCGGCATGGTGGTGTATTAAGTTCTGTAGAGCATTTGTCTGAATAGCATGAACCTTTTGCATACCAGAGTTAGTGTGTGAGGCACCTGAAGGCCAATTTCTAGAAGAAATATCCAAACAAAGACTTGAATAATTTAATGTCGATGGCTGCAACTGATCACCAGTAGTGCAAACTTAGGAGATGCATAGAATCAATCGGATAGTTAGATGAAAGAGCCTATAATTGGTTGATACGACATGAGCTTCACAAGTGGATATTGCATGTTGATGGTAGCAGATGATGGGGAACCCTAACTACAATTGTGTCGGAGTCTCTCAACGAGTTATTGAAGTTTGCATGTGGATTGCCTATCACTGTTATGGTCCAGATGACATTCAAATAGATGGCCGAGAGTTTTGTCAAAAGGCATAGAGATGCATTGGAATTGAGGGAGAGCAGTATTGAATTTATGCCAATACCAATGAAAAGATTTAAGAAATATAGGAGGTGAGCACATTATCTTTCATATTTACAATATAATCATGACCGGGGTATTTTTGAAGTTCACACCACTATGTATCAACACCGGGGGGAATAATATGCACAGAGTAAATAAAGCCAGCAGGTTGTGTTCATGTGGAAAATGGATCATCTATCACATGTCGTGCTCACATGCGATGAGTTCTTTCAACAAATAGGTTTAGGGGCAACCAACTATGTTGATAGGTAATACAGTGTTGGTGCATACTTAAACACATATAATGGGCAGCTACAGCCAGTGGGTGTTGTGCATTATTAACTGCCAGAACTGTTTAAAATGTTGTGTAATAAGGACTATTTGCATAAGCTACAAGTACAAAAGAGAACGTGTATACATAACCAAGTGGATATTGGTGATTCCATTTATGCACGTAAATGTGGCATATGCTCGTAAACAAGATACGACCATGTACATGTCCTTCAGCTGGTTTGGGTTACGATGGTAATACAGCTCCTGATGCAAGTTCATCTAATGTGCCCAATTATCATGGTTACATGTAGTGTTTTGTTTTCGTACTATTTTTTGCAGTAAGTGTCTGTACTTGTTTATGTTGAAATATATATAAAATAAAATCATATTTCCACAACCATGAAACATCTTATTGATATTTAACATTTTTTCTGTTGATTAAATTAATGAATTTCCTCCTCCCATTCATGTAATCAAAAATAATACTGGATTAAAAATGGAAAATTTTTACGTTCACTTTCGAGTTTCACACTAAAATTAGAAAATTACACTATCTGAGGAGGAAAATATTTGATAAATAAGTGATTATATATAGTGCGGTTAATACTACAAAAATATTTGATAAGTAAATGATTATATATAGCGCGGTTAATACTAAACTTTGTGTATTGTCTTGTCGATCTAAAAAGTTATCCCACCACAAAAAAGGTATTGTGTATCTTTAAGTATATAAATTTTGTTGGAATTAAATTCATAAAATAATTTGGACTATATTTTAAATTCAAGATATATTAGTTCAAATAAATTTATTGGTCTAATATAATTGGATTATTTATATAAGTCTAACGTATATGGAGTAAATAAATAAGTCTTAATCTATTGGTGTAGCCCAATTAAAAAAATGATGAGCCCACTTCATTAAGCCCAAGATGACATCTTTCTAAAGGCCCACTTTGGTCCCACGTGTCAAATGACATGGCGTGCCAAGTCAAACGGAAGAGCCAATATTATCGTGACACATGTCAAGATGACAAAGCATACCAAGTCACACTAAAAGGCCAATGAAATCGCGCTACGTGTGCAAGTGACATGTTCTGGCCAATTAAATGTGGCCATGTCACACTTCAATTTTATTGGTCGGAAAGAATTTGTTTTTATCACAACTCTTCCATTCCACAAATATAAATAAGGGTCTTCATAACTCAAAAAGGAGACCAGAAGTTATAACAAGAAGTAAGAAAGATCTCGTGGATCAAATAATGCAAATTCCTCCAAAAGTTTCAAGCTTCAAGCAATCAAGTTCAAGTTCAAGATCAAGAACGAAGGACAAACAATTTCGAGCCCAAGAACAAGATCATCGTTCGTGGCAACAAATACAGATTCAAGATCAAGCTCCAAGGCCCTTGAATTTATTTACCTTTAGAAAGGTAAATCATAGGATTCATACAGATTGTAACACTCAAATATTCGAAATAAAATACTACGATTGTTGCGATATTTTTTATCTTGATTTTATTTTCTCGACGCAAAATTATTTTCTACAAATTCTAGCGCGCCCAGTGGGACAGTCTCTACTTCTAATCTCAACTTTTCAATCATCAAAGTTCAAGAACATTGAAATGGCTCCAAATAAAATCAACTCTGGTTCAACTTCCACCAAGGCTGCAAATTCCAGGTTCTACGCTGATGTGGAAAGCCTCCTCGATATCACTTTTGGAAGCTTCGACCTGGTTACGAGGAGCAAAGCAAGATTTTTAGGACAACAAGAACCCCAAACGTTGTCCACATAAACATTTGTTTTCGGATATTCATCCTCAAAAGGAGCAAAATCTACCACAAACGCATCTGAAGAAGGAAGTGATATTGCTGAAAAGATCAGGAAAACACTGGCTCTACTTGACCTCTCCGGCTCCAAGCACTCTCCTGTGAAGGAAGATGATGATGCTTCAAGTGATGGATCCTCTCCACTTACACCATATAGCGTGAGCCAATCAAGGATCAATCTGTGTGAAAATCCATGCTTCTCTGTGTCATCCAGGACAATCATTCAAGCCATGGTGACAAACACTTCATCCATGGAGGAGTAGTTGGCAAATTTGACGGAAGCAATCGCTGGTTTGACTAAATGGATGCAAAATCAAGAGGCTAGAATTGACAAGCTAACGAACAAGGTGGGAATTTTTATGGAGGAAGAATCTACCCATGCACCCGGCAAGCTCCCAGAAGTTCTAGAGAGCGACTCTCCCCCGAGACAAGCAACATCTAAGGCTATCATGTCTCATTCGAAGGGATGATTCCAATCGATCTATTGAAGGAGTTCATTGAAGGAACCATCAAGAACAAATATGAAGTTGCTGCTAAGTCCTCCCTTACATATGCAAAGCCGTACATTGCGAGGGTCGATAATTTGAAGATGCCTACTGGCTATCAACCTCCAAAGTTTCAACAGTTTGATGGTAAAGGTAACCCAAATCATCATGTGGTGCACTTTTTTGAGACATGCAACAATGCTGGGACTTATGGAGAATACCTCGTTAAACAGTTTGTCCGCTCATTAAAAGGAAATGCTTTTGATTGGTACACGGACCTCGAGGCTGGATTTATCGATGGTTGGGATCAACTAGATCAAGAGTTCCTTAATCACTTTTATAGCACGAGACTCACTGTGAGTATGATAGAGCTCACAAATACTCGTCAAAGAAAGGAGGAACCAGTTATCGACTTTATCAACCGTTGGAGGAATGCAAGCCTCAACTGCAAAGACAGGCTTAGTGAAGCTTCGGGCATAGAGATGTGCATCCAAGGCATGCTTTTGGGATTGCGCTACATCTTGCAAGGTATCAAGCCTAGCATATTTGAAGAACTTGCAACTCGTGCCCATAACATGGAATTGAGCATGGCCTCCGCTGGAAATGAAAGGCTGCCCATCTATGAACCTCGCAAAGCGAATGACAAGCAAGAAGTTAGGAAGTGGGGCAAGTTCTTATCCAAGTATGAAAGCAAAGAAGCTATGAATGTCAATAAATCACCTATGAAGTTCACGGCAACGGTGAGCAAGAAGCAGAGTATGAAATCCAATTCTCTTCAAGACAAGCCAAGTGAAAAGTTAAATCTAAAAGAAATGTAGGAGAAACAGTACATATTCCTGGATTCTGATGTGCCAGCCATTTCCGAAGAGCTCCTCGAGTTTAATCGAATTGAGCTTCCGGAGATGAACGACCAAATGAAGCTAGGAAAACAACTGACCCAAATTACTGCAATAATCACCGACTTATAATCCACCGTCTGGAGAAGTGCTTTGTCTTTAAGGAAAAAAGTCATGGACTTTGCTCGCGAAAAGAAGATTGTGCTTGAGGATGAGAAAGCAAGCGCAAACCAAATCTCTATCGCCTTTGGCTCATTCAGTCCGAATGAATTATGTGGTTTTGAAGAAAGCAAAGATAAAGAATTACTGGAGAGCGACAAAGAGGAAGTCAACCAACCTGATGATGATGAAGGTTGGACGTTAGTGACTCGTCGTAGGCGCCACAAAAGGAGCCCACAAAAAGAATCATTGGAACAACCAACAAGGAAGATGATGTTAAAAAGACCAATAAAAAAGAATACAGTTAGGCTTTTGAAGAAAGCAAAAGTGGAGATGCACCACCCCCAAAAACTACGAAATCCAGTGACCTTGGAGGAGTTTTTAACAAGTTGGTTCTGCACGAAGACTTCCCGTGAGGGCATTGATGCCTCTTATTGTCACGCTGACAAAGGGGAAGAAAAGAGTGATGACCTGCCGTTGACACCATCTTCGGAAAAGCTTATCGACTCCACTCCTCAAGAAGTTAATGCTTGTGAGGAAAAGGTGAGGTTCACAAATGACGATATTTTGCTAGGTGACACTCCTCATAACCGCCCATTGTACCTGGTTGGCTATATATGCGATGAAAGGGTAAATCGGATTTTGGTTGATGGAGGATCCTCAGTGAACGTTTTGCCAATCCACACTATGAAAGAACTTGGTATTCCCATGAACGAACTCTCAAAAGTCATGTGATGATCCAAGGATTTAACCAGAGAGGGCAGAGAGCCATAGGCGTGATCAAGCTAGGAATCGCTATTGAAGATATGCAATCAAGTGCATGGCTGCATTTGATCAATGCGAAGACTTCATACAATAATTTGCTTGGGAGGCCTTGGATACATGAGAATAAAATTGTTCCATCTACCTACCATAAATGTTTAAAATACTACCAAGGAGAAGTCGAGAAGACGATAGTTGCTGATGATGAGCCATTCACCAAGGCCGAGTCACACTTCGCCGATGCAAAGTTCTACTTAGAGAACTGCATTGTGAAGGAGATGAAAGCCGATGATGGTATGAAAAGCAAGAATGAAAAACCCACAACTAAAAGAGTTGAGGTGACCATGGGCAAAGCCAAAACTATTACAAAGGAGGTGTCTACGAACATGAATAAATCTCATAAATGGGGTATTGTGTCCTATGGAAAGAAAGTAACTCCCGCACTCCAATATGTCCCTAAAAGGAAGAATGACGAGGGCAAGTCATATAATATCCAAATCAACATGCCAATGAGTTAACTCTTTCGGTCAAACGAATTGAGGTAGTAAAGTCGCCCTCAATTCCGCTTGCAGGGTTTATAGCCCAAAATCGTTTGCACAACGTAGCACTCCCTACAAAACGAACAAATGAAGGTTTTGACCCTAATGCTTACAAGCTATTTGCAAAAGCTGGATATAATCCCAACGAGCCATCAAAGTTAGGGAAACTCCTGTCAAAAACAGTAACGAGGCAACCACGTGAAGGTTTGTGATATATGCAACCGTCATCGGTGCGCATTTCAATAAGAAGGGAGAGCAGCAAGTATATCACTGTAGAAGATGAATCACCCGCTTCTAGAAAGCCTTTTGTCTTTGATTGACTTGGAAGATCACCTGCGAGAACCTCCGTGTTTGAAAGGTTTGGTCCAATAAAGAAAAGAAACAAGTTCCAGAGAAATTTTCAAAGCATAAGAACAACCGCTTCACCTAAAATCCAGGATATCTCTAAAGATTTCCAAAGTTTAGGTCCTTCTAGAATGAGGCGACAAACAAAACTTGTAGTTTCATGTGAAACAATACTGAAGGTAAAGCCATATACTGTGGTCTACACTAAGGAACGTGACGAAGATAAAGAAAGTGTAGGTTCTTCGTATTATGCCACTGTAGGAAGCGAGAATGGTGTTCCATCTTCGATGAAGGATAACACAGAATTGGAGTGTGTTTCACCGTGTTATAACATATCCTTCAATGATGGGGATCCTCAAGAAGATGAATATGCGAAAAATGCTCCACCTGAACTTGAAGAAGGAGTTAATACGATAGTTGATGCCTTAAAAGAAGTTAACCTTGGCACCAATGAAGAACCAAGACCCACCTACCTAAGTGCTTTACTCGAAGCTGATGAAGAAAGCACTTATATTGAGTTACTCAAAGAGTTCAGGGATGTCTGTGCTTGGGGTTACAAACAGATTCCTGGCTTGGACCCGAAAGTTGAAGTCCATCACCTTGCAGTCAAAAATGGTGCTCGCCCTGTTAAACAAGCTCAATGGCGCTTCAGGCCGGACTTGGTTCCCCTAATTGAAGTTGAAGTTAACAAACTCGTTGAAGCTGGATTTATTCGGGAAGTTAAATACCCAACATGGGTTTCAAGTATTGTCCCTGTATGGAAGAAGAATAGCCAAATTCGAGTATGCGTTGACTTTAGGGACCTCAATAATGCATGTCCCAAAGATGAATTTCCACTTCCTATTCCAGAGATGATGATCGATGCTACTACTGGTTACGAGGCAATGTCTTCCATGGACGGTTCGTCGGCCTATAACCAAATTCGCATGGCACCAAAAGATGAAGAGCTTACTGCGTTCCGCACTCCGAAGGGTATTTATTTCTACAAGGTAATGTCTTTTGGCTTGAAGAATGCTGGTGCTAATTACCAAAAGGCTATGCGAAATATTTTCAACCATCTTCTCCACAAGAATGCCGAATGCTATGTTGAGACTTGGTGGTGAAATCAAGAGAGAAGGGCCACCACGTGAAAGACCTGAGGACGGTATTCGAATTGCTCCGTAGATACCAACTTAGGATGAATCCGTTGAAATGTGCCTTTAGAGTTATTTCTAGAATGTTCCTTGGTTTCATTGTCCGACATCGAGGGATCGAAATCGATCAAGCCAAAGTGGATGCCATTTTAAAGATGCCTCAGCCTCGAGAGTATGAAATCCACTTCTTTTCAAGACAAGCCAAGTGGAAACAGAGTATGAAATCCACTTCTTTTCAAGACAAGCCAAGTGGAAAGTTAAATCTAAAAGAAATGTAGGAGAAACAGTACCCATTCCTGGATTCTGATGTGCCAGCCATTTTCGAAGAACTCCTCGAGTTTAATCTTATTGAGCTTCCAGAGATGAACGACCAAATGAAGCTGGGAAAACAACTGACCCAAATTACTGCAATTATTACCGACTTATAAGCCACCCTCTGGAGAAGTGCTTTGTCTTTAAGGAAAAAAGTCATGGACTTTGCTCGCGAAAAGAAGATTGTGCTTGAGGATGAGAAAGAAAGCGCAAACCAAGTCTCTATCGCCTTTGGCTCATTCAGTCTGAATGAATTATGTGGTTTTGAAGAAAGCAAAGATAATGAATTACTGGAGAGCGACAAAGATGAAGTCAACCAACCTGATGATGATGACGGTTGGACGTTAGTGACTCGTCGTAGGCTCCACAAAAGGAGCCCACAAAAAGAATCATTGGAACAACCCACAAGGAAGATGATGTTAAAAAGACCAATAAAAAAGAATCCAGTTAGGCTTTTGAAGAAAGCAAAAGTGGAGATGCACCACCCCCAAAAACTACGAAATCCAGTGACCTTGGAGGAGTTTTTAACAAGTTGGTTCTGCACGAAGACTTCCCATGAGGGCATTGATGCCTCTTGTTGTCACGCTGACTAAGGGGAAGAAAAGAGTGATGACCTGCCGTTGGCACCATCTTTGGAAAAGCCTATCGACTCCACTCCTTAAGAAGTTAATGCATGTGAGGAAAAGGTCAGGTTCACAAATGACGATATTTAGCGAGGTGACACTCCTCATAACCACCCATTGTACCTGGTTGGCTTTATATGCGATGAAAGGGTAAATCGGATTTTGGTTGATGAAGGATCCTCAGTGAACGTTTTTCCAATCCACACAATGAAAGAACTTGGTATTCCCATGAACGAACTCTCAGAAAGTCATGTGATGATCCAAGGATTTAACCAGAAAGGGCAGAGAGCCATAGGCGTGATCAAGCTAGGAATCGCTATTGATGATATGCAATCAAGTGCATGGCTGCATGTGATCGACGCGAAGACTTCATACAATGTTTTGCTTGGGAGGCCTTGGATACATGAGAATAAATTTGTTCCATCTACCTACCCTAAATGTTTAAAATACTACCAGGGAGAAGTCGAGAAGACGATAGTTGCTGATGATGAGCCATTCACCGAGGCTGAGTCACACTTCGCCGATGCAAAGTTCTACTTAGAGAACTGCATTGTGAAGGAGATGAAAGCCGATGATGGTATGAAAAGCAAGAATGAAAAACCCACAACTAAAAGAGTTGAGGTGACCATGGGCAAAGCCAATACTATTACAAAGGAGGTGCCTACGAACATGAATAAATCTCATAAATGGGGTATTGTGTCCTATGGAAAGAAAGTAACTCCCGCACTCCAATATGTCCCTAAAAGGAAGAATGACGAGGGCAAGTCATATAATATCCAAATCAACATGCCAAATGAGTTAACTCTTCCGGTCAAACGAATTGAGGTAGTAAAGTCGCCCTCAATTCCGCTTGCAGGGTTTATAGCCCAAAATCGTTTGCACAACGTAGCACTCCCTACAAAACGAACAAATGAAGGTTTTGACCCTAATGCTTACAAGCTATTTGCAAAAGCTGGATATAATCCCAACGAGCCATCAAAGTTAGGGAAACTCCTATCAAAAACAGTAACGAGGCAACCACGTGAAGGTTTGTGATATATGCAACCGTCATCGGTGCGCATTTCAATAAGAAGGGAGAGCAGCAAGTATATCACTGTAGAAGATGAATCACCCGCTTCTAGAAAGCCTTTTGTCTTTGATCGACTTGGAAGATCACCTGCGAGAACCTCCGTGTTTGAAAGATTTGGTCCAATAAAGAAAAGAAACAAGTTCCAGAGAAATTTTCAAAGCATAAGAACAACCGCTTCACCTAAAATCCAGGATATCTCTAAAGATTTCCAAAGTTTAGGTCCTTCTAGAATGAGGCGACAAACAAAACTTGTAGTTTCATGTGAAACAATACTGAAGATAAAGCCATATACTGTGGTCTACACTAAGGAACGTGACGAAGATAAAGAAAGTGTAGGTTCTTCGTATTATGCCACTGTAGAAAGCGAGAATGGTGTTCCATCTTCGATGAAGGATAACACAGAATTGGAGTGTGTTTCACCGTGTTATAACATATCCTTCAATGATGGGGATCCTCAAGAAGATGAATATGCGAAAAATGCTCCACCTGAACTTGAAGAAGGAGTTAATACGATAGTTGATGCCTTAAAAGAAGTTAACCTTGGCACCAATGAAGAACCAAGACCCACCTACCTAAGTGCTTTACTCGAAGCTGATGAAGAAAGCACTTATATTGAGTTACTCAAAGAGTTCAGGGATGTCTGTGCTTGGGGTTACAAACAGATTCCTGGTTTGGACCCGAAAGTTGAAGTCCATCACCTTGCAGTCAAAAATGGTGCTCGCCCTGTTAAACAAGCTCAAAGGCGCTTCAGGCCGGACTTGGTTCCCTGATTGAAGTTGAAGGTAACAAAGTCGTTGAAGCTGGATTTATTCGGGAAGTTAGATACCCAACATGGGTTTCAAGTATTGTCCCTGTATGGAAGAAGAATAGCCAAATTCGAGTATGCGTTGACTTTAGGGACCTCAATAATGCATGTCCCAAAGATGAATTTCCACTTCCTATTCGAGAGCTGATGATCGATGCTACTACTGGTTACGAGGCAATGTCTTCCATGGACGGTTCGTCGGCCTATAACCAAATTCGCATGGCACCAAAAGATGAAGAGCTTACTGCGTTCCGCACTCCGAAGGGTATTTATTTCTACAAGGTAATGTCTTTTGGCTTGAAGAATGCTGGTTCTACTTACCAAAAGGCTATGCGAAATATTTTCAACCATCTTCTCCACAAGAATGTCGAATACTATGTTGATGACTTGGTGGTGAAATCAAGAGAGAAGGGCCACCACGTGAAAGACCTGAGGATGGTATTCAAATTGCTCCGTAGATACCAACTTAGGATGAATCCGTTGAATGTGCCTTTAGAGTTACTTATAGAAAGTTCCTTGGTTTCATTGTCCGACATCGAGGGATCGAAATCGATCAAGCCAAAGTGGATGCCATTTTAAAAATGCCTCAGCCTCGAGATATCCATGAATAGAAAAGTATGCAAGGAAAGCTAGCGTACCTTAGGAGATTCATCTCGAACCTAGGTGGGAGGTGTCATCCATTCAGTTGCCTTATGAAGAAAGGTGTCCCTTTCAGATGGGACCAAGCATGAAGTAACGCCTTTGAAAGTATTAAATCCTACTTGATGAAGCTTCCAGTTTTAGCAGATCCTGTACTTGGAAAGCCATTGATACTATACATTGCGGCACTAGAAAGGTCTGTTGGAGCACTGTTGGCCCAAGAAAATAGTGAGGGGAAAGAAAACTCTCTTTACTACTTGAGCAGGATGATGACACCAAACGAGATGAATTATTCGCTGATTGAAAAGTTTTGCCTGGCGCTAGTCTTCTCAATTCAAAAGGTAAAGCACTACTTTCAAGCTCATGTTGTTCGTCTTGTTTCTAAAGCAAATCCCATCAAGTTCGTGATGTTAAAACATGTTCTTCGTGATCGACTAGCGAGATGGTACCTCCAATTTCAACAATTTGAGATTTTGTAAATCCCTTAGAAGGTTGTAAAATTACAAGCATTGGCATATTTCTTGATAGATCATCCGATACCTGATGACTGGGAGCTTACCGATGAACTGCCTAATGAGGATGTACTGGTCGTTAAAGTTCAACCTCCATGGAAGATGTTCTTTGATGGTTCCGTGCATCGTGGGGGAGATGGGGCTGGCGTAGTATTTTTCACTCCCCAATGTGAAGTCTTGCCCTACTCCACTTTGACACAACTCTGTTCCAATAATGTTGCGGAGTATCAAGCATTAATACTTGGGCTTGAAATGGCCATTGATATGAAGCAGTTGCAATTGCAAGTCTTTGGTGACTCCCTATTAGTGGTCAATCAACTATTGGGTAGTTACGAGGTTAAGAATCCTGAATTACGCCCATATCATGATTACGCTAAAAATTTGATGGGATGGCTCGGTGATGTGACTATTCAAGATGCCAAGGAAAGAAAATAAGAAGGTTGATGCTTTAGCTGCCCTAGCTTCATCTCTAACCCTTCCTGATCAATCATAAGTTACTTTTTGCCAAAAATGGGTAGTACCGCCGCCAAATGAAGCTAAAGGTGAAGAAAAAGAACTCAAGGATCTTGTTGCTGTTTCTGAAGTTGAGAAAGAAGAATGGCGCCAACCCATTATCGACTACTTATGCTATGGGATACTTCCAGAAAATCCGAGGAGAAGGACCGAAATCCGTTGTCGTGCGCTTCGCTTCCTTTACTAAAAGGATAATCTATAAAGAAGGTCGTTCGAGGGAGTACTCTTGCGATGCCTAGGAGAATAAGAAGCTCTCCAAGCTTTGCAAGAAGCACATTCAGGGGTATGTGGGTCACACCAGTCTGGACCAAAGCTCCACTTCCATATCAAAAGTATGGGATATTATTGGCCAATGATGGTAAAAGATTGCTTGGACTACGCTCGAAGATGCAAGAGTTGCCTATTCCATGTGAATTTTGATTCATCAACCTCCTGAAGTGTTGCACCCGACTGTTGCATCCTGGCCATTTGACGCTTGGGGATTGGATGTTGTTGGACCACTACCAAAATCCTCTGGTAGCCACCTATACATCTTGGTTGCAACTAACTACTTCTCAAGATAGGCTGAAGCTGTTGCTCTTAAGGAAGTAAAGAAGGAAAATGTTGCAAGTTGCATCCGAGTAAACATCATCTATCGTTTTGGCATTCCCCGTTACATAATAACGGATAATGGCAAACCGTTCGACAATAGGTTGATGAACAAGATTTGTGAGCTCTTTGGCTTCAAGCACCGTAACTCTTCGATGTACAATGCTGCCGCCAATGGTCTAGCTGAGGCATTCAACAAGACTTTATGCAACTTGTTAAAGAAAGTCGTTTCCAAATTAAAACGAGATTTGAATGACCGTATGGGAGAAGCTCTATGGCCATATAGGACGACTCATCGCACGCCATCATATGCGACTCCTTATTCACTCGTTTATGGGGTCGAAGCTGTCTTGCCACTTGAGCGTCAAATACCTTCGTTATGACTTGCTATTCAAGAAGTGATCACTGATGAAGAAACTGCTCGACTTCGGTTAGCAGAGTTGGAAGCTCAACAAAGTCTTGAATGTTATCAAGCTCAATTATCTCGCACCTTCAATAAAGGAGTTCGCCCGAGATCCTTTCAAGTGGGAGATCAAGTCCTTGACATACGAAGACCTATAATTACTTCCCATAAACCTGTAGGGAAGTTCACTTCAAAGTGGGATGGGCCATATGTCGTGCAAGAAGTTTACTCAAGTGGGGCTTTCAAGCTGGTTGATGCAGATGGTATAAGAATTGGCCCTATAAATGGCATGTTTTGGAAGAAGTATGATCCTTGAATTCATGATGCTCCTTGATGCACGAGCCTAAACTTCATGTTGCTACACTCTTGGCCCGCAATAGTATCAACTATGTACGGCCTAAAAAAATACTAAAAAAGGTATCCGCTAGGTTGAAAACCTCGAAAGTGGAGGCCTAGGGAAAAGTTAGGACGTAAAGAAAAGGAATCACCCAGTATGAACTACGGTATGACTTGATCATCTTCACCGGGGTACGTAGGCAGCTTAGAGTTTCATTCTAAGTTCAGTCACATAAGTTTAAAAGATACATATTGCCCTAATTGTTGTTCGAATGAAGTATGAAGGAACACAAGATCAAGCTAAAATGTCATCCTCCTGTTGAACTTTGATCTCATTTGATTTAAAGGAGGTAACCCTCCTAGGTAAATTGATATCTTCAATAGGCCGATTTTAGAAGGATGTCAATTATTTGCATTAAAATCTAGGGATTCTCTATGTCTTCAGGTTCGCCAAACCTTCAAGTTTGTTGGTATCCAATTCCGACCTCCACCAAAAAAAAGGGAAGAGAAGCGAGGTTTCAAAAGGAAGCATGAGTATAAGAAAATGATTGCTTGGTACAACGTTTCAAATTCAGCGATATTTGAACCCCAAGATATTTGTCAGGATATGGTTCTTAAATTTTGATTTATGGCAAGTAATACTTCTTCCGATCTCGAGACTTCCATATCAATATGCAAAATATTTGGTGAAGTCACGCGAATCTGAAATTGTGGGTGTATCAGAATCTAGTATTGACTTTGAAATATTATCTGAATGTGTCCGTAAGGAATTAAATCTTGAATTTTGGATATGTTATATATTTGGAAGTTACGTTTCCACTAGATCAAATGGTTCATGATTTCAAAGTTCCTACTTCACGATGCAAAAATTTTGGAAAAATCACGCAAATCTGAAATTTTCAACGTGGTGGAACCTAAAGTTGATTTCAAAATATTATCTGGGACGATTCTGAAGTTACTTGATTGAGAATTTTGGATATGTTCTAGATATTGGAGTCTAGGTTTCAAGAAATCAAACGGTTCATAATTTTGACGTTCCGACACCAAGATATGATTTTTTTAGAGAGATTGCGCAAATTTAGAAATGATAGCGAGGTGAAACATAAAGTTGGTTTCAAAATATTATTTTGAAGGAGTCTGAAATTACTTGATTGAGAATTTTGGAATGTTCTAGATATTGTAGTCTAGTTTTCAAGAAATCAAATGGTTCATAATTTTAACGTTCCTACACTAAGATATGATTTTTTAGAGAGACTGCACAAATCTAGAATTGATAGCGAGGTGCAACATAAAGTTGGATTCAAAATATTATTCGGAACGATTCTGAAGTTGTTTGATTTAGAATTTTGGATATGCTCTAGATATTGAAGTCTAGTTTTCTTGAAATCAAAGGGTTTGCAATTCCGATGCTTTTACACCGAGATATGAATTTTGTTTGGTGAAACTGCGCAAATCTGAAATTTGCAACGTGGTGGACTCTAAAGTTGGCTCCAAAATACTATCTGGGGCAATTCTGAAGGCGTTTGATTCTGAATTTTGAATACATTTTAGATATTGAATTCTAATTTCGAAAAATCAAATGGTTCATTATTTGGACTCTTCCCCGACAAGATATGAATCTTTAGTTACAAGTGCGTAAAGTAGAAAGTTATGCAACCAAGATAAATATAACGAGAAGCAGATGAAATAAATATCCACTAGGTCAACATAATATAAAGATAAAAGGAGAAACAATTCTAACAACTTAATCTAAAAAAAATTTGTAGTTGATCAATTCTTGACAGCTAGTCTCCAGGCTCTTCTTCTTCTCCTCCAACTTGGCCGAATAATCAACAGTCAACAAATTTACATTGTCATATGAAGAGACCTCAGTCTCGGTAGATGAAATTCTTTCCTGAATCTCTTCAACCTCTTTTTGAGTCGCTTCTATAACACCTTCGAGGTTCTTCCTCTCTTGTTGTAATGTCTGCAACTTCTTCACGACTCTCTTCAATTTCTTTTCACTAGAGGAAACTTTCTTGACTTTCTCACTTGCTTCAAATTTAAATGATTCAAGACGCTCTTTAGCTTTGGAAATCAGTTCTAGATTCTCATCTTCACTCGTCTTATCAGCCATATTGGATCGCTCTAGGTCATATGATGCGGCAAGTTAAAAAAGAGAATTCAGTAAATCTTCTAATGGAGAAAAATCCAGAATATTCGTCTTCTTCATATCCTAGAAAATCTCAATGATTTGCTCCCAATAAGATGAGAGCAATTCTGGATGAGTTTAGGAGAGCCTATCGCAAATATCTTACCAAATTCCAATAACTAATTCCTTCTTGCGATTGGAAACAAAGCTTTTTCCTTCAAATATAGATACCGTTGTATTTTTCATTGGTGAAATGCGAGTTATCTCATTTGGAGTTTGTACTTTTAGGGATTCGTCATGAGGAAGAGATGACGCCTTTGACGATGACTTCACTTTACATGTAGTCCCTCCAATAGATTCAGCACTCACTTGCGGCTTGTCGCATGGAGATACCATCGGATGCCCAATGGTGTTTAACTGCATTAAGAAAAGGCAAAATAAGCAAGTAATTTTTAAATGAAGCTACTCCTAAAAAAATGGGGGGGGGGGGGGAATGAGCGAGGTGATTGTATTTTACCTCTTTGTTACAAGCTGTATGCGTTCTTGAGGGACTATCAACACTTTGAACCGCTACGACCTCTACTGGGTTAGGCCGTTTCCTTTTCCAATTTTGATCTTCATTGGTACTCTAGCTTGTGTCTTGAGGAACACACGTGTTAAATGGAAGAACTAGAGTGGGTTTCTCTTTAGCTGTTGAAGTGCACACCACTTCTTTCAAAGCTGACTTCGAGAATTTAAGCTTCCTTTTTTTGGGTTGTGTAACTACTTTTGGGATTAGAGTTGATATTTTTTTAACTTTTGAGAGCGTCTTTCCAACACCTTGATCTTCACCTCCTAAAGGGGTTGTAGACTTTAGCCCAACATTTTCTACCAATGCTTGTATGTTATTCTCGAGAAACTTCCCATGCGCTTTCTCCCACAAAGACATATAATTAGTGGAGAAAGGCTTCTCCATATGATCTCCCGTTGGGGGAAAAATCGCACGTGACAATAGATCGATACAATGTGCAAATCCTCCAAAATCTGATTCCTTCATCTAGAGAAGAGTTACGAATATCATTCTCCAAAAAGCCGGGGACATTTTGGTAAAATCCAAATTGACGATCAAACTGATGTGGACTATGCGGCTCGATGATGAATGAGTTACCACACCTTAAAGGGAGGTAATTAAAACTTAAGCTCGTGAAGTAATTTGATTCCAACTCTTAGGGGCATCGTTATCCACATATTAATAATGACGAGAATTGGTCAACATTGTTGGTGCCGAAGCTATATCCTCCCCGTTGTGGATGCGTTTCCTTCCATCTTTCTCGTCAAAGTACCTTGAAGCCCCCTCTCCTGAGTATGCCACCATCAAAGGGACAGACAGACCCTTAGCAAGTGGATAGTGGGTTTTGAAGTAATGTGCAAGCCATCCATAAACATAATGAATCGGAAAATAAACTTTGACCTGATCAAGTTGGGCAGAATGTGAAAATCTTGTTAAAACCATGATAAATACTCGCAAAAACTGGGACTGCAAGGCTAATTTGTCGCCCGCCTGCCATCATGCTTGCCATCATAAAAGTCTCAGGGCGAATGGAGTTTTCTACCTTGGGGAACACAAAGGCAGACAACCAAATTGATAAGAATGCCGCTACATATGTTTCATTTTTCTTGTCAGACCTCACCCTAAGCTTAGAGAATGTAGTTTCTTGATCAGTCGACCACCTTGTCGTCTCGAGAATAACTCCGTTAGGATTATGTGTTGACTTTAGGCGTGCGAATTTCTTTTCCTTTCACAACGGGTCAGGTCTATATATTAATGTTTTTTTATACCAAAAACTTGTCCACTTGCTGAAGGATACCTTTTGGGTAGCACTCGTACCTTCCTTAACATGATGAAATACAACAAATAAATACTCACAAGATCGAGGAATTGATTCTGACTTGTTTTTCATTCATAACGATGAGTTCTCTTGTCTCGGGTACCACTTCTTCGTATGGAGAACCCACAAGGATATGTAAGTCCTAAAGAGATATAGATAGATCTCCAGCTGATGTAAGAAGTGTGTTCGTCTTGGCTCACCAAGCCTCACAAAATGCTTGCAAAATGTTCGAGTTTCGATCAAAAGTGAAAAGTGAGGCATAGACAGCATCATAAATCTTTGTTGCACTCAGTGTTTGTTGGCTTCTGCCAAGCACGTCTTCTGCCTATTCCCAATATCCTGGGATATGATGATACTCGCCCTCGATTGTTGTCGCATTTCCCCAATGTACTTCGCATTGAATTATGCAACTTCCTAAGTTTGGAAGGGTGCTAGCAATATTTACATGATGATGGATTGGCGCTTGCAGTGACCACATCTTGTATAATGGATTAGAAGTTGATTTGTGCTCTAAGGTCCAGGTCTCTACATGAAAGGAGTTCCTTAGAGGAGGCCATGGGGCTGCATATCGGCCGGCTTGTGAGGTGAGAACCAAAAGTTTGGCTTGTTCTATGCTATCTTCAGTCTCGATGATGAGATATCTAAATTTTGAGGAAGGTGAGGTATAATCCCTGAAATTTGCCATCTCTTCGTGCTAAAACAAAAGAGAAAGAAAAGAGGGGTTACCAAAGTCCAAATCAAGAATATTAGAATGCGTATAAAAGTCTAAATGGATGAAATGCTCTTCGGTAGTTGGGCCATTTTGAGAGTGATCTCTCCAAGAATCGGGTCATTTTGATAGTGATCTCTCCAAGAATCGGGCCATTTTGAGAGTAATATCTCCAAGAACCGAGCCATTTTGAGAGTAATCTCTCCAAGAATCGAGCCATTTTGAGAGTAATCTCTCCAAGAATCGAGTCAGTTTGAGAGTAATCTCTCCAAGAATCGGGCCATTTTGAGAGTAATCTCTCAAAAAATCGTGCCATTTTGAGAGTAATCTTTCCAAGAATCGGGCCATTTTGAGAGTAATCTCTCCAAGAATTAGGCAGGGATGAGTACTCATCCCCTCAAACCCTAAGTCCGCCTTCTTCGTACGTGGATCTCGCTTGAACTACAAAAAATGACAAAAGAAGAAAAGCACAAGAAAAAAATAAGAAATTACCTTCACGACAGTGCTTCCAAGTCGTCAAAAGTAGTCTCAAAGTGGTTTGCAAACGCTGAAGTGATGCTAATAGAGTGAAGAGTATACCATATTTATTGATGTCAAAAGGCAGAGACTAAAAGAGAAGAGCCGATGTGGGATGCAGTAGACATTGCAATTCGAGTTGAAGTCGAATTGCAATTCGAGTTGAAGTCGAATTGCAATTCGAGTTGAAGTCGAATTACAAATCGAGTTGAGATCGAATTGTAAATAACCTGTCGAGCAGTAGTGTTGCAATTTGATTACGAGTGCAATTCATTAGGATTGCAATTTGACCATAGGCTTCTAGAATTGAAAACTAATTCTATTATCTATTAAGGATTTTTTTTAAAAAAAACATGGCCAATAAGCTCATTGAAAATTAATTCCATAAAATAAGCCTATAAGTTGGTAAATTATCCAACATCAAGTCCATTCCATATAATTGAATAAAAGAGACGAAAAAAATATATATGATCTTCTCTCCAATTATACTTCAAGCCCAGTCTTTGAAGTTCGATGCTTCTATACCCTCGACAAGACTTGAAGTAGGGGGCATTTGTAAGCATACAAATTTAATTGGAATTAAATTCATATAATAATTTGGATTATATTTTAAATTCAAGATATATTAGTTCAAATAAATTTATTGGGCTAATATAATTGGATTAATTGTATAAGTCTAACGTATATGGATTAAATAAATAAGTCTTAATCTATTGGGCCAGCCCAATAAAAAAAGTGATGAGCTCACTTCATTAAGCCCAGGATGACATGTTTCTAATGTCCCAGTTTGCTCCCACGTGTCAAATGACATGGTGTGCCAAGTCAAACGGAAGAGCCAATAGGATCGTACCACGTGGCAAGATGACAAAGCATGCCAAGTCACACCTAAAAGGCCAATGAAATCGCGCCACGTGTAAAAGTGACATGTTCTGGCCAATCAAATGCGGCCATGTCACACTTTAATTTGATTGGCCGGAAAGAGTTTGTTCTTATCACAACTCTTCCCTTCCACAACTATAGATAGTGGTCTTTATAACTCAGAAAGGAGACCAGAAGTTATAACAAGAAGCAAGAAAGAGCTTGTGGATCAAACAGTGCAAATTCCTCAACGTGTTTCAAGCTTCAAGCAATCAAGTTCAAATTCAAGCTCAAGAACGAAGAACAAACAATTTCGAGCTCAAGAACAAGATCATCGTTCGTGGCAACAAATATGGATTCAAGATCAAGCTTCAAGGCCCTTGAATTTATTTACCACAGGAAAGAAGAATCAGAGGATTTATAGAGATTGTAACACTGAAATATTCGAAATAAAATACTACAATTGTTGCAATATTTTCGGTCTTGATTTTATTTTCTCGACGCAAATTTATTTTCTAGAGTATCACAAAAATCTTTGACACACCAAACATAGTGCGGTTAAATACTACGTTTTTTGTGTTGTCTTGTCAATCTAAAAAGCTATGCGATTGCGAAAAATTATTTCGTATCAGAAATAATCTTTTTAACACACCAAGCATGGTGCAGTTAAATAATACATTTTGTGTGAATATATATAGCAAGTTAAATACTACGTTATATGTATTTTTTTGCCAATAAATAAAGGGTGTATTCTAGTTGTTTTCTACACTTAACCATAACGAATAGATAAACTTTCCATAAAAGCAAGTTTTTTTTAGCTTTAACAAATGTTTTGTGATGATCCAAAACCAGACCTATCGTGATGGTGCCTACCATGAAACTAGGTCAGCCTCAACTCAACAATCAACATGATAATAATAAGTTTGAAAATATATACGGATGCTTTTAACAGATAAAGAACTATTTGAACCATATCAAAATTCCTAGAATAAATACAATGCAGCCCAAAAACTGGGGTATCACTAAGTGCATGAGAGTCTAAGAAAGAATACATAGTCTCATTTAATATCTAAGGGAACAACTAAAATATAACTGAAAAGTAAGGTGGAGAACCATGGCATGCGAACATCATATAGTTACCACCATAATCTTTTAAGTCAACAGTCTCGATCAACATCTGCCACTAGATCCTAAGTGCCTGAATCTGCACACGAGGTGCTGGGGGCAACGTGAGTACAATAACTCAGTAAGTAACAAGTACAACCTTTGGACTGCTAGGTAGTGATGGACTCAACCTCCTCAAGGATAACAGAAATAACATAAAGAAACGTAGGCATGCTTTTAGTTAAATAAGTGTCTCGAACAGTAAAACAAAGCAAGTATGGATAGGGTAAATGCGTGTGATTCTGCTACTTCTATATGTCAATGCACATGCTGTATGAAATGCACCATGCTTGGTGCCTCATGTTCCTACAACCTAAAATGCTCATCCTCTCAATACTACATATGGCTCATACGACTCAAGGAAGATCCATCCTGGAATATATACATCTCAGACATCAATCACTCCATATTGAGAAAGTCCATTCCAGCCTACGGAGAAGATCCATCTCCAGATAATATCAACAACAAACTCATAGCCACTCGGAAGGCCCAGGGAAGATCCATCCCGTAATATATACACATCACTGACAACAGTCATCCAGTACCGAGGAAGGCCATTCTAGCGTACGGAGAAGATCCATCTCCAGATAATATCAATAACAAACTCATAACCACTCGGTACTGTATATGGCTCACAAGGCCCAGGGAAGATCCATCCCGAAATATATACACATCACTGACAACAATCATCCAGTACCAAGGAAGGTCATTCCAGCCTATGGAGAAGACCCATCCCCAAATATAAATACTTCGGACAAGATCCATGTCCATGGAAAATCCATCCCTCAATATCATCAACTACACTCACTGGGGGGTGTAAAGACCCTGGAGGGGCTTCTCTCACTAGCCCAGCACTATAACAAATCCAATGAAGGCTTGTTCAATATCTCGTTGTGGCATGTATCCCAATCTCATACTTCCACTCAATATCAGGCTCTCGGCCTCACTTAGTCATCACTCTCCAATCTCACACACACGGGCTCAAAATATCGTGATATTAGCCCGAACAATGATATGATATGACAAATAACAATAATCAGGACTTAGACATGATATAATATACATGAACAATACTGAGTACATAATATCAATGATGTTAATGATATGACAGCTAGAAACAACCTCTTGGGTCTCAACAGTATTGGTGTGACACATTAACATGATAATTAGCATAATTTGTAGCTTATTAAGTTAATGACATAATGACAACACAATTATTAACAAGAAAAAGTCACTAAGCGGTCCCACAGAATGATTCAGGTTGCACTTCTCACAGTGCACGCCCACAAGTTCGTTACTTGTCATTTGCATCACCTCAATAGTAATCATAGAATACATAAACCAAGTTTAGAAGTATTACTTACCTCAAGTCAAGTCAAACTTATGCCCATGCCTCTCAATTTGGCCTCCAAATGCCCCGAATCCAACAACGATCAGAACCTTAATATCAATATATGCTAAGGAAATAAAGCGCACGTAAAAATAATCAAATTATATCAGAAAATTAGTCAAACCCGACCTCCGAGCCCATGCCTCGAATTTTGGTAAAATCACATCACTAAAATCTTTATCCTCCTGAGTCTATACATACCAAGAATATTAAAATAAGATCGAACATGTCTCCTTAGATCACCACTCAAAGCTCTTCAAAACTCAAACCGTAATCCTCTATTTTTAGGCTTTACATCCCACTAGTTTCATGACTAATCAATGGAAAAATCACCCTAAACACAAATAATAAGATCCAAATAACTTACCCCATTGAAAATCCCTGGCTCCTCTTGAAAATTACTACCCAAATCTCAAATCCAGGCCAAACATTGTGAAGAATGACAAAATATTCGCCAAGGCATCTACTTATATGCTCTGCCCAGCGATATCGCACCTGCGATCAAATACTCGCACCTGAGGACCCGCACATATGGTCCCAGGTTCGCACCTGCAGAACCCACTTATTCGCCCAAAATTGCACCTGCACTAGAATTCCCACACCTGCACCTTTGCAGGTGCGGTCTGCACTCCACATCAGCGGCTTTTGATCTTTATAGTTCTGGAAGCATCTGCGACCCTCTCTACACTTATGTTTTCCCGCACCTGCTGTCCCCAATCCACAGGTGTGGTTAAGACAAAAAACTAAACAGCTAAAGTTGGTCTCAGATACTAAATGTGTATGAACAGGTTTGGAGGCAACAATGATAATTTTTGCAATTTTGAGGTATGGCTTGATGATCTCTGTTAGCAGGAATGCTACATAAGTTCTTTGCAGTATCTTCATGATTTGATAGAAAAATAGTAGAAATATGAATGAAAGTCTAAATGAGAAATTACGGAGTTGAAGGAGAAATTCAAAGAGGAGAAAGAAGAAAAAAATAAACTGGAAGAGAAATTTAAGAATACGGAGCAGAGAATACTAGGCGGTCGTGACTAAACAATGACATGTATGTGTTGAGCGTAGTTCTTTATCTTTGTGTTTCCTATGTCATGTGTTTTCAATAGATGTACTACATTTAAATTATGTTAAGTTTCTATGTTTGTGTTTGTGTTGTAGTGTTAAAATAAAGAAGAAACAGAAAAATAAAAACATAATGCGCACATTATTTAAACATAAAATATTATTTTTATTATTTACATGAAATAATATTTATATAGCGTACATAAAATACAAACAAAACTAATCAACATGTCCCACAACTCGTGTACTTCAAAGCTGGCATGAAGCGCATCCCCTTCCGTCCGGCTATGCTATCAGGATCATCCTCATCACATCGTCTCTTTATCGGAGGATGTGCTGCAGTGTCCTCGTGCTCCTGAATGTAAGCATCTGTCGCATCCTGCTCAACATCATACAAAGTAGACTCCGTGACGAGCTGGGATGACGACTTAATAAGAAAATTATAAAGTTATTTAATGCGAATCAATGAGATAAAAACATATTTAAATTTAATAGTAATACAAACATACTTGTACCAAGATATACTGAATTCTTGTATATGTTACTTTTATTATAAGTTTATATATTAGTTTGTAAATTAAATAACTAATTTTTATTATTAAATATTCACATATGAGTTCTAGACTCAATATTTGGAGCCCACTAGTACTAATTTATCCTTAATTCTTCTTTTTGTTAGTTTTATTACTTTAGATGTTAGTTTATCATTTTATATTTTTGTTTGCAAATTAAATAATTAATTTTTATTAATTATTGAATATTTATATATGGATTCTAAGCTCGATATTTGTGGTATAGTAGCACAAATTATATGTTGACTATAATTGGATAGAGTTTTTGTGTTTGATCTATTAGTTATTTTGACATGTTTTTGAATACAAGAGATACTTAAACTACAGGAAAACTATGCTAAAAGGTGCTACATTTTACTACGCCAAAAAGCAATACATTATACTACGCTAAAAGGCATTATATTTTTCATTGGTAAATGACACTATATTTTACTACCTTAAAAGGGCACTATATTACTAGTCTTTAGACAAATAAATAGTTTAAACCAGATAAAACACAACAAATACATTGTAATCGTAAAATATTCACAATACATATAAAACAATAATAGTAGTTTATTAATTTTTTTAATAACAAATAATAACGATTTAATAATTTTTAAATATTTTTTAAAATGTTAATATCCTAGTTCGGACTAAAAAAACATACCAATTTAAACGCAAAAAGATACAAAATAACATACAACACATTCAAAACAATTAATATGCTTATTTATGTGAGTTTGGACATAAACTAAATCGGAATGCCTCGATATATGTTTTTCTGAAAATTAAAAATTTGAAAATTTAACTCCGAAACAAGCAACCCACAACAATAGAAGGTTTGTCTATGATGTGTGACCAATTTTAATTAATGTTTGTGGGACGGGTGAGATCCACTCGAGTTTTTTATTTTTTTAATGGGGAGGGGGAGGAGACAACTGTTCGAGTTTTAAAAATGGAGGAAAGGGGTTTCTGTCCAAAACATAAGGGAAAGGGAAGGGGACGATATTTATTTAGGTATAGCGTAGTTTGTTATTACATTTTATATAAAACGAGCTAATGAACAACGCTTTATTTGGAAACTATTAAAATATTTATATAAAGTACGGTTCATTAAATCATTTTATATAAAATATTATAAACGCGCTGTACCTTAACAGTTCAAATAATCGTTAAAATAAAATACAATTCATAATCATATTTATATAGAATAATAATTTTTTTCAATCTAAAAAAGTATTTTAAATCCAAAAGAATTACATTTTAATTCCGTACTTCTCATTTATAATATTGTGAGCACCATGTGCTGCTACATAGTAGCGACCGTGAGTTCATCATTGCATCCAGACGGCTATTTTTTAAAGAACAAACAAATAATTATAAGGAAAAAGGAACAAAAAGAATTACAAGTAAGTCCAAGAAAAAAGAATTAAATAAAAAAAAATTGGCTGTAAAGTTCACAGAGTTCTATGTTTTTGGACGTATTGCAATGTCAAACCTTATTATAACAAGCAGTAATCATTCCCTCTAATCAACTATTTAGTGCTAAACTCCGTAATGGCAAACATAAAAATAGCTAGCCTGTGACTTTTTTAGGCACAATATGGTTAATTTTCTTTCAATAGATTTCTTTAACAATATATAGGTGTTGGCCCCACATTTATGATCCTGAAATGTTCTGTGGTTTGATAAATTTTAGTTGTATAAAGTGTTTATGTCAAATTATATTAATTCTTTATTGTTATGTGATTTAAGAAAGTTGTATATATATTATTTATTTATTTATTAAACACATAAATATATCTACTAATTTAGCGTAAATAGTTGATACATGATATTTGACTTAAAATATGCACATTTTAATATATATTGCCTTACATTGTGCTCATGTCTCGTAGATTCGGATATATAATATAATGATTTGTACTAATTTGAAAAAGAAAAGGAAAAGGAAGAAGAAAGAGAAAAGAAAAGGATAGAACATATACTAATATCCAACAGATTAAGCCCTACATGATTAGCTGATCAGTAGCCTCCTATGACTAATTCTAAACTGGTTAGTGTCACTCTAGTGCGCTGTGAAAATATCTACAACTTCTCCCTAACATATAAACTTAATGCTCGACCTCTACGATTCCCTATCAAGGGCCATGTCCTCAGTAATACTAAGTCGCACCATGTCCTGCCTGATCACCTCTCCCCAATACATCTTTGGTCTCCCTCTACCTCTCCACGTGCCCGCCACAGCCAGTCGCTCACACCTTCTCACCGGTGTATCAGTGCTTCTCCTCTGAACGTGCCCGAACCATATTAGTCTTGCTTACCGTATCTTATCCTCCATAGGTGCCACGGCCACCTTCTCTCGAATATCTTCATTCCTAATCTTTTCTATAATTATATGCTCACATATCCACCTCAACATCCTCATCTCTGCTACTTTCATCTTTTGGATGTGTGAGTTCTTAGCCGGCCAGCACTCGGTCCCATACATCATGAAAGGCCTAACTACTGCTCTATAAAACTTACCTTTAGTAACAGTGGTACTTCTTTCACAAAGGACTCCCGCCGCTAACCTCTATTTTATCCACCCCACCCCTATACGGTGTGTGACATTCTCATCGATCTCCCCACTCCCCTGAATAACTCAAGGTACTTGAACACAACCCCTCTTAGGGATAACTTGAGAGTCAATTCTCACTTTCACTCCTCCTTCCGTCGGCTCGGCCCCAAATTTGCACTCGAGGTATTCTGTCTTGGACGAAAGTGTTCAAAGTGGAGCAAAAATAGGAAAAAAAAAAAAGAAAAAGTGCCAAGCTGAGTGCCACAGGCAGCATGATGTGCTACTTGTGACGCATAAAACAGTATGCTTAAAGAACATAGTGCCAGGGCTAGCGCCCCACACTACCGTGGGCGCTGGTGACACGAAGTCGTTCTATTTCAACTGGGACTCTGTTATTTCGACCCCAAGATGCCCTCAACTTATATAAAAGCCAACCTAAACCTATTTTGGAGAGGAGGGAGCGACTTTGAGAGAGGAAAAAATGTACGAAACACTCGGGAGCACGGATTTTATCAATTATTTCATTCTTTTTCTAGTGTTCATTGATTTTATGTTTTATAATATTATTTTTGATGAATATATGAGAATAAGTGGCCAACAACCAGATTATTCTGGGGTCGTGGGTGCTACATGAATGTTGACGTTTGAAGTTTAAATTGACGAGTTTGATTTTATCAAATTGGGTTGTTTATTTAATTCTATTCTTAATTATTCTGTTGAGTAGCTAATAGTGAAATATTATCTACGAATGTAGATTTGAAATTGAAAGTGGGAAATTCTAGATTGAATATATGATTAAATAGATCAAGTACTTGAAGCCGGGTTTTGGAGAATGGATTCACAATTAAGATAGAAATATAACTAATTGTCTTACTTGGTTGAAATACAAAAGTGTAAATGTATTCTTGTTAGTCTTTATGCCATAGACATTTAGGTATTAAGTTATCTTGAATAGGCGAGTAAGAACTCGACATATTCTAAAGGCTATTGCTAGCTCTTTTGACACGGAGTTGGTAATCCATGACAAAACAAAGACATTACATCTATCCCATTCATGTATCAAATTATCCTAATACATTTCTTAACGACAATTTTCATCTATAATCCCTAACTTGTTTTTTGCTAGTAATGCAACTCTCATTGAATTACTCCAGGCAGTATAGTTTTCAATTCCAGTTAGTTGCTGAGTATTCAAGATGCTACCTAGTGTATCCGATGGATTCAAATACAAAAGATTTCTAGGATGAATGTCAGTGAATTTCTCAATCGAGCCCGCGATAACACGCTCTTTAGGTGTTGAAGTGTGGGACATGATGAATTAACAAGAAAATTGCAGATTTGACGATGATGAAAAATAAGGGTTTCCGTGACCTCAATTACTCCGAGAAAAATTCATAAACTACACAATTTTCAATGAAATGCAACTCACTACACACTGCAATTGCGCAAACTCGTGGTGTTTCATCTCAAAAGACCACCAATCAGTGGCTCTGATACAATGTTGAAAGGATTGAGTGAGATGTATAAGACACCTAATCGAGAGAGACAATAAGGAGCAGTAGTAGAGAGAGAATAAAATTAGGAGAAAATGAATCTCGCTTAGCTATCATTTACTGTACACATAGTTATATACATCTGTTTAATGATTAACCACTTCACCTAACTATAATTAACCTTTAACTACTAACTCTAGTGAAGTAAATCCGACTCACTAATTACAAGGTACAACTCTACAATTTACAGTGCAAGGTACAAGTAAAATATGCCACTAATACTTTCTACAGAAAGGACTCCGTCAACACTATTTTGGTATATTTTTGTGTCTTGTTTAATTTAGTTTTGAAATATAACGAGGTTTTCATACTTGGACAATTCAAGAAAAAGGGAAATAAACTCTTAGAAAGGATGAAACGGTAACGAGGGTAGGTGGTTACCGACATTAAGAAAATAATTTCTGTATGAAATTTTATATCACTGTATACTGTACTGCATTTGGCAAGAATTTTACTTGTAGTTCCAACAACGGTATAATTAGTACAATGCATTTCTGGTATTAAACTGTGTCGAATCTCAGAAGGAATAACCTATGCGGGATATAGTCCATGAACTTTTACAAAATGGTCGAAAGCTACCCACCGTTAATTAATAGTTGGAATCAGATTTATCCCTGTCATTAGAAAAATAGACTACATTTGTGCTTATCAACTAACAACATAACCCTTTTCAATGCATTAGCCTATTTTACTAGGAAAAAGCGTCAAATTTACAATTATATTAGACGAAATAATCCAAATTTGTCCTTACACTTTGCAAAATAGTACAAATTTGACCACATATTTTTTCTCAATCTCTCATTCTTCTAAATCGATCAACATAACCATTGATTCGAAAATATCACTTGAAGACCACTGTTACTCTACCATCAATGCTCACTCCCACATGCCACTCACAAGATGAACCTATACAAATTTCAAATAATAAAACCACTGCATTAACTCACCCTCGCATCTTCTTCTTATTACTCTTTGTATTACCATTTTGTCTCTGCTAGAGCCTGGAAGACTATCAGTCCTAAACCATTGTAACCAACTTTGACCGCCACAATACGACTGCATAATTTAGGACCTAAATTTTACGTACTTAATTTATTTCTAAATTAAAGGCCATTGTGGAGCTGTGACATTCCTATTAGTGATTCGAGAAAGAATGGTGATGAAACTGTTGTTTGAGTATTGTTATGTGAACTAGAAGGGCACTAAGTAGCTACTTAAGGGACTAAAGTGTAAATCTTGTCTTAGTGATTAAGAGGCGGTTATTACTGTATAAGAGGTGACCGCCTCTTTGTAATGAGCTAATCAAGTTCTTCTTAAAAAACGACCTCTGTATCTCTCAATTTCTCTCTTCTTCTTCTTCTTCTTCTTCTTCTTCTTCTTCTTCTTCTTCTTCTTCTTCTTCTTCTTCTTCTTCTTCTTCTTCTTCTTCTTCTTCTTCTTCTTCTTCTTCTTCTTCTTCTTCTTCTTCTTCTTCTTCTTCTTCTTCTTCTTCTTCTTCTTCTTCTTCTTCTTCATTTCTATTGCATGTGTGAATTCCTTCTCAATCAGCATAGATTTCATCATGGTATTAGAGCGGCGATCACAGATTCATCGGAATTAGAAAGAAATTTGTAGAATCGAAGCTTGACTGTAGCTCAACGGAACTCCGATCTGTTCAGTCATGGCTGGAAATGAAGTTGCTTCACATGATCATAACCATCCGCTATTTTTGCAACCCTCAGATGCTCCTGGACGTGTTCTCATACTGCTCAAACTCACAGGGCCATAAAATTATGCACTGTGGAGCAGAGTGATGAAATTGGCACTCTAGGGAAAGAGTAAGCTAGGGTTTGTAGTCGGAACATGTGTAAAGAGCACATATAGAGGCGAATTGGAAGAGTAATAGGAAAAATTTAATACAATAGTTTTGTCGTGGATCAGGAGTACTATATCAAATGAGCTTATGCCAAGTATTGTCTATGCTTCAAATACGAGAAAGATATGGAGTGATTTCCAGGAGAGGGTTGATAGATTAGATCTAACTAGAATTTATCATCTTTGGACAGCTATAGCAACATTGAAACAAGGTACTGATTCTGTAACTTCGTATTTATCCAAAATGAAGGATTTATGGGATGAGTTAGATGTGTTAGTGCCCCTGTCTGTGTGACTGTGAGGAGGCTAGACCTTCAATTGAACATTTAAGATCACAACGTGTACTACAATTTCCAATGGGATTAAATGAAACTTTCAGTAACATAAGGAGTGTGTACTAGCAAAGAGACCTGTTGTGACTATTAATGAAGCCTATGTAATAGTTACTTAGGAAGAAAGCCAACGAGCCCTAGGAGTGATTGATACAAATAAGGAACCACTCTCTATGTTAGCAGGAAAAGATCAAGATTTTAGAGGTAAAAGGCTGGGAATCATTTATGAGCATTGTGGCTACAAAGCTCACCTTAAGGAGAATTGTTTTAAGATAATTGCGACCCAGCTGATTTCAAAAGCAAGAGGAATACTTAGACCAGAGGAGAAAAAGGTCTATAGCAACAATCTGAATGTCAACAATGAGGAAAATAAGATATCAGCTATTCAGGTGCAGGGAATGGACAGTTCTTCACTGAAGAACAATACAAGCAGCTCGTTCAACTCTTGACAAAACCAGCAACACCAGAATGTTGTACTAACATGACAGGTATGTGTGATTTTGATTGGGTAATAGATACAAGAGCAACTCATCATGTAATATATACTACAGAGTTTTTGAGTAATATGAGAAGAAATGATGATCAAGGAAGGAGTGGGTGCAATTGCCAACAGGAAATAAGGCACAAATAACTCAAACTGGGGAAACATCTATACCGGGAAATACGACAGTTAAAAATATCTTATATGCACCAGAATTTTTAAATTCAATTTGTTGTCTGTGTCAAATATTATCAAGGATCTTAGTTGCTCAGCCACATTCTTTCCTGATTTCTGTATGTTTTAAAATCTTTACGGTGGCAGATAAATGGGATTGGTAGAGAACACAATGGACTATACTTGGTGAAGGATGATATAAAATTAGTTGTAGCAGGTTTCTTGGGGAATAAAGGATCTGAAAGTAAACTCTGGAATCAAATATTAGGCCATGTATCTCTAAAGTAAATGCAGTATATCCCAGAGTTGAGGAATAAAGTAGACATGCAGGTGCAAGAAAACTGTAATGGGTGTCCATTAGCTAGGTATTGTAGGTTAAAGTTTCCTTCAACTCATCCACCTGGATGTTTGGGGACCTCATAAAGTGCTCACATATGATAGAAAATACTACTTTGTTACCATTGTGGATGATTACAGTAGATATACCTAGGTATGCCTTGATTCAATCAAAATGTGATGTGCTAGTTGTAATAAAGACCTTCCTTGCTACGATAAAGAACCAGTTTGGTGTTACTATGAAAGTGTTGAGTTCTGACAGTGGTAGTGAATTTTTTATAATTCTCAATGATGAGTTGCTAGAATCTATAAGAATTATACATAAAAGTATACACCTCAGCATAATGGCACAGTAGAGAGGAAACATTGACATATCCTAGAAGTTACAAGGGCACTAATACTTCAGAGATCAGTGCTAATGAAATTCTGGGGTGATTGTGTGAGGAAAATATCATACTTGATTAATAAACTATCCACAAGAGTGTTAAAAGGGAAATGTCCATATGAAATGCTGCATAACAAACCAGCAAATATAGAGCACCTAAGGGCTTGGTTGTTTGTGTTTTGCAAGCAACTTACCAGGTGGTGACAAATTTAGTCCAAGAGTAGGAAAGTCAGTACTTATAGGATACTCTGAGACATAGAAGGGATACAAATTATTTGATTGAAATGCTAGAAAAGTGTTCATCAATAGAGATGTGTCATTTAAAGAACAAGTGTTCCCTTTCAAGGAAGGAACTCAAATCATTGAAGGTTGGTTTCCATGTGATTCTTCACTGAAGGTTTGTCCAGATCACCGCTCAGTAATCAGACTCCTCCACAGCACATGGTAAATAGGCACCAGTCATGGAACCAACAGCTGCAGCAGACACTCAAACACTGGATTCAATTGAAGATTTAGTGGATTTTGTTGACACTATTGATCCCATAGATACCATTGAAGTGCATTCAAACAAAGATCCAACTCCAGACAAGTCATTGACTGAACATGTGGCTATTGAAACAGCTGGTGTCAGAAAATCTAGCAGGACTACTAGGCCCTCCATATGGCTGAAAGATTATGTTACAAGCTTAAACACTCAAAACCATCCTCATTGCATTTCCAACAGTATCTCATATTCTCATTTGCCAACACATTACAAAACTTACTTGGGAATGTTCTCTATAGTAGTTGAACCAAAGAACTTTAAAGAAGCATGTCAGGACTTAAATATGGTAGAAGCTGTGGCACAAGAGATCAAGGACCTTGAAGAAAATGCAACATAAAGCATTGTTGATTTTCCTGTAGGAAGGGGGGCTATATGATCCAAATGGGTGTTTAAGATAAAGTATAGAGCAAATGGGGATATACAAGGGTACGAGTCTAGATTAGTAGCAAAGGGTTATACACATCAAGAAGGATTGGACTATCATGAGAAATTTTCTCCACTTGCAAAAATTGTTACTGTTAGAACAGTCATTAGCATAATAGTATCTAAAGGATGGGATCATTTTCAAATGGATGTGAATTATGCTTTCTTACAAGAAGATCTATATGAAGATGTCTACATGGAACTGCCACAAGGTTTCGAGAAACTGGGGGAGTATAAGGTCTGGAAACTACTTAAATCACTATATGGTCTTAAGCAGGCTTCTAGACAATGGAATATCAAGTTGGCTGAAGCTTTGGTGAAGGCAGGATATCATCAGAGTGCTTCTGATGATTCACTCTTCACTAAGAACACACCATTAGACATTGTTGTTATCGTAGTATATGTAGATGACTTGCTCATTAGTGGAAGTAGTGCATAGCTTATAAAAGAAACCAAGCAGACATTACAGAAATCTTTTAAGGTTAAGTACCTAGGGGAGTTAAAAGTACTTTCTTGGCATTGTAGTTTTGAGGTCAACGAAGGGGATCTTGATTACATAAAGAAAATATGCACTCCAGTTAGTATGACAAGTTGGACTTGCAGGAGCTAAGTCTATCTCTACTTCAATAGAGCCCAATCAGAAGTTGAAAACTATTGAGTATGACAAATATGTAGGGGTAAATAAAGATGCAAAACTTGAGGTCATAGGGAGTTATCAAAAATTGATTGGTAAACTACTTTACTTGACTATTACCAGACAAATCTTAAGTTTTGCTGTGCAAGTTCTCACTCAGTTTATGCAGCAACTAAAGCAATCTCACTAGGAAGCAATACTGAGAGTAGTTGGATATTTAAGGCAGCACCAGACTTTGGAATTCTACTTGAAGTACGACCTATTAATACATTGTCTACATATTGTAATTCCGATTGTGCTTCTTGTCGTAATACTAGGAGATCTGTACAGGGTATGTCATCAAACTTGGGAATTCTTTTCTCTCATGGAAGTCCAAGAAGCAACAGACTGTCAGTCGAAGCTCTATAGAAGCTGAGTACATGAGGTTCGCAGCAACTGCTGCAGAAGTCACATGGTTCCTAGGATTGCTTAAGGAACTACAGGTTCAGGTTCAGTGCCAGTGTCAGTGCATTGTTATAGTAAAACAGCTCTACATATAGCTTCTAATCCTATATTCTGTGAACGAACTAAACTTATTGAGATCGATTATCACTTTATGATAGAGAAGATCAAGAATGGACAGTTGGCACCACAATACATTTCCACCAATTTGCAGTTAGCTGATCTTATGACCAAATAACTAGGATCTTCTCAGCATCATTTTATTTTTTCCAATTTTGGGGTCCAGAATGTGTTTCAATCCCCATCTTGAAGGGGAGTATTGTTATGTGAGCTAGAAGTGCACGAAGTAGCTACTTAAGGGACTAAAGTATAAATCTTGTCTTAGTGGCTAAGAGGCAGTTATTACTGTATAAGAGGGGACCACCTCTTTGTAATGAGCTAATAAAGCTCTTCTTAAAAAACGACCTCTGTATCTCTTAATTTCTCTCTTCTTCTTCTTCTTCTTCTTCTTCTTCTTCTTCTTCTTCTTCTTCTTCTTGTTCTTCTTGTTCTTCTTGTTCTTCTTCTTCTTCTTCTTCTTCTTCTTCTTCTTCTTTTTCCATCATTTCTGTAGCATGTGCGAATTCCTTCTCAATCAGTATAGATTGCATCAGTGAGTTTCATTTGGGATGGTCTAAGGCTTAATCAGGGTGTTTAATTTAAACTTAGGGAATAAAGACAAGTGCAATGGAGGTTCTGAGTGTTGAAGAAGACAATCCCCGTTGAAACAATGACCCCATTATTCATAGTTCAAGGGCAAATTTGGACTATTTTGCATAGTTCAAAGGAAAATATATAATTTTCCCCTTTTAAAAAAAAGACTCATATGTTGAAGCACTTATGTAGTTACTTATTAAGGCCAAATCTAACCCATTTTAACAACGACAAATCATGTAAATCTGTCCCCAATTATTAATGATGGATTAATCTTTACAATTTCACAAAATTTAAAGAAAAAATTAATCTTTTCCCCTACAACAATAATAACAATAATAAATCTAGTGTAATATTATAAGTGATGTTTGTTTGACCAAAAAGTGAAAAAAATATTGTTAAACTAATTAGATAAGAAGATAAAGAGCAAATATTAGTAAAAAATAATAATTTCTAGATCTGAAATAAGTTTTTGCGGATAACGTGGGATTGCGTTAAAATAGATTTAATGCAATGTATATTAAATGACACTGTTATGAATGAGGGGAGACTAATGATAAGAAATAAATACATTAAATGGAACTAAATATAAATAGAGAGAATAATTCATCAAATATTGAATGAGGTGGACGATTCCTCTCTCTGACAATGATGTAAGACAATCGGATCTAATGCGAGAAAGGTAAAATAAACAGTAAATCGAATATCTTTGGAAGGGAAAAGTTTGTATTTTACTAAAGAATCAACCTATCAACAGAGTTCTTATCATATAGAATATTACATACCCCTTTTCTTCTCTCTACCTTTGTATTTTTATAGGGCATGCCCCTAACCTAACCTAAAGTACAGGTACCTTGAATATTCTCCTAAACATCCTATCATAAAACCAGCCGTTACTGTTGGCCTGAACATTTGACTTTGGCCCTCATTAATAGTTCGCCAGTAAGTTCCTTTAATCTTTTGGATGACCTCAGCCTAATCACCTCATAGTAATTTATCCTTGTTTCGGGGTTCCCTTAGCAAGATTTTGACCTATACATTTAGTCCATCTGTCTGTCGAGGTTGTTTTTGGAAGAGCTCGATCGGCGGACTTTGCTAGTTACAACTTGAGCAAGTCGGGCATATAGGTCGAGTAGTAACATTTTTACGGCAAGGTGACGATGTGGCACTTTCAGATCCACATCCGACCATTACGACGGTTTGAAATGACATGATAATGTCATGTGTCATTAAGGCACATGTGACCGATGAATTACGTTGTTTCCCGTGCTCCTTCCGTTTCCAAATTAATGTGGTGGCTCTTTGCATCCTCGATTAGGGTCCTGTATACTTACAAATTGCAATGGGAATTCCCCATTTGGTTTGTTGCATGTTTAAGCATTTGCATCTTCAAGATTTCCCTTCTTCTCCTTAGAGCTCCTGCATCCCTATTTCCCCCTTCTTTTAGCACTCTTTGCCATTATCACCCCTTTTATATTCACAATTCCTCCCCATATACCTGATAATAGATGGCTAGTGAATCTTCTAACCTTGAGGAAACTTCTGATACGATTCCGTTAACAGTGGACATGCCTTATCATGACGATGGAGAAGCAGTTGTTGTAGAGGACGAGAGCTTCCCCACTGTGGATGAAATAATTCCATGCTCAGAGAGGGCCAGGTCAAACTTCTCAAAGCGTCCTGATGATGATCCTGAGCTTGTTGTCTCTAAGATAGATATGGCGGCCTTTGTCGAACTTTGAGCTAAATTTCGAATTCCTGACCATATTGACCTTATCCTGGCCGGTGATGATGTAGTACAAACTCATCGCCTGGGCTACTGTGCATTCTATGTGTATCCATTCATCATGGGTTATTCGCTTCCTCTTCCTTTATTGGCGGAGGATTTCTGCCGTTATTATGGCGTCTATCCGGCCTAACTCTCCTCGTATATCTGTAAACTTTTCCTTATGTTGATAAAGTTTGCAGAGTTGGACAACAACGGGATCTCCATCCGCCATTTACTTCACCTCCTTGCCCCAATTATAGGAGTACGATGATACACCTCTGCCACTAGGGGACCAATGTATTGGTGGTAAAGATGGATGATATGACAAATCGTAGGTTTTGGTTTAATTTCGCCTACATTAAGATGGAACACATGGTGGAGAACACCAACGGATTTCCCGAGCAGTGGAACTTCGCTTGTAAGTGCTTTTGTTAAATCGATTGTTTGTTGTTTCTCTTCGGTGACTTAATCGTTATTCCTTCTTTTATGTTGCTGAGACGGAGCCTCCTACATTAGTCACTGACATCACGGGGGGAATCCGTGAGTGGTTGCAGTTTAATAAGAAGTTTGGACGTAAACCTTCTCCGACCAGTGAGTCAACTCATTCCAAATTTTAGTTGCTTCAATCTTCACACAATCTTCATTCTTACTTCATTGCCGTTCTTCGTTGATAGGTCAGAGGGCTCCAAGTAGGGCGAGGGATCCAACTCCTACTTTTCGTCAGTCGGGTGCCTCGACTGGGTCTCTGCTTGATGAAACTATAGGCTAGTTCATTCAGATTGTTGTTTCTTCTAGGACAATAGCCCCGCGTAGGCCTTCCCGTCGACTAGATTCCCCATTAGCGGAGACTCCAACTTCTTCAATATTGCATTTAGTGACTAGTTGTCGCCGAGCGAGGAAGAAGAGGTTTCGCTAAAAATATGGAGAGTAGAGTTGGCATCGTGGTAATAGTGAAAGACGAGCCAATGGGGGGCGATCCTGAGCAGACCACCATCGTACCTGAGAGCGGCGTAGATTTGGTTGAAAGACTACGCCTCCTTCAGATGTGGAGATGCCTTCCTTTCTAGAGGTCGCCGTGGAAGAAGGAGGGCGTTTAGAGGCATATGAGATCATTCCAAGGGGTTATCCTTCATCTCAGAGCGGGCCGGCATAAATTCATCTGTTGAAAAGAGGGTGACAAATGTCATCATAGATGGCGATGAGTCTGGTTCTTATGTCGACCCCGAAAAGATATAGGTTCGATGAGGGGTTGACTCGGGTAGAGGTGAGAACAGAGGGATCTACTTAAGCAATCATCATTCTCTTGGACTGCAACTTGAAGATGAACACAAAGAGAATAGTTCCTTCTTTGCTTCCTTTTTGCACTAGCGTCGAGATCAGGACCTTATAGAAGTTCATGGATGTTGATCTGTCGTTGGGAATATCCGAAATGGCTTTGAGAGTAAGTTTTTGACTTTTCAAGTTTTTGTACCTTTTCCTCCTTTCCTTTTCATTGTTTGTTTTTGCTTACTTTCTATTTTTTGTCTGTTCATCATAACTCTATTTTGGATATTGAGTGCGCCCACTGAGAAGAGAAGAAGAGGTCTTTGTTCAAAAGGATACAGTCTAAGTATAAAGAGCATCATACCAAGCATCGTGAGTTATGCCGACAATTCGGTGTGGATGTAGATTCCAATCTCTCAGGGATGAGCTAAAGCAGAAGGAAAATAAGCTTGTAAGAGTCATCCGTAGATGTAGCGAGCTCGAGGGAGCACTAGGGCCAAGGATGACGAGCTCGAGGTGACTAGGGGGTTGTGGTCGAGTGCGTTAATCTTTAATCTCAAGCAGCATCCCTGCGGGTTGAGCTTGAGCAGAGTTCCACCAGGGCTAATGACTCGAGTGATCCATAGACTGGAAAGAAGATAGAGTTAGAGAGGGTCGAGGAGGCTGGGATGATAGCTTTAGTAAGGCTGGCAGCATAGGATTAGGTCATCTTCTTCCTCATATCTAAACGAGAGAGTGAAGCAAAAAATGTCGTGCTTAGGAAGGCACGGCTTGATGAGCGAATTGGGGGGAGGGGCTAGAGAGATAGGTTTCAAGCCTTAGTGATCAACTTTCCGCTTTTGATGTCGAGAAGGCGCAACTATTGGCCGGGCCATCCTCCTCTCATACTTTTGCTTTTCTCGACGTTCTGCGGCACTTATACGAGATTTGGATCCACGCTGAGGCTCGGCTGGACATTTTTAAGAATATGATGATAGCAAGGAAGTTTCCTGAGGCCGATTTTGAGGATGCTTGTGTTAAGGCGCGTTCAACTAGGATTGCTTGTTGTTATGACCAGCTACTCCGGGGACCGGCTAGGGCGAGGAGGAAGAAGATTGGATGAGCTTGATCAGGAAACTTGGTATGAAGATGAATATCGTCAAGGCGATGGCGGAGACGGCGTTGTTAGGTCAGGTGGTGAATAGTTTCTTTTTTCTTTGTTTGTAATTGTGTATATTTTGTGGGCATCTATTTAGCCCTTGTAAAGGATATGTTCTTTTATGAAGTGTTGTGTTTATTGTTTGACTTTGAATCTTGTTTGGTTGTGTTTCTATTGTTGGTTGCTTTTAGTCGTAATTATCTCAATTTTATCCATAGCCGAGCTGGGGTTGTTAATATTGAACGAAGTTGATTGCAAGTTAATTCGAGCAAGGTCAAATTTGAGTTAATTCGAGATGAATTAATTCAAGCGAGATCGAATGAGTAATTTCGAGCGAGGTTGAATGTCACTTAAATTCATTCGAACTAGGTTAAATGTGAGATAATTTGAACGAGGTCGAATAAATTAATTTGAGCGAGGTAGAATGTCACTTTGAATAATTTGAACAAGGTCGAATGTGAGTTAATTCGAGAAAGATCGAACAGTTAATTCAAGCAATGTAAAATGTCACTTTGATAAATCTGAACAAGGTCAAACATGGGTTAATTTGAGCGAGGTTGAATGTCACTTTAATTCATTCGAAAAAGGTCGAACATGAGTTAATTCGAGCGAGGTCGAATATCACTTAAATTAATTAAACAAGGTCGAATGTGAGTTAATTCGAGAGAAGTAGAATGTCACTTTAATTAATTCGAACAAGTTCGACTATGAGGTAATTTGAGTGAGCTCGAATAAGTTAATTTAGCAAGGTTTAATGTCACTTTGATTGATTTGAACAAGGTTGAATGTAAGTTGCATTGTTGCTTCATTGGACGTAAGCGGATTTCATGTACGCTTGATTTGCCTCTATAATCTTGGAGAAATTTACATGTTTTTAAGACCACCATTCCAGTCCTAGTCGAATATCCCAGGTTAGCATTCCAGTCCCTTCTTTGGGCAATTTATAGAAGTATTGAGATGTCGGGCAATTAACATATCGGTCTGTACCTTCAATGTATTGTGACTTGAGATGTTCTCCTTGCTGCCTCGTTAAAAACCTTCCCGAGAAAACCATTTGGAACAAAGCTGAAGTGAGGGAACAAGAGTATTACTCAGAGAAAATTTTCCTTGGAAGTTAAAGTACTTGAGGTAGCAATATTCCAGTTGTTTGGAAGTAGTTTTCCTTCCATTGTTTCAAGTATGAACGACCATTTGCTTGCTACCATCGTAATTTTGTATGGGCCATCCCAATTAGTCCCTAGTTTTCCTTTTCGTGGGTCCTTGCTTGCCTGTGTTTTGGCTTTGAGTACGTAATCCCCTACTTTGAGTTGTCAGACCCTAGCTTTTTTGTTTTAGTATGGATCTGCTTATTGTTTCTGAGTGACCATCATTATGAAAGCCATATCTCTTCATTCTTCGACCTCATTCTTGCCTCCTGCTCTCTTTATTAGCCGGCCCACTCTCGTGTAAGTACCTCAGACTTGCATCTTCAACCTCGACCGACATTAATACATCGGTCCCATAGACTAGTGAGTATGGTGTTTCTCTTATGCTTATTTTTTATGTTGTGTTCTATGACCATATCACTTCCGGTAGCAACTCCTCCACAATCCCTTGGCGTTCTCAAGATTCTTCTTCATGATGTTCAATATTGACTTGTTAGAGGACTCCGTCTGTATTTTTCCCATGGTATGATATCGCGTGGTGAGTATTCCTTTGATGTGACATTCTTTGAAGAACTCAGTGATCTTTTTTTGAATTGGTATCTTATTCATAACTGATTTCTATGGGGCGGCCAAAGCGACATACAATATTCCTTCATATGAAGGTGATTACTTCTTGCTTGCGTATTTGGGCAAAAGCACATGCTTCCACACACTTCGAAAAATAGTAGTTAATAAAATAAATCGTACATTACCTCATCCTGTTGGGAGGGGGCTGACATGTTCATCCCTCATTTGATGAAAGGCCAAGGCATGGTGACTGAATGGAGTCGCTTGGCTACTTGATGAATCATGGGGGCATAGCCTTGGAATTGTTCGCATTTTTTCACGAGTTGGTAGCCTCTTTATTTATTGTGCACTAGTAGTAGCACGCTCATATGAGGCATCTGACTACGGCAGATTTCCGGTATGGGCTCCGCAATGCCGTCGTGGACCTTCTCCAGAACACGTAGTGTCATGTTTGGGACTAATCATTTCGTTAAGGGCAGCGCTATAGCTTCTCTTGTACAAGTCATGTTAATGATTCTATACCTAGCCGTCTACATTAAAAGCTTTTTGGCTTATCTTTTGTTATCTAGGGAGCATGACATCCTGCAAATATGTGACAGTACGGTTACGCCTGTTTCAAGTTAGGTTTATAATTCATACCTGAATTTAATCGATCGATGAGTGGAGGAGAGTAACTAAGTTCGTTCCTCCAGTTATGCTTTTAGTGGCTGATGCTAATTTGACGAGGCCATGTGCTTCGATATTCTGGGCTCGAGGGATTTGGTTGAGATGACATTAATCAAACTTGGGTAATAATTTGCAGATCTCAGCCTGGTATTTTGCATTCTTTGTTCCTTGATTCGGAAAGTACTTGTGACTTGATGGACGACAAGTTGATAGTCGCAGAGTAGGATGACCCGCTTAGATCCGTACTTGAGTGCTAACTTTAGTCCTGCAATCATTGCCTTATAATCGGCCTCATTAATAGTCATAACAGGGAATCTTATGGACTACCGAATTATTTCTCATGGCGGGACCTCAAGCATGAGTCCCAGTCTCAATCCCGACTCATTAGAGGCATTGTCAGCATACAATGCCCATAGGTCATGTATTCTAGGGGACGTAACGGAAACTTCCTTTTTGACGTCAGGCATTATTTTTATGCTGAAGTCGGTGACGATATTGGTGACTACTTATGATTTTATCAATGTTCCCAACTTATAGGTTATATCGTGTTCACTCAATTCTCTGGCCCATTTAGCCAATCTGCCCGATAACTCGTGTTTGTGCAGAATACTCCTCAGGGGAAAGGTCGTGACCACCGAGATAGGGTGGCACTAGAAATGTGGTCTAAGCTTCTATGAAGCTACAACCAATGCCATGGCTAGCTTCTCAAGGTAGGGTTACCTCGTTTTGGTGTCAACTAGAGTTTAGCTAATATAATAAATGGGGGATTGCGTACATTTGTTTTTCTTGACCTGGACCACGCTTACGGCCACATTAGACACAACTAGGTAAATGAGGATATGCTCACTAGGTTCTGCCTTGGCGAGTAGTGGGAGTGAAGTACACTTTTAATTCCTTCAAGGCTTCAAGGCGTTCAAAATTCCATAGGAGGATGCTGTCTTTCTTGAGGGCGTCAAAAAAAATTATTTCACCTATCGGAAGATTATGAGATTAACCTCGACATGGAAGATATGTGGCCGATAAGATTTTGTACCTGTTTCTTACTAGTTAGGTTCTCCGATATTCCTTCTATAGCTTTGATTTGGTTTGGGTTGACCTCGATGCCCCATTTTGATACTAAGAAGCCGAGGTCACTTTGAATGCACACTTATCGGGGTTTAATTTCATACCATATAGTCTGAGTATGTCGAAGGCCTCTTTCAAGTGGTCGATGTGATCCTTCTTCCTTTTCGATTTGACCTACATGTCGTTGATGTAGACATCCATGATTTTTCCGAGCTGGTCTACAAACATTTTTTCCACCAACCTCTGGTACACCGCCCCAGCATTTTTCAGTTCGAAAAGCATTACTATGTAGTAGTGCACCCCTTAATGAGTGGTGAAGGTGGTCTTCTCCTGGTGTTTCTCTTAAATGAGTATTTGATTATAGCCCGAGTATGCATCTAGGAAGCTGAGGAGCTCATTCTAGATCGTCGTGTCCATGTTGTTTGAGAAAAGGAAGGGGAAATGAATCTTTTGTTATGCATTTTTGAGGTCCGTGAAGTCCACGCACATCCTCCGCATCCCGTTCTTATTTTTCAATGACCACGTAGCTACCCATTAAGTATATTTTGACTTCCAGATGAAGCCATTTTCCAACAACTTCTCTACCTCTTCGAGAACTGTGTCGTTTATAGCAGCATTGAAATTTTGTCTGATTTGTCTCACCGTGGGGTGGAATGGGTTGACGTTCAACTTATGAATTGCTATCTCTTTTGGGATACTTGGCATATCTGCCTAGGAAAAAGCAAATAGGTCTATATTATTTATTAAGAATTGATGGAATTTACTGGCTCTTGGAACTTGTGGACAATGAAAGCTTTCTTGTTGCACTTGTTATCATTTAGTTGGATAGGGTCGAGATCCTCTATGGTTGATCTTGCGGCTTCTATTATTTTCGGGTCCTTGATAATGTCTTTCCCTTCATCATCACCTGACCCCAAATTTGTTAATTACTATTTCTCCTCGGTCTTTCCATTAAGATTTTAGGTGTATGTGCAGTCTTGGGCTATGCAGTAATATCCTCGGTCACTCTGTTGCTCTTCTTAGATGCTGAATACCCCCCAAGAGGTCGGAAGATTGATGACTTGATATAAACTGGAGAGGACAGCTTTGATGGAATGTATCCAAGGTCGACCTATGATGGCGTTGTACGTCATATCCTGGGCCATGATGTGGAACATGGTCTCCAAAGTGCCGCCACCCAGGACGGGATGCGTGATTTCTCCAGATTTCCATTCAACTACATTGTAAAACCCTGTCAGTATGATGTAGCGTGACATTATCATATCCTCGAGATTCATTTGTGCGAGAACTCGGGGATAGATAATGCATGCGCCGCTCTATCATCAACCACAATGCGTTTTACATCATTATCTGTATAAAGTGATGACAAGGGCGTCAAAGTGAGGAAAAACTAAATCAAGGGTATCCGACATATCGAAGATGATACTTTCTTTGAGTTTGTCATACCATTTGTTAGTGATTGACCATTTGAGTTGGTGGGCGGTGGTGAACTTCACGTTGTTGATTGATGCATCATCACCCTTTCCGATGACCATTTGAATAGTTCGATCTGGGAAAGGTGGTTTCGGTGGTCGTTCGTGTTGTTCACGTCCTCGGGTTAAGTTGGCTCTCCCTCGGTCGCTCATGAGCTCTTTCAAGTGCCCTTGGTGAAGCATATTCACGGCCTCTTGTCTTAGGGGGATACAATCCTCGAATTTTTGACCCTCCTCCTGGTGGAATTCGCAGAGGGAATTTGACTTTCTAGTTCTCGGATCGGACCGCATTTTCTGCAACCACTTCATTTTTTGGCCGAGCTTCTCCAATGCGTAGACTATTTCTTAAGGAAAAACATAAAAATTGTGAACAGATAATAAATGGGCCATGCCTCTCTCCCTTCGGTGAGTTCCCATTCGTGGCCTGGATGGGCATTTGTCCTGACGTGAAGGCAACATCATGGTGCCTCTAACGTGAGACTGATGTCTTTCCCGATTAGGTCAAGGTCCCGCTAGATCTACCCTGTTGTCATTTCTTCGATTCTTCCTTGACTTGGCTTGTACCAAAGTTAGTCGTTGGGTCAGCCAATTTAGATCATCTTTATCGGCTCGAACCTCAGCATAATAAGCATTGTATATCTCGACGCAAGTGGTCGGGGATATTTAATGAGGTGGCTCAATAGCTTTCTGATCACCATCGAACAGCTTCTTCGTCCCGTTTTGGAAGGATTCCACGACTATTCCTTCCGATACATTTGGTAAGGTCATCTTTTCTCGGTTCAATCGAGCAAGGAAGTCTCTTAGTCCCACTCTAGGTGATTGTTTGATGGCAAATATGTCATTTGCTCTTGTATCCGCCTTTTTGCTCCGGCATGGGCTGTTATGAACTTGTTGGCCATCTCCATGAATGTTTCAATCGAGAGCGCGTGCAGCTGTGAATGCCAAGTCAAAGCACCCCTAGTGAGGGTTTCTCCGAACTTCTTCAACAAGATGGAGGATAGTTGCTCTTTGGTGAGGTCATTTCCTTTTACTACAATGATGTAATGAGTCATATGATCTTTGGGGTCCATTGTGCCATCGTGAGTTTTTAGGTATAGTGACATTTTGAAGGTTTTGCGTATAGCGTGTGGTGCAGCTTTCCCGATATATGGCTGTTCAACGAATCGATCGGCATCCCTTTTTGGTAGGAGTTTTGGGGGCATTTAGTATTTTGTCTATCCTTTCTTGATTCACTTTCATTCGTTCGCGGAGTGTTTTGTTCTCGTTCTTCATCTCCTCCATTTTCTTCAGAATGGTTTTGAGGATGTTGTTACCTGCCCCACTAATATCGTGAGTAGTACCTGTATGGGAGGGGCGTGATGCTCGTCTGCTGCTGATGCAATGCAAATGTTATGTCTTCTGTATTCAGCCTTTGACCAGTCTAGCTAGTTAGCGTGTTTATTAACCACACCTCGAGCAGATATTTCAATGCAGGTAGTTCCACTTCTATTATGGATGTAGAGGCCTCTTTACGGTGTGAGGTCATGATACTTCCGTGAAGAGGGAGTAAGTTGTTTTGCTTGGGAGAGGTATTTTGTGTTGCGTCTTCACCCTCCATTTCATCGACTTCGTTGATGGTGTAATGGAGATTGGTGGTGAGGTCGGCTATTGCTTTCCTCTTTTCCTCTCTGTTGCCTGCCATGTTAGATTTGTGCACATAAGGAGGTGTATGGTTTTTTCTTGTTTTTTTACCTAGAAGAAACTAATATTTAACTAGAAAATTCCCATAAATGGCCCCAAATTGTTTGATCAAAAAGTATAAACCTTTTGTTAAACTAATTAAATAAAAAGATAACGAGTAAATCCTAGTTAAAGATAATAATTTCTAGATCTCAAATAAGCTTATGTGGATAACGTGGGATTATGTTAAAACACATTTGATGCGATGTATATTAAATGACATGGTTATGAATGAAGGGAGAATAATGATAAGACATAAATATATTAAATGGCACTAAATGTAAATCGAGAGAATGATTTACCCAATATTGAATGAGATGAATGATTCCTCTCGCTGATAGTGATGTAAGACAAATGAATATGAGAATGTAGAAAGCTTTCTCAGATCTAATGCGAGAAAGGTGAAATAAATAGCAAATTGAATCTCTTTGGAAGGTAATGTTTGAATTTTACTAGAGAGTCAACTTTTCAAGAGAGTTCTTATCATTTAGAATATTACATACATCTTTTCTTCTCTCTACCTTTCTATTTATATGGTACATTCCCCTAACCTAACCTAAAGTACAGGTACAAAGAATATTTAATGGAATATTCTCCTAAACATCTTATCACAAAACTAGCCGCTATTGTTGGCCCTAACATTCGACTTCGACCCTGATTAACTGCTCACCAGTAAGTTCCTTTAATCCTATGCACAACCTCGGCCTAATCGCCTCTTAGTAATTTATCCTTGTGTCAGGTTCCCTTAGTCAGATTTTTACCCATACAATGTGAAGTATTGAGATTTTGATGATTAATAAAGTTTGTTCTAAGGAAATGTTCGAAGAACCAGGTCCTCAACGTAGTTTCTTAACTACTCTTAGAACCGGCTCATCAGAGTGAAGGACCAACTCCGCATGGTTGATGATTGTGCATCTTTGCAATACTGTAACTTTTTCTCAAAGTTACCCAGGCCCGAGTTTGTTGGAAGAAGTCTGTGTCACATGATAAGGGTTGTTTCCCTAAGAAGATATACATAAATAAGTGAGAGATAAGAGTACCAAGACTGGTGGATTCCTTGGAATAGTAGTAGTCATATCAAATGAGAAGTTAACTATGCGTAGGACTCTTAGAAGATCTTGGAGTCCAAGCATTTAAATATCATCCATCTAGACTGCTGAATATATCCTTTGACACATGAACTGAAGAACTACATTTTACATACTCTAGTCGAGTACTAGTGTGGTATTCTTCTTGACTCACTCTAGTGAATGTAGGACATCGAGTTGTAATCAAACTATCACAAACAATGAGTGAGTTGGAGTGAGTGTTTTCTCTACATGTTAGAGTAACTTGTCAATGAAATAGTTGTTATAGGAGTATTGGGGAGTAATTTTGAAACACGATAGGTGTCCAAGAACTATTAAAAAAAATCAAGAAATGTGTGGAAGCTAAAAGAAAATAATAAAACAAAAAAGGTAGAAATTAAAGATAAATTGAATTCAAGAAATTTATTCTTGAAGATTAATCCTAACAACAACAATAAGTTAACGAAGAACTAATCGCCTTTGGTAGAGGTTTAAAACAAGAGATAGATTGTGAAATCCGACACTTTAGAATAACAAGAATAACAATAAGCCTAAACCTATCACCTATCTTTAATACCTAGAAGTAATCTAAGATTTTGAATAATTTGTCTTACCCCCTTAAGTTCAATCTTGAAGGTTTAAGAATAAATCAAAGAGTTGCCACACACGAGAATGCAAGAAAAATCTCACAATTTTTATTAATAATAGTCTAAATAATCCATGTCTAAAAACAAAGAAGACACCACTTTATATAAAGAGGGGTTCACGAAATTGTACCCAAAAAATAATAAAATAAAGTCCTAAACTACTTTGGACAAGAAGTCCAACTACTTTAGTAAAAGGAAAATACTAGGAAGCGAAAACCAAGTCCTAAACCTATCTTGGATATAATTTTGAAAATTTTGAAGGAAATTTGACAACTTGGCACCAGCTTGCACTCAAAATCTAGCACGACTATGGTACCCTTCTTGTACATCAGTTAAGTCCTTTTTATTCTATAAATCGCGACATTATGTGGGACTTCATGAGACGAAAGTTTGGATACATTTTAGGTGCTAAATTGGTCCCATGATGGCTTGATTTTGGACCTTCTTCAAATGATTTTTCTTGGGATCTAATCCACCTATTATTGGACATGAATTTAGGCCATAAAATTATTATAATACCTAAATAACTCATATCCTTTATCCTTATACTCTTCCTCCCAACTAACAACTTCTTTGATCGCTCCTGAACTCCAATGGTCTCGTTTTGCATCTTTTTAGCTTGAGATCTTGTTAAAGGCCCTCATTGAGATTCCAAAGATTTATCCTTGTCCTTGAGTAGATTTAAACTTCCTTACTTTCATTCCCCTCTTCCTGAAGAAAATTCATCCTTGAATTTCGACCTTGCAAGAAAAGCAAGAAATGCACTACTAAATGACATCCACTAATCTGAAAAATGGTAAGAATAAAACAAGTGACCATTTTGGTTCATTGTTCTAGTGGATTTGTAGTCAAAATCCTACGCTGAAGATCGTGGTTTTTTCACCTTTTGAGCCAGGTGATTTTCCACATAAAATTATTATTTTTACTTTACTGCTTATTTTACTTAATGTCTAAGGAGAACGGTAAAGAACCAAGTTTTTTAGTAATTTATAAGTGCAATTAAACTAATAATTTGTATCAAAGCGATTTCTCTCACACATATGGCTAACACCTAGAGAGATCTTGGAAGAAAAATGAGTGCTCCACCCAGAATTAATCAAGGACAATCAACTACCAAACCACCTTTGTTTAGCGAAAAAATTACAGTTGGTGGAAAGCAAGAACGGAAGATTTTCTGATAGCTGAAGACTATTAACTATGGACCATAGTGAACCAAGGTCCATTAATTCTTACTAAACAAAATGCGCAAAATGACTGATTCTAAGGACCCCTCTAAATTTGTGGCAACAGATTTCAGAATAATGGAGAAGAATGCAAAGGCTAAAAAAATCATTATTTGTAGATTTGGTCCTGATGAGTACAATAGAATACACGCTTGCTCTAATGCAAAAGATATCTAGGATGCACTCCAAAATGCTCATGAAAAAACAAACCAAGTGAAGAGATCAAGGATAGAATTCCATATAAGAAATTATGAGCTCTTTTTCATGAATGAGTCTAAGCCCATCCAGGAGATGATGACTAGGTTTACCATAATAACTAATGAATTGAAGTCACTTGGAAAGGTGTTCATCTCAGAAAAGTTGGTTAGCAATTTTCTAATCCTTTCGGATTCATGGGAATCAAAACTCACAACTATTTAGGAAGCTAATGAGCTGGAAAAAATCTCACTTGAGGAGTTGGTTGGAAACAAAAAGACTCATGAAATGAGAAAGATAGAACGGTGTAACGAAGAACCAAATAGGGATAAGGCCTTGGTTCTTAAAGGGTCCGAGGAAGATGAATCTGATAGTGATGATCCTTACCAAACAATGCTTGCTAAGTTCAAGAAGTTCATGAAGAACTCTAAAAATGCATCTAGGAGAGAAACCAGTGGTAACCCTAAGTAGATCAACAAAGCTAATTATGATGGGTACTACAAGTGAATAAAGCTTAGAGCACATGGACAAGGACTGCACAATGTGGGTAATTGAGTGGAGGAAAGAACGAGCTAAAAAGAGAAACCAGAGAAGATGAGAGAAAAGGGTTCCACAATAGGAAACATTATAGGTAAAGGATTCACTTAAGCAATAAAATAGGCCTATCTAGTAGCACATGAGGACAATGGAAGTGATGAAGATGAAGAAAATGAGGATGAAGCCATTAGTCTCTATGTTGTAATTGATGAACATCAGGCAATAAAAATAGAACCCCCAGTACAACTTGGAATGCACATTGGAAGACCTCCTCCATTTGATGAACGTCGCTATGATGAATGGATGATACGTATGGAAACGTTCCTTCAGGCCACTAACTTTGACCTATGGGTAATTCTCACTCATTGACTAATCAGCCCTGCAAAAATGGATTGTGAAGGTAACAAGTATAACAAGAGAGAAAAGGTATATTATGATGAAGATCATCAGCTAATCCGAAAAAATACTAAAGCAAAGGACCTGCTCTATAGAAGTTTGCTAAGAAATGTTCTCTTCAAAGTGTCATGTTTCATCTCTGCCCATGATATATGGAGCAACCTGAAAGCTGATTTACAGATAAAAATATTGAAGTGGAATTGATGGCTATTAAAGAAAGCCAAACATAAGAAGAAGTAATAGGAATGATCTCCATGAGTGATTCAGAACTAAAGATGAAATAAATTAGGTAAATATCTCTAACTTGAAAGAAAACATTCCTCCTATGTCTAAAAATCAACTGATGGCCATGTGATGATGATGAGTGAAATGGAAAAAATGAGTGTTGGAAATGATCAGTTAATAAACAACCTTTCAAGTGTCAAACTTGATCTCGCAGAACTTGAATATGAAAAAGCGGATCTAGAAGGATAGGTCAAAGACCTTAAGAACCAGGTTCTTGAGATCACTTCTAAAAATGAGACGTCACCTGATATACATGGTAAGGGAAAAATGGAGTGATCTCCAGGATAAGCTTGAAAATGAATTTTAAAGGGCTAAAGATGATCTTTGTGATGCTGAAATAGGAATAAAGTCTTGCAAAAAATCTAGTAAAGGCTAATTATGAACTATCTAAACTAAGCAAATGGCTAGATCCTCAGAGGCCTTGAATTTTTCCAATAAAAAATGTTGCACCAACAATCAAAATTAGCTATATAAAACCTGTTCCCAAATTTGATCCAAAGTATATACGAATTTCCGATGAAAAAATATTCACTCATTGTGAAAATGTAGGAAACTTTAGAGATAGTTGTTCTGCTTGAATTCATGCTCAGCTGAAAAACATATTTGCTCTTGCTAAAATTTTTACGAAGGACGAGGAACCAAAATCCAAGCTTTATGTCCATACTAAGTAGATTAAGGTTAACAAGAAAATAGCAATGAATCATCTTCCCTTAGGGTAAAGAAGAGATCTAACTCATACTTTCCAAATAAAAAGTAAGCTTGTCTAAGTTCCCAAGACTAGCTTGTGATTTTTGGTGCAGGCTAAAGTGAGAGGGAAGAATCAAGACTGACCGTTACGCCCTATGTTTTCGCACATAAAAAATGTACCGTAAGAAAACTAATGTAAGACAAAAAATGATATCATCTTTGGAATAAGTTATCATACTACCTCGAATGTTACATATATTGAAGATCATGAACAAAAGGTACAATTGAAAGGATTACAAGCTATGAAATTGAAGAAAATAATGTTTCGTCAAAAGTCCACAAGTTGAGAATGTTATAACATGTACTTTTAGGGTGAGACTGGGGTGCTAAACATCATAAGGAGGTTATGTTATGAGTTAGGCAGTTGTATTATAGTTTTATATTATTTTTTGAAGTTAAGCGACTTGTGGAGCAAAAGTCGATGAAAGTCATCATAAATTACATTCACAAGTTTCACTAAAATTTGGGCCAAATAATAACTACAACTTTCTCCTAGTATTCTTAGAGTTACGGGGTGTTCCACGTATAAAATTGAAGATCTATGAGTTTATTTTCTAACTCAATAAATAGTTTATCAATACGACACCCGAGTAGAGAGATATATGTGTTTTTACGAGACTCTGCTGACTGTTAGGTGGCAAGTATGTGTGTCACCTACTTGCTTAAACGAGAGTCCAAAAAGGGGATAGTTTGGGTCTTCTAAAGAGACCTTTTAAAGTCCTATTTTTTTTCCATATAATACACTGAAAAGAGGGTAAAATAACCAAACCTAAACCCCTGCAAACATCCCCCCAAAAGTTGAACATAGAATCTACACTATCACTAAGCTTGATACTGATGAAGTTATCTTAAAAGGTAAAAAACATAAAAATATTTACAAGATATCCATGATGTATGTTCCTCAAAGTGAGCACACATGATTAAGTGTAGTGGAGGATGATCCACTGTTATGGCATAGAATACTATGCTATTCTTTCTCAACTCAACAAGTTGGCAGCAAAGGACCTGGTTCTTAGCCTGCCAAAAGTTAAGTTCTCCTCATGCAAGGTCGTGATGCCTGTGTTAGAGGGAAGCATGTAAGGTCAGTTTTTAAATTTAAAAAGGTTGTCAAGACCTCCAAACCCCTAGAACTCCTTCACATGAACTTACGTGGACCAATGAGGGTGAAGAACAAAGGAGGTAAGAAGTATGTTTGTGTCATTGTAGATGACTTTTCCATGTATACATGTACTTTATTTTTGGGATCTAAACTTTTGATGTTTTCTATGTGTTTTTCAAAATGATCCAACAACAATTGGGATGTAATGTATTAAGTATAAGAACAGACCATGTAACTGAGTTTGAAAATGCCAAATTACTTTTATTTTGTAACACACATAGCATTGACCTTAATATCTCTGCTCTTACAACTTTTCAATAAAAAGGTGTTGTAGAAAGAAAAGCAAGAAATGCACTACTAAATGACATCCACTAATCTGAAAAATGGTAAGAATAAAACAAGTGACCATTTTGGTTCATTGTTCTAGTGTATTTGTAGTCAAAATCCTACGCTGAAGATTGTGGTTTTTTCACCTTTTGAGCCAGGTGATTTTCCACATAAATTATTATTTTTACTTTACTGCTTATTTTACTTAATGTCTAAGGAGAACAGTAAAGAACCAAGTTTTTTAGTAATTTATAAGTGCAATTAAACTAATAATTTGTATCAAAGCGATTTCTCTCACACATATGGCTAACACATAGAGAGATCTTGGAAGAAAAATGAGTGCTCCACCCAGAATTAATCAAGGACAATCAACTACCAAACCACCTTTGTTTAGCAAAAAATTACAGTTGGTGGAAAGCAAGAACGGAAGATTTTCTGATAGCTGAAGACTATTAACTATGGACCATAGTGAACCAAGGTTTATTAATTCTTACTAAACAAAATGCGCAAAATGACTGATCCTAAGGTCCCCTCTAATTTTGTGGCAACAGATTTTAGAATAATGGAGAAGAATGCAAAGGCTAATAAAATCATTATTTGTAGACTTGGTCCTGATGAGTACAACAGAATACACGCTTGCTCTAATGCAAAAGATATCTAGGATGCACTCCAAAATGCTCATGAAAAAACAAACCAAGTGAAGAGATCAAGGATAGAATTACACATAAGAAATTATGAGCTCTTTTTCATGAATGAGTCTGAGCCCATCCAGGAGATGATGACTAGGTTTACCATAATAACTAATGAATTGAAGTCACTTGGAAAGGTGTTCATCTCAAAAAAAGTTGGTTAGCAATTTTCTAATCCTTTCGGATTCATGGGAATCGAAAGTCACAACTATTTAGGAAGCTAATGAGCTGGAATAAATCTCACTTGAGGAGTTGGTTGGAAACTTAAAGACTCATGAAATGAGAAAGATAGAACGGTGTAAGGAAGAACCAAATAGGGATAAGGCCTTGGTTCTTAAAGGGTCCGAGGAAGATGAATCTGATAGTGATGATCCTTACCTAGCAATGCTTGCTAAGTTCAATAAGTTCATGAAGAACTCTAAAAATGCATCTAGGAGAGAAACCAGTGGTAACCCAAAGTAGATCAACAAAGCTAATTATGATGGGTGCTACAAGTGAATAAAGCTTAGAGCACATGGACAAGGACTGCACAATGTGGGTAATTGAGTGGAGGAAAGAACGAGCTAAAAAGAGAAACCAGAAAAGATGAGAGAAAAGGTTTCCACTATAGGAAAAATTATAGGTAAAGGATTCACTTAAGCAATAAAATAGGCCTATCTAGTAGCACATGAGGACAATGGAAGTGATGAAGATGAAGAAAATGAGGATGAAGCCATTAGTCTCTATGTTGTAATTGATGAACATCAGGCAGTAAAAGTAGAACCCCCAGTACAACTTGGAATGCACATTGGAAGACCTCCTCCATTTGATGAACGTCACTATGATGAATGGAAGATACGTATGGAAACGTTCCTTCAGGCCACTAACTTTGACCTATGGGTAATTCTCACTCATTGACTAATCAGCCCTGCGAAAATGGATTGTGAAGGTAACAAGAATAACAAGAGAGAAAAGGAATATTATGATGAAGATCATCAGCTAATCCGAAAAAATACTAAAGCAAAGGACCTGCTCTATAAAGTTTGCTAAAAAATGTTCTCTTCAAAGTGTCATTTTTCATCTCTGCCCATGATATATGGAGCAACCTGAAAGCTGATATACAGATAAAAACATTGAAGTGGAATTGATGGCTATTGAAGAAAGCCAAACATAAGAAGAAGTAATAGGAATGATCTCCATGAGTGATTCAGAACTAAAGATGAAATAAATTAGGTAAAGATCTCTCACTTGAAAGAAAACATTCCTCCTATGTCTAAAAATCAACTGATGGCCATGTGATGATGATGAGTGAAATGGAAAAAATGAGTGTTGGAAATGATCAGTTAATAAACAACCTTTCAAGTGTCAAACTTGATCTCACAGAACTTGAATATGAAAAAGCGGATCTAGAAGGATAGGTCAAAGACCTTAAGAACCAGGTTCTTGAGGTCACTTCTAAAAATGAGACGTCACCTGATATACATGGTAAGGGAAAAATGGAGTGATCTCCAGGATAAGCTTGAAAATGAATTTTAAAGGGCTAAAGATGTTCTTTGTGATGCTGAAATAGGAATAAAGTCTTGCAAAAAATCTAGTAAAGGCTAATTATGAACTATCTAGACTAAGCAAATGGCGTAGATCCTCAGAGGCCTAGAATTTTTCCAATAAAAAATGTTGCACCAACAATCAAAATTAGCTATATAAAACCTATTCCCAAATTTGATCCAAAGTATATTCGAATTTCCGATGAAAAAATTATTCACTCATTGTGAATATGTAGGAAACTTTAGAGATAGTTGTTCTGCTTGAATTCATGCTCAGCTGAAAAACATATTTGCTCTTGCTAAAATTTTTAAGAAGGACGAGGAACCAAAATCCAAGCCTTATGTCCATACTAAGTAGATTAAGGTTAACAAGAAAATAGCAATGAATCATCTTCCCTTAGGGTAAAGAAGAGATCTAACTCATACTTTCCAAATAAAAAGTGACCCAAGCTTGTCTAAGTTCCCAAGACTAGCTTGTGATTTTTGGTGCAGGCTAAAGTGAGAGGGAACAATCAAGACTGACCGTTACGCCCTATGTTTTCGCACATAAAAATGTACCGTAAGTAAACTAATGTAAGACAAAATGATATCATCTTTGGAAGTATATAAATTAAGTTATCATACTACCTCGAATGTTACATATATTGAAGATCATGAACAAAAGGTACAATTGAAAGGATTACAAGCTATGAAATTGAAGAAATAATGTTTCGTCAAAAGTCCACAAGTTGAGAATGTTATAACATGTACTTTTAGGGTGAGACTGGGGTGCTAAACATGATAAGGAGGTTATGTTATGAGTTAAGCAGTTGTATTATAGTTTTATATTATGTTTTGAAGTTAAGCGACTTGTGGAGCAAAAGTCGATGAAAGTCATCATAAATTACATTCACAAGTTTCACTAAAATTTGTGCCAAATAATAACTACAACTTTCTCCTAGTATACTTAGAGTTACGGGGTGTTCCACACATAAAATTGAAGGTCTATGAGTTTATTTTCTAACTCAATAAATAGTTTATCAATACGACATCCGAGTAGAGAGATATATGTGTTTTTACGAGACTCTACTGACTGTTAGGTGGCAAGTATGTGTATCACCTACTTGCTTAAACGAGAGTCCAAAAAGGGGATAGTTTGGGTCTTCTAAAGAGACCTTTTAAAGTCCTATTTTTTTTTCATATAATACACTGAAAAGAGGGCACAATAACCAAACCTAAACCCCTGCAAACATCCTCCCAAAAGTTGAACATAAAATCTACACTATCACTAAGCTTGATACTGATGAAGTTATCTTAAAAGGTAAGAAACATAAAAATATTTACAACATATCCATGATGTATGTTCCTCAATGTGAGCACACATGATTAAGTTTAGTGGAGGATGATCCACTGTTATGGCATAGAATACTATGCTATTCTTTCTCAACTCAACAAGTTGGCAGCAAAGGACCTGGTTCTTAGCCTGCCAAAAGTTAAGTTCTCCTCATGCAAGGTTTGTGATGCCTGTGTTAGAGGGAAGCATGTAAGGTCAGTTTTTATATTTAAAAAGGTTCTCAAGACCTCCAATCCCCTAGAACTCCTTCACATGAACCTACGTGGACCAATGAGGGTGAAGAACAAAGGAGGTAAGAAGTATGTTTGTGTCATTGTAGATGACTTTTCCATGTATACATGTGCTTTATTTTTGGGATCTAAACTTTTGATGTTTTCTGTGTGTTTTTCAAAATGATCCAACAACAATTGGGATGTAATGTATTAAGTATAAGAACAGACCATGTAACTGAGTTTGAAAATGCCAAATTACTTTTATTTTGTAACACATATAGCATTGACCTTAATATCTGTGCTCTTACAACTTTTCAATAAAAAGGTGTAGTAGAAAGAAAGAATAGATTACTAGAAAACATGGTGAGGACCATGTTGATTGCTAGTGGATTGCCTAAAATTTTCTGGGCTGAGGCAGTCAATACTGCCTGTTACTTGATAAACAAATGGATGGTCAGACCTATTCTTAAGAAAACTCCCTATGAATTACTTCGAGGGAGAAAGCCTAACATCACTCACCTGAGAGTATATGCTTGCAAATGTTTTGTGCACAATAATGGCAAAGAATCTGTAGGTAAGTTTGATAACAGAAATGATGATGGAATTTTCTTGGGTTACTCTCTACATAGTAAAGCCTACAAAGTATTTAATAAATGAACTCTGTGTGTAGAAGAAAATATTCATGTTATTTCTGATGAATTTAACAACTTGGCTGAGAATTGTATGTAGGATAAAGATTATGATATAGGAATTACTGGTGAAGGAGATCTAAAGGAACTTGAACTTCAACCTGAAGCTGGATCTGAAGATCATAAGGAAGTTGACAATGATCATGAGGAACAAGAAGAATAGAGGACTACTCTTACTGTTAACCAGACAGATGAAAATATACCTACAGAACTTGTTCCTTAGGGTCACTCCTTGGATAAACAATCTTTGGGAATGCAGATTAGGCCATGGAAACATCAAAGTCCACATCCTTTTCAGAACATAATCGTTGATCCTAATGTAGGAGTGCAAACCATGTCATCTCTAAGAAATCTAACCTCACAATATTCCTCTCATAGGTTGAACCTAAGAATATCCAGGAAGCTCTAAAGGATCCAGATTTAATTATAGCCATGTAAGGGGAGCTTAATTAGTTTGAAAGAAACAAGGTCTCGTACTTGGTTCAAAGACCCATGAACAAAACTGTCATAAGTACCATATAAGTGTTCAGAAACACAGTGGATGAAAAGGGAAATATCAGAAGGAACAAGGCCAGACTGGTGGTTCAGGGAAACAATCAAGAAAAAGACATTGACTATGAAGATATGTTTTCACCTGTAGCCAGGATGGAGGCTATACGAATGATAATAGCTTATTTTGCACACATGGAGTTCACCTTGTATATGATAGATGTAAAAAGTGCATTCATGGATGGTTATCTGAAAGGAAGAAGTATTTATTAAACAACCTCAAGGGTTTGAAAGTGAAGAAATTCCTTACTATATGTTCAAGTTAGACAAAACCTCATATGGACTGAACATGCTCCAAGAGCTTGGTATGAAAGACACTCAAAATTCCTCTTAACTAACAACAAGAGGAAAGGTGGACAACACTCTATTTCTGATAAGCAAAGGCAAGAATGTTGTGATTGTACAAGTATATGTGCATGACATTATCTTTGGAACTACTAATAAAGCAATGTGCAAGAAATTTGCTGAGATGATGGAGAGTGTGTATGAGCATGATGAGTAAACACAACTTCTTTCTAGGGTTGCAAATCAAGGAAACACCTATTGGAACCATGATACATCAACAAAAATATATCAAAGAACTGCTGAAGTAATTCAACATGGATTCATCTAAATCCATAGACACTCCTATTGCCATTGTAATAAAGCTGGACCTTGATGAAGAAGGGAAAAGTGTTGAACAGAAGCTATATAGAGGAATGATTGGGTCACTGTTGTGTCTCACAGCAAGTAGGCTAAATATTGTATTCAACGTGGGATTGTGTGCAATATTTCAAGAAAATCCAAAAGAGTCTCATCTAAAGGCTATCAAGAGGACACTTAGATATCTTAAAAGGACTCCAGATCTATGCTAGTTGTATCCTAGAGGGTATAACTTTTATCTAGTTGGTTATACTGATGCTGACTATACAGGTTTTCATGTTGGCAGGAAAAGCACTTCAAGAACATCACATCTTCTAGGTTTTTTCCTGGTATCTAGGGAAAAAAAGAAGCAAAACTCAGTGGCTTTATCCACAATTGAGGCTGAATATGTGGTAACATCATCTTGTTATGCTCAGTTGTTGTAGATAATAGAACAACTAATGGAATATGGTATTTTTGTTAATTATGTTCCTATTTTCTGTGACAATACTAGTGCCATATATATTGCTAAAATCCATGTCAGTACAAGAGAACCAAGCACATTGACAATACACTACTCTATCAGAGACAATGTTGAAAAAGGGAATATCTCAATTAACTTCTATAAAACTCAATATCAAATTGCATATATATTTACTAAAGCTTTAAGTAGGGACCACTTTAAAGGAATAGATTCGAACTAGATATAACCTATACTTAAAACTTGGTACACCCTAAAGATTGGCTAGAAAAAGTATAATAAGATTCAGATAGTCAAGTATAATGTGTTTGATCCAACCTCGTGCTTGTATTAAGCAAACACACTTGCCTACAAAAATCTAGCTGATAACTATACTGTATAATACTAACCTGTAGTGTTGAAGCTTTATTGCAAAAATGAGTAAGGAGTTGGTTCTTCGACGCAGGTACATGCCATATTGTCTTAATTCACTAGGACTTAATATCCTAAATTACTTCTATGCTCGAACTTTCTAATCCTATAAGCATCACCTCTAGTGTAAAGAATAAGGGGGAATCTTAGAGAAATTAGAGTTTAATTACTCCTAAAGTCCTAACAGTAAAGGTAACCATTGTTAGAGCCCCGTTAGAACTCAAATTTGGTCACTGTCTTTCTCTGTTCCAGTCAAATCAGGAGTAACGTCTTAGAAACCCCTTATGATCACTTTCTCAAACATTACTTGTAACGACCTGATCGGTTGTTTTGAGCAATTGCACTTTTCTAGGTTATTTTATGTCATGAGTAGCTTCATATGATGTATTATGACTTACGTAAACCATCGGTTTGGGTTTTCAGGTTAATGGGGATTTTGTTGGAAGGATAATTCTAAGCTTGATGCTTTAAATTTGAAAGGTATGACCAATTTTTGACTTTTTAGTATTTCACCTCGAATTTGATTTCTGATGGTTCAGGTAGATCCGTTAGGTGATTTTAGACTTAAGAGCACGTTCAAATTCTAATTTTATGGTCTGTGATAGAATTTGGCTTGAAATTATGAAAGTTAAAATTTTGGAAAGCTTGACCGGGAGTAGGATTTATTTAATATCCATGTCGGATTCTGATTCTTGAAGTTGGAGCAGGTTCGTAATGTCATATGTGACTTGTGTGTAAAATTTGAGGTCAATCGAACATGATTTATTAGGTTTCGACATTGGATGTAGAAGTTGATGTTTCAAGTTCAATGATTCTGAATTGAGGTACGATTCACCATTTTGATGTTGTTTTTAGTGATTCGAGGGTTCGACTAAGTTTTTAGGGTGTTATATGAATTGTTGGCATGTTTGGTTCAGGTCTCTAGGAGCTAGCGTGTGTTTTAGGTTGTTATCATATCAATATTGAAGTTTGGATCATTGCTGAAGTTGGTCTGTTGCTGGTGTAAATGCACCTGTGAGGCTATTGCCAAAGGTGCGACATCGCAGGTGTGGTGGAAAGGATGTAGGTGCCAATGTGTGCTAGATTGTGAAAGACCGTAGGTGCAAGGTCTTTTCCCCACTTGTGAGGACGCAGAAGCAAAGAAGGAGCGTTGGTGCGGAGATGCGGATTTAAGTGTGTTTCATAGAAGCGAAGGATTTGTCGCTGAAGCGACGGCGCAGAAGCGGATAATGTGTCCGCAGATGTGGAAATGCTGAATAGAATGTTAAATACAAGGGTTCACAATTTTGGCTTCATTTTAACATTTTCAAGCTCGGATTGAGGCAATTTTTGGAGCAATTATCACCATAGGAATTGGATATTGAGCCGTTCAGAGGTCTCTACGCTTGATGGAATTCTTGGATCATCACTTGGCTTGATCGACATCAGAATTAACTGGTAAGTAACTCTTCTAAACTTAGTGATGAGGGTATGAAACCCCAAATTATGTGTTTACATGATTGATGTTGAGGTGACGCACATGCTAGGTGACGGGTGTGTGGGCATGCACCATGCACTGAATGGTGGCCCTATTTTATTGATATTTGTGTTTTCACCATGTTATAATATAAATGAGTTGTACATCATGCTAAATATCATGTTTAGGCTTTATGTTGATATTGTTGGGAACTATAGTGGCTGTTTTTTGCTGTCATCTCATTGATTTCATTGATATATTGTACGCAATCTCATTCATGCATTCATATCATATCTCAGTCTCAGTTATTATTTATTGATACATCATCATTGTTTCGGGTAAATTTTCATGGCATTATGAGCCCGTAGGTAAGATTGGAGAGTGATGACTGAGTGAGGCTGAGAGCCTGATTATAAGTGACAGTTATGGGATTAGGTTGCACGGTGCAGCAGACTATTGATAATGCCTTAATTGGCATTTTCTAGCTCTTGGGCTGAAGGAGCCCCTCCGGAGTCTACACACCTCCGACTAATGCACGGATTTCCCTCGACATAGATTTGTTCAAGTTATTGATATATGGAGATGGATATCTCCACAAGGATTGATTTCCCTTTTACCTCGATACCAAGCGACGCCTAGACATTGTTGAGTATGTTCTGGGATGGATTTCCCTAGGCCGCATGGGCCATATACCGTACTGGGTGTTTGAACAATTACACATCATTGAGGGATGGATTTCCCTGGGCATGGATTTGTCTATAGTACTTGATATCTGGAAATGGATATCTCCACAGGATTGGGGATACCCTTTATCCTCGGTATTGGGTGATTTATAGTTAGTGTTGAGTGTTTTCTAGGATGGATTTCCATGGCTGTATGGGCCATATACAGTTTCTAGTGGTTGGACGAGTTGCAGAGAGGTTTAGTACTCTGAGAGTGTGATTACATGATTCATCTTTGAGGTACATGGCATTGGCACTCACATATGGTATTCATGCATAGAGACGCATTTTTCCTATGTTGTAGGGTGTCACATCATTCATGACTACTTACATGCATTGGTATATGTTTATAGATAGGTGTTTCACACATGTTATTTGAAAAAGGAAATGAAACATGTCTATTTATTGTAGAAAGAAATTTCAAGAAAGTTACAGATTTCAGAACTTACTCATATTTTTAACGAATTCAGTAAAAGAATTAGGCTTTCACTTTGTATACTTGAAAAGTGGAACTATTTTCAGAAAACAATGAAAAGGCTGAGCATTGTATTTCTGAGCTATTTCTGTACTTATTTGTTATACACTATATGAACTACTGTTCGATTTTTTGTGTTTGACCGACCTATGCACCAACTCGGCACTACTTTCAACCTAAGGTTAAGTTTGTTTCTTTTTGAGTACATGGGTTGGTTGTACTCAAACTTAACTTCTTGCACATTGTGTGCAGATCCTTGATGCTAAGTTTGCTGCGATCGATGGTTGTTGGATTGAAGGAGAACTTGTGTTCTTGTTGTAGCTGCCTCTTTTTCACGATAGCCTTAGATTTATAAATGCTATCTATCTAATATTCAAATAGAAGATGTATTTTCTTCATATCTGCTTTGTAAAATCTATTTCTAAAAACTCATAATTTGTACTACCAGTCCTTAGGAAATGTATAAGATATAGATAATTCTGTGTTTAATTTATTCTTAAGTTAAGTGGAATTAGTAATTGTTAATTGGCTTACCTAGCAGGTTGGGTTTTGTGCCATCATGACTTGTGGATTTTGGGTCGTGACATTACTGTTTCTCTCAAACCCTAGGGAAGAACAAAAAAATAGTTTTCCCTTACCCTTAGTCGATTTTCCTCTCTTATTATCATGCCTAAATCCAGCAAAAACCTTTCTAAAGCAAAATCGTCATCCATAACTGAAGCCAAATCCAAGAACATGAAGCCCAAACAAAAGAAAATTGTCAAACCTTCAAGTGAACCTGCGCCCGCACATGCTCTTTCTCCATTGATATCCTCCATTGTACCTACGCCATCATCCCATGTTCCTACTGTTGTCACCAACCCTACCTCCATTGGGTCTTGACTTCCGAAACCTACCACCCATGCATCTGTGCCTATTTCAAAAAACACATTTAAGTCAACCAAGATCAAGGATACTCCAAGAAAATCTGTCAAGAGTGACAAGGTAGTTCCTGATGTTGCTGCTAACATAGACACAATAGTTAAGGAAGTTGTGGTTAGGGGTGTACATAGTTCGGGTTGGTTCATATTTTGAACATAACAAACCAAACCAATTGTTTCAAGTTATTAAATCTAAACACCAAACCAAACCAATAAAACTCGGGATTTTCAGTCTCGGGTTTTCTCGTATTTTCGGGTTTGTTTTCCAGTAAAATCTTCGTAGCACAAAATATTTAAGTTGTGCTCAAAATATTTCTTTAATCCTAGTAAGATACAACTATTTAAGGTATTTTCTAAGAGAATAATACAAAATATGAGATGTGTCATAGCATTATCTTAAAATATTCAATAATAAATACAATAAAATTATGTAATATAAATATTGCTAATTAAAGTCATAATAAAAATAAATATAATCGGAAAGTACTAAGTCATGCTAAAATAAGTAGACTAATAAGTAAATATTGATTACATGACTAAACACTAAATAAAAAATAAAAAGAGGTTATGCCTATTTATCTAAATTATTGCAAAACAAATCATAGATATTCAATACGCTGCCTTTCATATTGTTGAACTGAATGTCTTTTGTTAGCATTAATATTGATTTGATTTTAGTTTGGGCTATTGTTACAATTATTTAAGTTATTAATATTAATGGCTATACAACTGATTTGAACATTCAAAAGTTCTAAGTCAAACCTTGAAATAATAACTTAAAAGATAAAACTATGAAAAAATTTAAGAAATATTTATAAATTACATCACAATAAGTATACTTACATATTAAATATATCTAAAATTTCTACGTATATAATTTCAGGTTGGTTTGGTTTCGGTTTGACTTTCTTTAGGTAAAACCAAACATTACCAATTATGGTTCAGTTTTTTCTTCAACACCAAATCAAATCGAATCAAACCATAATCGATTTTTTTTCTCAGTTTGACTCGGATTATCGGGTTGGTGCAGTTTGTCGGTTTCCTTTATACACCCTAGCTGTGGTGGTTCATGGGGTAATCAGTATTAGTTACTACAAGTCAGGTAAAATTTCATCCCTCAAAATTATATATTCTAGTATCTGCTATATATGTTGTACCCTTGGATATTTTCCCACCAACAAGTGATAAACAACAAGTGGAGGAACCTATTGTATAAACGAATGTAGCTACTCTGGAGAAAGAGGCCGATACCGCTATTGTTATGCCTATGGTTGAGGGGTAAGGCAGTAAAGAAACAGTTCAAAAGGAGGCACCTGATGGTCTTTCCTTCAATTGAACAGAGGATAAGGATGATAATGAAGGTGGAAAAGAAGATGGAGTAGTGAGAATTCATGAGTAACATCCTACTCAAGACATTGCTAATGAAGAGAAAAAGAGTGAGAATGAGGGAGATTCTGGTGAAAAGAAGGAAAACGAGATAGAGAGGGAAAATATTAATATTCAATAAATATGGAGTAGAAGAACCCAGATTCCAAATGAACAAATTCAAACTTGAAAAGGATCTTCCTTATTCTTGAAGAATGAGGGGCAAAGGGATTGATCAAGAAATATCTTTTGTTCTTCTTATATATAAGATCGTGATTGGATCTGCATATGTTTGGTAAAGAGAATAAGATAGGTAAATAAGTGGATGACTCTATATAAGAAGAAAAGAATAGTGAAGAAGAGGGTGATTCTGAGAGTGAAAGTAAGGATCAAGAAAAGAAAGCAAGAGTGATGGAAAAGGATAAAAAAGTGACGAAGAGAATGAAAATACAAGTAGGGAATCTGAAAGCTCTATGACTATTGGGAAGACTGTCATACCCCTTCAGAAGAAGCAAGTCAACAGAAAATGATTGAAGAACTTGGGCCTTTGTTAACTTCTTTTACTGGAGAAGGGGAGATCAGTTGTGGAACATGTTGTTGAGTTGGATAGAGAAGATAAGTATGATTTTGCTCTGACAGAAAATTCATCAGCACAAAGAGAAAAGTTGTCAAAACTAAAAAAATTGCTAAACCATCCGCAAGGGCTAGTAAAGGAAAGAAGAGAAAAAGTGTGCCAGCTATGGTTGATAAATTCACCGACTTCAGGAACAAAAAGTTCTTAATTGGAAGATTCTTCCAAACACTGATGAAAAATGGATAGCTCAACTGGTTGAAAATTTGAGCTACAGGAATGGAAACACATGTTTGTTAATGATTTCTCTCCTCTGTGTGTGCTTGCTGTGGTGGAGTTCTCTACGAACTCCCAGATTGATGGAAAAGTAGTCAAGAGTAATGTATGGTGGATTGAGATGGAGTTTGATGCTGAGAAGCTATAGATGCTTCTGAATATTTATTCTTTCGATTTTGAAAATTACTCAAAGGAAAAATGGCCAGCCATAAACAATGATGTGGATAAAGGAATTGAAGTCACAAGGAAGTTCTCTCAAATGTGTGAATTGGATGATCCCAAGAAACTGTACAAGACTAATATGACCCCCTTCCACAAGATGTTTTTTCACTTTGTCAATCAATACATTCTGCAAAGGTCTAAAAGAAGGCATGACGATACCCGGTTGGACATGTATATGATGGAACTTGTTGACGCTAGTAGACCTATCAATCTCCCTACCAAGCCTAAGCATGTTATGCCTTATGGCTTCATGTTGATTGAGCTATTTGACATGCTCAACATTGCCTTGCTTGAGTTTAATTATGGAAATCACAATGATTTTATGGATATTGTTACCCTCAAATAGTATGGCGATGAGGAGATCAAGGCTAGGGGACCAACATGTTCTTCTATTTTACCAAGCAACAGCAAGGTAGTATATCTTACTAATAGGTTGGAGTTAATTGTTGAGGAGAATGCCAAGCTTTGAGAAGACAATGATGAGTTAAGAAAAGAAACTAGACAACTTAGGGAAGATCTTAGAAGGGATAGAGAAGTTCATTCTAAACAGATTTCCACCCTTATGAAAGCATTGACCCCCTCTAACTCCCACTCATGAACATGTTCCTTCCCTAGTGTCCTTAGTTTCTTTTGTTATCCCAGTGATGCTTTAGTTTCTATCTTATTCCATTCTAGTGGTTTAAGACAAGGCCATGGGCTTATTTCGGCACTACTAAGTGACTTCTATTATAATGTTTTAATGTTTCGTACGTGGTTAGATTACCGGCTTAGCTTATTTGATTAGATAATGTTGAGCTTATTATGTAGACCGTATTGTCTTGCATCTTTCATTAACTATGCTTAATATGTCTAGATCTTTTTGTTATTTTTTAATAATGCCAAAATGGGAAAGATATGGTTGCGAGTTTTGAGTATATTGGTGTGGATATGTCTGTCTGTGGTATGATGTGCCTATTGATCATGATTTGGTGTGACTACCTGGTTCTAGTATGTACAAAGTTTGTCATCATCAAAAACTGAGAATTTGTTGAGTATTGTGATTTTGATGACTAACAATGTTTGTTTAGATGAAATGTTTGCAGAATCAGGTCCTCAACATAGTTCTTTAACTACTCTAAGAACCTGCTCCTCAGGGCGAATGACCAGCTCCTCATGGTTGATGATTGTGCGTATTTGCAAGACAATAACTTTATCTCAAAGTTACCAAGATCTGAATTTGGTAAAAGAAGGCTGCTTCACATGATAAGGTTTGTTGCCCGAGAAGATACGCATAAATAAGTGAGAGACAAGAGTCTCAAGACTGGTAGAGTCCATGGAACAGTAGGAATCCTATCAAATGAGAAACTAACTATGCATAGGACTACTAAGAAGATCTTGGAGTCCAGGAATTTAAATACTATCCGTCTGGACTGCTAAATCTATCCTTTGAATGAGGTTTTGATAGGTGTTTGCATCGTTTGTGGAATTCAAAAGTTTTGAAATTCTTAGGCTTGAATCCGATGGTGATTTGATATTTTTATGTTTTCTTGAGTGTTCTGAAGTTTGGAACAAGTTTGAATGATGTTATGGGATGTGTTTTCATGTTTGGTTGAGGTCTCGAGGGCCGCATGTGAGTTTTGGGTGGTCAACAAATCATTTTGGACTTTGGAAAGATAGCAGATTTTCTCGTATTTTTGTTGTAGAGATTTGTTCTTCAAGTTCGCGAAAGGATGTTGAGTGAGGCAGGTAAGTTGCTCTTCTCGTTCATGATGTAGGTCCCGTGTTTGTAAAGGGTGAGGCAGAGTGTGTATCACGAACATATGAGTGGAGTCGCATTCGCAAAAAGGAGTGAGGCAGTTGGGGACCCCAGGTCCTTGGTCTACGCATTCGCGAGGTTAGGGTCGTGTTCGCGAAGGTTTGAGCTAGCAAAGCATTGCATTTGCATATAAGAATTCGCATTCATGAAGAGTAAAGTGGAGAGGCAGTACGAATTGGTCGACGTGAAAGCGAGAGGGCAGTCGCATTCACAAAGAAGGAAATGTCTGGGAAGAATATCTAAGTTCAAAACAAGGGTTTTGGTCTATAGTATCAAAATTGATTAGAGTGCTCGGGAGAAAGAGATTTTGGAGGGGATTTCAAAGGATTGATTGGGGTAAGAGTTCTTCACTCAAATTTTGTTAAATCCCATGATTGTGTCTTAATTTTTATAATTTAATTTGAGAATTTGGGTGAAAATTGGGGAAGATGGAAGAAAATTTAGAGAGTTGATTTTCGGGATTTGGATGGTCGTATGATGTCAGATATTAGTGAATTTGATATGGGTGGACTCATGAGTGAATGGCCTCTCTAGCTTTGCAAGTTTTATCAGATTCGAGACATGAGCTCGAGGGCCGGGTTTGAGCCAAATTTGAGGCCATTGTCTAGTTTGATAAGTTTCATATGAAATCCATTACTTTAGTGTATTTTGATGATAATATACAGATTTTGGCTAGATTCGGAGAATTTGGAGGCTGAATAGAAAGGCAAAGGCATCACGGGTTAGAGTTTGGACCGATTTGAGGTAAGTACTAATTTTAAGTATTGTTCTGAGGGTATGAGATCGCAGATTTCACATCATTGTGCTACTTTGAAGTGACACACATACTAGATGACGATTGTGAGGGCGTGCACTGTTGGGGGATTGTGACTTGGGCCGTCCCATATGACTATTATATCGCGTATTTGATCGAAAACTATTTAATGCTATTTTGTTTTGGAAAGTATTGTCATACTTGGCACTCGTTCCAACTATTTGGACCCTTAGGGGCTTTTTACAACTATTCCTCGTTATTTTGACTTAATAGCTGTACTCAGTCATGCTGTGTTTTTACTAATTTCACAACTCAACTGTATTTACTCTGTTTTGATACTTTAAATGATATTTTGGACTGAGCATCCTATTTTACTAATAGCCCGAGTGGATTGTAAGGTTGATGACTGAGAGAGGACGAGGGCCTGATTGTGAGGTTGATGACTGAGAGAGGCTGAGGGCCTGGTTGTAAGGATTATATATTTATGGATCGGGCTACATGCTGCAATGATATATATATATATATACATATATATATATATATATATATACATATATATATAATATATACATATATATGTATGTATGTATATACATATATATGTATGTATGTATATACATTTATATGCATATGTAAATGGATCGGGCTGCACGCCACATCGATATAGTGCTTGGACTATAGAAGCCCATTCGGAGTCTGCACACTTCCTGTGAGCGCAGTCGACTATGTATTTATAGATCGGGTTGTATGCCGCAGTGGTTATTATAAGGTACCTATTGAGCGTGAGTGCTAAGTGTGAGTGTTGGTTGAGGTGAGTTGAGTCATGAGGGGCTAAGAGGTATGCCCGAGGGGTTTTATATATATAAGTGATGCTTTTTCCCGAGGGCCTTTTTTATGAAATTGATGTCTTATGTTGAGCCTCTATTGAAAATTTTGAACAAGTGTTTTAAATAACTTTCATGGAAACTAGAATTTTTTTTTTTGCGAGATGCTCAGATTTTACTGACTAATTTGTCCTTGTTATTTCGACTGAGATATTTATGTTATGAGAGGTATATGAGTTATTGTGGGGTCTGCCCGAGGGGTTGTTTATGATATATGTTTGCTAGAGGGGCTGGATACGAACTATGTTTTTCCCAAGGGGCCGATTACGATTTTCATCACTTTTACTAACTGTTTTACACTTGTTCAAACACTATTGAAAGATGTCTTAGAAGGATTGTTACTGAGACCGGATTTTAAATGAGATGATTTGACTCATATTTTAATTTGAAAGCAAGTTGTGCTTATTGAGTTTATCAAGACGTGGATTTAATTTATTTCTTATTGCTCAATCTTTATTTACTTTTATTACTTACTGAACTGGCATACTCACATTTCTCCCTGTACCTTGTGTGCAGATTCAGGTATGTCGGAACCCGATGGTGGGTGTTAGTGTTTCAATCGCAGGTTCATCGGAGTTCGGAAGGTATCTACCTGGCGATCGCATCCCTGCTTTCCCTTCAATATTCTCCCTTAGTGTATTTTATGATTTTTTCGACCATGTTGGTCTTGTGGTTGTCAGACAGTTATAGTAGATGCTCATGACTAATGATACCCCGATGTCCGGTTTGTCTTTCCGCACTGTTGTTTTTGTTTTAAATTCTTTATAAATGTTTGTTCTTAAATAGATTTGATCTTATCCTAAGAGTGATAATATTCATTTTTTTGGAGTTGTGTCAGCTGGCCTAGTTCCACGATAGGCGCTATCATGATCGAGTTGGTTTTAGGTTTTTTCCTGAGATTGAATTTTAAACGAGATGATTTGACTCATATTCTGATTTGAAAGCATGTTGTGCATACTGAGTTCATCAAGATGTGGATTTCATTTGCTTCTTACTGCTAAGTCTTTATTTAGTTTTATTACTTATTGAGTTGGCGTACTCACATTACTCTCTGCACCCTGTGTGCAGATTCAGGTATGTCATAAGCCGGTGGTGGGTGTTGATGTCTCAATAGTAGGTTCATCGGAGTTCGCAAGGTAGCTTCCTAGTGATTACAACCCTGATTTTCTGCCTCCTTATTCTCCCTTAGTGTATTATGTGGTTTTTTCGACCATGTTGGTGTTGTGGTTGTCAGACAGTTATAGTAGATGCTCATGACTAGTGACACCCTGATATCGGGCTTGTCTTTCCTCCCTGTTGTTTTTGTTTTAAACACTTTATAAAAGTTTATTATTAAATAGATTTGACCTTATCCTAAGAGTGATAATATTGATTTGTCTGGGGTTGTGTCGACTGGCTTAGTTCCACGATTGGGTTAGTTTTAGGATCGTGACAAATTCATATAAGAGCCTAGGTTACATAGGTTTTACGAGTCATGAGCAGGTTTAGTAGAGTCTCGCGGATCAGTACGGAGACATCTGCACTTATCATTGAGAGGCTGCAGAACCTTTAGGAAAAACTTTACATTCTTGAATTTTTATCATGTTATATTAATTCAACATTAAATGTAACTCTTAAAATTCCTTCCATGTGTTTGCATGCGTGTATGAGCGCTCGATATTAGTTGTGCATCGATGTCTAATGATTCCCTGATCGAGGGAGGAGACGTGATCTCTAATTGTTGGTGTTGGTCTAGTCTGAAGGACTTGTAGCTTGAGCATTGAGGAGTGATTATGTGAGCACGTGCTTTTAGATTCATATGTTCGGTAGTGTCCCTATTAGTGGATGTGATGGCTGGATGGCTACGTGATGGGCAAGATGTAATTGCGAGATATGTTCATATGATTTGAATATAATAAGGAGGGTCTGCTTGAGGGTAGAAATTACTATTTGGTGCTTGATTTCCATCATGATTTGACGTATAGCCCCGAGTTGTGGGTGTGTTGAAGGATCTTTTCGTGTTTTTTAGTTGGGGAGTGAAGTAGATTTTATGTGTGATATGAGTTTAGACTTAGGAAGATTAAGCGATTACGTGATATTTATGACGGTTGAAAGGTATAAAGAGATGTTAGTTTGAGGTTAAGCATGTGAGTTATCTCCTGCAGGGTGTACCGAGGGCATGTGATCCCTACGATATTTTTTGGCGAGTCTTCTTTTACCAGTGAACTATGTGTAGTACAATTTGAGTTTAGATTGCTTATGAGAGTGGCTTCACTGTTACGAGGGTGAATGCAAAATTTGCAGATGATTTGAAACACTAGATGGTCTGTGTTGCTGAGCTTATGAGGGATTGAGTTCAAATCTTACTATGGTATTATGGCAATAATAGAGTATAGGCATTGTGAGTTATTGTGTGTTCTAATCTATGACTTTGAGCCAAGTGGGGGATTCTGCTATTGACCAATTAATTTTAAGGTTATTTGCTATGTTGGTTCAAGTTTGAGGCATACTGGTGAATTAGTTATGGCTTTCAAAGGTTGAGATCGAGGATAACCCGAATAAAGGAAATTTTGGTTAGGGGCTGTATTATGCTTTATGGGTGTATAAGAATTATAGAATGACTAGAGTTATTATTGGTGAAGGATGTAATATATATGGAGCAGGAATTTATTTAGTTGCATTAGGTGGGGTTACTTTTTTCAGTGTTGGAGTACTAATAGAGCACATGTCGTCCGATCTGTTTGATCCATCTAATTGAGGTTTAAGCAGAGTGGATGACTCTTGAGAAAGATTCTAATGGATTCATGATTTACTTCTAATAATTGGAGAATTTTAGGATGTGTATTTGGATAGAAACTAAGGTTTACATAGGAGGATGATGAGACTTGTGGCATTTTTATATCATTACGGATTCTACATACCAATATTAGGAATGCGAAGGTTATGGCTTTAAATTCACATAATGTCTCTTCTGAGCGGGTATCTCGGTTGTGGTACTTTTGGGGGTGCTTCTGAAGAATATGAAAGTTTATGAGATTTAGGATGGTGTGGTCTTATGCTAAAGTTCGCAGGTCAAGTTTTCGCTAAGGATAATGGGTACTAGCAAGGAAATGTATCAATTTGAAGGTAATTCGGAAGGAACTCAGAGAATTAGGACTGCTTGGTAGTATGTTAGATCAACATGGTAATGGATATGATCGATTATTAGGTGCTTATGAAGCGGTGGGTTTCTACAGGTGTTTCGTGGCAATTCTTTTAGGTTTTGATAGCTTGTGTAGCTCGAATGTATTAGAAGGATTCAGTCCTGATGGTTTCGCTTTGTGAAAAAGCGATTCGTAGAGTTCTTGATGATTTCTACCATGGTTAGAGATGTATATTTTTTTACTGGCGTGAGAAGCATGTGATTTATATAGATTTTCTTCTAGATCGGACCATATGGAAAGTTCTTGGCTAGTTGAGTACGTAGTTGCTTGTAGCTCTGATGGATTATGAAGTCCTCATATTTGACATAGGATTGCATGGTAAATGCAGTATGTTGTGTAGGGTTGAGATTGCATGTGTAAGGTCATGGTTCGGTTCTGAAATGAAGGTCATAAATTCTTAGGCAGCACGGGCAATTTCATATGATCAGGAAAATGATATTGCTAATTTGTGTGGTTTGATGGGGCCATACGTTTTAGAAAGGGCAATGTGATTGAGTTATGGATACTTCATTGGTGGTGTAACACTTTATTGTTTGATCGATTGCTATGCCTTGTGGCACAGAAAAAAATTCATGAGTATTCCTCATAAGATGACTGTGTAATCAGAGAAGTGTAGACATTCAGGCAGTAGAGTTAAGACCAGAGATGCTAATTTGTATATTCTATGGATTTGGAGACCGAGATTTTTGTGCGTATATTTTTTCGTGGTTGTGGACGGTAAAAATGTAGCTACGGTTAGTCAGAGGGTAGTATGTGTTGTGATTCAGTCACTGTGGACTTTTGGAGGGTTATTTATCAGTTGTGGATGACCAGAATTTACTTGGGGTACAATGGTAGGCCCAACATGGATGTGTGTTTTGCACCGGGTCGGATCTGTTAACTCCGAACTGCTATTGTTAAGGGATGTGCCATTATATTGTTGTTAAGCTTATTCGTGTTTTGGGGTGATCTATGAGTTACTCTTCTATGTTACTATGAGTTGTGATTCATTGGTTATATGCACATATGGTGCGGTTAAATTTGAGCTTTATAGCAGTATTTGAGCGAGATGAGTATTTGGGTATTGCAAGATTGATTGTGCATTGCGTATGTTCTTCCGGGCCGGTGTGTGATCGCGTCATTTGCTTCTCCATCGTTACGGTGATTCATTCTTGGATCCCGACTAAATTCTATCGGATTCAGTTTCAGCATGTTGGAAGGATAATATCGGGATTCGGCTTAGAAATTGACTATGGTCCTTGCCAAAGGAGAGGGAGCTTCATGAAGGTTGATCTGAGGAATGGTTTTGACATTCTACGTGTTTCATTCATCATTGGCAGTATACGAAAGTGTTGGAATGAGACTTTATTTGATAAGAGGTCTATTATCGATATTCTGTTATTTTGAGCAACTGCTATGATTAGAAGTTATCGCTATGAGTGTTTAGGTTATGTGGGATATCATGTAATTGCATCAAAGATTTCATATATGGTTTGTTACAGCTTGTTCAAAGTTAATCGGAGTCTAGATGTGAGATACTAATCTTATAAATGATTTCGGAAGTGGAAATTTGGTTCTATGGTTTATATGCTTGGTTGGATTGCGAAATATCAGTTATGTTATGCTATTTGACCTATATGGGATGTGGTGACATGGGATCACCCTAGGGTATGTGCATGGTAAAGTTATACGGCAATTTGTTGGATTTTGGAACAACTCTAGGCGCGTTCGAGGATAAACATATGTTTAAATGGGGGAGGATATAACGAGATCGGTCGTTTTGAGAATTAACACATCACTTGCCAGTTCTCATGATGACTAGCCCCTTATGATGTATTGCGACTTATGTAAATTGTCGGTTTTTGGTTTCAGGATAATCTAAACAGATTTGGAAGAATAATTCTCAGCTTGAAGCTTTAAATTTGAAAGGTTTGACCAAGTTTTGACTTTTTAGTATATGATCTTGGATTGGGATTTTTATGATTTGATTAGCTACGCTAGGTGATATTGGACTAGGGAGAGCATTTGGAATGTGATTTGGAGGTCCGTTGTAGAATTAGGCTTGAATTGGCAAAATTGGAAATTTGGCATTTCCAGTCGGCGAAGGAAATTTTTATATCGGGTCGGAATGGAATTCTAGAAATTGGAATAGGTCCATTGTGTTATTTTTGATGTTTGAGAAAAATTTCGGGTAATTCAGATGAGGTTTGATAGGTTTTTGCATCGTTTGCGGAATTGAGAAGTTTTGAAATCCTTAGGCTTGAATCTGATGGTGATTTGATGTTTTATTGTTGTTTTGAGTGTTTCGAAGGTTGGAACAAGTTTGAATGATATTATGGGATATGTTGGCATAGTTGGTTAAGGTCTCGAGGGCCTTGAGTGAGTTTTGGGTTGTTAACGGATCATTTTGGACATTGGAAACACAACAGATTTTCTGCTATTTTTATTGTAGAGATTTGTTCTTCACGTTCGCGAAGGGATGTTGAGTCAGACAGGTGAGTTTCTCTTTGCGTTCACGATGTAGGTCCCGCATTCACAAAGGGTGAGGCAGAGTGTGCTTCACGAATACCTGAGTGGAGTCGCGTTCACGAAGAGGAGTGAGAAAGTTGAGGATCTAGGACCTTGGTCTATGCGTTCGCGAGGTTAAGATCATGTTCACGAAGGTCTCAGCTAGCGAAGCATCACATTTGCATGGAAGATTTCATGCGCACAAAGAGTAAAGAGGAAAGTCATTATGGTTTGGTCTACGCGAACATGAGAGCGTGGTGGCGTTCGCGAAGAAAGAAATTCCTTGGGAGAATGTTTAAGTTCAAAACGAGGGTTTTAGTCTATAATCTCAAAATTTTATTAGACAGCTCGCGAGAAGGTGATTTTGGTGGGGATTTTCAGAGGATTGATTGGGGTAAGTGTTCTTCACTCAAATTTGGTTAAATCCCATGATTGTATTTTGATTTTTATCATTTAATTTGGGAATTTGGGTGACAATTAGGAAAGATGGAAGAAAATTTGGAGAGCTGATTTTGGGGATTTGGATGGCCATTTGATGTCGTATTTTGGAGAATTTGATATAGGTAGACAGGCGAATGAATGGATCTCTAGTTTTGCAAGTTTTATAGGACTTAAAGACGTGGACCCGAGGACCGGCTTTGAGCGAAACTCGGGATTTTTGGTCTAATTTGATAATTTTCACATGGAATTCATTCCTTTAGCGTATATTGATGATAATATACTGATTTGGCTAGATTTGGAGCATTTGGAGACCGAGTCGAGAGGCAAAGGCACCGCGGGTTAGATTTCGGACAGGTTTGAGGGAAGTAATGATTGTAAATATTCTCCTGAGAGTATGAAACCCCGGATTTCATATTGTTGAATGCGAAGAGCAACTCATTTGGGGCTTGCATCATTGGGGGATTGTGACTTGGTCCGTCTCCTACGACTATTAAGTCGCGTATTTGATTGAAAACTAATTGATACTATTGTGTTTTGGAAAGTATTACTATGTTTTGGTCTGAATGCCATACTTGGGACTCGTGCCAAATGTTTAGACCCTTAGCGGCTTTTTACTACTATTAATCATTGTTTTGCCTTAATATATGTTCTCAATCATGCTGTGTTTTTACTGATTTCACAACTCAGCCGTATTTACTCTGTTTTGATACTTTAAATGATATTTTAGGATGAGTATCCTGTTTTACTAATAGCCTGAGTGGCTTGTGAGGTTGATGACTGAGAGAGGCCCAGGGCCTGATTGTGAGGTTGAAGACTGAGAGAGGTCGAGGGCCTGATTATGAAGTTAAAGGCTGAGAGAGACCGAGGGCCTAGTTGTGAATATTATATATTTATGGATCAGGCTGCACGCTGCAGCTCTCTCTCTCTCTCTCTCTCTCTCTCTATATATATATATATATATATATATATATATATATGGATCAGGTTGTACGCCGTAGTAATATAGTGTTTGGGCTATAGGAGCCCCTCTGGAGTCTGCACATCCCCAGAGAGCACAGTCGACCACATATTTATTGATCGAATTACACGCCACAGTGGTTATTATAAGGTACCTATTGTGCCTGAATGCTGAGCGTGAGTGGTGATTGAGGAGAGCTGAGTTATGAGTGACTGAGAGGCTTTTCTGAGGGGATATATATATATATATATATATATATATATATATATATATATATATATATATATATATATATATATATATATAGACACACACACATACACATAGAAGTGATGTTTTTGCCCAAGGGGCTTGTTTTATGAATTACTGTTTTTACTCCTCATTATACTGAGCCTCTATTAAAAATATTGAACAAATTTTTTAAACAACTTTCATTGAAACTAGAGTGTTTTTCACGAGATGTCCACATTTTAGTTACTAATTTGGCCTTATACCACTTGTTCGACCACTATTAAAAGATGTCTTAAAAGGATTTTCACTGAGACCAGATTTTAAATGAGATGATTTGACTCATATTCTGATTTGAAAGCAAGTTGTGCTTATTGAGTTTATCAAGATGTGGATTTCATTTATTTCTTACTGCTCAATATTTATTTACTTTTATTACCTACTGAATTTGCGTACTCACATTACTCCCTGCACCTTATGTGCAGATTCAGGTATGTCGGAACTGGTGGTGGGTGTTAATGTTTCAATAGCAGGTTCATCGGAGTTAGGAAGGTAGCTACCTGGCGATCACAGCCCTGCTTTTCCCTTCCATATTCTCCATTAGTGTATTTTATAATTTTTTCGACCATGTTGGCATTGTGGTTGTCAGACAGTTATAGTAGATGCTCAAGACTAGTGATACCCCAATGTCGGGCTTGTCTTTCCGCAGTGTTGTTTTTGTTTTAAATTCTTTATAAAAGTTTATTCTTATGACCTTATCTTAAAAGTGATAATATTGATTTGTTTGGGGTTGTGTCGGCTGGCCTAGTTCCATGATAGGCGCTATCACGATCGAGTTAGTTTTAGAGTTATGACACATCTACCTTGGACGGGCAGAAAGGCTATTTCTTTGATAGACCCTCAGTTAAAGAAAAGATAAAAGAAACATTGATACCAAGTAATGACAGTATAATATATTTAGAAAACTGAGACTAAGATAACAAGATACAAGATGAAAGAAGCACTGATAACTAGTAGTATAATACATGATATGTAGTAGCCATCTGAGGATAAAAATAATACTCCCTATGTCTCAATTTATGCGAACCATTTGAATGGGTAAGGAGTTTAAGAAAAGAGAGAAGACTTATGAACTAGTGGTAAAATGAGGCACCATATTTTGTGTGGCTATAAATCATTGCATAAAGGTGAATTATTTTCAAATAAAGAAAGGGTCATTCTTTTTTGCACGAACCAAAAAGAAAATAGATTCACATAAATTAAAATGGAGGGAGTAGTATACTAACACTAATACTATGGAAACAAGAAGACAAAGGGAAACACTCGACTGCTTAATAACCTTCTACCATAATCCTTAACCTCCACACCCTCCTATCAAGGGTCTTGTCCTCGGTTAGGTCAAGTTATGCCATGTCCCGCGTAATCACCTCTCTCATAGACTTCTTGGCCTACATCTATCTTTCCTCTACCCCCACCTCTCACCCCTCCCCCCATAGGTCAACCTCTCACACCTCCTAACTGGAGTGTCTGTGCTTCTCCTTTTAACATGGCCGATCCCTCGAAGCTTGCCTATTTGGCCATACGTCCATCTTAACAACCCCATTTCAGCAACTTTTATCTTCTGGATAAGAGAGTCCTTGAAAAGCTAACACTCCGCCCATATAACATAGCCGGTCTAACCATTACTGCGTAGAACTTACCTTTAAGTATCAATGGCACATTCTTATCGCATAAAACACCGAAAGAGAGCCTCCACTTCATCCATCTCGTTTCAATACGGTATGTAACATCCACATCAATATCCCTTTACTCTTAATCACAGACCTCAGAAACTTAACTCTCTCTTCTAGGGGTGAGTTGAGTAGCAAGCCTCACATCCGCGTCCGCTTCCTGGGTAACTCCACTAAACTTGCACTTCAAGTAATCTGTCTTGGTGCTACTTAATTTGAAACCATTAGACTCAAGGGTATGCCTCCACACCTCCAGCCTCTCGTTAACATCACCCCGCGTCTCATCAATCTGAACTATGTCATCTACAAAGAACATACACTAGGGCACCTCTCCTTTTGCATGCCGCGTCAATTCATCCATCGCCAAGTAAAATAAAACCGGGCAAAGTGTTGATCCCTTATGCAATCTCATCACAACTGGAAAATACTCTGCGTATCCTTTTTGCCGTACCCTATATAGATCTTATCTCTATCTTGTAAAGATAAAAAAAGACTATTTCTAACCCTTGACTAACCTTTTTTCCTTTACATTAAATAATAAAACTATAATTAATTGCTGTAGATTAAGTACAATATAATTCTTTACATTACTCTATGTAGTTTTTGCATACTTTGTTCACGAACTAATCCACCTTATTGTACTAGCAAGGAGAGGTAACCATCTCTCATCTGTCAATCATCAGAAGGTGGATTACATAATGGGGCTGTATATTCCAAGTGTCAATTCTTAGGTCACCTCCAATTTTATGGCAATGATTACATACATGCTCCAACTAATATTCCTGGGAAATGTATTGCTCCTTTCTCTGTCTAGAAAGACCTCCCCCCCTCCCCTCTTTTTTCTTTTTCCTTTTTTTTATAAAATTTAATGTATGCTATTCGCAGTAAAGTTCAACCAAATTTGAAATTCATAACAGAAATTCTACATTAAAGGCAAAGACAGAAGTAAAATGTAAAGTTTTTGGGTTCGAAAATTAATACCGAACTATAGCATATCTTAGTTACCGAGTTTGTAATTATATATAAACATAAATTTAATAGATTTTCAAACCGTCCCTGATTAAAGGTAAAATACTTTAATAAAAATAATTCCATACCTAAAACTAGAATAGAAGACCTTAAGGATAACAGAGTATTTGTCATGCAATCAAAACTTTATGTCTTCTACATCCATCTTTTGTAAATAAGGTGTCAGAATCTATAGATTGGGATTTGGATATGATATGCTGAGCTGAGCATTTGAGACATGCCTCTGTCTTGACAATGACTTCTCTGCATATCTCCATATATTCTCTCTTCTCTTGAAATTTAGCCACCTTTCTACTACTCCTCTCCCTCTCCAATGATGAATACTATTTTCCAGCTACTACTATCCCATCAGACATATACCTGCTTAAGTATTTGCTTATCTGATGGCCCATCTCCTAATTCTTTTTTCTGATTTTCTTTGCTCACCAAGAATGTTAACCTTTGCCCTTTGGGTCTCATGTTGGTCCTTGGCTAGTTGTGTTGCCGATATAAGAAATTATAACAAACGAAATTTACAATAAATCGGTTCGCAACCTCTAATAATTGTTTTAAGGTAAGTTGTCTACGTTATATCTTAAGGGGTGTGGCCCTTATTCTGATCTTCCAATCATGCGGAAATAAAAAATACTTTGTGGACTGATCTGTTTTATTAATATTTTACAAAATAGGCAAATTTAGGGAGTGACTATTGATCACGCCTAATTATGTCTTATAAAAGGACACGTGGACGTTATAAATATAACCTGAGTATTTATGCCCAGAGTCGAATTTTCAGAGAATTAACATATCAATCACTTTTGTTGGACGTACTAAATTCTGTGGAACCAACTTTCCCGAACGTTGAAAACAACAGTTGATGATATTTCTAATAACTAAGACTGAAAGTAAATAAACAGCTGTAAACTAAATATACTTAAGTTGTAAACAATAATGAGAAGGTTCTAGGGTAATGAATTTCCCTATTGATGGATCCCTTCCGGTTAAGCTTCATATAGATTCACTAAAATATCTCTATCAATCATGAACACTCTTTTTACCGTAAATCTCTCCGGAGTAATCACGATAATTTACTAGACGCACTCTCCCGAGTACGCTAGCTAACTTTGTTTATTACAGCTCACTTCAGATTGCACCCAAGACTTCGTTATCCCTAATCACGCCTTTAAACCTGCAGTTATAGATCCCTCTTATACTTTGGGAGTAGTGTTGTTCAACAATTATCTAAATATGCACTCTCTTCCGAGTTATACACACTAAATAGGCACAGCTAATTGAGGATCCTGTCAATTAACTACAACAAACACGTTGTTGAACAAATAGAGATTAATTGGCAAACTATATTAATATAATCAAGAAGTTCATCCTTCAATAGGTTCTATCAAAACCTTAGACTAATGTATTTAGCTACTCATAACAACGTAAAGATAAACTACGAAAATATTCATCATGGAAAATTGCAAGAAAAAGAGAAGATAAAGAACTATGATATTTTTGGGTGATCTCTCACACTTGTGTCTCTTGCAAAAGTAATCTCCAAAACAAGTCTGCCCTAATGTGGCCGAATTTCTACATCTTATAAGGGTTTTCACTAACTTTTTCCGGATTGACACTTTGGTCCCTAAAATTTTCGCGTTCTGCCGCGGTCCCACCGCGGTCATAATGGTCCTCTGAATCTTTGGTAATGTTCTGTCATTGTCCTACTGCGGTTACGATTTGACAACGGCAGGCCAGGTTCAGTTCTGATATTGTCCTTTCATTTGATGCACTTCGTGGGCATTGTTTGATTGACCTCCTTTTTTCTGTAATTGAACCCAAAAGTGCTCCAACGACTTCTTTTATTGGATATAGCCTGCAAAGCATGAAAAACACTAATCAGAGCATTTGATTATCACTTTTTTCCATAAAGCTATAAAAAATATATTGTTCTTTAGGACATAATTATTGTCTAATTCACCTATTATCAACTATGTTAAGTCGTCAAGAAGATTTAATGGTTTATACACATTAGTTATAACTTTCATATGAAGGAAATTCAATTGAAATTAGTACACTTAACTAACACTAATTACCTGTCAATAGCTTTCAGCCCCATACAACTTACAATATACTCCTAATATAAGTTTAAGAAGATTACGCGCAAACTAAAAACCATGTCGATAAAAATGCATTTAAGATGGTTCATGTTGTATTAATACACCATTTTTCGTTATTTAGTAAGTATGACACAATTAATACGGGTTAGTAATCCAGAAAAAATGACAAAAATGATCTGTTATGTTGGAGGGTATGTTCAAAGCAGTCTTGTAAGTATGGATTGAGCAGTTTGATCCTTTACGTTTATGAAAAGTTAATATTTTTTGTCTCTAACTAAATTTAATAATTTATGTTCGTTGGATTTGACGAGAATTATAGAAAAATATTTAACCTAAACACTAGGAGAGTTTCATCGCATCCTAAAAAATGCAACATATAAACTGCATTAGATAAAAAAAAATATACCAAAAGAAGAAATTACACCTCAAACTCTAGGAATTTGCAAAAAATTGTACCGCTAATGTGAGTTCACGCTATTTTTTTTTACAATTCTTCTCGAATCTAACAGACATAAATCATTACGTACTTGACGGAGAAGAAAAGCGTATATATTTGTTAATAATTAGATTAATTAGCTTCGAGCTGCCCAGGGTAGAAATTGCTACGCAAATTACTTTCATTGTTCTTGACTTGACTTAGGTACAGGTTTAAACAATTTAACACGCATAATTATGTATTAAATTCAGACCTTAATTTTGAAACACAATAACGACTGTTCACTACCGCAATATTTTAAAGCTATTGACTTAACATCCTAAATTCAACTTCACAAGCCGTATATATCGAGTGTCCGGAATTTAAATATGGTTCTTTTTTTATTTAAAATACATTTTTTAATATAAAAAAAGGTTATTTTTATATAAAACACGGTTATGAACCACGTTTTACCTTAACGACCGTTTGGACCGTTAAGGTAAAACGTAATTCATTATTGCATTTTATATAGAACGTGGTAACAAACCGTAATTTAACGGGAATTGAAAAGACTGCTACATAAAACACGATACATTACCGCATTTTATATAAAGCGCGATGATGGACCTTTCCTCCTCGTTCTACCTAGCCCCTTCTGTTTGTTTTTTAAAAAAAAAGTTCCCCCTCCATTAACAGCAAAAACGTTCGAGTGGACCCTACTCGCCTTGTAAAAAATAGATATTGTTAGTCCTATATTCTAGTCAAGCCTTATGTTGTTATGGTTTGCTATGTTTCGGAATCAAATTTTCAAATCTTTAACTTTCCAAAAACATAAATCAATGTATTCCGAATTAGTTTATGTCCAAACTCGTACAAATAGTGCATATTAGTTGTGTTGACCGTGTTGAATGTTGTTTTGTATTTTTTATTTTTTGCGATTAGATTGGTATATTATTTTCATCTGGAATAAGATATTAATGTTGTAAAAAAATATGTAAACATTATGAAATCGTTATTATTTGTTAATAAAATTTTTAATAAAAGTACCATTACTACTTTATATGTATTTTTGTGATTACAAGGTATTTGTTGTATTTTATGTGATGTAAATTATTTTTTTGCTTAAAGACTAGTAGATCTAAATGTCATTAGCGAAGTAAAATGTAACGTCTTTTAGCGTAGTAAAATTTAGTGCCTTTTAGTGTAGTATAATGTAGTGCCTTTAAGCTAAAATGTAGTGTATTTTAACGTAGTAAAATCTAGTGCCTTTTAGCGTAGTATAATGTAGTGTCTTTTAGCGTAGTAAAATGTAGTACTTTTTACCGTAGTTTCACTGTAGTTTAAGTATCTCTTATACCCAAAAATTCGTCAAAATAACCGATAGATCAAACACAAACCCTGTCCAATTATAGTCAACATATATTTGGTGCTACTGGACCGCAAATATCGAGCCAAGAACCCATATATGAATATTTAATAATTAAATATTATATAATTATAAAATATAATTATCAAATTTACAAACAAATATTTAAAATTATAAAACTAACATGTAATTAGTGTTGTTTAATTTACAGTAGACGACAAAAATCTGCCACTTATTCATCCCGGACCTTCCAGCAATGCGCTACAATCGTTACAGGGCGATCATAGGTCTGCTCACATATGAGAGAGTGAGTTACTAACCCAGTGTCTTCGCGTCAGGAGAGTGGATGACATGTGGAATTTTCTGCATGACAGAGTTCTCCATGACCGCGTAGTCGCGCGCCTGGGGGCCACGTATTTCTAGAGGATGATTGAGATCAGGCCGATGTAACTCGATTGGTCTTTAGTTAGAGTCCTGATAGAGCCGTGGCGATCGAAGATGAACACATTCCACATGCCCATTGGCGAGGCCACCGTCACACTACAGGAAATGGAGGTGTTATATGGGATGTCCATTGATAGACTGCCTGTTTCTCTGCCTGATGGTATGAGAGAGAATGTTGTACCTGGATATACTGCAACGGCTCACTACTTTCCGGCCAGAGGATAAGACTGTACTATATAGGACCAGTCATTTTTTGTTGATGACTATTCGACTATGGTTGGAGGCATTACATCCTCACATCGATGACGCTACATCGGATGATTTTGTTGACCGATATACGAGGTTACTGCTACTCTAGTTGTTTGGAGGGTCTTATTCCCGAACACTTCGGGAACCTAGTAAACTTGAGGTTCCTTCATCATCTTGAGTAGCTAGATGATTTACCCTAGTACAGTTGGGGCTCTACTTTTCTCGCCTACTTGTACGGATGCTTGTGCCGGGCGAGCATGGGAATCCAGCGTGAGGTTGCTAGATTCATGCCACTACTGCAGGTGACAACATATTCGAATACTCTATTCATTTTAACATACATAGTAAAAATATATCTTAACTTTTACGTCAAGTTTTTATGTTGGGTTTGGGCCTGGAAACAGTTCCTGGAGTTGCAGCTACCTCTACCACTTTTAGATTCGGAGTTGCTCCTTCTAGCTAGGAGGTGGGTATGCCGTCGGGGACATACGCGGAGTACGAGGCTTGGCATAATCTCTCCTTGTTCAAGGATATTTTCGACTAGCTGGATGGCACACAGGTAAATGTATATCTAAGTTTACTTGTCATTGCTTCAAACAAAAGTTTTGCATACTGGCGTTTTATGTTCTTCCTTAATAGTTCATCCGGACGCGATATAGCGACGCGCTGATAGCTGGCTTGCCCAATTGTTGCTCGGCCGGCAGTGATATGTGGGCCTTTTCTATACCGTTGTTCTACCTTGATATTGTGGAGCATCATGCCACATAGTGGGTACTTTGCCAGTTTGGCAGGCCGTAGCTCGTATTGACAGTGCCTACCTGGGAGGCCACACATTACCGGTGGGATGATCGTAACAGGGTGGACGACGCATATTTGGCATGGCTACAAGATCAGATATTCTTGGGACCATCGATTAAAGCTAATTCTTCCCTGCCCCCACACCGACTCTGAAGGATGTTAAGCATGATTATCTGCCCTAGTACTGCGGTGGTATCCAACTTCTTGTCGGGAATCCTATTCACCAAGTTGGCGGTCGGTACGTTCCAAACACCAGGAGGCACGAGGCACTAGTATGTTATTTGGTATTCTAACTTATAAATGTGACATAGCATTCTGTAATTTATCTTTTTACATGTTGTGCAGGGTATTGGTCAACATTTAGTCAACTAGTTAGGACTGCATATGTAGCAGCATACCGGTGATCTTACGGTTACTTTGCAGGAGTATAGATGACAATTTACATAACTGGCTACCCGGACACTACATCGAGCTAAAGAGGTCGAGCGTTTAGAGCACGTCCCTGCTTATATGGCGCCAGAGAACTACCATCAGGGTAGGCCTGTCCCATGATCAAGGGGATGAGGTAGGGGTACCCCACAATGCAGGGTTATCCCATGAGGCAAGGGTGCCCCACGGGGTTTTGGGAGCCGGCGAGGAGGTGGGCCCCATCAAGGCGGCGTTAAGGCACTTGTTGAGGCAACTGATGAGGATGTTGGAGATGATATGTCGGGTTACCTCCCTCAGCAAGACGAGCATCCCAGCAGCATGTCGTCGTACAACCTTTAGTTGGCACTGCCAGCATCATAGGTGTCCCCGTCAGATCCATTATTGATCACGGGCACGAGCTTCACCGGAGATTGAGGGTATTCCTTTTTAGGCCCATCGACCACTGATTAGGATAGGTCAACCCACCGTCATCTTTTCAGAACGATAAAACAACACGCAAAATGTAGTATTTAACCGCACTATTCATATTGACACAAAATGTAGTATTTAACTACAATATATATAGCCTGTTAAATATTTTTTTCTGAAATGAAACAGCCTTTTCGCAATTTGTCAGCTTTTCAGAATGACAAGACAACACACAAAGTGTAGTATTTAACCGCGCTATACATATTGAACTATTCTGAAACAAAACAACCATTTCACAGTCATACAACTTATCAGAACGGCAAGATAATACACATAACGTAGTATTCAACCGCGCTATATATATTCGCACATAATGTAGTATTTAACTGCTTTTATGCTATGCATGTCCCTATATATATAGTCACATACTCAAAACATAAAACACACTCACATACTCAAACCCTATAGACAGAAAACACACTCACATACTTAAACACTATACCATGGATGCCTCTTCCTCTATCAAAAGAGCCGTATCTTAATCCTCTACTAGCAGTGATACCCTATCTTACTATTCTACTAGCAGTGATAATAAAGAAGAGAATCCTTCAACATTTGAAGTGGTTATGACTGATTCATGCATCAACAACAACGATCTGGTAAATTATTATGTCCATTAAAATGTATTCTTTAACGTAAAATATTTTTGTTTCCTTATTCCTTAATTCCAGAAATATATATACATTAGTATTTTTTATCTTTATTTAGTTTAATATTTCTGAAACTTAATAGTAATGTTTTTTTAAAAGTATATTCCGAGAAAAATCTGCAACCATCTTCCTCCAACATTAGAACACGCGTTTCTTCACCATCATGGCAAAGAGTGGTATCCTTAAAACAAGTACAAAAAATTAATACAAACAATATTACGAAAACAAAACACTAGATGTATCCTTAATAGTTGGGTACATTAGACGAACTTGGACCAGGAGCTGGATTACCACCGCCACCCAGACCAGCTGAAGGCCATTTACGATGGTCGTATCCTATTTGCGAGCATATGCCACATTTACACACATAAACGGTATCATCAACATCCATTTAATTCCATATACACGTTATCTTTTGCACTTGTAGCTTGCACAAATAGTCATTATTACATAACATTTTAAATGGTTCAGGCCGCCAATAATTCTTAGCACTTACTGGCTGCAACTGTCAACTATATGTGTTTATGTATGCTGCAACACTATATTGCCTATCAACATAGTTGGTTGGCCCTAAACTTGTTTTTTGAAAGCACATCATGGCATGTGAGCACGGAATGTGGTAGATGGTCCATTTTCCACACGAACACAACATGCTAGCTTCATTTACGGTGTGTAGATTATTCCCCTGATGTCTGCGGATAGCGGTGCGAACTTCAAAATACCCCGATTATGATCATATTGTAAATTTGAATGCCAATGTGCTCACGTCCTGTATTTCTCAAATCTTCTCATTGGTATTGGCATAAATTAAACATCCATGTCCATCAATTCGTTGCAAATTTATGCTTTCAACAAACCTCTATGTCGTCTGTTTTAATCACATCCGGACCATGGCAGTGACAGGAAATCTTCGTGATGACTTTGACAACCCGTTGAATGCCTCCGACACATTTGTAGTCGGGGCTCTCCGTCGTCTGCCACCATCAACATGCAATGTCCACTTGAGAAGCTCATGTCCCATCAAACAATTATAGGCTCTTTCATCTGACTGCTAGATCGATTCTATGTGCCTCATGAATTTGTACTATTGGTGCTCAGTTGCAGTCATCCACATTAAATCATGCAATTCCTTGGTGGGATATTTCTTCTGGAAATTAACCATTAGGTTCCTCACACCTTAATGGTGGTATGCATAGTATTCCTACCATTCAGGCAAATATCGTACAAAATACCACCATGCCGGTAAAATATTAGACAAATACCAGAAGGTTATTTGACAATATTCTGCTTCAAGTGGTGCAAAAGTAACATCCATGCCTCGTCACTTTCATTGGCACAAATGGAAAGTGGAAATTTTTATCCATTGACATCTACTGCAACGGTGATCAACAACTTAATATCACAATTTCTATAGACATGAGTACTATCTATAAAAATTGCCGGACGGCAATGCATAAAACATCAATTGCTGGTTTAAATGCCCAGAATACGTATCTGAATATATATTCTGGTATTCCTAGACTCCGTTCATGCTTCGATTAAAAAAAAGTCCATGGGTCAAAGTGTTTCAGTTCCATGTACCTGAGTAGACATGAAATGACTTATCCTAGTCACCATAAATAATTTCAAATGCACGCTTGCGCCCGAGATATGACTTCCTTTTGGTAATAGTACACCCATATTCCTGGTGAATGGATATATTACACTCTTTGATCTTGTACCTAATGGACACTTGTAAGTGGAGAATCAAGACAACAGAAATCAACTCGATAACTAAGTTGAAGTGATTCTTATTGAGTGTGTCCATTTCACAATTATGGATGCTAATATATTTACCCACTTTCCACAACCCTATGTCCTTTTTTCTCGCACGCAGCATCCAGTTACAACCTATAAAGCATCTACGACACATGATCTTGTATACCTTTGGAGTTTACTTCCATACTATCATCTCACGGTACTCTCTTACGCTCTAAATCTTACAAGCCCTGGATAGGCGAGCTTTATCAGATAAATACATGTCTTTTGCCAGCACCGTTGGTCTAGACTCATCGCACATCACTGACTGAATTTCGTCAAGATCCCTTGTAGGGCATCCACTTCCGACAAACTTGGAAACTTATTAATGTATGGAATATTCCTTGAATGAAACGACATGTGGGACTCGTACACTCTTGATCTAATGGGAGCTAGATGAGCATGCTTCCTTGTCAACTCAGGTTCGACATTCACTCCCTACTCCTCCTCACCCTCATCACATAAGGGTATGTCATCTCCAGACTCATCAGTATTATTGTCATAATCATTATTATCTTCTTGACTCTGCCCATTTGCTAAATTATGAGTAAATACTTTGTCTACTAGCAACTGAGTGAGATCAGGACCATTAAGTTGTTTGTTTTCACTGCACAAAAAGAACAAAATAATAGCTACTCAAATTGATAAATACTTTACATGTAATTATATCACTTCACTTATAAGGTGTACTGCGTTAACATTCCACGATAGACATTTTCTTGTTGGTGATGACTCCCGGATGGACCACGTGATTCAACACGCCAAAATTATGCATATTCCAACTGGGCGTGGGGCCATAACTTGTAAAATTCATATCCGAACGGTACCCCCTGTGGAATATGTGAATGTTAATACAAATTTAATTAAACAAAAAATAAACATCGTAACAGAAAGGAAAATTAAAGTTTACCAGTCATTGTGTGGATTATGTAAAGTATGAGATAAATTATTTCCTCGCTCCTTGTTCGCCCACGGAGATAAGTTTACATTCAGCCAAACTCTTTCGGCAGGAACCTATTGGGCTAATCTTCTCCAGAATAACCACCCGATAATTGAGGGTTATCCGTGCTTTTGCGCAATCTCATTATTGTGAACGTCTTCACCCTTGACGTATATTTTTAATAATTTTATCATAATAAATTTCATGAATTCATCCAGAATCTCCCAAAAATTTCTCAGAGTTTCATCGTGTTTAATGTTAAACTCAGAATAACAAGCAAACCTTTACGAAGTCATAAAATACAGATATCTTCCAGTTATTTTAAGATCCACTAAATGTTTGCTCAATCTCATTTTGTTGCATAACAACGAGTCTATCGACCTACATTGTAAGTGGCAACTTAACATGACTCTGTATAAATAAACTATAGCTCACTGAGTTATTCGCTGCTACAATCTCAACCCCCCCCCCTCCAATATAATGAAACCCTTACTTTTTGTTCTTCGAACATTATGAACAAAGCTTGAGAATCCAACAACAAGAAATATTTATCACGAAGTTAGAGTATTTCTGAATGATAATTCTCAAAACCCTTCACGCATTTATATAATGCAATGCCCAATCTAGGGGGTCAAATTTTTGAAGTACAACGTAGATTAAAAGTATATTTTATATATTTGAATTATTGTTATGCTATTTAAAAAACAACCCAGTATAATCCCACTTAGTGGGGTCTGGGGAGGGTAGTGTGTACGCAGGCCTTACCCCTACCCTGGGGTTGAGAGGCTGTTTCCAAATAGAACCCCGGCATACCTTCCCTCCAAGAACTTTCCACCTTGCTCTTGGGGAGACTCGAACTCACAACCTCTCGGTTGGAAGTGGTGGTTGCTTACTATCAGAGCAACCTCTCTTGTTATTGGTGAACTCACTTAACATGTAAAGGGATCCGTTACCGCACTTTATATAAAACGCAGTAATGTACTGCGTTTATATAACAGTCTTTTTAGCTTAAGGTAAACACGATTCATTACCGCATTTTATATAAAGTGCGGTGATAAACCATATTTTATCTTAACGATTCAAACGATCGTTAAAATAAAACATGATTTATATTTGTATTTTATATAAAAATATAACGTACACTTAAAAAAGTGTTTTGAATCAAAAGATCTAGGTTCCGAATTCTATATATCGATCACCTAAAGTCCACCTCACTCACCCTTGGATTCACACAAGTACTTCTGCAAACAAATTTGTCTACCACTTTCAGCACTGCCATCCACTAAAAGGTCATTGCCACTTAACATATATTTCTTTTCTGGAAAAAATATTTTATTTTTAGTTTTTCACCCATCGATACATTATTTTGAAGTTTTAACTAATTCGAAATCTCGTTGTATAAGGTCTATGAAGGGGAAAAGTAGAGCTGTATTTTGTCCCGGGCCCGAGCATAAACGTTCTTCGTGGGGTGGGCTTCATAGGCCTGGGTTCAGGCGTCCCGGGCCTGGCGGTCCAGGACTTCGTGGGCTTAATGGGTGAGACCAGTCCGTGACGGGCCTAAGCCCATGTGGTCATGGGCTTAACGGGCCGAGCTTCGTGGGCCTGGAGGACTTTTTTGTAATTTTTGTTTAAGGCAATATCTTGTATAGTAGTTATTAGTATAGTATATAATATACTACTATAGAATATATTTATATCGTATACTAGTTATTAGTATAGTATATATAATATATATTTCATTGTCTATTGTATTGTAGTAATTAGTATATACATATATATATATATATATATATATATATATATATATATATATATATATATATATATATATATATATTCCCTTATATATTTTCTTGTAGTATATATTGTATATTATGTATATATATTCACTTATATATTTTATTGTAGTATGTATATTGTGTCTTATGTATATATATTATAACTTATGTAGTTATATATTTTGTTGTAGTATATATATTGTATCACTTATGTATATATATTCTCTTATATATATTGTATCTTATGTATATATATTATGTGTATATATTCTCGTATATATTTTCTTGTAGTATATATATATATATTGTAGCTTATAAATAATTCGAAGTAAAGACAAAGAAATATTGAGAAAAAAGATATTCACGGGTATATCTTATAATTTTATTACCAAAAATGGCATATCTTTCTTAGTATTCCTTCTCCAATGGAATGAGCACAACAAAGTACTAATACCACCATTAAACGAAAAAAAAGCTAAAAGAAGATGTGCCAAAGTACAAGCTACGTCATAATCTACATTGTATCTCTAACGAATATCATAAATCCGTCAAGGTTGGGAGGAGGTTGTGTTGGTGGTGGTGGAAAAGAAGCTTGTTCATCACCACTTCCAGGCGAAGCCGAATACTTCGCAAGTTCCGCTATCATTTCTTCATAAGCTTCATCTATCGCCGGTTATGATTCTACAATTCCAAAGTTTCTTCTCTCCGCGCGGATCCAATCTCTAAAAAGTACAAATTTTTCCAAGCTATACCTCATCGACGCTCTATGATCACCTATTTGCAGTCTTGCTTGACTGAAAGCGCTCTCCGATGCAACAGTTGAAGCTTGAATTGATAAAATATCCCGAGTCATCCTTGCAAGAACCGAAAAATATTTTTCCCTTGACTTCCACCATTCCAAAAGATCAAAAGAGTCGTCTTGATTCTCCTTTTCAAGTCCCTGAGACAAATAAACTTGAGGCTCATTTAGAATGTGAAGTTTCATCATAATTATCACCTTGAGAACCCCGGAACTCCGTTCAAGATTTAAGAGTTGTTAAGCTCGCAGCTCTTTTAGACGATTGTGAGCTAGACGAAGTAGGGGTTGGAATATTTGGTCCAGCATGCTCTAAGGCAAGTTGATAAGCATTATAAATTGTTTGAGCATTAATTTTAATTGATGCTTTTGCATCTGCAAGTGTGGCAACTTCCTCGTTTGAAAGATCTAAATCCATATAAATATTTGAATACCAAGTACTAATTGGGTTTCTATATTCATATGCAACTACTAAACTTTCGTACATACAATTCCATCTAGTCGGGCAAGGTTTAAGAACTTTTCTTTCTCTAAGGCCATATTCATCACATTTTTTAAAATACTCTCTAAGTCTAGTTCTACGGTTTGAATAAAAAAGCCAATTAAGAGTCATTCGAACCTTTTCAATTTCTATGTTTAAAATTCGCATACCATCACCGACAATTAAATGATAAATATGACAAATACATCTAACATGGAAAATATTAGTAAATGCAGGATTTTGTGTTTTTGTAAGCATGCCTATACCACTAGTGTTATTAGAAGCATTATCCATAGAAATTGTCATTATTTTATTGCTAAAGAGAAAAATATCTACAAATATCTGAAATAGTGTTAGCTATAAACTTACCTGTGTGACATAAATTAATTATTCTATACGCAATTATACGTTTTTGCATTGTCTAGTCCTCATCTATCCAATGACTTGTAACAGTTAGATAATCACAATCATTACCACTTCTACAAATATCAGTAGTAATAGAAATCCGATTAGGTATATGAGTAAATAAATAGCGCAAATATTTTTCATATTCATGTTTGAATTTATAAATATCAGCCTTAACTATTGTGCGAGGCCAAACTTTATAAGTAAGATTAAAAACTCTTATAATATAATGAACCCAATTAGGTTTAGAAGAAAAAGTATAAGGTAAGCACATAACAGTAATCATCTTTGCTAATTCTTCACGATCTCTATTGGATCGTAACATAAAATACCTCCGGTGACAATGTTGATTCCTGGTTGAACTAGATTTTAACATGTACTAGGGTTAACCGCAGAATCTACACTTGTCCCCTCTTGCTGAGCTTGCATTTGCAAAAATCTAGCCTTATCTCTACGGTGTGTTTTTATGTGCCTAGTCAAACTACCTCCAGTAAATTTATGAACTAATAATTTCTCACAAGTTTTACACTTAGCCTTATTTAGTCCTCTTACTTGAGTAAAAAAAAATTCCAAACTAATGCTGTTTCTTGACGTTTAGCAGGTTGTTTATTAAAAGTTGGAGTTTTTACAGGTGGGTCGGACGGTGCATTACTTGAGTTATTAACATGACTAGTAGGTGTATCATCTAAATCTGGTGCTTGGGTTTCATCATTATCATCATCATCATCCTCATTTTCCTCTAAGATAGGTTTATTAGGATAAAGAACATTCATAATTTCATCATCTAATCTATCACCTACTGCAACATCATGTAGAAATTCACTATCGGTAAATTGAAAACAAGGGTGATCACTATCAAGCATTACGGGAGGAGGAGGAGGACGTCTAGGTTGGCGACTACTTTCAACTTGCTTATCTTTTCTAGGTCGGGAAGCCGGGGGAAGGGCAGTATTATGGCCACTAATTTCACAGGTTTTAGCTTTTCCTTTACCAAATATTTTTTTCAAAAAAATGCCATATTAATTATAATTATGCAAAATAAACCACACAAAAATATATTAATAAAACGTAAGAGTTGAAACGAGTTTACCGCATTGCCTAACAACTTCTTGAAAATTAAAAATCGTTGAACACTTGAAAACTTCAATTCAACTTCACAATTTTTCACGAATTTTCAACAATAAATTAAGCAATTGTAGTAGAAAGATGAAGAGATATTAATATATTTATAAATAAAAATAAAAAAATAAGGGAATATTTATAGTTGAGAAATGAGTAAAAGTCTACCTTTTGTTTATTCCTAAAAGTCAAACCCGATATCTTTAAGTACGATCTAGAAATTTATCTTATCACAAGATTTGATGGTTAAAAATTTTTCATACGCTCTGAAATATCATGAAGAAGTTATACTGAACCAGTTTAAGCTCTAACAAAACAATTATTTTCTGTTCAATTTCTCGGAACATAAAAAAAAATTCCAATGCAAAAAAGCAAACCAATAGTCTCATATATATATATATTTGAAAAGGTATGATTTACATTCTAGGACAATGAAATATAAATATCTTAAGCCAACTAGGGAACAAGAATGTTTGAGCTACTCCCAATATTTAGTTTATGTGAATTTATTTTCTTTTTGGTCCGCTCTAAAAAATAAACCCTATTTAAATTTGGTAATAATTTAACTTAAACTTATAATTCTACTCTTGATGAGAAATTTATGACAACACAAATACTTTAGGCTCCTTATTTATTTGATCAGGATTATAAATTCTAAATTATTTTATTTTTTTAAATTTTGTATTTAATTAAACATGTTCACATAAATCAAAATGAAGGGAGTACTATATATTATACAAATCCAAGGTGGGGACATGAAAATGATAACCCCTCTTGTTTTTGGAGAGACAAAAAAAAAAACAAATGATGCCTTGTCCACCACCGGTCTTATTTCTCAATATCTCTTTCTTCTTTTTCAAATTAGTGAAAAAATAATAGAAATATATACTTGAATATATTAATTTGGGATTTGTTTTATATGTAAAAAACGCTAGTGATCTCATCATGCTTAAGCTTGCGCTACGTCACAGTCCAAAAGCACCAGTTTGGTATTCCTGGCATTACAAATACAAGGTAACATGAACATGAACTCCTCTTTAATTTATTAGGCATTTTATGATAGATAATAATAATAACAATAATCACTTAAAATTCAAAATTAATCATGAGGATATTTTCAAATGCATAATTTGAAACATGTTCCTGACAATTAAAAAGATTTAAGTATACCGCTAAATAATTTTTAAAGTCCTAATATATTCAATATAATTTTCATCGTTAACGTGAGAGATATTTGAATCTTTTAATTGTCTAGGTGTATTTGAGACAAATGATAACAATTGTGAGAGCTAATAGGTTAACGGAGTACGTATATAAGCCAAAATTCAATATGTTAGAGATATTTTTTAGCCTTTTTATGCTGCTACAATATTTTCTCAATTTGAGTATAAATATCACTTCACTCGCTTATATTGCAAAAATATCAAATGTGACTTGTTTTATTTTCTTATGAGCATTTTTAAATTACATGAAGTCGTCAGAAATTAAATGCGATATTTCAGTCCACGAAGAAATAAAATGCGTATACACTCATTAGTATCTTTAATTACATCCAAATATTTTCTCCATTCAACTTACATTTAAATAATTATTAATTGACGTAACACTAATAACTTCCTAGAAATTCAATTCGTGTATCTGGATGTGACAGTCCAAAAGTAGCAGTTTGGTGTTCCTGCCATTACAAGCTAACGTGAACTCCTGTTTCATTTTCTTTTTCCTATTAGCCGTTCTATGATATATAATAATAATCACTTAAAAATTCCGAAATGAATCACAGGGGTAATTTCAAATGCATAATTTGAAACATGTTCCTGACAATTAAAAAGATTTAAATATACTGCAAATTAATTTAAAAAGTCCTAATATATTCGATATGATTTTCATTATTAGTGTGAGAGACATATTTGAATCTTTTTAATTGTTCAGTAAAGTAATCTTGGATTTCTTACCCAGATTAGAATTACAGAGAGATAGAGAGAGACGAAGAAGAAGATAGCAAATTAGAGAAAAATGATATGTTAATTTTCACGTAGCTCAGAATAGATACAGTGTATTTATTATATAGCCATATTAGATGTTAAGCATCATTAACAAACTTAACAGCTATTAGATTCTTAACTGATTGTCTTAACTGAGTAACTAACTGACATTGTAAAATGACTAAACTACCCTTAGGACTTATTATGTTACACCCTCCTTTACACTCACCTCAAGCTAGGTACGGAGAAAACATTCAGAATTCCTAGCTTGGAAGATGTGTATTTATGCTAAGATTTGTTAAGTCCTTTAGTCAATAATCTGCAGGTTGTTCCTTGGTGGCAATGTATGTTGTCTTGACTAAACCTTGAATGGTCTTCTCCCTCATAAAGTGACAATCAATTTCAATATGCTTTGTTCATTCATGGTAGACAGGATTTGCCGCAATCTACATAGCTTCTGTACTATCACTGAAGATTTCAATTGGTAGTTCAAATTCAATATCAATTTCTTTCAGAAAACCTGTCAGCTAAATACCTTATGCTACTGTAGAAGCAAGACTTCTATGCTCAGCCTCAGCTGAACATTTTGAAATCGTGGTTTGCTTTTTTGACTTCCATGCTATTGGTGAGTTCCCAAGTTTTATCAAATAACCTGAGATTGATTTTCTAAAATTTGGACAGGCTGTCCAATCAACATCACAATATGCTGACACTATGTTGTTGTATATGTTGGAGAGTTGAATGCCATGCCCATGTTGATTTTTGATATACCTCACAACTCTTAGATTGCTTTCATGTGAGACTTCTAGGCCGTTGCAGAAATTGACTCAGTGTTTGTACACTGAAAGAGATATCTGGTCTTGTTACTGTAAGATATAGAAGTTTACCTATCAGCCTTTGGTATGGAGCATGATCCTTTAGTTCTTCATCTAAGAGAGTAGTGGACTCATTCTTGTTGATATATTCATCATACTCTTTGGTGGTAAGTTAAATGTTGAAGTTTAGAGGAGTTGTTATTTGTTTAGCAGCTGTAACTCCAGTTTCAGAAATAAGTTCTAATGCATATTTTCTTTGATGCATTAGTATTCCTTGTTTAGATCTAGCAAACTCTATTCCTAGGAATTATTTCAATTCTCCTAGGTCATTCATATTGAAGGCTTGTTGTAGGCTTGTTTTGGTTTCTTCTATTAGTGTTAGACAATCACATATGATAAGCATATCATTTATATAGACAAGTACCATAGTAATACCTTTTGAAGTTCTTTTGAAGAACAGAGAATGATTATGTTGTCTCTGCTAAAATTGTGAATTAGTCAAAGCTTTTATTAATTTTGCATTCCATTATTTTGGATCTTGCTTTAATCCATACAAGGATTTTATTAGTTTACAGAATGGTCTATTCTGCCCCTAACTTGTAAAACCTTGAGATAGTTGCATATAAATCTCATCAAATAAATTTCCTTGTAGAAATGTATTATATACATCCATTGTGTGAATATGCCAATTCTTTGTTGCTGCTAAAGCTAGAGCCGTCCTGACACTTTTTATTTTCACTACTGGTGAAAAAGTTTCTTGGTAGTGTATACCTTATGACTGAACCCATTTGCTACTAGTTTTTGCTTTAAACCTCTCTACTTCCCCTGTGGCTTTGTACTTTACTTTGTAAATCCATTTGCAACCTATAGGATTTTTGCCTGCTGGTAAGGTAACTATGTCGCATGTGTGATTTTTTCAAAGCTTCAATTTCAGATTTCATTACATCAATCCACCTAGTATCCTTTACAGGCTTAGAATAGGTAGTTGGTTCAATGATATTTGATGTTGATGCTATGTAGGCTTTGTATTTGGGTATGATATTGGCATATTTCATAAAACCTTTGATAATGCATAAAGTTCTTGATGAATATTAAGAGATACAAAGTCTTTCATCCATATAGGTTATTTTTTACCTTTGCAAGATTTTCTAAGGTTTGACTTTGCTAGAAAAATAGTTCATGTAGTCATAGATTGTTGAATCATTGGTGTTTGTTTAATTATTGTTTGTTTAACTCGATGTTATTGTGGTTCTGATGTGAGAGGATCTCGTAGTTGTTGATTTGATGATTCTTGTGTGATTAAGTCGTGTTATGAAAATAGTATAATATAGCATGACTGAGTACAAGTATAAAGTCAAATTAGTGAGAAAGTATTAGTAAAACTCCATTAAGGGTCCAAATAGTTTGCACGAGGCCCAAATATGGCATTCAACCCAAAACATGATGATAACAAACAGTTTTCAATCAAATACATTGTAAAACAGTTATACGAGATGGATAAAGTCACATTCACCAACCGTGCACAACCCCACGCTCATCATCCAGTGTGTGCATCACCTCAACATAGCACAACAAGGTAAAATTCGGGGTTACATACCCTCAGGACAACATTTACAATCATTACTCACCTCAATTCGGTCTAAACTCTAGCCCGCGATTCTTTGTCCCTCGAATTGGCCTCAACTCGCGTAGAATCTATTCAAAATCAGAATCACGACGTCAAAATATGCTAAGTGAACAAAGCCCATGCAAAAAATAATCAATTTACAACATAAATCCCGAAATTAAGCAAAACCCGACCCCTGGGCCCACGTCTCAAAATTTGATAATTTTTACATTATTAAATTCCTTATCTCCCCTAGAGTTCATACATATCAAAAGTACTAAAATTCGATCACAAATGGCTCCTCAAACCCTTGCTCAAAGGTCTCTAATTCTCAAGCCCTAGTTCCCACTTTTAACTCTTATTTCCAAATTACAGCTCTAATCTGTGAAATAATACCATATGATCTATTATTACACTCACAAATCTTACCTCCAGTTGTTATCCCTTGAATCATTCTTCAAAATCTCCCAAAAAGCTCCAAAACCGACTTGAAATGGTCAAGAACAGCCTGAAAATTACGAAGGAAATCTTTTATACTTTCTGGCCCAGGATTTCACATGCGTTCCAAATCACGCTCCTGCGGCACTACTTCTACGGTTATCACTTAAGTCCTCCAGGGCCGCATCTGCATTTAGGAACCACAGGTGCAGTTCCTGAAAGCAAATGCGCACACTTCACCGCATCTGTGGCCAAGATCCAAATGGCCAACCTCCGCTTATGCGGCCTCTTTTATGCATCTGCGGAGTCGTACCTGCGGTCCCCAATCTGCAGGTGCGGAAATATCATAGGAAAAAGATTCTGCAACTTCTCAAAGACTACAAACTCTCCGCCAACAACCCAAAATCACCCCGAGGCCCCTGAGACCTCAACCAAAAGCACAAACATGTTATATACTACCATCCAAACTTATACTAATTTTCAAAACACCTTCAACAACATCAAATAAGCTAAAACACATCGGATTCAAGCCTCAGGTTTCCAAAATCCTCCGAATTATGATTTTGATGAAGAAACCTACCAAACCACGTCCAAATAACCTGAAATTTTCTCACACATCCCAAATGACACAACAGACCAACTAAAACTTTCAGAATTCCTTTACGAACCCAATATCAAAATCTTACCTATCAACCGGAAAACGTATAAATTCTATTTTTTTGAATTCAAGCCTAAATCTACTCGGGACCTCTAAAACACATTCCGATCATGCTCCTAAGTCTAAAATCACCTCCAAAAGCTATCCAAACCATCAAAACTCACTTTTGAGCCCTTTAACACATAAGTCAACATCTAGTTGACTTTTCCAACTTAAGTTTTCTCAAAAGAGACTAAGTGTCTCAAACCTTACCAAAACCTTTCCGAACCTGATCCAACCAACCCGATCAGACATAGAACTGATAAAAAGTCATATAAAGCAGAAATAAGGGAAATGAAGCAGTACCTCATGAAATGACCGGTCAGATCGTTACATGTCTATGTCATTTTAGGTGATCTCTTTGTTGAAGACTATCTCCGGTTGTTTTGCCGCAAAACTAACCGCTTCATTCCCTTGTACTGATCGTCTACTTAGAATGTATAAACCATCGTCTTCTCTGACAATCGCTTTCACCTTCCCATTGAAGAGTTCCTAAAATATACAAAGTTAGGAACGAAAGCAACTGAACATTTCAGCTCCTTGGTTACCTTAGAATCTGATAATATATTGTACTTGAATTGAGGAATATTTTATACATTGGTTATAATATTTTGGTCTGTTATAGTACTAGGCGTTATATGTGTGACTTGATTTGTTTCTCCATTTGGTAGATATACCTTCTTTCGTTGACTTGTTTTAGTTATGGATGTTTTGTTTAATAATTCTATGTCAACTACCATGTGATTTGTAGCACATGTATCTATTATCCATTCGTGCAAACTATTTGATGTAAGGCACATGGTATACCTACTGCATTTGCTGTAGGATCATTTGTAGCATTAGATGTTGTAATGGTTTTGTTCAGTAACTGTATTATATGATCATACTGCTTCTTTGTAAATGTACAGTTTCCTAGTTGATTCAATATGTTTAGTGAATTGTTCTACATTTGTGTAGTTGCATTTCCTCCTCTGTTTGGCATTTGAACATTCTGCATATCTTTTGTCCATCCTTGATTAACTGTTTTTAATGGTTGATTCTGCATAACAGTTTCAGTCAGTACATTGTAGGCAGCATGAGGATTACCATTATTCTTTCTTGACATGAACTCTGCTGGATATCCCACTATTTTGTAGCAGTTTTCTTTGCTATGGCCTTTCATTTTGCACACCTTACAATAGAGATCAAAATTTTTCTTTGTCTTCTGATAATTTCCTCCATTATTAGTATACATTGCTATTTCCCTGTGGTAGTAGTATGATTTGCCTCTAATAGTCCTGAACTTCCTGCAACAGATTTTTGACGTTCATCTCTAATAACCATAACATAAGATTGGTTTACAGATGATATAGGACTCATTAGCAGAATTGGCTTCTTGCTTGACTGTAAGAGTCATTAAGTTCTATCAAGAATTGGAACAACTTAAGCTTTTGCAAATGCAACACAAAATCTCTTGATTTAGGGCAATCACATCTTGGTGCATGAACTAAACCTTCAAACTCTTCCCATAAGTCTTTTAGTTTTGAGAAGTACGCAGAAACTGAAGCAGTTCCTTGGCTTAGTGTGGCTATTTCATTATGTAGATTATATGATCTTGAGCCATCTACTTTATCAATCTCTTATGTAGATAATTTCATATGTAGATAATTCCACACTTCTTTGTGTACTTGAGGCATATATTTCACCTCCAAATTGATTGCTAGATATAGAATTATTAGCCAAGATAACACTATAATATTTACTCGTTCCCAGTGATTCCACAAATATTTTGAGAATTTTTCTTTGGAACAAGTTCCATCAACTAACCCCAATTTATTTCTTCCTACAAGGTCATTCTCGTAGATCCATACTACAGAGAGTAGTTTTCCATACCTATTAGTTGAAATGAGATTATTTGAATTCCACTTACATAAGATGGACTCAAGAATACGGGGTGATTGTAGTCAAGAATTGGTGCTAATCCTGGAACAGTTTTTCCAGATTGACTTCCAGTAGAATTGACTAAAATTGCATGTATGAGTTCTTCATTTTCCATTGCTCAGAATTATTGATTGAATTGTTAGATTGAGTGACCGTTATTCAAATTGCGGAATTGAATGATCGAGTTTCAAGATCTTAGAAGTTTGGGCTCTGATACTGTGAAGTAATCTTGGATTTTTTTTTATCCAAATGAGAAATATAGAGGGAGAGATAGAGAGAGAGAGATGAAGTAGACGATAGCAAATTAGAAAAAAATTATCTGTTATTTTTTATTTAGCTCTTGGGGAGTAGATACAATGTGTTTATATACCCATATTAGAGGCTAAACATCATTAACAAACTTAACAACTATTAGACTCTTAATTAACTGTCGTATCTGACTAACTAATTGATATTATAAAATGACTAAACCACCCTTAGGAATTATTATGTTACACCCTGCTTAAATTCAGGTATATTTGGAAAACGAAAGATAACGATTGTAACTTCTCTGACGAAGAACCTATATAAGACAAATCCAATATATTAGCGATAATTTAGACATGTTTCTGCTGATACAATATTTTCTCAATTTGGGTATAAATATCACTTCACTCCCTTGAACTTCAAAAATATCAATGTGACTTCTTTTTATATATCTCATGAGCATTTTTAACAACATGAAGTGGTTTGAAATCATATGCCATATTTCAGTACACGAAAAATAAAATGCTTATACACACATTTAAATATCTTTAATTTCAAATATCTGCATTCCAACCTATATTTAAATAAGTACTAATTGAATCGACAATAATAACTTTCGAGAAATTCAATTCGGGTATCAGAAAGTGATATAGATGTATCCAACGTGTGACGCCACGATAGAAGGCAGATCAAAGAAAAAGATTGATAGGTTTCTAGGTTGATACTTTTAAAGAAGGGTGCACATGACACCTTAGGCAAGTTATTTATTAGAGTGGGATAAAAAAGAAAAAAAATTTATAAGGTTTATTACGAGTTCATACAGTATACACATTTTTGGGTTCGATGATCATATCTAAGAGACAAATATATAAGGTTTATTAGGCCAAAACAGATAATATAAGTACGTGTCATGCACTTGAGTTGTGACAAACATGGAATCATAGTTGAACACTCCCTCAACGCAATGGTGTACAAACCTCGACGAGAATGCTAAGTCTCTAAAAGAAGATGCATGTAACACCATGATGATCGGTGGGCTAATGAGAGTATAGGGTCAAAGAGAAGAACTAGCATATTTCTAGGATATAAGCTTCTAATAAGGAATGCAGATAATATCTTAGGCGAATCTCATATTGCAGTGAAAAAAATTAATTTTATAATGCATATCACAAGTTCATATAAAATATGCCAATTTTTGTCCGGCACAGAGCAAGGAACAAATCATGAAGATCGTTAGACCAAAATCACAAAATGGGCTTGACTGTGTCTTAACGGAACTTTACTCATGGATTATTGAATATATCATGTATTTTTTTCTCATTAAAGTGTAACTTTTATCTTAAGAGTGGGATCGCCAGGGGTTTTAATCAAGTATAACTATGTTGTAGCCAAAATAATTAAAAGATTTTGTATTTCGGTAACTCCTTTAGTTAGGTCATAATTTACTGGAAGAAATTTCTAACTAGTAATGATTTATCAAAGTACTTTAGGTGGTCACTTAAAAATGGATTAGTAAATAATAGGCAGGGGTTAATAAGTACATCAATTATTCTCGAAGAGTTACATTGAAACGACTTAATTAATTATAAAACTGATACTGTAAATTAAATAGATAAATTTACGATTAATATATTTTTTCAGGTTTATCTCCAGAAATATTTCCTCTAGCAACTTGTCCAAAAGGCAAGAGTTTGATGAACATTCTCGTACATGCATAAGAAAGCAAGAGACAACATTTTCCAACAACTTGAATTGCAAAATGATCATCTTACATAAGACTAAATTCCTTGGGCAGATAATGATTATGGATAGAATTTGGTGACTATTAGGGAAGGAGCTTTGAAGAGGCAAATTTTCAAAAACTCTGTCATCATAACTTTAGCGCGAATATTTCATTTTTTAGATAGGGTTTATTGAGAAATTCTACTTTCCCCCCGGAGGATGCTTAGCAATCGATGGAGTAGATATATAAAAACTATGAGAATGAAAATAAAAATACAGATAAAACATAAAAATATTAGGTGATTTTTTCTGGCGTAAGTTTTAGTGGTTAATATTTGTTGGGTTTTATTAATTAATATAAAAGAGATGTGAATGAAAAATGATGGGAAAAAATAGAGAAAAATCAAATTTTGAATTAATCCTGTTTTACAAAGAAACTTTGTCCCTCATTGGATAGGAAGAGGATAATTCTTGTGCTTATATATATATATATATATATATATATATATATATATATATATATATATATATATATATATATATAAGCACTTCTTCTAGCTCTTAAATAGTAGAAAAGAGAGCAAGCATCGCGCCGTCATCGTTGTCGCTTGCTTGGTCAATTGGTACCGGTAGGAAGTACGTGGATCGGATTGATTCGGTTTTTATCAAAATCAAACCAAACCAACTATATTGGTTCAATTTTGCCAGGTTTCTTGGATTTTTCGAACTTTTTTTTACTTAAATATTATTTTAATCTTACTTTGTTAAATTTTTTAGAAGTAAATATATGTTTAATAAAAATATAAAAAAATGACAAACATATTATCTATTAATATATTCTTATGGGAGATTTTTTTATTTTCGTAGTAACGTATAATAGTTAATTTTTAGTTATCTGACAATAATACTTTGTTTATATACACTTTCAAGGTTAACCAAATTTAGTGATTAAATATAAAAAGATAATATTATACCTAAATAACATTAATCACCCCACATTCGAAAAAGTTATAAGAATTTAATTGACCAAAAGTCATATGATATGAGTTTAGCAATTAACTTATAATATGAATATGAAAAAACAAAGAGACTGACACATTTCAGTAACACTTATCAGAAAGTGATCGTACAACCTATTATTTAAGGTTAATAAATATGAAGCACTTTATATACAATTAAATAGTATACCCCGCAAGATAATCCCAAATATCTTAAGACATTTTTTAAACAAAATTATGCATAAAATCATAAAAGTATATACAAACATCATATATTTATATGTCAGTTTTGTCCGGATTTTTTTATTCAATACCAAACAAAATTAAATCAAACATAGTCGAATTTCTTAATCCGTTTGGTTTGACTTTTTTGCTTTGGTGTAGTTTTCTGGTTTGGTTTGTACACTCTTAGATATTGGTGCCATCGCCAGTGCACGTGTTCTATGGCTTGATGATGCAGTAGAGCCAAAGACCAAAAAGTTAATTGTGGAATTCAAACACTGGCAATAGAAAATGTTCTTCTACTTGGTGGCACTCAGTTTGTAGCGTTTTATCAACAAGGACGTTTAGGTCTTGCGAGAAGAAAGTCCAGCTAATGAAGCATTTTAAGTTGCGACATTTATTGAAAAGTTACCTCCAATGTGGAAGGACTTTAAAAACTACTTGAAACACAAGCGCAAGGAGATGATGTGGAAGACCTCATTGTTCGCCTAAGGATTGTGAGTACAACAAGGCTGTTGATAAAACATCTCGTGGAAATTCAACAATAATGAGTACAAATATTATTGAGGAAGCATCAATGAGCAAAAGAGAAAGAAGTAGTCTGGATCAAAGAATTACCCAAGCAAAAAGAAGTTGAAAGATAATTTCCACAATCATGAAAAGTTTGGACACAATGCTGCTGACTATTGTGCACTATAGAGGGACACAAAGAAAATCAAGCAAACATGATTGAGAAGAATGATGAAATAGACTATTTGTGTGGCATACTTTCTGAATGCAACCTAGTTGGAAATCCTAAAAAATGGTTGATTGATTCGAGGGACAGCTTGTCATGTTTGTGCTAATAAGTTGTTTACTTTTTATGCTCCTGCTGGCCTCAACGAGACAGTTTTTATGGCAAATTTCGCTACTGCAAAAATTGAAGGAACGATCAAGATAGATTTAAAGATGACTTGGGACAAGATTGTGACTCTAAACAATGTCCTTCATATTTCCGAAATACGAAAGAATTTAGTCTCAACATCACTTCTAGTCAAGAACGACTTTAAGTATGTTTTTGTTTCCGATAAGGTTATAGTAAGTAAGATTGAAATACATGTAGGAAAATGTTACCTTACTGAGGGTCTTTTCAAACTCAATGTAATTGAAATTTGTATGAATAAAATTCTAGCTTCTTCTTACTTGTTTGAGTAAAATAATTTATGGCATAAACATTTAGGTTGCGTCAACTTCAAAACTTTGCGAAAAGTAATTAATTTGGATGTATTGCCTAAGTTTGAAAACAATTATTTGAAATGTTAATTATGTATGGAATCTAAGTATGTTAAACATCCTTGGACGTTAGTTGAAAGGAACTCAAATGTTTTAGATTTAATTAACACATATATTTATGACATGAAGCCAATACCATCTTATGGTAAGAAAAAGTATTTTTATAGCTTTTATTGATGATTGTACTAGGTATTGGTATATTTATTTACTTAATAGTAAAGATAAAGCAATTGATGCATTTAAGTAATACAAAAATAAAGTCAAAATGCAACTAAATAAAAAGTTCGAAATGATAAGAACTGATTTGGGGAGGGGGGGGGGGGGGTGAGGGTGGAGATATGACTCTTTTTTTTAAAGAAATATGTTTGGAATATAGTATTATTCACCAAACAACTGCCCCTTACTTATTGCAATCTAATAGAATTGCGGAAAGAAATAATAGAACATTAAAGGAGATGATGAATGCCTTGTTATAAGTTTTGATATACCTTAAAACTTGTGGGGGAAAGCGTACTATTCTTACAGCTAACAGAATACTCAATCGAGTTCCACAAAGCAAAAAGTAATCCATTCCATATGAAAAATAGAAAGGAAGGAAATGCAACTTAAAATATATTATTAAAGTGTGGAATGTTTGGCTAAGAGCAAGTCCCTAAACCCAAAAGATTAATGATTAGTCCAAAATACGTTAATTGCATTTTCATAGGATATGCAACAAATAGTAAGGCATATCGTTTTCTAGTTCATAAATCAAAAACCCTGACATTGATACTAATGCAGTAATTGGATCAGATAATGCTAAATTCTTTGAAAATATTTATTCGTATAAAAAGGAATGTGAGTCGTCTAGTGAAATATTTAAGTGACCTCGGAAAGAAGAAAAGGAAAATATTTTTAAAGAAAAAAATCCAAGATGTGGTAAAATCAAATGAAAGCTACTTCCTTTGGACCAAATGTTCGGGCAGTCTTGTTGGAAAAAAAGCCTCAAACGTTCAAGGAAGAAATTTCTTCCTCGGAACCATAATATTGGAAAGAGGCGGTTATTGTGAGATAGAATCCATATATGAAGTAATCATACTTGGGAATTAGTTGATCTTACTTTAGGAAATAAACCTTTGAGTTCTAAGTGGATTTTTAAAAGGAAAATGAAAGTTGATGGTACTATTGATAATATAAGGAAATATTAGTTGTTAAAGGGTGTAGAAAACGAGAAGGTCTTGATTACTTTAACACATACTCACCAGTAACGAGGATTATATCTATCCGGGTGTTACTAGTGTTAGCCACCAATAATGTCCTTCAAATCCATCAAATGGATGTGAAGACAATCTTCGTAAATGAAGATTTGGAGGAAGGAATTTATATTGAACAACTTGAAGGATTTATAGTTTCCGAAAAAGAAAAGAAGGTGTGTCGACTTATTAAGTCACTTTACGGACTAAAACAAACACCAAAGTAATGGCATGCAAAATTTTACCAAACAATATTGTCAAATGGTTTCAAGATTAATGAGTGTGGAAAATGTATTTACATGAAAATACTCTACATAAAATAGTAATTGTTATTTTATATTTGGATGATACGTTGATAAAAAGTAACGACATCACTAACACTAATGCTACCAAGAGCATGCTCACTAGTAAGTTTGATATGAAAGACTTAGGAGTTGCCGATTTAATTTTGGAAATTAAGATTCTTTAAACTCGTCAAGCTCTAGCTTTGTCTCAATTTGAATATGCTCGAGTGTTGGGAAGTTAGATATATATTATAAATTGTACAAGACCTGATATAGCTTGTGTGATAAGTAAGATTAGTCGATCTACAATTAATCCCGACCAAGCTCATTAGATATCAATGAAACGAGTATTGGGTTATTTTAAATATACCCAAGACTATACATTGAATTATAATAATTATCCCGCAGTTATTGAATGATATAATGATGTAAATTGGATCACCAGATCAACAAGATGAAAATCCACAAATGGATACATTTTTACCATTAGTGGAGGAGCATTGTCTTGAAAGTCATCCATACAAATATGCATCGCCCGCTCAACAACGTAGTCTGAGTTTATAGCATTTGGCAAGGCCAAAAGAAGGTGAATGACTCCAAAATTTCTTGGAAGATATTCCATTCTGGCACAAACCTTTGGCACCTATATACATACATTGCGATAGTCAAGCAATAATAAAAAGGCATGGGTGCGTTATGTATAACGAGAAATCTCGTCACATACGATGAAGACATAATACCGTTAGACAACTACTCTCTAGTGAAGTTATCACAATTGACTACGTAAAGTAAAAATATAATGTATCAGATTCGCTTACAAAAGGCCTAACTAGAGAGACAATTGAGAAGTCATAAAAAAGAAATGGGACTATGGCCGGGTACAAGTGACTGTGGAGATAACTATACCTAGAAGAATAGAGATCCGAATATCTAGGTTCAAGGAGATCAAACAAAGTCATTAGTCAGGGTTCAACATTCTCAAAAAAAAAATTGGTACATTTCATGATGAAGCGCTGTTCAATGCCAAGGATAAAGTGGAAAGACTTTTTAATAATTTTCAAGTTTGATACAGGGTGTATCATATAGTGTATCTATGAGATAATACGTTTAGGAATCACCTATGTAAGTGTGAAGTGTAAGCCGATTCAAGAAGAATTTTGTAAGGTTAATGTTTTACGCACTTATGAAATCAGGTGGTGTTCATGGATAAAATGCACAACAATGAGTACCAAAGACAGTTAAGGGTTGATTGTGTGACGGATGACTATCTAGGTATACGTCAAAGTTTGATAGTTCAAAGATATCAAATATACCTATTGATCAAGTATATCAAACATATGTTCACTAGGAAAGTTTAAAGGGAAACCTACTTATCCAGGTGTGATTAATCCTTACTTGAGATCACACAATTGTTTCATGGATATTTTCTTTTATATATCCATTCCCCATTCACTTAGGGGATTGTTGGGTTTTATTAATTAATACAAAAGAGGTGAGAATGAACAATTGAAGGAAAAGAAATGGAGGAAAATAAAAATTTCAATTAGTCCTTTAAAAAGGAATTTTGTACCTTATTGGATAGGAAGAGGATTATTTTGCTTATATATAGAATCACTTTATATAGTTCTTAAAGAGTTGAGAAGAGAGCAAGCCTCGCGCCGTCATCATCATCGCTCGGCTCAGCTCAGCTCGACTTCGGCTTCGATTTTAGATTTGGATTTGGTCAATTGATAGTTTTCTAGACCAAATTTATTTTCTTTTTCCACCATTTAATATTTCCTTTCCTAATATTTTTTTGTGCAAAAATATTAATTGGGAATTTCGCGACATTATTTTCCAAATGTCAAATTCACGACTAAATATTCCGTTTAACAGAAATTCAAACTTCTGTTGAATAGACACCTTATCAACGAATGGACACCTTTGCATGTGTTGGGACTCAACTTTGTTGGCCATAAATGGAGAGGCTCAAACTTATTTTTTAGCTTCGAAATTTAAAAATATCTCCCCTCTATCTTCTGTATTCTGCATTGTTTTTCAAAGCAAAAACGTTAACACTTTGTATGATTTCCTCTGCTATTTGAGTTCGCCGAAGTTATGTGATTTAAAGTGCTGCTATCACAAAATAGTTATTTCGTTCAATCCTGGAATAAATTATTCCAAAATCTTGAGAAACTGTGAAGGGATTAAATTCCTTACGGACACACAAAAACTTGTGGGCTACAAATTTTCTTTTTTTCTTTTCTAAAACTAACGTCTTTTGGTTTTCTGGTTTTGAATATAGTACTAACAATATCATTGGATGCCCGTTACAATATACTACAAACTAGAATGGACGTCACTTTTATTTAAAATAAAATAAAAACTTAATTGTTCTTTTAACATATTTTTTCCAAATAACGCTGCATGAAGCGTCATAATACTATTTAACGTGATCTAAACAGTTGAATAATTGTTCAACGTATCTTGATGTGATGATCCGATAAGTCATTTTGAGTAATACCCTTTACTTTCGTGTCATAAGACCTCAATTAGCTCCATTTGATATTTCTTAATTTGTGTGTGTGGTCCGCGTCATTTTCTAAAAGTTTTTACGTAAAAATTAAGAAAATGTGATTTTAGGCTTAAAATGGCACTTGAGTTGACCACGGTATATACTCTTGGTAAATGACCCCGGATCTGTGTTTTGAATATTTTGATAGATCTGTATTATGTTTATGAACTCTTAAGCAGGTTTGGTTAGTGTCCGGGTGACCTGAGCGCATTTTGGTACATTATGTAAAAAATTGTTAAAATGCGTTTTCAAGTTGAAAATCATGAGTTTTGATGATCGATTCATGTTATTAGAAGTTATTTTGATGATTCGAGTTAGTAATCAAGTTTTTAGGATGTTATTACACTTAGGTGCATGTTTGATTTGGAGCCCGAGTTGTTTGGGTGATTTTCGGATGAGTATTGAATGTGTTTGGGATGATTTGCAACTACTGGTGCTCAATAATTGCTTGTTCATTACTGCAGATCTCCTATATGCAAGGTATTACTTACATTTGTAGTCAAGAGATCCATTTGGGAGCATGGTCTTGGGATAGGTGACCTCGTATTTATGAGGAAAACGTTCAGTTTTACAAGGTGTTAGCAGCTGCTTTGCGAAAATCTTGGCTGCATTTGCGACTATTGTTAACAATTGTCAGCTTCGCATTTGCGAAGCATTTAGGCGAATTTGCGATGGGAGCCTTTTCACATTTGCGAAGAAAATGTCATATTTGAGACTTTTGGACTTCTGATACACTAATCTGTGTGTCACTTTTGCGGGAATCACATTTGCAAACAAGAGTTCACAATGCAACACCTGCAGCTAGTTAAAAGAGGAAAAAATAGTAGTTAGCTCATTCTGCACCTTTTCTCAACCCTAAGCACTCTAGACGTGATTTTCTTGAGAGTTTTTCATTATAAAATCATTTCTAAGCAACTGTAATCCACTTTTTTTAAATTTCATTGAAAATTTAAGAGAAGGTGAAAATATATCATGTGTGAAGCCTCATCAAAGTGCAGTCCATAATAAAATTATATGGTCATAGAAGCTGAATTGTAGCCGTAGATGGAATTGTGTGGCTGCTGAATTCCTCCCAACTTACGAAAAGAATAAAAGTGTGGATCGCACATGGAATCATGTGGTTGAAAACCCTCACGAATGGAATTTTTTTCAACGAATTTGTGGGCACTATAAATAGACAGATAATACCTTTTTAGGGTATATGCTCTTTGCAGCGTGTTCCCGAAACCCTTGACCTCTTTGTATGGAAATGTTAATTATGTGCTTTACTACTACTACTACTTTCCCTTCACCCTACCCCTCTCTATTCTCCACTCAGTTTCAAAACTCTACTCCTGCACTTTCACCATATTCTTAGACTTAAGTTCTGCCCCTCTTTTGTGAGCCTTGCCATGGGAACCATGAGCTCCACTAAACTTGGACACACAAGGGCTGACCCTTCCACATTGCACTCATCTGTATATAATTCTACAAACTTGGGTATAAGCACTGCCTAGGGTCCTTTAAGACCCTTAGGGAACTCTAACACACCTAGATCTGAGAAAATCTTTGAAACAAATGGAATCTGAGGTGGTTTATTCCCTAACTTAGAGAGGAAGTCAAGAATCAAGCTTCCTCTGGTCGTAACTTCTTTTATTTTATATTTTTGATGTAATTCAGCAAGTGATCAGCAATAATTTGTAATAAACACTCGGGATTGGCTAGTGAAAAAAGAACGGGTAATTATGCATGTCCAGCTATTAGAAGGGTAGAAAACATGCCTATAAGACTTTTAAATTCTCCATGTTCAACTCTACATTTAGACACCATGTCGATAGGACTTACTTTAAATTCTGCATGTTCAACTTTAAATTTAGACACCATGCCTATAGGATATGTCCTCTTATAAACTCTGCATGTTTGACTCTACATTTAGATAACCTGCATATAGGACTTATTTACAATTCTGCACGTTTGTTTCCACTTGGACACCATGCTTTAGAATCTAAATGGCTATAAGAAGATATCATGTTTACAATGTATATAAATCATGCCTATAAGAATTCTCAAGTAAAATCATACCTGTTTCCATTCCACGTTCAATTAGATATCATGTCTATAGGGATTAAATCATCTACTAGATATCATGTCTATAGTAATTAAAATCAGCAATACTAGACATCACCATCTGTAGAATCTGAAACCAGTGTAGCTTAAATCAGCCTATTTCATACTGTTCAATTTTTTTTTTGTAAAAATAACATATTAACAAGGGTTAGCAAGCATGCTTATAGGATCTCAAACTGTTCGTTTTTAAGTTGTTACTGCTTGTCCACACTCTTGAGTCAGTAATAGATACCATGTATATAAGATCTCACCCAAACATTCATTCAAGCATGAGCTACAATTATTCGTACATTGCTTCGTTGGTTATCATTAGATCTGTATGGATGAGAAAGATGATGAAAAAACGGCATTCACTATGCTGTGGGGGAATGTATTCTTACAAAATGATGCCATTTTTCCTGAAGAATACATGGCCCACCTTCATGAGGGTCATGATTGCCATTTTTCACGATATGATTCACAAAGAAATTGATGTGTACATGGATGATGTCATCGTCAATTCCAAGAAGTCCATTGATCACAGGGAAGACTTGAGGAAGTTCTTCAACAGATTGCGAAGGTCTAACTTGAAACTAATCCGGCAAAGTGTGCATTTGGGGTTCCCGTCGAAAAGTTTCTTAGGTTTATTGTGAGCCACAGAGGAATAGAACTGGATCCATCAAAGGTCAAAGCTATCTAAGAGCTCCCACCACCAAAGAACAAGAAGGACGTTATGAGTTTCTTGGGAAGACTTAACTATATCAGCCGGTTCATAGCACAGTCCATAGTTATCTGTGAGCCAATCTTTAAGATGTTAAAGGAGGACGCTACTCCCAAATGGACTGATGACTGCTAAAATGCCTTTGATAGAATGAAGGAATACTTATCAACACAACCATTCTTGCTCCTGCCCGAGCTAAGTAGATCCCTATTAGTCTACATTGCGATAGTAAATGAAGCCTTCAGTTGCATTTTGGGGCATCATAATGAAACTAGGAGAAAAGAACAAGCCATTTACTATCTCAGCAAGACGTTCACTTCGTACGAAGCCCAGTATTCTCTTTTAGAGCGCACCTACTGTGCTATTACTTGGGTAGCTCAGAAGCCGAGACGTTACTTCTGTGCCTATACCACGTATCTCATGTCAAGGATGGATTCTTTAAATTACATCTTTCAGAAGCCAGTGCCCACTGGCAAGCTAGCAAAGTGGAAATTTTTTTGAGCGAATTGACATTGTTTGTATAACTCAGACGGTGGTCAAAGGACAAACATTAGTAGACCACCTTTCTAGAAACCCCATGGATGGAGAATATAAATCATTGAAAACATATTTTGCGGATGAAGAAGTATCATTCATAGGAGAAGACATTGCAAAATCCTATGGTGGTTGGATAATGTTCTTCGATGGAGCAGCAAACTTCAAATGAGTTGGCATAGGAGTAGTCTTGGTGTTTGAAATTGGTCAACATTATCCTGTGTCTGCCAAACTGAGGTTCCCCTACACCAACAATATGGCCGAGTATGAAGCCTACATCTTAGGGCTCAAGATGTCTATTGAAATGAACGTTCAAGAGCTACTAGTGATAGGAAATTCAGACCTACTCATACATCTGGTGCGTGAAGAATAGGGAACCACGAACTCTAAGATACTCCCATATTTACACCATGTACAAGAATTAAGAAAGAGGTTCACGAAGACGGAATTCCAGCATATTCCTAGAATCTAGAATGAATTCACTGATGCATTGGCTAACCTGTCATCTATAATACAAAATTGAGATAAGAATTTTATTGATCCCGTTCTCGTAGAGCTCCATGACCAGCTAGCTTATTGTGCCAAGGTTGAAGAAGGGGTGGACGGAAAGCCTTGCTTTCATGATATCAAGGAATATTTGGCAAATGGAGAATACCCAGAGCTTGCCAATAATACTAAAAAACACACGCTGTAGAGACTGTCCAACAACTTCTTCCACAGTGGAGGAATCCTGTATATGAGGACTCTTGATTTGGGACTACTAAGGTGTGTCGACCCAAAGGAAGCATCCAAGCTGCTAGAGGAAATTCATGCTGTGACCTGTGGTCCACATATGAACAGTTTTTTCTTAGCAAAGATGATACTTTGGGCTGATTACATTTGGATGACTATGGAAACAGACTACATGCAGTATGTCCAGAAATGCCACCACTGTCAAACACATGCAGACCAAATAAAGGTACATCTAAGCGAGCTCAACACAAATAGCTCACCATGGCCGTTCGCCGCCTGGGGAATGTATGTTTTTGGATCAATTGAGCTTGCTACTTCCAACGGACACAAGTTCATCCTATGGCAATTGACTACTTTACCAAGTGGGTAGAAGCAGCATCTTACAGAGCAGTGACTAGCGTAAATAGGTGCGCGAAAAGCTATCATTTGATATGTTAGGGTATGGCACCACAGTCCACACATCAACTTGGGCAACCCCCTATATGCTGGTTTATGGTACAAAATCTGTCATTCCCGCTGAAGTAGATATTCCTTCCTTAAGGATCATACATAAAGATGAGCTCGACAATGCATAATGGGTAAAGAGTCGTTACGAGCAAGTAGCTATTATAGATAGGAAAAGAATGAATGCAGTTTTTCATGGTCAACTCTATCAGAACAGAATGTCTAGAGTCTTTAACAAGAGAGTCAAGGGTTGACAGTTCACACCAAGGCAACTGGTATTAAAGAAAAATTTTCAGCATCAAGACGAGGCCAAAAGGGAAGTTCTCTCCCAATTGGTAGGATCCATTTATGGTTCACCAGGTTTTTAGAGGAGGGTCCCTCATACTTGTAGAAATGGACGGAGAGATCTTGCAAAAACTGATTAATTCAGATGCAGTCAAACATTACTATGTGTAATCTTTATGTTTTCCCTATATGATGTAATTGAGCTATGCCTGACCTAATTCCCGTTTAAGAGGGGTTATGTAGGCAGCCTTATGGGTTCGGTCACAATTCAATAAAATTTTCATTTCCCCCCAAAATTGGAATATAGGGAAGTATTTTAAGGAGGACCCTTAAAATTTCGAAGTAATTTCGCTCGATCGGCGCACAAGCAACAATCAGAAAAGTCAACCCATCAAACTAGGGCATAATTTTTAGGAGGACCCTCAAAATTCTGTGGCAAGAGAGGTTGCAATGTCTCCAACCGCATCATAGTCATCAGTTCAGCTAAAAAAACTATTTTATTAAACATTTATATTATACTTTTACAAAATCGTGCATGTCTATTATTGAAATTGCTTGTTTGGAAATGCTACCCTAATGATACATACAGTAGCACTAGATCAAAGATGACAAGAGCCAGCGGGGATATGAACTAACCGCCCCCTTTACAAAACATACGATTTATCTTTTGATGCAGGCACTAGGATGGCGAAATCATTAAACACACTGTCTGCCCATATAACAAATGTTGTTCAAGAACATGATTCTCTGAACCATTTCACTTACTAACATATGCTACCAGCAAGCATTCATAATGTTCTGTACATCAAAATGCTCCCAATAATCACCACGTCGCAATCTACTATTAGCTAAGAAACCCTACGACTATTTGCTATTTTATTTCTTGCATAAGGCTACTATTCTACCTTACAGCTTGCATAAGGCTACCATTATGCCTTTAAACTTACATATGGATACCATTATGCCTTCCAACTTGCATAAGGCTACTCTTCTGCCTTCTGAGGTAAGCTCTACCTCCATCTGCATCTGCATTGTGTAAGGCTACTATTATGCCTTCCAACTTGCATAAGGCTACCATTCTGCCGTCCGAGGTTAAGCTCTACCTTTATCTACATCTGCATTGCATAATGCTACTATTTTGCCTTCCGAGACTAAACATTGTCTCTATCTATATTTCACCGCTAAAAGATCACCACACTGCACGGCTGAAAGATCGCCACATTGAACGACTGAATGATCACCATATTGCACAGCAGAAAGATCGCTACATTGCATGGCTGAACGACTGCCATATTGCGCTACTTAAAGATCGCCACTTTGCGTGGCTGAAAGATCACCCACATTGCACAGCTGAAAGATCGCCACATTGCACGGCTGATAGTTCACCACATACTGCTACATCCTTCATGGGATGAAATATTGCCAACTTATCCAAAGGCGTCATCATTCGGAGGCACCATTCTCATAGCCCTAGAACACTTTGTCATGGCCTGAGCATCCTTTTCAATCTTTTGCAAAATATTATTCAATGGCATCGTGGTTCGGAGGCACAATTGTTCATAGCCTGAGAGCATCATTTCATAGCCTGCAAATCCTTCATTACGTGCTTCATAGCTTAAGACACCATGGTCTAAAGACGTCATCCTAACCGTCTAAGGACGACATTCATGGTCTGATGGGAATTTGCATCATATCTAAATTTACACATAATATATGCTTTGCATTACTTATTTGCAGGTAAACCGGCAAACAACAGCCTTCCCGGTAGGAGAGTTCCCGCAACCACATCAAACCTAACTATTCCCGTAAGCCTGTCACTCACCTTGACCGAAATATTGCGTTAGTTTTTGAAGAGTTCCTATCGGTATACTCTGCCAACGAATCCTGAATTACACATGGCTTGATTTTTGTAAAACTAGGGGTATGTAGGCACTCAGAAGCCATGCATGGCCTACCTTCTTCAAACCGTTTCGCTCGATCAAAAGTTGGCCCTCAAATCTTTACCTGATAACTCTTTCATCATTCCCGGAAAAAGAAAGGCAGCTGTCGATACCTTATTTTTCCTTATATATACTTCAATATGCAAAGTACCTTCCAAATGGCATATTTATACATATATAAGCATATCCAAGTGTTCCATTATTTTTCCTTAATTTGTAAGGATTTTTAAATCAGTTTATTTCCCTATTTTATCCATTAAAAAATCCAATAATTATTTCTAAAATTATTATTTTTGGTGATTCACTTGTTGAACTCTTATGTTATATATAAAATATAGCTAAGAAAATTTTTAAAAAATTATTTAGTATTTTTAAAAGCTAAATTACGTAATTGCAATGTTAGCTCTTTTCGGGATTTAATTATATTTACATTTACAAAATTAACTCTAGTATTTTTAGATGGTTAATTATATGTCATAAATCATTTTAGTACCTTCAGTTTATTTCCAACAATTAATCTATTATTTTTATAAATAAAATAAGAAAAATTAGCTATTTAAATAATGGCCCAATTTCATTTCAATTATAACCCAATTCTGACACCAATTCAACCCAATTGAACCCCAACCCAATTTCTACTAAACCCCCGCCCATTTTCTATTAAACCGACCCATACATGTATACCTACCTACCCCCTTTAATCCAAGAGATTGATCAAACCATTCATCATTCCATAATTAAACCCAAAAGACCCCTAAACCTAATTTATTTTCTACCACTCGCCGCCCTTTAATCCTCTCTTGTCTCAAACATTCTCTACACAACCCCCAAACCCTAGCCGCTGCCACCCTAATCCATGGCCGAGGTCATATGATATCTATACCAGCTTTTCATGGCTTCTATGTTTTGGTTCTGTGGTCTTATGACAAGACTTTGAAGGGATTTGGTCCAGTCCTTGCTTGATGACCTTTCTCCGGTTATCCCTGGCCTTTCTCTGGCCAGTCATGGCTATTCGAGTCAGACCTTTGACTCTTCTAGTTAGATCGGTAACTCTCAAGGCCTTTCTGGTTGTTTTCGGGTTTTCTGAAACCCTAATCTCTAAGAACTTTTCAACTTCTTTCAGATCTACCTTAGACCCATACTTGCTATGAGTTTTAAGTATCTTCTCGAAGCTTCTTTAACTTTGCTTTCAAAATGACTCTTCATCTTTTCCGATTAGGGTCCTTTATCAAAATATTTGAAACTTCTTCTTTGATTTTAACGTGTCTCCAATTTTCGCTATGTTCTGCTCATGCTGTTCTTCTACACGATTGTTGTTGAAAACATTAATTTCTTTTTGGGTTCCTTTGAGTTTCTAAAATTGTTTGGTAGTATTTGTTTGATTTATTTTTTTGCCATCTTTAAACTCGATTGTTGTTAAAATCCTAATTTCTTTTGGGTCTTACCCGAGATCTAAAGCTATTTGTTAGATAAGTGTTTGTTTGGTTAAGTATTTGTTTGATTGATTTATTTATCGTCTTTTAAGCTTGACTATTGTCGAAAAACCTATGTTATTGGGTTTGAAACTGTTCGTTTGAATACCTGACTCGATTTGAAATCCTTGTTTTAGAACCTCCTTTCTTTAGGTGATTCCTCTGATTCTTGTTTTTTACTAACTTAAAAACTCGGCTATACTTGAAACCCTAACTTTTCATAAGGGTTTTCTCATCCGTTACTGTGAGACTCTTTCCATGCTTCTGATACTCTATTTTTCTTCACTATTGATTCAATGTGACTTGACCTACTTGATTATCATGCTTCGAATGTTTGCTATCTACTGAACTTTGTGCTACTATTGCATGCTATTTATTTTTCCAATAGGTTTGGCCTCGCATGTCTAGTGTTGTTCACTCTATTTATATGTTGAGGTTCCTTCTTTGATTGATCTTCAATTTTTGGACTGATTTAAGAACATTTATTTTGTAAACTCTAATTTCACTCGCATGTTAAAGTTAATTGATTATTGTCCTTATTTTGCCTTGTTGAATATTTTTTTAAAATAAGTATATTTCTGTACTTAGACTCGATTGATTATTTAATGTTTTTATTACTTCTTATACGGCAATAATTAGTCTGCCCTCAATTTGATTTTCTTTCCTTATTTTTAATCTGTTACCCCCATTAACAAGTGATTTCTCAATTAAAGGGGAATAACTTGGGTAATTGATTCTGACTGTTGATTGTTTTCATATTTTCATTGAAACTTTACGTATTCCCTTATTTCTCATATGTTTTCAAAAGGCTATAAAAATCCTGCACCCCTCTTCTCTCAAAGAAACGAACACAAGGAATTAATAAACCATTGAGTTTAGAACACACACTCCACTAAAAAATCTCTCTTTTCTTTGTTGCTACTTGTGTTGCTGGATTACCTAGCCGGCTGAAAGCCAAGGCTAGGATGTGGGAAGCTTGATTACTTTTTCGTTTTACATTTGCTTCTTTTCTAGTGTGTTCTAACTAATTTTCAACATCAACAACAATATGTTTCACTATTATTTACTTCACCCTTGATTATTTCCTGCTTGTGTTTAATCAAGTTACATTATTAAGTATGTTATAATCTGCCCTTTCTATTCTAAATCAATGGTTTTCTTATGTATGAACTTTGTCAGTCACTTATTATAGCTTATGAGTCCTAGACCCCCATCTCCCCTACGTGTTTGGTATCTTTGATTGGTTTAGGACATGACAACATTGGACATTGTTGTGCATGACCCAAACCTGATCCCTTTGGGATCATAACCTTCATATCCCCTATATGTTTTATGTTCTGGTTTGTTTATGGGCATGCCAGCGCCATCTATTGTTGTGCATGCCCAAACATTATTCTTGCCTAAGGATATATTCTCTTTGCAATATGTTCCTAAAAGCCCTGAGCACTTTGTATGGAAATGTTGATTCTGTGCTTTACTACTACTACTACTACTTTCCCATCACCCTACCCCTCTCTATTCTCTACTCAGATTCAAATCTCTATTTCTGCACTTCCATTATATTATTAGACTTAAGTTCTTCCCTCTTGTGTAAGCCTTTCCTTGGGATCCATGAGCTCCCTCTGAACATGTACACATAAGGGCTGGACGTTCCACACTGCACCCATCTCTATCTTGTTTTACAAACTTGGGTGTAAGCACTGCCCATGGTCCTTTGAGACCCTTAGGGAACTTTGACACACATAGGTCTGAGAAAGGCTATGAAACAAATTGTCATTTGAGGTGGTTTATTCCCTAACTAAGAGAGGAAGACAAGAATCAGACTTCCTCTGATTTTAACTTCTTTTGTTTTATATTTTTAATGTAATTCAGCAAGTGATCTGTAATAATTAGTAATAAATAATCGGGGTTGGCTAGTGAAAAAGGGATGGGTAATTCTTCATGTTCATCAGTTAGAAGAGTAGAAAACATTCCTATAGGACTTTTAAATTCTGCATATTCAACTCTGTACTTAGACACCATGTCTATTGGACTTACTTTAAATTCTGCATGTTCAACTTTACATTTAGATACCATGCCTATCGGACCTATCCTCCAATAAATCTGCATGTTTGACTTTACATTTTGATAACCTTCCAATAGGACTTGTTTAAAATTCTGCACGTTTATTACCACTTAGACACCATGCTATAGGATCTAAACAGCTATAAGTAGATATCGCGTTCATAATGTATAGAAATCGTGCATTTAGGAATTCCCAAGTAAAATCATGCCTGTTTCCATTCCACATTCAATTATATATCATGTCTATAGAAATTAAATCATCAACTAGTCATGTCTATAGTAATTAAAAGCAGCAATACTAGTATCATCATCCGTAGAATTTGAAACCAGTTTAGCTTAAAATCAGCCTAATTCATACTGTTCAAATTTTTTTTGTAAAAATAACTTATTAACAAGGGTTAGCAAGCATGCTAATAGGATCTCAAACTATTCGTTTTTAAGTTGTTACTGCTTTTCCACACTGTTGAGTCAGTAATAGATACCATATTTATAAGATCTCACCCAAACATTTAGGCAAGCTTAGGTAATAACAAATAAAACTGAGCCCGCTTCTGTTAACTAGTGATTGCTACAACTAGCAGGTTGGTCTGATTCGGACTTCTTATCTGAGTTACGTAGTAAATTGGTCTGCTTCAACAACTTAAACTCCCCTTGCCTTAGTACTTTCAGATTCAGAACTTGATTGTTGTTTGAGTCATGCTATTTGGTTGCTTTGCATTAGTAGGTAAACATGATCCTTCGGTGTTTTATGTGCTTCCCCCTTCTAATGTGCAGTCCTATGTGCTTTATATGTCACCTTCGCTTTTCACCTTTGAAACTTCAAAGTGAGCCTAATATCCCTCCCTTTAGGAATATTAGTTCTAAGTGCCTCCGGAACTGATTGGAATGGGATGGGTAATAGCATGCAATAGTGGTCGAGACCAATCAGTGCTTTAAAACCTTAACGGGGTGGGAAGGATAGATATGGATATGGTGACCAGTGCACTAACACCACGTGTAGCCCATCTTTTGAGGAATGATTACGGGATATTGCATTGATGCGATCTATATTACAAATAAACCTAGGACCTACCCCTCCTCATTCTTTTCCTTTAAATATTTATACAATTGTAACTTCTTTCCAAAATCAGCCTTTTAGTGATTGTTCTTTCAAATTCTATTTTCCTTTCAAAAATTCATGTATTAAAATCCCCTTTTATTTGACACTTATCTGCTTACATGTTAATTGCACCAAATTCATAAAGAACTGTCTGGCCGGGAACCACACTAGTAGATTCTAAGGGGTGCGTAACACCTTCCCCTTAGGATAATTTCATGCCCTCACCCTATCTTTGGTTATCAAGAACACATAGAAATTAGGTGTCCTAATGCATCATAAATAATTAGGTGGTGACTCTTCCAATGCAAAATACAGTTCCCAAAAGGAATGAGTTTTCCTATACCCAAAAATATCATAAACCTGATCTCGTAATGCAAAGAGGGAAAAAAGGGGGCGCAACAACTTTTTGGGTAAATAATTCTTACTCGGTTTTGATTATTTTTCACGAATCTATACATATTTCATCCTTTAAATTTGAATTTAGGGTGGAAATTTAGAAAAGTCCTTAGGCCTAATTTTGGGGGTTTTGATCAAGATTTTGATGTCACATTGGAATAATTTTTGTATGTATGAACTCATGAGAGTGTGAGGATTCTGAATTTATAATTTTACCCGATTATGATATGTGGACCCGGGGGTTTTTTGGACGATTATCCTAATTTCGTGTATTAGCTTCGAATTAATTAGTTGAATTAGTTACTTGAAGTCATATTTACATTATGCAATTACTTTGCATAAATTTGGGCCATTTGGAGTCGAGCACTCGTGGCAAGAACGTGGTAACAAGTTGATTGAGCTAGTTTGAGGTAAGTGGATTGCCGAACCTTGTGTGGGGAAACTCCCATTGGGATTTGGTACTGTGATATATGAAACATCTTGTATGTGAGGTGACAAGTGTGTACATGTGCTGAATTTTGAAAATTCATTTTTCATTAAGTAACTAAAATTGTGTGCTTCTTCCATGTTTACACTACTTGAAATTTAAGCCTACTGTTATCTTAGGAAAGCATGTTTACATGTCTCAATTGTTTACTTGCTCAAATTGCTTTATCTGAAATATGTGCAACATGCTAGGTTATAATTACTTGTTTACCTTGGTATGAAATTTGATTAAACTGACTATTGTTGTGTTGTTGTTGTGTGTTTACATTGAGACTACGGGCAGTTTCCCTATAGATACCCCTTGCCCATTATTTGGGACTACAAATTGATATTCCGGTAGATCCCCCTGCACATTTATATTGGAACTATGGGAATGGACTCGGTGGATTCCCCCAGTACTGGTTATTTACAATTGGGACTACAAATGTGGTATTTTGGTAGATCCCCTGTCATTATGAGTTGGAATATGGGATGACACCTAGGAGATCCATTAGATATTGATATTTGGGGACTACAGGACAGTATCCTGGTAGATCCACGGTTGATATCCTGGAGTGGAGTTATTTTTTTTCTTTGATTTTATCTCTGTTGTATTTGTTGTTATTATTATTATCATGTGTTACTTCATATTGTTTCAGTTATTTATATATATATGTATATGACCGATAGGGCCCTGACCTTCCTCGTCACTACTTAATCGAGGTTAGGTTTGGCACTTACTAGGTACCGCTGTGTGTACTCATACTCCTTTCCTGCACATGTTTTTAGTGTGCATATCCAGGTTCTTTGACTCAATCCTACTATCACTAAGGTGAGGCGATTCTACAGAGAGTTCGAGGTATATATTTACCGAGTCCGCAGACAGAAGAGTCCCTCTCCATTCTCTCTCATAATTATATCCCTTCTGTATTTATTTTGATTTAGAGATTCTTTAGCCATAGCACTTTATAGTATCCATAGCTTGTGATTTCATAAGATACTTGGTTTTGGGAGTTGTTCAGTTTTGAGATCTTGTATTGGTATATGCCGAGCGCAATCTTAAGCACTGCTATATTTGTTTATCTTCGATTTTTGTTAGATTTTCTTTCGTATTTTATTTTCTTCCGCAATTGTTTGGATTACCTAGTCATAGAAACTAGGTATTGTCATGATAGTTTACAGAGGGTGAACTTCAGTCATGACAATTTGGGGACTTGTTCGAAAGAAAAATCGTGGCTGATTGTTGAGTTTGTTGAACAAAGAGGTAAGTGTCATGTCTAACTTTGATTTGAGATAATTAGGACTTTTTGTTCTATTTGTTACGTCAATATTTTTGGGATAACGTACATACAAGATGACGAGTGTATATCCATTGTTATGGCTTAATGCATGCGGGTTGGGCTAATTACTTTCACATCTTCATTTATTCCATGTTATCTCTTGTTACTTGCTTTAACTGCTAATTGTTCTTATTGGTTATCCATGCTTTACTCGTTATATGTTATTTAATTGTTACTTATTTTGATTTATTAATGTTTCACTGAATATCTGCTTACCTGTTACATGTTCCTATTTGCATTAATTATATTTCTCATGTCTTACTTGCTCTTATAGTCCTTATACTACTTGGTGCAATATATTACATAATTCCATATATATGACCCACTTAGCTATTTCTGTATTAATATATTTTCAAGGTTTGGGATTACAAGGTATTGGTTATTCCACCTTAGACTTGATAGTTCCTTAATATTCTACTCGTTTAGTTTCCTTTTTTTAGCTTACGTAGCTAGTTATGTTAAGTTGTTGTGCTAGTGAGTTGATATTGAAATCGGGTTGCACGCTGCAATGATATTGAAATGAATTGATATTGGGATCGAGTTGCTTGCGGCAATGATATGATATGATATTGGAATCGGGTTTAATGTCTCAAATGTTAATATTTTAAACATTCGGATTGTGTGCCAGAATAACTAATGTGTGAAATATTGGGATCATATTGCAATACAATGGAGTATGCTTTATTGTAGGTTGTTGTTGTAGAAGTTTTTTCTCGGTACTATGATATGAGATTTGAGATCATGTTATTCTCGGGCCCTGCGGTAGTTGGCTTTGGGTCCATTTTATGAGTTTACTTCTTTAAATTGTATTTCTATATTTTGTTATTATTATTCTTTTAGGTTTATTGTGAGTGTCTTATCATAGCCTCTTCTTTACTTCGTAGAGGTTAGGCTCGACACTTACAGAGTACATGAAGTCGCTTTTACTCATGCTACGCTTCTTCACTTCTTGTGCAGATCCCCGTGTTGGTAAGAGGAGCATAGCGGAGTCTGCACGGGTTCGACTGCTACATCAGACTTAAGGTAGAGATGTTCCATGTTCGCAGTCCCTGAAGTCCCCTTATCTAGTTTCAGACGGTTGTGTGAGTACGTGATATTTTCGCTATATGAATTACTCCCATAAATACAAAATAAAATAATTTCTTTCATTGTTTGTAATTTTGTGGATTATTGTGGCATTTTATGTCAAAGTGATCATATTGTTTGTGCATATTTACTTTATTTAATTGATGAAAAACAGAAAAATATATTGCACTTGTATTTATGATTTAACTTTGCATTATTAAGAATTGAATAGTAATTATTTGCTTATAAAAGGTAAAATAAAAAAAATAGTTTATTTATGAATTTTCGGAAAAGGGCCAAAACTGTCCTTAACCTATTCGCTTAAGTTTAAAAATACCCTCCGTCCACCTATTTTATAAAAATTGCCCTCACCGTTAAAAATCTAGCTCATTCATGCCCCTAATGTCAACTTTTCGGCCCACTCATACCCTATAAACTAACAACCCTATTTTGATTAAGAAAAAAATTTATTATTTATTATGTGTTAATTTCCTATTGGTTTAAATTAAAACTTCACCCCATATCCATTTATTAGCCTACTCCGTCTTAGATTTTCACCCTTCAACACCCACGGATCTCCATCTCCATCTTTGATTTTTCAGCTTTAATTTAATTTTTAAATTAACATTTTTTATTACATCAATTTTCTGATTTTTTGCTAACATTATATTTGTTGTGCCACCATGTAGTTTTTAAGAATTAATTGAAATCATATGACCAATACTTTATGTTATACAACTTTCACCTGAATATATGAACACTGACATTTTGTCAATAATAATTGTTATTGAGCATTTGCAATATTTTTGTTATATATTTCCTGACAACTTCGCATTCAATTTTGATTATACCAATGATTTATTTGGTCTATGCTCGGACCTCGACCTTTTTCTTCTTCATTGATGCTCACTATAGTCTAAACATCCAACCATGTCCATAAATTAAGCTATTGTAGGAGAATGCTTTTCAGGTTATATCAATACCGCCAATTTTAGAAAAGAAGACAATTAAATCAAGAGAAATATTTGAGATTATATGCCTGAGAATATGAGAGAATACGACTTATTGGTGAATGTGACTGTAATAAATACTTGATTGAGCGTATTGTATAAAGCAGTAAAGTGTAGTAAGAAAAATTGATGATGAATGGTATTTCTGTGATGAAAAAAAAAAGGAATATCGATGTGTACATTTATAAATAAATAGGAAGAGGAAGGTGATTAACTATAAGAGAGAGTTTTGTTTTCTTAAAAAAAAAATAGGTGTACGAGAGTTCTAGTTGGTGGAATAATTTTTAAAATAAAGAGGAGAAAGTAACGGAGGAAAACGGTCTTAGAATGTGAGTGAGTATATTTTAATTAGGTGAGTCTTAAGTTACGCCAATGGGACGATGACACATGAAAATTAATTAAGTTTTTTTTGCTTAACAGGGTTTTTGAAAGTTGTATGACGTAAAGTATTGGTGACAAAAAATTTTTGTTGTCTGAAAATAAAACTTTAATGATATTTGTAGTGATTATTCAAATATAGTGCAATGTCAAAAAAAGGATGAGAAAATCAAGAGGAATATGAACCCACACGCTAGAGCGGGGGAGGGGGGAAGGGAGATATTTTTTGAGATGGGGGTACTATTGTACCGACTCCAACAGTCTAGGGGCAGTTTTGACCTTTTTTCGTTATGGCACATGGAAATTAATTAATTTTTTTTTATCTAACATGGCCGTTAGTCGTAAGGGAATTCTTGAGCCACAAAGATAACGATGAGGGCAATTGTTTTAAAATAGGTGGACGGAAGGCATTATTGTACCAACTCCAATTGTCTAGGGGTAGTTTTGATCCTTTTCCGTTGAACTTTTAATTTTAATTGTTGAACTTTGGTAATTTTCCTTTAATTTGGTTTTGTTTTCTTTTAATAAATTATTTTAATAAATTTAATGTGATAGCATAATATAATTAGGAATTAGTTTTGATTTATTTTGTTTAATTTTAAATTAAAAGAAATTAGAAAAATTGGATAAAGAGAGAAAAGGAAAAAGAGGATCAGGTCAAATCTTGGGCTAGGATTAATTCAAAGTCATTTTGTCCAATCCCATTTCCCCGCAACCCGTCCAATTCAGCCCAGTTCTCCCAATACCAGGTCCAGAAGTTTGTCTTCTAAGCCTGGTTTGGTTACTACCTCGTTGTAACTCGCTTTTTCATCATTATATTTCATGCTCTTTGCATCAACTATTTTAACAACTAGCTCGGGAATAGATCACGTAGTTTTAGGATCTCATTTACAAATTTAATTATTATTATCATTTTTACGGTAAACATCTTGGTGTCCACCGTAGGGCTAAAAATAATAGTGATTATTTTATTGCTAGTTTCGTTACACGAACACACGTTATCTTTCACACATTTTATTGCCCAAGATTTTTTAATTTTAGATTAATATCTGGCTCGGTAAGAAAAATTGAGAATGACTACCCCAAATATCACAGAGAAAACAATATGGATGCTCCAACGGTGGGCTCGATACCACAGGACCCCATTAACGTATTTGGATCATTTCAAGCGGACGCGGGCTTGCAAGGCATGCAATAGTTCAATGAAGCATCACACACCAACTATAGCATTTAGCGTGTTGACCAACAGGAAGCCTAAAAAACCCCGGCCTGGGTAGAACAGGAAGTTAGTCGTCATGTTATCTTCGAATTGTTACAGGCACGACTGTTGGCTATCGCTCGCCTATAAAGTCGCCCGGTGACTCCCAATGCAGCAGCATCGGAAACATCTCCTTAGGTCGAGATAGTACCCGAGAGATCGAGTAATGACGGATTGGAAACCGGCCCCGCCACAGTGAAGATGCTTGGGAATCTCTTCGAAAGTATCGAATCAGGCTCGTGGAAGCTCTTATGGCAACCGTCTCCCATGGACAATCATCTGGGAACCATTTCGGGTTTGTTAAACTACCGAGGAAGAAGCTAACGCCAAACATATGGAGGTATCTTCCGTTCACTGCGAAAAGATGGAACGAATCGAGATGCAAACCACCCACAGCAGTAGGGAAATAGCCCGAGGACAACATCATTGAGGAACCTATAATGAAACCAGATTCAACATGGCACGGCTAGGAGGAAAACCCCACCCAACCAACTACGATTTCAGCATTACTATGCCAAAAATTGTGATCGCTATAAGAGAAACCAAGAACGCCAGGCTGCTCAGACCTATTCAACCAAAACACCTTCAAGAGAACCATGGCTCGCGGGCGAGAATTGCAGGGCGCGTGGGTTACCGGCTCCAAAGAACAACAACTATGCTATTCAATAGAGGTCACCACCATGTATCATCAAGTGGTCAAACTCAAAACCAGCTCCAAGGGAGGAAGGAAATCGGGAAAAAACAAAGTTGACAAGCCACGAAATATTACCACAACAGTAAAGGGCACAACGACACCCTCCAATGAGTAGAGTGTAGAGTGAACGTGATCATTGCCAGGAAAAGACCGGTCTAGGGAATACTCCTGAAGGACACCCTTGCATCCAAGGAAATGGATGCCGAGACTTCACCTCGGCCTCGCATTAACACATTGGTAACCCCATCCTCATTTAACTTATTTCTAATAAAGTATGTGTTTGAGTACAGGTGGTTGACTAGCTATACTGACAGTGTCAAGACGAAGCTAATAGGGCAGTTCGGACAAATGAACCAAATCGCTCCCATAACTCGAATCATTAATGGATTCCAGACGCTGATCTCCACAACAATCACTAAGGCCACTCCTTCTAGGCTACACGCCTGAGCTCCTACTAGAACGCAGAGCCCGCGGAACATGAACGTTTCATTCAAATGACAACGGGCACACCACCTGGAGGCAGTTTTGACCCCACTCTACCAAAGGGATGAAAATCCTCGACAAAGGTGGGACTAAGGCATTTGACAAAAAGCTACACGCCACAAGAGGATATCCCTCACCATATGACCCATCACAGGCATCAATGCCTTTGCCCTCGAAGGGATTAAAGGGCAAGTAAAACCACATCTTCAGCGAAGACATGTTGAACTAAAATGGAAGGTTGTGTTAGGGCTCGTACCTCGAAACTGCTGGAACATACCATACCTCGAAATATCGCCTACACACCCTGCAACACGAAAGAACTACTTCGCTCCTTTGTTGATTCTTTACTTTTACTAACTTGTATGTAGACAGTTAGCCGATACATTATAAAGTTCTAAACTAAAATCAAATATCCGAGGCCTCTGTGTGACCCACCGATCACTCTTTCCTCAACTGTGTTTCCAACCTAAAAGAGGGTCCCGCCAGTAAGATTATTAGCGGAGCCGCAAACCCCTAAGAAAGGGATCCGACAAAATCGTAGTCCTTTCTTCTACAGTCAAACGACGTGTGTTGACATCCTCGTAAGGACACCATCCCCTCTAAAGGGCCAATAAATAGAAAGGTAAGTAACAAAATTGAATCGTGCAATCATATCAAATAATCGGAGGAGCCACACCCATGCGGGCCAAGCTCACAACAATAGGATAATATGTATTTACAACATATATTTACGCCAAGCAATGAAGAATATCTTTTCAGCATTCAGTACATCGAAAAAGGCTATATCGGAATATTCACAACAAAAGCCTCTCCACCAAATACGTCCCGCGATTCTCGAAGACTTAAAATATTCAGCGACCGCACGACCCTATGATAGGAACTTCAGGCTCATCAAGCCCCTGGAAGGAAACTCCGAGCTCACAAGAAGCTGTCTTCAAGCATAAACTAATTCGATGACTTGGAGATTGCTATTAATCGCCATACAAATGGAAAACCCGAAATTGTAAGATCCCTATCGGGCAGCCTCGATGTAACCTGATCTATTCGACAAATTGTAAGACCTTAATAGGCATGACAAACTGTAAGATCTCAACAGGCATGAAAATTCCGAAGTATAGGCTATACGTCACATTTGTAAGAATCCCTAAAAGGCATACCCTCAATGTAGACGGCTAAACTACCACTTGGGATAAAAAATGGCTATGGTCAAACGCATATTACTATGGTCGAAATGGCTGATGCAGCAGAAATAACATGACTCGGGGATTCCCGACTGTCGCTAAAAATCGCAGGCCACTACTCCGAATATACTTTGGAAAGAACTAGTTAAAACAGGATTCCTTCAACAGGTAAAAAATGGGCTCCGACTACGTCGTCTCCAAATCACAAGAAGCATCGATCTACTCAACCCACGAGCTATGAACCTTACGAGGTCCTCAAAACATCGCTGACAATGACTTTAAATCGAGGTTCTTCTAGAACCAATGACGGGTCAGGGGAAAATACTCTAAAAGACCTTAATGAGCAAAAACAAAGTCTACAAAAAATCCCACGGCCAAAAAACAACATCAGAGACATTATCACCAGCTAAGCAAGCTTATAGGCCTCGTATTCAAAGGTCTCGACGACCAAATAGCGTAAGAGCCATTGTCACCAGCTTGAAAATTGACAACTTGAGGATTAAAGTGAGCTCGAATCATAACCCAATTTGGAGACCAGATCCAAAACTGTTACCTAAGAAAGCCTTCGGGCCACATACTATAAGGTCTCAGCAACCAAATGACATCAGTTCCACAATCACCAGCAAGAAACTCAAGGGTCGATTATAGCTCCAATCACAATGCAACTCGAAGACTGGACCCAAAAGTTGATTGAAACAACCAAATGCCCAAGGGAAAGAAAACCATCACCACCAGCCTGGACCAATGCAAAACTTGAGGGTACATTAAGTTCGAGTCACATACTAACTTAGAGACTGAACCCAAAGACAGTCAAAGCATGCGAGCCTAAGGGCAAATTCGGAATTGAATCGATCCAATGGAAAATCCAACAAGCATAAATATAGAAGATACACATTATGGGGTTTCCCCTCTTTTATTGCTACATATTGAGGATGAAGCACAATCCCAACCCTCATAGTACAATAAAAGCTATATATACATAACAATGAAGGAAATTAATATTCGTTTCTCTCTTTTTTTTCCAGCAGCTACGGTGCGATGGTCTCCTCCTTATCATCCTCATCATCGAATATCAAAAAAGTGGCATCGATCTCCTTTCCTTTGGTTTTTCTGATCTCCTCCGAAAGACCAAAGACTCTGGCATGAATCTCCTCGAGGATCTTCCTCCGGGATCTGTACCTCTCATACTCCCTACTATTGTTTGCACGATCGTTGGCCTTCTTCACCTCAGCCTTAGTGGCAGCGACACTCTTTGAATGGGCTGCCTTTTATTGCCCGACCTTGTTGTTTTTCATTACAACCTCAGCCTGGACGAACTCCACCTCGGTTTTTGCTTTTGATAGCCCGGATGAGAGTCTCACGATCATCTTCGCTCGAGAAGATTCATTGGTACGAGTGGCTTGAAGTTGCACCTCAAGAACGGATTTCATGGCATGAGCCCTCTCTTTATCCTCAAAATGGGCACTAACACATGCTTGTAGCTCAGGAATTCACATTCGGCATTGCCGACCTCGCCCAAAATTTGTTCCATCTGATCTACCTTATCCTTCAACTGGAATAGGAACACGTCAAAGACGACAAGGCAAAAAAGGGGAATACAGGCCAGCACAAGATGCAGAATACCTGTTTCTCCAAGAGGGCCTCCCGGGCATGGCTTTGATCCACCCCAAGCTGTAAAGAAACGAGCTCATTTTACTTTGTTGCACAGAGAAGTTTGAGGATTTTCCCCAATCTCGAGCCTCCCGCAATGGGGACTCGCAATGAACCAGCTTGACTTTGAGCCTACAAAAGCCTAAAAAAGAAAATCTAGGTGAGTAAAAGGAAAAAGAAAGGAGCACGGTGCCAAAACATCCCTACCACGGACAAAACCTCACCGCAAGGACAAGAGAATGTGCCTTGTCGAGGACCGAAGCTATGTCTGATAGTGAATCAATCCTGGAAGCTTGCCGACTAACCGAATCTCTTAATCTTAACCATAGAATAGAAGGTGCCTCACCGCAAGCGTTATCGCACCATGTAACACCTTTCCTTTTGCCAGTGCTCCTTCATTCCTGAACCAGTAGTTTCTCCTCCTCCCCCGAGGAACCGAGTCTCACCTCGAATGAACTTCTGGCGCATGTAATAGATGAATCGAGCAAATTAGTAAAAAAAAGTCGTCTCTAAGAAAAGGGGGAGGAAAACACTAGGCTCCTACCATGATGCTTCGCCTCCAATCTCCCTTTTGAGAGATCTTGCTACCGGCGTCTATCATGAGACCAACATGCTGTCAAACGAGACCATTCGGCTAAATCAAGGACCTTACCAAGCAACCAATGAGTTACTATAAAAAAAGGATAAAAAGACATCATTATGAGGCCAACCTCAAATTAAGAGAAAGACAGTTCGAATAAAGTGCGTACGTGTGGAGTTTCATTTCTCAGGAAACGGTAAAAATTCTCTACGGATAATGTCGGTTGTCAGAACTTGAATGAACTGACCCATCCATCCACGGTCCTCATCCTCCTTGTTGTTGATGGTAAAGCTCGAGTAGACCTACGCTGAAGAGTAACTAGGCCCTGGTAACGGTATGTTTAGTACAACCGTATAAGCTGACTGTGCGTGAAATCTATCCCAACATTATTAGCAAAATATCTCATCAGTGGTACTATCATCCGAAAAACAGGATGAACCTATGCAAATGTTACTTGATTCCTTCTACAAAAATCCAGGACGACTTGGTCCAGGGACCCTAGTGTGAGAACATGGGTATACACACTCAAGAAACCCTCAACATATGCATGACAGTCTCCTCAGGGGATGGTACTTGTAGAATCACGCCTTCCCACATCCGCACTCTCTCCCGATCTCCCCGAGGTTCTTCTCCCTCACCGATGAAATAATCCTCGGACACATGCTCCCGATAGCCCGGAACATTAGGAGGAATCCTCCGTGTGGTGACTCTCTTCGAGGGAGAACACTCTAGGCCTCGCTCCCACGGCATTGGGAAAGAGCCACTGGCACCAACCAAATGTGGAATACGCGAAATAATCCCTTTCATCCGAGGATCAGATGTCAAAGCGGCAGCCATGGCCACGAAAGAATAAGGAGATGAAGAGGAGGATCTAGGCAAAAACTTACTAAAGAAAAGAAGTGGAGGGACTCGCACAATGCCCCAGGCTCTACAGAGAAGATAAGGGGCCAGGCAATAAATTGCCGCTTGAAGAGTGGATAGACAAATATATAGGGGACATGCAACAAATGCTCAATTGACAGGAAGACAAATTAATTCCGGCTATGTTAATGTCACCTTCTCCTTGGGGAGTTCTATGGAAAAATCATCCCAGGCTCCCGCATAATTCATAAAATCAAGGGACCTCGAGAGAAACCAGACGTCTGTTCGGAGGAACTACCCATTAAACCTTAGGATGCAGCTAGTCTTGGGGACCTGAGTCAAACCTACGAATAGGATCCAAAGGCCCGATGCTCGATGCTTGTTTCATAATAAAATCTCTTTTCATGTATTGTCAAAAGGGAAAAACACCTTTTCACTATTTGTCTCTTAGGAGGGAGAACACATGGAACAAAAAAGAAGGCATACTAAAAAAGGGCTCAAAGACTACTCCTTGCTACTATCATCTTCACCCCTATCCAGGGCAATCAAGAGCTCCAGTCTTCCCTCCGTCATGCGAACCTCCTCTAGGTTAGTAGATAGCTCAAAGCTTCTAGCCTCGAGTTCTTCCATGATCTCCCTCTTTGCCTTTGCTTTGGCATGTCCGACAGCTCGGACCAGCTTATGCTCAGCCGCCAGGGTTATGTTCCGAGCCATTGCATGTGCTATGGGTGCATACTCCTTCTAAGTAGCAACGTATCGTTCAGTCAAAGACTTAGCCGCAGCCAAAGTAGCAATCTCCCTGTGAGTGTCCGAGAGAAGGCTTAGAGATGTTGTCAATTCCCCGGTCACAGTCTTGCTCCGTTCCTTCAGCCAGGAGACATCCACTTCCCATTTATTGTTTCGTGCGCTGCCCTGCTTGACTTACAGTGAGAGGAAATAAGATAATTATGTGAATACATAACATTTATTAATACGGAGTAAAAGAGGAGATATGAGCGAGACAGAATACCTGAGCAGTAAGAGCGGTCTCCTTTTGAAGTGCCGCCTCTAAAGAGGCCTGAAGCTCCTGTAAATCTTTATCTCCCGGGAACCACGAGCCTCCGAGTCTTGCAGTTTTGACGCAATATTATTATGATCCTACTCATGGCAAGAATGTTCCCCACAAATCCGAAGAATGTCATGATCATATATCTCTTTATATTGCGGCACAACGAGAAATCTAAGAAAGATGATGAATAATGGCCGAGAGCAAAAAGAAACGTGCAAGGTAAAGTCAATATCTTCTGCAGGGACTTATCCACTATTTTGACGGTGCTGGAGACATTGAGATCAACTTTTTCAATTACGTCATCAAGAACGTTAGCAATAAAGCCTCCCCCTCTGAAAGGAGTACCAACTGTGGCACCAATCAACCTTTCGGCATCCCTCAGCTCTCCTTATAATACTGGAAAGTTCTGAATAAGATCGTTCGGGTCACCAATTTCTTTGAATAGCGACCCATGTTCTTTGAAGGCCCCCAATCCCGAACCATCAGGACTTATGGTCCTGGTAGCGGAAGCTACATCGAATCTGGGTGTACAATTCGAAGCTACATCGGGGTCCCATTCGAGGACCTCTGACTCTTTAGCCCTGTCAGACCCAGTCGTACCAGAATTAACAGCCTCCAACTGGGGTGCCTGTAAATCTCTCTTGTTGGACCTCGTTCTCCACCTCAACGGACTTCAATCATTGTCCTCCCCCTTAATATCAGGGTTTAACTTGGAGATTAGAGTAGCAGTTTCACTAGGACGAGCAGTGGCCGCCCTATCTTTACTTTTCTGGTTCATATCAGGCCCAAAGGTCTTCGCTTCACTATCATGGGCTGGCCTAATCTGCATACTCTCTCCAAGGCCTGCACCAACATAATAAATGTGATACATAATTGCTTAGAGCTCAAAAGGGAACACAAAATGAAGAGCATGAGTAGTAAAGAAACGTCACCGATTCTTAGCCACCAAACTCTCCTTAGCCATGACGGTCGAGGATCGAAGACGATACTGTAACCTTTCATACAAATACTTGATCCATCCCACCAAATCTGGGACCATGTCAGGATGCCAAGAAGCGGCTGGAGAGAGCACAAAGGGGTTATCGTGACAAAAATAGAGTAATTGAGAAAAGGCTAAAGGGAAATTCACTTAAGTCGATCATTCCATTGCTTGGGAAAGGGCATCCGCTGGGCCGGGATGATGTCTGAGGTCATCACTCGAATAAGTATGCTTATCCACCCCTAGTCCTTCCCCTCACCAACACTTGTGAAGAAAGATTTTTTGGACCGATGTTGAAGCTTGATTAAGCCTTGATAAAGCCAAGGGAAGTACAATCAAATGGTTGAGGCAAAAAACCTCGCCTGTAACCCCTTCAGTAAAATGCTTGAGCATCAACATGATCCTTCAAAAGGAGAGGTAGATCTGACTAAAGGTCACCTGATATTGATCATAAAAGTCGAGGATGACCATATCGATTTCCAAAGGAGGAGATTCGATAGATTTATCACGACCTAGGGTGAATGGGTAAGTATATATATGAAGAAAACCATCCTTAAAGTCGATAATATTGTCGCTGGGGTCAGGGATTTCTCCCTTCACTGACTTACTCTATTGAAAATCCTCCATCACTTTATCAGTATCGGTTATGATGTTTACATATCGAGATACAGGCTCACATCGACCCGATGTAGACAAGGGAGTCTTGATATCAAATCCATTGCTCTAAAGTAGGAGTTGATTTGTTTCCCCCCTCAAGCAATCTGGATGACGACGCAGTATCATTCTGTCAAGGGACCGTCCTAGAGGTCCCGGCCATAAAAATGGTAAAACCTTTTCATAAAGAGAGGCAAAGATGTAAAGGTATCAAATAGCAAAAATTCTGATTTATGAGCCTGAAGGAAGGGGAAGATGGAGTGTATCTAGTAACCGGAGCATTTATAGGAATCATTGGGTAAGAAGAAGAGATGAACCTATGGCAGGTCATGAGTTTCTCAATTAGCACATTTAACGGTGACCCTGTACGATTCCTTGGGATATGGCACTTAATGCTCTCAGACGGATGACATCATGGTAATAATGGCCTCGAGATGACAATTCAATATTGTTTCCTATCACTTCATTATCGGAAGCATGGAGACTATCTGTGTGCAGTGAAATTGGGGGAATCCGTTTTCCACCATTAAGGCATGTTCAGAATGTCATGACAGCACCTCGGGGCTGTGGCATCGTTGTCGGGCTCTCTATATTGAGGATCACTGCGCCCCTGCAATGGCTCCGAGGTTAAGGTATCTGTCCGCGACTCAGAAAAGGTTACAAAGATGGAGAAATCCCTAGGCAAGAAACTAGAATCAATAGGCTCTAGTGTCGTTTCTAGCTGTCCCATCCCCATATCTTTACATGTAATACACTCTGTACCATATCGTGTTCCCTCACCAATATAAGAGGAACCCGTATCATTTTTTAGAGGACAGATGTTGCTACATTTCTCCACAAGTGCAATAATATCTTTCTTTCTCTCTCTTTCTTTCTTTATTCTAAGTTGATCATCCTTACCGGCCCGAGGCCGCGTTTGTGTTTATTGTTTCTTATTTGTTTTCACTGCTTTTCTCAATATTAGTAACATAGAGCTTTGCTTAATATATCTCCACCATTTATCTCATTCCCGATTTCCCTCATTAGCTCGAGCTCAGCTCGAACCTCAGCATTGAGGTCCCTGCCGACTGAATTTTTATCCGGGTAAAAGACCCCTTTTGTTTGGTCACTGCCTCGTTTTAACTAGCTTTTTCATCATTATATTTTATGTTCTTAGCATCAACTACTTTATCAACTTTAACAACTACTTTTCTCAATATTAGTAACATAGAGCTTTGCTTAATCATATCTCCACCAGTTATCCCATTCCCGAACGCCCTCAGTAGCTCGAGCTCAGCTCGAACCTCAGCCTTGAAGTCCCTGCCGACTGACTTTGCATCCGGGTAACAGACCCCTTTATTTTGGTCACTGCCTCGCTTTAACTCTCTTTTTCATCATTATATTTTATCTTCTTAGCATCAACTACTTTAAAATCTAGCTCAGGAATAGATCAAGTATTTTTAGAATCCCATTAAAAATTTAATTGTTATTACCATTTTCACGGCAAATAGTTACCGCTGATTTATTGAGGGATCTTCATCTATTGCAACACCTATGACCAAGATAACCCAGAAGGGTGCTCCGTTCCAACGGACAGAAAAGTGCGAGGCGAGCTTTCAGAAGCTCAATACAACTTTGACTACAGCCCTAGTCTTGATATTGCCTACAGGCTCAGGATGTTATACTGTCCATTGTGATGCCTCAAGGATTAGCGTTGGAGAGTGTATTGATACAGGACAGTACGGTGATTACCTACGCGTCCAAACAGTTGAAGGTACACGAGAATAATTATCCTTTCTTCTTGAGTTAGCTGCTATGGTTCACGCCTTGAAGATCAAGCGTCAATATTTGTACAGTGTGCCTTGTGAGATTTATACTGATCACAGGAGTTTGCAACATCTGTTCAGCGGAAGGATCTTAATTTGTGCCAGAGGAGGTGCTTAGAGCTACTGAAGGACAATGATATCACTATTCTGTATCATCTAGGCAAGGCGAATGTGGTAGCCAATTCTTTGAGTCACGGAGTAGAGAGTTTTTGGAGTTTAGCTTATTTACCATAAGTAGAGAGGCCCATGGCGATGGATGTTCAGGCCTTAGCTAGCCATTTTGTGAGATTGGATCTTTTGTAACCTAGTCAAGTTCTACCTTGTGTGGTCTCTCGGTCTTCCTTATTTCATCATATTGTGGAGCATCAATTTGATGACCCTCATTTGCTTGTCTTCAAGGACAAGGTTCTACATGGAGATGTCAGAGACGTGAGTATTGGTAATGATGGGGTATTAAGGATACAGGGTCGGGTATGTCTACCCAATACTGATGGGCTTCGGGAGTTGATTCTAGAGGAGGCCATAGTTTGTGCTATTCCACCCATCCGGGTGCTACGAAGATGTACCAGGATATGAGATAGCACTATTACTGGAGGCGGATGAAGAAAGATATTGTTAGGTTTGTAGCTCGGGGCCTCAATTTTCAGCAGGTGAAGTATGAGCACTAGAATCGTGTGGGTTGCTTCAGTAGATAGAGTATCCGGAGTTAAAGTAAGAGATGAGCGACATGGACTTCGTAGTTAGACTCCCACTGGCTTTGAGGAAGTCTGATTCCATTTGGGTGATTGTGGATCAGCTGAACAAGTCGCACACTTCATTCATGTGGGTACTACCTATTCTTCAAAGCGACTGGTAGATATTTATATCAGGAGATTATTCGTCTGCACGATATTCTTATTTCCATCATTTCAGACAGAGGTACTATATTCACATCACTGTTCTGGAGGGTCGTACATCATCATTTGGGTACTCGGCTGTAGTTTAGAACAATATTTCACCCCGAGATGGACGGACAGTTCGAGCGCACTATCCTGATTCTTGAGGATATGCTCCATGCATGTGTGATGGAGTTCGGAGGTTCTTGGGATTAGTTCTTGCCACTGGCGAAGTTTGTCTACAACAATAGTTATCAATCCAGCATTTAGATGGCACTGTATGAGGCTTTATATGGTAGGCAGAGTAAATCCACGGTGGGTTAGTTTGAGCAATGTGAGACTAGATTATTGTGCACAGACTTTGTTCATGATGCTTTGGAGAAGTTCGATGATTCAGGATAGACTCCGTACAGCCCAATCCAGATAGAAGAGTTACACAAACCGAAAGGTTCCTGATGTTTCCTATATTGTTGAGAGTGGGTTCTGCTTTATGTTCCGCCTATGAAGGGCATTATAATATTTGGAATGAAGGGGAAGTTGAGTCTGAGGTTTACTAGCCCTTTTGAGATATTGAGGCATGTTGGGGAGGTTGCTTATGAGCTTGCCTTTCCTCCCAGCTTGGCTTGAGTTCATCCGATATTTCATGTTTCGATGCTCTGGAGGAATCACAATGATCCATTGCACGTGTTGGATTTCAATTCAATCTGGTTGCACAAGAATCAATCTTATGTTAAGGAGCTGGTGGAAATATTCAGGTTCTGAAGCTGAGGTCAAAGAACATTGCATCAATGAAGGTTCAGTGGCGGGGTTAGCCGGTCGAGGAGGCGACCTGGGAGACCGAGCAGGATATGTGCAGACATTACCCTCATCTTTTCACTACTTCAGATATGTCTATTTGCTCGTTCGAGGGCGAATGAATGCTTAAATGTAGGAGGATATAACAAACCGATTGGTCGTTTTAAGAATTATCGCCCGGATCCACCATTAACTGCATTCTCTGTGTTTGTTTTTGCTATTGTGAGTTAATAGGAAGATTTATATGGAGTTTCGAATAGTTTTGGTACACTTAGTCCCTAAAAGAGAGTTCAAGTTTTAAAATTTTGACCGTAGTCAGAACAGTGGGAAGACGACCTCGGAATGGCATTTTATTGGCTTTGTTAACATGATTGGGTGATTTATAATATAGGAGCGTGTTCGGATTATGTTTCGTACATCTGCGGCTTATTTAGGCTTTAAATGCCGAAAGTTCAATTTTTGAAGTTTTTTGTTCGATAATGAGATTTTGATATCGAGGTCGGAATATAATTCCATAAGTTGGAGTAGCTTCGTAGTGTTGAATGTGATGTTCTTGGTAACTTCAGGTCATTAGGACGTGGTTTGATAGAATTTTTGATCAAACGCATAATTTGAGAGTTTTTGGAGTTCTTAGGATTGGATTGGAGAGCAATTCATGGTTTTAGCACTGTTTGATGTGATTTGAATATTGGAATAAGTTTCTATGATGTTTAAGGATGGGTTGGCATGTTTTGTTGAGGTCTAGGGGCCTCGGGTGAGGTTCGCGTGCTTAACTGAAGTTGATTTTGGACTTAGGCAAATTGTGAGTTTTGAAGCTTTCATGACCACACCTACACGTATGGACCGCAGGTGTGGCACGGCAGAAGCGGCTTATGGACCGTAGAAGCGGAATTGGCTAGGCCCCAGGAAATTGCAAGTGCGGCTGGGTGACTGCAAATGCGGGACCACATATGTGGCATAATGACCATAGATGCGGACCCAACCGGTTAGGTGATTTACGCACCTGCATGCCTTTTCAATAGGTGCAAGACAGCAAGTGCGGTTAGTGGATCGCATATACGGAAGTAGCTGGGTAGAAATAGGAAATTTCGAGGGAATGAAATCAAAACTTGGAAAAACAATTTGAAGCTCGGTTGAGGGTAATTCATGGAGGAATTTGAAGAAGAAATGAATAGGTAACGGTTCCTAATCCCTTTCTAGTTGTATTCTATTAATCTATTGTTCGTATTAATATTTAATTTCGAATTTGGGATGAAAAAATTTAAGGAAAAGTGGAGAAAAGTTCTTAGGCCTAATTTTTGGATTTTGATCTAGATTTTATTTCAGATTGGAATAATTTTAATATAAATGAACTCGTGAGAGTATAGGGATTCTGATTTTGTAAATTTTACCTATCGAGACGTGGGCTTGCATGCATTTTTCTTATTTTATTAATTTCACGTATTAGCTTAGAATTAATAAGTGGAATCAGTTAGTTGAAGTTTTATTTACATTATGCAATTTATTTGAATAGATTTGGGTCATTTGGAGTCGAGTATGCATGGCAAGAGCACGGTTTCGGGTTGATTTTTGAGCCGGTTCGAGGTAATGGGTTGCCTAAACGGGGTGACTGCCCTTAAGATTCAGCATTGTTGATATTTGAAATGTCTTGTAGATGAGGTGACGGGTGCGTACTTGTGCTAATTGTTGAAAATCCTGTTCTTATTAAGTAACAGAACTGGTGTTTCCTTTCCTGTTTATACTACTTGCAATATAAGCATGTTGTTAGCTTAGGGAAGCATGTCTAATTGACTTAAATTTTTACTTGCTCAACGTGAATTATTTGAATTATGTGCAACATGATAGGTTAGAAATACATGTTTTACTTTTGTATGAAATTTGAATTAAATTAAGTATTCTGCGGGTTGTTGTTGTATGTTTTTTTGGGACTACAGGACAGTATCCTGGGAGATCCCCTTGCCTATTTAGTTGGGGACTACGGATTTGTATTCTGGTAGATCCCTAAGCACTTTTATATTGGAACTACGAGACTGCACCCGATAGATTTCCCCTATACTAGGTATTTACATTTGGGACTACGGATCGAGATTCCGGTAGATCCTCGCACACTATGAGTTGGACTACAGGACAGTACCCCGAGAGATTCCTGAATATTTAATTGTTACTCGTACTTTCGAGGTAAACACTTTAGCACCCACTATGGAACTAAAGGTAATAGTTATTATCTCATTACTGATTCTTATTACACACGTTATTTTTACACATTTTCTTGTCAAGAATTTATGATTCTCGGGCTGAGACATGTCTAGCTTAGAAAACGTGCATGTTCATGACAACAAAGGTCATCGAGAAAACAATGATATAAAGGTCGATATACCACCAATAAACTCTGGGAAAGTGCTAAATATGGAACCAGTTGATAATGCTTCACACATTGCTCTAAACGTGGATTTAGACACAGACCCCAGAAGGAGTATACACAGAGAAGCCTAATTTGGTAACCAAGGAACACAAGGAATAAGAGATGGTGGAATTAGCCTCCAAGTGATATTCGAAATGCTGCAAGATCAACAGATCGCCATCGCTCAATTTCAAAGTCAGAATAAGACTCCGAGTGTAGATGAACATGAAAACACTTGACGTGTTGATCCAGTGCCAAAGAGATCGAACAGCAATGACTCAGGGACTGACCCTACCATTATGAGGATGCTCAAAGATCTCACCAAGAGGATAGAGTCAAGAGAAAAGAAGATCGAGGACAATGATAAAAATATGGAGACTTATAACTCCCGCGGTTACTAAATACCGGGGACACCTCCAGTTTTGAAAGCTTTAGATAAAACAAAGTTCATACCAAAATCATTCCCTCAGGGCACGGCTCCGATGCCCATTCCTATTAAGTTTTGCATGCCTGATATACCCAAATATAATGGGACAATCGAACCTAACGAGCATATTACTTCATACACTTGCGAGACCAAAAGAAATGACATGAATGACGGTGAGATATAATCAATCTTGTTGAAAACGTTTGGAGAAATGCTATCGAAAGGAACTATGATTTGGTATCACAACTTACCTCCTAAATCTCTGGATTCTTTTTCTATGTTAGCAAACACCTTTGTGAAAGAACATGTCAGGGCCATAAAGTTGGCAATGAGAAAATTAGACGTATTCAAGATAAAACAAATGAATTACGAGAAGTTGAGGGAGTTGGTGTCTAGGTTCCAAATGGAGCAAATGGAATTGCCACCAGTCTTAGATGACTGGGCAGTAAAAGCTTTGATGCAGGGTTTAAATGAAAGGAGCTCGATTGCACCTCGATAATTAAAGCAAAATCTTATCGAGTATCCAGTCATGACGTGGTCATATATGAACAATCATTATCAATAAAAAATTAGTGTCGACGACGACCAGTTGGGCGCCCCCTCGGGATCAGTTCATCCTAACAGATTCGCAGCCAAGCCCCTGATGGATATAAACAAGGAATCAAAATCGAACAAGGAACAATATTAGCCATACGTCAATCATAGAAATAATGGCTCGGTCGTAATTCCCCTCGAAATAATCGGAGAAAAAGGTCATAGCTCTCAAGGACTCATGAGTAAGAACGGGTTCAATAAGCATATTGACCCCGTAGAGGCACCTCGACTTTCAGAGTATAAATTCATTATAGATGCATCAGGGATTGTGTCGCTATTGGAAGAATCAAAAACACCAAGTGGCCCAGACCTATACAAACCCATCCTTCTCAAAGGAACCCAAACATGATGTGCAAGCACATTGGCATACTTGGTTATAGAATAGAAGATTGCAAGCAGTTAAGGGAAGAGGTAGCTTGGTTGTTTAACAGGGCCACCTTCAAGAATTTCTAAGTAATCGGGCTAAGAATCACTTCAGGGAGAGAGATGCAAGAAAACATTAGCAGGAAGAGTTGCAACATGTTATCCACATGATCGTTGGCGGTATCAATATCCCATAAAGACATGTGTTCTAACGCACCAAGTTGTCGATTACAAGAGAAAAACAGACTCTAAGCTATGTACCCGAGGAAGCCTTATCATTCTATGACAAGGAAGCATAATGCATATCTCAAACACATAACAAAGCCATGGTAATTTCTATCAAGTTAAATCTATTCTACTGGATCCAGTTAGCTCATCAAACATAATTAGATCGAGGATCATAGAACACCTCGGCCTACAAGATCAGATTATACCTGCATCCCAGGTCTTGAATGGCTTCAACATCGCAAGAGAAACAAAAAGGGAGAGATTATCCTGCCAGTAAATGTAGCTGGGAGACCATACAATATACAAAATTCCATGTTATCGAAAGTGACATGAGGTACAATGCCACTCCTTGGAAGACCATCGATTCAAAACATGAGGGCGGTACCTTAAACTCTTTATCAGATGATGAAATTGACAACAGAGGAGGGAGTGAAACACAACCCATGGAGAGCAATAAGCTTTAAAAGAGATGTTTGCAGTCGAGAAAGTGGTGCAGGTACAATAGCCTATGACCTCGAAGCAATCGAGCACCAAATAAAAGCAAGCGACTAAATAGTAATCACATGGCCCAGCCTCGACAGAATCAGAGCAATAGGTAATCGAAGTCAAAGAACAGGATTTCTTTACTCCTCGAACATTCACCGTTCCCAAAAATTTTGATACAACCAAGTCAACTGTTGAGGAACGGGAAGAGGTCATAATGATCGAATACTTGCCCGAAAGAAATGTATACCTGGGAACGAGGTTAACCCCCGAACTCAGGAAAAAACTCATTCAATTTCTTATTGATAATATGGATTGCTTAGCTTGGTCCCATTTAGATATGACAAGGATCCTACTGGAAATTACTATGCACCGCGGTAGCCTCGTCCCCAAGTTCAAATCGGTAAAGAAAAAAAAGGAGACCTCAGTCCGAGGTGAAGCATGAATTCATAAAGGAAGAGGTAACTAAAATTCTTAAAATAGGGTCTATTCGGGAGGTGAAATACTCTGAATGGTTAGCCAACGTATTTGTAGTTCCTAAATGGGGAAATGAACTTATAATGTGTGTGGATTACAAGGATTTGAACAAAGCATGCCCGAACGATTCTTTCCCACTATCGAACATCGATCGTATGATCGATGCCATGGTCGGCCATCAGACCCTAGCTTTTCTCAATGCCTACTCGGCGTAGAATCAGATTCAAATGAACCCGAAGGACCTGAAAAAGACGTTGTTTGTTACTAAAATAAAAATTATTATTACAACATAATTTACTTCGGGCTAAAAAATGCAGGAGCTACATTCCAATGCATAGTTAAAAATATGATCGAAGAACAAATACGTAAAACAATGGAAGTTTACACTGATGATATGTTGGTTATGTCCCTGCGTGTATTGGACCATTTAGCTCATTTGTTGGAAATTCTTGAGGAAATACAACATGAAGCTTAACTTGGAGAAATATGCCTTCGGTGTCAGTGTGGGTAAGCTCATCACTTCATAGTGTCGAATCGGGGCATCGAAATTAACCCCGATAAGATAAACGCCATCAAAGATATCACAATCGTATGTACTGCTAAGGTCGTGCAAAGGCTAACAAGGTGAATAGCTACTTTGGGTTGATTCATTTTGAGGTCATCAGATCAATGTCTTCAGTTCTTTTCCTTGATAAAAAAAATTATGCATGGACCACAGAACGCCAACAAGCCTTGAAAGAGCTGAAGCAATACTTATCGAGCCTGCCTTTTCTTCACACACCTAAGGTAGAATAAAAACTTTCCCAATATTTGGTAGTGTCCGAGATAGCGGTAAGTGGGATAATTATTTGAGATCAAGGTACGCAATTCCTTATTTATTATGTAAGACAAACTCTAAGAGATCTTGAAACTGGATACCTTCACTTAGAAAAAATTAGCACTTACATTGATAAGCACATCTAGAAAGCTAAAGCATATTTTCAATGTCATACCATATATGTGTTAACCAATTACCCCCTTCGAAAAGTTTTGCTTAGGCCTGAGCTATCGGGCAAGTTGGCCAAGTGGATTATCGAACTTAGCAGGCACAATTTCGAATATCGATCTCGTACATCCATCAAGTCTCAAATCCTAGATGAATTTGTTGCTGATTTTACGCCAACCTTAATACTCAAAGTATAAAAAGAACTCCTTCTAAGTTCGGGTGCATCATCGGGGTATGGACCCTTTTTACGGTCTGTGCTTCGAATGTAAAAAGGTCCAAGCTTGGCATATCCTTGAAGCCACCTACAATGATACCATTAAACAATATATCACAACTTCTAGATTGACTAATAATAAGGTTGAGAATGAGGCCATGATTGTAGGTCTAGAACTAGATAAAAGCTTGGGAGCATAATTTATTGAAGCCAAATGCAATTCACTGTTTGTGGTAAACAAAGTTTTTGTGTTCGGGAAGATAGGATGTAACAATACTTAGACAAAATACAGGTAACATTGCATCGCTCCAGGGAATGGACTCTAGATCATGTGCCTCGAGAGAAAAATAGTGAGGCTGATGCGCTTGCTAATTTGGGATCCTCAGTTGAAGAAGATGATATCGTCCCAGGGAATGTCGTCCTATTATTTGTGGTTGAATATGGTCATGCCGAGATAAATTCAACAAGTTTGAATTAGGAATGGAGGAATAACTACATCAATTATTTGAAAGATGGTAAACTCTCGTAAGAACATAAAGAATCGGGGGCCCTACGAACCAAGGCTGCTAGGTTTGCAATAGATGAAGGCAAAAGATTGTACATGAGAACATTCATTAGGGCACTGGCGATATATTTAGGGCTGGGAGACACCTACTACGTTTTACGAGAGGTCTATGAGGGTACTTGTAGAAATTACTCCGATGCCGAGCCTTTGGTTCGCAAAATTATCAGAGCACGGTATTACTGGAATATCATGGAAAAAGATACTACGGAATTTTTTAAAAAATGTGATAAGTGTCAACAATTTCCTCCGATGATCTATCAGCCCGGAGAATAAATCCATCAGTCCTATCCCCGTGGCCTTTTATAAAATGGGGAATGGATATAGTCGGTCCTCTACCAACGGCCACATGTAAAGCTAAATTTATTTTGTTTATAACTGATTATTTTTCTAAATGGGTAGAGACACAGGCCTTCGAGAACTTAAGAGAAAAAGAAGGTGTTGACTTCATCTTGGAGCACATCGTATACAGATAAAGGATACTTGCCGAGATTGGATGTGATAATAGAAAACAATTCATCAGCAGCAAGGTGACAGAGCTCCTTAAGGCACTTAAAATAAAGAGGATTTTATCGACGCCGTACCATCCAACTGGAAATATACAGGCCGAGTCCACAAACAAAACCAAAAAAGAGGTTGGACGATATGAAGGGAAAATAGAGAGAAGTTCTACCCGAGGTCCTTTGGGCATATCGAATAACATCAAAGTCTAGCATGAGGGATACTCCATTATCTTTAGTTTATGGATTTGAAGCCCTCACCCTTCTCGATGTTAGAAAACTAGAGTCAAGTTTCAACATACATCAGAGGAGTCAAATCATGAGGCTATGAATACCACCCTTGAGGTATTAAATGAAAAACGAGAAGTAGTACTTGTTCGGATGGCCGTGCAGAAGAAAAAACCAAGAGATACTACAGTAGAAGAGCTAATTCGACACTTTGGAATCGGGGACTTAGTTCTATAAAAAGTTGTCCTCAACACTTGAGACCCGAATGAAGGGAAACTAGGCCCAAATTGGGAAGGACCGTACCGAGTTCTTAGAGTTGTCGGTAAAGGATCATACAAACTAAGCACAATGGAAGGTGAGCAATTTTGGAACAATTGGAACATATCGTTGTTCAAACGATGCTATTGCTAAGGTATAAATGTATCTTTATTATCCATTTGAATTTGAAACTAACTCATTGTCGGTGTTCCATCGAAGCTATCGAAAGCACCCTTTTACACAAATGTCTTAGGTTTTAATGAATGCATTAAAGTCTTTTTCCCTTAGATCGAATTTTATCCCAAATGGGTTGTACCGGCAAGGTTTTTGATGAGGAAACAATTATGTGCTACTTAAGAAGAACTCAACTATATCAAAGGCTTCTTTTCAATCAACCTTGAATAATGGAGGGCATCACCCTCGAAGGTTATATTTTTGAGGAAAATACTTTACTTCATTTCAAATAGGGCCTCAATAGGAGAACTTTGTAATGGGCTAAACGGTCACATAAACCGTGCCCATATAAAATAGTCAAGCCCCGATGGCAAAACATGTATATACGTATCAATTATTCAAAGAAGTATACCTACTCTATATCAAAACACTTTGTGTCTCAAAGAAGTCTACTATTATACGATCTCTACACTTATTGTCATACGGGAAACGGCTCAAGAGCCAAAACGCAAAAGCACCCCCGAATACTTGGGGACAGTCATTCACAGTCAATGAATCCGAGTCATCAAAACCTCGAAATCATATGACCTCAAAGAGGCATCCCCTCGATATAAAGGACAAGGCCAACATACTTGGGAACTTACGTTCTCAACAATTTCGAATGATTATTAGGAAACAAGTCCAACAGACATACCCGAAGGCTACAACCATATAAAAGGTTATGGCCAAATTAAATACTACGGTCATATAGAAAGACTACGGCCGAAATAATGTGGCTCAGAGACATCCTACTTCCTCCATAAAATTGAAGTCCTTCAAATACTTTGGAAAATTGGTTAAATCAGGCTACCCTTAGCAAAAGCAAAGATAAAGGGCTTCGATAAAATAAAGCCTCAAATAATTTAGAGGCTTCGATAACATCAGCCGTTGATAAAACCTCAAGAGGTATTCGATTATGTTAACACAAACAAATTACTAATAAGGTTCCAATTCATCGAACCTTCAAAAATCCGACGGGTACAAAATCACATGCTAAGGCACATATGTTTTTTCACTAAACCTTTTAGCCGAAAAAAGGGGGAAATTGAAACAGCTTTAGAAACCAAATTGGCCCAACTTAAAGAGCCTAAGGGACGATACATAATAACCTAAGGGATAACATAAAAGAGCTTAAGGGCAAAAACATATAGAGTTCGAGACCTCGTTCTCACTCAACTCGGTCTCAAGAGTCCCATTATTTCAGCTTGCATCTAATTGGTATAAAGCTAGAGGATTAACTAAAATCTTAAGAGGTATTATACTGACCAATAAAAAAACCTAAGGGTTTATTCTATTCTGAGTCCAGCGTTCCGATTGATCATTAGAGTTATACAATAAACAGTTTTCACATGTGAAGACAAAACGAAATGCAACTCAAATTGGAGATAAAGAAAAAAGGTTCTTTATATTCACAAGAGATGATTTATAATGTATGTTTACAATGCCCACTAGGGGACCTTACAAAAAAATAAAACAAAAAAAAAGAACCTAATATATTTCGGGGCTAAATCCCCCAAAGCAACATCCTCAGGAACAACATCCTCAGGAGCTCTATATTTGGGAACCTCCTCCTAGAAGGATCCTTCTTCACCTTCCTCATCCTCATAACCACTCGTAACATCTTCATTAAAAGAAGAAACAAGAAAAGGGGCATCAACTTCCATCTCCTTTGCTTCGTCTATTTCAGGTCAAATCCTCGGACATGGATCTTTTTTAGAATTTTCCTATGGGCTTGGAACTTGGCCAAATAATTACTTCATTTTCTTGGTCAGAGGCCTCCCTCAACTCAGCTTGAACTTCATCAACATCATTTAAATATACAACGATAGTATTATTAGAAGAAGCTTTTGTCTTCTTAACTTTGGCTTTGGCCTGTAGAGCTTCGGCCTGAGCTTTGCAAGATCTACCTCTAACTCCTTAATTTTCTTAGCCTAGCCAGACCCTTCACTTTGATGCCTCGCAGTTGAGTTTCAGTCAAAGTCAGTTGGGTTATAACAGCTTGCTTATCGGCAACGAGTTGATCTATGCTCTTTTTTCGTTGATAATAGCCAGTCTTAACCTCGCCCGGAGCTGCCCAATCATCTCCAACTTTTGTTGTAGCTGAGATATCAAAATTTTAGCTTCTAAAGTGAGATCATACTCAATTAAAATCACAATTACCTGCTCAGCTAGATCGGTCTCATTTTTTTGAGGTTTGCCCGAAGGTCCTTAAGCTCCTTCTCTTTTTGGACATAGAAGATCCTCAAGGCCTTGTGTTCACGCGAAACCTTCCAGAGCTTGGCCTCACATTGGCTCATCTCAGCTCTAAACATGATTATGGCCTATATATGAATCGAACATATGTCAATTAAACGAAAATAAGGAAAGAAAAAGTTATAACAATGAAAGTTAGTATTTACCCAAAAGAGGATACATTTAGCCTCTTCAAAGAGGGTGGATGCATTGTTAAGGTCAACAACATCGTCAACCCCGATAAAATAGTCCAGGAAAAGGTCTTCTTTAAGACTTTTCTTAGATCCGGTGTTCGCATAGCCCAAAGCATACTCTATGGTCTCCTTGGAGTAGGCTGATAAAGATGGTGAGTGACCCATTGTCATTGCCCCAAGCTTCTCACACGGGGTGCTCTGATTGGCTGCGACCTTCTGAGCATTTATTACCTCAGGCGTACTTATTGAAGGATAGGGAATCACCTCAATCTCTGGGGACTCGAGGCCTTTTCCAAGTCTTTTTCGGAGCTCCTCCACCATAAGATAAAGTTTGAGGTTTGTAGGGCTTGGCTGCCTCGATTGGTTTCCAGTTTCGGGGTACCAATGCTGTCTCTTCACCCTTGTTCTCTTCTCATTCTAGATATTGATTGGCGGAATCCAAATCCGCATGTACAAGTTTCTTCCTCGTCTTTAAAGTAGGATTCGTCTCGTCCTGTAAATGTTTAGGCTTTGACGTCCTCTTTCTTTTGTCCTTCCCCGTTTTCGGGATCGAGGATGCAATCTTTTTCCCCAGGCAAGGCTATCTTCATTTCCATACATCTCTGATGTCTGCACCTATTTGCCCCTCAAATTTATGCCATTTGCCCTCATCGTACGGGGAGGTGGTAGCTAACTTTTGGACCCATTCCTCAAGGTTGGGGACCACATGGGGTGCCTAAGTAGTGGATGCAAAAAGGGTAAAGGAATTATTAGATGCAAAAGCTGAATGTGAATAGATATAAGAAAGAATATCTCCACTTACGATTAAAGTTCTATTTCTTCGAGAATGACATTTTATCCTTGGGATGACATCCGAAGTCTTTACCCTAATTATATGGCTCATCCAGCCTTGATCTCTGTCTTTATCATTACTAGCGAAGAAGGCTTCCTTCGTTTGACATTGTAGCTTGATGAGCCATCAAAACAGTAGGGGACGATACAGTTGAATCATATGGTTGAGGGTAAATTCCAACCACTCGGCCTTTTCGGAAAATAGTACAACGTGATCATAATGCTCTAATATGAGGGATGAATCTGGCTGAGGGTGACCTTGTGTGTTTTACAGAAGTCGATCACTACTGGCCCAGTGTAAAGAGGTAAGTGTAAACACTTAAAAATCCTCCATATGGGTAGTGATGCTCTCCTCGGGGCCTGAGATATGAACCACGACCTCGTCTCCCCAATCGTAGTCCTTTTTCATGGCTTTGACATATTTCTTTGATATCGAACTGATATATCGAGAAACATGTTCCATCGGCCTAAGATATCAGCAGGATTTTCAATATTGAAGTCTTTTTTAATTTCACAAGGGCGGGAAGTGATTTTGTGAAGAGCCAGCGGCGCCATCGATTTTTCCGGCAAGGAAGTAAAAGAAGACAATACTTTCTCTTTTCTGGGAACTATATTGGAAATTTTAGTCATAGTTTTGAGCTAAGAAATACAAACGATGGCAAAGTATGGTGTTTCATGAGAACTTGGAATTATTCGTCGTATTATAGAGGAAGTGGAAACATATGATGAAAGAAAGAGATGATGAAGAGATGTAACCAGAGTAAATATGATGAATGAGTAAAGTTTTCAATTCAATGAAGTAGCCTCATATTTATAGATGAGCAATGATGGTTCAGCGACGCTAGTGTCCGACCATTACTGTAATATATTAATACTTTGGGGAAACAAACTGAATGGACATTTCAGTCATTTCGAACGCCTACATCATGTGAATGTCATCATCATCGGAGACTTTGAGAGATCGAGATTCAAGTAGTTTCTTATCATTTTTATACTGTCAAAATCATATGCCTAGAATTTATATGTTCGATTGTCCATTGACAAGCCCGAGTTCGAGAAAGGTCGAGTTTGAGCCCGATGGATCAGACTTGAGCTCGAAGATACGACGTAATGCCCAATGACCAAAGTACAATGGAAATTGAAGGCAAGTATGCTAAACCCCTAAATTATGCCGTTAGGATTTCTAGCATAATTAGTGAGATTCATGCCATGTCCAAAAAATTGTAGCACAAATCCGAAATAGGATTGTACAATTCCGTACTAGGCGTTTAAATAGATATACAAATAATATTCCTTATTGTAAATAGAAATGTACCTTATCTAACATTCCTCTATTATATATATAGGGGACCCCATTCATTTGTATTATCATCTCATCATTGGCAAAAATATACTATCCTACTTTCTGCCCTACTATTCATCAGAATTGTCCTTTATATTTATTGTTCTTACTTTATTGCTCCTAGATCATCTCGACGTTATTAACCTCAAGGTCACCACTTCTGAGTAACATTGGTTTTATTCACTTATTTCTTTCATTTCTGCTTCATATTTCTTTATTACCAATTGGAAATGAACTAAAGCACATATCTTTAATACCACAAGTCTCTACCTTTTTGAGCACTTACTTCGAATTTAATTTCTATTTCAGTGTTCATCTTCAATGTAAGGTGATGTTTACGTCCATGGTTGGATCTTGCTCTTTCCGAGCATCATAAATGGTGAGCTTTTTTTGTGGTAGTAGAGATGTGGATATCACCTACATTGGAGCGGCCAAATTTATATAAAGTAATTTGAGCCTTTTGATTATATTTGGTGTAATATCTTTATCATCTCTTTCTTGGTTAAATGCTCTGTATACAATACATATTTTGGTATTCGTTTTCATCCATATTATCTTAATAAAGGATTACAAATAGATAACATTGTTTGATCTACTTAAAATCCAACAGAGTTTGCAAGAAATATACAACCACTAGAAGCAGTTATGCTTTGTATAGCTTATTGTAAATAAATTTTATTATCCACCATAAGTAGGATATGCCAATGACAACTAGAGATTATAATTTAGGCTTTGTATGGCTACAATTGAAGACAAGTTAGATAAAATTTCTCTATATTACTTCCATGCCTCGATTTTCTCTTGAAGTAGCATTATTTTAGAAAAGGTTCTAAGCCATCACACAATTTAGAGTGATTAATGGATGTTCAGATAATTATGTTCCATTTTCTGAAGGATGAGAACTTTTGATAAATATTAATTCATTCCCTGAAGTGAATGTGACAATATTAATAAAGCTCGTAAATATGAACACATGTTTGATGTGAATGTATTACAATTCACCTCCAGAAGAGTTAATATGATTGAGCAAATATATACTCAATATTTCATATATTAAATTTGTTCCTGAAGAAGTAACACAATTAAAATTTCCTCCTTTCTATGAAAATATTACGAAGAGGTGTTTTCTTGTGCTTAAGCATTTATATTGTTTAATTGATTATGATTTTGTCTCATTATATCAGAAGTGTCTGAGTAATATTTCATAGTACAAGATATATCAACAACTTCTGAAGAGCTAACTATTTGTCTAGAAGACACATGACACTAGTAGTGTCTGATAAAAATTAGATTGTTGATAGTAAAAGAAGGCTCTCAAAGAGCTTATAAACAAATAATTCTTTCATATTATATGATTATGGTCAAAATATATGTTGTGGTAAACCTGAAGTTTACTGATACAAATGGTTATCATATTGACACAGCGAATGATAGGAAGAATGAAAATCTTCATGTTTCCCCAATCATTGGGGGGAAAATAATATGTACGTGAGAAGTGACTCGCTTTACTATTTAGTTTTTATTAGTTTATGTATCATAGTAAACTAGAAGTTTACTAATGCAAAAGAAGTCACAATAAATCAAAAGTTTTATTGAGGCAAAAGTAGCTACCGTAAATATGAAATTCGCTGATACAAAAGTAGTCATAGTAAATCAGAAGTTTACTAACACAGAAGTTTATGCATAGTAAACCAGAAGTTTTCTAAGAGATAGCACACATTCCATGATAAACTTGAAGTTTTTATTTGCCATTTTTAAATAAGCTATTTGAGAATCCAGATATGTCTATACTGAAGAACAAGAAGATTCTTCAAGAATTCTACTGTGTTGCTTGTTTTCATAATAAATTTATTATACTGACTAAATTTGGGACTAAGACCCCTGATTCTGAAATATATAAAGGGTGAATATGGGCCCATTCACCTATCATGTGAGCCACTAATAGATGCATACATAAGATGTTTACATGTGTGATTATTGTCAACCTGCAGTTTGGCATTTGGAATTGCCTTTCTCAATTAAGAGCATAATTTTCAGATTAAGAAATCAAGACAGTTCATCTTGATAAGGTTGGTTTATATCCAAGCTAGTTTAGCATCGAATACTTCGTATTAATTATTAAGCCATTGCATATGAGAATAAAGTTTCATCTGTTGGTCTATGATTTTCTGAAATGCATATAGTAACACTTGTATGCATCAGACCAATAATATAGGATAAGTCCTCCCCTCATAATTGGTTAAGGATCATAAACCAAATATTTTTACTATTTTATTGGAGAATGGAATAAACAGCTGAAAAACATGCTATATGAATTGAATTTTCATTAATATGATCCTCACACAAAAGATATTTCAAGTCAAATGCCATGTAATAACCCGACCGGTCGTTTTATGAGTTAGAGCATCGTTTTCCTCATTTCTGCTTCTTTATGTGTTGTTCAATTGTATTCCATCATATCAAGTTGTTTGACTCATTTCAGAGTGGTCGTGGAGTTGAATAAGACACAAAATCTCTTATTTAGAAGCTTAAGTTGGAAAAGTCAACTAAATATTAACTTATGTGTAAAAGATCTTGGATGTCAATTTTGATGGTTCATACAGATCCTTTAGGTGATTTTAGACTTAGGAGCGTGTTCAGAAGTTAATTTGGAGGTTTGTGGTAGAATTTGTCTAGAATTGGAAAAATTGGAAATTTTGCGTTTTCTGGTCAGTAGTGGAAATCTTGATATCTGGGCTGGAATAGAATTTTTGAAATTGGAGTAGGTACATAGTGTAGTTCGTGACATGTGTGGAACATTTTAGGTCATTCGGATGAGGTTTGATGGGTTTCGACATCATTTGCGGAATTTGGAAGTTCAGAGGTACTTAGGCTTGAATAGAGGGTGATTTAGTAATTTGATGTTGTTTTGGTGTTCCGAAGTTTTGAATAAGTTTGCATGAAGATATGTGACGTGATAGAATGTTTAGTAGAGATCCCGAGGGCCTCGGGATCATTTCGAATAGTTGAAATGCTGAAGATTTCGTTCAGCTGTCATAACTGCACTTGCGGAATGGGGATCGCACCTGCGAGACTCACAAAAGTGAGATTGGACCGCAGATGCAAAGAATTGGGAAGCTGAGGCTAGGCCGCAGGTGCACACAAGGGACCGCACTTGCGAGAACGCAGAAGTGGGATTTAAAGTTTAAGTGAAAATCGCACCTGCGATGGGCTTTCCGGAGGTGCGGCATGACAGAAGCGTCATGTTGACAGCAGGTGCGGAAAATGCTGGGAAGAAAGTATAAAAGGTTTCCTTCGCAAGTTATGCCTAATTCCTCCATTTGTAAGATGGGTGTTGAGTTTTGGGAAGTGATTCTCACGAGGAATCAAGGGTTATCAGTTGGGTACGCTACTTGAGCTTTATTACTTGTGATTATGATGATTTTCCCATTGTTTAGTCATGATATTAGTGGGAATTAAGGGTGAAATTGTAGGGATTAGAGATTGAGTTGTGGAGAGTTTTGGTTGAGAATTTGAAGAACCATTTGAGTTTGATTTTTGATGATTTTTGTATGTATAGACTTGGGAGTGAAAGGAGTTTCTAGTTTTGTGATTTTTATCAGATTCCGAGACGTGGGCCAGGGGGCCTTGGTTCGGGTGAATTTTGGAATTTTTTGTTTGAATTGGTAGTTGTTCATTTGGAATTGATTCCTTAGACTATATTGATTGCGTTGCATTCCTTTAGGTTAGATTCGGAACGGTTGGAGGTCGATTCTAGAGGCAAAGGCGTAGCAGAGTAGGATTTGGCTTGGTTTGAGTAAGTAACGATTCCAAACTAGGCTATGACTGTTCGAAACCCCAAACTATGTATTATCTGATTAAATATTGAGGTGAGGCAAATGCCAAGTGACGGGCATGTGGGCGTGCATCGTGAGAATTATGTCTTGATTCATTTCATGGCACCGCTAATTACCACATTAGGGCTTCACGCCGATACTATTGAAACCCGAGTAGTAGTTACTTGTTGTCATCTTATTAATTTCATTGATATTTTGTACGTAGTCTTATTCATGCATATCATATCATGTCTTGGTCTCGGTTGTTTTTATTTGGCATATTATATCATCGTTCCGGGCTAGTTTTCTGGCATTGTGAGCCCGTGCTTATGAGACTTGAGAGTCATGACTGTGTGAGGTGGAGAGTCTCATTATGAGTGAGAGTTATTGGATCAGGCTACACGATGCAATAGATAATTGATTATGCCTCCGTTGGCTTGTTATAGCGCTTGGGATGAAAGGAGCCCCTCCAAAGTGTACATGCCCCTAGTGAGCGCAGATGATATTATTGAGGGACAGATTTCCCTGGGCATGGATTTTTCCAAAGTATTGATACCTAGAGATGCATTTCTCCTCATGGTTGGATTACCTTTGTTCCTCGGTACTGGTTGACTTAATATCAGTGTTGCATATTTTCTGGGATGGATTTTCCTGGGCTTGATCGCCATACACGGTACCGAGTGGTTGAGCACATGAGAGTGGGAGTACACAGTGTATTTTCATACATTTATAGCATTTACATGTAGAGATTTGCTATGCTTTATACTTCACATTGTTCGGATTGGAATTTTGCTTTACTACTGAGTGGAATAATTGAATTGCCAGCATGCCTATTTACTGTACAACTTAAATGTGTTACAATTGCTGCAGTTTATTTCGTCAATACCTATCAGTCCATTATTTGGACTTGTTAATTAATAAGTTGGTGTACTCACGTTACCCTATCCACCTTGTGTGCGGATCTAGGTGTCTCTCGTCACAGTAACAGCTGTTGACTGTTCTAGTTGCGGATTATCACCGGATATAACGAGTTATCTTCCTGGCGATCACAGTCCTGCCTTTCTCCTTCTTTATCTTCCTTCAATTATTGCTCATGACTTAGTGGCAGTCAAGGTCGGGCTTTTATTTTTAGCAATTGTTTTGGTTTTTAAATTTATATCTTTTGTGGAATTTCAAATGAAAAAGGTTGTTACTAAGTTTTTAATAAAATAGTGAACTATTTTGAGAAACATGTCATCTGGCCTAGTTCCATGATAGGTGTCATCACGACCAGGTTGGTTTTAAGGTCGTGTCAAGTTGGTATGAGAGCCTAGGTTACATCGGTCTCACGAGTCATCAGCATGTTTAGTAGAGTCTTATAGATCGGTATGAAGAAATCTGTGCTTATCTTTGAGAGGCTGCAGAACCTTTAGGAAAAACTTCACATTCTTAAATTCTTGACGTGCGAATGAGTTGATTCTGGTAACTAAACTTCTGCTATTCTAATCTCTAACAGATTGTTAAGACACATGTTGTTAGAAAATACGCTTAACGCTAGAGGGGGGGTGAATAGCGTTATAATAAAATTTAGCGTAAACTTGCGGAAATTAAAATTTGCAGGAAATAAATAAGTGCGTTAAATAAACAAAAAGGAAAGAACGCACCGATATATTCTGGTTCACCACAACACGTGGCTAGTCCAGTCCCCGAGAGACTCTCTCGAGATTTTCCACTAACTTGTTAAGCTTACGGGTGCTCAACAAACCTTTACAACTTAAGGACACAAGCCTTAACACCTTTGCTCGGAGATACTACACTCCAAGACTTCAACCAAGGAAACACAAGTTCCTTACAACAAGAGAATCACAACTCTCTTACAAGTGTATAAAACACTAAACACTCAAACAAAATACTCCTTAATGAGTAGATATGAGTAAAAGAAGTAAGCTCTAGATCACAACAACTTTGGACAAGAATATGGCTCTCAAAAGCTTTATGAAATTGAATATAAAATGATAAACAAAAGTATGCAAGCTTATAGCAATGTAATGATCAGTTTTAGTATGTTGTTGTTTTTAAAACACTGAAGTGAAGCTGTATTTATAGTTGAAAAACTTGGCATTACCGTTGCCTAATTGCCAATTAAGAGTTGCTGATTTTACTCACTGACAATCGATTGTCAAACCCCAACAATCGATTGTCTGCCAGTCAGATCAAAATTCAATCCCAGATTTTATGCTTGATAATCGATTACTTACAATCCATAATCGATTACTAGCAACGTTCAAAAAATCCTTTCCAGATTTTACCACAAACAATCGATTGTCCAGAATCAACAATCGATTACTCAGCAACGTTCAAAAATGTTTTCCGGATTTTAATCAAAACAATCGATTATACAAAATCAATAATCGATTACCCAATAACGTTCAAAAAATCTTTTCCGGATTTCAATCAAAACAATCGATTATACAGAATCAATAATCGATTACCTGACGGTATTTGAAAACTTTACGACAACGGTCAGCTTCACAATCGATTGCACAAAGTCAACAATCGATTACTTATCAGTTTTTGAAAAACATTTGACACTGTCTCTTTGACAATCGATTGTCCAATGTAACAATCGATTATTTAATAAATTTTAAAATCACTGGAAGACACTGTCTCAACATAATCGATTACATTTAGTTCATAATCGATTATTCTGAGTTTTGAAAAACTTTGATGGACACTGCCTCAGTCACAATTGATTGTCATTAGTTCACAATCGATTGTCATGCAGGTTTGAAAAACCTGATGCTTACTGTCTTACTCACAATCGATTGTCATTAGTTCACAATCGATTGTCATGCAGTCTTGGCTTAAAATAATCGATTATCATAAGTACATAATCTATTATCTTAGTAAAGATTTTTAAGGCATGTCTAAAAATTATTTTGACTACTGTAAATATGCATGATTTAAAATCATTTGACATTAAATTAAATATTCATGATTTTGGAAAATAGTTTTATGAGAGAAGCCATGTTACGAGTCAAGTTGTAGGATCAAGATCACAATTAAGAATGACTCAATTAAACTATAAAACTTTGTCTTGAGCTTGAATCTCGTTGTATATCAATTGTGCGCTTGTTTCTTTAACTTCGTCATATATCAATTTTTGCTTCGTTTGTCATTCATCAAAACCTATACAAAAGAACACACGTTTTAGTATATTGCATTGAGAACGTGTTTCCAACAATTTCCCCCTTTTTGATAATGGCAAACATTAAGCGGGATATGCAAGACAAGCAATTTATAATGACGATTCAAGACAAGTATATACAAGCAACAAGTATGCAATTTGTTCCCCCTCAATTTGAGAATTCCCCCTCAATTTAAGCTTATAACTTGAGAGTGCATCATACCCGTTATCTTCCCCCTTTTGCCATTAGCAAAAATAATAATAAGATGCCAAAGATGAAATAAACTTTGTTTATTTATTGGAAAGAAAAAATTACAGCAACAGGGAAGACAATACAACATATAAAAACAAACTTAAAAAAACAATTATTCATTCATCATCTTCCGCCTCATCATCCGGCGCTGCTTCATATGGAACAAGACCCGCATATGGATAATGAACGTGGTCAAAATATCCATGGATCTCATGAGTTAATTGACCGAAAGAAGAGGTCAATGAAGCAATTTGGTCGGAAATGAATTGGAGGGAAGGCTCTTGAGGCTGAGGAGCACGACGAGTTGGAGGAGGAGCAGGCGCTACATGATCACCGTCATGATGAAAGGAGGATTCCGAAATTTCCCACTTTTTGGTACTCTTTTTGAGAGGACCATTTCCAGTGACGAATCCGTTGGCTTCAAGAAAGTTCATGATGAGGAGAGCATAAGGAAGAGGCATATCATCTCCAATAGCGTCACGCATGTGAATTTTGATAAGCCGACACCAATTGATGTTAGCTCCGGTAACTATGGCATGCATGAGCTTGGTGTCCTCTTGGGAAATGGTAGTATGGTTATGCTTACGAGGCTTGAGGACTCGGGTGATGAAATAGAAAATCAACCGATAATTGGGATCCATTCCCGTAATTGTAGGACGACGGGAAGAAAGATTTGGATCATACGAAGTAAGACCGATTTGGTGTAAGAGGGCTGTTTCATCAAAAAGGGCTCCGGCCTCTCTGGTGTACCGAAAAATGTCATCACCATTATGAGGAAGACGGGCAATGGTATGAAGATTTTCATCGGAAAGAAGAATTTGAACACCATTAATGTTGGTGACAAGCTCACCATCATCATCCTCATGGAGGTTGGAATAAAATGCTTGAACCAATGTGGTATTGATATAAGAATGGGTAAGGAGTAAAAAGTCAAGAAGTTGAGAATTTTTGAGCATATTTGCAGCAGGCCCAAATGATTCAAGATACTTGTGGGTTGAAAAGTGGGGTGGAAGAATGTCGCACTTTTCAAATTTGGTTAGGAATCGAGTAAGCTCGATGTCGGAATTAAAATATAGAACGGAACCATCTTGATAGGGATAGTTCGGACGAGGAGGGGCAGCAGACGCGGATGCGCCGTGCCTAGCAGAACGGGAACGTTTTGAGTGACGGCCCGACATTTTTAATGAAAGCTGCTGGATTTTACAAAGGATTAGAGGAAATTTGATATTTTTGAAAGCTAAAATTGATTCTTGAATGAATGAATATGATCATATATGAAGCCTATTTATAGAGGGGAGAGTGGCTTATCATTTATGGAAGAAATCTGCTGAGAATTTAAAGCCAAATCAGTCAGAAACGGTAAAATAAATTCACTGACCGTTAGACAATCGATTGTTGAGATGCAATAATCGATTGTTGAAGAGTTATTAACCTGACTTGGAACTGACACAAATCGATTGAGGAGCCAAACGGTAACAAAAGTTTAAATTTCTGACATGAAATAATCGATTGTCAAATGTGGAATAATCGATTGTTTTGGAAAAGCATAGCTGAATGGCTGAGACAGAAATCGATTATGCAATTTAAGGAATCAATTATTAAATAAAACCGCATAATGAACATAAACCATAAACAATCGATTAGTGATACTGCTAATCGATTTTCAGCACAGTAATATAATCGATTATTTGCTTGGAACAATCGATTGTTCTGTGCCAAAACTTTATAATTCCCCCTATCTTTTAGGGCGATACCTGCAAAATAGAATTAAACGTCTCCGACGCTCAAGTCAGTAATTTGTAAAGAAGTAATAACTTAAACTAGTGTTGCCAAGTGAGAACGTGAGCTCTTAAGAAGTGTGTCCTAAAGTGTTCTTAAGAGAGTTTCGGGTACTTACCTTTCCTCCGACGTCTCCAATTACCTGTTCAAGAGGGTGATCTTTGATCGTCCTCCACTCATTTGGCACTTTTGTTTCTTTTTCCAATCGTGGCGCTTCTTCCGTTGGTTGTTCCTCAGTTTCATCTTTATTTTCCTTGGGTGGTTCCTCTGGTATTTTGTCTTTCAAGCTATCTAAGATACCTGCAAGATCAAAACCGGAATCCTTTCTCGCCAAGCGAGCATTATTTTCGAAAAATACAACATGAGGGGATTCCTCCACAATCTGGGTTCTTTTATTAAAGACCCTATATGCTTTACTACGTGAGGAATATCCAATGAAAATACCTTCATCCGACTTAGCATCAAATTTACCCAATTGGTCTTTGCCACTGTTATGAACAAAACATTTGCAACCAAAAACTCTAAAATGGGAAATTTTTGGTTTTCTACCCTTATAAAGTTCATAGGGGGTTTTCATGAGTATCGGCCGAATTACTACTCTATTTAGAACATAGCAAGCGGTACTCACGGCGTCCGCCCAAAAATGTTTGGGTATCTTAGCTTCGTCGAGCATGGTTCTAGCCATCTCTTCGAGACACCTATTTTTCCTTTCCACCACCCCATTTTGTTGTGGTGTACGTGGAGCGGAAAAGGTATGCTCGATTCCGAGTTCATCACAAAAGTCCGCAAAGAGATTGTGATCAAACTCTCCCCCATGATCCCTTCTAATTGAAGTGACGGTTGTTTCTTTCTCATTTTGAACACGCTTAAGAAAATATTTAAAATTTTGAAAAGCATCACTTTTATTGGCAAGAAATAAAGTCCAAGTAAATCTCGAGTAATCATCAACAATCACAAAAGCATATCTATTTCTTCCTAGACTTTCAATGCGAGAAGGACAAAAAAAAATCCATATGAAGCAATTGCAATGGTCTTGAAGTTCAAACAATGTTTTTAGATTTGAAAGATGCTTTTGTTTGCTTCCCCTTTTGACACGAGTCACAAATAGAGTCATTTTCAATTTTTATAATGGGAAGACCAACAACTAAGTTTTGAGAAATCAATTTGTTCAAAAGATGCATATTGATATGTGCTACTCTATGATGCCATAGCCAAGTATCATCCTCTTTACTCATTAGACAATCAACAGAATCGGGTGAGGAATTAGCAAGATCAACCATATAAATATTATCCACTCTAAAACCACAGAGGATAATTTTGAAATCACTACGTCTGAACACTAAGCATTCATCCGAATCAAATAAAGCAAGATTTCCCTTGTCACACAATTGGCTTATGCTCAAGAGATTATGCTTTAAATCTTTAACAAGTAATATATGCTTAATAGAGGATTTTTCATCCTTACCGACCGAGCCAATGCCGATGATCTTTCCTTTATTGTTATCACCGAAGATAACACTTCCTCCTTCTTTGTGCTCTAATTGAAGGAATTTGGATTCATCTCCCGTCATATGCTTGGAGCATCCACTATCAAGGTACCATAGTACACTTGATCCCTTCAAGCACACCTACAAAACAAATTAATGTTCTTTAGGTACCCATGTCATCTTGGTTCCTTGGGGGTTAGGCATATTATAATGATGCGATTGAGTAATATGTCTATGACGTGTAAAGCATGCAGGAGCAATATGACCAATACGTCTACAATAATGACAAGTCACATTTGGGTTATGCATCCTTCTAGGTTCATAGTAACTAGACGGATGAAAATTTCTTACACCTATGACTATTTCGCATTTTATGAGAATTATTTCTCCTACTATGAGCTCTAGGATGGGCAGCATTTCTATAGTGATTGTTTCTCGGTTGAAGGCCATTTCTAGGTCTTCTCAAAGGTTCAACATTTGGCATAAAATATGCATCATTTCTAGGGTAACTATTTCTAGGTGGTAAGTCATTTCTAGGTCTCCTAAAATGTTCAGCATTTTGTCTAGCATGCATATTGGTTCTAGGATTGCTATTTCCAGGATAAGCATTTGTTTTATTAGTCCTAGGTTGAGCCTTAGGTGGTTGGGGTTTGGCTTCAACCTTTTCTTTAACCTCATTCTTAAATCCTATGCCATGCTTGGTTGATTTCAAATTTACAAAGACCTCATTCAAATTCTTGTGGGAAGAATTAAACTCATCTAAGGTACCTTTGAGTCTATCTACCTCATTTTTGAGATGCAAGCAAGAAGAACAATTTTTTGTAGAACTTTCGTGCTTATCGGCACTTCTTTTTCCAAAAAACTTGTTTTCCTCTTTCAGCTTTTCATTTTCTAAAACCAGTTTTTCTAAATCCTTTTCTTTCAAAGAAAGCTGTTTTTGAAAATCCTTTTCTTTTAATGAAGCATTTTCTTTTATGCCCTTAACAGTTTTTGAAGCCTTAATAAACTCAGCATATAATTCATCAAAACCAGTTCGCATTTCTTCAAGAGTAAAGTTTTTAGACGAAATTTGACATACCTCATCTTTTTGTCTTCTTGTGCCATAAGGCAAAGATTTGCTGCTTCGTCTTCTTCTCCTTCGCTTGACTCATCTCCGGAGTCGCCTCCCCAAGAAATGTATGCACGTTGCTTTTTAAAAGGTTTCTTCTCATTTTTGATGTTTGGGCAATTTGATTTGATGTGCCCGGTTTCACCACATTCATAGCACTTGATTTGTTCGCCTTGCCTTTTGCCCTTGCGTTCATACTCCTTGCGCATGAACTTTTGAAATCTTTTGATAACGAGTCCAAACTCGTTGTCTCCTTCCTCATCAATTTGCGGTTGGCTTGTGCTCGCCTTTAGAGCTATTCTTTGCCTCCTTTGATCATCAACAAAAGGGTTGAGAATAGTATATTCATAGGTCTTAAGGTTACCTCTTAGTGCGTCGATGGTGACGTTTGAAACGCCAATGGATTCTTGAATTGCATCGGCCTTTAATCTCCATGCCGGTGTGAGACTTCTAAGAATTTTTCGAACGAGCTCTCTATCCGTGAATGTTTTCTTGAGAGCATGTAGGTCATATACGATTATTGAAAATCGCTCAAACATTTCATCCACCTTTTCACCTTTCTTCATGTGAAATAATTCATAAGAATGGGTTAGGAAATCAATTTTTGCTTCCCTTACCTGGTCCGTACCTTCGTATGTAACTTCTAGCTTGTCCCACATCTCCTTTGCCGTTGTGCAACACGATATTTTCCTGTAATCGTCAGCATTAACAGCACAATATAATAAATTAATTGCTTTAGCATTATTTTGAACCTTTCGGATGTCATCCGCGTCATACTCATCCTCGGACTTGGGAACCCATTCGTTTTCCTCCTTCTTTGTTGGAATTTGGTTTCCCTTCATTAACACCTTCCAAAGGTGAAAGCTGTTGGACTGAACGAAGATCTTCATCCTCTCCTTCCAGTACGTGTAATTTGTACCGTTGAATAGAGTTGGTCGTGTGGAGCACTGTCCTTCATCAATTCCTGCAAAAGAATCACGAGTAGAAGCCATGGATGGTTCTCTCAAACTGTTAAGTTTTCAGAGAGTTGGGCTCTGATACCAATTGTTAGAAAATACGCTTAACGCTAGAGGGGGGGTGAATAGCGTTATAATAAAATTTAGCGTAAACTTGCGGAAATTAAAATTTGCAGGAAATAAATAAGTGCGTTAAATAAACAAAAAGGAAAGAACGCACCGATATATTCTGGTTCACCACAACACGTGGCTAGTCCAGTCCCCGAGAGACTCTCTCGAGATTTTCCACTAACTTGTTAAGCTTACGGGTGCTCAACAAACCTTTACAACTTAAGGACACAAGCCTTAACACCTTTGCTCGGAGATACTACACTCCAAGACTTCAACCAAGGAAACACAAGTTCCTTACAACAAGAGAATCACAATTCTCTTACAAGTGTATAAAACACTAAACACTCAAACAAAATACTCCTTAATGAGTAGATATGAGTAAAAAAGTAAGCTCTAGATCACAACAACTTTGGACAAGAATATGGCTCTCAAAAGCTTTATGAAATTGAATATAAAATGATAAACAAAAGTATGCAAGCTTATAGCAATGTAATAATCAGTTGTAGTATGTTGTTGTTTTTAAAACACTGAAGTGAAGCTGTATTTATAGTTGAAAAACTTGGCATTACCGTTGCCTAATTGCCAATTAAGAGTTGCTGATTTTACTCACTGACAATCGATTGTCAAACCCCAACAATCGATTGTCTGCCAGTCAGATCAAAATTCAATCCCAGATTTTACGCTTGATAATCGATTACTTACAATCCATAATCGATTACTGGCAACGTTCAAAAAATCCTTTCCAGATTTTACCACAAACAATCGATTGTCCAGAATCAACAATCGATTACTCAGCAACGTTCAAAAAATGTTTTCCGGATTTTAATCAAAACAATCGATTATACAAAATCAATAATCGATTACCCAATAACGTTCAAAAAATCTTTTCCGGATTTCAATCAAAACAATCGATTATACAGAATCAATAATCGATTACCTGACGGTGTTTGAAAACTTTACGACAACGGTCAGCTTCATAATCGATTGCACAAAGTCAACAATCGATTACTTATCAGTTTTTGAAAAACATTTTAGACACTGTCTCTTTGACAATCGATTGTCCAATGTAACAATCGATTATTTAATAAATTTGAAAATCACTGGAAGACACTGTTCAACATAATCGATTACTATTAGTTCATAATCGATTATTCTGAGTTTTGAAAAACTTTGATGGACACTGCCTCAGTCACAATCGATTGTCATGCAGGTTTGAAAAACCTGATGCTCTCTGTCTTACTCATAATCGATTGTCATTAGTTCACAATCGATTGTCATGCAGTCTTGGCTTAAAACAATCGATTATCATAAGTACATAATCGATTATCTTAGTCCAGATTTTTAAGGCATGTCTAAAAATTATTTTGACTACTGTAAATATGCATGATTTAAAATCATTTGACATTAAATTAAATATTCATGATTTTGGAAAATAGTTTTATGAGAGAAGCCATGTTACGAGTCAAGTTGTAGGATCAAGATCACAATTAAGAATGACTCAATTAAACTATAAGACTTTGTCTTGAGCTTGAATCTCGTTGTATATCAATTGTGCGCTTGTTTCTTTAACTTCGTCATATATCAATTTTCGCTTCGTTTGTCATTCATCAAAACCTATACAAAAGAACACACGTTTTAGTATATTGCATTGAGAACGTGTTTCCAACACATGCTACCAGTCAGGATAGACGGCCACCAAAGCAACCAGTTGCGGCCACTAGAGGCTGAGGTCACGGTCAAGGCCGTAGTAGGGGAAGGGGTGTAGCCCGCACAGTAGCTAGGACAGCACCTACAAATCCACCAGCCACCCCAGTTCATGATCAGGTCCTAGTTGTGGATGTTCCAGCATGACTAGCTCAGGCACCAGCTGTGCCTATTGTTATTCCAGGTCTTTAGGAGACCTTGGTTCAGATTTTGACCGTGTGCACCAGTCTTGCTTAGGCAGTCGCCATTTCTACTATAGCAGCTACTTCTCAAATGGTGGGAGTCACTCAAACTCCTGCAGTTGATACACCTGATCGGGTTGTTCAGGGACTGCAGGCATCGGAGGCACCACCAGCCCAGTCGGTTGCACCTGCTCAGAATTTTGTGGTACTTGTTATGCTTAATGATGAATAGTGTCGATTGGAGAGGATTGGTAGACTTCAGCCTCCGACTTTCAGTGGTGTAGAGGGCGAGGATGCCTAGGGTTTCTTTTACAAGTGTTAGAGGATTCTACGTAGAGTGGGTATTCTGGAGACCAGTGGGGTGTCATTTACTACCTTTCAGTTTTCTAGAGTTGCCTTCACTTGGTATGAGGATTATGAGAGGCGTAGGCCTATTTGTGCAATGCCCATATCTGGCATCAGTTCTCTATTATCTTCTTGGGAAAGTATGTATCACATTCTCGTCGAGACGAGCTATATAGGCAGCTCGAGCAGTTACAATAGGAGGATATGACCGTGACACAGTATGAGATGAGATTCTCCGAGTTAGCCCATTTGATAGGGATAGGATCGGGAGGTTCATCGATGTCCTCATTTACTAGCTATAGATTTTTCTAATCAAAGAGAGAGAGTATTTTTTTCTTTTTTTGAGGAGGTGGATGACATTTCAAAAGAGATAGAGTCAGTTCACCGCCAAGCGCGAGTTGAGAGGGAGGCTAAGAGGCCTCAGGAATGTAGTAGTTTTTTTGGTGTTCCTTCTAGAGGTTAGTTTCAACATAGCATGGGTCGTCCCTTCATACATGCTCAGTTAGCACATCCGATTACCGTGATGGATCATCTGTCCATGGTTCTCACAGTTCATATCAAGGTCACTCATCTCTCAATTCCCTTCTAGCTTAGAGTTTGACTTATGCACCATCAGTTCAGGGTTCATCCGTGCCTGGTTCTTCTAGTGGGTATCCCGATGCTCGGGGCTCCCTTTAATCCCTATTTCCAGTATCTGGTAGAGGTTGCTTCGAGTGTGGATATTTGGGACATAACAAGAGATTTTGTTATCGTCTTACGGGAGGTTCATCCCAGCAGTGGAGTTAGCCTTCAGCTTCAGCTCCAGTTGCCTCCCCACTCGCCCAGCCAGCTTAGGATGGAGGTCAGTCATCTAGGTGTCGCCTTAGAGAGGGAGGCCGATCATGTGGTGGTTAGGCGCGGTTCTATGCACTCGCATCCAGACTAGATGTTATTGCTTCAGATGTTATGATTATAGGTATTGTTTCAATCTGCCACAGAGATCCCTCTGTATTATTTGACTCTTGTGCCACTTTTTCATATATGTCATCATATTCTGCTCATTATTCGGATATGCCCCGCGAGTCTCTTGTTTCATCTGTTCATGTATCTACCTTAGTGGGTAATACTATTTTTGTGGACCACGTATATGGATCTTTTGTGGTGACTATTGGGCGCTTAGATACCCGAGTAGACCTCTTGTTTCTTAGCATGGTTGATTTTGATATGATATTAGGCAATCGATTGGTTATCTCTGTGTCATGTTATATTAGAATATCATGCTAAGACAGTGACGTTAGCTATGCTAGGGGTGCCACAAATTAAGTGGCAAGGTTCGACGGATTATGTTCCCAGTATCTAATTTTATATTTTAATGCCCAGCGGGTGGTTAGGAAGGGTTGTCTTTCTTATTTGGCCTTTGTGAGGGATATCAGTGCAGAGACTCCTCGGATCAACTCAATTCCGGTAGTGAGGGACTCTCGAATGTGTTTCCATCATTCCTTCCAGGCATGCCACTAGACAGGGATATTGAATTTGGTATTTGATTTGGTTTCGGGGAATCAGCCCATTTCTATTACGCCATATCGTACGACACTAGCGGAGTTGAATGAGTTGAAGGAAAAACTTTAGGAACCCGTTAATAAAGGGTTTATTCATCCTAGTCTGTCACTGTGGGGTGCGCATGTACTACTTGTAAAGAAGAAGGATTACACTATGAGGATGTGCATTGATTACAAGTATTTGAACAAAGTCAAAATCAAGAACAAGTATCATTTGCCTCGTATTGATAGTTTATTTGACCAGCTTTAGGGAGCGAGAGTGTTCTCCAAGATCGATCTCATGTCAGGGTATCACCAGTTGAAGATCAGGGACTCAAATATTATTAAGACAACTTTCAAGATCTAATATGGTCATTATGAGTTCCTTTTGATGTCTTTTGGACTAACCAATGCCCCAGTAACATTCATGCATTCGATAAACAATATGTTACAGCCTTATTTTGAATTATTTTTTATTGTATTCATTGATGATATTCTGGTGTACTTTCGTGGTCTGGAGGAGAATGTTGAGCATATGAGAGCTGAATTGCAGCGGTTAAGGGAGGAGAAGCTTTATGCAAAGTTCTCCAAGTGTGATTTTTGGATCAGTTCAATAGCTTTCTTGGGAAACGTGTCTAGTGAGGGTATTTAGGTTGATTTGAAGAAGATAGAGGTGGTCCAAAGTTGGCCCAGACCGTCCTCAACCTTAGAGATACATAGCTTTCTTGGTTTGGCAAGTTATTAGCGTTGGTTCGTTCAGGGATTTTCATCTATAGCATCACCCTTGACCAAGTTGACTGAAAAGTGTGCTCCTTCCATGTGTTCAGATGAGTGTGATGAGGGCTTTTAGAAGCTTAAGACTGCCTTGACCACAACTCCATTGTTATTGTAGCCATCAGCTTTAAGTTCTTATACGATATATTGTAATACTTCTCAGGTCGACATCGGGTGTCTGCTGATGTAGGATGTTAGAATGATTACTTATACTTCTCGTCACTTGAAGCCTCATGAGAAGAACTACCGTGTTCATGATTTAGAGGTTGTTGCCATTGTTCATGCATTGAAGATTTGAAGGTATTTTCTCTATGGTGTGTCTTGTGAGTTATTTACTAATCATCGTAGACTCCAGCAATTGTTCAAGCAAAAGGATCTCAATTTGAGGCAGCGGAGATGGTTTGAGCTACTAAAAGACTATGATATTAGTATCTTGTACCATCCGAGAAAGGCTAATGGGGTGGTCGACGCCTTGAGTAGGAAGACAGTGAGTATGAACAATCTTGCATTTATTCTTGTTCGAGAGAGATCTCTTGCAGTTGAAGTTTAACCCTTGGCCATGCGGTTTGTGAGGTTTCATATTTCCGAGCCCAATCGGATCTTAGCTTTTGTGGTTTCTCAATCTTCCTTCTTTGATCGTATCAGAGAGCGCCACTATGATGATCCTCACATGCTTGTCCTCAAGGACAAAGGTTAGTATGAGGATGCTAGAGATGTGACTATTGGTGATGATGGGGTATTGAGGATGTAGGGCATGATGGGCTTCGGGAGTTGATTATAGAAGAGACCCATAGCCCGCGATTTTCCATCTATCTAGGTGCTACGAAGATGTATCAGGATTTCAGATAGTACTACTGGTAGAGAAGAATGAAGAAAGATATAATGGGATTTTTAGCTCAATTGTCAACAGGTGAAATATGAGCATCAGAGACCGGGTGGCTTACTTTAGCAAATGGATATTCCATAGTGGAAGTTAGAGCGGATCACCATGGATTTTGTAGTTCGACTCCTATGGACTTTGAGGAAGTTTGATGCTATTTGGGTGATTGTGGATCAGCCGATCAAGTCTGCGCACTTCATTCTTGTGTGTGCTATCTATTCTTTAGAGCAGTTAGCTATGATTAATATCCGAGAGATTGTATACATGCACAGCGTCCCAGTTTCCATAATTTTTGGTAGAGGTACTTAGTTTATATCGCAGCTTTGGAGAGTCGAGCAGTGAGAGTTGGGTACTCAGGTTGAGTTGAGCATAACTTATCACCCTCATATAGACGGGCAATCCGAGCGCACTATTCAAATATTGGATGACATGTTGTGCTCTTATGTCATTTATTTTGGGGGTTCATGGGACTAGTTTCTATCGCTCGTAGATTTTGCTTACAACAATAGTTATCAGTCGAGTATTCAGATTGCTCCATATAAGGATCAATATTGGAGGCAATGTAGATCTATAGTAGATTGGTTTGAGTCAGGCGAGATTAGGCTTTTGCATGTAAACTTGGTACAGGATGTTGTGGACAAGGTGAAAGTGATTAGGAGAGGCTTCGTACAGCGCGGTCGAGACAAAAGAGCTATACTGACACGAAGGTTTGGGGTGTGTCTTACATGGTTGGGGAGAAGGTTCTACTGAAAGTTTAGTCCATGAAGGGTGTTATGAATTTAGGAAGAAGGAAAACTTGAGCCCTTGGTTCAATGTGCGTTTTGAGGTGCTTCGTAGGATTAGGGAGGTGGCATATGAGCTTGCTTTGCCACCTAGCTTGTTGATTCTGCATCTTATATTTCATGTTTATATCCTTCGTAAATATACTATGATCCGTCTCATATTTTAGATCTTAGCACTGTTCGGTTAGACGGTGATTTGTCTTATGATGTGGAGGTACTGTCTATTTTGGACCGGCATGTCGGAAAGTGAAGATCAAAGGATATAGAATCAGTGAAGTGCAGTGGATAGGTTGGCCCGTGGAAGAGGCTACTTGGGAGACCGAGCGGCAGATGCGGAGCAGATATCCATACCTATTTGACGCTTCAGGTATGTTCTATACTCGTTCCAGGACGAACATTTGTTTAAGAGGGGGTGAATGTAACGACTCAACCGACCATTTCATGAGTTACAACCCCACTTCCCCCATTTATGCTTCTTTATGTGTTGTTCAACTTTATTTCATCGTATCGTATTGGTTGGTTCAGGTTCGGAGTGGTCGTGGACTGAATGAGACACTTAGTCTCTTATGTAGAATCTTAAGTTGGGTCAACCGAAATTTAACTTGTATGTATAAGATCTCAGATATGAATTCTTATTGTCCGGATACCTCCATTAGGTGATTTTGGACTTAGGAGTATGTTCGGAATGTAATTTGGAGGCCCATGGTAGAACTAGGCTAGAATTGGCGAAATTGAAAATTTGGCATTTTTTAGTCGGCAATCGAAATCTTGATATCAAGGTTGGAAAGGAATTTCAGAAATTGGAGTAGGTCTATAGTGTCATATGTGATGTGTGTACAAAATTTCAGGTCATTCGGACGAGGTTTGATGTGTTTCGGCATCGTTTGCAGAATTCGGAAGTTTGGAGGTTCTTAAGCTTGAATAGAAAGGTGATTCAGTATTTTGATGTTGTTTTGGTGTTCCGAAGATTTGAATAATTTTGGATGGTGATATGTGACTTTTTGAAATGTTTGGAAGAGGTCTAGAGGGCCTCGTGTTGATTTCGAATAGTTGGCAGATCAAGGATGGGAATTGAGGAAATGCTGAAGATTTCCTTCAGCTATCATAACTACTGCGGAGTAGGGACCTTAGGTACGAGACTTGCAAGCGAGATTGGACCGTTGATGCGGAGAATTGGAAAGCTGAGGCAAGGCTGCAGGTGCGCAGAAGGGACCACACTTGTAAGACCGTGGATGCAGGTGTCTGACCACATAAGAGGGATTTGCAGTTTAAGTGAAAACCCCACATGGGATGGGCTTTCCATAGGTGCAACATCGCATAAGCAACATGGTGACCATAGGTGCGGAAATGCTGGGCAGAAAGGTGATCGGAGGAAAATGCTTTGCGAATTTTGCCTGATTCCTCTATTTTTGAATTCGGGTTTCGTGCTTTGGCAGTGATTCCTAAGAGGAAACAAGAGTTATCAATTGAGTAAGCTACTTAAGCTCTGTTACTTGTGTTTATGATGATTTTCCCATTGTTTAATCATGATATTAGAGGGAATTAGTAGTAAAATTGAGGGGATTAGGGCTTGAGTTTTGGAGAGTTTTGATTGAGGATTCGAAGGACCATTTGAGGTCAAATTTTGATGATTTTGGTATGTATAGACTTGGGAGTGAAAGAAGTATCTCGTTTTGTGATTTTTATCGAATTCTGAGACGTGATCTTCGGAGCAGGGTTCATGTGAATTTCAGGATTTTAATTTGAATTGATAGTTTTCGTCTGGAATTGATTCCTTAGCCTATATTGATTATGTTGCATTGATTTTGGTTTACTTTGGACATTTTGAGGCCGACCCCAGAGGCAAAGGCGTAGCGGAGTAGGGTTTGCTTGGTTTAAGGTAAGTAACGCTTTCAAACTTTGTTCTGGAGGTTCGAAACCTCAAACTATGTGTAATGTGATAAAATGTTGAGTTGGCGTGAAAGCCAAGCGACTAGCATGTGGGCGTGCACCACGAGAATTATGGTCTAGTTCATTATATGGCACCACTTGTGACTCTTTTACCTTGCTAATATTTGAGTTGTGATTAAGTTAATGAACTGTAAATCATGCTAATTACCATGTTAGGGCTTCACGTTGATACTATTGAGACCTGAGAGTTCGTTTCTTGCTGTCATCTCATTAGTTTCATTGATATTCTACACTCAATCTTGTTCATGCATATCATATCATGTCTCAGCCTTGGTTATTGTTATTTGAAACATCATATCATCGTTTCGGGCTAGTTTTATGGCATTGAGAGCCCGTGTGTGTGAGACTGGAGAGTGATGACTGGTTGAGGCCGAAAATTTGATTAAGAGTGACAGTTATGGGATCGAGTTGCGCATCGTAGCAGATTATTGATTATGCCTTCATTGTCTTGTTATAGCGCTTGGGCTGAAAGGAGCCCCTCTGGAGTCTACACATCCCAATGAGCGCGGATGTATTATTGAGGGATGGATTTCCTTAGGCAGGGATTTGTCTGAAGTATTGATACCCGGAGATAGATTTCTCCTCAAAGTTGGATTACCCTTATTCCTTGGTACCGGTAGACTTGAAGTCAGATTGTATGTATTTCGAGGTGGATTTTCCTTGGCCGAATGTCCATATACGGTATCGAATGGTTGAGCACTTGAGAGTAGGAGTACACTATGTATTTTCATACATTTCAGGCATTGACATGTAGAGATTTGCTGAGCTTTATACTTCACATTGTTCGGATTTGTATTTCTCTTTACTGTTATGTTGAATAATTGAATTACCAGTATGCCTAGTTTACTGTACATGTTTAATGTTTAATAATGGTTGAGGTTTAGTTCATCACTTATCAGTCCATAGTTTGGAATTGTCACTTATTGAGTTGGTATATTCACATTACCCCTTGTGCCTTGTGTGCGACCTAGGTGTCTCAAGTCAACAGTAGCGGCTGTTGACTATTCCAGTTGCGGATTATCACCGGAGATAGCAAGGTAGCTTCCTGTCAATCACAGTCTCGCCTTTCTCTTTCTTTATCTTAATTCTAGTATAATTTGGCTATTGTTAGACTATTTTGGTCTTGTTATGTTTCAGAACAATTGTAGTATTGCTCATGACTTAGTGACACTCGAGATCGGGCTTTCATTTACCGCATTTATTTTAGTTTTAGATTTTATATCTTTTATGGAATTTCAGTTTAAAAGATAGTAAGTTTTTAACGAAAGGTTGAACTGTTTTGGGAAATGTGTCGGCGAGCCTACTTCCATGATAGGTGGCATCACGACCAGGTTGGTTTTGGGGTTGTGACATGCCAATGAATTTTCTGATCCAAAATTAAATATCGTATTTCAGCTGCAAATGCTCCTATTAAATTTAGAGTCCCTGAAGGATAGATTTTACTGTACGCATGAAGCATAGTAGACCAATTATTTCCAAAGGTAAATATCCTTGAAAAGGAATAGGAGCAAACGATTAGAATTATCATAATTAGGAGGAAATGAGCTCCAGAAGATCCCACGATTTCATGAAACTCCAGAAGAAGTTCAGGTACCTGAATAAAAAGAAAGTTATGAGATCTGAACAATTTATGTTGATTTGGAACCTATTCAAAATGGCCGTCGGCGATATATTTGATACAATATAGTGCACAACATTATAAAAGATTGTGAGGATCGGATATGTAGTCTAAACACCTGAAGATGTCATGTCATTTAAATGCAACGCATAACCTGTATAACTCGTTTGATTAAGTCTAAATGAAGATTCCTAAATGATTTAAAATGCATGAAGCATATTTTTGAAAGTCTCGAGAAGTATACTCGATCAAATTACATTGATCTTTGTACTATATAAAGCAATATGGGTGGTGATATTGAGACAGTGGCTAATCCCAAAACAGCTTCTTCGGTGGTCAGGAAAATAATAGACTGCAAGATCCCAATTTTGACTGATAACAATTTGCAAGGTGATCTATTGTTCAGATTGGCAGGTATGTGTAAAGCTGGCAAATTTCAAATCCAATCTCTATATCACTCTTTGCTCCCAGTTTTCCCTAGGGTGGAATGGAAGAACTTAATGGCTACAACTAATGTCTTGCCTAGACATAAGTTTACTACATGGCTGGCTACTCATGGTCGACTGCCTACAGTCGACAGATTATTGATGTTTGGAATAAGTGTAGAGGAAAAATGTGTATTTTGTCAACAGGCTGTTGAAGAATTTGATCATTTATACTTTACCTGTCCAGCTACAAGTAAGATATGGTACAGAATTTGCTGCTGGTTGGGATGCAACAGAACAATAGGATGCTGGAGTGATGAACTCCTATGGATTTGTTGCCTTGCTAGGAGTAAAGTATGGAAAAAGGCTGTGGTGGCCACTGCTTTTGTCACCACAGTATCACTTATCTGGAGGAGCAGGAATGCTATCAGATTCGAGGGGAAGTCTTATGATGAAAATCATGTTTGCCGAAAGATTGCAATACTTATACATGCTCGGGGCAGGAAATGCAAGAAATGGCAAAAGGGGCTACGACAACTAAACAACTATCCTTAGCTAGTTTAGAAATGTATTAGCTTAACAGATTTGTAGTGTGGTAGTTAGTCTATACTACCATAAAGAACTTATACTTGTATATTTGTCGATATCAATGGAAACTAACGTTAAACTGAAGGAAAAAAAAAGCAATATGCGTGCATGTGGTATAATCGCCATAATAAATATTTGCTGAAAGAAGACGAGATCTAAAAGGCAATTGAATATTTTAAGAAAGAATTTGAGAAGAAAAATCTTGGATAGAAAAAAGACTTTTTCTTGGTCTGCAAATTGAACATTTAATATACGGGATATTTATCTATCAATCTGCCTATATAGAAAAGGTCTTTAAACGCTTTTACACGGACAAAACGCACTCATTAAGTACATCAATGGGTGCTCGGTCACTTGAAGTGAATAAGGGTCCGTTCAAACCTCTAGAAGAGAATGTGAAACTCCTTGGTCCTGAAATACTCTATCTCAATATAATTGGTCCACTTATGTATATGTCTAATGCTAACAAAGGTGGTGCTGATCATATTGGTTATGCAGATACAAGATTAGAATGCGGAGACTCCAATATTTGAAACAAGATTTTCTTCAGGGGAATAAAATACATACTGCACTCTTTTTCCCTTACTAAGTATTTTCCCATAGGGTTTTCCTTATAAGATTTTTAATGAGGCACCTAGCAATGTGTATTACTAATTATGTGTACTCTTTTTCCTTCACTAAAGTTTTTTTTAACGGAATTTTTCTTAGTAAGGTTTTAATGAGGCACATTATCTTTTAATGAACATCGAAGGGGAAGTGTTATAAATATATATTATATTATGAATGTTCATTTAATACTCTATTGTAAAAAAGCTTTCTCAAGAAGCTTATCTATATGGGACTTCACGTAAATATGTTTATCTATTTGGTACTCTATTGGAAATAAGCCTCCTGAAAAAGCTTAACATTTTGATAGTCCATTATGGAAAAATATTATCCCAAATAGAAGATTATCTATATCTGATACAGTAGCAGCTTACAAGCAACTTACAAACAGCTTCTTTTTTCTATGAATAGAGGAAATTTCAGTTTACTATGTACATCAGTTTTAAAATTGAATAATACATCAGTTTCTTTTTATACTTGTCTTTACATTACAATCTTTATTTTATAATGTCTGTGTATGTGTGTGTGTATATATATATATATATATATATATATATATATATATATATATATATATATATATATATATATATATATATATATATATATATATACACACACACACACACACACACACTCCCTCCATTCTAATTTATGTGAACCTGTTTGACTGGGCAAGAAGTTTAAAAAAAATGATGACTTTTGTAATTTGTGGTCTTAAACAAGTCAAGAAGGACCCAAAGTATTTGTGTGGTTATAAAAGCTTCTCATTAAGAATAAAATTGTATGTTTAAGCTAAATTGTTTCCAAATCTATAAAATGATCATTCTTTTTGATATATATATATATATATATATATATATATATATATATATATATATATATATATATATATATATATATATATATATATATATATATATATATATATATATATATAAGAAGCATTCTTTATATTTTTTTTATATTTAAGACTGAAACCTTTGATTAAGGGTAAAAAGATCTTATTCATCCTTATTAAATTTAATATAATAATAGCAATAGCAATAGCAATAACATTCTTCTATTTCTTTTGGTCCAGTAATACTCCAAAATATATTTAAAAAATTCTGGATTTATAGTTACTGAACGGAATTGTCGGCCTTATTTAACTAATCTAGAATTTAGAATATATTTAATCTAGAATTTAGAATATAAGCCTAAGTTTCTTTTATATAATTTACCTTATTCATTTATATAGACCTATAAAATTATCATTATTTCTTTCTAGTACGGAATACATAAGCACACGTTCTGCAATGATAACAACAACAACAACAACAATAATTATTCAGTATAATCCCACTTCTGGGGAGGGTAATGTGTACACAAACCTTACTCTTATTCTTGGATAGAGAGATTGTTTCCAAATAGACCCCGGCATCCTTCCTTCCCACCTTGCTCTGCAATGATAACAGTAATATAAAAAAGTGTTAAAAGTGAATATTTGCTAGCCAATCAGATGAGTTTGCCATTACTAAAAAAGTATAGAAAGTCTAAAAAGCATTATTGTTCAATGAAAGTTAATTGTTTCATCAAAATATATGATGGCATTTTTGCAAACCAAAGTTAACACAGATTAATGTGTGCAATTGAAGAGATCATAACAATATTATAGGGTTGTTTGGAACTTAAAGAAAGAAAGGGAAATTAACTAATTGTGGGTGGTTGGTGTTGGAATAATAATATATGAAAAGTAGAGAGGAAAAAGGCAAGAAGCTTTTATATAGCAGCAACAAAGTCAAATAGGCCCTTGCCTTTCAATCTATCATAATGATATCTTCAGCTGATACAGAGGTATAGATTTGCAACCAAGATTCATTATCATTGCTCTTGATTTTTTGTGCTTTTTTTGATGGCATAAAGAAACCCCACATACTGATACAAAAAGAAACCCTATATATCTACGTATTCCATACTTTCGTATGCCAATTTTCAGTTTTCAGAAGTTGCTTTGTTTGCTTTTTAAAAATAAAAGTGGCGGGCAAATTTGAACCCTGATCTTTCATGATTAGCACCCACTTTAATGACCGCTAGACCACATTTCTTAGTGCCGAATTCATTTGTTTAAAGATAACTTATGAGTTTAAGTTATAGACTTTTATGCATTGGTGGTAAAAAAAATATTTACTTACACAATCATGTTACTTATTATGTAATTACAGGTAAATCTTTTGATAAAAATTAAAAATTATAATTAATATTTTTTTCACAGGTTAAAATTCACTTTGTGTAAAAAAATTTAAGCTATCATTTAAAGTTAGAGTTGAGGGATTGCTCACTTGGTGAACTTAACATAGTATCTGTTCCCCATTTTCCCTTTCCCCTGCTCCATCGCCTAGTTTATATAAATTATCTATTATACTAGGTTACCCGCATTAATCTTCAAATTACTAATTTCACAAATCACGAATTTTTATCTTTTAGATCACTTGATAAAATACAAATTCTTATATATGATCAATCCAAAATTTTAACTCTTATTTAAATTATGATACAAACACATCCTCATATAGAGAAATTCGAAATTATTAGATGTGAAAACTTAGGGTGTGTTTTGTACATGGGAAATTAGTTTCAGGAATTTTTTTTAAAAACTTTTTTTTATGTTTAGTTGGCTTAAATATTTGAAAAAAATATTTTACTTGTGAACACATTTTCCTTCAATTTCAAAAAAATAACTACCATACGGAGAAGAGAAAATATTTGAAAAAACTCATTGAACCACCCCCACACCCAAATCCACCCCACCACTCCAAAACTCCCCGACCTACTCGCTCCCCGACTCACTCCCCTCTACTTTTTAATACACCCGACCTTCATTGCCCTTGGAACATCTTAGACCAAATCACCACCTGCGCACCGATGCGTACACCGAATCTTATCATCGACCCTTAAACACACAACAACCTCCCCTGTTCTCGATATTTCTCGCCCCTAACACCACCTTACAACCTTGACACCCAAGCCCACCCTCCACCTACCAGCTTCCTCGAGCCATGGACCTTTGAAATCAGACCTAGACCCCCGACCTTAATCGTCGATGTCAACCCTAAATGCCAACTGTGAACCTGTACCTAACCCGACTTCTGAATTTAGACATGAACCTGACCTCGAACTTGACTTTGGATCCAATCCCAACCACGAAATCGTACATGCACCCTACTCCCAGCCTCAGACCTGATTCCATTAACGGTCCCTGACCCCAATCCTGCATTCAAACTCAACGACTCTCAACTTCAGTTTAAACCTTGACTATCGACCTCAAACCCAAACCTAAACACGAACCTAACCTAGTTTCCGAGCCCTTCCCTAAATCCCTACCTTAAACCTACCCCAAACTCTCAATCTCAGACTTGGCCTTGACCCAGAACCTAACTTATACCCCTCACACTGACCTCAGACGTGTTTTTGACCCCCACCCTAGCTAAACCATGATCTCGATTGTGACCCTCATATTAGGCTTTATCTAGACCCTGATATCAACACTGAGCATACCCCTATCACCGACGTTGACCTTGATTCCCTACCCTAAACCCTAACCCCGACCTCATCCTCATACCAAACCCGGACCTCGATCCCGTAGTGTAAATCCGACCCCGAACTTTAACCCCAACCCTGATCTCGAACTCGAAACCAACCATAAACCCAAACCAGAGCCTGACTTTGACCTTGACCCCGGATCTCGACCTCCAACCAAACCCTGACCTCTCAAATCCTAAGCCCTACCGAACCTCCAACCTAAGCCCGACCCCCTAACACCCGCTACCCCTATTGTCCATGCTTTTTCTCCATCCTCGCTCATTCTAAATCCTATAATTTTGACTAGATTATAATTTTTCAGCAAAATATTAATTTTTTTTTTCAAACAAAAAAAAAAATAAGTAAGAATATCACTTAGTTTTCAAATTTTTTTTGGGCAGGAAAATAGTTTTCATCCAAAACATAGCCTTAACTTGGGATAGGTTTTTAGGATGCATACAGCATAGTATTTGAACTTTTTTCTTTCCCTTTGAGACCATAGGCTGATCATGAATTAACGCCTTTTTTGCCCTCCACTTAGTATCAAGTTTCTGTTCCATTATTTTGTACTCATCTCCTTGCCCTTTTATCATTGGATCCATTAAAGATTTCATATTAATATTTAAAAACAACGGATGAGTGGCATGATACTTCAATGCTACAAATGTAAAAAGTCACTCTACTTTTTGGACAAAAAAAGGCAAAGTAAGAAAAAAAACATAGAGCATTAAAACATGTAAAAGCGCCGAGTTCTCACCCTCCACACTGTTTTGATTTGATTGACCTTTGGGTACAACATAGATTTACCTTTACTTTTAGATTTTTGGATTGATTTATTTAAAGTGTTTTAAGCTATTTTTGTTATATTTGAAAAAATATTTTTAAGCATCGATTTTTAAGTTAAAATGACAAAAATAAATTAAAACTTAAAAATTCTAACTTATAATTTAAAAACTATTTTAACTTAAAAATTACTTAAAATAAGCACATTAACACGGTCTCTAAAGTTGCAACATGAAGTACAATTCAAATCTAATTGACTTTGTTTAGAAAACCCACCCTAAGTAGTAGCACATCACTTAGTTCTTTTTTTGTCCTATTTTCCCTTTTCTTTTTCAACTTATAGGTTTAGCTTTCTTACTGATCCTTTAATTAAACTGAAAACATGCAAAAGATCGAAGAATTTTAGAGAGAGAAAGTAGAGAGAAGGGAGAGCATCGGAAGAGTCTCGAAGAGACTCAGATATTATTTCAGAGAAAATGACCCCTCAGTCTGTACAAACGACCCCTGACCCCTATATATCAAAATAACCCTTTTACAAATATAGCCTAGTTATTACAGAAACAGCCTAATTACACAAATAACCTAATTACAGAAATATACTAATTACAAAGATAGCCTAATTACACAAGTAGCCTAAGTAGCCTATTAGGCTCAGATATGATTCCCTTATTGACCCTTAATGGTCTAAGTTGGGTTTTATCATCATCGCCTACATATATCTCAACACCCCCCCAAGTTGAAGGGGGGAAACCACCATCAACTTGGACAAAAGAGGAGAAAGAGCAGTCCCAGATAAGGCCTTTGTCAATAGGTCAGCCAGCTGCCGAGAAGTGGGAACATGGGAAAGCTTGAGAAAGCCATTATGTAACTGATTTCGAACGTAGTGACAATCCACCTCAATATGCGTAGTACGTTCATGGAAAACTGGATTATTAGCAATGTGAACAGCAGCCTGACTATCACAAAAGACAGAAATAGGAGAAGGAACAGATACCCCAAGGTCATCAAGTAAACGAGAGAGCCAAGTTAATTCAACTGTAACCTTGCTTAGAGCCCTGTATTCAGCTTCAGCAGAAGAAAGAGAGACAACGGGTTGCTTTTTCGACTTCCAACTTATTAAACTGCCACCCAACAAAACACAAAAACCAGTAACAGACCGTCTAGTATCAGGACAAGCTGCCTAATCACTGTCAGAGTATCCAGTCACAGAATAATCAGCAATATCAGAGTAAAATAGACCCAAAGAAGGAGTGCCTTTAAGATACCTCAAAACATGCATAGCAGTAGACATATGGGGAACCCTTGGGCATTTAAGATATTGACTCAGATGTTGCACAGCAAAGCATATATCAGGTCGAGTATGAGTTAAGAACAATAATTTGCCAACAAGACTCCTGAACTGGTCAGGAGCGGGCAAAATATCACCAGAATTAGCATGTAATTTGATAGAAATGTCCAGAGGAGAAACAACAGGGGAAACAGATACACAGTCAAAAGCATGCAGCAAATCAGTAACATACTTATGCTGATTCAGATGTATCCCACCAGGGACATGTTTCACCTCAAGACCCAAAAAATAATGCAATGACCCCAAATCCTTTATTTTGAATGTATCATCCAAGAAGACTTTTAAGGCAGCAATCTCATCACAGTCATGCCCAGTTACTATAATGTCATCAACATACGCAGCAACCACAACAAGGGAATCAGGAGTACCTTTTAAGAATAAAGAGTAATCATTCAAAGAGTGCCTATAACCCCTGGAATGAAGAGCAGATGACAGCTTAGCATACCATTACCTAGAGGCCTGCCTAAGCCCATATAAAGATTTCTTTAGTTTGCAAACCAAAGAAAGAGAAGAAGAAGAAGAAGAAGAAGAAGAAGAAGAAGAAGAAGAAGAAGAAGAAGAAGAAGAAGCAGAATCAGATACCACCAAACCTGGAGGAAGTTTCATGTAAACTTCCTCATCCAAATCACCATGAAGGAAAGCATTGTTAACATCAAGCTGAAACAATGGCCAGTGGTTCTTAACAGCCACAGCAATAATGCATTTCACTGAAGTCATCTTAACAACATGAGAAAATGTGTCTGTAAAATCCACACCCTCAACTTGTGTATCACCTCTAATAACCAACCTTGCCTTATATCTTTCAATAGTACCATCGGATTTATATTTGATTTTGTAAACCCACTTACAGCCAATAGGTTTCTTACCTGGAGGAAGATGCACAATGTCCCAAGTGTGGTTAGCATCCAGTGCATCAAATTCCTTTCTCATGGCATCCTGCCAAGCTGGGACAGATGCAGCTTGAGAGTAATACATGGGTTCAGATTCCAAATTGGAGGAAAAAGAACCAGAAAAGGCTGGAAGTTGGTAAACATAATCCTTGAGGTAGGAAGGAGGGTTGTGTTGTCTAGTGGATTTTCTGGGTATGGTAACAGGCTGAGAGACAGGCAAATTAGGAAGAGAAATAGTAGGATTGAAAGAAGGAGAAGCAATGGATAGAGGGGAGGCAGGAGAGGAAATAGCAGGAGAAGGAATAGTAGGAGGAGAAGAGGGAGAATCACTGAAAGTAGGTAATGAAAAAGTTTGTTCAAGGATGTCATCAGAGAAGGGAATAGGTGGAGGAGGTGAAGAATATGGAGGTGCTGTTTTAAAAGGAAAATGAGTTTCATGGAAGACAACATCTCTAGATACAAAGCATTTCTTAGAATTCAAATCATACAATTTGTAACCTTTCTTACCAAAAGGATAACCTAGAAATACACAAGAGTGAGCCCTAGACTTTAGCTTATCCCTTTGAGGGATAGGGACATCAGCATAAGCTAAGCAACCAAAAGTCCTCAAGTGAGAGTAGGATGGAGGAGAACCATGTAAAATTTCATGAGGTGATTTATGGTGAAGAACTCTGGATGGTAATCTATTAATGAGGTAAGTTGCAGTTAACAAGCAATCACCCCAAAATGATATAGGCAAACCAGACTGGAAAAGAAGGGCTCTACAAGTTTCAAGTAAAGATCTGTGCTTTCTTTCAACAACCCCATTCTGTTGAGGGGAATGAGGACAAGTGGTTTGATGTGCAATCCCAAGCTTACTAAAAAAGGAAATCCATTCTGCACTGGAACCCAGTTCCAGGGCATTATCACTCCTGACAACCTGGACCATGGAATTAAACTGAGTTTGAACATAGGAGATAAAAGATTTAAGTAAAGGGAAGGCATTACTTTTAGAACCCATCAAATGTGTCCAGGTGGCCCTAGAAAAATCATCAACTATGGTGAGAAAGTATTTACTGCCAAAGGAGTAGAAGTATGATAAGGACCCCAAGTATCTACATGTATCAATTGAAAGGGTCTAGTAGTGCTAATGCTGCTATCAGGGAAAGGCAATCTGGTTTGTTTTGCCATAGGACAAATAGAACAAGGAAAAGGTTGTTTAGCAGCAAAAGAAAAAGGTAAACCAGAAATATGTTTCATATTAGCAAAAGAAGTGTGTGCTAATCTCAAATGCCAAATATAGTTCATATCAGCAGTAGCAGCATTATTACAACTGGAAGAGTGTACAATTGAGCTAAAATGTTTGCTATCAGAAACAACATCATCATTACAAACATTAGAAACACTATGCTCAGAAGTGGAAGAGGACTTGGAAGAGGCAGAAGAGGAAGGAGGTGACCAAGAATACTTGTATAAACCAGCCTCCTCTTTACCAAGATCCAGAAGCCTCTTCAGAGAAAGGTCCTGTAACAGGTAAAGGAGACATGAAGTTGGGGTGAACAGAACCAAACAATTCAATTGTTTCATCAATTTATGAACAGAAATCAAATTATGTTTGAAGGAAGGAACGAAGAGTACATTGTGAAGAGTAAGAGAAGAAGTCAATGCAAATGATCCTGTACAGGTGACTTTTACTTTGTAACCATTAGGAAGGGTAACAAGGTAGGGGACATTTAAGGGTATAATATCAAAAAGTAGATTTTTGTCATAAGTCATATGGTTAGAAGCCCCTGAATCAATGATCCAGGTAACAGAATTAATGTTTGTAAGTATGCACAACTTGGAATCAGAAACAAGACTCTCAGACAGCATAGTACCAGCAAAATTAGCAGAACACATGGGAGCAGGAGCTTGATCACTGGAATCCTTTGAAAGAGTCTGTTGAATCAAACTTATAATTTGATCACATTGCTGTCTGCTCAACCCTGGTATCACAGGTTGACTTGCAATAGGATCCCCAAGAGGAATAGACAAATTAGAATTCCCATTATCATCAGACACACAATCAGGACCAGTAGAAACATGAGCAGCTGCAGATTTCCTTCCCTTGATGTAATTATTATTTTGAGGAAAACCATGGAGCTTGTAACACTTATCAATTAAGTGTCCAGACTTCTTGCAATATCTGCAGAATAGGTTTCCTCTATTTTGTTCAAAGTTGACTCTGGGTTTGAAATTAGAACCAGACAATTTGCCTTGGTTGAACCCAGCAGACTGCTTGTCAATATTGGCATTGAAAGACATAGAATCTGGACTGATATGAGAGACAGACTTAACTTGTCTCTGTTTTTCATCATTAAGAACAATGTTATAAACACTGTCAAGGGAAGGAAACTTCTGCATCATCAACAAATTACTCCTTACTCCCAAATATGTTTCATTCAATCCCATAAGGAACTGATAAATCTTGTTTTCATCATCTTCCTCGATTATTCCATTCTTGGCAGCACAAGTACACCTCTGTCCATGGTTTGAGCACATTGTGCCAAATTCATCCCACAAACTTTTGAGTTTGTTAAAATATGAGGCTATATCAAGGGAGCCTTGGGATGTTTGAGAAAGTTCTCTTTTAAGTTCAAATATTTTACTCTTATTGGGGACACCATATCTTTTTTCAAGCTGAGACCACATGCTTTGAGCAGTATCTGAATATTGAACACGATCAGCAATTTGGGATGACAAAGAAGAAGTTAACCATGACATAACCAACATATTACATCTATCCCACAACCTCTGTTGGGACACGTTAGTACTAGGTCGAGAAAAGGAACCATCAATGAAGCAAATTTTATTCTTAGCAGACAAAGCCATAATCATCTTTCGTTTCCAACCTCCATAACCACTACCGGAGAAGGGAGTGGGAACAAGACACGCACCAGGTACATCGGAAGAATTTACAAACAAAGGGTTGGAAGGGTCTATAGAACCAGAGTTACTACTAGAACCACCACCATTCGTGTTAGAAGCCATGCTCAAATGAATTAAATCGTTCACAAATATCACCAAAAATCAGTATTCACAGCTCAAACAATCAGTACTCACAAATAGAATCAAACAATCACACACAACCAAAGAATCACAACCAAAAGATAGGAACAATGTTACCGTCCTTCTTTGCAACCGGAGAAGATCGGCCTTTAACAACAGATAAAACCCTAGGTATGAACCCTAGTAGTAACCGTCAAAGTTTTGCCTGAGATACCGTCAACGATGTCGGAGTAGTACCGATAACACCCAAAACATCAGCAAAAATGAGTATCAAACCACCGGATGGCAGTCAAACGACCGATTTGACCACCAGAAACCCTAGAGGTTGAAAACTCACCGAAAAATCTCCAAAAATTTCACAACAATCGATTGAACCGTTCAAGAGACGAAGAGCAGTCACAGATCGTGAAGATAAAGGCTCGGAAGAACCGTAATGGGAGTCAAAACCATCACGACCTTTCGATCTCAGAAAACCCCAAAAATCTCATCAGAGAATGGTTCAAATGAACTACTGATTCACACAAAAGTATCATCGGATCATTATACAGGCTCTGATACCATGAAAACATGCAAAAGATCGAAGAATTTTAGAGAGAGAAAGTAGAGAGAAGGGAGAGCATCGGAAGAGTCTCGAAGAGACTCAGATATTATTTCAGAGAAAATGACCCCTCAGTCTGTACAAACGACCCCTGACCCCTATATATCAAAATAACCCTTTTACAAATACAGCCTAGTTATTACAGAAACAGCCTAATTACACAAATAACCTAATTACAGAAATATACTAATTACAAAGATAGCCTAATTACACAAGTAGCCTAAGTAGCCTATTAGGCTCAGATATGATTCCCTTATTGACCCTTAATGGTCTAAGTTGGGTTTTATCATCATCGCCTACATATATCTCAACATAAACCTTCTTACTTTTTATGGTAGACCAGCTTATAACGAGGAGATGAAAAAGAAAAAGCGCGAGCTATTGTGAAGTGGAAGAAAATATATATGATAGAAAAAGAGTTTTGATATGAATTTCACTTAGATAAAGAATTGAAAATTTATTTTACAAAAATTTATAATTTCCAAGTATATTATAAAGTTAACATTGAAATATCATGTGTGGCAAAATGGATATTACATAATTGAGTTTAAGTTATACACACCATTAGTGAAAAAGAAACTTTACTTACACTATCAGATAATCTTTATTTATTATAGCAAATAATCTTTACTCCCTCCGTTTCATATTGAATGACCTATTACCCTTTTTAGTCTGTTCTCAAATAAATGATAAGTTTCTAAATTTGGTAATAATTTAACTTTGAACTCTTTATTTTATCTTTTTTGCCCTTAATGAGAAGTTTTTATAGTCACACAAATAATATAGCTCCACAAACTTTTTACCCTTTAAATTTTTAAGACAACAAGTTTCAAAAGTCTTCTTCTTTTTTTTTAAACTCCGTATCGAATCAAACTATGTTAAACAATATAAAACGGAGGGAGTAACATTTTTAAGATTATAAATTTCAGAAAGATTACATATAAAAATTGTTTAAATAACCTAAAAAGGATAACCAAAACTAATTAATCCTACATATCCACATACCTGGCACGTTAGGAGGAGCTATTTTGTTCCTTTTAACCAAAACTATACGTAGAAGGATCATCTTCTATTTTCTTTAGCCCTTACAGATTCAAAGTCTTTTTCTTTTATAAGAAACCAAATTGCCTGCTCTCTTACAGCTGAGCTTCTTCACACACTGAGAGAGATCTAAAGAGAGAGAGATGTTTAGCCAGAGTTTGTTTGAGGATCAAGCTGATATGTCATCACAAATTGGATTTTTCACTTTTCCTCCAAATTACAACAACAATATGGGCAGTGCAATTACTACTACTTTACCATTTGGATTATGCAACCATAAAACCCTCACCATAATCCCTCCCTCTTTTGCAGCAGATAATAATTTCCTAATTGAATCTACTTCTCTAAGGCATAAAGAGGATCTTACGACTACTATTTTTGGAGGACCCCATCTTCTTTCTTTGCAAAAATCCACTGCAAATACATGGTATTATTTAGTATATATGTCTTAACCATTTGTCTAGGAAAATGATAGTTCTTTCAAAATTCAATTTATCACATGCAAAAAATGCCTTTCATTTTGGATGCAAGTCTTATTAATTTATTTAGTATGATGATGATATATATGGATTCATATAGTCGACTTTCTCTTTGTTAATTTGCATGTCTAAAAGTCATAGTTACTTATATGTTTAAGATGGTTTTTGGAGTTGATTATAGGGCATGGGGAGAAGTGAATGAGAGCAACAATATTAAGAGATCAAGGGATAATATTGATGATCACTTAGGTGTTTCAGCAATTAAAATGAAGAAGGTGAAATCATCAAGAAGGAAAGTAAGAGAACCAAGATTTTGTTTCAAGACTCTGAGTGATGTGGATGTGTTGGATGATGGTTATAAATGGAGAAAATATGGCCAGAAAGTTGTCAAAAATACCCAACATCCCAGGTACCTATTAAGTAACTTCTTCCTTCTAAATCTCTTCTTTATTCTTTATTTGTTAGTTTCCAGACAATGGCTACTCCTTCCATGGAATTCTCTAGCTCCATCTTTCAAAAATTATACGGTGCACAAAGTGTTCCACGTCACATCATATTGAAGGAAAGTCGAATTTCCAAATGGTATGACGTAAATAATTTACCTTAATACAATTATTAATGGTTACTTTTTTAGTTTGAATCCATGGCCAATAGATTTCATGGAGATAATTTTCCGTTATTCTAGGCTGTCTTCCTTGGTTTTCATCGATAGAATATAGTGTCTATCATTTATTTTATTTTTTTGTATTTTTAAATCAAATGATTTAATTATCTAGCCACTTTTATCCACTAGTCAGTCATTCAGCCGATTAATATTTTGAAGCTAAAATCTTCTTGCTCTTTAATCTCCATCCTGAACAATGCATTAGCTGCTGATACTATTAAAGCTTCAGTAGATTAGATTGGGGTTTAGATAAGGATATTATGTAGGTAATTTCCTGAGAGAGAGTTATAGGAAGTGTTAACCTAACAAGAAATCATTTGAATAATATTAACTCTGTATTCATGAAATGATAGCTTTTTGGGCCATGTTTCAGAACTTAAATCAGATCGTATTGGCAGTGCTGAATCTTGACAATCTTTTAATTAGGATCAATTGAAAAATGATTTCAAAACTTGTTGCAAGTGAAAAAAAGATTCATTTAAAATCTCATCATCTTCTTTTAGTTAATATTTGGTGCAACTCATCAAGACTGGCATTGTTAAAACTTCTACTAAGATCATGTGGTGAAACAAATAAACAACAACATGCATTTTAGCATATGAAAACCCTAAGGAATAAAAAAGAAAACAAAAAAGAAAAAGAAAACGGAAATGATGATTATTTTTTTTTTACATCTAAAAGTTTGATATGGGGAGGATCCCATTGAGGATCTCTCCTTTCCATGATTTTTATTGTTGAATGATTACTACTACTTGAGCTTTCTTTTTTATTAGGGAGTTTGCTCTGCTATATTACTGTCTCCTTTCAACTATAACATAGTTATATTGCTTCAACTCTTCGAAAATGTTGATGGGTATGTATTCGATCTTTCAAAAATAAACATTTTTTAGGGATCCGCAGCATTTTAGAGAGTTCCCGTAACATCGCCCTAAATAAAAGAAGAATTTCGATTATAATTTACGCTATCAATGTAATTAAACGTTTTGTAGCAAGTAATTTGACTTAATTACTTTCCAAAATTACTAATTCCACTGTTAATCATCTAAATTATAATACTGATAAATCGTTTTTTCCAATCACCTATCCCGTGTGTGAGTGAGCTAGTCTGTCATAGATGTGAAATTTGCCGAGCAAATTATGATTCCTTCTTAATCTAATTTTCCTTTTTATTTCTTAATATAATATGATTTTTTAGCACTGCCAGTATCTAAATTATTAAACTCATTTTAAATTACTAAAAGTGCAACAACTTTTTACATAAGCGACAATGTGAGATGCACAAGGGAGCCCACTGTTCTTGAAGGCTATTGTCAGTAGTGATAATGAATCCAGCAATTGCCAGTTTGCAATTGCTATATCTAATTTGTTTGTGACTATTTTGATTTCAATTTCCTCCTCTTTTTACCTTTTTGTTGTACTAGGTAAAGGCACAACATATTGCCCTACCAACAGCTCTATATTGCATTATCAAAGTGTTCTAATGTTATACCTTATATCTTAATTAATTGAGCTTCATTGCTTAATAATTTTGAATCTCACTTGACTTTTCTCCAAATCCCGGGGTTGATCTCTATAGAATTACAGAAAAATGTTACTAGCATATTAATATCTATTGTAAAGTGACAAATAAGAACATTTCATTAGAATCGAGTAACAAAGTAAATAAAACTTTAGACTCTTCAAATATATAGTTAGGTATATGTTGAATCCTTCAAAAATAATATACTTTTGAATGATATTAGAATAATTGGTAAAATTTTGATCACCTGTCTAGGTCTCAAAATAAATTGGTCCAAGATTTAGTCTTAGTTGATATATAATCTATTGCTATCTTCTAAGTATAATACTGTGTTCAGCATTTTTAGAAATAAGAACGGGGTTATGACGTAACTGATAAAGTTGATGTCATATTATTAAGAGGTTAGGGATTTGAGTTATAAAAATAGCCCATTGCAAAAAGATATGATAAGGCTGTATAGAAAAGACCCCGGTGATTCTGGCCCTTCCTTGACTTCCATTTAGCGAGAGCTTAGTGCAGTGAGTTATCCTATTTTACATTTTGAAAACAACTTTTATGAATCTGTTTTGTTGTTCTGGAAATTGCTATAAAAGGGCAGCACGGTGCAAGAAAATATCTCGCGTTCATGTAGAGTCGGGAGAAGGCTACTCCCCTACAGGAATGATATAAACAACCTATTCTAGTGTAGACATTAATGGTTATTTCCCATATTTGAACAGTGATTATAGATACAAGGAGGCAACTTTACCGAACTAAAAAAAGCTCTTAATGAGATTTTGTTTTTATTCTTCTTTTTCTTTTATTTTTTTGGGTTATTTATTTATTCGTCAAATTTCAAGATGATGCAGATCGGCGTGTCGTCCTACACTGAGAACAAACTGAAATAATTATAGCCAGTGCCAAAATCTATTAGAATATGCATAGACTAGGGACTCTTTGCAGGTTTTGGCAGTTGTCATCACAAGGGTATAAATAAAAATCCTGTTCAAAGATTAGAATAGACATAACAACATGAGAAACATTATGACATTTCCTGTTGCTTGCTGCAATTCATTATATTAAGACATTTCAAGTCAAATTTGAGGATATTGCAGTGTCTCTCTTGGTCTATTACATTTCATTTGTGGTATAGAACTAGAAAATTATGTTCCTTTAGAGCGCATCTCATGATGTGTACATTAAACAGGGGCGCGGACTCATGATTTGATGGTCCGGAATTTTGCTTTCAACCAAAATCTGTTTCGTATATTGGGTGTCACTATTAATATATTTTATTTTTAAAAACATATACATATATTCATGTACATTTGCTGAACTTTTGGTGTGCGAATGATCCATAACATAGGTTATGTCTGCCTCTGACATTAAGCACACCTCATGAATTCGAACTCTACCGTGGATAAAAGCTTGACACTTAAATGAAGAATAGTAAAGGACGGGTCCATCATTCATCGAGTTTCAAATTGATAATTTCTAGGTTATTAATTTTTAATACGATTATGTATTGCAGGAGCTATTACCGGTGTACACAAGATAATTGTAGAGTAAAGAAAAGGGTGGAAAGATCAGCAGAAGATCCAACAATGGTGATTACAACATATGAAGGCAGGCATGTTCACTCTCCATCACTTGATGGAGAGGATTCACAAGCTTCATCTCAACTTAATAATCTCTTATGGTAGTTAATTTAAGTAACTGTCTTTATGAAGAGGCACCTCTTCTCCCGAAATTATGTGACTGTTTTGTCGAGTCGTTAGAAAACGGTTGTATCGTGCCCTTAGGTGCTCTCTACTTACACGCCTGTGTTGGTTCCTGAGAGTACATGTACTAATTATTTTTATAAATCACTATATCTTAATAGTAATTAGTTATTTGTAGATACAATTTGTAATATTACATGGATTGTAGATATATTTTCTGTTGTTATAAGATGTATGAGATATATTTAAATTATCGTATTTATGAATACAGTAGCAAAAATATGCATAAATCAGGAAAGTCCAGCTAATTAGTTGGTGTATTCAATTCTATTCATGGCATGAAACATGGGTTTATAATTGGACATATTATTGTATTCAACTGTCTTTACTGCGTGAAATAGTTGATCATAATATACTGTTTTTAAACGAAGTAAATCAATTAACATAATAGATTCCTAATAATTTTGTAACTCTAGTAATAAAAAAGATTGTCAACCAAAAAATATCTCAAAACATAGCAATCTTCAGATAAATTATATTAATTAAAAAAATATATGAATATATTTATGGTATATAACAAGACAAGGAATACAATAACATACATAGAATATAGCGGGATACATTAAAATACAATGAAAAAAAGGAAAGTGAATACAATAAAATACATGAAATACAGTGAGATACATTGAATTATAATAATAAAAAAAACAATGAATACAATGAAATATATTGAAAATACAACATAATATATTGGAAATACACTAAAATATAGGTAGAAATCCCTATTGATCTTCGGGTACTCATCCAAATTCCGTATTTTACTAATGAAACATCCATATTTTGAGATCCTTGCACTCTAATTTCTCTAAAAATAATTAAAATATATACGGAAATTCAACAAAAATAGTGGACTTGAGTTTTTCTTAAGCGCCTTGTCGATGAAAGATTGATCGCCGTTTTTTTATTTTACGAATCACGCGTTTCAACGAATTTTGACATAGAATTGGCGAGTTTTTCTCTTCGTCCATGTCCTAATCCTCCTTTGATTTTGTGAATCTAAGAGGTTTTGTTATTATGAGGAAAAGGGCAGAGAACATTCACGGAAAAGTGCGTCATCGATGGGAAGAGAATGAAATGTATCAAAGTAAAGAGAGAAAGAAAATAATATCATTAAATAGCGTATTTAGTGGCTTAAGAGTAGAATGTAACCAAAATTAAATATTTTTTTATAAATATTAATAAATATCTATAGAATAATTTTTTTTAATAATTTTGCTTAAAATGAATAAAATTTTAATTTTTGTTATAGGAGTAAAAATTCCTTCTATTAACCCTCTATAAGTTTTTCATGTAACGAAAAAGGTTCATTTCCTAGTCTATTAATGCTATTATTATTAACTATAAAGTCGCAAGTGCAATTTCATCTGTAATTTTGTATCATGTAGACTTGGCTCTTTACTTTGATGGGCCTCAGTGCCTCACAATATTGTAAAGCGAGACTGCTATGCTTAGGTTCTAAAAGCTTTCATTCTCTATGAAGAAATGGAGTTGAAATGTATTGAAGACTTTCGAAACAATATTTCACGGGCTATTTTTTCTTAATGGTGGGAATTGTTAAGTTCTCCGATCAGACCAAAGACCATAGGCTTATAATTTCATGTAATAATTTTAAAAAATAACGACGATAGGATAAGATTCTGTCACACTACAGTTGAGAACTATCATAGCGCGGTACTTAGTTTTTATGACTAGGCAAATCTAATCATTACAGAAAAAGAAAAACAACAGATAAAAATTATAAATACTATGGAAGAAACATAATGAAGGTTTATAATGCCACTCGACATATACAAATATAACTCTCAAACTGAACCCAAAATCCGGAATATCATGAAATCACAAGTTATGAATACTACATTGTGCTCTAAATCCAGAATGTCTAAATCAAAATAAATACAGAAGAGCTAAAACTATTGGAGAGAATTGAAAGGGACTCCTAGGTTTGCAGACGCAACAGATATACCTCAAAGTCCCTGGAGAATCGCCTCACCTCCGGGGTAGTAGGGTTGAGTCGAAGTACCTAGATCTGCACACAAAAAATATGTTCATCAAATGGTATGAGTACACCACAGCGGTACCCAGTAAGTGCCAAGCCTTACCTCGATCGAGTAGTGACAAGGAAGGTTAAGGCCCTACTGATTACATACAATAATATATAAGGAAAAGAAGTAGTATTAAAGTACACAATATAATAAGAGCAACAACAACTACGACAGAGACAATTTAATCATAGAAGATATATAGCTCAACACAAAGATAACAATCGGGAATCTTCCAGGATACCATCCTGTAGTCCCCAAATGTAAACATCCGTTGGATCTCCTGGATGTCGTCCCGTAACCCAACTCATCTCCTTGAATACCGTCATGTAGTCCCAAAGTAAACACACGCAACAACACGAAGAATATTTAGTCCAATCCAAATTTCATACCAAGATAAAACATGTATTTCTAACCTAGCATGCTGCATATAATTCAAATAAAGCAGATTGAGCACGTAAAATAATTAAGTCAATTAGATATGCTTTCCTAAGCTAAGAGTAGGCTTAAATTGCAAGTAGTTATAACAGGGAAGAAAACACAGTTATAGTTACTTAATGACAATAGGATTTTAAAAAATTAGCACATGTACACACTCGTCACCTCATGTACAAGGTTTTTCATATATCAACAATACCAAATCCTAAGGGGAGTTCCCCAACATAAGGTTAGGCAAGCTAGTTACTTCGAACCTGCTCAATCAACTCAATACCATGTTCTTGCCACGATTATCCGACTCAGAATGATCCAAATCTATTCAAAATAATTGCATAATATTAATATAACTTCAAGTAGCTAATTCAACTAATTAGTTTGATGCTAATACGTAAAATTAGGAAAATCCCGGGCCCTATCTCGGAATCAGGTAAAATTTAAAAATTCAGAATACTCACACTCTCACGAGTTTATATATACAGAAGTTACTCCAATTCGACATCAAAATCTTGATCAATACTCCAAAATTAGTTCTAACAACTTTCCTACTTTGTCTCCAAATTTTCACCCCAAATCAAATTTAATGGATGAATTTAAGCATATATTCGTGAAAATTAATCAAAATCGAGTAAGAATTACTTGCCCAAAACATCCATGTGAAACTCTTTCTCAAAATCGCCAATTCTGAGCTCCAAATAAATTTCTAAGATTTTGAGACTAAAATCTCATTTCTGCCCCTTTTTCTTACCAGTGAAACCGCATCTGCAACTCTATGCGGTCTCGCTTCTACGTAGACCAAGTCGCACCTGCGAGTTTTCGTTAAACGGAGATTTCCGCACCAGCGACTTCCGTTCCACAGATGTAGTGTTACTTCTCTGGTACTTCAACCGCATCTGCGGTCAAATCCCATTTCATCTAAGATTGCATCAGTGGTACTTCAACCGCTTCTACGGTGGCGCACCTGCTGTCCAAAACACGCAGGTGTGGTTATGACAGATCCAGCCAGCTTCCTATTTCTCCTAAGTCCAATCCAACTTCTATTAAGCACACGAAACTCACGAGAGGCCCCCAGAACCTCGACCAAACATTCCAATTAGTCCTAAAACATCATACGATCTTATCTCTGCCCTCGAATCACATCAAATAACACTGTAACCACAAATCTCTCTCAAATCGAAACCTAAGGATTTCTAAAACTTTCAAATTTCGTTTTCAATCAAAAAACCTATCAAACCTCGTCCAAATGTCATGAAATTTTGCACACATGACAGAGTCAACACTATGGAGCTACTCAAACTCTCAGAATTCCATTCCGACCTCTAGATCAATATCTCACTATCGAACCAGAAACATTGAAAATTCAACTTTCAGCATGAATAAGCTACATAACTCCAAAACTCTATCCGAATACGCCCCTAAGTCCGAAATCACCCAACGAAGCTAATGGAACCAATAAAATTCCATTTCGAGGCCATCTTCATACTGTTCCAACTAAGGTCCAAATTCTAAAGCTTAAACTCTCATTTCCGGACTAAATGTCCCAAAATACTCAAAAATCCAAAACGAACCCACCCGATAATCCACAATAGCTTAAACAAACACGCGGAATGCATTTAGTACGTAAATCGCGGTATAAATTCTTAAAACGATACGGCCGGATTGATACATCCTCATACTCTTATACATTCATTCTTTGTCGAATGAGAATAGAGACATACCTGAAGTAGTGAAAAGATGAGGGTAACAGCTACGTAAACCCTTCTCGGCCTCCTAAGCCGCCTCCTCGACAAACGGATCTCACCAATGAACCTTCACTGATGCAATGTTTTTTTATCACAGCTTCTGAACCTGCCTGTCGAATATCTCCACTGGCTCCTCAACATAAGATAGATCCTCGTCCAACTGGATTGATATGAAATTAAACATGTGCGACAGATCACAGTAATACCTCAGGAGTATCGAAACTTGAAATACCGAATGAACTCCTGCCAAGATGGGAGGTAAGGCAAGCTCATAAGCAACCTCTCTAACACGTCTCAGTATCTTAAAAGATCCAATAAACCTTAGACTCAACTTCCCTTTATTCCCAAATCTCATAACGACCTTCATTCGCAAAACCCGAAGCAAGACCCACTCTTTAACCATATAGGAAACATCATGATCCTTCCGGTCCGCGTAACTCTTCTGTACGGACTAGGTTGTACGGAGTCTGTCCTGAATCACCTTAGCCTTCTCCAAAGTATCCTAAACCAAGTCTGTGCCCAATAATCTAGCCTCACCCGACTCAAACCAACCCACCAAGATCTACACCACCTACTATATAAAGCCTCATACAGTGCCAACTGAATGCTAGACTGATAATTGTTAGGAAAAATCGGCCAATGGCAAGAGCTGAAGCCGAGAACCTCCAAACTCTGTCACACATGCACATATCATATCCTTAAGAATCTGAATAATGTGCTTGTACTGTCTGTTCGTCTGGGATTGAAATGTTGTACTCAAGTCTACCCAAGTACCTAACTCATATTGTATGGCCCTCCAGAACCGTGATGCAAACTGAGTACCCCTATATGAGATGATGAAAATTGGAATACCATGTAGACGAACAATCTCCTGGATATAAAACTTCGCTAACCGCTCCAATGAATAGGTGGTACACACAAGAATAAAATGCGTGGACTTGGTCAGCCGATCCATAATCACCCAAATGGCATCAAACTTATTCAAAGTCCGTGGGAGTCTTACTATGAAGTCCATGGTGATCCTCTCCCACTTCCACTCCATAATCTCTATCTACTGAAGCAACCCACCGGGTCTCTAGTGCTCATACTTTACCTGCTGGAAATTAATACACCGAGTTACAAACCTAACTATATCTTTCTTCATGTGCCTCTACTAGTAGTTCCCTCTCAAATCTTGTTACATCTTTGCGGCACCTCAATGAATGGAATACCGCGAACTATGGGCCTCCTATAGATTCAACTCTCGTGGCTCGTCAGCACTGGATACACATACTCGCCCTTGCATCCTCAATACCCTGTCATCACCAATAGTCACATCTCTTTCATCACCGTGCAGAACCTTGTTCTTGAGGATGAGCAAATGAGGTCATCATATTGGTGCTCCCTGATACGATCAATTAAAGAAGATCGTCAAACCATGTAAGCTAGAATCTGACTAGGCTCCGAAAGATCCAATCTCACAAACTAACTGGCTAAGGCCTGAGCATCCATCGCCATGGGCCTCTCCGCAGCTGGAAAATAAGCCAAAATCTCCATCCGACAACTCAAAGTATCGGCCACCACATTGGCCTTGCCCCCCGGTACAAAATAGTGATATTATAGTTCTTCGGCAGCTCTAACCACCTTATCTGACACAAATTAAGATCCTTCTACTTGAACAGATAATACAAACTCCGGTGATCAATATAAATATCACAAGGCACACCATATAAATAATGATGCCAGATCTTCAAGGCGTGAACAATAGTAGCTAACTCGATATCATGGACATGATAATTCTTCTCATGTACCTTTAACTGTCTGGACGCATAGGCATTCATCCTACCATCTTGCATCAATAGCGCTCCAAGGCCAATCCTCAAGGACTCATAGTGGACAGTGTAAGACCCGAATCGGTAGGCAATATCAAAACTAGGGCTGTAATCAAAGATGTCTTTAGATTTTGGAAGCTCTTCTCGCACTCTTCCGTCCACTGGAATGGAGCATCGTTCTTTCTCAGTCTAGTCATATGTGCTGCAATAGATGAAAATCCCTCAACAAATCGTCGGTAATAACCCACAGAGCCAAGAAAACTATGGATATCCGGAGCTGAGGATGTTCTGGGCCAACACGGCACTGCTTCCACTTTCTTCGAATCCACTTGAATACCCTCACTCGATACCACGTAGCCCAAGAAACAACAAAATCCAACCAAAACTCACATCTAGAGAACTTTACATATAACTTCTTTTCCGTCAAATTCTGAAGCACTGTCCTCAAGTGTTGCTCATAATCTTCCCGACTCCGGGAATATACTAGAATATCATTAATAAAGACAATGACGAACGAGTTAAGATATGGCCGAAACATACTGTGCATCAAATTCATAAAGGTTGCTAGGGAATTGGTCATCCCAAATGACATAACAAGGAACTCGTAATAACCATACCGAGTCTTGAAAGTAGTCTTCGAGATATTTGGCTCCCGAATCTTCAACTGATGGTAACCTGAATGCAAGTCAATCTTAGAAAGTACTCGTGCACCCTATAGATGGTCAATCAAATCATCTATAAGGGGCAAAAGATATCGGTTCTTCACTGTAACTTTGTTCAACTGGCGATAATCAATGCACATACGCATAGAACCATCATTTTTTTTCACAAACAAAACAGGAGCACCCTAAGGTGATACACTAGGCCGAACAAAACCCTTATAAAGAAATTCCTGTAACTGATCCTTCAACTCCTTCAACTCAGGAGGAGCCATACAATACGGAGGAATAAAAATGGGCTGAGTGTCCGACAACATATCAATGCTAAAATCAATATCTCTATCGGGTGGTATGCCCGGATGATCGGCTGGAAACACATTAGAGAAATTCGTACTACTAGAACTGAATCAACTTGAGGGGTGTCAACACTAACATATCTCACATAGGCTAGATATGCGTCACACCCCTTCTCAACAATTCACTGAGCTTTAATGAAATAAATAACTCTACTGGGAGTATAATTTTATGTATTTGGAATAGGTAGCATCACGATTTTGGCGTGACAATCAAGAATAGCATAATGGGATGACAAACAGTCCATATCCAAGATAACATCAAAATCTACCATGATGAGCAATAATAAATCGGCTCTAGTCTCAAAACCACTAAGAGAAACAAAACACGACCGATAAATGTGGTCCACAACAAGAGAATCTCTCACAGGAGTAGAAACTTAAAAGAGGTACTCAAAGAATCCCGAGATTCCAAATGCGAGAAAAACTAAGAAGACACATAAGAATAGGTACAGCATGAATCGAATAAAACTGATGTATCTCTATCACAAACCAGGACAATATTTGTGATGATAGAATCGGAGGCGACGGCCTCGATATGGGCAGGAAGGGCCTAATATTTGGCCTAGCCTACCCTATAAGGCAACCTTTACCTCCCCGACCTCCACCTGTAGCTCGCTGATCATGTGGGTAGCAACAGGTGCTGCAACCATAGCTTGAAAACTCTGTGGGGCACACTGTAGCTAAGAAGTCTATGGAGGCGTACCTCTAATAAGTCTGGGGCAATCATTTACCATATTGCTTGTGTCACCATACTCAAAACAAGCTCAATGAGGACGTGGCTGCTTGACCAGGTCTGCTGGACTAACCACTGAAAGCACCCCGCACAGGACGCATACTATATACTGGAGGTATATAATAAGGCTCTTGAGGCCTAGGAGAAGCTAGAATACCACTGGCTGGTGGAAGAGCTGAATGAATGGGGCGACTCATATAACCCCTGCCATGACGAACTGTAGCTGGAGAATGGGCACTAGAATAATGGCCTGACTCTCGAGACCTCTCGGCCTCCCTCCCCTCTCTATCCCGAGCATGCATTCCCTCCACTCTCTTAGCAATGCTCACCACCTGCTGATAAGAAATATCCATCTTGAACTCACGAGCCATGCTAGATCTTATGCTTGGAATGATCCCCTCAATAAGTCGGCGAACCCTCTCGCGAATAGTAGAAACCAAAGCTGGTACATGTCTAGCCAAGCTAGTGAAACCGATATCATACTCTGAGACAGTCATAGTACCCTGGCACAAATGCTCAAACTCTATGCTCCATGCATCTTTGAGGCTTTGAGGAACATATACTCTCATGAACATATTTGAAAACTAAGTCCAAGTCAGGGAAGCTATCTCATCCGGACTGTTTAACTCATTAGTACGCCACAACTCATAGGTGGCTCCTCGACGCTGGAAGATAGTGAAGGAAAGCCTGCTCAGTCCTGATATACCTGTCACACCTCCGTTTTTATACGGCTACCCCGAAGAATAACACATATGAGGGAGTTTTTTTAATTAAAGTGACATTATTTGAAATGAGATTATTTAGAGTTGTCACTTAGGAAAAGTTTGGCTTGTGGTGTCCCAAGTCACCAGTTTATTTAGAATCCCAAATCGAGGAAAACTTTTGACTGCCTAATTGGAGTCTGCGAACCAGAGATTCTAAGTAAGGAATTCTGTTGACCCGAGGGAAGGTGCTAAGCACCCTCGGATCCCGAGGTTCTAGCACGGTCGCCTAAACTATTATAAATGGCTAGAATTCTTAGTTTTACACATGTTCGTCCTTGAATGTAATTTTAAATTATTTTATGCCGCTTTTAATATTTTTATTAGATTTTTCAATGTCGTTTAAAAATATCGCGAACCACGTCACACAAATGCGCACGCAATATTTGACATACTTCAACTCCATTGAGATTTGGATTTGGGTCATATAAATGCGCACCCGTAATTAGGAAAATAATATTATAAAAGACGTGCCTAAAAAGCAACAAACGCGTTATTATCTTTGCGGGAACACCGTGAAATTTGCTAAATGGCATGTCCCAAATCTCTAAATATTTTAATATAAATATTTCACGTTGGCCTTACAATTTATGAGTTCCGTTTGGCGGGGCACACCTCTTTCTTATTTTTATAGGGCCATTCCTAAAATGGACTACTACTTTTACAAAATATGTCTCTATAAAGGCTTGGCTAAATGACGTGAGAATCAAATTCCCTTTATTTCAACGTATTACCTAATTTGAAATTTCATAGTCATCCAGTCATGCTTTCAGCTGAAGCTGGCTAGCGTAGATTATTTCATTTGGGCCTCAATGTGAGCCTTGAATTGAGATAAATGGAGAACCAAGCTAATAAAGTCTACTATACACGTAGACAAGTTCCAGATTATATTATACCATATAAGTGAGGAATAATACTAAGCAAAGGCAGGTGTAGAGCGGACCTTCAGGCTCGCATATGATCATAATTTATATCTAATGCTTCATTGGAATAATGCTAAATAGGCCCACTATAACCATTTGTCTACTCTTGATTTAAATTATGATATAATCACATCCATTAACCTAAGCATGTCACCATACCAGGTACATTGCAATCATAGATTCATTGCATCACTGACTACTCTAACCTTTAATAGGATTAGGCTACTATCAACATTCATTCATGGAATCAAAACCAAAAAAATGTTAACAGTCCAAGAACAATCCTATACTTATTTACAAGGCAAATTAGTTTAAATTTCCAATTTACACAAAATATGGTCTTATCTATGATAGATCTAATAGCACTAAAAGCCGATACATGCAACACGAGGCTCAAATAACCATAAATAAAAGTTGATAAAATCACAGGAGGGAAAAATGGTCTTTGACTTCAAATCTCTTTAAATTTCACATTCATTTAGACTCAACAACACATCCATTGGGAGAGAGAAGTAACTGGTAATCAAAATACGATGGGGGTAAAGAGTCAGCAGCAATTTCCAGTGATCAACAGCAAATCATAAGAAATACAGCAGCAATACTTAGCTTGGTAACCAAGATTAATTAGAGGAAACCACACTCAACTTTAAAATTGACCTTAAATGACTTGAAAATATACTCAGGAGCTCCAGAAATTCCCAAACCTAAGTTATTTGGTGCAAAAACCCCTAAAACAAGATCAAGTTAACCTTGAACCTAGCTAGACCTCAAATGGAACAATATTTTTGTTGAATTTCTGCTGATTTTAGAGTCCTAAATGCCCAGGTTTTTGAAGGAACATATCTCAAACATTCAAACTAGACTAACATTGTTGATTTTGCCTTGAATTAGATTATAGTTGCAGGATGGATTTTTTTATTATTGCTAAAAATTTCAGAGATTTTTTAGACTCCAAAATATCTAGAAATTTTAGAATATTTTTCAGACTGTCTAACCCCCCCCCCCCCCTTTTTGAATGAATTGGGGTGCCTTTAATAGCCAAAGGCTAGGGAAACCCTTTTATTCTATTTTAACTACTAGTACCTCTTTCACTTTTCAGATTTTGCCTATTTGGTCCTTCATTTTTTGACTTGTTTCCCAAGTTACTGCACTAAACTACTTATTTTTAGACTAAAAGTCCCTTCTAGAAGGGTCTAAAGGATTTTAGTATTGTTTCTTATTAATAGGATACCTATACTACCCTTATTTTATTCTAAAACTACCAGAACAAAATTAAAATACTATATTACCCTTTTAGTATACCGAAATTACCAATTACTAAGCCAAGTCTTAAGTTTAACTACTAGCTAACTAATAGCTATTGCCAATCCCTAGTTATATTTGAACCATTAATCAGAAAAATTAATTGAAAATCTGAGACTGTTGACTAATCAACTAATTACTGCTACAAGCTAACATGGATTCAAGTTAAAAAATTGACATTCAGATATTCAAAAGAACCATGCAAAGCTATTAACCTACAATCTAACTACTAATTAACTTACTAACACCAAAACCAAATCATACTTTCACAAGGAATTAGAGAACTAAACAAAATCCATGCCAAAAAACTAAGTCAAATTATACATGGCTTCCATAACTAAACACAAGTAGAATTCTTTAACCAAACCAAATAAAAGAAAATCGAATAACCATGAAATAATCAGGATCCCTTTGAAAAAATAAGCTAACCTAATTAGAAGTAAAGTAAGATGACACTCTCAATTTAAGCTAAAACTTAAATAAGCCAAAGTTAATTAATAAACCAGAAAAGAAAACAAAAAAATAAAATAAAAATGAAAACAAATTAAATTTAAAGTTAACTTACTGGTTGAGTCATTCAGTTAAGCTTTATGAGTTTAATTTGAACTCCAAAAGGAATTACATGCTTGTTTTTGACAAAAACAAACATGCAACTCCATGTTAAAACGCAAGCGGCCTTGAAAAACTTGTCTTTAAATTTAGGTCAAACTCAGATTTTGAAATTCGACAAGTTTGGGGGTTATTCGAATGGAGTTTGACTTGTTTTTGGGTAGGGGAGGGAAAGGGGAGTGTGGGGTGTTAATTTGTACGCCATTAGAGCCGGCGCCGCCGTGGACGGCGGAGTAGCCGCTCCTTTGAAAGGATATTCGACGTGTTTGGCTAGGTTTTGAGGGGTGATTCTTGGGGGTTGGAAAGAGGAGAATACCAGGAACCTAGGATGTATATTTGGGTGGATTTGGGGTTGCTCCTCTGGCGGGCGGTGGGGAGACGGTAGATGCACGACGGTGTTACACCGGAGGGATTAGGGCTCTTTGGGCATGGTACGAGGTCTAAATGGTAGGGGGTTGTCCGAAAATTATATAGGGTAACAACCCTTGCATCTTGACCGTTTGATCAAGATTGATCAACGGCTCAAATATCTTGGCATAAAACAGTGTCGTTTTGTTTCTGGGGGTTTTTGACCGGGCAAGGTGTTGGGTCTAGGTTAATTTTTGTGGGTTTGGTAATTATTTGGGCCTGATTTGTTGCAACAATTGGCCCAAAATTGGTCTTTCAACAAAGCCAAAATTATATACAATCATTTACTTTCCTTTTGTATATTTTTGTTTTGTTATTTATTTTTTTTAAGAATTTTAAAAAATAAGAGTAAAAATAGCCAAAAACTTATTTAACATGAAATAAACTAAATAAACTCCTACAATAACCTAAATTCTAAATTTCAAACAAAATTAACCAATTTTTTGTTATCTTTCCTTATTTTTCATATTTACTAATTAATAACCTAAAAATATAAAAATCAAATCCTAAATACAAACATGCTATTTTATATTTTTTATGAGTTATACTAATTAAAATGTGCAACTTGTAAATAAACACAAAATTATGCAATTAATTCCTAATATTAAAACAAACACAAAATCACGCAAATATATCCTAAAAATTCATATAATAAAAGACAGATGCAAATAAACACAAAATCACACAATTAATTCCTACAAATTCAGATAATAACAGAAAAATCCTAATTTAATGAATTTATAGGAACATTTCGAGTGAAGTAAAAATCACGTGCTCACAATACCCATGGTACAGATGATATGGTAGCACTCCTTTAGGAATCCCAGAGCATCATCTGATGCCAGACCACTGAATATAGGAGGCTTGTACTTCTTCAACCTCTCAAGCCTCTGTTGCTCATCCTCGGAAGTCGCTGCCCTGTCCTCAAGCTGATATAGGGCTGCAGGCTGTATGGGAATAATCTCTAGGACCTGATCAACAAGCACACACTGCTCAAAAGTGCGGGCAGTGGGAGTTTGTGCTCCTCCCCCGTCTCGGGCCTGAGATAAGGCTATAAAAAGGGGAAGCAACCCTGCACTAGCCTAAATGGTATACATGTTGATCAACTATGCAAGAGTCTCCTAAACGACTGGAGTAGCAGTAGCAGTAGGTCTATCAGGTGCCTGGACTCTGTCTGGCCAAGAGTGGCGGTGGCTCCTCGGTGGTAGCTCACGCGGGTGCTCTAGCTGCACCACGTGCGCATCCTTGGCATCTAACCTAGCCTCGACCTCTTATGGCTCCAGTAAGGGGCGTGGGTGCCTGATCATCTCTGGTAGCACGTGTACTCACCATTTGTGAGAGAATAGATGACCAGAGTTTAGAATTGTAATATAAAAAATGTAGCATGACAAGGAAATCAAATGAAGTGGAATTTCCCTAATAGTTACATATCCTCTTGTAGATAAGTATAGACGTCTCCATATCGATCCGTGAGATTCGAATAAACTGGCTTGTGATTCATGACTCTTATGAACCTAAAGCTCTAATACCAATTGAGTAAAAAGAGAAAATAACAGATAAAACTAATAAAAACTGCAGAATAAACATTATGAAGATTTAAAATATCGCTCAACATATACAAATATAACTCTCAAATTGAACAACTTCCAAGAATACAGAATCTCATGAAATCACTATATATGGATACTACATTATGCTCTAACTCCAGAATGTATAAATCAAAATAAATATAGAAAGGCTAAAGCTATTGGAGCGAATAGAAAGGGACTCCTCGGTCTGCGGACGCGAAAAAAGTACCTTGAAGTCCCTGGAAAATCTCCTCAGCTCAAGAGTAGTAGGGTTGAGTCGAAGTACCTGGATCTGCACACAAGAAACATGTACAGAAAAAGGCATGAGTACACCATAATGGTACACAGTAATTGCCAAGCCTAACCTCGGTCGAGTAGTGGCGAGGAAGGTCAAGGCCCTACCAATCATATACAATATATATAAGAAAAAGAATCAGTATTAAAGTATACAAGGTAAAAAGAGCAAAAACTAATACGACAAAGACAAAATAATCACAGAAGGACTACAACTCAACATAGAGATAACAAATAGGGATCTCCCAGGATATTGTCCTGTAATCCCCAAATGTAAACATCTAGTGGATCTCCCGGATGCCGTCTTGTACTCCAAATCATAGTGTGTGGTGATATACCGAAACTCCGATTCGTTGTCCCAAATATAAATATCTAGCACTGGGAGAATCTATTGTGTGCAATCATGTTTTTCCAATATAAATATTCAAGGGGATCTACCAGAATACGAGTCCATAGTCCCAAAGTAAACATCCACGGGGATCTCCCGGAATACCGTCTTGTGGTTCCAAAGTAAAAACACAGCAGCAACACGAACAATATTTAGTTCAATCCAAATTTCATACCAAGATAAAACAAGTAATTCTAACCTAGCATGCTGCACAGAATTCAAATAAAAAAGATTGAGCAAGTAAAATAATTAAGTCAATTAGATATGCTTCCCCAAGCTAACATTAGGCTTAAATTCCAAGTAGTTATAACAGGGAAAAAAACACATTTATAATTACTTAGTGAAAATAGGATTTTAAAAATTAGCACATCTACACACTCGTCTTGTAACGTACAACGCATTTCATAAATCAACAATACCAAATCCTGAGGGGAGTTCCCCAATACAAGGTTAGGCAAGCCACTTACCTCGAACCCGCTCAATCTACTCAATACCACGTTCTCGCCATGAGTATCGACTCCGAATGGTCCAAATCTATTCAAGGTAATTGCATAATGTTAAAATAAGTTCAAGTAACTAATTCAACTAATTAATTCGAAGCTAATACGTGAAAAGTCCCTTGGGCCTCCGTCTCGGAATCAGCTAAATTTTATAACTTTGGAATACTCACAATCTCACGAGTTTATATATACAGAAGTAACTCTAATTTAACATCAAAATCTTGATCAAAAATCCAAAATTAGGTCTAAGAACTTTCCCACTTTTTATCCAAATTTTCACCCAAAATTCGAATTTAAAGGATGAATTTAAGCATAGATTCGTGAATATTAATCAAAACTTATTAAAAATTACTTAACCAAAACACATAGGAGAAAATCTCAATATCGCAATCTCGAGCTCAAAATCAATTTCTAAGGTTTTGAGACTAAACCCTAATTTCTGCCCCTTTTTTGACTAGTGAAACTGCATCTGTAACTCTGGGACTGCACTTGTGGTCCCGCTTCGGCATAGACCAAGTGACACCTACGACTTTTCATTAAACGGAGATTTCCGCACCAGCGACTTTCTTTAAGCAGATGCAGTCTCGCTTCTGCAATGCATGGGCTGCATTTGCGGTACTTCAATCGTTCTGCAATGCCTCACCTGCGGTCCAAAACACGCAAGTGCGGTTAGGATCAGCAAACTTCCTATTTCTCCTTTGTCCAATTCAACTTCTATTAAGCACACGAAACTCACATGAGGCCCCCAGAACCTCAACCAAACATGCCAACCAGTCCTAAAATATCATACGAACTTATCTCAACTCTCGAATCACATAAAATAACACTAAAACCACAAATCGCTCTCCAATCGAAGAGTAAGAATTTCTAAAACTTCAAAAATTTTGCTTTCGATCAAAATTACTATCAAACCTTGTCCGAATGACTTCAAAAATTTGCATACAAATCAAAATCAATACTACGGAGCTACTCCAACTCATGGAATTCTATTCCGACCCCTAGATTAAAATCTCACTATTGAACCGAAAACTTCAAAAATTCAACTTTCAGCATTTTAAGCATGAATAAGCTACGGACCTCCAAAACTCAATCTGAACACGCCCCTAAGCCCGAAATTACCCAACGTGGTTAACAAAATCAGTGAAATTCCATTTCGAGGCCGTCTTCACACTACTCTGACTACGATCAAAATTTTCAAGCTTAAACTCTCATTTAGGGACTAAGTGTCCCAAAATACTCCGAAATCCAAAACGAATCCCCCCCCCCCCCAAAAAACTCACAATAGTAGAAATAAACCATGGAATGCATTTAATTGGTAAATTGTGGCATGAATTCTTAGAACGATCGGCCGAGTTGTTATATCCTCTCACTCTTAAACACTCGCTCTTCATCAAATAAGCACAGAGACATAACCGAAGTAGTGAAAAGATGAGGGTATCGGCTACGCATATCCTGCTTAATCTGTGAATTCGCCTCCTCGATCGGCTGACCCCTCTACTGAACCATTACTAATGCAATGTTCTTTGATCTCAGCTTCCAAACATGCCTATCCAATATCGCCACCAGATCCTAAACATAAGATAGATCCTTGTTCAACTGGACTTAACTGAAATCAAACACGTGCGACTGATCACCGTGATACCTCAAGAGCATCGAAACTTTAAACATCAGATAAACCCCTGCCAAGCTGGGTGGTAAGACAAGCTTATAAGCAACTTTCCCAACACATCTTAATATCTCAAAAGGATGAATAAACCTCAAACTCAACTTTCCTTTATTCCCAAATCTCACAACGCCCTTCATAGGCAATACCCGAAGCAACACCTGCTCTCCAACGATATAGGAAACATCACAAACCTTCCGGTCTGCATAAGTCTTCTATCTGGACTCGGCTGTACGGAGTCTTATCCTGAATTTCCTTAACCATCTCCAGAGCATCCTGAACTAATTCTATGCCCAATAATCTAGCCTCACCCCACTCAAATAGGCCCACCAGGGATTTACTCCGCCTACTATACAAAGCCTCATGCGATGCAATCTAAATGTTAAGCTGGTAAGTGTTGTTGTAGGAACATTTGGCCAATGGCAAGAACTGAACCTAAGAACTTGGAAACTCCATCACACACACACGAAGTATATCATTAAGAATCTGAATAGTGCGCTCGGACAGTCTGTCTTTTTTTGGGGGGGTGAAATGTTGTACTCAAATCTACCCGAGTACCCAAATCATGTTGTACGCCCCTCCAGAACCATGATGTGAACTGAGTACCTCTATTTAAGATGATGGAAATTGGAATACATTACAGACAAACAATCTCCCGAATATAAATCTTCACTCACCGCTCCCGAAGAATAGGTGATACACAAAGGAATTAGATGCAAGTTCACTGATCCACAATCACCCAAATGGTATCGAACATATTCAAAGTCTGTGGGAGTCCAACTACAAAGTCCATGGTGATCCTTTCCAACTTCCACTCCAGAATCTCTTTCTGCTGAAGCAACCCACCCGGTCTCTGGTGCTCGTACTTTACTTGCTAACAAAATTGAGACACCGAGCTATAAACATATCTATATCCTGCTTCATCAGCCTCCACCAATAGTGTTGTCTCAAATCCTAGTACATCTTTATGGCACTCGAATAAATAGAATATCGCGAACTATGGGCCTCCTATATATTCAACTCTCGAAGCCCGTTAGTAATGGATACACATACCCGACCTTGCATCCTCAATACCCTGTCATCAAAAATAGTCACATCTCTTACATCACCATGTAGAACATTGTCCTTGAGGACGAGAAATAAGGGTCATAATACTGATGCTCCGTGATACGATTAATTAAAGAAGACCATGAAACCACACAAGCTAGAATTTGACTTGGCTCCGAAAGATCCAGTCTCACAAATTAACTGGCTAAGGCCTGAACATCCATCGCCATGGGCCTCTCCGCAACTGTTAAATAAGCAAAACTCTCCAAACTCTCTACCCAGCAACTCAAAGTATTAGCCACCATATTGGCCTTTCCCGGGTGTACAAAATAGTGATATCATAGTCTTTCAACGTCTCTAACCACCTCTTCTTACACAAATTGAGATCTTTATGCTTGAACATGTCATGACCCAAACTGAAGGGCCATGACTAGCACCCAGCCATACTTGCCGAGCACCAACGTACATTTTATTTAACCTTCTTTATTATCTTTTAGGGCCGACGAGATCATTATAAATGGTAGACATGGATTGATAGTAGGATGGTTGAGTATTGTAAGCTTGGTAGATATGTGTAGGTTGGGAGTGTTTGGGTGAAGTGGGCTGATATATGGCAGGTGATTGATAAGTGGGTGGTGGAGTTTGGTAGAAGGGTGAGGGTGCTTGGTAGTTTGGAGTAGGCAGATATGTGAGTGAAGCCATTGGATAGCTTTGCTATTTGATAGGGGATTTAGTTCTCTGTGCAACCATTATGGCACCTACAACCCTTTTTTGGATGTACCACTGGACTGTAAGGCCTTATTGGTAGCATGCAAGGCTTCAAAGTTTGTAACCATACCACTTTTGATGCCTTCTTCGATCCACTCACCTAGCTTAATGATGTCAGAAAATTTAAATCATTTAATCAGCATTAGACATTCATAATATTGTGGATCCCGAGCCTGGACAAAAAACTTGTTCATCTGTTCCTCCTCTAAAGCAGGTCTGGCCTTACCTGCTTCTGATCTCCAGCGAGTAGCATACTCGCGAAATGTTTCCATGGGCTTTTTCTTAACGTTATGAATGTAGAACACATCAGGCATATTTTCTGTATTGAACCTGAATCTGTCCATAAATTCAGACGCCATACATACCCGGCTCGACCATTTCATCGGGTCTTGGCTAATGTACCAAGACAAAGCATCTCCCTTCAGACTCCTCATAAAAAGTTTCATGCAGATCCTCTCGTCCTTGCCTACTGAGACCAGTTTGTCATAGTACATTCTCAAATGAACTCTCGAATCCCCTGTACCATCAAATATCTCAAACTTTGGAGGTTTGTGACCCTCGGCTAGTTCAACATCCGGTTGTATTCAAAGATCTTGATAGTTTAAACCCTCGATTCCCTTGCTTCCATTGACGCCCTAAATTTGGCTAGTCAATTTCTTAAGTTCTTCTGCCAGGTTGTAATGAGCGAGACTTTATCATCAGACTCAGGTTTAGAGTGTGGCACCGTCTCCATATAGATGAGGGTGTTGTGGAAGTGGTCATTTGTGAAGTTCAAGTGTTCTGGGATAAGTAGTGGAGTGTTGTTGGAAGTGTGGCAAGTATTGCAATGGTGTTGAGGAACGAGATGGTTTTGCGGCATTGGGATATTTTGTGGAGGTGCGGGGTTCTAAGGATTTGAGAAGTTAACATCTGGAGTGGTTAGGAAAAATGAGAAATTCGTCAGATTCTAAACCTGGTCAAGCTCTTCTTGGAATTTCAGCAGTTTTTTTCCAGTTGGGATGCATTTTCTTTGGGAACCTGAATACCATGGGTGTGAGTGCTTTCTACCCATTCAGTTGAATTCTCTTTTCTGGAATTATTTAGATCATCCATCTTCCCGTTGTTCTTGTTTCTGACTAGACTAATAGGAGGAGTAGGTGGAGGGCCTCCGGATCTCGTGACATAAGATGATGATGCCAGGGTGCACGAACTAATCTTCGGGGAGTGGAATAAAACAAAAAGTAAAAATGTAACAAGTTAGTGCGGATTATAAAAAGCGTTGCGATATTTTAACACATAGTGTAGAATGTAAATCGTGTCCTAATTTGGAAACCTCTTTATGCCCGAGGTAAGGCTAGCGAAAAATTAATTTGGAGAACTTAGAATGCTAAATGCCTCATTTTATTGATAGAAAATAAGACGAATCCCAAATATACACTAAATATGCAGGAAATAGAAGTCACTAATGGCCATTGGCCTTATTACATTTGATAAAAAGTAGAAATCTCCTATCTATTTGGTCCCAAAAGGACCTTCCCCGGGTTGAATGCTCTCGTTGATCAAATCCTCCAGTTTGCGTAGGTTCACTAGTAAAAATACCTTTTCTAGGTGTTCACCTTCATTTCCCTCAACGTTTTGGCAATTGGTGGCTCTCTTCCTCGCTTTTCCTTCCAATTCCATAGGCTGTATTCCAGATATTCCAGCTTTTCACTAGCTTTGGCGGCCCTCTCTTTCCATTCATTTATTTGGTCATTTGATGGAAGACTCCTCCACCAGTCTAGCAAAAGCGGGGACGTGCTAATCATACCAAAACTGGATACCTCGTGCCTTATTTCCTGCAAAATAAAAGGGTTAGACCCTACCCCTATCGGACTCAATTATTTAATATTCAAAAATTAGCATAAAACACTTAGTCCTCCGAATAAATGCACAGAACGTGGTAGTGTCCGTTTGGATTTTGGGGAAACCCAGTGGACTTTGGATAAGGCTATCTTAAAGAGTCATTATGCGGACAACATAACTGAGTCGACTAAGTTTGACCATGATGCATGCACAACTAAACAGAAGGTTTTAATGGAGTTTTAGACTTGTACCCTTGATCGGACAACTCAAGAGGATAGGCACGGAACCATCGACTACACCATTGACTGGTTTTACCGAAAATATGTCTTTCCCGAATTTAGGGGTGATAATATCGGAATAGCGCAACCACTCATTATAAGCGTAGCTATGGGATTTGTTTGGCATGAGTGGAATATGATGTTGAAATCATGTTCATGCAATAATTAAAATAGGTTGTCATTTATTTACACGTTATGAAAGTAGTAAATACAATAGTTCTTCATAATTTAAAGCAGTAGTAAAGGAAAGCAATAAAGGAAAGAAACAAAAAGACAAGTCAGTTTTGTAATTGAAGAGGGAATTAAATACTTAAAGGCATTTAGCAAATAAAACATATAAAGAAGTGTAAAGTCACAATATTAGTCTAAAATGATAAAAGCCTAAGAAATATCCCCAGCAGAGTCGCCACGTTGTTGCACCCTTTTTTTCTAAAGCAAAATTTGGTTTATGATATTTGGGAGGACAACTCATTCCCTTTTGGGAATTTGGGTTTGAATTGAAGAGTCACCGCCTAATGACTAAGGTGCATTACGACACCAAGAGTATTTGATTTGAGTAACTAGAGATTAGGTATGAGCTTGAAATTATTCTAAGGTGAAGGTGTTAGGCACCCCTCATAATCCCCTAGCGTGGTTGCCGGCCAGACTATTATTGTAAACTTAGGTGCAAACAACACGTAAACAAATAAAGCTTCAAATAAGGGGGAGGGGGTTTCATATAAGGGTTTACAAACAAATAAAGTTGGAAAGAGCTAAAACTGGGATGATTTTTTTTCTTAAAAGGAAGAGTTTGAAATTCTTTAAAAGAGATAAGACAAATTAAAGGGGGTCCTAGGTTTATTAATAATATTGATCACCTCACATAATGCGCAGAATCACTCCTCAATGAGGGGCTACGCGTGGCATTATCGTGTGGTCATCATATCCATATCTACCTTTCCCACCCCGTTAAGGTATTAAACCGTAGAATGGTCTCGTTTACTTATTGCATCCTATTTCCCACCCCAATCCTATCACTCCCTAAGGCATTTAGGACTACTAATCCTAAAGGGAAGGGGTATCACTTTATATGTAGTTTCAAAGGCAAAATTCTAGGGCGACACACAAGAACGTGTATAGCTAATTGGGGGAAAGAACATAACAAGCAAAAAGGGCACAGATATACCTCCTTTACAAAGAAGCACGTAATTTAGAATGACTTGCACATAAAGTTTAGGGTCTGATTAAATACTGAACGTGAAAGAACTTAAAGGTTGAGGCAGACTGATTTATTACATAATTTAGATAAGAAGCCACAATAAGTCATGCCTGCTGGTTGTAGTTAATAGAACAAATTTAGTTTATAACTTTTATCCTAAGGCTTGCCAAAGGGTCGGACAAGAATCCTATAGGCATGGTATCTATTGAATTCAGAGAGCAACAAAATAACAATATTTAAAGTAAACTAGCCAAGTACTGGTTAAAGGATAGTTAGATTGTAAAAGGAAAGGTTAGTTTTTAATAAAGATTATAAGTTCTACAGCTAACAGTACCTGTTGTTGCTGATTTTAGCTCTATATGTGAATGAAGCGGCTCAAATTCTACTTGAGTTCCTATAGACATGTTTTTTATGCGTAGTTGATTTTTGAATCTCCTAGAAATGGTATAATAATGCAGAAGACTCATTTTATACCTATGAACATGATATCCAAATTATGAACTTTCTTTAAGACCTATGAACAAGATATCTAGGTCCAGATCTTTGTTTAAGACCTATGGACATGATATCTATGTGTAATTGAATGTTTAAGACATATGGACATGATATCTGGGTGTTGGACTTTGTTTAAGACCTTTGAATATGATGTCCATGTGCAAATCAATGTGTAGACTTAAACAATCCCAGAGGCATGATTTCTATATGAATATTGTAGTTCTACGATCATGATTTCTATATGAATAATGGATGTACAAAATTTAGAAGGGATTATAGGCATGATTTCTATATGCATGCACATTTCAGAATGACTTATAGACATGATCTCTATATGCGTGTTAATTTCAGAATGACTTATAGGCATGATTTCTACATGAGAGTTGTAGAATTCAGAATGACTTATAGGCATGATTTCTATATGAGGGTTGCAGAATTCAGAATGACCTGTAGGCATGGTATCTATATGCATATGCAGATTTTAAATACCTATAGGCGTGGTATCTACATGAGAGTTGCAGAATTCAGAAATACCTATAGGCATGGTAATATATATGCATATATAGATTTGAAATACCTATAGGCATGGTATCTACCCCTTTTGCATACAAAATCACCCACCCTTTTCACTAACCATCCCCAATACTTTATTACAAATTATTACAACCCAGAATAAAGTAAAAATACATCAGAAAAGTTAAAGTACAATAAAGTAAAGCCTGATTCAGACTTCATGTCTGAAATATGAGGTAAACCAACTCCATGAGATTATGATCCAAAGCTTTTCTCCCATTTGAGTGTGTCAAAGTTCCCGAAGAGTCTCAAATGAAATCTAGGAAATGCATACACCCAAATGTGTTATCAGAGTGTGACAAGTGCAACGTGGAATGGCTAGCCTGAAGTGTCCAAGAACAGAGAGAACTCAAAGGGTTCCAAGGAAAGGGTCACAAGCGGGGGGCAGAACTTAAGACAAAGAAAGTGTGCAAGTGCGGAACAAGATGGTAATAGGGGAAAATGAGATGGAACTAATTACAAACAAGAACAAATAAAAGGGTTCAAGGGAATAGGGAGATTGCACAGAGTCTATTTCTTAAGAAAAGGTAGACTTTAGGCATGCCTAGCAATGGGGAGTGCTAGCACACCTGCAAGCCTACCAGAAACTCATACTATTATAAGTTAGGATCCCAGATGATCTGGTTTGATCCATGGACAGTAACTTGTAGTATGTCCATCTCTCAAACAATATCTTAGCACATGGGGGGAGGGGTAGGGATTGTGATTCATAGTAAACAGGCAGAGAGAAATCAACATGCTAGAATGAGGGTTGAACTAAACATAAGAAGTAAAAAAGTATACAAATGCAATACACACATTATTGTGGTGCTAAAACTTAAATCATGACATACCAGTTTTAAAGAAACATAATAAAGAAAGGCAGTAGGTCTTTTAAATAAGCCACAATGCAAGCAAATATGAGAGAATACTATTGCATGTGGGTGTAGTTTCATAAAGACTATGAACCGGGGATGTTCTAGTGCTAATGAAAGAGCTGTGTATTTATAGTGTTAAAAAACAAGAAGAAATAAGGTAAGAAAACAATTAAGAAACTGGGGTATCTATTAAAATCAATCAATACAAGACTTCGTTTAATTAAGGAATTCATATTCAAATGGTAAAAACTATTTAAGGTAAGAAATCAAATAAACATCTTGCGCAAAGTAGGCAATTTGGGGTAGACACATAAGAGATACTTAAGGGCAGAACATTAAAATACACGGTTACATAATAAGGTAAGAGAAATCAACTAGTAACCAGTAAATTAAGGATTTGAGATTTTGTATTCACTGGTCCATGAATGAACCAAGTCATAATAGCTGAGAAAAGTTTTTTTCAACTTAAAAAGAGTCACGAGGAAATCGACAAACAAGGTAAGAAATCAATCAAACCTATACAGAAAACTAATCAAAAGTTTGAAAGCTATTTTAGAGGGAAGTGAAACACATATAAAGAGCACACAATCATGGTAAGTCATGTCATTGCAAAAATCAGTGGCTAATAGACTGTAGGAGCATGGTATTCACATAGGTTAGCAATATAGAAGAGAGATAGTAGCAAATAGCATACAAATGGTCTAGTGTAAAAGACTTTAGAAGAATTTAGTGGAGAACTAGAATTTCTTAAAGAGATAGAGGTTGAAATAAAGATTTCAAGACTCAGTTGAGCAACAAATAAAACGACTTCAGAAACTCGAAAATTTTAAGGTTTCCGAAATCAGACATTTTTAAAGATGATGAACAAGCATATCACATAGCCAATGTATCAAACTCGGATGAACCCCGAAATTCTAGGGTTTTACCATCAATTAGTGCAAAGATGAGAGAACAAGTAATCAAAATAAAAAGATACTAGTCGAAACAAGTTCATAAAACTGAGACTTTCAACATGCTCTATCCGTAGCAGGAACTCATGAGAAGCATAGTAAAAGAACAACATGTGAAACAAAATAGAAGAACTCAAAGAAACATAGTAGAAGAACTGATAAGAAACCTAATGGAAGAGACTAATAAGAATTGAAAAAAAGCATATCAGAAGGAGCTTAACCAGAACAACGTACGGAAACATATAAAGAACACAACAGAGAAAAATATAAAGAACACCTCAGAGAAACATATAAAGAACACAATAGAGATACATACAAAGAATACAGTAGAGATATAAAGAGTACAGAAAAGAAACATATAAAAATTCCCTAAATTAAAAAATATAAAAGTTTTGAAAGCATAACTTTTTGAGAGAAATATCAAAAAATCATTAAAAACTTCTAGGAAAACACAGATCTAGAATATACATAAAGAAAAAATAGAAGAACCTCGAAAGCTAAGGTTTCAGAGGAACTCAAACAGTGATATAGGATTGAATGGTTGTTGATCTAAACAGGAGGATTCGACGCCATGCTCGAGCAGACATGGCTTGCCAGAGATGGCCCTAGAACTTTAAACACACAAAGATCTTGACCCTGCTCTTTCATGGTCAGGTCATGAGACTTTGTTAACCAATCGTGGATGAGCCATAGAAGGTTGGTGGGCGGTGAAACAACCATGGATCTAGGCTAGGGGTGGTTGGATAAGGTGAGTGAAGCCCATCAGAGTGGAGAGGGAGGGGAAAGGTTCTAGAGAGAACCAGAGTGACAAAGATAGAGAGAGAGTCGGTTAAGTGTGGAAAGAGAAGGGTTTGCAGGTCGTTTGGGATTAATACGGTAAGAGTGAATCTGGGCCATTGATCAAAAGATTTAATCCAGTTTGGGTTGGGTAGATTTAGGGATTGGACTTGGGTCTTTGGGCTAGATTAATTTGGGTTGGGGTATGGTTTGATTTAGGCTAGATTATAAAGCCAAATATGGCTATAAGTTAAATAGCCCCTTTTCCCCATTTAATTTATAAAAATAATAAATGAATTTTGGAAAACAAATTGAAAGTACTAAGATTATTTATAATATATAAATAAAAAATTTAAAATATGGGATCATTTTTTTTATAAATATGAGACGAATTTAAAACCGAAATGGCTTATATTGAAATTACACAATTTTATAAATACCCAAAAACTTTGTAAAAAATATATACAAATATCTCAGCTATATTTTATTGTAAACATGAGACTCCAATAAATGAATCACCAAAATGATAATTTTGGTGCCAATTATTGGGGTTTTTCTTGATAAAATAGGCAGTAAATTGATTTAACAATCCTTGAAAAATTAGGAAAAAATAATTGGACCTTGGGACATACCTATATATGCATGTACATGCTATTTTGAAAGGTATTTGCATATTAAAAATATATAGGGGAAAATTGGGTATCAACATAACCGAGGATTCAATTTCCCTTTCTTCTGAAATCTCATAACACCCTTCACGGGTGAAACCTTCAACCGAACCTTCTCGCCAACCATGTAGGACACATCTCGAATCTTCCAATCAGCATAACTCTTTCACTTTGACTGTGCTGTACGAAGCCTTTGTTGAATCACCTTTACCTTGTCAAAAGCATCCTGCACCAAATCAGTCCCCAATAGCCTAGCCTCACCGGGCTCGAACCAACCAACTGGAGATCTACATCGCCTCCCATACAAAGCCTCATTTGCAGCCATCTGAATACTCGACTTGTAGTTGTTATTATAAGAAAACTTTTCAAGCGGTCGAAGCTAATCCCATGACCCTCTGAAGGCAATGACACAAGCACGTAACATGTCCTCCAATATATGAATAGTACGCTCGAACTGCCTGTCTGTCTGAGGATGAAAAGTTGTGCTCAACTCAACCTGAGTGCCCAACTCTTACCGAACAGACCTCCAAAACTGCGAGGTAAAATGAGTGCTCCGATCTAAAATTATGGAAACAAGGACATCATGCAAACAAACAATCTCCTGGATATAGATCGTTGCCAACCGTTTTGAAAAATATGTAGTACACACAGGAATGAAGTGCATGGACTTGGTCAGCCGATCCGCAATGACCCAAATAGCATCAAACTTCCTCTAAGTCTATGGAAGTCCTACAAGGAAGTCCATAGTGATCCTCTCCTACTTCCACTCTAGAATATCCATCCACTGGAGCAAGCCGCCCTGTCTCTGATGCTCATATTTCACTTGCTGACAATTGAGACACCAAGCTACAAATCCCACAATGTCTTTCTTCATTCTTCTCCACCAATAGTGCTGCTTCAAATACCGATACATCTTTGAAACACCCAGATGAATGGAATATTTAAGACATATGGACATGATATCTAGGTGTTGGACTTTGTTTAAGACCTTTGAATATGATGTCCATGTGCAATTCAATGTGTAGACTTAAACAATCCTAGAGGCATGATTTCTATATGAATATTGTAGTTCTATGATCATGATTTCTATATGAATAATGGATGTACAAAATATAGAAGGGATTATAGGCATGATTTCTATATGCATGAACATTTCAGAATGACTTATAGACATGATCCTTGTATGCGTGTAAATTTCAGAATGACTTATAGGCATGATTTCTACATGAGAGTTGCAGAATTCAGAATGACTTACAGGCATGATTTCAATATGAGGGTTGCAGAATTCAGAATGACCTATAGACATGGTATCTATATGCATATGCAGATTATAAATACCTATAGGTGTGGTATCCACATGAGAGTTGCAGAATTCAGAAATACCTATAGGCATGGTAATCTATATGCATATACAGATTTGAAATACCTATAGGCATGGTATCTACCCCTTTTGCATACAAAATCACCCACCCTTTTCACTAACCATCCCCAATACTTTATTACAAATTATTACAACCCAGAATAAAGTAAAAATACATCAGAAAAATTAAAGTACAACAAAGTAAAGCCTGATTCAGACTTCATGTCTGAAATATAGGTAAACCAACTCCATGAGATTATGATCCAAAGCCTTTCTCCCATTTGAGTGTGTCAATGTTCCCTAAGAGTCTCAAATGAAATTTAGGAAATGCATACACCCAAATGTGTAATCAGAGTGTGACAAGTGAAACGTGGAAAGGCTAGCCTCAAGTGTCCAAGAACAGAGGGAACTCAAAGGGTTCCAAGGCAAGGGTCACAAGCGGGGGCAGAACTTAAGACAAAGAAAGTGTGCAAGTGCAGAACACGATGGTAATAGGGGAAAATGAATCTGGCTCCTCCAGAATCAACTCCCGAAGCCCATCCACATTGGGTACATAAATCTGGCCCTACATCCTCAAAACTCCATTATCACCAATGGTCACATCCCTGGCATTATCATGCTAAACTTTATCCCTAAGGACAAGCAAATCTAGATCATCATGTTGATGCTCTCGGATGCTCTCATATAAGGAAGACAAAGAAATCACACTAGACAATACCCGACTGGGCTCCGAAATATTCAACCTTACGAACCAATTGGCCAAGGCATGAACATCAACTACAAGAGAAGTATCCCCAACTGGAATATATGCCAAACTTCCCATACTCACTATTTTTGGGCTCAAGGCATCGGCCACCACATTGGCCTTCCCCGGATGGTAAAATATAGTGATATAATAATCCTTATGCAACTCCAACCATCTCCACTGTCTCAAATTAAGATCATTTTGCTTGAACAAATGTTGAAGATTGTGATGATCGGTGAACACCTCACAAGATACACCATGCAAGTAATTCCTCCAAATTTTCAATGCGTGAACTATGGCAGCCAACTCCAAATCGTTAATGGGGTAGTTCTTCTCATGGGGCTTTAATTTAAGACAAGCATATGTAATAACTCTACCATCATGCATCAAAACACAACCAATCCCTACTCTCGAAGCATCAAAATACACGGTATATAGACCTGAAGCTGATGGAAAAACCAACACTGGAGCTATGGTCGAGGCTGTCTTGAGCTTCTGATAGCTTTCCTTGCACTCATCCGACCATACAAATGAAACACCCTTCTAAGTAAACTTGGTCAAAAGAAATGCGATAGATGAGAATCCCTAAAAAACCAGCTACAATAGCCTGTCAAACCAAGAAAACTTTGAATCTCAATAGCCAAGGATGGTCTGGGCCAACTCTGAAACCGCCTATATCTTCTTTGGATCAACCTGAATACCCTCACTGGACACCATGTATCCCAAGAAATCCACTGAACTGATCCAAAACTCACACTTGGAGAATTTTGCATAAAGCTTCTCCTCCCTCAATTTATGCAGCACAACCTCAAATGCTTCGTGTGCTTCTCCTGACTAGGGGAATATACCAGAATATCATCAATGAATACTATGACAAAAGAGTCAAGATTAGGTCGGAACACATTGTTCATCAAATGCATGAACGCTGCTGGGGCATTGGTCAGCCCAAAAGACATAAACAGGAACTCATAATGACCATATCTAGTTCTTAAGGTAGTCTTAAGAATATCGGAATCCATGATCTTCAGCTGGTAATAACCTGAATAGAGATCAATCTTGGAGAACACCCTCGCTCCCTGAAGCTGGTCGAATAAATCATCAATGTGAGGTAAATGATACTTGTTCTTAATTGTTACCTTGTTCAGTTTCCTATAATCGATGCATATTCTCATAGTGTGATCCTTCTTCTTCACAAACAGAACCGGTGCACCCTAAGGTGACATACTCGGCCAAATGAACCCCATATTAAGGAGTTCCTGCAGCTGATCCCTCAACTATTTCAACTCCACTGCTGTTATACGATAACCATCCGGTGGCATGCCCGGTAGGTCTTCATGAAAGACATCAGGAAAATCCCTTGCAACTGGAACAGAATCAATACTGGGAGTCTCAGCTCTGACGTCCCTCACAAATGCAAGATAAAAAAGACAACCCTTCCCAACCATGCGCGGGGCCTTCAAGAAAGAGATTACTCTACTAGGAACATAATCAGTCAGACCTCACCACTCGATCCCTGGTAGTCCCAGTATAGCTAATGTGACTGCTTTAGCATAAAAGTCCAGAATAGTGCGACACAGATAGCCAATCCATGCCTAAAATAACATCAAAATTTACCATGCTCAATAATAGTAGATCCACTCGGGTCTCCAGAGCCCCAATTGTCTTCACATATGACCGGCACACACGGTCTACAATAGTAGTATCACCCACCAGGGTATATACATGAACAGGTAAAGGAAGAAACTCACGGGACGTACCCAAATAACGAGAAAAGTATGATGATATATATGAAAAGGTGGAACCGAGATCAAATAATACAGAGGCATCTCTATGGCAAACTGAAACAATAAATAATAATAGCATTGAAAGCAATAGCATCATGTTTGCCTGGGAGGGCATAGAAACAATCCTGACCACCCTCTGATCGACCTCCCCATCCAGGGAGACCCCTGGCTGACTGACCTTTATCCCTAGCTGGTTGGGCAGGTGGCGATGAAGCAACTAGCTCTGATTCTAATGATTGACCCTCTGCTAGGATGAACTATCAAAATGACGTGGACACTGCCTCCACATGTGACCCATCTTGCCACACTCATAACAACTCCGCGGTGCTGGAGAAGGGGACTGAAGGGAACCCTTCACACCAAAGTGACTAGAAGATGCACTTGGCATAGAAGAGCCCTGGACTGATAGAGCACAGGATGAACTCTAATCTAGAAGGGCACAGAGTGATGACTGGCCCTGATGTGAACTGTGAGAACCATGACCCGATGATGCTCCACGATAACCTAGGTGTGATGGCTGAGAAAGCCTAAATGGACGGCCTCTACCGTGCTCAAACTGACCCCTAGAAAGAGCACCACTATAACTACTAGATCCCTGAGGCCTCTTGGCCTCCCTCTCCTCTCCCTCCTATCGACGAACAGACTCAATATCTTAGGCAATATACACAACCTCTTCGAATGTAGCTCTAGTCACCCTCTCCCTAGTCATGAGAATACAGAGCTGATAAGTACGACCATCAACAAACCTCCTAATCCTCACTCTATTTTTTGGGACAACCCAGATGGCAAGACCAGCCAATCAGATAACCTTAACTCATACAGCGAGATAGTCATTTCCACCTAATGCAACCACTCAAACTGCCTACGCAGCTCCTCTCTATGAGACTGCGGCACATACTTCTCCAAAAAGAGAACAGAGAACTACTGCCACGTAAGGGATATTGCACCAACATACTTACGCCTCTCGAAATAATCCCAACAAGTGAAAGTAGGTCTTGAAAATTGATAGGTAGTGAGAGCGACCCTGGTGGACTCTAGAATACCCGCGGTACGAAGCATCCTCTAATACTTTCCCAAAACACCCTGCGCATCCTTAACCTCTACACTACTGAAGGTCGGAGGCTGAAGCCTACCAAATCTCTCTAAGCTATGACGCTCTTCCTCTGGCATAGTAAGAACTACGTAGTCTTGAGAAGCTGCAACTAACTGGGTAGGGTGTGCCCCCGACGTCTGAAGTCCCTGCACAACTTGCTCAGGTATGCGAGTGGCGAGAGTCTGACTACCTCCCTCGGCCTGAGAAGTAGCCGCGGCAGTAGTGGCTAAGACCACCTGAGCTAAGCTAGTGCAAATTGATATGATTTGAGCCAAGGCTTCCTAAAGACCTGGAATCACAATGGCCACAGCTGGTGCTTAAGATAGTGCTGCTGGAGTGTCCACATCTGGGACCTAGTCCTAAACTGGGGCAACTGGTGGATCTACTGGTGCTGCCCTCGATGCTCTGCTTCTACCATAACTATGACTGGGTCCTCAGCCTATGGTGGCCACAACTAGTGGCACTGGTGGTCGTCCACGCTGAATGGTCCTGTGTGTCCTCACCATTTGTGACAGAATAGAATAACAAAAGTTTAGCACTAAGATCAATAAGTTCGCATAACAAGAATTTCAAGAATATGAGTTTTTTCCTAAAGGTTCTACAGCCTCTTGAGGATAAATAGAGACATCTCCACACTGTTCTGCGAGACTCTACTAAACCTGCTCATGACTCATAAGACCTATGTAATCTAGGCTCTGATACCAACTTATCAGCGACTCTGCTGGGGATGTTTTTAGGCTATTACTATAACAGACTTATGAATTAGTCCAAGCATTCTTTATCCCGTACCCTTCTCCCTTATTTGAATTTAACAATCCATTTTTAAGCATTTATTATTGTTTATCCCTAAACCTCACTTGTCTCTTTGTTTTCTTTTTCTATAACTGTATTTTCAATCATTTCAATATTGTATTTATTTTTTCCGATGTGAAAATACATGTCCGCATGTTATTAATAGTTGCATCAATCATATTCCACATTATATTCCACTCGTGTGTATCAAATCCTATAGCAACACTTTAATGAATGGTTGCGCTCTTCCTATTTTTCTATCCTTAAATTTGAAAAACCTTATTTGCAGTAAAACTTCCATGCCTTCCCCGTCAAGTTATCTGCTTTAGGGTACCATTCTAAAATTCCATAGAAACCTTACTCTATTTAAATTGTGCGTGCATCAAGGTCAAACCTAGTCGGATCAGTTATGTTGTCTATATAATGATCCTTTAAGATAAGACTTATCCAAAGTCCATTGAATTTTCCATAATCCCAACAGACACAACCACGTTTTGTGCATTAAATTGGAGAACTAAATGCCAATGTGCTGATCATTAATGTGTAAATAGTCGAATCCGGTGGGGTAAGGCCTAACCATTTGTTTTGCAGAAAATGAGGCATAAGGTTCCCAGATTCGATATAATTAGTAACATCCCTCCATTGTTGCTAGACTGATGTGAATATCTCTCCTCAAGTGACAAGAAACATGTAAAAAAGTACCTGGGTAACTTGCTATCCCTGCTAGACATTGAACCAAACAACAAATTGATCGAAGCTTCTACCCTATTCTGGGATAATGAAAGAGCGGTGTTCCGTTTCAGGGACATAGAAATGACAACGCTTCTAGAGGAAATAGGAGGACATGTAGGGCTAACTTGGACAGTCCTAGGCTTTTGGTGCCAGAAAATAGTACAGACAGGGGATTATTAAAGATGATGGGGCTAAAACAGGATGCCGACCTAGTGTACCTGAAGAACTCTTACATACCTTTTTAATATGTCTATGAGAGGTATGGACATAGTAAGTCTTTCCACACTTACCATGATAAGATCGACCTCACTTCATTGGGTCACATCCACCACAAAATTTTCGTATTGATTGTGTGCTTCCTGGGGATGATAGTGTACCCAATGAAAAAGGGAATAATCCACACTAGGTTGGCCATGATCGCCAAAACACTAATGGAGGGGATAAATGGACATACATATACCATAGTCCCAATGATCATAGCTGATATCTACAGGGCCTTGGGATGCTATCAAAGAGGGGTCCAGCATTTCAAGGGCTGCAACTTATTGTTGCGATTATGATTGTTGGAGAATCTCCAAAAGGGTCGCTATCGCCATGAATTTCTGTGAAAGGCGTACATTCCGGACAGATTTGCTCAGCTAGAAAGTGCCAGCGAATAGGTAGAGTTCTTCGAAAATCTGACCTAGGGACAAGTGCAGTGGATGGTTGAATGGTTTCCAACATATGAGTTTATATTAAGGTTTAGGGATACTTCACATTTGGTCATGATCGATTTGAGAGTGATTTATCCATATGTCCCTATGTGAGTTATGAGGCAAGCAGGTAGAAAATAGGTTGTACCAAGGGTCTTCAAGATGAGCCACTGCAGGGCTGACTTTCAAAAAGACGATGCCCCTTACAAGTGCCAAGCTCAACATACGTGGTAGTGCAAATTCAGTGTGGAGAAGAATACTATTGACCTGAACCGATATCAAGCAGGGTGCGAGCCTCTGTACCCGGCATGGCTAGGGCAATCTAAAACGGATGTTGACACCATGGACCAGTCGAGGAAACAGAATAATAGATGAGGAAGCTGAAACCCAAGACAAGTGTTGGTTGTGCAAATGCGTTCACAACTCTGAAAATGAGCAGCGGGAAATACATGAGAAGAATGCAAGGTTGATTGAGGAATGGAATGAGATGATGGTCACTTCCAACAGAAAACTGGAATATTTGGAGCGAAGAATAGTAGAGCTAGAGGGAAAAGTTATAAAAAGGATTGAAAACTTTCAGAATGGCAAAAGAGCTGAGGGAGGACATCTGGCCTGAGCTCACTTATTGCTCAGACTGCACGAGCTGGGGGATCTATATGACAGAGTCCAAAAGATTGAATCTGGGGAAGGTCCGTCTGGAACCAGATAGATTATGATTATTTGCTTTTCTTAAAAATGTAATACGACCAAATGGCATTAGCAACTTGTTTTATTATTATTTTAGTGTCATTTTTGAATTCGTTTACTTCTATAGTTTGAAATGAGGAATTTATTGGTATTTGAAGTTCTCCAAATTTAATTTTTGCTAGGCCTACCTCAGGCACAATGAGGCTCCCAAATGAGGATACAAGTTTATATTTTGCAATATATGTTTAAATACCGCAAACATTTGAGGATCCCCACTAACTTGTCCCCTTTTTTTTATTTACTTTTTTTACTATTATTCCCATACCCATAGATTGTTTCACCTATACTGGCCTCGTTGGCATATCATACAATATCTAGAGGCTGTCTACCTCCTCCTCTTCCAAGCAACACAAAAAACAGAGGAATATAAAAGATAGACGGCTTAAATGGAATTAAAAAAGGAAAACATTGAGAACGTAGAGACTTCCGACGACCGTAGTACCCCGCCCCCCAATGACCTGGTTTTGAGACTTGAACAAAAGATACTGGAACTGCAAGGAGAACTTGAGCAGGTCCGCAATTTGACAAACTTATCACTCACCCTCAATGTCCCTTATATCCACCAACAAAACATAAAGAACCCAACGCCTCCTCAAAACACACAAAACCAACAACCAAAAAATCCTATCATATCAAATCAATACGCTACTCCACCATAAAATATCAATCAATTTTCGATACCAACTCCATCATAACATCGCCATCAACCAATTCCAACCACCACTTTCCACACTCAACAAAAACACTACCACTCATTCTCAATCCACAAATCTCTACCAATGACCATTACTATGCCCAAGTCCCAATAGCCATCAGAGCAATCCCATACACGTGGAAATTGTACCACATTCCACCCAGCCAATCTCCTGTATATCAGAACCCTCCGAAAATGACATGCTCCTTCAGATCATGGCCAAAGAACCTAAGAAGCTAACAAGCCGAGTTCATGGTGTTGAAGATGATAGAGGAATAAAAGCTTTGAACTACGATGATCTGTGCATACAGCCTTATATGGAATCGCCAGAAGGATACAAGCCTATCAAGTTTGAAATGCTCGATGGTACGGGTGATCCTAGGGTTCACCTAGGGACCTACTAGGACAAGCTTGTCGGGGTTGGAAGAGATCGAGAGATTCGAATGAAGCTCTTTTTGAGAACTCTTACTGGGACGCATTATCTTGGTATATCAGCCAAAATCCCAAGAAATGGTCAAGTTGGGTAAGCCCGGCGTCAAATTTCATAGACCGGTTCAGGTTCAACATAGAGAATGCACCTGATGTCTTCTACATTCAGAATCTTAAGAAGAAACCTACTGAGACTTTTCGCAAATATTCTACTCGTTTGAGGCCGGAAGCCGCCAAGTTCAGGTCCACTTTAGATGAAGAACAGTTGAATAAATTCTTTGTTAGAGAACATGATCAACAATACTATGAGAGAGAGATGGTCATCGAGAATCATAAATTCTCGGATACCATCAAACTCGAGGAAAGGATCGAGGAAGGAATTAAGAGCGGAATGGCAACAAATTTTGAGGTGCTACAAGCCACAAATAAAGAACTCCAATCAGGTGGCATAACAAAGAAAAGAGATGTTAGGGCAGTAATGGTGGCCTAGGGCCCAAAAACCCCACTCACATATGAAGCACCTCCACCTATATACCAAACACCTCTACCTATATACCAAGCATCACCACCTACATACCAAGTATTGCCACCCACATATCAACATTCATCTCTCCAATATTCCCAACTAGTCGTTGTCTATCAAACCTATAATTCTCAACCATCCTACTTCCAATTACCACAAAATCACCAAAATTACCCAAGACCCAGATCTAAGTTTGACCACAAGCCACCCAGACAATACACCGCCATTGCTGAGCCCATCAACCAATTGTATAAAAGGTTGAAAGTCGTAGGTTACGTCACTCCTATTCCCATTGTGGCACTAGAAAATCCGTCCCACTGTGTCAATTCGAACAAAACCTGTGCATACCACTCCGGTATGAAAGGGAACACCATTATTGAGTGTCGAACATTAAAGGATAATATTCAGACACTCATTGATAACAAGGTCATACAAGCAATGGAAGCCGCACCTAAAGTCCGTAACAATCCCCTCCCTGATAATAGTGGTAACGGTGTACATGTTATCGAAATAAATGGGGAACGGGACCTTTAGGGGTCAATCAGGCTTATCCGAGAAAGCGATGACTCTAAGGTCACAGTTACACTTACTTCTATCGTAGTTCAGACTTAGGTACCTATTGATGTTGAGGTAACTACATCAGTTCTATTTAAGGTGGAAGAAGCTCCTCCTACAGCCTCCTCCGTTCCATTTGATGTATAAGTGGTCACACCTTTTACTGTGACGGTGTCCACAGCACCCCTTTTGAACTCAAAAGCGATACCCTGGGATTATGTCGCCGAAGCTCGGTAGGAAGGGAAGACTAAGATGGAGGAATCTGATGACACATAAGGAATGACTAGAACTTGGAGGGTCTACACCTGAACACTTGGGAGGTTCAAATAAGGATGCCACTGCTAGATAGCCTGTCACTGAGACCAGGCTGGATGACCTATGGGGGAAGTACATGCAAAAGAGTATTCTGGTGTTGATCACTTGAACAAAGTCCCTGATTAGATATCCATTATGTCGCTATTATGAAATTCAAAAGCCCATAAGAATCTTGATGGAAGTATTGAGCGAGGCTTATGTACCCAATAATATCACTGGTGGAGAAATGTCCAACATGGCCGGTCAGGTGTTAGAGAGCCATAACATTATCTTCCATGAAGATGAGCTATCATCCGAAGGTCTAAATCGCAATCTATCATTGCATATTACTGTACACTTTGAAGACGCTTTCATTGCCAAGGTCCTGGTTGATGGAGGTTCAAGCCTAAATATTTGTTTGCTGGACACCCTAATAAGGTTGGATAAGGATTTCCATGAAATACGGACCAGAGGCATGAATATGAAACCTTTTGATGGGTCCTAGAGGGCAACGATCAGGGAGATCAAGTCATCCTTGCAGATGGGGCCAACTTGGTTTGACGTTGAATTCTAAGTGCTATACATATCATCCTCATATTATCCTTAGTTGGGCTTCCTATGGATCCATGATGCTGGAGCCATGCCCTCCAAAATACATCAAGTCGTAAAATTCTAATGGAACTGTTAAGAGGTAATCATTCATGGAGAAGGGAGTAACCCCATCTACACCAGTCAAACCCTTTCGATCATTGAATATAGAAGGAAGCTAGGAGGGGAAACCTACCATCACATTAACCGGGTCGATGCTGTCGAGAAGGATAAATGGTGGAGTAACAAAATAGAAACAATACTTGCATGGTCCTAATACAAACCCAGCAAGGGGTTACGAAAAAGCCTCCAGGGTATCACCGAGCCGATATGATTTAAAACCCATGGTACAACCTTTGGGCTCTGGTACCAGTATAAATGGAAAGAGTACAGAGAGTGGTCACCTCAGTGGTGTGGACTGTATTACCCTCTTGAGTAACCGGTACCCCGTTTGGAACAAGTTTTGCATCATGCAGACATAATATGGGGAACTGCTGAAGAAGAAGCACTAGCTGGGCTGAAGGATTCGTTCTTGGAAGACCAAGATACGGACTACAGAGTCATAATTGAGGAGGAGGAGGAAGAAGGCCTCAGCATTGAAACTGCGGCAAAGGGAGCACACCATCTTGAGACCATCGAGTTCTTGGTGTAGTTATTACTTTTCCTGATGAACCAGAGACTGTATGTAATGAGGCAAGGCAACACAAGAATAGTGACTTAGAGGAAGAAGATGAAATACCCGAGGAAATTATAAGAGAAGTAGAGTATTTTGAGAACAAACCTAAATCCAACTTGGATGAAACAAAAGCAGTAAATTTTGGGAGATGACAAAATCGTCAAAGAGACCTGCATCAGCATTTATTTGTCACCGACAGAGAAGGAAGAGCATATCTGTATTCTAAAGAAATATGAGGACATCTTCGCATGGTCATATGAAGATATGACTGTTTGAAGCACATCTATAGTAGCTCACAAGTTGCCTACCAATCCCATATGTCCACTGATCAAGCAAAAACTCAAAAAATTCAAACCAGACATGAGTTCGAAAAATCAAGGAGAAAGTTACAAAGCAAATCAAAGCCAAGGTTCTCAAAAAGGTTGAGCACCCAACATGGTTAGCTAATGTTGTGCTAGTTCCAAAGTTAGATGGGAAGGTCCGAGTATGTATTGATTATATGGATTTAATCAGAGCAAGTCCCAAGGACGACTTCTCGCTGCCAAATATACGTATCTTGATCGATAGCTGCGCCAAGAATTAATTCTATGCCTTTGTATATTGCTTCACAAGTTAATCACCAGATTTGGATGGTTGAAGAAGATGCCGAGAAAACAACATTTATTACACCTTGGGGTGTATATTATTACAATATGATGTCATTCGGTCTGAAGAATGCTGGTTCTACTTGTATAAGAGCCATGACGACCATTTTCAATGATATGATACACAGAGAAATAGAGGTATATATGGACGATGTCATTATCAAATCCAAGAGGGTCGCATATCACATAGCAGACATGAGGAAATTCTTCGACAAGTTCAGGAGGTACAATTTGAAGTTCAACCCCGCAAAGTGTGCATTCAGAGTTCCTGCAAGAAAGTTATGTGATTCATTGTTAGTCGACGAGGAATCGAGCTAGATCCAATTAAAGTCTAAGCTATTCAGGAGTTACCACCACCTAAAGGAAAAAAAAGATGTGATGAGATTCTTGGAACGGCTCAACTCATCAATCGATTCATAGCACAGTCCATAATAATATGTGAAGGCATCTTCAAGATGCTAAGAAAGGATGCCAAGACAAGTTAGACCGAGGATTGTCAAAAAGCTTTTGACACCACTAGTTCTGGTCTCGCCACAACCAGGATGAACTTTTCTACTTTATCTATCTGTGTTAGATGGAACCTTTGGATGTGTTTTAGGACAACATGATGATACAAGAAGAAAAGAGCAGGCCATATATTATTTGAGCAAGAAGTTCACACCCGATAAAGCATGGTATTCTCTGCTTGAACTCACTTGATGTGCTTTGACCTGGACAACCCAGAAGTTGAGGCATTATTTTTGTGCCTACACTACATAACTCATATTAAGGCTAGATTGTCTAAAGTGTATATTTCAGATGCCCAAACTACTTGAAAGTTGGCTAAATGGCACATACTACTGTGGTGAGTTCGACATCGTCTATGTAACTCAAAAAGTAGTCAAGGGACAGGCATTGGCAGATCACCTTGCTAAAAATTCAATAAGAGGAGGATTCAAACCCTTGAAAACATATTTTCCTAATGAAGAAATATCATTCTTAGGAGAAGAAATTATTGAAGCATATGATTGTTGGAGGATGTTCTTTAACGGAGCCGCAATTTTCAAAGGACTAGGCATTGGAGCGGTCTTGGTATCAGAAATGGGTCAACATATCATGTATCTGCTAAACTTAGATTTCCCTACACCAACAACATGGAAGAATATGAGACCTACATACTAGGGTTCAACACAAAAGTCGACATGAACATTTAGGAGATGTTAGTGATCGGCTATTCAAATTTGTTTGTGCACTAGGTACAAGAAGAATGTGCTACCAAGAATTTCAAGATATTGTTATATCTGCACCATGTAAAGGAATTGAAAAGGAGATTCACAAAATTAGAATTCTGGCATGCGCCCAGAATTTATAATGAGTTCGCCGATGCATTAGAAACTTTGTCATTAATGATAAACCACCCAAATAAGAACGATATCGATCCCATTCCGGTGAGGATCCATAGTCAGCTAGCATATTGTGCTCATGTCGAGGAAGAAGCAGATGGAAAGCCTTAGTTCCATGACATCAAGGAGTACTTATCAAAAGGAGATTACCCGAAGCATGCAAATCACATTTAGAGATGCATGCTTTGGATATTGTAAAATCACTTCTTCTACATCGGAGGGAACTTGTACAGAAGAACTCTGTATTTGGGTTTGCTAAGGTGTGTTGAAGCAAAGGAAGCTTCTAAGCTACTAGAAGATGTGCACACCAGGACATGTGGCCCATACATGAATGGTTTCGTTCTGGCCAAGAAGATACTCAGGGAAAGATACTTTTTGATGACCATGGAGAGGGATTGTATTTAGTATGTCCGCAAAGAATTTAAATGCCAAGTACATGCCGACATGATAAAAGTTCCACAATAAAAGCATAATGTAACTAGCTCACCTTGGCCAGTTTCCTAATAGGGAATGGATGTTATTGGTCTAATTGAGCCCACAGCTTCAAACGGACACCAGTTTATTATGGTAGGCATCCATTACTTTACAAAATGGATAGAAGCTGCATCTTATAAGGCTGTTACCAAGAAAATCATCACAGATTATTTCAAGGATCATATTGCCTGCCGATATGGAGTCCCTGAGTCCATTATTACTGACAATACTGACAACCACAATAATGATCTGATGAAAGATATATATGAAACTTTCAAAATCAAGCACAAGAATTCCACCGGCTATAAACCTCAGATAAATGGAGCCGTAGAGGCCACCAACACGAACATTAAGAAGATACAAAGGAAAATGGTAGAGAATCATAAGCAGTGGCATGAGAAGTTACCCTTTGCCCTATTGGGGTACCGCACCATAGTTCGTACGTCAACTAGAGAAACTCCTTACATGCTAGTTTATGGTACCAAGGTTGTCATCCCAACCGAGGTAGAGCTTCATTCCTTAAGAGTCATACAGGAAGCTGAACGCGGCGATGTAGAGTGGATAAGAAGCCGCTATGAACAGTTGGCGTTGATCGATGGAAAGAGAATGAATGTAGTATGTCATGACCAACTTTATCAAAACAGAATTTCTAGAGCTTTCAACAAAAGAGTCAAACTGAGATAGTTCGCAACAGGACCGTTGGTATTAAAGAATATCTTCCCGTATCAAGATGTAGCCAAAGGGAAATTCTCTCCCAACTGGCAAGGTCCGTACATAGTTCACACGGTACTAATAAGAGGAGCACTCATACTTGCAGTAAGGGACGGAGAAATCTGGCCAAATCCAATCAATTTAGACGCAGTCACGAGATACTATGCCTAGATTATTTCACATTTGTTTTCTGATGTAATTAAACTATGCTTGACCTGATTCCTGTTTAAGAGGGGATACATAGGAAGCCATATGTGTTCGGTCATATCGTAATAAACTTTCCATTTCCCCCTAAATCATAAACTGGGGTAGAATGTTGAGGAGGGTCATCAAAATTGCGGAGCAAGTCCAGCCAGTGCCATCACATGCCAGGAAGTAAGTCATCAGTTAAGAACTCGGGCAGAATTTTGATAAGGGTTCCCAAAACTCTTGAAAAGGTTCAGCAGGGTCTGCCATCTGCAAACACTTAAAATTATCTACCAATTTGGGGAAGAATTTTGAGGAGGGCCATCAAAATTCCGACATAAGAGAGTTGTAATGCCTTTGAAATGTGTCACAGTCACTAGTTAAGCAAAAATTACTCTATATATCAATAGACTTCCAAAATGATTCTATTTTATCAATGAATGGACATCTTTCAGAAAAATTTATTTTTCATAATAGTCAGGTGTTACCTAGGGGAACTCAAATGGGGCTTCCAGAATGGAGCAAAGCAAGGCCGGGAGCCAAAACAAGAAGAAATTTTCCCTTATAAAACATACGGTTTTTCTTTGAATATAGGCACATTTGACGCAACGGTAACATTCGCAAAACATGCATACAAAAAGCAAATTCACCATCCATCCGCCCATCAGAAACTGAATATATCCTAGCTAAGACATACTTTATCCTTATCTATTATTCTCTCTTTACATGAGTCTAAACTCTGACTCCACAATTTGCACGAGTCTAATCTCTGACTCGACATTTGCATGATACTAAGCTTTGTCTCCATACTTGCATGAGTCTAGTCTCTGACTCCACATTTGCATGAGACTAAGCTCTGTCTCACACATGCATGGGTCTAATCCTTGACCCCACATTTACATAAGACTAAGCTCTATCTCCACACATGCATGAGTCTAATCCTTGACTCCATACTTGCATGAATCTAAGCCCTGACTCCATATTTGTTAAAGTCCCAGCCCTGACTCCATATTTGTAAAAGTCCCAGCCCTGACTCCATATCCGTATAAGGCTAAGCTCTGCCTTCCATTTGCATGGGACCAAGCCCTATTTTTGTATAAGGCTAAGCATTGCCTTCTCTTTGCACGAGTCTAATATTTGACTCCAAATTTGCTTGAGTCTAAGCCCTGACTCCATATCCACATATGGCAAATCTCTGTCTTCCATCTGCATTGGACTAAGACCTGTTCTAAAACTTGCATGAGGCTAAGCCCTACCTCCATTTTGCATAAGGCTAAGCATTTCCTTCTCTTTGCATGGGACTAAGCTATGTCTCCAATATTGCATGAGTCTAATACTTGACTCCCTAATTGCATGAGTCTAGGCCTGACTCCATATTTTCATAAGTCTAAGACCTAACTCCATATCTACATAAGGCTATGCTATGCCTTCCATTTTCATAAGAGTAAGCCATGCCCCAAATCTTGCATGAGGCTAAGCCCTGCTTCCATTTTTCATGGCCCTAGAACATTATTTCATGGCCTGGGAATCCCTCATTAAACAATTCATGGCCTAATACATCATCTTTAAGCGTCCAAAGAAAATCTTTATGGTCTAAAGGGAATTTGGATCACGTTTAAATTGTTGCAAGTACTTTTGTTGCATCTTTTATCTGCAGGTAATCATAAAAAAACCACTATCCTAGCAGGAGCGATCTAACTATAGTTCTCTCCAACCGTCCCTAGCCTTAACCACTCATCTTAGTTGCTTCTACATCTCGTGTCTGTTCTTACAATAATTTCAAGAGCATACTCTTCAGGTGAATCCAGAACTACACATGGCACGATTCCTATGAAACCAAGGATATGTAGGCAACTCAAAAACCAGAGCTCGGCCTCTGTCTTTCCAAAACAGCCCATCCAGTCAAAATTGTCCATTATTTCTTTACCAAAAACATTTTCATCCTTTTCAGATAAAGAGGGGCAGTTGTTGATACCCAATTTTTTCATATATATTTTAAATATGCATAAATACCTTAAAATAGCTATAGCAATACATATTAGATACATATATAATCATACACAAGGTTTTTACTTTTTCCATAATTTTAAGAATTTAAATTGATTTATTTCTCCCATTTTATCCATAAAATTCCCAATAAATATTTTTCAAATTACTAATATGATGATGTACTCATTTAATTTCTCTAGTTATGTCAAACTATGGCTAATACATTTTTCGTGCATTTTTTTAATTACATTTATTATTTTTTAAGCTAAACTGCATATAATTGCAATATTAGCTCATTTTAAGGTATAACTATATTTTAAATGCATAAAATTAGTCCGTATATTTTAATATTTTTAATCGAGTATTTTAAATCATTTTTGGCACCATAATTTATTTTCCAAAAGTTACGTATTTTTTATAAATTAAAATAGGGAAAGTGGCTATTTAAATAATAGCCAAATTTGGATTTCAATTGTAGACAAAAATGGACCCCTCCCCAGCCCAATTTCCTATCAAATAACCCGACCCAAACCCCAATTACCCCCTACCTGAATCAAGTCATCTTAAATCTTGTTCATTGATCAAAAAGATCAACGACCCTCGTCCTTTCTTTCATTTTTAATGCTACGAGAGTCCTAACCCTAACCATTTTTCTAAATCCATCGCCTTCAAACTATCTCAACCTAACCCTAGACTCTGTCAATCGCCTCCTTCTTCTGTCATCTCCGGGTACCACCTTTCAACTTCAAGCCTCTAACGGGTCTCTCATCGTCTTGCTTATCATCTCTGATGTCTTCAAGGGTCCTGGGACCCGCTGGTTTGGATCTAGGATTTCTGTTTCTTTTTGTTCATGGCTTCTTTGGTATTTTTGGGAGAAATCATACCATATATGTTACAATCGTTAAAGTTTGCAACGGGTTCTTTCTTTTCTATTTGGGTTTCCTTTGAACCCTAATCCTTATTTGAATCTCTTAAGATCTCTGGTATTTTTGACGCTTTAGGTATGTTTCTTCCTATGATTTGCACTACTCTCGAACTTCATCTAAAATATCCTTATCTTTAAGCCATTTTACTTTCTTAAAAAAATTAAAGTTTCCTCAGAGTTCCTTTTGCACTTGTTTTAATCGATTTTCTTTATAGTTAAACCTCTTTCCTTGCTTATTTTGACTACTCCTGTGTTCCTACTATTTTTTAACTCGACTCTGTTAAAAATCCCTAATCTTGTAAGACCTTCTTTACTTTGGTTCTATGTGTTAGCATGACTACTTGATTTTGTTAAAGTTTCTGTTGTTTACTATGATTCGAATGGATTTTCTACTGCGTCTTTAGCCTACTTATGCAAATTTTGTATGATTTTGTTTTCTCATCTCTTGCTTCTTTCTGTCTATATGGCCGACCTTTCCTGTTTGCTACGCATGTTCGTTCTTCTCTATTTATATGTTGAAGTGCAAAATGAGGGCTCCCTCTTGATTGATTCTGATTTCCTTAATTTATGGTTTGATTGCAAGAGTTTCTCTCAAAACCCTAAGGTTCTACTTGTCTATTTAAATTGACTGATTCTATTTCCTTATTTGTTGTGGTACTTCACTCTTACTGAATCCTTTCCTTAATTAGTATATTCTGTACTTTGACTGAATCATGTGCTCTATACTTTTACTATTCTTTATAAGGTAAAACATTAGTCTTCCTCAGCTGATGTTCTTTCCTTAATTATCCTTGTTGGTATACGTTCAAGCTGTGATTCCTTAATTAAAGGGGGTACTTGTATTACTTTGATTATAATTGTGATTACTTCCATAGTTGTGCTAAACCTTTACTTGTTACCTTATTTTCTACATATTTTCAAAACTATAAATATTCTAAGTCTTTCATTAACAGACACGTACACTGGGTTTTTCAAAAAATACATCTCATATAAAATAATCTCTACTCTCCATCTCTTTTGTGTTATTTGCAACTATTAGACCATTGCAAGCCAAGGCTAACCATCTGTGCTCTTTAGTTCTTTCATCCTGCTTACATCTATCTTCACAGGTATGTCCTAATTTTGATTTAAAGCTCAACAGTAATATACTTCTCTTGTTGTTTTAGTTTATCTTATTTTTAGCTTGCTTCTACTTATGGTTCTATTGTGAAACTTATAGGTAAGTTACACTATCAGCATGCTATTATGTCTCTCATTCCCGTTAGATTAATGTATTCCGCTATGAGTGTGTCAAAGCATGTCTTGTCAGTTGTCTTTAACTTCTTGTGTGCTTATTAACCTATGATTCCTCAAATCCTTATCTCCCCTTCTATGTGTTTGTGTTCTTCCCGACTAGTTTATGACTATGCCGGTTTCTACTATTTCTAATCATGCCTAAACCAGTCTTAAAACCCTTAATAGGTTATGCAACCATATGTCTATGTATTCCCAAACCCCTTGACACCTGTGTGACTATTGAATTCATTTGTATTCTGTAAACTAGCTCTGTGATTTAATCTTAAGAGGTTTTAGCTTTGTTTACTACTCCAAACCTTTTTCAAAACAATGTTTATTGCTTTACTAATTGCATTCAAAATAGACTTTCCAACAGCCTTTAATAACCCTTTTCAACTTGTGTCCTGCACTTCTACCTTACTCTTAGTCAATAAGCTATGCCCCCTCTAGTATGATTACTGCCTTGGGATCCTCTTGAGAGCCCTCTGAACAATGGCGTACTGAAGTTGGCCTTTCCACACTACACTGGTTCAGTTCTTGGTTGCTAAGTCTAGGTGTAAGCATTGCTTGGGTTCCTTGAGACCCTTAGGGAACTTTGAAGCACCTAGACTCTAATTTGTCTGTGGAGCTGAGACTTATGAGACCATTGGATGCTCTGGGAAACGTGGGCCTAGTTGCAAGCTTCCTGTAGAATAGCTTCTTGATTTTCAATTTCACTTATGTAATTCATTCATTGGCCTGTAATAATTTGTAAGCAGATATTTAGGGTATTTAGTAAACGTGTGGGTAGATGTACACTTTATTGGGCAATATGGGTAGAAATCCTGCTCTTAGGATCTTAATTTTAATACCTTCCTTCTTTACTCAATAAAAAACATTCTCATAGGGTTTCACTTTCTTTTGAAATCTAATTGTTGTGCCTAAATAGAAACCATGTTCATAGGTTCCAAACAATCATGTCTTAAATCAGTAGATGCCATGCCTATAGGACTCAACGACGATTTAGTTTAACGAGTATTCCTCTATGCTACTGCAAATAGATTAAAATCAGCAATCCACCCAGATATCATGCCTATAAGGATTCTACTAGCAACACTGTCTGATAATTTAATTCGGCCTAATAAATTAACTTAATTACGTTAGTTCATTTTGAAAATTGGTCTTATTAAGTGTCAAACATTTCCCTAAACAAGTTCTTTCAAAATTGCCTCAATCTCATTAGATGTTATGCCTATAGATATTAAAGGAGTCTATTTCAAAAACCTATTTGTTTCTGCATTAATATAGATTCTATGTAATGCACATAGGCAACCCTTAGGGCATTTTCAAAAAAAATGCCTTTCCACGAAGCTCTCTCTGCCGTTTAACATTTTTGATTGTAATAACTTTTAAAAGAGTCCCTAGGCAACTACTAGGTTAACCTCTAGGTATAAAAGTTTTGTCCATTTCTGCATAGTCACTTAGAGATCCTTCTTTAGTACTTTGATTAATAAAGATACTAATTGTGTTTGAGTCGTGCTACTTGTATGTTTGCTTGAGGAGGAAACTTTGAGCCTCTTATCTACTTCAATCATGTGTGAAAGTTCTAAATGTTTTGACTGACGCCTTAGAGTTTCTGTCGTTCTATACCTTAGGGGTACGTCTAGAACTACCTATAAGTAGAGGGCCTAGATCTTTCCGGGACCACTAACAAGGGATGGATATCTGCACGCAACTGGAATCAGTAACCAAACACTCGCTTTGTATGACCAATAAGGGGGATGGGAAGGGTAGACATAGGATATGATGACTACACAATAATATCATGTGTAGCCCCTCATTGAGGAGTGTCTACTGGCCAATGTGTGGGATGATCGTACAGGAGAAATAACCTAGTACCCTCTTTACCCAAATCCTTTCTTTATTTAAACCTTCGTAATCAAATATTTTTCCAGTTCCAAAAAAAGATAGGAAGGTCTGAGTATATGTTTGTTATCGAGATTTAAATAGAGCAACTCGCAAAGACGACTTCCCGCTGACAAATATACATATCATGATCGATAACTGCGCAAGCATGAACTCCATTCCTTTCTATATTGCTTCGCAGGTTATCACTAGATTTTGGATGGATGAATAAGATGCTGAGAAGACAACTTTTATTACACCTTGGGGTGTATATTGTTACAATATAATACCGTTCAGTCTGAAGAATGATGGGGCTACATTCATGAGAGCCATGATGATCATTTTCCATGATATGATACACAAAGAAATAGAGGTATATGTGGACGACATCATTATCAAATCCAAGATGGTCGCAGATCACATAGTAGACTTGAGGAAATTCTTGGACAGGCTCAGGAGATACAATTTGAAGTTGAACCCCGCAAAGTGTGCATTCTTAGTTCTTACAGGAATGTTATAGGATTCATTGTTAGTCGCTGAGGGATTGAGCTAGATACAACTAAAGTTAAATCTATTTAGGAGTTGTCATCACCTAAAAGAAAAAAGGACGTGGTAAGCTTTCTGGGACGGCTCAATTACATCAGTCGATTTATAGCACGAACCACAATAATATGTGAACCCATCTTCAGGATGCTAAGAAAGGATGCCGAGATAATCTTGACCAAGAATTGTCAGAAAGCTTTTGACAATTGACAAGATCAAAGAATACATTTCCACACCACCAGTTCTTGTCCTGCCAGATCAAGGATGACCTTTACAACTTTATCTATCCATGTTATATGGAGCCTTTGGATGTGTTTTAGGACAACATGATGAGACAAGAATAAAAGAGCTGGCCATATATTATTTGAGAAAGAATCTCACACCCTATGAAGTACGGTATTCTTTGTTTGATCGCACTTGTTGTGCTTTGACCTGGACCGCCCAGAAGTTAAGGCAATATTTCTGTACATACACTACATTCCTCATATCAAGGATGGATCATCTGAAGCATATTTGAGACGCTCATGCTACGTGGAAGTTGTCTAAATTGCAGATACTACTGAGTGAGTTCGACATCATCTATGTAACTCAAAAAGCAGTCAAGGGACAAGCATTGGTAGATCACCTTGATGAAAATCCGGTAGGAGGAAGATTCGAACCCAGGAAAACATATTTTCCTAATGGAGAAATATCATTATTAGGAGAAGATATTACAAAAGCATATGATGGTTGGAGGATGTTCTGTGACGGAGCCGCAAATTTCAAAGGAGTAGCTGTAACGACCCAACTGGTCATTTTGAATTTTTGAACCCTGTTCCCTCGAATAAAAGTTCGCCCACTTGCTTTAGCTAATTTATAACTTGCTTGGACGGTTGGTTCGGGAGTTTGAAGAGTTTTGAGTAAAAATATGTCCAATCTTCTTTAAAATTCTCTTACAATCTAAGTTTGACTTCAGTCACTTTTTAGGAAAATGGACCCAGATTCGTGGTTTGATGGTTCTGGAAGGTCCGTGGAAAAAAATAACACCTGAGCGTATGTCCGGAATCGAATTCCGAGGTCCCTAGCCCGAGTAATAAATTTTATTGAAAATTGTTAAATAGAAATCCTAAGAGTTTTATAAAGAGGAAAAATGCTTCATCACAATGCTATCGGGGCCGTAAGTTGGTTTCGCATCCTGGTACAAGTTCGATATAATATTTTAGTCTTATCTGTGAGATTTTATGAGAAACGGGACTAATTTGACGTGATTCGAACGTTCGGTTGAAAAGATAGGAATTGGGTGTTTTTGAGGAATTCATGCATTTTGGGGTTAGATCCGTGGTTTTAGGTGCTAATTAGGCGATTTGATTGCTTGATCAAGTTTTCACATTGTGGTAGGATTTGCGCGGGTATTCGTAGTGGAGCTCCGAGGGCTCGGGTGAGATTCGGACATGGTTGGAGTTCAGAAAACACAACAGTTTTTACTGTTAGTTTTGTTGCTATTGCAGGTTTTGCAATTGCGAGATAGCTATCGCAATTGCGAGAAACGCTTCGCATTTGCGATATTGGCGGGGATGGAAATAGTTAGCATTTGCGAACTAGTTCTTAGCATTTCCAAACTATTTCTTCGTATTTGCGACTCCAGTAGGGTCCGCATTTGCGACCCATGCATCACATTTGTGATATTGGATGGGCTAGGTAGTGTTCGCATTTGTGAAACTTTTCCTCGCATTTGCGAACCCAACAGGGTCCACATTTTCGAACCACGCCTCACATTTGTGATCGAGGAAGGCTAAGGCAAGTTCGCATTTGTGAACCTTTTGTTGCAATTGCGACCTCGCATTTGCGAGCGTGGTGTCGCATATGCGACATCAGATGGTTGGACGTAGCATTGTGAGGCAAGTAATGTCTATTCATCCTTAGTTTAAATACATGTATACTAGGTAGATTAAACCCCAAAAACTAGTTAAAATCAAAGTGAGAGCTAGACCTAGGGTTTTAATAAAACTAAGATTTAACAACAAAATTTGTTATGAAATGAACTTTAATTCATATATTATGGATCTTTAGGTTAGAGAGAACGACTTTCTTCGAAAATTTTGGGATTTGAGAACGCGGGCCCGGGCTTGAATAGCTAGAAATCGATCTTGTGAGCTTATATTAAATAGTTTTTACTCTATTTAACTTATTTGTGATCGTTCGGCTCGGAATTGACGACTTGGGCTTGTTCTTGATATTGGATGTACGCCTTGGAGCGAGGTAAGTCTCCTTTCTAACCATGTATGAGGGAAATGTCCCTATAGGTATAATAATTGAGAATTTGCTACTAAATGCGGGGGCTCCGCACGTATTTGGTGACGAGAGCCCGTGCGTAGCTACTAAAATATTAAGTTCTTGGGTAGTTTAGGAACCATATCATGCCTAATTTTGGATTCTATTATATTTAAATTTCCAATATGATCATCTACGATATGCTAGAGACTTGAGAGAAATAAAAAGAGAAAATAGGAACTTGCTGGACTTTGTAAGAGTTTTCTTGTATAGAAATGCGCCTTTGTGTGCATTCTTGATGTTCTCTTAATATTTATGGAGCGGGCCCATCACCTTGGTGAAAATAGATGCATCTATGGTTCGTGTCGTTCTACCCTCGGCAGTGCACAAGTTAACTCTTCTGTTGGAGAAGACCGTCGACCTCGGCGTGATTGCGCATGATATATACATGTTGGCGTGATTGCGCCAACATGTTGGGATTCGGCGTGATTGCGCATGATATATACATGCTGATGCTTAAACATGGCATGCCTACTTGCTAAGTAATTGAAAAATGTCAATGGAAACTGAAATAAGGTCAAGAATCTAATTATTACTTTCATTATAACCTATTAAAATATTGGATATTTTCATGCTTAGCATAGCACATTGATATTATATTATCTTGACCCTAGTAAGTATCAAGTCGACGTCTCGTCTCTACTTATTCAAGATTAGGGGGGATAGTTACTGGGTACATATTTTTTATGTACGCATGCTACTCTTCTGTAATTAAATGTACAGGATTTGTGGCAGGTGGATCTGGTTATCATTTCGGTGTCCACCCGTGAGTGGACTTGGGACTTCTATGGTGAGATGTTTTTCCTATATGCCTACCCGCAGCCGAAGAACTATTCCCTTTGTACTTTTATTTTTTGTCTATCCTAATTCAGACAGTAGGATAGTATGATATCATTTTGTGTATATTCTACTAGCTTCTCGTAGCTTGTGACACCAGGTTCTGGCACACACATTAGTGGACTCATTTCTTTTTTTGAGTTGTAATATTACGATGTTTACATTATCTATCACTTTTCATTTTGAATTCAAATTGGAGTATTTATCTCACTTGAATTCGGATAAAAATCAACATAAGAAATTTAGACATGTTTCCGCATTGGCTTGCCTGGTGAAGGTGTCGGGCACCTTCATGACCTAATATGTAATTGGGGTGTGATAATATGGTATGAGAGCACTAGGTTCACGTAGGTCTCACGAGTTATGGGCAAACCTGATAGAGTCTGGTTGATCAGTACGGAGACGTCTATATTTATCTTCGAGAAGGTATATGGTATTAGGAAAGACTACTCTTCATTAATTTCCTGTCGTGCAATGCTTAGTGTACTAAATTTTCCTCCTCTATTCTCTCACAGATGGTGAGAACTCACAGCGCTAACGTTCCGGACCGAGGAGGAGCTACTCCCCCTGTTGCTAGAGGGCCAAGGTAGAGGTCGGAGAAGGGCACTGGCCCGCGGTAGGGAACGAGGGTGTTTCAGAGCTGCTCCAGTTGCACCACTATTAGATTCTGTAGAGGATCCTGTTATTGAGGAGTAGGGAGAGGTGCTCGCAGCTATGGAACCCTGGCGGATTTCATGACAGCATCGGGATTTCAGGAGGTCATGGGCCGCATGCTAAAGTTCATGGACACTATGACTCAAGCTGGGTTATATCAAGCAGACCCAGCTGCTTCACAGGCAGGAGGGGGAGACCAGGCCCCTACTTCTCAAGCTTTAGATCATGCAGCTGCAGTATATCAGACTCTGGGTGCACTACAGGCATATAGGGCTCAGCCAGTTGCTGCAACGGCAACCCAGCCTAAGCAAGCTGTGGATGGTGATCCACAGAAGTTATTGGACTGATGGACCAGGCTTCATCCTCCAGTCTTCAGGGGTGAGCATCATGAGGATGCCCATGACTTCACTGACAGGTGCAGGGACAGAATGCACAACATGAGGATATTGGAGTCGCATGGGGTTGACGTCACAAGTTTTCAACTCGAGGGCAGGACCCGTAGATGGTGGAAATCCTGTGTTCTTTGTAGGCCAGCAGGTTCTCCTCCCCTCACCTGGGGTCTGTTCACACAGTTATTCCTAGATCGGTACATTCCACCCTCTAAGAGGGAAGAGCTGCAGTATCAATTTGAGAATCTAGAGCAGGGTCAGATGTCTGCGATAGATTATAAGGTGAGGTTCTCTTATTTATCTCGTCATGCACTTAGGATACTCCCACAGAGGCAGAGAGAGGACAGGATTTGTCGCGGGGTTACACCCCATTATCCGATCTGGTATAGCCCAAAAGGTATAGATGGGTATATAGTGTCAGCTAGTGGTTAATATTGCATACAAGATTGAGGCTTATCGTCTTATGGGTAGAGAGCACATGCAGTAGGATAAGAGGGCTAGATTCTCCGGATAGTTCAGAGGCGTCCCAACTAGGGGTAGAGGTCAATTTGGGAGAGGTAAGCCCAGCAGGCCCCCAGTTTCAGCAACACCACCTGCTCGGGGTGCTCCAGCGTGCTCCTATTTCAGAATCATGCAAGAGAGTTCTTATCGCCCTACAGCTATTCAGGGTTCCTCCAGTGGGTATTCAGGTCTCCCAGATTCTTCTAGATCTTATCTCATTGCTATGACGAAGAGTTCATACCGCCCACCGACTATTCAGGCTTCTTCAAATTGATCTTCTAGGTTTCAGAGACGTCCATCCAGATAACAGGTCACCGCACCATAATTCTTTGAGTGCGGAGACCCCGATCACATGAGGAGACATTGACCCATACATCGGGGCAAGGCGGCACAGCAGAGACAGCAGTCCATGACTCCATCACCAACTGCGTAGCCACCTAAAGCTGGAGGGCAGGCTAGTAGAGGTTGTCCTAGATGTAGAGGCCAGGTAGGGAGGGGCTAGCCAGCTATTGCTCAGTCAGGTGGAGGTCGGCCAGTCGGTGATCCAGCAATATTCTACGCTCTTCCGGCAAGGCCAGATGCATTGGCCTCAGATGTCGTCATCACAGGTATTATTCCCATCGGCGGTAGGGAGGCCTAGTATTATTTGATCCAGGGTATACTTATTCATATGTATCATCTTTGTCCACTCGTTTCCTGGTTATTTCTCCAGATCCTCTGGGAGTTCCTGTTCATGTGTCTTCTCCATTAGGTGATTCTGTGGTAATGGCTCGAATCTACCGGTCCTGTGTGGTCACTTTCTGTGGTTTTGAGACTTGAGCATATCTCCTGTTGCTCGATATGATTGATTTTGAGGTCATCCTAGGCATGGAATGGCTATCTCCATAACATACCGTCCAGGATTGCCATGCCAAGACTGTTTCTCTAGCGATGCTAGGGCTATGGGTTCAACAGTTGATATGTATTGCAAGGTTATTTCTTTCCTGAAGGCTCGACACATAGTCGAGAAGGGGTGTTTGGCTTATTTAGCCTATGTTCGAGACACCAGTGCAGAGTCCCTTATGATTGATTCAGTCCCAGTTGTTCGAGAGTTTGCTTATGTTTTTCCTTCTGATCTTCCTAGCATGCCTTCAAATTGTGATATTGATATCTGTATTGATTTGGCTCCAGGCACTCAATCTATATCTATTACACTGTACCGTATGGCTCCTAAAGAGTTGAAAGAACAGTTGCAGGATTTGTTGACAAAGGGGTTTGTTAGGCCTAGTGTATCACCTTGGGGCGCACCAGTGTTATTTGTGAAGAAGAAGGTTGGGGCTATGCGGATGTGCATTGACTACCACCAGTTGAACAAAGTCACCATCAAGAACAAATATTTGTTGCCTCATATAGATTATTTGTTTGACCAATTTCAGGGTGATAGGGTGTTCTCTAAGATTGACTTGGGGTCAGGGTATTATCAGCTGAAGATTCAGACTCCGACAGTTCAAAGAGTGCATTCAGGACTAGATATGGCCATTATGAGTTTCTAATGATAAACTTTGGCTTGACTAATGCCCCAGCGACATTTATAGATTTGATAAACAGGGTATTCAAGCCTTATATTGATTCTACCATTTTCATTAACGACATCGTGATATACTCCCGTAGCTTGGGGAGCACGAGCAGTATTTGAGATTAGTGCTTCAGACATTGCGAGAGCAGAAACTATATACTAAGTTCTAAGTGTGAGCTTTGGCTAGAGTCAGTGGCATTTTTGGGGCATGTAGTGTCAAGATAGGGTATTAAGGTGGATCCCAAGAATATTGAGGCAGTTCAGAGTTGGCCACGTCCTACTTCAGTGACCGAGATCAGGAGTTTCCTAGGGTTAGAAGGCTATTACCGGCAATTTATACAGGGCTTTTCATCTATTGCATCACCTTTAACTAGATTGACCTAGAAGAGTGCTCCATTCTGTTGGTCCGATGATTGTGAGGAGAGCTTCTAGAAGCTCAAGACAGCTTTGACCACGGCACCAGTTCTTGTATTGCCTTCCGGTTCGGGGATGTATAATGTATATTGCTACGCTTCTCATGTTTGTTTGGGATGTGTATTGATGTAGGAGGGACAAGTTATTGCATATTCCTCACGTCAGCTGAAGGTTCATGAGAAGAATTACCCTGTGCACGACCTGGAATTGGCAGCGAGTGTCCATGCTCTTAAGATATGGAGGTATTATTTGTATGGGGTGCCATGTGAGGTTTATACCGATCATCACGGTTTGCAACATTTGTTCAGGTAGAGGGATCTTAATTTGAGGTAGCGCATGTGGCTTGAGCTACGAAAGGATTATGACATCACCATTATTTATCATCTAGGTAAGGCAAATTTGGTCGCGGATGCCTTGAGCAGAAAGGTGGAGATTAAAGGGTAGTTTGGAATTCATTCCAGTAAAGGAGATCCCACTAGCTGTGGACATTCAGTCCTTGGTTAATAGACTTGTGAGATTGGACATTTCAGAGCCCAGCCGAGTTCTAGCATGTGTGGTTGCTCAGTCTTTGTTATTGGGGGAGATCAGGGCTCAACAGTTCGATGATCCACATTTGGCAGTTATTAGAGATACGGTACTTCAAGGAGGTGCTCAGGAGGTTTCTATTGGAGAGGATGGTGTTTTGCGACTCCACGTTCATCTATGTGTTCCTAATGTTGATGGTCTAAGTAGGGAGATCCTAGATGAGGCACACAGTTCGCGGTATTCCATACATCCGGGTTCCACGAAGATGTATCGTAACTTGAGGCAGCATTTTTGGTGGTGGAGGATGAAGAAAGACATCGTAGAGTATGTAGCTAGATGTTTGATATTAAAGAAAGTCAAGTATGAACATCAGAGGTCGGGTGGCTTACTTCAGCAAATGCCTATTCTGAAGTGGAAGTGGGAGCGCATTACCATAGATTTCGTAGTTGGATTGCCGCAGACTTTGCAGAAGGTTGATTCAATGTGGGTCATTGTGACTAGGTTGACCTAGTTAGCTCACTTTATTCCAATAGTGGCTACTTATACAGTAGAGAGGCATGCTCAGATTTACATTCGAGAGATAGTCTGATTGCATCATATGCCGGTTTCCATTATATCAGATCGAGGCCCTCAGCTCACTTCCTATTTCTAGAGGGCTGTTCAGTCTAAGTTGGGGACCCCGGTAGAGCTTAGCACAACATTCCATCCTCAGATTGACGGGCATCAGAGCGGACAGTTAAGATCTTGTAGGATATGATTAGAGCATGTTTGATTGACTTTGGAGAGCAGTAGGATCAGTTCTTACCATTAGTAGAGTTTGTGTACAGTAACAGCTACCAGTCCAGCATAGAGATGGACCTGTACGAGGCTATATATGGTCGATGTTTTCGTTCTCCTATCGGGTGGTTTGAGCCTCGTGATACTAAGTTACTTGGCACCGATTTGGTATAGGATACCTTGGATAATGTAAAGTTTATTCAGGAGAGGCTTCGCACAGCTCAGTCCAGACAAAAGAGCTATGCAGATCTGAAGTCGCGAGATGTATCATTTATGGTTGGTGTGAAGGTTCTCTTGAAGGTCTCTCGCATGAAGGGCATCATGAGGTTCGGGAAGAAGGGCAAGTTGAGCCCAAGGTTTATTGGCCCCTTTGACTTGTTAAGACGGGTTGGGGAGGTTGCTTATGAGCTTGCTTCACCCCCCAGTTAGTCAGGAGTCCATCCACTTTTTCATGTTTCGATGCTTCGAAAGTATCATGTCGACCTATCCCGCATGTTGTACTTTAGTACCATTCAGTTAGATAAGAGTTTGGGCTATGAGGAGGAGCCAATTGCTATTATTGATAGGCATGATCGCCAGTTGAGGTCCAAGAGGATTTCTGCGTTGAGTGTTCAGTGGAGGGGCCTACCGGCCAAGGAGGAAACTTAGGAGTCTGAGGAGGACATGCGGAGTAGATATCCCCATTTATTTAGCAGTCTAGGTACTTTTCTATGTCCGTTTGAAGACCAACGTTTCTTTAAGAGGTGGAGAATATAACTACCTGACTGCTCGTTTTGCATTTTTGAACTCCGTTCCCTCGAACAAAACTTCCCGCACTTGTTTAGCTAATTTATAACTTGCAGGGACGGTTTGTTCGGGAGTTGGAAAGGTTTTGAGTAAAAATATGTCCAATTATTTCTTTAAGATTCTCTTAAAAGACCAAGTTTGGCTTTGGTCAACTTTTTGGGAAAATGGACCCGGATTCATGGTTTGATGTTCCTGGAAGATCCGTGGAAAAATATGGCGCCTGGGCGTATGTCCGGAAAGGAATTCCAGGTCTCTAGCCCGAGCAATGAATATTATTGAAAATTCTTAAATGGAGATCCTAAGAGATTAATAAAGAGGAAAAATTCTTGATCACATAGGTATCGAGCCTGTATGTTGGTTCCGGGGCGTAGTACAAGTTTGGTATAATATTTTAGTCTTATCTGTGAGATTTGGTGAGAAATGGGACTGATTTTACGTGATTCAGACGTTCAGTTGAAAAGATAGGAATTTGGGCATTTTTGAGGAATTCATGCATTTAGGGGTTAGATCCGTGGTTTTAGGTGTTAATTAGGCGATTTGATTGCTTGAGCAAGTTTGCACATTATGGTAGGATTTGCATGGGTGTTCGGAGTTGAGCCCCGAGGGCTCGGTGATATTCGGGCATGGTTGGAGGTAAGAAAATACAGTAGTTTTTGCTGGTATTTTTACTGTTGTTGTAGGTTTTGCAATTGCGAGATGGCCATCACAATTGTGAACTCGCAATTGCGAGAAACGCTTTGCATTTGCAATATTTGTTGGGCTGGACAGTGTTCGCATTTTAAAACATTTTTCACATCTGTGAATCCAGTAGAGTCCGCATTTGCGACCCGTGCATCGCATTTGCGATATTGGCCAGGCTGGGCTGTGATTGCATTCGTGAACCTTTTTCGTATTTGAAAATCCATCAGGGTCCGCATTTCCAACCCATGCATCGCATTTGCGATATTGGCCGGGTTGGGTAGTGTTCGCATTTGCGAACCTTTTCCTCTTATTTGTGATCCCAGCAGGGTCCGCATTTGCGACCCACGCCTCGCATTTGCGATCGAGGTAGGCTAGGGCTAAGTTCACATTTGTGAACCTTTTGTCGCAATTGTGACCTCGCATTTGCGAGCTTTGTGTCACAAATGCATAATCAGAGGACTTGTCAGGGCTTTTAAAAACGGGACTTAGAGCATTCATTTCATTTTTACTCTACACTTGGGCGAATTGAGAGCTTCCAAAGAGGGGATTTCAACGTAGCATTGTGAGGTAAGTAATTTTTATTCATCCTTAGTTTAAATACATGTATATTAGGTAGATTAAACACCAAAACTAGGTAATCAAAGGGTTAGAGCTAGACCTAGAGTTTTATAAAACTAAGATTTAACCACGAAATTTGTTATGAAATGAACTATAATTCATATATTATTGATCTTTAGGTTATAGAGAACGACTTTCTTCAAAAATTTTGAGATCTGGACCACGGGCCTAAGGTTGGATTTTAGGAAGCACAGGTAAATAGTTGGTAAATTGCTTGAATAGCTATAAATCAATCTTGCGAGCTCATATTAACTAATTTTTACTCTATTTAACTAGTTTGTGATCGTTCGACTCCGAATTGACGACTTGAGCTTGTTCTTGATATTGGAAGTACGCTTTTGAGTGAGGTGAATCTCCTTTCTAACGTTGTAAGAGGGAAATGCCCCATTAGGTATAAGAATTTATAATTTGCTACTAAATACGGGGGCTACGCACCTATTTAGTGACGAGAGTCTGTGCGTTGCTACTACGGTATTAATTGTTTGTGTAGTTTAGGACCCACATCATGCCTAATTAAGGATTCTTTTCTATATAAATTTCCAACATGATTATCTATGATATGCTAAAGACTTGAGAGAAATAAAAAGAGAACATATGAACTTGTTAGACTTTGTATGAGTTTGCTTGTATAGAAATGAGCCTTTATGTGCATTCTTGATGTTTTCTTGATATTTAAAGAGTAGGTTGATCGCCTGGTAAAAATAGATGCATCTATGGTTCGTTCCGTTTGACCCTTCGCAGCGAACAAGTTAATTTTTCTGTTGGAGCAGGCCGTCGACCTCGGCGTGATTGCGCATGATATATACATGCTGATGCTTAAACTTGGCATGCCTACTTGCTAAGTAATTGAAAAATGTCAATGGAAACTGAAATAAGGTCAAGAATCTAATTATTACTTTCATTATAACTAGTTAAAATATTGGAGATTTGCATGCTTAGCATAGCACATTGATATTATATTATCTTGACCCTAGTAAGTATCAAGTCGACCTATCGTCTCTACTTCTTCAAGATTAGGCGGAATACTTACTGGGTACATATCATTTATGTACTCATGCTACACTTCTGTGCTTATATGTACAAGATCTGAGGCAGGTGGATCTGGTTATCATTCCGGTGTGCACCCATGAAATGACTTGGGACTTCTACGGTGAGCTGTTTTTCCTATATGCTGACCTGCAAAGATGAACTCTTCCCTTTGTGCTTTTTTTTGTCTATCCTAATTCAGATAGTAGGATAGTATGATATCCTTTTTGTATATTCTACTAGATACCTGTAGCTTGTGAGACTAGGTTCGGGCACACACATTAGTGGACTCATTTCTTTTTTTGAGTTGTATTATTATGCTGTTTACATTATCTATCACTTTTGGTTTTGAATTCAAATAGTAGTATTAATCTCACTTGAATTTTGATAAAAATCAACATAAGAAATTTAGAGATGTTTCCTCGTTGGCTTGCCAGGCGAAGGCGTCGGGCGCTTTATGACCTAATATGAAATTGGCTCGTGATAGTAGGCATTGAAGCGGACTTTGCGAAAGGTTAATTCACTGTGGGTCATTGTAGATAGGTTGACCAAGTCGGCTCACTTCATTCAAGTGGGGTCTGCTTATACATTGGAGAGGTATACTCAGATTTATATTTGGGAGATTGCCCAATTGCAGGGTGTTGTAGTTTCCATTATATCAGACCGAGGCCCTCAGTTCACTTCTTATTTCTGGAGGGCCGTTCAGAGTGTGTTGGGGACCCTTTTAGATCTTAGCACAGCATTCTATCCTTAGAACTACGAGCAGTCGGAGTGGACAGTTCATATTTTGGAGGATAAGCTTAGAGCATGTGTGATTGGCTTTGGAGGACAGTGGGATCAGTTCTTGCCCTTAGTAGAGTTTGCATACAATAACAGCTACCAGTGCAACATAGAGATGGCCCTGTAAGAGGCTTTATATGGTCGACGTTTTCATTCTCCTATCGGGTGGTTTGAGCCTGGCGAGGCTAAGTTACTTGGCACCGATTTGATAAAAGATGCCTTGGATAAGGTAAAGTTTATTCAGGAGAGGCTTCGCATAGCTTACTCCATACAAACGAGCTATGTGGATCAGAAGGCGCGGGATGTATCATTTATGGTTGGTGAGAAGGTTCTCTTGAAGGTCTCCCCCATGAAAGGCATCATGAAGTTGAGACCAAGGTTTATTGGCTCCTTTGAGGTGTTGAGACGGGTTGGGGAGGTTTCCGATGAGCTTTCCTTACCCACCAGTGTGTCAGGAATCTATCCAGTTTTTCATGTTTCGATGCTTCAAAAGTATCATGCCGACCTATCCCACGTGCTAGACTTTAGTACCATTCAGCTAGATGAGAGTTTGTGCTATGAGGATGAGCTAGTTGCTATTATTTATAGGAAGGATCGCCAGTTGAGGTCCAAGATGATATCTGCGGTGAGAGATCACTGGAGGGGCCTACCAGCCAAGGAGGCAACCTAGGAGTCCGAGGAGGACATGCGAAGTAGATATCCGCACTAATTCAGCAGTCCAGGTACTTTTCTATGTCCGTTCGAGGACGAACGTTTGTTTAAGAGGTGGAAAATGTAACGACTAGTTGTTTTGAATTTTTGAACCCCATTCCCTCGAATAAAACATTCCGCACTTACTTTAGCTAATTTGTAACTTGCGGGCACGGTTGGTTTCGGATATGAAAGTCCAATTATTTCTCTAAGATTCTCATAAAAGACCAAGTTGAACTTCGGTCAACTTTTTGGAAAAACGGACCTGAATTCGTGGTTTGATGGTCCTGGATAGTCCATGGAAAAATATAGGACCTGGGCGTATGCCCGGAATCAAATTCCGAGGTCTCTAGCCAAAGTAATAAATTTTAATTGAAAATTGTTAAATGGAAATCCTAAGAGTTTAATAAAGAGGAAAAATGCTTGATCATATTGGTATGGGGCCCGTATGTTGGTTCCAGATCCGAGTACAAGTTCGGTATAATATTTTAGTCTTATCTGTGAGAATTGGTGAGAAACGGGACTACTTTGACGTGATTCGAATGTTCGGTTGAAAACACAGAAATTTGGATGTTTTTGAGGAATTCATGCCTTTTGCGGTTAGATACGTGGTTTTAGGTGTTAATTAGGAGATTTTATTGTTTGAGTAAGTTTTCATATTGTGGTAGGATTTTCATGGGTGTTCTAAGTAGAGCCTCAAGAGCTCGGGTGAGATTCGGGCATGGTTGGAGGTACGAAAACACAGCAGTTTTTGTTGGTATTTTTGCTGTTGCTGCAGGTTTCGAAATTGCGAGATGGACATCGCAATTGCAAACTCGCAATTATGAGAAATGCTTTGCATTTGTGATATTGGTCGGGCTGGGCAGTGTTCGCATTTGAGAACCATTTCTTCGCAATTGTGGATCCAGCAAGGTCCGCATCTGCTGCCCATGCATCGCATTTGCGATAATGGCTGGGATGGGCAGTGTTCACATTTGTGAACCTTTTCCTTGCATTTGCGAACCTAGCAGGGTCCGCATTTGCGACCCATTTCTCGCATCTCCGATCACGGCAGGCTAGGGCTAACTTCACATTTGCGAACTATTTGTCGCAATTGCGACCTCGCATTTGCGAGCCTGGTGTCGCAAATGCAACATCAAAGAACTAGTCAGGGCTTTTAAAAACGGGACTTAGAGCATTTATTTCATTTATAATCTACATTTGGGCGATTTGAGAGCTTCCAAAGAGGGGATTTCAACGTAGCATTGTGAGGTAAGTAATTTCTGTTCATCCTTAGTAAAGATACATGTATATTAGGTAGATTAAACACCAAAAGCTAGGTAAAATCAAGGGTTAGAGCTAGACATGGGGTTTTAATAAAACTAAAATTTAACCATGAAAGTTGTTATAAAATGAACTATAGGTCATATATTATTGATCTTTAGGTTAAAGAGAACGACTTTCTTCAAAAATTTCAGGATCTGGGCACGTGGGCCAGGGGTTGGAATTTAGGAACCCCATGTAAATAGTTAGTAAATGGCTTAAATAGCGAGAAATCGATCTTGTAAGCTTATATTAACTAGCTTTTACTCTATTTAACTAGTTTGTGATCGTTTGGCTACGAATCGAGGACTTGGGCTTGTTCTTGATGATATAAAAAAGTACGCTTTGGAGCGAGGTGAGTCTCCTTTAAAATCTTGTAAGAGTGAAATGTCCTCATAGGTATAATAATTAAGAATTTCTACTAAATGCGCTGGCTACACACGTATTCGGTGACGAGTCCGTGCGTAGCTACTACGATATTAATTTCTTGGGTAGTTTAGGACTCACATAATGCCTAATTTGGGATTATCTTCTATTTAAATTGGCAATATGATCATCTATGATATGCTAGAGACTTGAGAGAAATAAAAAGAGAACATATGAACTTGTTGGACTTTGTAAGAGTTTTCTTGTATAGAAATGAGCCTTTGTGTGCATTCTTGATGTTTTCTTGATATTTATTGAGCGGACGGATTTCCTCGGTAAAAATAGATGCATCTATGGTTCGTGCCATTCGACTCTTGGTAGTGCACAAGTTATTTTTTCTATTAGTGCGGGCCGTTGACCTCGGCGTGATTGCGCATGATATATACATGTTGATGCTAAAACTCGGCATGCCTACTTGCTAGGTAATTGAAAAAAGTCAATGGAAACTGAAATAAGGTCAGGAATATAATTATTGCTTTCATTATAACCTATTAAAATATTGGATATTTCCATGCTTAGCATAGCACATTGATATTATATTATCCTGACCCTAGTAAGTATCAAGTCGACCTCTCATCTCTAGTTCTTCAAGATTATACGGGATACTTAATGGGTACATGTTGTTTATGTACTCATGCTACACTTTTGTACTGAAATGTACAGGATCTGAGGCAGGTGGATCTAGTTATCATTCCGGTGCACACCAGTGTGCTGGCTTGGGACTTCTAAGGTGAGCTGGTTTTCCTATATGCCAACCCGCAGCCGAAGAAATCTTTCCTTTGTACTTTGATTTTCTGTCTATCCTGATTCAGACAATAGGATAGTATGATATTGTTTTGTGTATATTCTACTTGCTTCCTGTAGCTTGTGACACAGCGTTCTGGCACACACATTAGTGGACTCATTTCTTTTTTTGAGTTGTATTATTACGCTGCTTACATTATCTATCACTTTTGGTTTTGAATTCAAATTGGAGGATTTATCTCACTTGAATTCGGATAAAAATCAACATATGAAATTTAGATATGTTTTTGTGTTGGCTTGCCTGGCGAAGTTGTTGGGTGCCTTCATGACCTAATATGGAATTGGGTCGTGATAGTAGGCATTGGAGCGGTCTTTGTATCGGAAATGGGTCAACATATCCTATATCTTTTAAACTCAGATTTCCGTGCACCAACAATGTGGAAAAATATAAGACCTGCATACTAGGGCTGAAAATGGCAGTCGATATGAACATTCAGAAGCTATTGGTGATCGGCGATACAAATTCATTTGTATACAAGGTACAAGGAGAATGGGCTACCAATAATTCTAAGATATTTTCCATATATGTACCATGTGCAGGAATTGAAAAGGAGATTAACAAAGATACAATTCCGATATGTGCCCGGAATTTAGAATCAGTTTGCCAATGCATTAGCAACTTTTTCATCAATGATACAGTATCCAGATAAGAACTATATTGATCCCATTCCGGAAAAAATCCGTAATCAGCCAGATTATTATGCTCATGTCGAGGAAGAAGCATATGGATAACCTTGGATCTATGATATCAAGGTGTACTTGTCAAAAGGAGAATAACTGGAGCATGCAAATCACATTCAGAGACGCGCGCTCCGGACATTATCAAATCACTTCTTCTATAGCAGAGGGAACCTGTACAGAAGTATTTTGGATTTGGGTTTGGTAAAATGTGTCAAAGAAAACGAATCTTCTAAGGTACTTGAGGATATGCACACTGGGACATGTGGCCCGCACATGAATGGTTTCATTCTGGCCAAGAAGATACTCAGGGCAGGTTACATTTGGATGACCATGGACAGAGATTGTATTTTGTATGTCCACAAATACTTTCAATGTCAAGTACTTGGGTTCACACCTCTTTTTTAATATCCATAACCCAACGAAGGGCGGAAAGGCAGTTTTTCCAATTTAAGGACAATTGAAACGAGATTTATTTATTTATAGATTTCAGAGTCGCCGATTAGGATAGTTAATGGTGTCCAAGTCACCGATTAAAATCCTGAATCGAGGAAGGTTTGACTCTATATACAGTCTGCGAGCTAGGAATTCGGCTAAGAAATTATGTTAACCCGAGAGAAGGTGTTAGGCACTCCTGACTTCCGTCATTCTAGCACGGTCGCAACTATTATATTCATCTTAATTATCTGATTTTAATACATTTTTTACCTATGCGCATATTTTAACCATTAGCCTCTTTTATATAGTTTTTAAGGAATATTGCAATGTCGTCAAAACATGTCTCGAACCACATCACATAAATGCACCCATGGCTTTTGACATATTTTAACATCTTAGGGATTTGGATTTGGGTCACATAAATGCACACCCTTAATTAGGAAAATAAATTATTTAACTAGCACGCCTAAGGCAATTTTGTGTGTTTAAGTGTGCGAGGATCACGAAATTTTGCTAAGTGATATTCCTAGATCTCTAAAGATTCGAATTTAAGTATTCCATGTGATTTTTCAAATTTATTCGGCCTTGGCTTCATTGGCACACTTCAACCTATTTTAGCCAAATGGTTCTTACATTAACCTACAAGGACCATGAGCTATTTGTCTTAACCATTACGGCTTTCATTATGCTAGATAGTAACAATAACTATTGAAATGTTAACAGAGCTGGGGTTTGTGAGCGCTCCAGACCTTCTTATGGCCTATGGCCCAAGAAATGGCCATGTCTTTGAGGGTGCTCAGGCCCAGTCGTATGGGATTCAAAGTTGAGTCTTCTGGCATGCAAGTGACACACACAGTCGAGATCGTTGGCGTAGAGCCAACAAGGTTCTCAGCAAACAAACAAAACATCCAATTATTTGAATTAACCTCTAATTAATAGCATGCCTAACCAACATGAATACACGATTGCTCTGGGCATATCGTAGACCAAACAAGACCCTGCAAAATAATCATTGGAAATATACATTAACCTAAATACTTAATCCAAACTAATCATGCTTAAACTTATATAGAAAATAAATCAGGACTTATTCTGACCCTTAGGGTCGTTATTCTAACTTCAAAGTGGACGCTAATTAAAGAAGAGTATTGCATGGTCTGCTGGCTTCTGATTCATATTTTAAGGGCATCACCAATCAACTTAAACAGCAAACTTGTTTTTAAAATTTCGAAACAGTCCAATCATTATTCCAAGTCCAAGTCTAATAAATAAATTTCAACATTGATTGTGCAAAGGGTAACACATAATGAGTAAACTGCAGCATGCCTAAAGAAACTAGAGAGAAAAATTACCAATCAGTCGCTAGAAACAAGCATCAATTATCATTCATCCTTAAACTTGATTACAAGACTTCCAACATTGCCTTTCATGTGATGTTCAGTGATTAACACATACCTGGGAAATAAGAGGAAACAAACAGGAGGTGAGCTTCATCAAGTGAACTGAGCAATAGCAAGACATCAACACATCAGCACCAATAGCACATTTCAACCAATAAAGGGTGTGACATAGCCCAGAACTCACTCTTTGCAAAACAGTAATCGAAACTGAGTTCAAACCAGATTTTATTAGAGAAACTTTAAACCATTTTCACTATAAATGACACAACTTTTCAAAATATCAAAACTCAAGTGGATTCCTAATGGAACAGTAAACTCTCAATCCCTTTTGGCCATTTAAGTTTCTTCTGAGTTTTTATCTCTGAAATTCTCATATCAAACCATAAACCATCTTTCACTTCAGGCTTTTTGAACAATCCAAGAAAGCATAAAGAAACTCTTTAAGGAGATGATGAAATTTTAAGAAAACTCTCAGTCTTTTTTTTTTGTAGCCTTTCTATATTTTTTGTATTTTTCAACTCTTCAGTCCTTTTGCATTTTCTCTCTTATTTTCAGTTTTTTCCAGACCCCCTTCCAAAGCCAGAAAAGGTGTCTTTTATAGGCAAATCTATAGGGAAACACTTAGGAATTAGACTATTTCACTTCAGCCGTTTGTGAATTATCGTTTTAGCCTAGTCATTTACTGACTTGTTGCTCAAGTTTTAAATCTATTCATCTGAAATTTGTTATAGCCCCTCACTAAAAGTTTCCAAATCAATTAGAGAAAAGATTCCCTGACTAAAATACCTAGGTTGCCCTCATATACTACTGTTATTACTTCTTCAAAAACCAGATTGGGTCAATGGACCCAATGGCTTATGTCCCAAACTGAAATGGATAGCTCTTTGCAAATGGGTCCACAACAACCTGAAATCCAAGCAAAGGACCCCCCGACTAAATTATCTAAGTATCTAAAAAACCAAGATTGAAACAATTTTCATATCTAAAGGAACTTAAACAAGAGAGAGAAGCTCCGCCTTCTCTCTACTTTTCTTCATCTTCTACACTGTTTCATCGTCTTCTTCTTCTCCATTGCAGCTGCTAAGGTAAGTAAACCTAGCAGAATTAGTTATGGCAAAGAGGAGAGGTCGCCCAAGAAAGGAACTAGTTCCAATTTATGCAAGTGATTTAGTCTTCCGAAATGCAGTTAATACTGTGCAGATGGTAGGTACTACTGTTCCATCGAATCCTCCGGTGGTTACTGTTCCATTGCCTCAAGTAATACCAGATCCACAACCATCTAGTGTTCCAATGTTACCAGTAGCAACAGTGAAGAGTATAGAGCCTCCAATCAAGGCAGTAGCTGGTCCGAAGGAGCAGGAAAATGGAGACCAGACCAGCATGCAACAACCAACAACACCAGATCCACCAAAGGCTGTAACAGAGGAAGGTGCAAATCCACCCAAACAGTGGAATAGTCTCTTCCAGAGTAACAGACTTGCTGCAAATGGTATGTCCTTAGAATATATTCCCCCTACGATTGTCAATGGCAAACCAGTTGGTCAATTGGTAAAGGAAGAAGTGGAGGAGGAAGAAGTGAAATGGAAATGTGCTTTGGTAGTATTTGTGTTAGGCAATAGCCCTGGGTATAATGGAATGCAGCGATTTATTAATCTCTACTGGTCACATGTTCCTGATCCTGAACTGTTCTATCATGAGGAGGGTTACTATATTGTTAAATTCAAGTCCATTGAAGATGCTAAGGAAATACTGTGTGGAGGACCATATACTATTGCCAATAGACCAATGATTTTGAAGCAATGGTCTGTGGATTTTGACTTCAAAGCAGCTTTCCCCACTGAAATTCCTTTATGGATAAAGTTTCCTAACTTACCAATGTCTTGTTGGGGCAGCAAGTCCTTAAGCAGGATTGCCAGTGTCCTTGGTAAACCTATATATGCTGATGAGTGCACTACTAAACAGTCTAGAATCTCTTATGCTCGTATGCTCATTGAGGTAAATGTGTCCAAAAAGTTACCTAGTGAAATAGAGATTTTAGATCCAAATGGAAAGAGTTTCATACAGGATGTGATCTATGAGTGGAAACCTTTGTACTGTGAGAAATGTTTAGAGGTTGGACACAACTGTCTAACCAAAGCTACCCAACCTACACAGAAAGGTAAAGCAACACAAGAATGGAGAGTGAAAGCACCAGTTGAAGCAAGCAAAAACAACCAGATGCCTCACAGCCAGAGTTAAGAGATAATTAAGGAGACAATTATCAAACCTACAACTGATGTTGGGGATAGACAGAAGCAAGTTGTTCAAGACTCTCCAGTCTTTAACATAACCAATTTCCCTCCCTTATCTCCTCTTGTTATGTCTAATAGATTTGAAATTGGGTCAGTTAGGTGGGCTGATCATCCCCTAGATGAAGGGGGAACAAGTAAAACTCAATGAAGTGGATCATTTGGAATATTAGAGGTGTAAATAAAAGGTTCAAACAAAAAGAAGCTCAAAATTACTTTAGGAATAATAAGTTTGACCTGGTGGAACTAGTAGAAACCAAGGTTAAACAACAGAATGCTAGTAGAATAGCTAGTTTTTTATTGCCTAACTGGAACATGATAACTAATTATAGTGGTGCAGCAAATGGTAGAATTTGGATCCTGTGGGATCCTAAATAAATTGTGGTTTCTGGTTATCTTGAGGAGGCTCAGATAATCCATTGTCAAGTTCAGCACATCACTGGTGAGGTTATCTGCTGGCTCTCAGTAGTGTATGGATTCAATGATTGTGATCAGAGGAGGATGCTATGGAATTCTATCTTGAACTTATCAACTGGTATTACTGATCCATGGCTCATTGCAGGGGATTTCAATGCAATTTTATCCACCAAAGAGAGACAATCCTGCCAACAAGTGAAGCAAAGGGACCTTGTGGATTTCAATAACTGCATTCAACAATCAGGACTAGTGGAGCTGCCTTGGGAAGGAAACTATTTTACCTGGTCTAATCAACAAAGTTGTAATGATAGAGTATGTAGTAGACTGGATAGAATGTTTGGTAATTTTGAATGGCAGATGAAGTGGAACCATGTACACACTGTATATGGTCATCCCCTTATATCTGATCATAACCCTATGCTACTAACTCTTACAACTGATACAGCTATAAGGATAACACCATTCAGATTCTTCAATGCTTGGATCCAGCATAAGGAATTTCATGTTATTATCTCAAAGTACTGGAGTGTCAAGGAGCAGAATACTCTTCAAGGAGTATGGAATAATCTTAAGTCCCTCAAACATCCCTTAAAATCTCTTAATGTTAGAGATTTTAAGAATATTTCTCAAAAGATTGAAAGTAGCAGGAAAGAACTGGAAGATGTGCAGCATCAACTGGCTACTTCTTATTCAGATACACTTCAGCAAAGAGCAAAAGATATGGTACAGCAGCTGGAGAAATGGTCACTAATTGAAGAGTCAGCTTTACAACAAAAGTCAAGAGCTAAGTGGATCAAGCTAGGGGATTCCAACAATAAGTATTTTTCAGCAGTCATGAAAGAGAGGAGCCAATATAAGAAGATTATTGAACTCTCTACAGAAGGAGGCATGAAGATAAATGATCCTGCAGAGTTGAAGAAAGAGATTAGGGATTTCTATCAAGCTCTAATGGGAACTGCAGCCAACACACTTCCAGCAGTGAACAAGATATATATGAGGAATGGACCAAAATTATCTCAATCACAAAGGATGGATCTTGTAGCTGACATAATTGATGCAGAGATAATTGACAGCTTGAAGGGTATTGGAAATGATAAAGCTTCAGGCATTGATGGTTTTAATGCCATGTTCTTCAAACAGTCTTGGCATATCATTGGTAATCAAGTGATGTTAGCAGTCAGGAATTTCTTTCATACTTCCAAAATGCATAGACCAGCTAATTGTGCAACTCTCACTTTGTTACCTAAGGTTCCTAATCCTCAAACAGTGAAGGAGTTTAGGCCTATAGCTTGTTGCTCAGTCTTATATAAGATTATTTCCAAGCTGTTGGCTAATAGACTCCAAAAAGTTATGAGTAGTATTATATGCAATTCTCAGGCTGGATTTATACCAGGAAGAAGAGTAGCAGATAATGTGATATTAGCTCATGAGCTAATAAAACAGTATTCCAGATCACATATTTCTCCCATATGTATGATCAAGATTGATCTCCAAAAAGCTTATGATTCAGTGGAATGGTGCAGTCTACAACAGATTATGGAAGAGCTGGATTTCCCTAGCAGATTTATTAGATGGATCATGGAATGTGTTCAAACTGATAGCTATACTGTTGTAGTTAATGGTGAAACAACAAAGCCTTTCAAGCTGCCAAAGGATTGAGGCAAGGAGATCCAATATCTCCATTTTTATTTGCTATTATAATGGAATATCTTAGTAGATCTCTGGCAGAGTTGAAACATACTACAAGCTTCACATATCATCCAGGGTGTAAGAAGTTAGGAATCACTCATTTGAGTTTTGCAGATGACTTGCTATTATTTGTCAAAGGGGAGCCTCAATCAGTAAGTTCAATGTTCCTATTCTTTTCTCAATTTCTTGCTGCTACTGGGCTTAAGGCTAACCTACACAAAAGTGCTGTGTATTTTGGTGGGGTGTCAAATGAGAGTCAACAACAAATTCTTGATCTTCTTGGTTATGTTAAGGGGGATCTTCCTTTCAAATATTTGGGAGTCCCTTTAACTGCCAAAAAGTTATCAGTTGCTCAATGACAACCTCTGGTTGATAAGATTACTGCAAAAGTTACTTCCTGGACAGCAAGGTACTTATCATATGCAGGCAGATGTCAATTGGTTCAATCAGTTACCCTTGGAGTTCAAGCTTACTGGGCTCAATTATTTATCATGCCATCTAAAGTTGTTAAGCTGCTGGAGACTATATGCAGAACATACATTTGGTCAGGGTCTGTTAACATCAGTAAGAAAGCATATGTGGCTTGGGAGAAAGTTTGTATGCCTAAGTCTGTTGGAGGACTGAACTTAACAAATATATCAATGTGGAATAGAGCTGCAATAGCTAAACTTGGTTGGGACTTAGCTCATAAAAAAGACTTGTTATGGGTGAAATGGATTCACACTGTCTATGTCAAACAACACCAGTTGGAGAACCTTACTATCCCAGTTAATGCTAGCTGGATGGTAAGGAAAATTGTGGAAGGAGTCAAACTGCTGCAACAACAAAATCTGCTAGGTGACACTGTCTGCTCTATAAGGAAGGTATACTTGCAGCTGCTGGGAGATTCATCTAGAGTTTCATGGAAGAATATGGTAATGCAAAATGCAGCTAGACCTAAAGCTATCTTCAGCTTATGGTTGCTACTGCAGGATCGACTTCCCACCAAAAACAGGCTGTTAAAATGGAAGCTGAACATCTCCGGAGTGTGTGTTATGTGCCAGCAAGAATTGGAAACTAAAGATCATTTATTTCTGCATTGCTCCTTTGCTTCACAGTTGAGATATCAAACAATGCAATGGTTGAGAACTGATGATTTCACTGGACAAAATTGGATACAATTCTGTCAATGGATCATTATGCAGTCCAAAGGAAAATCTGTCCGAGCCCTCACCTTCAAGATGACTATCACAGAAATGCTATATAGTATATGGTTAGAGAGAAATGCAAGAATTTTTGAAAACATTTATTGTAATAGTGATAAACTCCTAAGTAGCATAGCCTATATTTGTAATGTTCGAGCTCCTCCTAGGCTTAGTTCACATATTCAGCATTTTATGATATAAATGCTGAATATTAGAGTAGCATAGATACTTCATGTCCTAATTTGATAGGCAGTTGAGATTAAACTGTCCTATGATTTTGTAAGGCATCCTTTTGGTGATTAATAAAAATTTTAATTACCAAAAAAAAAGGAACTTAAACAAAATTGCTGATTAGTTAGCCCTAAAATGACCTAATTCAATAAAACTAGATGAATAATCACAAAGTAACGAAATTAGGAGCTGAACATGCATGTTGACACAAGCCAAACAAACTAAGAAAATTCATTAAATATACCTTGGAAAAGCATGACTAAATAAAAAGCAGTAAAGTCAGCACTCAATTTTAGTTGTAATCTCATTCAAGTATTAATTTAATTAACCAGAGGGGGGGAGAGGAGATGAAGAGGAGTGAAAGTTGAACGAACACAAGCGAATAAAAGAAACTCACTTGTGCTCATACTCAAGACTGACCTTCCAATTTAACCACGACATAGTATCAATCACCTATTCTTTGTCAAGAATAGGAAAATAACATTAATATGCAATAATATTGGGCTTAAAACTCGAGGAAACTGGAGGTAAAACTAAAAAGAAGCTACACTAAGCTATGAACTATGGAATATAAAAGAACCTATCTATATCTTCATACTTTCTCTTAATCTTTGTTACCTTGTTGCTTTGTGTATCTCCGTGTGAAATTTCTTGTTGTCTTGGTGTACTTCCTTCTGTAAACTTCTTGTTGCCCTATTGTTATGTTTCTTCTACTCCATGTTGATGCATGGTTCTTTGATTTGAACTGTATTCCCTTTTTCTCCAAGTGGGCACCTGATTTCCAAAACTTGAAACTTGGAAAATATTCCCTTGTTCTCCAGGTGGGCGCCTGATTACCAAAACTTGAAACTTGAAAAGTATTCCCTTGTTCTCCAGGTGGGAACATGATTACCAAAATTTGGCACTTGAAAAATATTCCATTGTTCTCCAGGTGGGCGCCTGATAACCAAAACTTGAAAAGTACTCCTTGTTCTCCAAGTGGGCGCCTGATTACCAAAACTTGAAACTTGAAATGTATTTCCTTGTTCTCCAGGTGGTCTCCTGATTACCAAAACTTGCAAACTTGAAAAGTATTCCCCTGTTCTCCAAGTGGGCGCCTGATTACCAAAACTTGAAACTTTAAAAGTATTCCCTTGTTCTCCAGGTAGGCGCCTGATTACCAAAATATGGAAACTTGAAAAGTATTCCCTTGTTCTCCAGGTGGGCGCCTGATTACAAAAACTTGCAAAATTGAAAAGTATTCCCTTATTCTCTAGGTGGGCGCCTGATTACCAACACTTGAAACTTGAAAAGTATTCCCTTGTTCTCCAGGTGGGTGCCTAATTACCAAAACGTTAAACTTGAAAAGTATTCCCTTGTTCTCCAGGTGGGCGCCTAATTACCAAATCCTGAAACTTGAACGTATTCCCTGAGATTGCTGCTTGTGCACCTGATCACAAAAAATATTCCCTTGTTTGATGTTGGACGCTGATTTCCAAATCTTCAGACTTGAAAAATGTTCCCTTGTTCTTCAGGTAGGCGCCTAATTACCAAAACTTGAAACTTGAAAAGTATTCCCTTATTCTCTAGGTGGGCGGCTGATTAATAAAACTTGAAACTTGAAAAATATTCCCTTGTTCTCCAGGTTGATGCCTGATTACCGAAGCTTGCAACTTAAGAAGTATTCCCTAAGATTGCTACTTGTGTACCTGATCACAACAAAAAAAACAATATAAAAGAAATTCTTTCTGCCCCAGTTTGGTGTTGGGTGCCTCTATGAGTGTTAATCAAATCTCATTGCCAAGTATCTCTAAATTTGAAAGCTGTCTCATTATCTAGGAGGGCCTTGACAACTCTTAACTGATGACACCTTTAATATTAGGTTGTGTTCTTAAAAGGTATTATTTTCCACTATGTCTTGCTATCCGAGTTATATCTGTTAGGGATCTACTGGGAACTGATAATTAAAGCTACTTCCCATTATCCATGTGGGTCCTCACAATTCTCACAATTAAATCCCATTATCTAGGCGAGTCTTGAAAGCTTCTACAATTAAATCCATTACACATATGAGTCCTAACGACTCTTGTTGGGGAAATATTTATACCTGGCCATTTTACCCGATTTTCTAGGACGGTCCTGACAACTCTTAACCGAATCCTGTTTCAACATGCAAGTCACTTATGTTTTTTTGTTGTTCATAATTATCTCCATCCTTTAGGCAAGTTCATTTTCCAGGAGGGTTCCAGATTAAATGATAATTCTAACTTTTGGTTGTCTCTGCTAGGGGATTGCTAGTTAAAGTTTCATCCCATTATTTAGGAGGGTCCTGACGACTCTTACTGGGGAAGAGGTTTGTACCAGATTATGTTCCCTATTAAATTTTAGACTGCGTCCCATTTTTCAGGAGGGTCATGAGATTCTCGATCATACCTGCCATGTTCTTGCCCTCCCTTGTGTAGGATTTCCCCGGGATCTTCCGGAATTTTCTGGCCATGTTTCAATCAAAGAAAATCTTGTTAGTTTGAAAAAAGTGATGCTTAGCTTTCGCCATTCTGAAGATAGCTACCCCACTGTCACGTTTTGTTGTGTGAAATTTTCTATTCTGATGATGACTCACTTGACTTGCTCGACTGATCCCTGAACCCTATCATGTTACACTCCTAACCCTTTTGTCTAAATACTTACATCCTTCCAAAGTTAACGAGTCGGTTTACTAATGAAACCTTCATTGATCCTTTCCTTTGTCGTTTCAACTTTTGCTTTCTTTGTTATGTTTTGACTGGCATGTGATTTTCCACTTGGGAGCTGGTAGTACGCTTCGAAATTTCTCCCCTGCTTGCTTAAAGAAAATGACTTTGATGACATATTAGAAGAATGGAGACTCGAAAGAAAATGAAATGCAATGACTCTGAATTATTTTGTTTTAGAATAAAAGAATTCCAAATTTTGCGACTATTGAGGGAAAAAGAAAAGAAACTTTTCTGTGGAGGAACATTTGGTTTCCATGATCATGACATGCACATCGGCTAAGTCGACCAGTCTACCCAAACAATCGGTTTTCTACTGTATGCTCTGTTGTTGCGACCTTCTTCAAACCCACAACCTTTGACCAAAACCTGGCCTTTCTTAACTTGCGGTGGCCTGGATAGATTTCCACAAACAGCCCTTCTCCAATTGCTTATTTCTCGCCTTGCATTCACCTTATGGTGCCCGTGAAGGTTTTTATCAATAAAAGTCTCTCATTTTCATTTCTCTCAACTCACGTCGCCTTATGGTGCCCGTGAGGGTTTTCACCAATAAGACTCTCAATTTTATTATTTTCCTGCTTGAACTAGAGTGTTGTCCCGGGGTATGAGTCACCTTTTCTTGCTTGACTTGGCATTTCATAAAGAATGATCAGAAGATCTTTCTTTGGAACCTAATGCAAGTTTTGGATAAGGTTAAGGAGAAAGGGGTGTTAAAGGCTTAAAATAATTCAAATTGGTTCAAAAATTACGACTTTTGAAATCAAACTTTCTTACAATGACTACAACTTCTGCCCAGTTTCTTGCTTGGGGACCTTTGAATTTTCTTGGAATATGATCGAGCCGTGAGGCTGCCTGCGTATCCTTAAAAGGAATCAGGTCAAATGTAGTTCATGCCGATTCCATGTTTTGTGGTCTTTTTTTTCTTCCTTTCCTTATTTTGTTTCTTCATTTTTCTTTTGTTGTTTTGCTGTTTTGTGAGTTCTCCCTTCTCTCTTTCTTTTTTTTCTTTTTCTCTTTTTATTTTCTTTTTCTCTTTTTCTTTTCTTTTCCTTTTTTCTTCTTTCTCTTTTTTCACTCTTTTTTTCTCTTTTCTTGTTCTTCCTCCCTTCTCTTTTCTCCTTTTCTTTTTTCATACTTACTTGCTCTTTTCTTTTACTGACTTTTACACTTCCATTTCTAACTTTTTTACTGATTCCGAAAGAGGGATATGAAAAAAAATAATTAGAGCTCATTAAGGGTTAGAAAAGGGTAAAGTGTTTAGATAGTGGAATGAAATGCCTTCATCATTTCAATCTCTAAAATATGCCAAGTACAAACAAATATGCCAAGTGTAGACAATGGTTTGAACAAAGAAAATCATACATAGTATCTCTTACCTGCATCTGAATTGATGGTCATTTCTACAAACTTGTCTTCATATCTGTTAGATATAGCGCCCCGTTGGACAACACTCTTCATACGATGAACGGCCCTTGCCAATTCGGGGTGAACTTGTGCTTTGCCTCTATCTGATGAGGGAGGATGCGTTTCAATACCAACAGACCCACTTCAAACCTTCCTGGACGCACTTTCTTGTTATATGCTCTAGTCATCCTCTGTTGATACAACTGACAGTGACATACCGCTACCACTTTTTTTTTAATCAAACTCAATTTCTCCAGACTGGCTTTGAACCATTCCTTATCATCAATTTCTGCCTCAATGACAATCCGAAGGGACGGGATTTCACCTTCAGCCGAAATTACTGCTTCTATGCCATACACCAACAAATTTGGAGTTGCCCCCACTGAGGTGTGGACAGTAGTGTGATAGCCTAACAGTGCAAAAGGTAACTTCTCGTGCCATTTCCTGGACCCTTCTACCATCTTTCGAAGTATCTTCTTTATATTTTTATTGATTGCCTCAACTGCTCCATTTTCCATGGGACGGTATGGGATTGAATTGCGATATGTAATCTTAAACTACTGACATACTTCTTTCATTAAATGACTATTGAGATTCACTCCATTTTCAGTGATGAGTGTCTTTGGAATTCCGAAGCAGCAAATGATATTTGAATGCACAAAATCGACCACGGCTTTTTTGGTCGCTTCCTTGAATTTAGCTTCGATCCACTTGGTAATATAATTAATAGTCACCAGGATGAACCTGTGTCTGTTAGAAGCTGCTGAAATAATGGGCCCGATGACATCCATGCCCTAGGCAACAAAGGGCCATGGAGAAGACATTGTATGTAATTCAGATGGTGGCACTGAATCAAGTCTCCATGCACCTGACATTGATAACATTTGCGCACGAAACTGATACAATCTCGCACCATGGTGAGCCCATAATACCATGCCCGGAGAATGTACCTCATTCATGATGAGGGTGCCCTGTCCAGCATATATGCACCTTAACATCCCAAGATCCAACATTCTTTTGTATTGCACCCCTCCACTGAGGAAAATCTTGATAGGTGACGGATTGTTCTCTTCTATTCACTTGTGGCTTGTACTAGGTACACACCTATCCTGTTATATTCTTTAATGTCCTGAAACCAAGGCTTACCATCAAGCTCTTTCTCCACCGCATTATAGTAAGCATGTTGGTCATGGACTTGGATATACAATGGATCGACATATGCCTTATCTGGATGATGTAACGTTGACGCCAAGGTGGCCAAAGCGTCATCAACCTCATTTTGAATTCTCAGGATATGCCTGAACTCTACTGACCAAATTTGTTTACAAAGGTCGTGCTAGCATTGTCGATACGGTATGAGTTTCAAATCTCGTGTTTTCCACTCTCCTTGAATCTGGTGTACTAAAAAATTCGAGTCTCACAAGACCAAGACTTCCTGGATACCCATGTCTACAGCTAACTTCAGACCCAAAATACATGCCTCATATTGTGCCATGTTTTTTGTGCAATAAAAGTGGAGTTGAGCTGTAATGGGGTAATTGTGCCCCATTTCAGAAATAAGTATCGCTCCTATCCCGATGACTTTCATGTTGGAGGCCCCATTGAAGAATAATTTCTATCCCGGCTTCTAGCCCTTTTCCGTTTCCTCAATATGCATTACCTTCTTATATGAGAAGTATGTCTTTAAAGGTTCATATTCTTCGTCTACCGGATTCTCTTCCAAATAATCAGCCAGTGCCCGTTCTTTCATTGTAGTCCTGGTCACGTAGAAATGTCAAACTCGGTGAACAACATTTGCCATTTTGCAAACCTTCTTGTGGGCAATTGCTTCTGAAAGATGTATTTCAACGGGTCCAGGTGTGAGATGAGGTAAGTGTTATATGATGACAAGTAATGTTTCAACATTCTACCCAAGTTAGGGAATAACACGTCCTTTCAAGATCAGTATACTTAGCCTCATAAGGTATAAACTTGTCGCTGAGGTAGTATATAGCATGTTCTTTCCTCCTGGTGCCATCGTGCTAACCCAGCACGCATCCGAATAAGTTGTCCAAGACCGTCAAATATAAGATCAAGGGCCTTCCTGGTTCCGGCTGGACCAATACCAGTGGGTTTGACAAGTATTCCTTTATTTTGTCAAAAGCCTCCTGGCACTCTCCTATCCACTTGACCGCGACATCCTTTTTTCAATTGCTTAAAGATGGGCTCGCAGGTTGTTGTGAGCTGAGCAATGAATCGAAAAATGTAATTCAATCTCCCTAACAGGCTCATCACTTTTGTTTTGTTCCTCGGAGGCGGAAACTCTTGTATGGCTTTGATCTTTGATGGATCTAGTTCAATACCTTGGCAGCTACTATAAAACCCTAGCAACTTCCCTGAGGGGACCCCAAACGCGCATTTCGCTAGATTGAGCTTGAGATTATACCTGCGGAGCCTCTGGAAGAATTTCCTCAGATCTCTGACATGGTCGTATTGCTTCAAAGATTTTACAATTACATCACCCACATAGACCTCAATTTCCTTATTTATCATATTGTGAAAGATGGTTGTCATCGCCCTCATATAGGTTACCCCAGCATTCATCAGGCCGAATGGCATTACTCTATAGCAATATGTTTCCCATGAAGTGATGAATGTTGTCTTCTCTACATCCTCCTCATCCATCAAAATCTGGTGGTAGCTTGCGTAACAATCTATGAAGGACCCAATCTCATGCTTTGCACAATTGTCAATTAGTATGTGGATGTTTGATAGTGTGAAGTTGTCTTTTGGACTTGCTTTGTTAAGATCATGATAATCAACGCATAACCTGGTTTTACCATCCTTCTTCAGCACAGGCACGACAATGGCTAACCATGTGGGATATTGTGTGACTCGGATGACCTTGGACTCAAATTTCTTGGTAACTTCCTCTTTGATTTCCACGCTCACATCACTTCTAAACTTCCTCAACTTTTGTTTGACAAGAGGGCAGGCCGGGTCGGTAGGAAATTTGTGAACCACCAAGTCAGTGCTCAACCCTGGCATATCATCGTAAGACCGTCCAATAACATGTTTGTATTCAAGCAGCGCGTCAATTATTTCTCCCCTGAGTTGTGGCTCCAAATGGACACTTATTTTGGTTTTTCTAATGTTATTTGGGTCCCCTAAATTGAATGCTTTTGTATCGCTCTGGTTTGCCTTGGTATTTTTTTCAAAATGGCTCAACTCTTTACTAATTTCATCCAATGCCATTTCCTCATCATATTCTAACTCATCCTCATATTCTATCTCTTGAATTATTACTTCTGAATTAGACCAATTTATAAGACTAGACCGAGAGTCCTTATGCATGTCAGATCATTGGAGCTAGCATAAAAATAACTATAAAAGAAAGATAAGAAAAGCAAAGAAAAAATTAAAGCTATCAGCACTAAAGAAAGGGGAAATTGCATTTCATTGAAATTGGATAGATAATAGGGTTTACACATCCAAACGAATGGAACATAACAACTAAATTACAACCCTAGAAATAATCCAAATAAAGAAAAATCAAAACTGACTACCACGACTCCTTCCGAGTGAGAAGAGGAGTAGTTTCCAAACTGTCGACTTTTGCACGGGATCCCACAAACTACACATATGTCTTACTTGATCCTTCTCCAGCCTCCACCATGTTAACATCTTCAAGAAACTTTTCAAACCTCTCGAGTAACTCTTTGTCAAGTTAAACCGCAGCATTGACACTTGTTGTTGTCAAACACTTCTTGGCGCCAGGTTTTACAAATGATTTGAAGAGGCGAGGCACAGGCTTGGTAAGGGCCCATGCTTTCTTCCTCATCATCCTAGCTCTATCGATGTATGCACTTGTAGGCTTGAACCCCAAACCAAAAGTTTCTCAGTTCGTGGGAAGAGACACCAGCTGTATGATACCCTGAAGTGAGGCCCCCAAACCCTTTCCATGAACAAACCCATTCTTTAGCATTTCAACTACCACCATTACTGTTGTAGTAGCTAACCTTGGTGTTGGAACACGCTCCCCTTCTTGGACTTTCTCTACTGATACCAAGTCATGAACTTGATACATCTAGGGCCCTTTATGATCATCTACTTCAATTAAGGGTACAATAGTGTCACTGTGAGCATACAGATGGTCTTCGCCATGCACCACTATTTCTTGTCGTTCCCATTCAAATTTCACCATTTGATGCAAGATAGAGGGAACTGCTCTAGCAGTATGAATCAAAGGTCGCCCCAACAACAGGTTGTAAGAGACAGCCACATCAAGCACCTAGAACTCCATGGTAAAATCAACGGGCCCGATTTTTTATTCGAGAACTATGTCACCAACCGAATTATTTCCCCCGCCATCAAACCCTCGTACACAAATGATTTTCTTGTGAATTCTTTCATTTTCCACCTTTAACTTAATTAGCGTGGAGAGAGGGAAAATATTTGCGCTTGAACCATTATCGACCAAAACTCGAGTCACCATGAATCTTCACATTTTACCGTGAGGTAGAGTGCCCTATTATGCTCGATGCCTTCTATTGGTAGTTCATCGTCTGAAAATGTGACTCTGTTCACCTCTAAAATCTTATTGGCTATTTTCTCCAAATGGTTGACTCTGATTTTATTAGGAATGTGGGCCTCGTATAGGATCTTCATTATAGAACAACAGTGCTCGTCTAAATAAATTAGCAATGATAACAATGAGATTTGAGCAGGTGTCTTCCTCAGCTGTTCCACAATAGAGTAATCCTGTATTTTCATCTTCTTTAGACACTCTTCTTCCTCTTCTTCAATCACAGTTTTCTTCACCAGCGTTGAACTATCCTTGGTTGGTTTTGATTTTCTCAATTCCTTGGGGGCAAAGAACCTCCCCGATCGGGTCAATCCATGAGCCTCACAAACTTCATCTCTAATATCCTTCCCTTTGTAAGCACTATTAATCGATCATAATTCCAAGGCACTACCTTGATGTTGATTACTGGTAGTTGAACTACATGTTTGATAATGGTAGGCTCTGAACGAGCGCCTTTTACAACAACCACAGGTTTACTAGCCATACCTGGTACAACCACTTTTGTAATCTCTCATTTCACCATCCCTTATTTTGAGGATTCTTTCTTGATTGTAACAACAGATTCACTAATTGTTGTGCTTGACTTGAGCGTCGATATTTCACTTTTCAAATTCTCACCCATCTTTTGTTCACTGGCTCTGATCATCATGACAGTTTACAAAGACTTTTTGGGCTCTACCTCTTTGTGCACTATCTCGATCATATTTGTCTCTTGATGAGCAGGCTGCGGATTTTGATTAATGTTTGGTGTTTATGGGGCTTGCACCTCAATCCAATGGGAATCAATGAGTTCTTGAATAGCACACTTTAAATGCCAGCATTTTTTCGTGTCATGCCCTAGGGAACCGAAACAATACTCACAACTAACAGAATAATCTAGATTTCTCATATGAGGGTTTGGCAACTTTGCTTCAATCAGCCTCAACATATCCAGCTACCTCAACCTATGGAATAAGCTGGTATATGATTCTCCCAATATAGTGAAAGTTTTCTTCTTCTGCATTCTCTCATTTTTCAAAGCTTGGTTGGCCCGGAAAGCTGGTCTCTGGGGTTTCTGGTAGGATCTTGGAGTGTAGTTATTTGGTGGAGCTGGGTGATTATCTTGTGGATCCAATACACGCCATTATGCATGGGCGGGAGGTTGGGTATATGTTTGTGCATGATGGACTGAGAAAGTTCTAAAGGTAGGTAGTAGTGTTTTAGTGGGCCATATAGAATGGGTGGGTATATTTGGTGGTGAGGATGGGGTTGGCTGTAATGGGATGGAGCCGGGGCCTGAACTAAGTTCCTGACTCAATCGTCTCTACTTCTTCCTTCTTCTTCTTTCCAAATGTTCCCCTGATCCCGCTTTGGATAGCCTGAGTGGTTGCTTTAATGGCAAAGTAACTCATGCTCTTGTTGGATTTGAGTCCTTCATCGACCATACTTCCCATTTTGACTACCTCATTGAAGGATTTACCTACCGCCGATACCAGGTGACCAAAACATGTAGGCTCCAGAGCTTGCAAGAAATAATCTACCATTTCGCTTTCCTTCATTGGAGGGTCAACCCTTGCTTCTTGTTCCCACCAATGGAAACCATATTCTCTGTAGCTCTCGTTGTGTTTCTTTTCCAGTTTCGTCAAAGACAGACTGTCCGAGATAATTTCAAGATTATATTGAAAATGACAAGCGAATGCTCGTAGCAGATCAACACAAGTGTACCATCAAGCATGATCTTGCCTGGTGTACTATTCCAACGCCGACCCACTTAAACTTAAATTGAAGTACACCATTAGTAGTTCATCCTTTCCTCCTGCTCCTCTCATTTTGCTACAGAAACCCCTTACATATGCGGCTGGATCGCTGTGTCCATCATAGAAGTCAAACTTGGGCATCTTAAAGCATGGAGGTAATTGTACATCTAGGAATAAGCAAAGGTCTTTGAATTCCACGCTCACCTGGCCACCTAACCTTTGCATATCTCAAAACTATTGTTCTTAGCTTCTAACTTTCCTGAGAACCTCTTCTTGCTTGGGATTTTTGACTCGTTTTTCAGCCTCCTCCGGGACTTTAAAATGTGGAGCATAAAAGTAAGGCTCATGAACTTTGTAGGCGGGTTCTGGTGGGTAATACTGATTTTCATGAGCTCGAAGCGAAGGCTCGTTTGATGATATGTGGAGTGTAGGGGGAGGAGGTGCCACATAAATGGGAGAAATTGGTAGAGGGGGTGTGGAACCGCTTTGGGTGGTGGAGCTGGGGGTACTTGATAAGTCGTACCATGGTAATGCGGGTCGAGGGTGAAACTTGGGGGTGGATCAGTGAAGGTCGGATTAGAAGGATAGGTTAGTTATAGCTTCCCTCTCATCCATGCCTGATGCATCTCAGTCAACTGATTTTTCAGTTTGTACATTTTATCTTTCATTGCATTAACGTCAAATTCCACTACCTCTTTCGAGGGATCAATGATACTGGCATCAGTTTCTTGATTGGCCATAATCAGCTTGCTCTTGGACCGAGTGTTGTAGGAGTGGTCTTCCAGAATGCCGCAAGAACTAACCACCTGTCTGGGATGTAAAAGACAACACGAAACCATGTTAGTGGATAGATTTCAACACATAGGCAGCCACATGTTTGGGGATGAAGGCACCTAAGCAGTTATTCGTTCCTATTCTGCACGCGAAGTGGTTGCTTGTGTCATCCCGGCTCTTATCCTATGCCATTTTATTTTCACTCTTGTTTTTCTTTTTCTTCTTCCCTCTCAATATATTTTGCCTATATCTTCCATTTTTTCATTTTCTAATTTATTTTGCCAATGTTTCTCTTATTTTTCTTCCCCTTTTTCCTCCTTTTATTTATTTGGTTATGGTCGAATCCTATGAAGATTGCCTACGTATCATGACCCTGCATGAATCAGACCGAGCGTAGTTCTGGCAGAAAGTATTTAGAAAAACTTCTTCAATTTCCATAAAGTAAGGTACGCAAAAATTAATAGACTCCAACTCAACTGAAAACAGCAAAGTCTGATTTAGAATGACAATGACTGACTCGACAACCTGCTAGGAACTTTTAAATAAAAGAAATTCCAAACTCTCAAATGGACCAGCAGATCTGGACAATCATGAATACATTAAAGTCTCTAATGCTCCTGGGGCCCGGGGGACATCATTCGATCTCAATGCAGGCTTGCGTGGTAAATCCCCTTGGAGGTGGTGGAAGTCTTCCATTACTTGACGAACAAAGGTCATGGTGGTAGAAAAGAATATAGATCTTGTCATATCTTTGCAGTAGATGCACTTTGTGGTGATGTAATTAGCGGTCATTTGTACCCTCTCTCTTATAGCACCATTTTATTGCAACATCGTCCAATTTGTTGGGCCTTTGACTCCAAAGTTGATTCAGCTACACGATTCAGTTCTTGGAATTGCTGCAAATCTCTTTCCAATCGTGTTATTGCTGCGTAACAATGCTATCTCACAACCTTGAAGTCCCTGGCTTGCTTGGCTATTTTGTTTTCAACCATGATGACCTTCCTTTTCAACCCAGCAACCTCATTGTTGTGCCTTTTCTTTAATTGTTCAATCATGCGGGCTTGTTCCTCCGCATTTTTTGCCAATTATTTTTTGGCCCTGGTAGCTGACCCTCTACTTTATTCAAGTAAAAACCATATTCTCCTACTTTTCGCCTCAAATTGTCTTGAGCTTTTCGTCCTTCGCACTCCTGACGGATTCTCCGCGGCTATTTTTATTTTCTGGATTTGGGCATGTAATGCTTCATTTTCTTCGGCTAATATTTTATTTTCTCCCTCATATGTCGTAGCTCGCAGACCATTTTTGAATTGAAGGCCTTTGACTTGCTTTTCTAATTTCTCCACCGTGGCCCTGTATTCATTTTCCTTAGCTAACCAATTGTATTGTTCTTGTGACGCCTCAGTAAATTCCTAGAGATGTGGCCTCTTTGCCGGCCTTTTGAACAACCTCACCTTTAGATAAGTCTCATACTCGAGTGCCCTCCGTCAAGTGTTGACATTCGCTCTAAATTTGATGGACTGCTGCTTCGGGAAATTGACCGTTGGGACTAATCTCGACCATGTGGAACCTAATGTCCTCATCTCTGGGAATTATCTGGCACCTTCTTAATTGTCTTAGCACTCTATACGGAACATAGGATTGGATACTCCGGAGACCTATCAGAAGTAAATGAGGTCTTGTGGCTGGCATATATATGATTTCATCAATAGGAAGCCACCCGAACGTCCACTCTATTTTGCTTGCACTGATGGCACCGAGACATGATACCCATTTTGTAGTACCCTCTGGTAACTAAACCCATTAGCCCTGTTATAAATTCCTCTATTCAGCTTTTTGTTGACGACCCATAACTCATGAATTGATGTTGATGGCACAAGTGTACAATCATCCATATTTGTAACAGCATGTAGCGTCCTTCGAAGAAGTATAGCCCTGCTTTACAGGCTGTGAGGGCACGGGAAATTTTGAACAATATCATGGGTGCGAGAGTGCCCTTGTCTTGAGTGATCAAAGTACTAATAACAACTGCTATTCGTATGTCAATATTTTTGTCCTTCCTTAGAAACACCAAAAAGCCCAAGAAGAATACCATAAATTCAAAGCACCTGTGTTCCTCCCATTTTAGTGAATTTCCTTCAAATATTATTTTTTGGGTCGTTAAATCCACTTATGTGCCCATAGCTCTGATATATAAACTGTGGATTACAAAAGCCGGCTTACAAGTTTGGACTATGAACCTTCCTACTGATCTTTAATGAATCCAAGAATTTGTGTATGGCAATGGCCCTTGGTGCAATCAGATACTGATGCCTCATAGGGATTGTGGGAACCCTGATATATCCAGTTATTTCTTCCACCGTCGGAGTGAGTTCAAAGTCCGAGAAATGAAATACGTTGTAGGCCAGATCAAAGAATGTAACCAATGTTTTTATGATATTTCCTCTAGGATTAATTTTTTCCAAGCCGGTAAGTCCTCCCAAGTGCGTGTTGACCTTGTTCTTCCCCGATTCACCTAGATCATTCCACCACATGTGTACCTCCAAAGGCATCTTGTTCATGACTGAGATTGGCAAATTTTGTTTTGTGCTCATTCTGCACATTTATTAAGGTTATTAAGCAAAAAATCATGATTTATAGGACTTTAAATAAAATTTAATTTTTCCTCCAAATTTCATTTCAGAATAAAATCTCGGCCTTGTAAGTACGACCTTTCAGCACTTCCGGGGGAAGATTTTAAGGCTGTGCCTACTACCGGCAATAAATTTAGAAAATAATCCAAGGCGGTTGTTCTCGCAAATACAGCCTTCTGGTGCCCTTTTAGGGACACTCGGCTAATGTTGACAAAAACTGCTTTATTTATTAATCACCAACAAAACCTTGTTCGTTTGGCTATTTCCGTAAAAATGAAGTTGGGCCCGATGTGGGTTGCCTACATATTTAACACCCTGTGAGAATCAAACTGGCGTAGTTCGGGCAATTTTGGCAAAATTAAAAACCAACTTCTATTTCCTTTTCTTGCTCTCTTTTTGTTTTGGAAAATAAGACTTTTTCTTAAAATTCCGGCAACACTTCAGTATGGTTTATGAGACAGGCTAATTTCTTCCCCATCCCTCACATGTTGTCACTTTTCAAATTCCCCTCTCTATTCTTTGTCCCTATTTTTTTCAGAAGCCGGTTGGCATGCAAATCCGGAATAAATGCACAAGTAACACACAAAATGCATCAGGATGGTCCATAATTTTGGGTGCACCTGTCCTAGACGGATCTAACCCCTGTGTTGAATCCTCTAAGTCAAATGCATGATACAAATAAGTGCTCCTACTAGGGATCCGGCATGTGGTTAAGTTATTCTAGGTTTAAAACCTTGGTATAGCGTTTGGACTGTGTACCCGAGCGGACGACTCGAATCGAGGAGGGGGCTACGTACCGGGAACCAAAAGGCCATCCGGTTTTGTAACTTGTCCGAGCCTCTTTCTTATTTGAAGGTATGACAATAATGGAATAGGGAGTCTCGGCCAGCGAGCACATCCCCGAAGATGAGAAGAGAAGGGTTTCGCAGCAGTTTATACACAGTCCAAATAATATTGAAGCGGTAAGACAACTTTTAACACAATGGCACAATTATGCAATAAAATTAGACAATAATAAAGTCAGATAAAACAATTATTTAAAGCTCGAATTCTTATACCCTGAACCATAGATTTTGGGTTCTTCCCCAGCAGAGTCTCCAGAGCTGTCACATCTCATTTTTAATATCCACAACCCGGGGAAGGGCGTAGAAAGGGAGTTTTTACAATTTAAGAACAACTGAAACGGGATTTATTTATTTAGAGATTTCAAAGTCACCACTTGGGATAATTAATGGTGTCCTAAGTCACCAGTTTAAATCCCGAATCGAGGAAGGTTTGACTCTATATACAGTATACGAGCCAGAAATCCGAGTAAGGACTTCTGTTAACCCAGGAGAAGGTGTTAGGCACTCCCGAGTTCCGTGGTTCTAGCATGGTCGCTCAATTGTTACATTCGGATTAATTATATTATTTAATACATTTTGTACCTATGTGCATATTTTAACCTTTAACCGCTTTTATTTAATTTCGAAGGAATATTGCAACGTCGTCAAAAAATATCTCGAACCATGTCACATAAATTCACCTGTGGCTTTTGACATATTTTAACATCACTGGCATTTGGATTTGGGTCAATAAATGCACACCCGTAATTAGGAAAATAAATTATTTAACTAGCGCGCCTAAGGCAATTTCGTGTGTTTAAGTGTGCGAGGACCACAAAAATTCGCTAAGTGATATGCCTCGATCTCTAAAGGTTTGAATTTAAGTATTCCATGTGATTGTTCAAATTTATTCAGCCTTGTCGTCATTGGCGCGCTTCAACCTATTTTAACCAAATGGTTCTTGCATTAACCTTCAAGGACCAGGAGCTATTTGTCTTACCCATTCTGGCTTTCATTATGCTAGCTAGGAACTTTAACTATTGAAATGTTAAAAAAGCTAGGGTTTGTGAGCGCTCCAGACCTCCCTATGGCCTATGGCCCAAGCAATGGCCCATGCCTTTGAGGCTGCTCAGGCCCAGTCGAATGGGATGCAAAGTTGAGCCTACGGCGTGCCACTGACACACATAGTCAAGATAGTTGGCATAGACCCAACAAGGTTATCAGCAAACAAACAAAACATTGTCCAATCAGTCCCTTTGAAGTTTTTTTCTGATTTTCAGTTTTTTCCAGACCCCCTTCCAAATCCAGAAAAGGTGTCTTTTATAGGAAAAGGTATAGGGCAGCACATAGGAATTAGACTATTTCACTCCAGCCCTTTGTGAATTATCGTTTTAGCCTAGAAATCCCACATTTACTGACTTGTTGCTCAAGTTTTAATACCTACTCATCTGAAATTTACAATAGTCCCTCACTAGAAGTTTCCAAATCAGTTAGAGATAAGATTCCCTACCCAAAATACCTTGATTACCTATATATAAGATTGCACAAGGTTTTTATAATTTTTCTCATAATTGTAAGGATTTAAATTGATTTATTTTCTCCCCTTTTATCTATAAAATCCCCAATAAATATTTTTCAAATAATTTTTATGATGACTTACTTATTTATTCTCTATAATTATGTCAAAAAATGGCTAATAAATGTTTTGTGTATTTTTATAATTATATTTATTATTTTTTAAGCTAAATTGCATATAATTACAATATTAGTCCATTTTAAGGTATTATTATATTTTATATGCATAAAAATGGTCCTATATATTTAAAACGTTAATCATGTAGTCTAAATCATTTTTGGCACCATAAGTTATTTTCCAAAAAAATTACATATTTTTTATAAATTAAAATAGGGAAAGTGGTTATTTAAATAATATCCAAATTTGTCTTTCAATTGTAGACAAAATCTCACCCCTCCCCAGCCAAATTTCCTATCAAATAACCACACCTATGCCCCAATTACCGCTACCCAAATCAAGCCATCCTAAATCTTGGTTGTTGATCTAAAAAATCAAAGGCACACGTCCCTTCTTTCGTTTTTAATTCTAAGAGACCCCTAATCCTAAAAAAAATTTCTAAATCCACTACCCTTAAACTATCTCAACCTAACCCTAGACTCTATCAATCGCCTTCTTCTCTAGTCATCTCCGGGTACCACCTTTCAACCCCAAACCTTCAATGGGTCTCTCATCGCCTTGCTTATCATCTCTGATGCCTTCAAGGGTACTGATACCCGCTGATTTGGATCTAGGGTTTCTGTTTGTATTGTTCATGGCTTATCTTGTGTTATTTTGGGCAAAATCATACCATATATGTTACGATCGTTGAAGTTTGCAACAGGTTCTTTCGTTTCTATTTGGGTTTTCTTTGAAACCCTAACCTTTATTTGAATATCTTAAGATCTCTGCTATTTTATATGGTGTAGGTCTATTTCTTCCTATGATTTGCACTACTCTCGAACTTCATCTGAAATATCCTCAACTATAAGTCATTTTACTTTCTTAATAAGATAGGGTTTTCTCGGAGTTCCTTCATCACTTGTTTTAATCTATTTTATTTATGGTTAATCCTCTTTCCTTGTTTATTTTGACTGATCCTATGTTCCTACAATTTTTCAACTCGACTCTGTTAAAAACCCCTAATATTTTAAGACCTTCTTTGCTTTGGTTCTGTATATTAGCATGACTACTTGATTTTGTTGAAGTTTTTGTTTCTTACTATGTTTCGAATGAATTTTCAACTGAGTTTTTAGCCTACTTATGCCACTTATGTATGATTGTGTTTGCTTATCTCTTGCTTCTTTCTGTCTATATAGATGACCTTGCCTATTTGATATGCCTTTTCGTTCTTCTCTATTTATATGTTGAAGTGCAGAATCATGACTCCCTCTTGATTAATTCTGATTCCCTTGATTTACGGTTTGATTGCAAGATTTTCTCGCAAAACCCTAAGGTTCTACTTGTCTATTTAAATTGACTGATTCTATTTCCTTATTTTTTGTGGTACTTAACTCTTACTGAATCCCTTCCTTAATTAGTATATTCTGTACTTAGACGGAATCATGTGCTCCATACTTTTATTCTTTATATGGTAAAAAATTAGTCTTTCTCAACTGATGTTCTTTCCTTGATTATCTTTGTTAGTATTCGTTCAAGCTGTGATTCCTTGACTAAAAGGGAGTACTTGTACTAACTTGATTCTAATTGTGATTACTTCCGTACTTGTGCTAAACTTTTACTTATTACCTTATTTTCTGGATATTTTTAAAATTATAAATACCCTAAGTCTTTCATTAACAGATACGTACACTAAGTTTTTCAAAAACTACATCTCTTTTTAAAAAATCTCTACTCCCCCTCTCTTTTGTATTATTTGCTACTATTAGCCGGTTTCAAGTCAAGGCTAACCATCTGTGCTCTTTGGTTCTTTCATCCTGCTAACATCTATCTTCACATGCATGTCCTAGTTTTATTTAAAGCTCCAACAGCAATATGCTTCTCTTATTGTTTCAGTTTATCTTATTTTTAGCTTGCTTCTACTTATGGTTCTACTGTGAAACTTGCAGGTAAGTTACACTATCAACATGCTATTATGTCTCCCATTCCCTTTAGATTAAAGTATTCCCATATGTGTGTGTCAAAGCATGTATTGTTAGTTGTCCTTTACTTTTATTTGCTTATAAACCTATGAAACCTCAATTCCTTATCACCCCTTCTATGTGTTTGTGTTCTTACTGACTAGTTTGTGACTATGCCAGTGTCTACTATTTCTAAGCATGCCTAAACCAGTCTTAAGACCCTTGCTGGGTTATGCAGCCAAATGTCTATGTATTCTCAAATCCCTTGACCCCTGTGTGACTATTGAATTCATTTGTATTCTATAACTAGCGAACAAAAGAAATTCACCAATGCTCGTACTCAATAATGACCTTCCAATTTCACCACGACATAATTTCAATCACATGTTCTTTGTCAAGAATAGGTAAATAACATTAATTCACGATAATATTGGGCTTAAAACTTGAGGAAACTAGAGGAGCGGCCTTGAATGCTCATGTTTCAGCTTACCTTCCAGGCTTGAACCTTGGATTCGATATTCAAGGAGCTTGAGTGTAATTCAAAGGAAAAGGACGATGGACTTAGGATGAGGGAGGTATGGGATTTTCTTGGAATTAATTTGAGCACGTTTAGCATCAGCTCCACCATACAGGGCGGAGCAACCGGCGTTTCAATTGTAGATTCGAGGCGATTGGCACGATTTGAGGCTTGGTATGACATATCTAGAAAGAGGAGGGTGAAGAGAGTGTGTGGTGTTATTTTGGTGCCATTTGGAATGCTCCCCCCGCCAGCGGTGTTAAGGGCAGTAGAGGCGGCATTAGGGTTTTTTATAGACAAGGTACGAGGTAAATGGGGGTGGATGGGTCATCTGGACACATATATACCTTATGGACCTCAACTTCTTAACCGTACTATTAATCGAGATGGACGGCCTTATTTGATCTTATACAAAACGATGTCGTTTTATTTGGGCAATGGATTGGACCAGGTTTGGAGCGGGTCTAAGGTGGGTCTGGGTTGGTAATTGGAAAAATTGGGTTGAATTAGCTAATAGTAAATGGCCAAAACGGGTCCTCTTTTTATTGAATAAATTTCTAGATTTTGTTTTGCTTGTTTTTTTCCTTTTTATTTTCCAAAATTATAAAAACCTAAATTGAGTTATAAATCCCTAATTAACGTATAAAATCCTAATTAATCCTACAATAATTATTATCACAAACAATTAAAACAAGCCTAAGAGAAAAATTACTTAAAAAATCAAACTTAAACTTAAAAGAAAATTGAGCCATATTTTTATTTTTCATTTTTTTAATAAAATGAGTAATTTATTGAATAATTCTAAAAATGTGATATTAACTCTTAAATGCACATGCAACCTATTTTTGTATTTTTGATTAATTAAAAATGCACAGACAAAAATGCAAGCAAAAGCATAAATGTCACGAAAATTCACGAAATTGCAACCAACTAAAAGAAATGATTTTGTTTGAATTTGTAGGAATAATTCATGTAGGGAAAAAATCACATGCCGACACGATAAAAGTTCCACCAAACGAGCTTATTGCAGCAAGCTCACCTTGGCCATTCGCCGCCTGTGGAATGGATGTTATTGGTCTGATTGAGCCCACGGCTTCAAATGGACACCTGTTTATTCTGGTAGCCATCATTTACTTCACAAAATGGGTAGAAGTTGCATCTTACAAGGCTGTGACCAAGAAAATCGTCGCAGATTTTGTCAAGGATCATATTGCCTGCTGATACGGAGTTCCTAAGTCCATTATTACTGACAATGCCGCCAACCTCAACAGTGATCTGATGAAAGATATATGCAAAACTTTCAAAATCAAGCACAAGAATTCCACAACCTACAGACCTCAGATGAACGAAGTCGTGGACGCCTTCAATAAGACCATTAAGAAGATACTAAGGAAAATGGTAGAGAGTCATAAGCAGTGTCATAAGAAGTTACCCTTTGCCCCATTGGGGTACCGCATCATAGTTTGCACATCAATCGAGACAACTCCCTACATGTCGGTTCGTGGTACCATGGTTGTCATCCCAACCGAGGTAGAGCTCCCTTCGTTAAGAGACATACATGAAGCTGAACTCGGCGATGCGGAGTGGATAAGAAACCACTATGAACAGTTGGCCCTGATCGATGGAAAGAGAATAAATATAATATGTCGCGGCCAACTTTATCAGAACAAAATGTTCAGAGCTTTCAACAAAAGAGTCAAACTGGCATAGTTCACGCCAAGATAGTTGGGACTGAAGAAAATCTTCCTACATCAAGATGAAGCCAAAGGAAAATTCTCTCCCAACTGGCAAGGTCCGTACATGGTTCACACAGTCTTGGCAGGAGGAGCACTCATACTTCGAGAAAGGGACAGAGAAAATCTGGCCAAAATCAATCAATTCAGATGCAGTCAAGAGAATTATGCCTATATTGTTTCACATTTCTTTTCTGATGTTATTGAATTATGCTTGACCTAATTCTCGTTTAAGAGGGGATACGTAGGCAGCCTTACGAGTTCAATCATATCATAATAAAATTTTCATTTCCCCCAAAATCATAAATTGGGATAGAATTTTGAGGAGGGTCCTCAAAATTACAAAGCAAGTCCAGCCAGTGCCATCACATGCCAGGAAGTAAGTCATCAGTCAAGAACCGGGGCAAAATTTGGAGAAGGGTTCTCAAAATTCTGGAATAGATTTAGCGGGGTCTGCCTTTCACAAAAAGGTAAAATCATCTACCAAACTAGGGTAGAAATTTGACGAGGACCCTCAAAATTCCAACATAAGAGAGCCGCAACGCCTTTTAAATATGTCACTATCGCTAGTTAATCAAAAATTACTTGATATATGAATACGCTTCCAAAACGATTCCATTTTATCAATGGATGCATATTTTTTGAAAATTCTTTTTTTCATAATAGTTAGGTGCTACCTAGGGAACTCGAATGGGGCTTCTAGAACAGAGCAAAGAAAGGCCGGCAGACGAAGCAAGAACCAACCTTCCCTCATAAAACTTAACATTTTACTTTGAACGCGGGCACATTTAACGCGACAGTAGCATTCAAGAACTATGTATACATAAAGCAGATTCACCATCCATTCGGCCATTAGAAACTAAATATATCCTAGCTAAGACATACTTTATCCTTATCTGTTATTCTCTTTTTACATGAGTCTAATCTCTGACTCCACAATTTGCATGAGTCTAATCTATGACTCCCCATTTGCATGAGACTAAGCTCTGTCTCCATTCTAGCATGACTCTAATCTCTAGCTCCACATTTGCATAAGATTAAGCTCTGTCTTCATACATGCATGAGTCTAATTCTTGACTCCATACTTGCATGAGTCTAAGCCCGACTCCATATTTGCATAAGTCTAAGCCCTGACTCCATATCAACATAAGGCTAAGCTCTACTTTCTATTTGCATAGGACCAAGGCCTGTTTTTACATAAGGCTAAGCATTGCCTTCTCTTTGCATGATTCTAATCCTTGACTCCATATTTGCTGGAGTCTAAGCCCTGACTCCATATCTGCATAAGGCTAAGCTTTGCTTTCCATTTGCATGGAACTAAGCTTTGTCCTGAATCTTGCATGAGGCTAAGCCATGCCTCCATTTTTGCATAAGGCTAAGCATTGCCTTCTCTTTGCATGAGATTAATCTCTGTCTCCAATATTGCATGATCCTTGACTCCATACTTGCATGAGTATTGGCCCTGGTTCCATATTTGCATGAGTCTAAGCCCTGACTCCATATCTGCATAAGGCTAAGCTCTACCTTCCATTTGCATGGGAGCAAGTTGTGTCCCAATTATTGCATAAGGCTAAGCCCTGATTCTATTTTTGCATAATGCTAAGCACTATCTTCTCTTTGCATGAGTCTAATCTTTGACTCCATATTTGCATGATTCTAAGCCCTGAATCCATATCTATATAAGGCTAAGCTCAAGCCCTGTCCCAAAACTTGCATGAGGCTAAGCCCTGCCTCAATTTTGCATAAGGCTAAGCACTGCCTTCTTTTTATATCAGACTAAGCTACATCTCCAATCTTGCATGAGTCCAATCCCTGACTCCATATTTGCATGAGGCTGATCCTTGCTTCCGTACTTGTATGAGTCTAAGCCCTGGCTCCACATTTGCATGAGGTTAATCCGTGTCCCCCCATTTGCATAATGCTAACTGCTACCTCCCCACATTGCACGGGACTAAGAACCATCCCTCTTTACCCCAATATTGCTCTATTTTCTACTACTATCTACCTATTTTCTATCGGGCTATGCTCTACCCTCTACTTCACAAGATTAAACTTTGTCTCATTACATCATAGTATTGCATATCATGTTCTAAAACATCACCAATCTGCCATAAGGCATCATAGTCTAAAGGCACCATCCTCATAGCCGGAAGACACCATCCCATGGCCTGAGGATCCCTCAAATTTGCATATCATTATTCAAAGGAGTCATAGTTTGGAGGCACCATTTTCATGGCCTGAGAACATTATTTCATGACCCGCTTATCCCTCATTAATATATTCATGGCCCAAGACGTCGTGGTCCAAGGACATCATCTTTAACCGTCCGAAGACAATCTTCATAGTCCAAAGGGAATTTGTATCAAGTTTAAATTTTTGCAAATACATTTGCATAATCTTTTATCTACAGTTAATCATCAAAAAACCACTATCCTAGTAGGGGCGATCTCACTCCAGTTACCTCCAACCGCCTCGAGCCTTAACCGCTCATCATAGTTGTTTCCACATCTTGTGTCCGTTCTTACAATAATTTCATCAGCATACTCTACAGGTGAATCCAGAACTACACATGACATGATTTCAATAAAACCAAGGATATGTAGGCAACTCGAAAACTGGAGCTCGGCCTCTGTCTTTCTAAAACAACCCATCCGGCCAAAATTGGCCATCATTTCTTTACCCGAAAACTCTTTCATCCTCCCTGGGGCAGCCGTTACTACCAAATTTTTCCCTATATATTTTAAAATGCATAAATATGTATGTATGTATATATATATATACACACATACACATACACACACGCGCGCGCGCGCGCACACACACATACACACACACACACACACACACACACACACACACACACACACACACATATATATATATATATATTCTCCCCTTTTATCTATAAATCCCCAATAAATATTTTTCAAATTATTTTTATGATGATTTACTTATTTATTCTCTATAATTATGTCAAAATATGGCTAATAAATATTTTGTGCATTTTTATAATTATATTTATTATTTTTTAAGCTAAATTTCATATAATTGTAATATTAGCCCATTTTAAGGTATAATTATATTTTATATGCATAAAATTGGTCCTATATACTTAAAACGTTAATCAGATATTTTAAATCATTTTTGGCACCATAAGTTATTTTCCAAAAATTACATATTTTTTATAAATTAAAATAGGGAAAGTGGTTATTTAAATAATATCCAAATTTGGCTTTCAATTGTAGACAAAATCTCACCCCACCCCAGCAAAATTTCCTATCGAATAACCACACCCATCGCCCAATTACCGCTACCCAAATCAAGCCATCTTAAATCTTGGTCATTGATCTAAAAGATCAAAGGCCCTCGTCCCTTCTTTCGTTTTCAATTCTAAGAGACCCCTAACCCTAACAATTTTTCTAAATCCACTGCCCTTAAACTATCTCAACCTAACCCTAGACTTTATCAATCACCTTCTTCTGTAGTCATCTTCGGGTACCACCTTTCAACCCCAAACCTTCAATGGGTCTCTCATCGCCTTGCTTATCATCTGTGATGCCTTCAAGGGTACTGAGACCCGTTGATTTGGATCTAGGGTTTCTGTTTGTATTTTCATGGCTTCTCTTGTGTTATTTTGGGAAAAATCATACCATATATGTTACGATCGTTGAAGTTTGCAACAGGTTCTTTCGTTTCTATTTGGGTTTTCTTTGAAACACTAACCCTCATTTGAATATCTTAAGATCTGTGTTATTTTTAATGGTGTAGGTATATTTCTTCCTATAGTATGCACTTCTCTCGAAATTCATCTAAAATATCCTCAACATTAAGTCATTTTACTTTCTTAAAAAGATAGGGTTTTCTCGGAGTTCCTTCATCACTTGTTTTAATCGATTTTATTTATGGTTAAATCTCTTTCCTTGCTTATTTTGACTGATCCTGTGTTCCTAATATTTTTTAACTCGACTCTGTTAAAAATCCCTAATCTTTTAAGACCTTCTTTGCTATGGTTCTGTATATTAGCATGACTACTTGATTTTGTTAAAGTTTTTGTTTTTTATATTTCGAATGAATTTTCAACTGAGTTTTTAGCCTACTTATGCCACTTCTGTATGATTGTGTTTGCTTATCTCTTGCTTCTTTCTTTCTATATAGATGACCTTGCCTATTTTCTATGCCTTTTCGTTCTTCTCTATTTAGATGTTGAAGTGCAGAATCATGACTCCCTCTTGATTAATTCTGATTTTCTTAATATATGGTTTGATTGCAAGATTTTCTCGCATAAACCTAAGGATCTACTTGTCTATTTAAATTGACTAATTCGATTTCCTTATTTTTTGTGGTACTTCACTCTTACTGAATCCCTTCCTTAATTAGTATATTCTATACTTAGATGGAATCATGTGCTATATACTTTTATTCTTTATATGGTAAAAAATTAGTCTTTCTCAACTGATGTTCTTTCCTTGATTATCTTTGTTAGTATCTGTTCAAGCTGTGATTCCTTGACTAAAAGGGAGTACTTGTACTAACTTGATTCTAATTGTGATTACTTCCATACTTCTGCTAAACTTTTACTTGTTACCTTATTTTCTGCATATTTTCACAATTATAAATACCATAAGTCTTTCATTAACAGACATGTACACTAGGTTTTTCAAAAACTACATCTCTTATTAAAAAATCTCTACTCCCCCTCTCTTTTTGTTATTTGCTACTATTAGCCGGCTTCAAGTCAAGACTAACCATCTGTGCTCTTTGGTTCATTTATCCTGTTAACATCTGTCCTCACATGCATGTCCTAGTTTTTATACAGCTCCAACAGCAATATGCTTCTCTTATTGTTTCAGTTTATCTTATTTTTAGCTTGCTTATACTTATGGTTCTACTGTAAAACTTGCAGGTAAGTTACACTATCAACATGCTATTACGTCTCCCATTCCCTTTAAATTAATATACTCCCTTATGTGCGTGTCAAATCATGCTTAGTGATCTTTTACTTCTTATTTGCTTACAAACCTATGAAACCCCAATTCCTTATCACCCCTTCAATGTGCTTGTGTTCTTACTGGCTAGTTTGTGATTATGCCAGTGTCTACTGTTTCTAAGCATGCCTAAACCAGTCTTAAGACCCTTCCTGGGTTATGCAGCCAAATGTCTATGTATTCTCAAACCCCTTGACCCCTGTAGGACTATTTATTTCATTTGTATTCTATAAACTAGCTGTGTGTGATCTGATCTTAAGGTGTTTTAGCTATGTTTACTACTCCAACCTCTTTTCAAACAACCTCTGTTGTTTCACTAATTGCTTTAAAAATAGACTTTCTAATATAGTCTTTAATAACCTTTTTAAACTTGTGTCTTGCACTTCCACATTACTCTTAATCCATAATATTTCCCCCTCTAGTATGTGTACTGTCTTGGGATAATCTTGAGAGACCTCTGAACTCTGGCATATTGAGGCTACCCTTTCCATACTGCATTGGTTCAATTCTTGGTTGCTAAGTCTAGGTGTAAGCATTGCCTGGGGTCCTTGAGACCCTCAGGGAACTTTGATGCACCTAGACTTTGATTTGTCTATGGATTGAGGCTTATGAGATCATTGGATTCTTTGAGAAACTTAGGCCTAATTGCAAGCTCCCTATAGAATAGCTTCTTCATTTTCTATTTCACTTATGTAATTCATTCATTGGCCTGTAATAATTTGTAAACAAATATTTGGGGCATTTAGTAAACGTGTGGGTAGATGTATACTTTATGGGGTAATATGGGTAGAAATCCTGCTCTTAGGATCTTACTTTTGAAACCTTCCTGCTTTACTCAATAAACACATGCTCATAAGGTTTCACTTTTTTTTTTAAATTTGATTGTTGTGCCTAAGTAGAAACCATGTTCATAGGTTCCAAATAATCATGTCTTAAATCATTAGATGCCATGCCTATAAGACTTAACCACAATTTAGTTTTAATGAGTATTCTTGTATGTTTATGCAAAAAGATTAAAATCAGCAATCCACTTAGATATCATGCCTTTATGGATTCTACTAGCAATACTGTGTGATAATTTAGTTCGGCCTAATAAATCAACTTAATTACGATTAGTTCATTTTGAAAACTGGTCTTATTAAGTGCCAAACATTTTCTGAAACAAGTTCTTTCAAAATTGCTTTAATCTCATTAGATATTACACCTATAGGTAATAAAGGAGTCTATTTCGAAACCTATTTGTTTCTGCGTTAAAATAGACGCAGCATAATGCATATAGGCAAGCCTTAGGGCATTTTCAAATAAATGCATTTTCCTGAAGTTGTCTTTGTTGTTTAATGTTTCTGATTGTAATAACTTTTAAAAGAGTACCTAGGCAACTACTAGGTTATAACCTCTGGGTATAAAAGTTTGGTCCGTTTCTGCATAGTCACTTAGAGATCCTGGTTTAGGATCTCAATTAATAAAGGCCCTAATAGTGTTTGAATCGTGTTGCTTGTATGTTTATTTGAGGAGGAAACTTTGAGCCTGTTATCTTCTTCCATTATATATGAAAGTTCTAAATGTTTTGTCTGACGCCTTAGAGTTTTCTCCTTTCTAAACCTTAGGGGTACTTCTAAAACTACCTATAGGTAGAGGCCGTAGCTCTCTTCGAAACCACTAAGAAGGGATGGATAGCAGCACACAATTGGAATCAGTGACCAAACACTCTCTTTTCATAACCAATAAGGGGGATGGGAAGGGTAGACATGGGATATGATAACTACGCATTAATGTCATGTGTAGCCCCTCATTGAGGAGTGTCTACTGGCCATTGCATGGGGTGATCCTATATGAGAAACAACCTAGGACCCTCTTTACCCAAATCCTCTCTTTATTTAAACCTTCATTGTCCAACTTGTCCAAACCTTTATCTCACTACTTGAACTATTCAATGTGCTTTATTTACAACCTATTTGATTCAACTGTTTATATCGACTAATTTATGAATAAAAGATCAGCTAGAACCCATACTTGTGGACCAAGAGAGGTGCCTAACACCTTTCCCTCGAGGTTACTTCGAGCCCTTACCCTAATCTCCGGTAATGCAAACCAACTCAAGAGTAAATCACTCTAAGTGCCCTAACGCACCATAATTCGTTAGGTGGTGACTCTTCAAATACCCATTTCCAAAAAGGAAATGAATCATTACACTTTGTGAATGTCGAAATCTGGACTTCTCCCTGCGAAGGGAAGAAAAACGGGGCGCGACAACCTTCCAATTCAAAATTAACTTACTTTGAAACTTTAAACTTTTTGTAACGACTCAGTTGGTCATTTTATGAATTTATGCCCCAATCCTCTATTAACAACTTTTCCAGAGTTTGTTTCTACTATTGTGTGTTGATAGGAGGATTTTTCTTGAGTTTCAGTGTGTTTTGGGACACAATCCTAATGCGAGCTTGAGCTTTACAATTTGGAGCATAGTCGGAGTAGTGTGAAGACAGCCTCAAAATGGAATTTCGTCGATTCTGTTAGCTATGTTGGGTAATTTTGCGCTTAAGGGGTGTTCATATTATGTTTTTGAGGTCCGTAGCTTATTTAGGCTTGAAATGCCGAAAGTTGAATTTTTTAAGTTTTCAGATCGATAGTGAGATTTTGATATCAAGGTCAGAATCCAATTCCAAAAATTAGAATAGCTCTATAGTGTTAAATTTGACTTGTGTGCAAAATTTGTGGTCAATCAGACTTTGTTTGGTTGGTTTCGGCATCTGTTGTAAGATTCATGAAATTTCAAGTTCTTTAGGTTTGGATTGAAGGGTGATTCATGGTTTTAGCATTTTTTTGTATGATTCGAGGGTTAGAATAAGTTGTATGATGTTTCAGGATTGGTTGGCATGTTTGGTTGAGGTCCTGGGGGCCCTGAGTAAGTTTCGGGTGTCTAATGAATTGGAATTGTACTTCGGCAAAATCTGAGATTTTGCTGAACCTGTCATAACCGCACCTGTGTGTGAGGCACCGCAGGTATGGCACTATAGAAGCACCTTGGTGATCGCAGAAGCAGGAATAGGCAAAGGATCTAAGAACCACAGGTGCGGCTGGGCGACCCCAAATGCGGAACTACAGATGCGTCTAAATGACCGCAGATGCGGACCCACCCATTAAGTGACTTTTGCACTTGTGACGCCTTTTCCCTAGGTGCTCTCCCATGAATGCAGATGCGGAAATCGCGGGGCAGAAAAAGAAAAAAATAAGGGCTTGAATTTGTAACTTGGAGAAACAATTTGGAGCTCAGTTGAGGGAGATTTCTCGAGGGTTTTTGAAGGAGAAACATTGGGTAACAATTTCTATCTTGATTTTTATACTAGAACTAGAATCTATTATTGTTTTCCTCTTCTAAGTAAGTAAATTGGGGGTAAAATTTTGAAAATGGGAGAGAGATTCCCCAATTGAAAATTCGAGTTTTGAGTAAGATTTTGACGTCAGATTTTGGTGATTTTTGGTCGAGGGTGTTCGTGAGTGATCAGGGATTCTGAATTTGCAAATTTTATCCAATTTTAGGGTGTCGGACCGAGGGACTTTTTGAGCGATTTTCTTAGTTTCATGCGCTAGCTTCTAATTAATCAGTTAAATTAGTTACTTAAAGTTTTATTTACATTATGCAGATAATTTGAATAGATTTGGGCCATTTGGAGTCGGGTACTCGTGGCAAGAACTTACATACCGGTATATGTGAGGTGATAAGTGTGTACTCATGCTAATTGTTATAAAACTCTATTTTCATTAAGTGTATTCCAATTAGGGGTTTGCATGTGATTTATCGATTCGATTTTGGCCCATATCCATAATTATTTATCGATTATCGATTTTTATATATGTTTATTGTTATAGTTTCAATAAGGTTTAGATATTTTCAATTTCGATTTATCAATTTTTGGGGCTTATCGATTTGGCTACCGATTACACCAATAAGAAAATTTGCGGGACTCTACGAAAAGTATATTGCTATAAACACACCTAACTAATATGGACAAAAAGAAGTTAATATAAGACGAACACCATTTATAATATAAAAATTTTGTCAACAAGCGCATGCAAGGAAATTAAAGTAAGGGATCAAATGTATTCCACCAACACTCCAACGGTATAAAAAAAATAAAAATACATCATCATGGAATTATGTTTTCCTTTAATTCGAACTTTGTTCCCGTGAGCTTTAAAATTGATGATTCCTTAAATATGTTAGATGCAGTAATAGGGTTAGGGACTTAGGATAAAGTAAAGGGTATTAAAGAATAAGAGTTAAATTTATTTATTTGGCCATATCTTATCAGTTTATTGATAAACTTATAATTGAAGAGATCAAAATTATAATCGAAATAGATAACTCAATAAGGAAAATTTTGAAACGAAATTGAAATCAATAAATTGATATCAACAAATCGATAACAAAATTGATTCGATTTATCGATTAACTGATTCAAATGCACACCCTTAATTTCGGTAGATGCCCCTGCACATTTATATTTGGGAGTACATGACAGAACCCGATAGATTCCCATGTACTAGATATTTACTTTAGGACTATGGATCGGTATTCCGGTAGATTTCCCTGCACATTTATATTTGGGACTACAGGACAGCACCTAATAGCTTCCCATGTACTGGATATTTACTTTGGGATACGAATTGATATTTCGGTAGATCCCCCTGCATATTTATGTTTAGGACTAAGGGATGATATCCCAGTAGATTCCTCTATTTCTGTCTCTATGTATTGAGTTATATTATTTCTGTGCTTTTATTCCTTGTTGATAGTTAGCACATGAATCATACTGCTTTGTTTCATACTACTTTCCTTGTTTTATACTAATAGTTAGCACCGCTGTGGTTTACTCATGCCCTATCCTGCACATATTTTTCATGTGCAGATCCAAGTTCTTTGACTCAGCCATACTATCAGTAAGGCAAGGCGATTCTCAGGGGCTTTGCGGTATATCCACTGCGTCCGCAGACCAAGGAGTCCACCTCTATTACCTCTTTTAGCTATAAACATTTTGTACTTACTTTATATAGATTTTGGAATAGAACATGTCGTATTTCCTCTAGTTCGTGATTCATACGATTTCGAGTTTTGGGGAAAAAAATCAATATTGTGAGCATCTATTATATATGTCGAGCGGCATTTCTAAACTCTTTATTTATGCTTTTTCTCAAAATTTGCCTATTTTGTATTTTATTTCCTTTTTCTGCAATTGTTTAGGCTTAATTACTCGTATGGACTAGGTGTCATCATGACAGTTCACAGAGTGAGAACTAGTGTCGTGACAAGTTGGTATCAGAGCTTTAGGTTAATCAGAGTCATGAATCACAAGCCGGTTTGTTAGAATCTCGCAGATCGTTACAGAGATGTCTATACTTATATATAAGAGGCTAGTAACTGTTAGGAAAATTCCACTTCATTTGAGTTCTTTGTCGTGCGAGATTTTTGATGTCATAATTCTAAACTTTTGTCCACTATTCTAGAATAGACGGTAAGGACGCGTGCTATTGGAGATGACCAGGCACCTGCGCCCCCTGCTAGAGCCATCAGAGGTCAGGGTCGGGGTAGAGGCTGAGGACGTGCACATAGTACAGTAAGAGAACCCGTACGATATGCCACTGTGGAGCCACCAAGAGCTATTTCAAGATTCTAAACACCTGATACGCCTACTGCTACTACCATTCCAGCTCTTTAGAAAACCCTTACACAGTTCGGGAGCATGTACACCACCCTAGCTCAGGCATGGTTGATTCCCCTTGTTGCAGCCACATCCCTGGTCGGGGAGGATCATAGGCTCCCGCCGCCTGCACTCGTGAGCAGCGGCTTCAGGTTGATAAAATCCCAGAGGTTATACTAGTAACGCCTGTATCCCCAGTTTAGCCCGAGGACAAGGCAGCAGCTTCAAAGGATGAGCAACAGAGGCTTGAGAGGCTTAACAAATACAAGCCTCCTGTATTAAGTGGTCTAGCATTAAATGATGCCCTGGGATTTCTGGATGAGTGTTATCATATCCTCCGCACTATGGATATATCAGGATCGAGTGGGGTTTCTTTAACTACCTTCCAACTTTGAGGAGCAGCCTATCAGCAGTGGCATACCTTTGAGTTGGACAGTCCTGCTGAAGTAGCTTCCCTTACTTGGACATAGTTTTTAAGTATGTCCTATAGAGAGCTTGTCCCTCAGAACCTCAGGGGATGCAAGCACGCGTAGTTTGAGCATTTGTGCTAGGGCACTATGACTGTTTCAGAGTATGTTGTCTGTTTCACTGACATGTCTAAGCATGCACCAGCCTCGCTTTATACAATTTGTGAGAGAGTTTGCCAATTTATTGAGGGGCTCATTCCCAGCATCAGGTCTAGCATGGATTAGGATTTGGAGATGGATATTTCTTATCAGGAGGTGCTGAGCATTTCTGAGAGAGTTGTGGATATGCATGCTCGGGATAGAGAAGAGGGAAGCTAAGAGGTCTTAATAGTCGCCATTATTCTGGTGCCCATGCCCCAGCTGCAGTTTGTCATGGTAGGAGTTATATGATTCGCCCCCTACATTTAGCTCTTCCAGCAACCACTGGTATTCCAGCTCTTCCTAGATCTCAGGAGCTTTATTATGCACCTCATGTATCTAGTGTGCCTCCTACACGGGGTGCTTTCATTTGTCATTCCAGTAGATCTGGCCCAAGCCAGTCACAGTCATCACACCCTCCTAAAGATTATTTTGAGTGTGGTGACACTCGCCATATGGTGAGGGATTGCCCCAAATATAGCAGGGTCCACCTCCACAGTCTTCTCAGCTACCCCGTGCCTGGCGGAGTTCCCACGCTATGATTATAGCACCAGTTGCTACCCCACCTACTCAGCTAGCTAGAGGTAGAGTTTGGGGAGGTAAAGGTCGCCCTAGAGGGGGAGTCCATGCTAGATATTGTGCTCTTCCTACCTGTATTGACGTTGTCACCTCCGATTCTGTCATCACAAGTATTTTCCTGGTTTCTCATAGAGATTCATCAGTTCTATTCGATCCATGCTCCACTTATTCTTATGTGTCCTCTTATTTTGCCCCGCATTTGGGCGTATCTCAGGATTCTTTAAGTTTCCTTATTTATGTTTCTACTCCTATGGGAGATTCTCTTATTGTGGATCGTGTTTATCGGTCGTGTTTGGTTGTTCTTAGTGGTTTTGAGAACAGAGCCAACTTATTATTGCTAAGCATGGTATATTTCTATGCTATCTTGGACATGGATTGCTTTTCTCCCATTATGATATTCTTGACCGTCATGCCAAAGTCATGACGCTGGCCATACCAGGTGTACGGCGAGTAGAGTGGATGGGTACTTTAGATCACACCCCCAGTAGAGTTTTTTCTTTCCTTAAGGCTTAGTGAATGGTTGAGAAAGGGTGTGATGCATATCATCTTATGTGAGAGATGTCAGTATCGATACCCCTATAGTTGATCCAATTCTAATAGTATAGGATTTCTCTGATGTGTTTCCAGATGACCTTCCGGGCATGCCGCTCAATAGAGATATTGATTTTAGCATTGACCTATTTCCTGGACCTTATCCCATTTCTATTCCTTCATACCGTATGGCTCTTCCTAAGCTGAAGGAGTTAAAGGATCAATCACAGGAATTGAATGATAAAGGTTTTATCCGGCCGAGTATATCACCTTGAGGTGCTCCTGTCTTGCTTGTAAAGAGAAAAGATAGTTTGTGTATGTGCATTCATTATTTCCAGTTGAATAAAGTTACAGTGAAGAACTTGTATCCTTTGCCTCGTATTGATGATTTGCTTGACCAGCTACAGGGTGCACAAGTGTTTTCTAAGATTGACTTATGTTCAGGTTACCATCAGTTAAAGATTCGGGAGCAAGATATCCCAAAGACTACTTTCAAGATGTGGTATGGTAATTACGAGTTCCTTTTTATGTTATTTGGGCTGACCAATGCCCTGGAAGACTTCATGCATTTGATGCACAATGTGTTTTCGGCCATAACTTGCCTCATTCTTCATTGTCTTTATTGATGATATTCTGGTATATTCCCGGAGTCAGGAAGATTATGAGCAACAATTGAGGACAGTTCTTCTGACTTTGAGAGAAAAGAAATTATATGCAAAGTTCTAAAAATATAAGTTTTGTTTTAGATTCTGTGGCATTTTTGGGTCACGCAGTATCGAGTGAGGGGATAAAGGTGGATCCGGAGAAAGTCGAAGCAGTGCAGAGTTGGCCCAGACCATCCTCAACTACAGAGATCCATAGCTCTCTTGGCTTGGTTAGTTATTACTATCGATTTGTTGAGGGGTTTTCATCTATTTCAGCACCTATGACCAGGATGACCTAGAAGGTTGCTCTAAACCAGTGGACGGAAGAGCGTGAGGCAAGCTTCTAGAAGCTAAATAAATCTTTGACTACAGCCCCAGTTTTGATTTTGTCTACATGTTCGATGTCTTATGCTATTTGTTGTGATGCCTTGAGAATTGACCTTGGAGCAGTATTGATGCAGGATGGTAGGGTGATTGCCTACATGTCTAGGTAGTTTAAGGAACATGAAAAGAATTATCATGTCCATGATCTCGAGTTAGCTGCTATTGTTCACGCCTTGAAGATCTGGCGTCATTATCTGTATGGTGTTCCTTGTGAGGTCTATACTGATCGCTAGAGTTTTCAGCATCTGTACAAGTAGAAGGACCTTAATTTGCACCAAAAGGGGTGTTTAGAGCTACTGAAAGACTATGCTATGACTATCTTGTAGTACCTGGGCAAGGCCAATGTGGTGGTCGATGCTTTGAGTTACCGAGCGAAGAGTTTGGGGAGTTTTGCTTATTTACTAGTAGTAAAGAGGCCTATGGTGATAGATGCACAGGCCTTGGCCAGCCAGTTATTGAGATTGGATCTTTCGGAGCCCAGTTGGGTTCTAGATTGTGTTATTTCTCGGTCTTCCTTATTTGATTGTATCAGAGAGCATCAGTATGATGACCCTCATTTGCTTATCCTCAAGGACAAGGTTATGCATGGTGATCCTAGAGATGTAACCATTGGTTACGGTGTGGTATTAAGGATGCAGGGTCGGGTATGTGCACCCAATATTAATGGGCTTCAAGAGTTGATTTTAGAGGAGGCCATAGTTTGCAGTATTTTATCCATCCAGGTGCCGCAAAGAAATACCAGTATTTGAGATAGTACTATTGGTAGAGGAGGATGATGAAAGATATAGTTGAGTTTGTAGCTCGATGCCTCAGTTGTCAGCAGGTAAAGTATGAGCACTGGAGAGCGGGTGGGTTGCTTCAACAGATAGATATTCTGGAGTGAAAGTGGGAGCGGATCACCATGTACTTCGTAGTTGGGCTCTCACAAACTTTGAAGAATTTCGAGGCTATTTGGTTGATTGTGGATCAGCTGATCAAGTCCGCACACTTCATTCCTGTATGTACTACCTATTCTTCAATGCGGTTGGCGGAGATTTGTATCCAGGAGATTGTTCATCTGCATGGTATTCTTGTTTCCATCATTACAAATAGGGGTAATCAGTTAACATCACGGTTTTGGAGGGCTGCACAGCATGAGTTGGGTACTCAGGTAGATTTGAGCACAACATTTCACCCCCAGACGGACGGACAAACCAAGTGCACTATTTAGATTCTTAAGATATGCTTCGTGCGTGTGTAATGGAATTTGGAGGTTCTTGGGATTAGTTCTTGCCATTGGCATAGTTTGCCTACAATAACAGTTATTAGTCCAGCATTCAGATGGCACCGTATGAGGCCTAGTAAGGTAGGCAGTGTAGATCCTCGGTGGGTTGGTTTGAGCTGGGTGAGGTTAGATTATTGGGCACAGACTTGGTTCAAGACGCCTTGGAGAAATTTAAGGTGATTCAGGATAGACTTCGCATAACGTAGTCCAGACAGAAGAGTTATGCGGACCAGAAGGTTTCGTGATGTGTCCTATATGGTTGGATAGTGGTCTTGCTTCGGATTTTGCCTATGAAGGGCGTTATGAGATTTGATAAAAAAGGGAAATTGAGTTTGATGTTTATTGGTCCTTTTGAGATATTGAGATGTGTTGGGGAGGTTTCTGATAAGCTTGCCATACCTCCCAGCTTGGCAGGAATTCATCTGGTATTTCATGTTTTGATGCTCCAGAAGTATCATTTTGATCTGTTGCACTTGTTGGATTTCAGTTCAGTCTAGTTGGACAAGGATCTAACTTATGTTTAGGAGCCAGTGGCGATATTGGAGGGGCAGGTTCGAAAGCTGAGGTCAAAGAACATTACATCAGCGAAGGTTTAGTGGTGGGGTCATCCGGTTGAGGAGGCAACTTGGGACACCGAGAAGGATATGTGCAGTCGTTACCCATATCTTTTCACTATATCAAGTATGTCTCTATGCTCGTTCGAGGAAAAACAAATGTTTTAAGAGGGGAGGATGTAACAACCTGGTCGTTCATTTTAAGAATTTACGCCATGATCCCCTCTTAACTATTTTCCATGTGTTTGTTTCTACTATTCTGAGTTATCGGAAGGATTTATTTTGAGTTTCGGAGTGTTTTGGGACACTTAGTCCCTCATTGAGAGCTTAAGCTTTAGGATTTGGACCATAGTTAGAGCAGCTTGAAGACAACCTCGAAATGGAATTCGGTCGATTATGTTATCTCTGTTAGGTGATTTCGGGCTTAGGAGCGCATTCAGATTGTGTTTTGGAGATCCGTAGCTTATTTGGCGTGAAATTCCAAAAGTTGAATTTTTGAACTTTCCGGATCGATAATGAGATTTAGATTCTTTCTTGAGACTGTTGTGCGTTTACTTTGGGACTACGGATTAGTATTCCAATAGATAGTCTGGACATTTATATTTGGGACAATAGGACAGCACCTGGTAGATTCCCTTGTACTAGATATTCACTTTGGGACTACGGATCGATATTCCAATAGATTTCCTTGCACATTTATATTTGGTACTACGGGACAGCACCCGATAGATTCCCTTGTAGTGAATATTTACTTTGGGACTACGGATCAATATTCCGGTAGATCTCCCTGCATATTTATGTTTGGGACTACAGGATGATATCCCGGTAGATCCCCCTGTTGCTATCTATGTGGACTGAGTTATATTCTTTCTGTGCTTTTAGTCATCGTTGACAGTAGCATTTTAATCATACTACTTCATTTCATACTGCTAATCTTGTTATAGATATAACCAGTAGGGCTTTTACCTTCCTCGTCACTACCCCACCGAGTTTAGGCTTGGCACTTACTGGGTACCGCTGTGGTGTACTCATGCCCCTTTCTTTTCATGCTCCAAAAACTGAGGAGCACGACCGGCGCTCAACCGAGTAAACCCGACTGAGCAAGCCTAATAAGTTTTATTCTACCCACACTAATTCATGAATAAATGGAGATGGACTCCATTAATCATACTTAGTAAGAATTTCATTAATAACTTCCATTTTATTTCCATTAGTAGCTTAAAACATATGTATCAAATATTACAAGTTTTATAAATCTTTGTCGAACATGAATATTTCAACTTTGATTCCAATACCCGACACTACCCATAACCTGTCTACGAAGCCTCTAAGCACAATTAAAGAGTAATGTAATATGGAAATGCTGGTAACAAGTCTTCGACTATACCTCAAATATAAAGTGCATGATAAACAGATGAAACAGGACCCCGAAACGAAGTGGGGCTCACAGAGTCAGCTGAAAGGATGATGTGGCACTAGCTGCGACCAACACCGCCTGCTATAGAAACACCTACATCCATTTCAAGATGTAGTGCCCCCCACAAAAGAAAGTTAGTGCCATCGAATAGCACTAGTATGTATAACAAAACACCATCTAGTTAGAAAGAACTATCATACAGCAACAAAGAAATCATAAGGATTCAACAAAAGCTTTAAAAAATCACCACATAATCAAATAAAAGGAACCATATAGCTTTCACATAATTTCCATACTTCTAGGTTGGGACATTTCAAAACTTTTCATCTTCATTCACAATAATTCACAATTCCACTATTCATAACACCAATGTTCACAATATGTACATCATAAACAACTACCAATTTCAATCACAATTTCTATGCCAATATATGTACATATTCTATTGGTGAATCTTAGCACGGAGTCCGATCTTGGCCTGATTGGCTAAGCCGTCTTATTTGATATGTGTATCTCAATCACAATTTCATTGTCACTTTCATATCTCAATATCAACATAATGCCACAATGTGTCGGCATGGCGTCCGATCACGTCCCGATCGGCTAGGTCATCTTACCAAGACTTTTTTTCCTTTTCCATCAATCATCTCATTTCAATATTTATTTCATATATCAATTTATCGGCACTTTGGTCCACAATAGTTACATCATACTTGGCACTTGGCTGCATTTCATAATTAGAGTTCCTTTCACATATTTCACATCATTATCAATCTCAACAACAAGCCATTCCAATTCAAGAGGTCAAGTACATATGAGAGGAAACATGAATCATGGCCATATAGAATATTTCAGAAATAATACACGTCAAGTTCATTAGCAATGGAACATCAAACACAAAGGATTATTCCAAAAAGGAGGGGACACACCAAATCATAATAGAAACACATATCAAGTCATAAATAAGCAATAACATCAATTATTCCTAAATTACTCCTTTTCAATCATGAAAATATGCAATTTAAACATCAGTGTATATAACAACTCAGGTCGCATTGGAGGTACTTATAAGGAAAATCATTATCTCGAATAGCCACTTATGGGCATAAATTGAGTACAAAGTATTTAGGTCGCTTTATTGTCGAAGTCATTTACGGAAAGTAAAGTCAAGGCTCATTTCATAATCTGTTTGATATTTTCTCATTCCATAGGCATCGCCAGACATAATTATAACTCAAGTTCTCGGCACATTGGCCACACTCTATTTCCCAAAGTCATTTAATTTATTTCAAACATCTTTATACATAGAGGATTCCACATAGTTTGGCATTTCAATACTTGATTCATATTCCCCGCGACTTTTTAGATCATCAAGAATAGCACATCGGTCATGTTGAGACACACCTTTCATGTATAAAACGTTGCACCATCAATTCATGTGGAATTAAAAATCAATACAAAAACCCGACTTTAATCTTACTGCATTTACACAAACACCAACGGAGCTCAATCTCTAAAAAGGGGGGTTTTAGCCATATATACCTTGTTTAATCTTTCCTAAATTTACTACGGCGTTCCGAAAATTCTAGCAATCCCAATCTACTTTGAGACATAACAAAATTGAACACAAATTAGGAAGGTATTCATGGTTTTAGCTCATTTGAGTGTTTTATCAAATACTAGTTGAGCATCTTGATTTCAAATCTCTTTTACAAGGTTTCCCCTATTTCCCTAACCCAATCTTTACTTATTTATATTCAACAATCTTCCCACAAACCTAATTTTTATATACGTGTATAAATAATGCCATTATACCCAAGAATCATACCTCAATAATCCCATCTTATACCCAAATCTTGAAATTAAAGTCTAATGTATAGAACCTTACCTCTAAGATGAAGAACTTGTGATTGGGTTCTTTGAGTCTTGAAGACTGGGGCAAGATTGGATGATTTGAATACTGGGTTCCTCTTTCTCCCTCTAAAATGCTCTCAGCTCTCTCTAGAATGCTCATAAAATCATCCCAAAATGGACCCCCAAAGCTTATATATTAAAATAGGGTGAAAATACGAAGACTTACCCTCCAAATTCGGGTCTGCGGTCGCATAATGGACCTCAGAACGTGTATGCGGGCCGCAAACGCATAACAAAACGGTGTCTAAAACTGGGCTACACTAGTCTATTTTGCGACAAACTTTGTGACCGCATATCTGTAATGCAGACCGCATAATGGGTTTTGCGATCGTATATCTGACACAGGATTGCATTTTTCTAGCCTTTTGTAATTTGATCATAACTTTGTGCAGGAATGTCCAAATAATGAATGGTTTGAAGCGTTGGAAATCATACTCAAAGACCTTTCATATGATATGTTGTTCGTCATATAAAACCTTATGAATATATATATATATATATATATATATATATATATATATATATATATATATATATATATATATATATATATATATATATATATATATATATATATATATATATATATATATATATATATATGCTCATTCAAATAGGGACTTGCGCAAAATCATTTGAAATCTTACCTAGTACGAAATTTTCCAATTCGCCTTAGATTTAGGCCTTTCCTTGACCCCAAATTACTCACCATAAGACTTATATGCATATTTACCAAATCTAATTGATGCCTATCATGTTTATATCACATAAAATATTATAATCTGCCTACTTGGAACCACAAAATCCTAAATTTATTTGGCAAAATTTTTCGGGGCCTTACATTTTTGCACATTTTTTTCGTGTGCAAATCTAGGTTTTGTCTCAGTCATAATATCAGTAAGGCAAGGCGATCCTCAGGGACTACGATGTATATTTTCCACGTCCGCAGACCGAGGAGTCCCTCTTTATTCCCTCTTTTAGCTATAGACCTTCTGTACTTACTTACTCTGTATAGACTTCTCAAGTAGAACATGTCGTATTTCCTCTAGTTTGTGATTCATGAGATTTTGAGTTTTGGGAAGTTGTTTTCATTATTGTGAGCATCTATTGCATATGTCGAGTGGCATTTCTAAACTCTTTATTTATGCTTTTACTTGAAATTTGCCAGTTTTGTATTTTATTTCCTTTTTCCAGAATTACTTAGACTTACCTAGTCGTAGGGACTAGGTGTCATCACGACAGTTCACGGAGGGAGAACTAGGGTCATGACACTTCTACAACCAATGCCGAAACCTATAAAACCACATCCGATTCACCTAAAATTTTGCACACAAGTCATATTCAACACTAAGGATCTACTCCAACATCAGGAATCAAAATTTGGCCCTGATATCAAAGAGTCTACTTCCAATCAAAATTCCCAAAAATTTAGCTTTTGCTACTTTATGCCTAATTTAGCTACATATCCCCCAAAAAAAAATCCAGTGCACATGCTCCTAAGTCCAAAATCACCCAACGGAGCTAACAAAACTGGCGAAACTCCATTCTGGAGTCGTATTCGTGCAGTTCCAACTACGGTCAAAATCCTATAACTTAAGCTTTTGTTTTAGGTACTAAGTGCCCCAAAACACTCCAAAACCAACAACAGAACCTCCCGGCAAGTCACATTAGCAGAAAAATATATGCGAGAAACATTAAATAAGGGATCGGGGCTATAACTCTCCAAACGACCGGCCGAACACGGTGGTACTGTCTCGTAGTCTCAAAAGTAAATATGTAGGGAGAACTCCTTAGGTACCGCCTCGTACTCTCAAAATTAAATGTGCAGAGAGAACTCCCAAAGTACTGCATCGTAGTCTCAAAAGTAAATGTGCAGGGAGCACTCTCGAGGTATCACCTCGTAGTCTTAAAAGTAAACACACAGCTCAAACCGATAAATGCAATAGTTAACAGAAGGAATTCTACAGTTAAGAATGATATGGATCAAGGATAAATATGAAATCAACTATGCATGTTGCACAGAATTCAAATAAGTAGTTAAAGAACATAGATATATGAGATTAGACTAAACAAGATAACTACACATGTTGGATTAATTAAGAAGAAAGCAGGTTACTACTCAATAAAAATCAGGTTTTATAATAAATATCCCGAGTACGTACTCGTCACCTCACGTACATGGCACCCACATATCAAAATATTGCCAAATCCAAAGGGTATTTCCCCCACACAAGGTTAGGCAAGCCACTTACCTCCAACCAAGCTCAATCAATCTGTAAGGATGCCTTTTCCTCGATTATCCAACTTCAAGTGGCCCAAATTTATCCAAACACAATTACATATCATGAATACAACTATAATAGACTAATCTAATTAATGAAATCAAGACATTAATAAGAAATTCGAAAATGGCCCTAAAACGCCTCCTCGGGCCCGCATCTCGAAATTGAGTAAGACTCACAAAATATAAACATCCATTGACTAACGATTCACTCGTACAAAAATTATCCAAGTCTGATGTCAAAATCCCAATCAAAATTCAAAAATTTGATTGAAGAACTTTTCCTCATTTTCCCCAAATTTTCAACCCAAATCCGAAATTAAAGATAGAATCAATGATAGATTACTGGGATAACCAAAAACAAGTGCAGAACTGTTACCCAATTGATGTCTCTGAAAATTCTAGAAAATCTAGTCATAATACGAGATCTCAAACTCAGTTTTGATAAAAACGGCAAAAAACCCTTGTTTTTAAAATGTGGTAGGCTGCACAGTATTTCCTTCAACCTGAATGCGAACAAACCCTCGCGTTAGCATTGAACAAAAAGTCACTAACAAAAAATCCGTTTTTTGTTAACGCGAGTTCTCTATTGCAACTACATAGCTTCTACTGGCTGTCCCTTTGCAAATATAATCTCCACTATGCGAACGCATATAACAAGGCCTTGGGGTCCCAGCCGCCCTTCACGCGGTTGCGATTCACTATTGAAGTCACCTTGGCGAACTCGGACCCTACTTCATGAAAGCAAAAAAATAAATATCCTCCTGCCTATAGCTTTTCTCCATGAATGCTGAACCCCCATAGCGAACACGAAGAAAGAAACCAGCAATTGGAAAATTAAAAAATCTGCTATCTTTCACAAGTCAAAAATAATCCATTAAGTATCTGAAATTCACCCGAGACCCTCGGGACCTCAACCAAACATACCAAAATGTCCTAAAAATCCATTCAAACTTAGTCGAGCCCCTAAATTACATCAAACATTGCAAAAACAGGAATACCCTCCCATTCAAACTTACTAAACTTTTAAACTTCAAACTTCTACAATCGATTTTATAACCTATCAAACCACATCAGATTGACCTCAAGTTTTGAATATAAGTCATATTCAACATTACAGACCTACTCCAACTTCCAGCATCAGTATTTGACCTAGATATCAAAAAGTCCACTTCCAGTCAAATTTTCCTAAAATTCAACTTTTGTCATTTCAAGCCTAATTTAGCTATAGACCTCTAAAATAAAATCTGGACACGCTTCTAAGTATAAAATCACCCAATAGAGCTAATAGAAACGACAAAACTCCATTCTGGAATCATCTTCATATAGTTTCAACTATGGTCAAAATTCTATAATTTAAGCTTCTGTTTTAGAGAATAAGTTTCCCGAAACATTCTGAAACCAAAACCAGAACATACCAACAAATCATATAAGCGGATAAATATACTGGGGAAATAGTAAATAGGGGATCAAGGCTATATTTCTCAAAATGACCGGTCGGGTGGTTACAATCAAAGCCATTGAGGACCTCCTGGACCAGTTGACTACTGCTAAAGAAGCGTAGAGGCTGACTGGCAGATGGCGGCTCTTAGTATATTGATCTCAAGGTCCTCAGTTTCCACTTCCTTTCACTTCTGAAAAAGAAGAATGACTTCGAATAGACTCTGGAATGCCAACAGGCACTGAAGGACCTAAAAACTAGAGGAAGGCGACCAACTATTAATATATCTAGTAGGCTCCTAACTAGCAGTAAATTTCATTTTGGTCCAAGAAGAAGAAGGAACGCACTTTCCTATTTATTATGTTAGTAAAATATTATCAAGATTGGAGACTCATTATCCGTCTCTCAAAAGATAATGCCTTATTTTCAGTGTCACCTAATAGTCTTTTTGAAAACCTTTCACTCTAAGAACGCCCTTCATAAGCTTGAGCTGTCATGGCATTTGGCTAAGTGGGAGGTCGTAGTTAGAAAATTTGACATTGAATATCAAGTTGGGAATGCAATTAAGTCACAATTTTTTGCTGAATTCGTAGCTGATTTTAGTACGGGGTTAATGCCTTTGGCTTCTAAGGAAGCAATGCTGGTGTTGGGGACGACATCGAGAGTTTTGACCTTGTTTACGAATGGAGCCTCTAACATAAAAGGTCCCGATCTCACAGTAGTCTTAATAAAACCCTCGAGGGAGATCCCATAGGAAGTTATTAGAACTGTACCATTAACTAACAACGAGGACAAGTATGAGTCTTTGGTTGCAGGACTTGAACTAGCTCGGGGACTAGGCTCCGAAGTCATCGAGATAAAGTGCGATCACCAGCTAGTGGAAAACCAACTATATGGGATTTTTGATATAAAGGATGAACGCATGCAACATTACTTGAACAAGTTTCAAGTGTTACTTGTGCAGTTCAGATAATAGTCGATCATTCACACTTTCTGGGAGGAAAATATGGAAGCAAACGCATTAGCCAATTTGGGTTCATCCACGGAAATTAAAGGATCTAATTTAGGTACGGTCGTCTAACTGAACTTGATGTTCGATATGGACAGCTATTGCGAGGTAAATTCAACCAACTTATTTTACGTTTGGAGGAATGAGTTCATTGAATATCTCAAACATGATAAGTTACCTGAAGATCCAAAAAGCAACCTCGGGACTACGGACCAAAGCATCTTGTTGTTGCCTTATTGATGGATAGTTATACATGAGATCATTTAACCACTGGCTCGGTGTTTAAGGGCCCCGGAGGCAATACTACGTGATGAGGGAAGTCCATAAAGGAGTTTGCGGGAACCAGCCCAGTGCTGACTCACTATTTTTGAAGTTAGTTAGGAAGAAGGTTGGCTATTACTGACCCTAGATGGAAAAGGACACAAGGGCATTCGTAAAAAATGCGGCAAATGTCAACACCATGCACAATTAGTGTATCAACCAGTGAAAATTCTGCATTTGGTGGTGTTTCCATGTCCATTCATGAAATGAGGGAAGGAAATAGTTGGTTCCTTTTAGCTTTAACTAATTACTTCACTATTTGGGTTAAAGCGGGTCCTTACCAAAATATTGGAGAAAGCGAAGTAGTTGACTTCTTATGGGACCACATAATCTACGAGTTTGGAATACTAAAGGATATTGCTTATGAAAACGAACCACATTTTGTATGTTCAAAAGTCATAAAGATCTTGGAAGGGTTACGAATTACTTCCTCGCAGTATCACCCGAGTGCTAACGGACAAGCGAAGTCGGACGACAAGATAATCATTCAAAATCTTAAAAAGAAGTCAGAAGATGCTAAAGGAAAAGTTTCCATATGATCTGCTGGGAGTGTTGTGGGCATGCAGTACCATGGCAAAGTCGAGCACGAGAGAAACCCTAATTTCTCTCGTATACGGGCTCGAAGGATCTAATATCGGTAGAAGTGGGGGAGCAGACTTCGAGGTTTTCCCGAGCTAATGAAGAAGCACATAATAAAGCATTGTTGGTGAGCTAGAACTGCTTGAGCGATAGAAGGACCTGGCACATATGAGGATGGTGACCCAAACGTAAATGGTGGAAAAATATTATAACCGCATATTGAATCTCCATTATATTAAAGTTGGAGATTTGGTTATGAGGAAAGTCACTCAAAGCACTCAGGAAGTTAACAATAGGAAGTTGGGACCAACATGGGAATGGCCTTACCAAGAATTAGTTATCATTGGTAAATAATTATATGAACTGGAAAATCAAGATGGAGTCAAACTGCCCAGCAAATGGAACGTGAATCACCTCAAACTGTGTTATAGATTCCTGCTAGTACTGAAAGTATATGCTGCATTATTTTTTCCATTAATCAGGTTTTGTCCCAATCAGGTTTTTTGGCGAGGTTTTTAACGAGGAAGCAACATAAATCATACTACGAAGGGAGGATAATTGGCAAAGGCATAACCTTTATATATCAAGTCACTAAAAGTTTTCACATATATGGGATCAACAAATAAGACTCATGTGGTAAACACCTTGTAGTTGGTTAAAGAATCTTTGGTTTGATGGCAAGCCTCGCCGCCCAAAATCTATCAAGATTTTTTGGTCGTTCATAAGTTGTCTCCATTGATGAAGCATCAATATGAATACAAGACTTTTAGTGTTCGAATTATCACACTTCGAATTCAAATATTAGGGGGAATTTATGCATGACACGGAACTAAGAGTGCCACAAAAATCGGTGAATATCTTATCAGGACTGGGAACTAGATGATTCGACCCATAAAAATACGTTGTACAAGTTAATCACATATATTGATAGATTTATTTACTTAACCAAATAAATTGTTATACCAATGTACTCTTAAAAATAGAAGGGAATAAATCAAAGTCCTTTTGTTCTTATCTTATTTCTCGTCCAAATGGTAAGTTAACTTATTTTATCATTTGAGATTTATCAAAAACTTCAAATGTTTGTGCCGTAACGAATAGGAAATTTCGTCTTCAAAAGCACCACAAAAATAAGGGTCGTCTCTTATAAACCTCCCAGTAAAGGGTAGATTCTAAAAGTGTTTATGCCCCGAGTCAAAAGCTGTCAGATGGAGAAATATATCCAAGGCTTTATCAACTAAACATAAAAGGGATATTTTTGCACAACACATAAGCACAAAATTCTTTTATTTCTTAAATTTCCAAACTTAGTAAAAAAAAATTGGCATAATTACAGAAGATGAAAGAGAAAATTATACATTATTCTTTGCTGCCGGAGCCGAAAGGGAGAGAAGGGTCTTCATTATCCCTAGTGGAAGGAGGTTGTTCCCCTATCGGTTTAGGGTCTTCATCTTTTTCAATCTCACATTCGTTTCCTATATACTCGGAACTAGCAGTGGAGGAGTCAATTGCAGTGGGCTGAGTAGGAAAATTCGTACAGGTAATTAACTCCAGTTTATGGGCCCTAGCAATATAGTCATCAATGTTAGATATTCCTTATTTGGCCTCCTCTAAAATAATCCTTTTCATATGATACGTGGTGTAAGTTTTCTTGAAGATAAGAGAATTTTCTTAGTCCTGGAGTTTAGCTCGGAGCTTATCAACTTTAGCTTGAGCTCTTTGTTTTTAGTCTTCACTACGTTGATTTTGGCATCAAGCTCAACGTTTTTGGTTGAGTGAAGGCACCTCTGGTCCATGACTATTTTGAGTCTCTCTTCCATTTTAGATCTTCTTTCCTCGGCAGCATTTCCCTCCTCAGTTTTGAGCATAAATTGGCCTTCAAATTATTAATTTTCTCCTCAAAGGTAGACTTGCATTTGGCGATGACTATTTTGATGTATGACCCACTTAGCCTTGGACTTTTTAAGGTCTCCATGCAATTGGATAGATTCTTGATTGTGGGCTATTTTGTCTTGCTCAGATTTCTATCACCAAGCCTCAAATTCGTCCATTTGTGAAACTTCTGTCCCCAGCACCGGGAGACGCTCGGCAAATCCTTTCAGTCAAAAGTTGATCCCACTTGAAATAAAGTCCTTATTTATCGAGGATCAACCTTTGCAGGCACTCAGAATCAAGGAGTTTGACTTGAAAAAGGTTAGAGTTAAAGTTATCATTTTAATATATAAGCTGGAAAAAAGATAAGAAGCAGTTAGAGTGATACTCTAACGACCCGACTGACTGTTTTGAGTATTTGCACTTTTCTTGGTAGTTTACAGGCATGAGAAACTTTTTATGGTGCATTAAAACTTATGGGAATTATCGGTTTTGGTTGTTAGGTTATTTAGAATCGAATTGGGTAATGGATTTCATTGTTGAATCGAATTGGATAATGGATTTCATTGTTGAAGCTTTAAATTGGAAGAGTTGATAATGTTTGACTTCTTATAAATTTGACCTTGAAATGGAGTTTTGACGGTTCTGATAGGTTCGAATGGTGATTTTGGACCGGACATAGGCTAGAATCTTCATTTGGATATTTCTAAAAGGTTTCGACACAAATTGGCGAAAACTGGAAATTTGAAAGTTTGGAAATTTCAAATGTTTGACCGAAAGTTGACTTTAAGGATATCGGATTCATATTTTGGTTCCAGAAATTGGAATAGATTCATTATGTTATTCGAGACTTGTGTGCTAAATTTGGGTTCTTTCCGGGTTGATTTGATATGTTTCGGCGCGAGTTTTGGAACTTTGGAAGTTCAAAGTTCATAGATTTTGATTTGAGGTGTGATTCATCATTTTGTTGTTGTTATGTGTGTTTTGAGGCCTCGAGTAGTTCTATGTTATTTTATGAGATTTGTTGGTATACTTGATCGATGTCCCGAGGGTTCCGGGGTATGTTTTGGATGAGGTTCGGATCGTTTTGGATCATTTTTGTTAAGTTTGGGCAGGTCTTAAGTGCATGTGCGATGACAGCATGGGTGAAGCTGAAGGCGTAGAAGCAGCATTGGTATCCCAACATATGGCCGCAAAAGCAAATGTTTTACCATATCTGCGAAGGGCGCAGATGCGGTGAGTTGAGCGCAGATGCGGTGAGTTGAGCGCATAAGCAATTACCAGCGCAGAAGTGATGTTTGGACACGCACCTGTTTGTGAGAATATGCAGGCATTTTACCATAGGTACGAAGGCAGACCTTTGGTGCTTATCCATAGAAGCGTGATTTCGGTCGCAAAAGTGATGCTGCAGAAGCGGCAAATGTGTAGCAGATGCAAAAGTGCTGGGTAGAATGATAAATACCAGGGTTCGCAATTTTGTCTTCATTTTAACATTTCAAAGCCCGTATTGAGATAATTTTTCGAGAAAATGTCACCATATAAATTGGGTAAGTGTTCTTTACTCAGTTTTGATTACATTTCATGAAACTGTATTTATTTTTAGCAATTAGTATGAATTTAAATAGAAACTGAGAATTTTTGGCCAAAAGTTTCATAATATGAACTTTGAGTTTTGAACACCGATTTGGAGTCGGATTTGAGTGAAACTATTATGGTTGGACTCAAAATGAATGGGTTATCATATTTTGTGAATTTTTTCAGGTTCCGAGTAGCAAGCCTGGATGTGATTTTTGGCCGGTTTTGGGTTTGGATTAAGGATTCGATCTTTATCATTTGGAATTGTTTCCTTGGGATTTATTTGATGTATTTGAGTTTCTTTTCGATAGTTTTGAGCCATTAGGAGGTTGCTACACACGATACGGTATTTTTGGAGCATCACTTGGCTTGCTCGGTATTAGAATTGGCTTGTTCAAGGTAAGTAACTCTTCTAAACTTAGTGCTGAGGGTATGAAACCCCGAATTACGTGCTATGTGATTTGTGTTGAGGTGAGTACATGCTAGGTGACAAGTGTGTCGGCGTGCATCGTGTGAATTTTGACTCCGCAATTTCTGTGGTACTATGTAGTTACGTAATCTTACCTGTAATAATAAAATTTCTACGTACTTGAGCTATAGAGCTGTGATCCATATTAGACATTATGTCTAGGCTTCATGATTATCCTGTTGGGACCCGCTAAGGTCATTTCTACTGTTGAGTTATTTGCTTTCATTGCTCTGTATACTCTGTTATACGCATTCATATGCATATCATGCCTCAGTCTCTATTGTTATTTATTGATACATCATATCATCATTTTTGGGCTAGTTTCATGTCATTGTGAGCCCCAGAGAGAGGTACTGGAGAGATTGATTGATGATTGAGTGAGGCTGAGGGTCTAATTGTGATGATATGATACTATAGCACGTAGTTGATTCTGATATTGATACTATAGCATGCAAGTTGTCTGTGTAGCATGTGAGTTGTCCGTGCAGATCATAGCGCTTGTGTTGTAGGAGCCCCTCTGGAGTCTGCACACCCCAGTGAGCACAGAAAACTATATATATATATATATATATATATATATATATATATATATATATATATATATATATATATATATATATATGGACCAGGCTGCATATCACAGCGGGTATTATGCAGTGCTGAGTGTTTGAGTGTGTTGAGCATTACGTATAGTGAGAGAGAATGCGAGACATTAAGATTGAGTACTCTAAGAGTGTGAGTACCTGAGCTCATACGTACTTGAGATACATGCACAGAGGTGCATTTCCTTTTACTACACAGTTTTTGGGACATCTATGATTTTACCGGTATCTTGACATATAGGCATAGAGACGTACGTTACTCATGCTATCTGAAAATTAAATATCTTACTTATTGTTGAAAGGATTTTTGAAAATTATAGTTTTTAAACTCACTCATATTTTTGGCATTTTCAGTAAACGATTTGGGTTTTCATGAGATATTTGAAAAGCATGCATATTTTCTAGAACTGTGGATGAGCTTAGCATTTTATTTCTTAGATACCATTTTTATTACTATTACCCTGCTGTTATGAATTGTTGTGGAATATTAGCATTGGACCTGACCTTTGTGTTAGATCGTCACAACTTTCAACCTACCTAAGGTTTGGTTTGTTACTTAGTGAGTACATAGGGTCGATTGTACGCATACTATACTTCTGCACCTTGCGTGCAAATGCTAGTTGTTATGTTGTTGTGTTTGAGGGGAGCTAGATTGAATATGTACCTACGTCCCGGTTACGGTTGCCTCTTGTTCGTGGTAGCCTTAGATTATAAAACTCTGTACTGTAGTTTTCAAACAAACTATGTATCTATTTCATTTCAGCTTTGTAAACTCTATTTTTAGAAGCTTATGATTTGTACCACCAGTCCTTGGGCAATGTATAAAATTCAGATGATTTCTTCTATTTAATTGTCTTATTAATATGATTGAAATTGGATAGTAATTATTTGGCTTACCTAGATAGTTGGGTTAGGTACCATCACGACTAGTGGATTTTAGGTCGTGACAGATACTTGCGTCGAACAATGCATATTATTTTTTTTTCAGGCACTCCCCAAAAAGGGAGTTCATTTTCCTTCAGTCATTCGTTGAAGCCAGCGGCTTCAGGTAATTGGAAAGCTCTGCCATCTTGGAGAGAATGTGACATTTCTTCGAAAACTAAAGGTGGGCGCTTCGCCTTCCCTGAGGATCCTAATAAGGTGTCGAGTAAGTTTCCCCAAAGTTTTAGTAGTCAAGAGACCATGGTAGAGAAACATTCCCTACTTGATCAACTAATGCCGATGGAGGAGATAGAGATTGTGCTGGTGGTGAAGGAACAACTAGTGTCGACGGGTATGGAGTTGTCGATGTAGATGGAGAAGATGTAATTGCAATAGAAGGAGTGGTAGGTTTTCACTCAGAAGCTGGTAACAGAAGGTCAGTGTTCGATCTCTTTGGATCAAAGACAACAATATGAACCGGAAAGCAAGAGTCATCATTCTCAAGAAAGCCTATTTTGCCTCAAAGCGCCTGAACTTCCTGTGTTGATGGATTTTAGAGCGCTTCCAACTGAGCATTCGGTAGATGATGAAGATCATTTTCTCCTTTTTAAGGGAAGCCTCTTCATCATTGACTTCCACTTAATTATTGCGGACAACTCTGACGGTGGCCGATTGGTTGGTTATTCCTTTGTTCTTTTCCCCTGTGTCCCAGGTGAGAAGGAATATCTCCTCTTTGGTTTCTTAGGATGGGGGGTACGAGATAAAGCACCTTCAAGAAGGTGTGAGTAGTTTCATGAGTACTCCTCCAGTTAAGGGAACCTTGAAGCATCGGCCTCCATCAGATCATCAAGAACGTCGACACAGGGGCACACGACAGGACCACTCGGGATCCCTACGTAAACAAACGGATGATTTCTAAATTACTTTTTAGATATCAAAATAGAAGGAAAACAATTTTTTCTCACCATTGTTCTTAGGTCTACAGTCGTATTTGGGAGCCATTTCTTTCCATCGATGGGATTCTAGAATTATAATATTCAGGATTTTTTGAAGCCATCGATCCAAACTATGAAGCCGTTGTGGTTCCTAATAGGTATCTGAAACGAAGGAAGTAAAAGAATTTCAGCAAACCAGGAAATTATCTTTTTGCAAAGAAAGGAAACGGATATCTGAGTACTCACAAAAAAGATCCCATGACTCAGGAATATCTAGAGTTGTGGTTGGGATGATGTCTCTATCAGAAATAAGATTGAACCACTCCATCCATCTGCGGTCATTGTCATCATCTACACCGGTGAGAAGGGAGTGGTGTCCATGCTTGTTGGAGTTTAACACTCCTCTACGAAAAATCTTGGGGGAGTCGAGGTTCATCATATGCATGAGAATTAGGGTTTCATCGTTCTTGATGTACAACTGTCGAAAGCCGGAAACCATAAACCATATCGATAGGCCTACGTATTCCAAGCAAACCTGGAACCGGTGCCAAAATTCCAGGATTATTGGGTAAAGCCTTCAATCGATCCCAAGGAGACGGGACACAAAAAAAGGGATATGTATAGACATATATAAACCCCTCTCTGGAGTAGCCAACTCGTTCTACCTTACCTGCATTTTATATTTTGACATTGGAGAAGTTGCAGTCCTCCTTCACAATAGCGATACTAGAAGGACGAATGGAGGAGGGGTACCTGCGAACTGGCCAAAACATACAATTTTGAGAATTTGCAGATGTGGTTTATTATTGGAGATCGGATGCAGTGCTGAGATGGAGTAGTGTGATAGAGTTAACAATTAGAGGTTTAGATTCAACATCAACCTCTTTAGCTTTATCTTTCTCGGTCCTCCACTAAAAAGAGAAGACCGGTATTTCTGAAGTTAGCATTGTAAGAAGACATAGTGGAAAAATATCAATGAAGAAGTTCTTGCTAAGGAAGTTGAAAGTTTTAAAATAATTCAGAAAGGGAGAAAAGATTGTGAAAATGAATTCTCATAATAACAAGGTCCAATCGACACGAATTCTGTGTTATTAAAACTTTTCACATGAATCTTTTCCAAAATTAAAGAAGTAAAAATGATGAGTAGCAAAGAATTTATTGGCGGCAAAAATTGTAGTCATGATTACCTCGAAAACCAACGGTAATACTTACTCAATCACAAGGCAGCACGTGTACAAAGTATTAAATGCGAGGAAACATGCGTCCTTTTAAATGTCAAACACCGTTCGAGATCTTTTCCGCCAAGAAATGAATACTCATCTACTTCCCAGTAACAATAAGTGGCGTCATTGAAAAGTTGTAGGACTATCTGTGTGGGGAAAAATTGGTCGATAACAAGTGGTTAAAAGGCAAGGTGACACGTGGAACCGAGGACAAACATAAGTTGAATTCACAATAATCGGCACAGTATACGAAGTATATAATGAATGCAAGATTGATCCCGAAGGAAACACAACCAATGATAAAGATTCAAAGGCTTGACAATGGATAGAATTTAATGAGCAACCATTACAGAGAATATGTGCATTCAAAGCCAGTCGTTATGCACTCATCAATGGCATTTTTATTCTCATTTAAAGGAAGCTTGGTTTTAGGATCATGTCTCACTACGGATAGCTATAAATATAAGGATTGACTACCCTGGTAGGGGAGGAAACACTCGAGCACACAAAAAGCTATATCATACTATTTTACGCTCAATCTAAATTATTTTATCATTGCTTTTTCATCGATTCTACTTTTTCTCTAGGAAAGACCGAGCTAAGAATCATGCTAGCTATTTTCTACAATTCAATTGTTACTCTTATATTTTTTTCTTATCTCTTTATAATTTTTGGATCAAATTGATTGGTGTATCTTATAAACCACGCTATAAATTCAACTATACCAGTTTCTTGGTAAATACTAGTGAATATATAATAGATAGATAATCCATGTATATTATGTGCATAACAATATATAATTGATATATAGTGCTTTATAAAAATTAAAAAGAGAATTCGATCAACTATTTGTGTAAACTCCTTTTTATTTGATTCCTTCAACTAATTTCCAGTAACAATGTTACTGTAAATATTTGTCAAAAAATTGCAGATCACACATTTTGGGGGTGACTTTTAACTTTTGACATCCACCTGCCTCGTGGGTTTTCAATACCACACTCTCTGTGAAAAGAAAGATATCTTGGTTGGCAACCTCGTAGTCTCACTATGTTCAATTAAGCCACTTCATCCCAAGACTCAGACTTTCACGAACTTCAAATTCAAAAGTTAAAAGTTTAGCCATGGTACAAGCGAGTTGCATTATTTGTTAAACTTGAAATTTTTGCTTTTGGGACAAGAGAAACAAAATTCAAGACCATACACATTGGGGGTTATTTGTGTACTTCGCCTAATATTTGCCAGATTGGCTTTTTTAGAAATCCCCAAGCCCATATATATTAGAAAAATTTACATAAATGTCTCAAATAAATTTGAACTTACCAATCTCTAGCCATTAGTCATAGACTTACTAAAATTAGTCAACAGAAATTAAAAAATCAAATAATAGGGTTCTTTCTCTCAAAGAATTACATGAGAAAATCACCTTCCATATTTTTAAGTGTGATTAGCAATATTAAATACAAGACGAAAAGCAAATTTCATGGATGAGGTAGCAAATAAGGTGATGAAATACAAAAATGTATACATTATTCCAAAAATCTAAACAAAAAAGAACTTGTTCAATTGGTGTAATTGAAATTCATTGAAATTATATAGATAAGTCAATATAAAAATTTTGAGGAAGATTGGAGTTGATTTGGACTGGTTTATATCAAAATTTGTAATTAAATTGAGTTAAAAAAAATCTTCTGCGACACATGTATCAAACATGTATCACCCACATGTATCTCACACACAGGTATATATAGATCTACATGTGTTACACAATTGATACAAATATGATACACAAATGATACATAGTGTGATACACATATCATTTCTTTTATGTTCAGTTTTTACTTAGAATCTCAATTAATACTACCTCAAAACTTCACCAAATCCTAAAAGTGAGATTCAAGCTCCTTAAATTGTGCCTAATCTATTCTAATAGCACCACTCAAAATAAAGCAAAATTTTGATTTTTTTTTTTTTGCAAATAGCTAATTGACTAATTTGGTTAATATTAACAATATTTTATTAATTAATTAATTTTTATAATAAACTACTTATAAATAGACATAGCTGATAATTTCCCTATATATTATTCACTTTATCACTTTATAAAGCAGTTGAAGAGACAAATTTGAATTTTACGGCCCAAATGAAATCTAATGCTATGACTGAACTATGAAGAAAGAGGGGCCCTTATGAAACCCAAAGGCTTGTTTTTATACAAAAAAGCCTTTTGGATCCATTGTTTACATAATCTAGCCGGTATACGTAGATATACATTAGTTATATACGGTTATACTTAAATTATATATAATTATACATTTGAGAACTATTTTTTATTTAAGTTGTTGATGAGTGATTATCCGCTGGTATGGATCAAATTTTAATAATATTAAGTAAATAAAAGAGAAATTACCAGCTATGACCATTTATAAGTAGCTCATTGCAAAAATTGGACAATTGATAAAATATTATTAATATTAGCCAAATTAGCCAATTAGCTATTTGTAGCAAAAAAATATTAAGTTTTTGCTTTGTTTTGAGTGGGTGCTATTAGAATAGATTGAGCACATCTTAAGGAGCTTGAATCTCAGTATTGGGATGATTTGATGAAGTTTTGAGGCGGTTTGAATTGAAAATTCGAAATAAAAACTAAACATAAAAAATGATGTGTATCACACTGTATATCATTTGTGTATCACATTTGTATTAATTATGTATCACATGTATATCCATGTATACCTGGGTATGAGATACATGCGTGATACATGTTTGATACATGTGTCGCAAAAAACTTTTTTGAACTCAATTTAATTACAAATTTTGATACAAAAGCAATCCAATCACCTCCAATATTCCTCAAATTTTCTATATTTACTTATCTATATATTTTTAATGAATCTCAACTATACCCATTGAAAAAATTCCTTTTTGTTTAGATTTTTGAAATATTGTATATATTTTTGTATTTCATCACCATATTTGCTACTTCACCCGTGAAATTTTCTTTCCTTCTTATATTTGGTGTTGCTAATCACGCTTAAAAATATGAAAGATTATTTCTGCATGTGATTCTTTGAGAGAAAAATACTATTATTTGGTTTTTCAATTTTTATTGACTAATTATAAATTTATTACTAATGGCTAAAAGTTGATAAGTTAAGATTTATTTGACACATACACATTTGTATGAGCTTCCCTTAAGAAAACCGAAATAAGTAATTGCCTTCAAGCTATTGGCTTCATTTTCCTTGAAAAAGTTGAATTTAAGTAAGGAAAGACTGTACTTGGATATATGCACGGGGAATTCCTAGGAGGATACCTTCATCCTGTCCAAAATATTATGTACTATATATACCATAGAACAAAAATTATAGTACATACCTTTTAATAAAATTTATAGGTAAAAAAATGTTTAATCTTGTGTTTAGAGAACTGACCAACATCATATTTCTTTATTGTCATAGAAAAATTGAGAGATCTTGATGACTGTGTAAAAATAATTCGTACATTTACTGGCATTTGTGCGTAGCAATAGAATATGAAACAATACAAAAATATTTCTTATATAAATGTTTCATATATAAAGTAGGATAATAGAATTTTTCTGGTCGTTTATACTTTATAAGAGATTTGTACTATTCTAAACAAAATAAATTATGTAGTACGAAATATTGAAAAAGAAAAGGTTTCAAAGATCATAACATGAAGAAACATGTTTTATTGTTTAAAGTTGTCACAATCTTGTAAAACGAGCCTTAATTAGATCGATTGATATGGATACTTTTGCAAAATGTCTTTAATAGAATATAGAAAGTGCATTTAGATAAATCATGAGATAATCATACCGAGTCGAATTTAAGACGGATTTTATTGTTTTAATTAAATTTTAAGTAATTAGGATATATCGAAAATAAATTCTTTGTCTTCATAAGGTAGGAATAAGGTCCTGAATACATTACTCTGCTTAGACCCTTATAAAATTATATTGAGTTTATTATTATTATTGTTGTTGTTATCGTCTATCATTTTAATTGAACTTATTGATTTTGATTAAATTATATATATTAAAAAATATATACATATAATAATATAATATTCTTCTGAATTTACTAAGCTAGCTCTGTCAACTTAAAGATACAACTACTAATGCTGTCTTACTATACTTCAACACAATATTTTGTAGCTTGTCACGAAGCTAGCTAATTAATAATCTAGTAGTATCCAACTTTATCTTGTATTTTTAATTTTTCTGATATTTCAAGATTAAACTAATAAGTGGTGTGATAATTAATCACACTATGTGATAACATAATCTGAATCATCAGTTCCAGCTTGATTATTAATCACAACATCAAAATATTCAGTTCGAAGCTAAAGGCAAAACGTACGTCCTTATCTTAATGCATGGAATCAATTAAATAAGATGTCTCATACTTAAGTTGTTACTTCCTTCTTTTTAATTTATGTCAATCTATTTGAAAAAAATAAAGATTTATAAAATTTGTGATCCTACACAAATTAAGAAGAGCCGCAGAGTATTTATATAGTTATATAAATTTCTAATTAAGAATAAAATTGTATATTTAAACTAAATTATTATTAAATTTAGAAAAGAATTATTCTTTTTAAAATAAATAAAAAAATAGATTCAAGTAACAAATTATTATAAAGAACCTTAATTTAAGAACATCTAAAAAGTAGCACGTTAGTCCTACTAATGTCTCCATTTGTTTTGACCATATTATGGGGCTTCATTCGCATACTTCCAAAATAATCCTCTTTTTAACTACATTATCATTTTTAATTATTATAAAATTATAATTTTTAGACGTTAGGAGTAATTAAATGAGCAAGTGAAATTTTAAAAGAAACCAATCATCAAACGTTATAATGATTAATATATGCTCTTTAATTTAATCAAACTAGTTTCTGAGCATGCATTTTGTGCGTGTGAAAGTTAATGAGTGCAAAAATTCTAAATATTAATTAAAGAAAAAATTGAAAGTTTTGAAAATAATGAATGTCAACCATATTCAATAAAGGTATCATTCTCTTCCCACATAAATCATCTAATTTCTTACGCTTTGTACTCACTTTAGAAGCTCAAGAAGATATTTGCTTAGTGGCACGGAAAAAGTGATGTGTTGATTTGTATTCATATTGTGCAAAAAAGTGATTTATTCATTCAATGACTTCTCTTTTTTAAGAATAAAATGGTCATTCAAATTTTAAAGAATATTTTAGTAAATTAATTTCATTTAAAAATGTTCATACATATAATATAATATGATATTAAAGATTTTATAAAATTTTAATCTTAATCATGTAATTGCCTTTGACTGCGATAGTTTTGCGCAGTTGGAGTTGAGATTTTAGGTCTGAATAGTTTGGCCTCAAACAAACACAAGAAATTTAACAACAATAAAAAGAAACAAAAAAAAAACAGAAAATCAATTGCTGGACATCAAGACTCCTGTCTTATGTCGGTAGGCTACAGTTGATCAGGACAGTATTATTTGGAATGCAGTCGTACTGATCCCAAATTTTTCTGCTTCCTAAAAAGGTAATGAAGATGATTGAAGCAATATGCAGATCCTTTTTGTGGACGGGGCGGCAAACGTGTCCAAAAAGGCATTAGTCGCATGAGAAACTATATGTCTACCATATAATGCTAGGGGCCTAAATGTTTTGAACCTACCAATCTGGAATAAGGCAGCTGTGGCAAAGCATTTGTGGGCAGTAACAATTAAAAAGGACAGCCTGTGGATCAAATGGATGCACACGTACTACATTAAGAACAATGCCGTAGAGGATGTACCTACTCCTAAAACAGCATCCTGGGCTGTGAGAAAGATCTTTGAGACCAGATTAATGATAGCAAATACCAAGGGTATACAGGGGGACCTGAAAATTCGACTAATCCAGCTACTGAGGGGAGAACTGTTCAACATAAACAAACTCTACAGACTCCAGCTCCCTCAAGCCCTTAAAGTACAATGGAAAAGCATAGTATTGCAGCCAAAACTACACCCAAGATTCAAATTTATCGTTTGACTAGCACTGCGCAGAAGACTGGCAATAGTGGAGAGGCTAATGCTCATTGGGATACAGATTCCTCAACAATGTGTATTCTGAAAGCAAGTAGATGAATCTTTTGACCATCTTTTTATTTGCTTGCCCGATATCTTGGGGACTATGGAATAGAATGCTCGTATGGCTAGGATACAAGAGAACCATTTGCGATTGGAACAGCGAAGTCGACTGGATTAGCAACATTGCAAAAAGGAAAAATGGACATGCTGAAATAACAACTAGTGTGTTTGGAATGTTAGTATACTGTCTGTGGCGGGAAAGAAACAAGATTAGATTCCATGACGGGATCTCGGTTATAAATGATACATTCAAAGAGATAGCGATTCATGTGCATATTCAGGGAACCTCTCTTAAACACTGGAAGGATGTTTTGCGAAGACTGGATCACTACCCGTAGGAAAACGAAGAGAAGCATTGTATGTTTTTCATGATTTAATGTATATAGAGCATAAGGGAGTGTATTCATTCTAGACTGTTTGTAACAATAGCTAGTCAGCGGCTACTGAAAAACTCAATAATATTTGATCTATTGATGAAATGAAATTACTATTTAAAAAAAAAAAAAGAAACAAAAAAATGTGGGTCCACATGAGCAAGCGAGCAAAAATTATGACAATGTTTCCTTGAATGTATCCCACATGGGGACCACTTTGTCGACAGGCCACGTGGTGCCTCGTGACCCGCACGTTCAAACCCTGATTTCTAGGTAAGTTTTACTACAATTGTTTACTTAAATTGTTCAGGCTTTTTTTACCTTTTCTTCTATTATTAGATAAAAATGAACTGCAGTTAGTATCCTAATTAATTGTGTTAATTAATCCAGCCCCCTTGGTCTAGTTTCCTATAAAGAGACCATTTAACTTTAGTAGAGGATGAAGACGGTGAACTTTTGCTACGTCACTGTTAAAAACGGCGATATACATTTTTTATTAATAAGATATTATTATTATTAAATACAATTAGAGTTTTGATAACCTATTGCTTTTATCAAAACAAATTGATTATAAGTACAAATATCTTTTTCAACTACAGCAAACAGATAAAATTAAGGAATTTTTACCTCATATAGTAAATATTAATATTTTATTTATTTTAAATAAATACTATTTAAAAAATTATATTTTTTATATATTTTTTAATGTTCATAGCAAAATATTTAACTTTGGTTGCCATTATACCTGTATCACTATATACGCTATTCAATTAAATTATTTTCTTTCTTTTTCTATTTTGAGACATGCTATTAGTCACCAACTGTAATGTTGCCTGGATTCCATTCAGTGAAGAATTTCACATTTTATCTGCAGTGAAAAATTAAAAAGAAAAAGAACTCGGAATAGTAGAAGCTGGTGATGGAAAATATGAAGCGATTAAAATCAATTGAGTTGCTGGTGCTAATTTTGCTATAAAAAGATTAAGAACAGAAAAAACAGACTACGATTCACTTAGTTTAATCAATGAGGAATACTTAAAATCAGAAAAACAAAAAGAGGAAGATAAAGAAAAGGCTAAAAAAGGAACGTTTTGTTTAAAAAACAAATCTCAATTGCAATTAAAACTTGTTTATTCAAAAGGATGAAGAAATGTCATTATATTGGAAAAAATTATGGTTATTAGCAGCATGGATTTGTTGTATGGTTGCATTGTGTTTTAGAAATGGGCAAAAGCTTTTGCTCGCCATCAGATCGATAGAGCTCACGGCCCAAGAAGCCGGTTTTTGCCCGCCATCAACTCTCCCTTCACTCGATAACAATAACCGTTATTATTAGAGTTGCAGCCTCAGTAATTCAGGTTTTTTGTTCGACAATGAATTTGTAGAAAATTAAAATTTATTTTTATACTTTTTAAACAAAGATCATATAATTTGGGGCTGAACTACTTAATTTTTGTTAATATATTTTTATGTTTTTTATTATATTTATTATTTTTTTATTATAATTCAATATATCTCGTTATATTTTATGTATTTTATTATATTTAATATCTTTTTATTGTATTTCAATGTATCCCGTTGTATTCTATGTATTTCATTTTATTCAATGTCTCTATATGCCATGAATGTATTTATATATTTTTTTAATTAATATAATTTATATATTCAGATGTATTATGTATTATATTATTTCTCTGGAGATTTCTATATTTTTTGGGTATTTTTTGGTTCAGATTTTTTTTTATATTAGAGACACAAACTTTGTGTTTTATAATTGAGATTGTTGAGTTATATTAGGAGTATATTATGTTAATTGATTTACTTTCCGTTTAAAAAATAATATAATCCGCTATTTTACGTCGTGAATACAGTCAAATACAATAATCTGTTCAGCCGTAATCCCATATTTTACGCGATGAATACAGTTGAATGCATTCGAATACAACAATTGATTAGCTGAACTTTCTTGATTCACGTCTATTTTTTCTACTATATTCATAAATATAATAGCTTAATTACATCTAATATATCTTATAATAACAGAAAGCGTATATATAATTTTTAATATAGCAAATAAAATCTATAAATACCTAATTATCACTAAAATAATGCTTTATGAAAATTTCTCTAAAATTAACCTTGGGCCTTAATAGACAAAAGTTGGGCCTCTTTGCCATGTTGGTTCTCTTCTTTCTGCAAGTTTTGATTGCGAAAATAGTTCGTGCTAATTAGTTTTCGAATAATTGAAAAATAATAAGTATTTGTAAAGCCATTAAAAATAGTTATTATTTTATTGCAATACAAAAAAAATCAGCATAATATATTGAAAATTGGTATACCTGTGTATGAATTTCCAACATATTATGCTGAAACTCCAGCACACGGTAAGTTCCAGCATAATATACTGACGATTAGAGCACCTGTGTATGAACTTCCAGCATATTATGCTAGAATATTTTTTGGATTTTAAACAATATCTTTGTTCAAATTTATCTTTACATAAAAAATGACTAAATTTCGATTATTAGCTATTTCTGAATTTCATCCGTTTTGGTTCGGCTATTCACACTTGTAATCCGGAAAAAATAAAAAAATAAAAAACATACTATTAAGTGAACAGATACTAAAATGTATTTCAAATTAAAAGCCGAAATATACTCTTAAATCATTTTTTCGCAAAAGCTTGCCCGAATAATTAAATTTGTTCTCAAAATTAATACGTCCTTCTCCAAATTCATATACCTTAATTTTAATGGGATGAGGAAGTATTAATGAAAATTTTTCATTAATTAAATATGGTAAGATCTTTCTATATTACGGTTCAAGCTCAGAGATTTTTAAGTTAGGGAAAACGGATTCCATCCATCAGAATATCACCATTGTGGTAAATGCTTTCACATAAAATGTAACAAAAGCAAAAAATAATTTTTCAATGGTTAAAATTGAAAAGGAATAGAATTGTCATTTTGGAAAATTTTAGTGGTTCAGCTGGTTAATTATATGAACTGTAATCTTATTTGTGAAGGTTCTATACATTATGTAATTCTCTCCCCTATTTATCCCTCTCCTACCCACAATTAAAAAAATAAATACTTTTTCCATTTCAATTTAGATGAGATAGTTTGATTCGATAAAAGAAGAAGATTTTTAAAACTTTATGATCTTAAAAATTTAAGGAGTAAAAACTTTATGGGATCATGACATTTGTATGGTTATAAAAGTTTCTCATTAAGGATAAAATGAATAAAATTAAGGGAAAAAATACCTTATCACCCCCTTAAACTTATCACGAATTATTAGTTGCAGCCTTAAACTATTTGTGGTCTTAATTACCTCCCTCAACTAGGCCTTTTGAGAGCCATTATCCCTCTGAACGCTGATGTGGCATATTGTGTGGTGCACTCGCCTGCATGTCAATAAAATATATTTATACCTTTTTAAGTATGTTACATTCTAGATAATTTTTTTTGAATACAACCCATAATAAAACTTGGATAGAATGACATTATTTATGCTAAATTTTTTAGTGGCTAAAAATAATATAGTTTTAGTTAATCTTTTTTTGAATTTGACTTGAAAATAAAGTTTTATACAATTGAAATAAATAGTCAAGGCATTTAAAATGTTATAAAAATACATAGTTTGAAATTAATATTTTGGCTATAATTTTTTATATAGCTCTAAATTATGGTGCTCTAAAAATATATTTTTTACATATTTTACCTGAAAAGTAAAAATAATATAGTTGAAATAAATAGTCATTGCATCAAAAGAACAATTAAAAATAGTGAACAATTGCAAGAAATAACTTATTATTTCTAACATACTTATTGCTCAAAAAAATACATACTCCAGAAATACAGGGTAAAGCCGTGTAGGATAGACCCTTGTGGTCCGCTCCTTTCTCGGACCTTAGGCATAGGGGGAGGTTAGTGCACTGCGATATCCTTTTTTATTGCTCTAAAAATATATCCATAAAGTAAGTTATTTTTTGCAATTGTACGCTCTTTTTATTTCTTTTGATACAATGACTATTTATTTCAACTATGTATTTTTACTTTTTTCAGGTAAAATCTGTAAAAATAAAAAAATACAACAACAACAATAACAACTTAATATAATCCCACAAGTGCGGTCTGGGGAGGGTAATATATACGCAGACCTTACCCCTGCCTCGAGGAGAAGAGAGGTTGTTAGGAGACTCTCAGCTCAAGAAAGGAACAAGAGACGATATATTAATACTATCAATAGGCTCATAATGAAATAACATAAAATACATAACATAAAATAACAAAATAGCAACAATATAGGAAATACGAAAAAGAAAAAGAAAAGAAAGAAGAAAGAGAAAAAGAAAAGGATGGAAGGTATACTAATATCCAACAGATAAAGCTCTACATGATTAGCTGATCAGTAGCCTCATAAGACTAACTCCTAATTGGCTAGTCTTGCTCTAGTGCGCTGTGAAAATATCCACAACTTCCTCCTAAAATATAACCTTAATGCTCGACCTCCACGATTCCTTATCAAGGGCCATGTCCTCAGTAATTCTAAGTCGCGCTATGTCCTTCCTGATCACCTCTCCCCAATACTTCTTTGGTCTCCCTCTACCTCTCCTCATGCCCACCACAACAGTAGCTCATACCTTCTCACCGGTGCATCAGGGCTCCTCCTCTGAATTGCCCAAACCATTTGAGTCTCGGTTCCCGCATCTTGTCCTCCATGGGTGCCACACCCACCTTCTCTCGAATATCTCCATTCCTAATCTTATCTATCATTGTATGCTCGCACATTCACCTCAACATCCTCATCTCTGCTACTTTCATCTTCTAGATGTGTGAGTTCTTAGCCGGCCAACACTCGGTCCCATACAACATGGAAGGCCTAACCACTGCTCTATTAAACTTACCTTTTAGTAACAGTGGTACTTTCTTGTCACACAGGACTCCCGTCGCTAACCTCCAGCTCATCCACCCCATCCCTATACGGTGTATGACATCCTCATCGATCTCCCCGCTCCCCTGAATAACTGACACAAGGTACTTGAAACTACCCCTCTTAGGGATGACTTGAGAGTCAAGCCTTACTTTCATTCCTACTTCCCTTGGCTCGGTCCCAAATTTGCACTCGAGGTATTCTGTCTTCGTCCTGCTCAACCTGAAACCTTTAGACTCAAGGGCACGTCTCCAAACCTCTAGCCCCTCGATGACACCGGATCGTGTCTCGTCAATTAGGACTATGTCTTAACAAATAGCATGCAACATGGCACCTCCCCTTGAATATGATGCGTTATGGCATCCATCACCAGAGCAAATAGGAAGGGGTTGAACGCAGAACCTTGGTGCAACCCCGTAACAATCAAAAAATGATCGGAGTCGCATCTTAATATCTTAACCCGAGTCTTAGCTCCATAATACATGTCTTTAATCACTCTAGTATAGGCAATCGGGACCTCTTTAATCTCTAAGAAGCTCCATAAGACCTCCCTAGGAACCATATCGTACGCTTTCTCTAGATCGATAAACATCATGTGGAGATCCTTCTTCTTATTCCTGTATTTTTCCACCATCCTCCTAATAAGGTGGATAGTTTCTGTGGTAAATCGCCCCGGCATGAACCCGGAGTTATCTGAAATAGAAATCGTCCTTTGCTCTCTCATTTCTACCACTCTCTCCCAGAATTTCATGGTATGACTGAGTAATTTGACACCCCTATAATTGTTACAGCTTTGGATATCGCCTTTGTTCTTATACAATGGAACCATTATACTCCACCTCCACTCTTCAGGCATCCTATTAGTCTTGAATATAACATTAAACATTTCAGTAAACCATTCCAAGTCTGCTCTACTCACACACCTCCAAAGTTCCACCGAAATTTTGTCTCCTCATTTTGCATATTGACTCCATGACCTCATCGACCTCAATGTCTCTACAATAACTTAAATCAAAATAATAATAATAATAATAATAATAATAATAATAATAATAATAATAATAATAATAATAATAATTATAATAATAATAATAATTTAGAGCACCCTAATTTAGAGCTATATCAGAATTATAGCCAAAATAATTAAATTTCAATTATGTATTATTTTAACTTTTTTGATGTGTTGACTATTTATTTCAATTGTATAAATCCTTATTTTCAGGTCAAATTCTAAAAAAAAAGATTAAGTAAAACTTTATTATTTTTAGCTAAATAAAAAACATATGCCTAAATAATGTAGTTCTATCCAAGTTTTATTATAAATGAAAAAGGGCCAAAACTATCTCTATCATTTGCTAAATGGTTAATAAATACCCTCTGTCCATTTATCCGTTCAAAAAAATATACTTCGTTCATCTATCCGTTTGAAAACACACACGAAGTTAATTCTATTAACAAAAATACCCCCACGACTAACAGCATAACTGATGGAGTGTGTTTTTTTAAACGGATAGATGTACGGAGGGTATGTATAAACCATTTAGCAAACGATAGGGATGTGTCTTTCATTTAATGACGTGACAATTTTTAATTGGGCCACGTGAAAATCTTTGACTGGAACAAAAACTGAATATTATTTCAATCTATTTAACTTATTCGACCCATTTACAAAAATGGGTAGTATCGATCACACTCATTCCCACTCATCTGATCTCTCCCCTTTCTTTTTCTCCAATTGGGACACTGCATACACACAATAACAAATTAATTGAAGAATATATAAAATCCAAAGCCAAATAACTCGAAATTCAAACCAGATTCTGAAATTTCTCCAATCAAACTCAGGATAAGTATTGAAACTCTTAAATGGAAAATCAACAGATACATTTGGGTTGTTAAGTAAGAAGACAAGGATCCAAACAAAATAAAAATCTGAAACAAAAAAATTGAGCCCAAATGCTAAAAATTATCCAAATATATCAATCAAATATAGGAGAAACGTTGAAACTTTGAAAGGGACAAGGAATGAAAATCTTTGGATTATTCATAAGAAGACAAAAGAGCCAGAAATAACAGAAAAAAATAACTACATATAATTGATACAAGCACACAAGAAAATTAAAACCAATGTGCTAAAAAGCTTGAAATTATCACATTCTAGAATAAAGATTGAATCTATAAAAGGCAAAAAAAAGGTATAGGGTTGCCTTTGGGATGTTCATAATAAGAAGAAGAGGACAAAGAGCCATGAATTGCAGATGAAGTGAAAGGCGAAGACATATTTTCAAACAGAAAAAAATATTTATTTCAACAAAGAAACACTAAAAATTCTTTTGACAGACGGAGGGTATCTATAAACCATTTAGCAAACGATAGGGAAAGTTTTGGTCCTTTTCCGTATTACAAAATAATATTCGAAAAAATTATCTAAAAAAAGTAACATACTTAAAAAGGTAAAAATATATATTTTATTTTTCAAAAAAATACCATATATGCAGATAAATTTACGTGACAGACGAGTGCACCCATACAATTTGCTACATCAGTATCTAGGAGGTAATGACTCTCAAAAGGCCTACTTGAAAGGGATAACTAAGACCACGAATAATTTAAGACCGTAATTATTAATAAGGTATTTTGTAAAAATTAAGAATTTAAACTTAACTTATTTTAAAACTTAAAAAATATTTATTTTAAAACAAGCTAAAAAAAATATCTCGTCTAATTTGAATCGCACATAGTACTACTATAGAAAGGGGCTTTATCGCTTTTGCTTCTTTATCGTTTCGCCGTCACATATCTGAAAAAAGTTACCTACAAATTGTGTTATAGCCTATTTGACCAAGCTTCTTTTTTATTAAAAGTATTTCTTTTGCCAAAAATATTTCTGACCAAAAATTAAGGTGTATGGCCAAGTTTTTACCTTTTGGAAGGAAAAAAAGTATTTTTGATGAAAAATAAAAGCAGTTTTGGAAAAGCAGAAAAAAATAATTTTTCTCAAAAAACACTTTTTAAGAAGCATTCTTGAGAAAAATACACTTAAAAGCACTTTTTAAAAACTTAGTCAACTACTAATTACTGCTTAGAAGTATTTTTTAAACTAATTAATCAAACACAAACTGTTTCTCATAAAGAACACTTATGAAAAACATACTTTAAAAGTAAATACTTTTTAAAATAAACTGATTTTTATAACTTGGCCTAGACAATTCTTTTTACCTATAAGGCTGTAACTTGTAAGTCGTTCAATTAGCTAAGTATTTAAATATTTAAATATTTCGTTTTCATTTAATTTCATTTTCCATCTCCATACACTGCCCGTTAGCTGTCTGCTGCCCTAACTCCTCCGGTCACTTTCCCACGTGCGGAGTCAATCTCACTATTTATGTGCGCGACACCAACTCCACGCGTCTCCATTCTCTATTGCCTTTGATTAATGGCAACTACAGAGTGGGAATTTCTTCTTTTTCTTTTCAAATTTAAACATCACTTTTTTTTCCACATTGCAACAAAAATGAAAATAAAAATTGATGGGTTTTCTTTTGATCTTACAAAGATTGCTTGATTTTTCCTTTTTGATTTTCACCCTGTGTTAGGTATTCAAAGTGACAGAGGCATATTGAAAGAATGATTTCCCCGATTTTTTTAGTTTTCAAATATCAAAACTCAAACCCTTCTATTAAAAATGAAATAATCATAATTATACGAGCGCAACCACTATTAAAATGCAGGGGTTTTGTAGTTCAACAACAAAATAAGTCGCTAATACTTCTTAATGGCAAATTAACAATAAATTATTATAAAATCCTATTAGTTACAAGTTAATTAACGAAAATTAGCAACAAAGCTCGTAGCTAATTCTAGGTGGTGAGCACTTGTTGATTGATTAGTTAATTAGCAACAATATTTATCTAGAAAAATGTGAGTGATAATCAAAGATAATTTATGATTATGATATGTGATTTATTCTAATACTAGTGATTATACAAGTAATATTAAGCTTAAGTAAGAAGAATTGGCGAACCAAATCAGAATTGTTGGAGCAATATGAGGCTCGAGCTTGATTATCTCAGAGACCTCGAGGTCATCTAAGAACAATAAAATAAAGACAATAAAATTGAAGAAAAATTATGAGCACGTTAAACAAGGAAAGCAGAGTAGAATGTTCTATTGTGGTGAATAAAATGATCTTTACAAATTACTGGGGTCCCCTTTATATAAGAGGAAAAACTCCAATATAGTACATTCCTAATTGCGGTAAAGAATTTTATTGGTGCATGTGTATAACAATCTTGTACGAATGTGTGCCATTTCATACAAATCTTATCCTATAATTTATGCCCTGATCCACGTGTCCTTGATAAATTCACACTCTTTCTTGAGTGACTTCGAGATTGTGATGCCCTCGATGTAGGCTGTGATAGGCCTTCGATCAGCTTCCTCAAGGTGTGCGTCCTTCACCAAGGACCGTCTTCTACTTCGAGAAGCCTTAACTCGGACTCATAGCCCAATTTCAAGATTTCGAAATCGAGCTCCTTGATTTTGACCGTATACAAATAGTCCCCGCGTTTCTTAAGGTGAAATGATATGAATCGATTCAGATTCCCGAACTCCTTAGCGCTGATGTCATCCCCGTGATGCAAGCGTTCGAAGTGATCGAAATGTATCGTCGATCCACTTCCCCAAAACACTGAATGCATGCCAATATCGGTCGGCCACTAATGCTACCGAACCATCATTGCCCTTGTATAAATATGAGGCGATTCCTCCTAGTGAAGAACTTTACTCTTTCTTCTTCCCTTTGACATCTTCATCTCTTTCTCCAATCACCCATTTCCTCTGCCTCTTTAAGAGCCGGAAAATGCCAAGGTCTTGCCTAAAACACCACATTCCTGTGCACCCGTATTATTTAGCTTACAACCATGGCCAAAACTTCCAAGACGGTCCCCAAAAAGGATAAAGCACCATCTTCCTCTGCCGCCCGACTAGCCAAATTGGTGGTGCCGCCAACGCTTGAGGAAATCACCCTCAGTAATTACATACTATACCATAATTCTTACTTCGATTTATTATTGCGGAGGTTTGCTAACAATTTCTAGCTTACTCTTGTTGCTTATACTATATATTGTTAGAATATATGCTTAACGCTAGAGGGGGGGGGGGAGGTGAATAGCGTTATAATAAAAAACAATATAAACTTGCGGAATTAAAAATTGCATGATTGAAATAAGTGCGTAAGTAAATAATAAGGAACGAACGCACCGAAATTATCCTGGTTCGCCACAACCTGTGGCTAGTCCAGTCCCCGAGAGACTCTCTCGAGATTCCACTAACTTCGTTAAGCTTACGGGTGCTTAACAAACCGTTACAAACTGAGAACTTGGGTCACACAAGCCTCAACAACCTTTGCTCGAAGATACCACACTTCAAGACTTCAACCGAAGGAATGAAAACGTTCCTTCTTACAACCACAAGGGATTAACACTTCCCTTCAAGTGTATACAAACACTTAGCACTCAAGACAAGACTCTCTTTAAGAGCAGATATGAGTAAAATAAATACGCTCAAGAACACAACAACTTTCGTCAAGAGTTTGGCTCGCAAAAACTTATTAAATGAATAGAAAATGATGAATATGAGAGTATGCAAGCATTAGCAAGAATATGATCAGTTGTTGTCCTTAGAAGACTGATTTTGAGTTGTATTTATAGTGTTCAAAACCCCCACAACCGTTGCCTAATTGCCAATCAAGAATTGCTGATTTTGTGCTAAGATAATCGATTATTTGATTTGCATAATCGATTATTTTCCAATCGTTCAAAAATCAATCCCAGATTTTAAGCAGAATAATCGATTATCCAAATCGCATAATCGATTACCTGACAACGTTCAAAAAATCATATTCAGATTTTACTTAACATAATCGATTATCAGATTGTGTATAATCGATTACCTGACAACGTTCAAAAAATCATATGCAGATTTTACTTAGCATAATCGATTATCAGATTGTGTATAATTGATTATCTTTCAGAGTTTAAAAACACTTTGGCAACGGTCATTTGCATAATCGATTATGCTATAAGGATAATCGATTATCTTTTATATTTTGAAAACTTCAGACTACACTGTCTTAACATAATCGATTATCATAAAGTACATAATCGATTATTTTACAGTCTTGTAAAATTTGATAGACACTGCCTCAACATAATCGATTATTTTATAGCTTTGAAAAATCTGATGGACACTGCCTCAACATAATCGATTATCATAAGGTACATAATCGATTATCTTGTAGCTTTGAAAAATCTAATGTACACTGCCTTAACATAATCGATTATCATATGGTACATAATCGATTGTTGTTCTGCTTTGTAAATATGGTGTACATTGTCTTAACATAATCGATTATCATAAAGTACATAATCGATTATCTTTGTCCAGATTTGAGAGGCATGTTTAAAAATCATTTTGGCTAAAATAAAATGTTTGAAAATCATTTTGCTTTAAATTAAATATGCATGATTTGATAAAAATGATTTTACAAGAGAAGCCAAGTCTTGAGTTAATTGCCGGATCAAGATCACAATTAAAGAATGACTCATGTATAACTTTATTTCTTTGCTTGATCATGATCTTTGTTCGTCTTGTGCTTGAACCTCGTTATGTGTCAATTGCGCGCTTGTGCTTGGACCTCGTCATATGTCAATTGTGCATCGTTTGTCATTTATCAAAACCTACAAATATGAACACACGTTTAGTTTAGTGCCTTGAGAACGTGTTTCAACAATTTCCCCCTTTTTGATAATGGCAAACCAATATCGGGATATGCATATTAGATAATTCATAATGACGATCCAATACAAGTATATAGATATGCAATTAGTTCCCCCTTAATTTATGCCAATAAATATTAAGCGCATAGCCCTTATTCTTCCCCCTTTTGACATTAGCAAAAAAACATTAGTAAATAACTTTGTTTATTGATTAACCAAAAATCCGCAATTATAAAATGGACAATATAATGTCAACATAATCGATTATTGATACTTGATAATCGTTGTGTGCATAAGAGAAATCGATTATTCTTAAAAGAAATCGATTTTTCTGCACCAGTGCTTTATAATTCCCCCTGTCTTTGGGGCGATGCCTGCAAAACAGAATTAGGCGCCTCCGACGCTCAAGTTAGTAATGAAAAACAAAAAAATGTAATGCATGACTTAGATCAACGTGGGGTAAAGAATCCCGAGTTCACTACGAATTCGGAAAAAGGACTCTTTCTCTAAAGGCTTTGTGAAAATGTCGGCCAATTGAGATTTGGTTTCAACAAACTCAATTTCGACATCACCTTTGAGAACGTGATCTCTTATAAAGTGGTGCCTAATTTCAATGTGTTTTGTTCTTGAATGAAGAACGGGGTTCTTCGTCAAGCTTATGGCGCTAGTATTATCACATCTAAGAGGGATATGATCGATACTTAGTCCATAGTCCGAGAGTTGTTGTTTCATCCAAAGGATTTGAGCACAACAACTCCCCGCGGCTACATATTCAGCCTCGGTTGTGGACAACGCAACACTTACCTGTTTCTTACTAAACCAAGAGACAAGAGAGCTACCGAGCAAATGGCAAGTGCCACTAGTGCTCTTGCGGTCCAATTTGCAACCCGCAAAATCGGAGTCAGAATAGCCAACAAGTTGGCATGAAGAACCTTTGGGATACCATAGTCCCACATTTATAGTACCAACAAGATACTTCATTATCTGCTTAACCGCAGTTAGGTGCGACTCCTTCGGACATGATTGATATCGAGCGCATAAACATACGCTAAACATTATGTCCGGTCTACTAGCAGTAAGATAAAGAAGGGATCCAATCATACCTCGATACTTCTTGGTGTCGACTTCCTTACCTTTCTCATCTTTGTCAAGATGATCGGATGTGCTCATTAGAGTGGCCATTGCTTTGGCGTTGCTCATTTCAAATCGTTTTAGCAACTCTTTGCAATATTTAGATTGACAAATGAAAGTTCCTTCTTTCATTTGTTTTACTTGCAGCCCCAAGAAGTAGGTTAGCTCACCCATCATAGACATCTCAAATTCGCTTGTCATTAAATTAGAAAATTCCTTGCACAAAGCATTGTTAGTAGCACCAAAAATGATATCATCCACATAGATTTGAACTAATAAAATATCATTGTTTTTATGCTTAATAAATAGTGTGGTGTCAACTTTCCCCCTAATGAACTTATTTTCCAAAAGAAATTTGCTCAATCGTTCATAATAAGCTCGGGGAGCTTGTTTAAGACCATAAAGGGCTTTCTTAAGTTTGAAGACATGATCGGGAGATTTAAAATCTTCAAAGCCCGGGGGTTGTTCAACATAAACTTCTTCTTGAATAAAACCATTTAGAAAAGCACTCTTTACATCCATTTTATATAATTTGAAATTCATAGAAGAGGCAAAAGCAAGTAATAAACGAATAGCTTCTAACCTTGCTACGGGTGCATACGTTTCTTCATAGTCAATTCCTTCTTCTTGATTGTAACCTTTTGCTACAAGCCTAGCTTTGTTTCTAGTGATTACACCATTTTCATCTAATTTATTTCGAAAAACCAATTTCGTACCAATTATGGTATGATTGTCGGGTCTTGGCACCAATTCCCAAACGTCATTTCGTTTGAATTGGTTAAGCTCCTCTTGCATTGCCAAGGTCCAATGCTCATCCCCAATTGCTTCGGAAATGGTTGAGGGTTCAATTTGAGAAACGAAAGCAGTATGTCCTAAGGTGTTCTTAAGATTGTTTCGAGTACATACCTTTTGTTCAATGTCGCCAACTACCTTGTCGAGAGGATGGTCTTTGATTGTCCTCCACGCGTTGGGCAGTTTCGTTTCTTTCTCCAGTGGTGGCGCTTCCTCCGATGATTGTTCCAAGATTTCATCTTCAATTTCCTTTGGGTTTTGCTCTTGTACTTTGTCGTGAGGACTTATTGTGTTTAAAATACCTGCAAGATTAAAACCAGAATCCTTTCTCGCCAAGCGAGCATTATTTTCGGAAAACACAATATGAGGGGATTCCTCAACAGTTTCGGTTCTATTATTGAATACTCTATATGCTTTTCTACGTGATGAATAACCAAGAAAAATTCCTTCATCCGATTTGGCATCAAATTTTCCTAAATTATCTTTTCCATTGTTATGAATAAAGCATTTACAACCGAATACTCTAAGATGGGAGAGATTAGGTTTCCTTCCCTTATAGAGTTCATAGGAAGTTTTCATGAGTATTGGCCTTATGACTACTCTGTTTAAAACGTAGCATGCGGTACTCACGGCATCCGCCCAAAATTGTTTGGGAATCTTAGCCTCATCGAGCATGGTTCTAGCCATCTCTTCGAGACACCTATTTTTCCGTTCCACCACTCCATTTTGTTGTGGTGTACGTGGAGCAGAGAAGGTGTGCTCAATACCGAGTTCGTCACAAAAGTCCGTGAAGAGGTTGTGATCGAACTCTCCCCCATGATCACTTCTTATGGAAGTGACGGTTGTGTTCTTTTCATTTTGAACACGTTTAAGAAAATATTTAAAATTTTGAAAAGCCTCACTTTTGTGAGCAAGAAATAGTGTCCATGTAAATCTAGAATAATCATCAACAATAACAAAAGCATAACGATTTCTACCAAGACTTTCAATGCGAGATGGTCCAAAGAGATCCATGTGAAGAAGTTGCAAAGGTCTTGTAGTTGAAACAATATTCTTAGATTTAAAAGATGCTTTTGTTTGCTTCCCTTTTTGACAAGAATCACAAATAGTGTCATTTTCAAATTTCAAATTTGGAAGACCAATAACTAGATTCTGTGAAACCAATTTGTTTAAAAGATGCATGTTGATATGAGCTACTCTACGATTCCATAACCACATATCGTCTTCTTTACTCATAAGACAATTCACATACTCTGATGAAGAGTTTTCAAGATCAGCCATATAGATGTTATCAATTCTAAAACCACGAAGAATAATTTTAAAATCACTACGACGAAAAACTAAGCATTCTTCCGAATCAAACAAAACAAGATTTCTCTTGTCACATAATTGACTTATGCTCAAGAGATTATGTTTTAGACCTTTAACTAGCAATATATGCTTAATGGAAGAAGATTCATTCTTACCGACTGAGCCAATGCCGATAATTTTTCCCTTGTTGTTATCTCCAAAAATAACGTTTCCTCCTTCCTTGTGTTCTAGTTGAAGGAACTTGGATGCGTCTCCGGTCATGTGTTTGGAGCATCCACTATCAAGGTACCAAAGTACACTTGATCCCTTCAAACATACCTACAAGACAAATCAATGAGTTTTTGGTACCCAAGCTGTTTTGGGTCCTTGAGAGTTAGGTGTAAAATGCTGTTGTGCTAGGCATGCAGTTAAGTGTCTGTGTCTAGTAAAACAAGCAGGAGCAATATGTCCTATTCGACTACAATAGTGACAAATGACATTCGGGTTATGCATTCTTCTAGGTTGGTAGTAGTTGGAGGTACGAAAATTGTTTGCTCTATTTTTGACAATATGGCTATTGCGCAATCCTTGAAAATCATTTCTCCTACTGTTTGTTCTAGGATATGCAGCGTTTCTAGAATAATTGTTTCTAGGACGGGTATGTCTAGGTTGCGATTGTTGAAGGCCATTTCTAGGCGTTCTAAAATGTTCAAAGTTTCTTCTAGTGTTTGGTCTAGGATGCATGTTGATTCTAGGATGGTTATTTCTAGGATGAATGTTTATTTTAGTTATCCTAGGTTGAGCCTTGAGTTGTTGGGGGATGGCTTCAACTTTTTCTTTAGGCTCGTTTTTGAAGCCTATGCCATGTTTGGTCGATTTCAAATTGACAAGAACATCATTCAAATTTTTATGAGAAGAATTGAACTTATCTAGGGTGCCCATAAGTCTTTCTACTTCATCTTTTAGATGCATGCAAGAAATACAATTTTTACTAGAACTCTCGGGTTTGTCAGTGCTTCTCTTGCCGAAAAATTTGTTTTCTTCTTTCAACTTCTCATTTTCCAAAATCAATTTTTCCAAATCTTTTTCTTTCAAAGAGAGTTGTTTTTCAAAATCTTTTTCTTTCAAAGAAGAATTTTTCTTTACGTCTCTAACAGTTTTCGAAAGCTCTAATGAATTCACTATACAATTCATCAAAAGCATTTTGCATTTCCTCAAGAGAAAAGAAATTTTTTGAAGAAATTTGACATACCTCTTCTTGATTGTCTTCGTGTGCCATGAGACATAGATTTGCGGCTTCGTCTTCTTCATCGTCGCTTGATTCGTCTCCGGAGTCACCTCCCCAAGATATGTATGCTCGTTGTTTCTTGAAGGGTTTCTTCTCCTTTTTGACATTTGGGCAATTTGATTTAATGTGCCCGATTTCTCCGCATCCATAGCACTTTACTTGATCTCCTTGTTGTTTGCCTTTTCGTTCATACTCTTTTCGCATGAACTTTTGAAACCTCTTAATAACGAGTCCGAACTCGTTATCTCCGTTGTTTGAGTCCTCATCATTTTGAGGTTGAGCCGTGCTTGCCTTGAGGGCGATTCTTTGTTTCCTTTGATCATTAAACGGAGGGTTAAGTATAGTAGATTCATAGGTTTTAAGATTACCTCTTAGTCCGTTGATGGTGACATTTGAAACGCCGATAGACTCTTGAATCGCGTCGGCCTTGGAGCGCCATTCCGGAGTGAGACTTCGGAGAATTTTTTGGACAAGTTCCTTATCCGTGAAGGTCTTCTTAAGAGCATGTAGGTCATTGACGATTTTTGAAAATCGTTCGAACATGTCATCGATCCTCTCGCCTTCCTTCATGTGAAACAGTTCATATGCATGGGTTAGAAAATCAATTTTAGCTTCTCTTACCTGGTCCGTACCTTCGTACGTGATTTCCAGCTTATCCCACATTTGCTTAGCCGTTGTGCAACATGATATTTTTCTGTAATCATCAGCATTTACAGCACAATATAATAAGTTGATGGCTCTAGCGTTGTTCTGCACTTTTCGGATATCATCCGCATCGTATTCATCTTCGGATTTTGGAACCCATTCATTTTCAACCTTTTTGGTTGGAATTTGTTCTCCCTTCGTTATAACCTTCCATAGATGAAAATTATTCGATTGGATGAATATTCTCATCCTCCCCTTCCAGTACGTATAGTTTGTGCCGTCGAACAGTGGTAGTCTGGTGGAGCATTGCCCTTCACCTATTCCTGCATTAAAGTCACGAGTAGAAGCCATGGATTGTTTCTCTCAAACGGTTAAGTCTTTCAGAGAGTTGGGCTCTAATACCAATTGTTAGAATATACGCTTAACGCTAGGGGGGGGGGGTGAATAGCGTTATAATAAAAAACAATATAAACTTGCGGAATTAAAAATTGCAGGATTGAAATAAGTGCGTTAAGTAAATAATAAGGAACGAACGCACCGAAATTATCCTGGTTCACCACAACCTGTGGCTAGTCCAGTCCCCGAGAGACTCTCTCGAGATTCCACTAACTTCGTTAAGCTTACGGGTGCTTAACAAACCGTTACAAACTGAGAACTTGAGTCACACAAGCCTCAACAACCTTTGCTCGAAGATACCACACTTCAAGACTTCAACCGAAGGAATGAAAACGTTCCTTCTTACAACCACAAGGGATTAACACTTCCCTTCAAGTGTATACAAACACTTAGCACTCAAGACAAGACTCTCTTTAAGAGTAGATATGAGTAAAATAAATACGCTCAAGAACGAACAACTTTCGTCAAGAGTTTGGCTCTCAAAAACTTATTAAATGAATAGAAAATGATGAATATGAGAGTATGCAAGCTTTAGCAAGAATATGATCAGTTGTTGTCCTTAGAAGACAGATTTTGAGTTGTATTTATAGTGTTCAAAACCCCCACAACCGTTGCCTAATTGCCAATCAAGAATTGCTGATTTTGTGCTAAGATAATCGATTATCTGATTTGCATAATCGATTATTTTCCAATCGTTCAAAAATCAATCCCAGATTTTAAGCAGAATAATCGATTATCCAAATCGTATAATCGATTACCTGACAACGTTCAAAAAATCATATTCAGATTTTACTTAACATAATCGATTATCAGATTGTGTATAATCGATTACCTGACAACGTTCAAATAATCATATGCAGATTTTACTTAGCATAATCGATTATCAGATTGTTTATAATCGATTATCTTTCAGAGTTTCAAATACTTTGGCAACGGTCATTTGCATAATCGATTATGCTATAAGGATAATCGATTATCTTTTATATTTTGAAAACTTCAGACTACACTGTCTTAACATAATCGATTATCATAAATTACATAATCGATTATTTTACAGTCTTGTAAAATTTGATAGACACCGCCTCAACATAATCGATTATCATAATGTGCATAATCGATTATTTTATAGCTTTGAAAAATCTGATGGACACTGCCTCAACATATTCGATTATCATAAGGTACATAATCGATTATCTTGTAGCTTTGAAAAATCTAATATACACTGCCTTAACATAATCAATTATCATAAGGTACATAATCGATTATTGTTCAGCTTTGTAAATCTGGTATACATTGTCTTAACATAATCGATTATCATAAAGTACATAATCAATTATCTTTGTCCAGATTTGAGAGGCATGTTTAAAAATCATTTTGGCTAAAATAAAATGTTTGAAAATCATTTTGCTTTAAATTAAATATGCATGATTTGATAAAAATGATTTTACGAGAGAAGCCAAGTCTTGAGTTAATTGTCGGATCAAGATCACAATTAAAGAACGACTCATGTATAACTTTATTTCTTTGCTTGATCATGATCTTTGTTCGACTTGTGCTTGAACCTCGTTATGTGTCAATTGCGCGCTTGTGCTTGGACCTCGTCATATGTCAATTGCGCGTCGTTTGTCATTTATCAAAACCTACAAATATGAACACACGTTTACGTTAGTGCCTTGAGAACGTGTTTCAACATATATATGAATCCAAGTCCTTTAATCTTCCCCATTACTATTCATCTTAAGAATGACGACCTAATCTTAGCTTATACTTTGTGACTTTTGTCCATCCATTATGATTTGCCGCAATATTGACCTACAATATACCACTGATACCTTGAAACTTTTTACGTTACATTAGGGCTTACATTGCATCAAGGAATATTTGAAGCGATTTAGATAATCTCTTTTCATAGTATCCCGATGTGATTCACCTTATGGGGCTATTTTGATCTCGTACCGTCTGCAAAATCTTTTTTCCTTCTCCCTTTTTCATCAAATCATTATTCAATCGAAGGTCCAAATATTATCTTTTATTTGTCAGAATTACACCTTCATTTCAGTACTAGGGATGTAATCCATATCTTCTAAATGCTGCTAGTCTTAGACTCCTTTGATTTTATTTGGCTATACTGAGCCTTATATAACTTAGAGGACCCATCAACTCTTTAGTTTTCGTGGTCTTAACCCCGAGAACTTATTCATTTTCATCACCTTCTCACTGACCCTTTGTTGTTCTTACTCTTGTCTTCGTAAAACCTTGTCGCTTTATCATGCTTAAGCTTGTGACCTACATATATCTATTTATACTGCTCGCAATCTTGCTTCACCATAGATTTTCTTGTATTATTCTGGAAAATCAAGCGATACATCTCGTCATTTCTATCTCTTCTTTACTCTCTTGGCTAGATCTCTCGGTACCTAGAAACCATAGAGCTTCATACTGACTTCTTATGAGGCTATTAATTTTCTAACTAGCTTTATCGTAGAGCTGTTATAGACTATGATTATTGTATTATCTCTCTTGTACCTCTGATACTAAGGTTGGTTTTGCAATTTTCTCGATCTCTATTTCTATAATTTTCTAGGTCTAATAATTAGAATCTTGATTTACTTAGTTGATGTAACTCTGTAGTTTCCTCTTCCTTTAGATCAACCTTCATGTAGGCTTAAGCTATCTTCCGATCTCCAACTCAAGATATTAGCTAGTACTTTAGTCCTACTTAGACGCTATAGAATATCCATGATATAATCTTCTAACAATTCAATTCGTTGCCTATAGCTTGGACTTAATTCTTCCTTTTAACTTATATTGGAGTCTTCCACAGCTATATCACTGCTAACATATATGTATACTCCGAAATTGCAAGTGGACTTATAACGTAACCAACTCTGGATCATTGATCAAATAGTTCCTTTTGTTCCTTCTCAACTTTCTTTAAACGTAAGCTATTAATTTTCCTGGTCTTCTGCCTCCTTGTTGTGTTCATACTTAGCTTATCTTAGTTCCCATGCATGCCAGAATTTCGTGTAGCTCATATGATCTCGAATATTACTTTTGACTTTACTTCTCGTTCACTAGCCACGGTAGGTTCCTCTTTCTTATGGAGGCCGTACAATGTTGTTGTGAAACTGTTATTACAAGTACCTCTTTATGACACTGTGCTTAGGTTGAAGTGTTCTTTCTCATTTGGCCAGCTGGTCCTTCATTGCAGTACTTAGGGAGGACCCTCTGACTCTTGTAAAGCTGCGAGCTTATTACATTGTATATTAAAATTTTGATGTCCTTCCTAGCTTACAATTATTCGTAGTTACTTACCTCCATGACATTGCTTTTGTAGGGTTGCTTCTGAACTGATATTTTGTCTGTCTTCCTATTGGCACTATCTTTCATTCCCACAGTACTCATACGATACATTTAACAACCCCAACTCCTATCTTAATACTTCTTAAGTATTATAATGACATTACTGTGAGGCTGAGTTCACTATATTGGGTTTACTATGTTTATCTTGCACAATCTTCAAACTCGTCTGTAACCTCTTGTTTGGCCATAACTAGGCTCTTCCTTATTCAACTACCAACTACTCATTGGCCTATTGTCATATCAATTTTTCGCGTAATCTTTCTTGGGTATTTCCTTTGTTTTAACTTACTGCCCGTACCGGCTCTTTATTTGTTACTAGCATTTCGGGTAGGAACCTTTACTTCCTCTTCTTGATGTCTTGTTTGCATAATGTTCTGGAATCATAGTATATATGTGAGCTTAGGATAATTGCAATCTCATCCTTTTTGTATTTTTTTCGCATTCTTCTTTTATCATTTCATAATTACCAAAATCACTTAATTCTCGCCTAATGCCACATCATTCCATATTCCCCCCTTTTGGGGAATACTAAGAGGTGGAGCTACGATGACCTACCTATAGATTTTTTTTACCTCTTTATCTTTGGCATCCTTTCTCATCATCGACGACCCTTACTCGCCTTGCGGTAATCCTTTCACATCAAGGATAGCAAAATTGCTTACTTACGAGGGTGATACTTAGTATAACTGGAACATACAATCCCTTAAGCTGAACTTTGCTCACATTGATTGCTGTAGGAAAGCGTCTTCCTGAATGACCATTCTTTTAATTTCTCATGAATCTTCTTCTGTCTTCTATTATATTATTGCCAAAACAAAATTTAAAATTCTTATGATGCCGACTATTATCAATCATTTAGTCCCTTATCCATGTTTAGTTTATCTTATTCACCAATCCATACTAGTTCTATTACTCTGGGGTATAAGGTTTTCTTCTGGTAATCGCGCTAGAGTTGCGAACTTATTTCTCGAAATGAGGACATGACTGTATGACATGTAATCTTTTATTGTCTTAAGGCCTATCACCTCTTGTCTCTTTCTTCACTTGATTAAAGATTTTATAATATTGTCATCTTTTTACCACTTTCATCCATGTATCACATATTACTCATAATGCATCATTAACTCTATTTTTATTTCCCGCTAAAATTTATGCCTACCGCTTTATTTTGAAAACTTGAACAAGATATTCTTTTGCTTTTAGCTCCCCTTTGCTCCATCCAGTGGCCCTTCATGTTGCTTAACGTTCTTGCTTTACTAGGGACACGAGCCACACTAAGATAATATTTATCCCATCGAGGTTTATAGCGCATGCCTTTGTGGTACTCATATCTGGCTTCACTATTTTTGAGTGTATCATCTGAGTGTCTCACAAGGAGATTTACTAAAACACTTGAAATATCATTTGGAAATGTCAACTAACGCAAATAATTCATTCATCATTTTGGTTTACTCTTACCCCAGTCGGGTGCTGATGTCCCTTCCTTTTCTTAAACTATACATGTTAGCCCCCATAGGGCATAACTGAGATGGGTATGACTAATTGTACATACCCCTGTTATTGTTGAGGGTAACTCTCAATGCTTATATTTTTCTGCCAGAATTGTAATAAGATAATCTTCATTAACTGGGCGCCCCGTACCCTTTTCTTTACCTTGCTTCTTTACTTCTTGAAAGCATTGTCTTTCACACTAAAGGTGGATAAATATTCTTGCCTTAAGGTTCCTTATCAAGAGGCTTACACGTCTTAGTCTACACATGATATGCTGAATACCTTATATTTATCTATCATAAGCATGAAATTGAGTTCCTCCGACTCAACTCTTCCACAGCCGTATTCAATCCCTCATCAACTATCCTTCTGGATGTAGGCACCATTGTATTATGAATAAGATAGAGTTCAGAAAATTGAATTCTTACAAATAAGCTCTACCAGACGATCTAGAGTAAGAAGAATGAGTGATAGTCCTAAATGTCGTGTAACCTCCTACTTATACGTATTAGTGCACCCATAAATAAGATTTTACTAGACACGGCTTGTAGATCCCTAGGACAGAACTGCTCCGAGACCATTTTTGTCACGACCCAAGCTGATGGATCGCGACGGACACCCAGTACCTTACTCAAATGATTACCAACATAAAATATCTTTTGTATCATTCTATCGGAGGTGAATGAGTCAGAGAGGTTGTCCTGAGATAAGTACAATAAAACATAGGAAAATACTCAATATTGGACGACTCAACATGCAATTCAACCTTATACATATGACGTACGAGCCTATAAGACCGGCATGATCCTTTATATACTCAAAACATGGGCCAACAAGGCCATGCAAATATCTGTATATATGATATCTGTCTACAAGCCTCTAAGAATATGTAATATCATAAAGGTCAGGACAGGGCCTCGTCATACCAATCAATATATGTACTAATCATACTAACCAAATAAGCAACTCTGAGCAAATAGAGCGCACCAACACCTTTCAGTGAGCTGATAGCTTACTTGAAGGGCTCATAACCTATCGATGGGACCTGCGGGCATGAAACGCTGCGTCCCCGGGCAAAAGGGACATCAGTACATGTACCAGTAAGTAAAGAATAAAAATCAGTAAATAATAAACACGAGAAAAACATGGAGTAAAAGACTCGACATGTACGTTTTCGTAGCTCTGTAAATCATTTCAATTTCATAATATCATGCATATGCATATAAATGTTATACCATGTATGGGTATATGTGTTCATAACATTATCTAGCCTCTAAAAGCATTCCATCATATCATCTCGGCCATTATGGTCAAATCATCAACGTATACTAGCTGACCAGGTGGCGGTGCACATGTAATGGCATAACCTTTTCTCATATTCCATATACATATATACACGTATATAACTCCATCTGGTCATGGATCAATGTACATGAATGCAATGAATGAGAAGTATGTCAATAAAATCTCTTGGAATATCATATGTCCATCATGCCTTTGAGTAATATCATAAAGTAAACTTGTTTTTTAACTTATGTATTTTCTGAGACCCATGAACAGATGATAAAATAAAAGATATAAGAGAATTCAAGAATATAGACACTCCTAATACTTCTATGAATAGAGTCATTTATGGAAGTTGTGCATTTTTTCGTTTCGTTCGTGTCGTATAGATCATGCCAAAAAGAAAAAAGGGAGAACCTTAATATATCTGGAGTAGAGAAAAATCCATAAAGGTTGTACCGTACTCTTTTAAAATCGCAAAATGTTACGTTTGTAACAATTGTCATTGGATTTTTTTTTTTGTTGGCAAGAATTCTCGTTTTTGTTGAAACTTGAAGAATAACTAACGTTCTGTTGTATTTCTTGAGGATGAACATTGTTAAAACTCATCAGAAGGCTAACAACATCGTTACTCCAGTAGGGAGGCTAAACAACATTTAAAGATTTGAAGGATAAGAATCCAAATCGGGTAGCACATTCTTTTGAACAAATTCAAATCATTGTAAACATTCCACGGAGAAAAAATATGATATTTATGTACCTAATAGCTACAACAATTTTGGATTAAATAAGATTTGATTTTGATGGTAAGAATGGCTAAGGTTTGATTGTATACAAGATATAGAAAAGTGAAGTTTCTTGAAATTAATAAGATATATTGCCACCTAATCCAATTCGACTCTTAGTCACTTTGTTTGATTTGGTGGTGCTGCCACGTATTGTTTTGGGTTTTATTCTTATCTCATAATTTATTAATTAACTAAGTAATGATCTGTTACTTAATAATTAATTAATTATTTATATAATTAAAAATTATTTTGACTGGTACTTATTTTTAATATACATAATTTATTGTACTATTGTGGTCATATGGTATCTTTTCTGGCACTAATCCATAAATATCGGCTATTATCGCTCAATAGTATTTTATCCCAAGTCGGCAACCTTCAATAAAACTCATTTTCTTTAATTTGTGTACCCCTTATCCTTCATGACACTTACTGACCGCTTGTTATAAATAGCATAAATAAGTTAACCTCAAGATAATCTCATCCCCGAGTCTACATTGATTAACTGAAGTTGAAAATTTAACTAATAAAAAATGCGGGATGTAATATCTCATTTCCGAGCTTTTACAATTTGCTTATGGCATACATTTACATACGAAAACATGGGGTATAACACATTGAAACAAAAAAATCGAGGGGTTAAAGTCTGAGCTACCTAAAGCCCGGGCCGAAGCTGCACAGGCTAAGGTTGAAGCTGTACAGGCTATGGCTGAAAGTGAGAAGACGAAGGTTGCGACTGATAAATCCATTGCTATATACATGAGGGAAGCCGTGGTCGTTCAAGATGAGCTGAGAGAGGCCTCTGACTAGAGGAGACGGATCAATGAATTGGCTAAGTGCGAAGCCCGAAGGAATACTCTCAAATAAAATCCATGCCCAGGGTTCGACCTCGGTGGGGAGATAGCCGAAGCAAAGGCACGGAAAATCGATGCTAGGTTTCTTCTCTCATCCAATGAAGAGGATATAGTGAGTGGCTCCGGGGACTAGGAAGGTGAAGAAGATGCTCCCGAAGGGGGAAGAGACTCCTAAAGATAAAGCCACTGAAGACGAAGACGGCACCTCCTACGGGCATGGCCCCAAAAATAGATTGGGTTCCTTTTTTTTTGTGAAAAGGCCCTTGTGGACGTCATAATATGTTTAACAAATTTTCCTAATGAATATAAAGTAACTTTTTGCTCTATTTTTTATTTGAGTTGACTTTTATTTTGTTCCCGTTTAGAAATTTTGATGATTCAAATACTAAGCTCGAGTATCGATTTAGACTCGTAATAGGCCCTTAGGATTTTATTGCTCAAGATCATACCCCTTAGGGTTTTAGATAATCCCCAAGCTGAATTTAAAGTTAATCTAATGCGAGCTCAGGGTAACAGGGCCTTTGGGTCCGAGTTGAATGAGAACGGAGTCTCGGACTCCAATAACCTTTTGGTCCTATATCTTTTTTAAGATGGCCCTTAGGCTCTTGTATATCGCCCCTTAGACTTTTTTTTAGAATTGGCCCTTAGGCTCTTTAAATTGGGCCGTTTCAGCCTCTAAAATGGCTATATAGTTTTTCCCTCATTTCGGCTAAAAGACTTAGTAAAAATTTTAATTATGCTAAAGGCATGTGTTTTTGTACCCGTTGGGTTTCTCGAAGGCTCGACGTATTGGAACCTTATTAGTCATTTCGTTTGTGTAGACATAATTGGATATCTCTTATGGGGTTTTTGAAGACTAGTGTTATTGAAGCCTTTGAATTATTCGAGGGCTAATTTATCGAAGCCCTTAGATTTTCGGGGGCCGAATTTATCAAAGCCCCTTATATTTTGCTATTGTTGGGGGTAGCCTGGCTTAACCGACTTTTCAATTTTTAAAGGCCTTTAATTTTATAGCAGAGATCGGACGTCTCCGAATCGCATTATTTTGGCCATAGCCTTTATGTAATAGTAGTCTTTAATATGGCCGTAGCCATCGGGTTTGTCACTTGAACTTGTTTTTCGATAACTTTTCAAACTTGTTCGAAAAGTTAGTACCCGATTTTATTGGCCTTGGACTTTGTTTCGAGGAGGTGCTTCTTTGAGGTCTTATGAGTCTGAATTTTGCATGACTTAGATATATTAACTATCAAAGACAATCCCCGGGTATCTCACGGGTGCTTTGGCCCTTGAGCTCCTTCCCATAGGATTATAATCATAGAGATCGTATGAGATACAAAATGTTTTTGATATTAATAGAATGCTTCTTTAAATAGTTGATACATGCGTACATATTTTACGGTCAAGGCTCGACTATTCTATATGAACACGGTTCATTTGATCGTTTGGTCCATTACAAAATTCTCCAATCGAAGCCCTCTTAGGCAAGAAATATCTTTCTAAAAAATATAACCTCTGAGGGTGATGCCCCCTAGTATTCGAGGTTGATAAAAAAGAAACCTAAATACTTGTTGAATGTTCCTCAGGTAGCATATAAGTGTTGCTTTATTAAAAACCTTGCCGGTAAAACCTATTTGGGATGAAATCCGATCTAAGGAACACATGCTTTCAAACCTAGGTCTTCGAGCTGAGAGATGCCTCGATGTCTCCATTGAACATCTGCAACGAGTTAGTTTTAAATACAAATGGAAAAGGGGGAAGGTCATACCTTAGCAATAATATCATTTGAGCATTTATATATTCCAATTGTTTGGTAGTTTCTCACCTTGCATTGTGCTAAGCTTGTAAGATTCGTTCCCAATAACTCCAAGGACAGGGTATGGTCCTTCCCAATTAGGACCTAACTTTGCCTCATTTAGGTCTCGAGTGTTGAGAGTGACTTTACTTAGGACTAAGTCCCCGACTCTGAGATATCAAAGGTTCGTCCTTCTGTTAAAACTTCTTTCGGTCCTTTAATTTTGCGCGACTATTCGAATTAATGAGGCCTTATGTTTTTCATCGAGTAGTTCGGGAGAAGTGTTCATAGCTTTGTGATTTGAGTACTCGGTGGAATGCTGAAACTTGATGCTAGGTTCCTTGACCTCGACTCGGATTAATGCTTTAGATCCATATACCAATGAAAACAGGGGCTCCCCCGTGCTCGACTTCGAAGTTGTTCGATATGCCCATAGCACCTCGGGCAATACTTCTCTCCATTTCCCCTTAGCATCATCTAACCTTTTCTTTAAGGTTCGAATGATGGTTTTGTTTGTGGACTCAGCTTGACCAATAGCACTTGGGTGGTAAGGTGCTGATAATCCTTTTGATTTTATAGTCCTCAAGACATTTTGTCACTTTGTTGTCGATGAAATGTTTCCTATTGTCATGTGTTATTTTGGTGGGTATCCCGAACCGACATATGATGTGATCCCATATGAAGTCGATGACTTCTTTTTCTCTTACATTCACTAAGGCCTCCGCTTCAACCCATTTTGAGAAGCAGTGAGTCATAAAAAAAATAAATCTAGCTTTACCTGGCGTCGTTGGTTGGGGTGCTGACGATATCCACCCCCATTTCATGAATTGCCACAGGGATAGGACCGAGTGGGGTTGTTCACCGTATGGATGGATTATTGGTGCAAATATTTCGCATTTGTCACACTTCCGAACGAAGTCCTTAGTATCCTTTTTCATGCTATCCCAAAAATACCCTGCTCTGATCACTTTGCGAACCAGAATGGTTCCCACAAGTGCCCTCGTGGATTTACCATAGTACATAATCAGTGTCCTCAGGTCCATAGCATACTTCCAGTATTCCATCGAAGGTTCTTCTGTACAACGTTCCATTTTCATCAAGCGAGAATCGAGCTGCTTTGGCTTGATGTGTTCTTGACTCTTTTGGATCTGCGGGGAGCTTCCCATGCTCCAAGTAATCAATGTCCTTATTCCTCCAATCCCACATTAAAATTGTTGAATTAATCTGTGCATGGCCTTATTTGACCACCGACTTCGATGGCTGGACGACAGCCCCCGAGATGATAATGTCTTCTTCGACCGATGACCCCAAGTTTTCAAGTGTGTTGACCTCGCTATTCTGTTCTCGAGGTACATAGTCTAGTGTCCATTACTTGAAGCGGTGTTAATATTATATGAAGTTTTTCTAAGTACCTTTGCATTCGATCATCTCGCCTTGAAGCTTCCGTTTACATGATTTACTACCAAAAGGGAATCACACTTTGCCTCGATGACCTCTTCTCCAAGGCCCTTGGCTAGTTCAAGACCTGCAATCATGGCTTCATACTCAGCCTCATTGTTAGTCAATTTAGAAGTTTTGATAGATTGCCTAATAACACTGGCCATAGGCGGTTTCAAAATAATGCCGAGGCCGGATCCTTTCACATTCGAGGCACTGTCTGTGAAGAGGGTCCAAATCGCCGATGATGTACCCGTTTTTAGCAAGAGTTCCTTTTATACTTCGGGTACGAGGGCATGCGTGAAGTAGGCCATGAAGCCTGCCAAAATTTGAAACTTGATAGTCGTTCGAGGCTGATATTCAATATCATATCCTCCAAGTTCGACGGCCCATTTGGCCAATCTACCTAATAATATAGGCTTATGCAAGACATTTCGAAGCGGGTATGAAGTCAGTAACATATATGATAACATTGAAAATATGGTTTTAATTTACTAGATGCGCTTACTAATTCAAGAGCTAACTTTTCCAAATGTGGGTACCTGGTTTCAGCATCTCCTAGGGTCTGACTCACATAATAGTCAAGAAATTGTGTACCTTGCTCTTCTCGAACCAACACACCACTTACTGCTACCTTGGACACGGATAGATACAAGTAGATTGTTTTATCCTCCTTTGAAGTATGGAGTAGGGGTGGGCTCGGGAGATACCATTTTAGTTCTTCCAAAGATTGTTGGCACTCCGTGGTCCATGCAAAGTTGTTCTTCTTTTTGAGTAGGGAAAAGAAGTTATGTCTCTGATCTGATGAGCTCGAGATAAATCGACCTAGGGCAGCTATCTGTCCAGTCAGTCGTTGCATGGTATTCACATTGTTCACCTTGGTGATTTCCTCACTGTCTTTATTTTTATCGGGGTGGATCTCGATACCTCTGTTCGATACCATGAAGCCCAAGAACTTGCCCAAGCCAACTCCAAAAGTATTTCTCGAGGTTGAGCTTCATGTTGTACTTTCTAAGGATGTCGAATGTCACATGCAAATGGATCAAATGGTCCTCTGCGCCTTGGGACTTAACTACCATATCATCCATATAAACTTCCATGGATTTGCCTATTTGATGTTCGAACATCTTATTAACTAGGCGTTGATATGTGGCTCATGCATTTTTTGGCACGAAGGGCATTATATTATAACAATACGTACCATACTTCATGATGAATGATGTTTTTCCCTATCCTCCAGGTTTATTTGAATTTTTTTGTACCCAGAGTAGGCGTCGAGAAAGGTAAGGATCTCATGGTCGGTCATAGCATCGATCAACCGATTGATGTTGGGCAATGTGACCGAGTCTTTAGGCACGCTGTGTTCAAATCTTTGTCATCTACACACATTCTAAGTCTATTCCCCTTTAGGGACTACCACTATGTTAGCTAGCCATTTAAGATATTTTACTTCGTTGATGGATCATATTTTGAGAAGTTTGGTCACCTCTTCTTTGATGAATGCACGCTTTACCTCGAACTAAGGTCTCTTCTTTTGCTTTACCAGTTTAAATCTGGGATCAACACTTAGTCGATAGGTAGTTATCTCCGGTGGGATCCCTGTCATATCTAAGTGGGACCAAGAGAAGCAATTAATATTATCAATGAGAAACTAAATAAGTTTTTTCTTGAGTTCGGAGGTTAACCCCGACCCCGGATATACCTTTTGTTCAGGAAGATGCTCGATCAATATGACCTGTTCGAGTTCTTTGACCGTGGATTTCATTGCATTTAATTTTTCGGGAAAAATGATGGTTCAGGGGATGAGGAAATCTTCTTCTTCATCCTCACCCACCTGTTCATCAAACTCTTGTCCCTTGGGCTTAACTGAGGGCACGAGCTGTGATTGAAATTTGGCCACATGTTCGTCCTTTGACTTTTTCGATGTGTATGGTGCCAATACCGGTGCCAAGTCATGCACTGCAAACTCCTTAGCTACATGCTGCTCTCCATATACTGTTTTCACGCCATCCCTCGTTGGGAATTTCATCATCCAATGAAGGGTCGATGGCACCGCCCTCATGCTATGGATCCCAGACCTTCCAAGCAAAGTATTATACCTCATGTCACCTTCGATGACATGAAATTTAGTGTCTTTTATGGTTCTAGCCACGTTGACTAGGAGGATGATTTCTAACTTCCTTGTTTCACTTGCCATGTCAAATCCATTGAAGGCCATAGATGCTGATATGATTTGATCGAGCAGCCTGAGCTGCTCCATAACCCTTGACCTGATTATATTTTCCGATCTACCTGGATCCACAAGAACACATTTAAATTGAACTTTATTTGAAAGAATAGAAATTACCAATGCATTGTTGTGAGGTTGAGATAAATCCTCGAGGTCTTCCTCAATGAACGTGAGGGTGTCCTCAGGTAATTAATCTTGAGTCTGTTTCTATCTTGTGATAGATACTTTAGTATGTTTGAATATTGGTCTCTGTGGGATATCGATTCCATCGATGATCATGTGAATGACATGCTGAGGTTCTTCATGTTCGTTCTTTCTGCCTACATCCCTCTCGCTGAAATGATTCTTAGCCCGATCACGTAGGAATTCTCAAAGATGGCCCTCATTGAATAACCTAGCCACTTCTTCCCTTAGCTACATGCAATCCTCCACATCAAGTTCAGGTTCCTTTAGGAGGGATCGGTCGGTATTGGCCTGGGACACTTAGTTTTTGATTCTCCCAATAGCTGAGATGATCCTTAATGCATCTATGTTAAAATTGTATTCTAATAATCGAGGGACCTCGTCGGGGTCGGCATGCTTATCAAACCTATTCTTGCTCATGAGTCCCCGAGAACCTTGACCTTGGCCACTTCTTCGATCGCTCCGAGAGGTGTTGTGGCTCGGGCCATTTTTTCTTCGATCGACATATGGTTGATATCATTATTTGCTGAATCTTGATCCCTGATATGTGTCCTTCGGGGGCTTGGCTGCGGATATGTTAGGATGAACTGAGCCCAAGGGGGCTCCCAACTGGTCTTCCTCGACCCTAATTTTTTACTGATAACGATTGTGCACATCCGACCATGTCATAGTTGGATATTCAATCAAGTTCAGCTTTAGTTGTCGAGATGCAATAGAGTTTCTTTCATTCAAACCTTGCATAAAGGCCTGAACTGCCCAGTCACCAGAGACTGGCGGTAATTCCATTCGTTCCATTTGAAATCGAGACACGAACTCCCTCAGCATCTCGTCGTCCCTTTGTTTTATTTTGAAGACATTCAATTTTCTTGTGGCCACCTTTATGGCCATGGCATGTGCTTTCATGAAGGCAACTACCAACATAGCAAATGAATCATTGGAGTGAGGAGATAAGTTGTGATACCATATCATAGCTTCTTTTTATAGTGTTTGCCTAAACCTTTTGAATAATACTTACTCGATTTCATTGTCATTCAAGTCATTTCCTTTGATTGGACAACTGTAAAGTAATATGTTTATTAAGGTCAGTTGTTCCATTATATTTTGGTATATCGGCCATGCGAAACTTCTTGGGAATAGGCATCGGAGCCGCACTTATTGGAGGTGCTCCCGGTATCTGGTCTACCTTGGAGTTATAAGTTTCCACCTTATTATCGTTGTCTTCTATCTTCTTTTCTCCTGACTTTATCCTTCTAGTTAGTTCCTGGAGCATTTTCATGATTGTGGGGTCAGTCTTAAGCCGCTTTTATCAGGCATTTCTAGCGCTGGGTTCATCTCAGGCGTTCACCGGTTAGGCAGTGTTATGAGTTCTGTTCAGACTTTGAATTTCAGCGATGACAACTTACTGAGCTTGCGGCATCTCAAATATCACTTAGAGGCTGACTCCTCCTCCTTCCATTCCTTGTGTTTCCTAGCCTCCAGCTCAGGCTTCCCTATATGCATTTCTTATGGGGTCTGTGCCTACATTCGTGCTTAAAGCATTGTGCGAACCGATATTAACTTGCTCCACGTTTGACACTCCCTCAGGGTTTATAGGTAGTAAACCGACCCCTATACTGTTGTTTTCTCCGAATCCCTCATTGTCATGAGCATGTGCGTTTTGTGTGCTAAACATATCTTGGCCTGAAATAAAAAAACTTTGAAAAGAAAACGTGTGAAGAATAACGTGTATTATCATAAAAATAGTACTAAAATAATTACTATTATCTTTAGCCTCGCGGTGGGTGCCAATCTCTTTACCTCAAAAGATGTGAGGGACAATTAAAGATAATTTGTGGTTTTAAGAATATGTAATATATTCTAATACTAGTTATTATACAAGTAATATTAAGCGTAAGTAAGAAGAATTAGTGAACCAAATCAATGTTGTTGGAGAAATAGGAACCTGGGGATTGATTATATCAGGCACCTCAAGGTCAGCTAAGAACAATAAAGTATGAACAATAAAATAAAGATAATAAAGCTGAATAATAATTAGTGAGCACGTTAAACAAGGAGAGTGGAGTGGTATGTTCTAGTGTAGTGAATAAGGTGATCTTTACAAATGATTGGGGTCTCCTTTATATCGGAGGAGAAAACTCCAATATAGTACATTCCTAATTATTGTACAGAATTCAATTGGTACAGGTATATAAAAAATCTAGTACGAACTTGTACCATTCTGTACAAATCTTATCCTTTAATTTATGCCCTGATCCACATGTCCTTTAGAAATTCTCGCTTTTTCTTGAGTGACTTCGAGATTGTGCTGCCCTCGATGTAGGTCGTGCCAGGCCTTCAATCAGCTTCCTCGAGGTGGGTGTCCTTCAGCCGGGACAGTCTACTACTTCGAGATGCCCGGACCCGGACTCTTTTCCCAATTCAAGATTTCGAAATCGAGCTCCTTGATTTTGACCATATATAAATGAAAAATTAGCAGCTTGCTATAAGTACTATATGTGTATGTATTGGTGTATACAAATGCCAAAGTCTAAAGTGATCATCACATTGACTTGATTCATTATACAGAAAAGGGAAAAGTGAATTCGGCCTAATTTGTTTTGGTTTTAGTGTCAACTTCCTACTTACAAAATCAAAAATTAACACAAAAACTGATCTAGACTATCACGACCCAATTCCATTATAGGTCATGATAGCGCCCAATACCCTTGTCAGGCAAGCCAACGCGGAAGTATTAATAAGTTCTTATTTTCACTTTACTAAAACAAGTACAGAAATTTCTAAATTTGAAGTTAAAAGCATGTGATAATTAGCAATGTACAAAAATAGTTATACAACCCCAAAAGAATAGTCTACCATTGTGAGTGCCAAGACCTAGTATCAGAAGTTTACGGGAAACTAATAGAATACAAGGAAACAAATCTATCCTACTGTCTGAAATATAATAGACAGCCAAAATAAAGAGAGACTCCATCATGCAATTGAATGGCACAGGAAGGGAGCAACTCATCGTGGAAGTATCGGACACTGATTAAGAATGCACACTACACTAGCAACCGGATGCACCTGCCTCAGATCCTATACAATTAAGTACAAAAGTGTAGCATGACTACATAAATAATGTGTACCCAGTAAGAATCCTGTCTAATCTTGAAGAAGTAGAGACAAGAGGTCAACTTGATACTAGGGTCAAATAATATGAGATATGAATTATATTGAGCATGGATAATACAAATCATTAAATGTTTATAGCAAGAAATAATAGGTCCTCTCCTGGATAATGTCACAGTTGGCCACTTTCATTTCAGGGCAATTAATAAAGCTCAATCCATAGAAAATTACTAAGTAAAGCATGCGCAAGTAGTGCCGAGAACATACAGCCGATCCAATATAAAAGTAAATTGTGCACTACCGAGGGTCGAATTGAGCGAACCATTGATACATTTGTTACCTCGCACGCGAATTAAATATGCGACGCATTCAAATATAATTAAACATAATAACAAGTAGACAAGAATATATAATTAGGGAGCTATCATTCACAGAAATATCAAATTCTCTTTAAAAAGTCAAGAATGATAATGTTACTCTTACTAGTCTCATTGACCATTATAACAATGATTTAAACAATCCAAATTAAACATAAAGCTACTAGGATATCACATAAAGCATGATTTTGGGTCCTAGACTACCTGACTTAGCATATTAATAGCTATCCGCAGACTCTCGTCACCTAGTGCATATGTAGCACCCATATTTAATGGAAAATTATTTTGTTATATCACCTACGAGGATAATTCCCTCTTACAAGGTTAGATAGAAGACTCACCTCGCTCCAAAATGCACTTCCAATACCAAGAACGAGCTCAAACACTCAATTTGGAGCTGAACAATCCAAAACTAGATAAATGAGGTAAGAACTAGTCAATACAAGCTCACAAAATCGCATTCTAACTATTTAAGCTATTTCCCAACCTTAAACACAAGTATCCTAAAATCCGACCCCAAGCCCACGTGCCCGGATTCCAAAATTTTTCGAAAAAGTTGTTCTTTATAACCTAAGGATCAAGAATATATGATTTCTACTTCATTTCATAACCAATTCCGTTGTAAAATCTATGTTTTGTGAAAACCCTAGGTTTTTCTCTAACCCCGTGGTTTTTCCTAAATCCTTTGTGTAAATCAACCCAAGATTCAAATATTATAATTAGAAATAAGGGGGGGGGGTGAACTTACCTCAAGCTGCTAGGTGGAAATCTTCTCTCAAGAGCTCCAAAATTGCCCAAAACACGAGTGCAAAATGGGCAAAAATGGTTGGAGCCCGTATTAAATGAAGCTTACTGCTTTAGTGATTTCCGCTTCTGCTGTCAAGGGACCGCATTTGCTGTCCCGCTGCTGGGAGAGGGAGGTTGCATATGCGGAATTGGCCAAGTGAGCTGGGACCGCTTATGTGGTCTTGAAGCCACTTCTGAGCAGCCGCCTCTATGGCTTTGGTTTGCCCTGCCTTGGCTGCATCTGCGGAGTACGACCGCTTCTACGGTCTCGCACCTGTGACTGACCAACTGCAGGTGAGATTATGACTGCAACCTGAATCTTCAGCTCATCCCAAATTTTCCAACTTCACTCGAGCCTCATCCGATTGATGCTCGAGGCTCCCCAGTCCCGCCCGAACATACTGATAAGATTGAAATCATGAAAGGTACCCACTAGAACCTTTAGAACGCCCGAAACGACGCTAAATCTAAGAATCACCTCCTACAACCAATTGAATCAAACTTGTGAACTTCAAGTTTTTAATTCACTTCTAACGTGTCGAAATGTATTTATACTACTCGGATTGATACCAAACTTTGAGGGCAAGTCTTAAATGTTATATTGGACCTGTACCAGGCTCTGAAACCAACATACAAACCCGATACCAACGCGATCAATCATTATTTAATTTCTTTAAATCCTTTGAATTTCAGGTTAACAATTTCTAATAAAAATTTGTTACTCGGGCTATGGACCATGAAATTCGATTCCGGACATACGCCCAGGTCCATATTTTCATACGGACCCTCCGAGACCGTCAAAACACAAATCTGGGCCTGTTTTCTAAAAATGTTGACCAAAGTTAAACTTAGCCTTTTAAGAAAATACTAAGGAATCAAATGATCCTGTTTCAACCCAAACTCTTCCAAATCCCAAATGAGTCAGGTCGTAAATTAGTTAAAGCAAGCAAGAGAAGTTTTAGATTAGAGGGACGGGGTTCTGAAAAGAAAAATGACCAGTCGTATCGTTACATCATCCCCCTCTTAAACAAACGTTCATCCTCGAACGGACATAGAAAAGTACCTGAGGTGCTAAATAAATATGGATATCTACCCCGCACGTCCTCCGCGGACTCCCAGGTCATCTCCTCGATTTCTTGGCCCTTCTACTAGATCTTCACTGATTAAATACTCTTGGATATTAACTGGCAATCCTATCTATCAACGATGGCAACTGGCTCCTCCTCACAAATCAGAATCTCATTCAGCTGAATACTACTGAAGTCTAACACATGGGACAAGTCGGCATGATACCTCTAAAGCATACACACATGAAAAGTGGATGAACTCCCGATAAACTTGGGGCAAGGCAAGCTGATAGGCAACCTCCCCAACTCATCTAAACACCTCAAATGGGCTAATAAACCTTGGGCTCACCATACCCTTCTTCTCAAACCTCATAACACTCTTCATTGGCGAGACTTTCAGAGGACCTTCTCGCCAACCATGAATGATACCTCACGTGCCTTTTGATCTGCATAACTCTTTTGTCTGGACTGAGCTGTGCGAAGCCTTTCCTGAATCAACTTTACCTTATCCAATGCATCTTTTAGCAAGTCTGTGTCGTAAAACTTAACCTCACTAGGCTCAAACCACCTGATAGGATAACGACATCGCCGCCCATATAAAGCCATAAATGGAGCCATATTAATGCTAGACTGGTAGCTGTTGTTTTAAGCAAACTCTGCCAGAGGCAAGAACTGATCCCACAGTCCTCTAAAGTCAATCACACATGCTCTAAGCATGTCCTCTAAGATCTGAAATGTTCGCTCCGACTGCATGTCTGTCTGTGGATGAAATTTTGTGCTAAGCTCCACACGGGTCTCCAACTCACTCAAAATAGCTCTCCAAAAATGGGAAGTGAACTTAGGGCCTCAATATGATATTATGGAAATAGGCACACCGTGCAACCAGACATTCTCTCCGGATGTAAATCTGAGCCAATCTCTCTGAAGTGTAAGTAGTCACAACCGGAATAAAGTGTTCCGACTTGGTCAATCTATCAACAATGACCCACAATGCGTCAAACTTCCGAAAAGTTTGGGGGCAACCTAACTACGAAGTCCATAGTAATGCGCTCCCACTTCCACCTGGTATAGGCATCTGCCGAAGTATGCCATCAGGCCTCTGGTGCTCATACCTAACCTACTGGCAATTCAAACACCTAGCCACATACTCTACTATGTCTTTCTTCATACTCCGACACCAATAATGCTGCCTCAAGTCATGATACATCTTCGTCGCACCCAGATAAATGGAATACCACAAACTGTGTACGTCCTCTAGTATTCTCTCCCTCAGAACATCAACATTAGGAATACATAGGCAACCCTAGAGTAGCAAAACACCATCCTCGCCAATAGAAATCTCCTTGGCACTACCCTGAATCACCGTTTCTCTAAGAACCGCCATATGTAGATCGTCGAACTGCTGGGCCTTGATCTATACCAATAATAAAGACTGAGAAACAATACACGTAATAACTCGGTTGGGTTCTGAAATATCCAACCTCACAAGTCCATTAGCCAAGGACTGAATATCTAAAGCTAGTGGCCTCTCCTCTGCTGGAATGAATGCCGAGCTACCCATACTCCCTGCTTTCCTGCTTAAGGCATCCACGACCACATTTGCCTTACCCAGATGATAAATAATGGTGATGTCACAATCCTTCAGTAACTCAAGCCATCTATGTTGCCTCAAATTGAGATCCCTTTATTTGAACAAATGTTACTAGTTGCGATGATCAATATAAACCTCACATGATACCCCATAATGATAATGCCTCCATATCTGAAGAGCATGAACAATCACGGGTAACTTCAAATCATGCACATGATAATTCTTCTCATAGATATTCAGCCGACGCGAAGCATATGCAATAACTCGCCCCTCCTGCATCAATACACATTCCAATCCAATACGCAAAGAGTCGCAATATATCGTATACATCACTAAACTGGAAGGAAACATAAGAACCGGTGTTGTAGTCAAAGCTGTCTTAAGCTTTAGAAAGCTTGCCTCATAACCATCGCAGCAACGGAAAGGAGCACCCTTATGGGTCAATCTAGTCACAGATGATGCAATAGACGAAAAACCCTGCACAAATTGTCTGTAATAGCCTGCTAACCCCAGGAAATTCCTGATCTCGATAACTAAAGTGGGACGTGGCCAACTTTGAATTGCCTCAATCTTCTTGGGATCCACCTTAATCCCTCTCCTGACACAACATTTCCTAAGAATGATACTGACTCTAGCCAAAACTTACACTTGGAGAACTTAGCATATAGCTTTTGCTCTCGCAAGGTCTGAAGCACTAAACTCAAATGCTACTCATTCTCCCCCAGGCTACGTGAGTATATCAAGATGTCGTCAATTAAGACGATGACAAAGGAATCAATAGTAGGTCTAAATACACTATTCAACAAGTCCATAAATATTGCTGGGGCATTAGTCAAGCCAAAGGATATCACCAGAAACTCATAATGGCCATATCTAGTCCGAAATGCAATCTTCGAACATCTGAATCTCGAATTTCAACTGATTGTACCCTGACCTCAAGTTGATCTTAGAGAACACCCTAGCACCCTGCAACTGGTAAAAAAAAATCATCGATACAAGGCAACAGATACTTGTTCTTCATGGTGACTTTGTCCAACTAGCTGTGGTCAATGCACATCTGCATAGTCCCATCCTTCTTCTTCATAAATAACACTAGTGCACCTCAAATTGATACACTGGGTCTAACAAACCCCTTTGCTAACAACTCCTCAAACTTCTCCTTCAAATACTTCAACTCTTTCGGAGCCATACGGTACGATGGAATAGATATAGGCTAGGTTCCTGGAGCCAAATCAATACAAAAATGAATATCACGATTCGATGACATGCTAGGAAGATCAGAAGGAAACACATCGGCGAACTCCTGGACTACTGGGACTGAATCAATAAATTGAGATTCTGCGGTGGTGTCCCTAACATAAGAAGCCAGATAAACCAACCACCCTTTCTCGACCATATGCCAAGCCTTCAGGAAAGAGATAACGCGACTAGATGTATCAACTATGGAACCCTTCCACTCCAACCCTGACGACCCTGGTATAGCTAACGTAATAGTTTTGGCATGGCAATCTAGGACGACATGATATGGAGATAACCAATCCATGCACATTATGACCTCAAAGTCAATCATATCAAGCAACAAAAGGTCTGCTCTAGTCTCAAAACCATAGAATGTGACAACACACAGGACCGATAGATCCGGTCCATAACCAAAGAATCGCCCACAAGAGTGGACATATGAACATGAGTGCCCAAAGGTGCAAGAGAAATACCCAGGAAGCTAGCAAAAAGAGATGACACATATGAATAGGTGGACCCTGGATCTAACACCGAAGCATCTCTACCGCAAACAAAAATAATACCTGTAATGACAGTATCTGAGGCCAATGCATTTGGCCTAGACAGAAGGGCATAAAATCTGGCTGGAGCGCCGGTTAGCTAGCCTCTACTTGACTGAGCTATAGCTGGCTGACCTCTCCTTGTCTGGCCTTAACCTCTAGGACGAAATCTACCAGTCTGCCCCAAAAAATGAGGCCCTCTTTTCCTACTGAATATGCTCTCTACCCCTCTGGCGATAACCCTCAATCCTGCAAGCAATCTACACCACTAGCTGATACCCAATACCCATCTCTACCTCTGGGGCCATCCTATCCGAATACTAGGGTACAACCTTGCAACAAATATCCGCATTCTCACTGCATCTATGGGAAGTATCATAAGTGCATAGCGAGACAACTTAGAAAATCTCACCACATAATCGGTCATGAACATTTGATTATGCTCAAGATGCTCAAATTGATACCGTAGCTCTTCACTCTTAGAGGGTGGAATATACCTGTCAAGGAATAACTGTGTGAACTGACCCCAAGTGATGGAAGGAGAACCTGCTGGTCTGCCAAGGACATAAAACTACCACCATCTATGGGCCCTGCCCTCTAATTGAAAGGTAGTGAAGTCAACCCCATGTGACTCCAATATCCTCATTTTGTGCAGTCTATCCCTACACCCATCAATGAAATCCTGGGCATCCTCATGACGTACCCTCGAAGACAGGAGGATGAAGTCTAGTCTATCTATCCAATAACTTCTGTAGGTCACCATCCGCAACTAGTCAAGGCTCGGGTACTACTGCAATAACTAGCTGAGCCCCATCTGTGGGTAGTGCACCCGAAGTATTATATATTGCAGCTGCATGACAAGGAGCCTGAGCAGTAGGGGTCTGTGCTCCCCCTTCTGCCTATGATACAGCTGGATCCGCAGGAAATAAACCAGCCTGAGTCATGGTGTCCATGAACCGTAGCATACAGCCCATGACCTCCTAGAAACCCGGTGTTGTCATAAAGTCTGCCGGAGTAGGATCAGTTGCGGGCACTTCGTACTGCTCCTTATTGAAAAGGTATCCCGCAGGATCTGCTAGTGGCGCTACTAGGACAGCTTAGGACGCCCTCGTCCCCTACCTCGGGCTGGTGCCCTTCCTTGGCTTCTACCTCGGCCTCTGGCAACGAGGGGAGCAGCCCCTCCTAGTTCTGGAACATTTGCCGTGCGTGTCCTCACCATTTATGAGAGAATAGAAGAGAGAAATTTAGTGTACCATCCACTACACAATAGGGAATGAATAAAGAGTAGTTTCCTAACAGCCTATAGCTTCTAGGAGATAAATACAGACGTCTCTGTATCGATTCGCAAAAGTCCATTAGATTTGCTCATGACTTGTGAGACCAACGTGAATCTAGTGCTCTAATACCATGTTGTCACGACTCAATTTCATTATAGGTCATGATGGCGCCCAACACCCTTGTCAGGCAAGCCAACATAGACGTATTAATAGTTCTCATTTTTTGCTTTACTAAAACAACTAAAGAAGTTTCTAATTTGAAGTTAAAAGCATGTGATAATTAGCAATGCACAAAAATAGTTATATACCCTAAAGTTATAGTCTACCACTATATGTTCCAAGATCTGGTGTCACAAGTTTACGAGCAACTAGTAGAATATACAAGGAAATAAATCTATGCTACTATCTGAAATAGAATACACAACCAAAATAAAGAGAGACTCCATCGTGCTGCTAAACAGCACAGGAAAGGAGCACCTTACCGTGGAAGTCTCAAATGCTGATAAAAAATACGCACCAGACTGGTAACCAGACCTACCTGCCCTAGATCCTATACAATTAAATACAAAACTGTAGTATGAGTACATAAATAATATGTACCCAGTAAGTATCCTGTCTAATCTCGAAGAAGTGGAGATGAGAGGTCGACTATCACTTACTAGGGTCAAATATTATGAGAAATGAATTATACTAAGCATGAATAGTACAAATAATTAACAATTTATAGCAAGAAATAACAGGTCCTCTCCTGGACAACATCATAGTTGGCCACTTATATTTCAAGGAAATTAATAAAGCTCAATCCATAGAAAAATACTAAGTAAATCATGTGCAAGTAAATTGTGCACTGCCGAGGGTCGAATGGCGCGAACCATAGATACATCTATTATCCCGCTCACGAATCAAACATGCGACGCGGTCAAATGTAATTAAACACAACAACAAGTAGACAATAATATATAAACGAGGAGCTATCACTTACAGAAATATCAACTTCTCTTTAAAAGCCAAGAATGATAATGTTCCTCTTACTGGTCTCATTTACCATAACCACCATGATTGAAACAATACAAGTTAAACATAAAGCTTCGAGGATATCACATAAAGCATGTTTTTGGGTTTTAGATTTCCCGGACTTGGCATATTAGTAGCCATGCACAGACTCTCGAAACCTAATGCATACGTAGCCCCTTCATTTAATGGAAAGCTATTTGATTATATCATCTATGGAGACAATTTCCTCTTAAAAAATTAGATAGGAGACTCACCTTGCTCCAAAGCGCACTTCCAATACCAAGAACGAGCTCAAACCCTCAATTTAAAGACGAACGATCCAAAACTAGATAAATGAGGTAGAAACTAGTCAATACAAGCTTACAAGATCACATTCTAACTATTTAAGTAATTTTTCAACCTTAAACACAAGTATTCTAAAATCTAACCTCGGGTCCACGTGCCGGGATTCCAAAATTTTTCGAAGAAAGTTGTTCTTTATAACCTAAGGATTAACAATATATTATTTCAACTTCATTTCATAACCAATTCCGTGGTAAAATCTAAGTTTTGGCAAAAACCTAGGTTTTTCTCTAACACCATGGCTTTTCCTTAATCCTTTTATGTAAATCTACCCAAGATTCAAATATTAAACTTCAAAATAAGGGGGATGAACTTTCCTCAAGATGCTAGGTGGAAATCGTCTCTCAAGAACACCAAAATCGAACAAAACACGAGTGCAAAATGGCCAAAAATGGCTGGAGCCCGTATTAAATGAAGCTCACTACTTTAGTGATTTCCACTTTTGCGGTCAGGGGACCGCATTTGCGGTCCCGTTTCTGCGAGCGGGAGGCCGCATCTGCGAAACTGGCCAAGTAGGCTTGGACCGCTTCTTTGGTCTTGAAGCCGCTTCTGCGACTTTGGCTTGGTATGCCTTGGCCAAATCTGCGAGAGGACAATCGCTTGTACGGTATCGCACCTGAGGCTAACCAACTGCAGGTGCTGTTATGACAACAACCTGAAGCTTCAGCTCATCCCAAATTTTCCAACTTCACTCGAGCCTTGTCCGATTGACGCTCGGGGCTCCTGGGCACTGCCTGAACATACCGAAAAGTTTAAAATTATGAAACGGATCTGCTCGTACCTTTGGAACGCCCAAAACGATGCTAGATCTGAGAATCACCCCTTATAACCAATTGAATCAAACTTATGAAGTTCAAGTTCTTCAATTCACTTCTACTGTGCCGAAACATACTTATACTACTTTGATTGACACTAAACATTGCGGGCGAGTATTAAATGTTATATTGGACCTAACCGGGCTCCGATACCAACATACGAGCCAGATACCAACACGATTAATCATTATTTAATTTCTTAAATCCTTAGAATTTCAGTTTAATAATTTCTAATAAAAATTTATTACTTGGGCTAGGGACCTCGGAATTCGGTTCCAGGGATACGACCAAGTCCCATATTTTTTTACGGACCCTTCTGGACCGTCAAAACAAAAATCCGGATCCGTTTGCTAAAAATATTGACCAAAGTCAAACTTAACCTTTTAAGAAAATCTTAAGGAATCAAATAAGCCTATCTCAACCTAAACTCTTCCAAATCTCAAACTAATTATCCCCGGAGGTCGAAAATTAGTTAAAGCAAGCGCATGAAATTTTAAATTAGGGGAACAAGATTGTAAAAAGTAAAATGATCAATCAGATCGTTACATAGACTTAGCCATATTATACCAACCAAATGCACATACTTTTCTTACATAAATGTCCAAAAACTAGAGTAAACCAAATCAGATCCAAACCTGGCTGATTTCAAAAATCTTTTATACTATAAAACATTCGTCTATTAAACACTTGAAACCAAATCCAGTTAATATTAAAGTACCTCGTTAAAGAAAGTTAAATGAATAGAGACGTAGATATTTGTTTATAACAGAGTAGATTTGATGTTTTTAGTAGACATTGTTTCTATCGCTTTGTTATCCTATTATCTTCTTCGTGGTGCCATCTCCTTTCGTGGCTTCTGCATTATCATTTTTTTAGTATAATTGTATTTACACTTTTCTTGAGTCGAGGTCCGAGTATTTATTGAAAACATTTCCTTAACTTCTATAAAATAGGAGTAAAGTCTAGGTATATATTATTTTCATTCAAATCTCACTACGTGAGGTTACCCTGGTTGTTAGAAGATTTGATCCTTCTATCCTGCTAACCAAAATACAGAATGTGAGTTACTAATTCTTGCGAGTGAGATACTATTATTCTAAAAAATATTGTAGCAAACTGGTTGTCAAAGTTTGACCAGTAGAAAAAAGGAGCCCACGTCCTGCTTCTATGATTCATAGTTCATGCATGGAAATATTGTCTTTTGATGATTAATAATATAATACTGATATTTAAGCTCTTCCAAGATCAATTAATATTGTCGTGAATAATGATTGATCAAGTCCAATATAGCAATTATTGTAACCTCTTAAGATTTTCACAGAAATGTACAAATAGGAAATTGTTCTTCACTTCTCTAGAATGAAATTCCATCTCAGCGACGGCTGAAATGATGAGGAAATCGAAGACCAGAGGAGGAAGGCAACAGAGCCAAAAGAACAAACAACATCCATCTACAGTACGAATAGGACTACCAAATTCGGCGTATGCAAAGAAAACTCGTAACATCAATGTACTACAAAGAATTGTGCCGCTAGATTTCCACAATTGTTCGACATTGAATGCTACACAGGAAACGCCAGTGAAGAGATTGCAAGGTGATGTTAAAGATTACAATTCGTCAGGAAAACAATCATGGGTTGATATGGTGGATAATGAGGTAGAATGTAGTGAGATATGGGGGTATCGCAAAACCTAGAATAAAAAATGAAGCTATGGAGTAAAATTGTGGCCAAAAATCCTCTACCAGGGGTTTTTGATTTGAAACCACAGGAACCAATTCAACAAAATGTCAAAATTACGATGGAGGACATAAAGGATGAGGTGAACTACTGGAACAATGCAGTTATATGCTATGTATTGGGGTCTAACCCCCCACCTACAGTGATGAATGGATATATCCATCGAATTTGGGGAAAATAGGAATTGACAAAGTCACACAAGTTAACAGAGGTGTGTTCCCGGTGAGATTTACACAAATTGAGAGCAGGGTAAAAGCTATGGAAGATGGAGTCCAGATGTTCGACAAAAAGCCAATTATAGTAAAACCTAGGTCACCTGAAATAGACACAAGGAAGGAAACTTTCAACAAAGTGTTGATATGGATAAAATTACCATAGCTTGATATTAAGTATTGGTGACAGAGTGCACTAACAAAAATTGCAGGGCTAGTAGGTAATCCATTGAAGGCTGACAGAGCTACAACAATGAAGGAGAGGATGACATTTTCTAGGGTGCTCATGGAGTTTGCATTAGATCAGCCTTACCCAACGAGTATAATGATTGAGAATGAGTATGGACAAATTATAGATCGAAGGGTTGACAATGAATTGAGACCTAAATTATGTCATGGATGTAACTATAATAGGCATGAAATTCAAGAATGCAGGAAACAAATTCAAGCAGAGAAACAAAAGGCAAGTATTAATGGAAAGGAACCAGATCAAAACAAGGCAAATAAGGAGAATAGATGAAAAATGCAAATAGTGGGATAGAATAACAAAGGGGTCAGTGATACTCAATGTACATGTTATGTATAGAAAGGGAATAATGTAAAGATAAACATCCCACAAAGAGCTAATGGAGGTTCAAGCAATGAGAAAATAATAAGCTTAGGGAACTCTTTTGGGGCGTTGGGGGAGGCCAGCAATATGGGGCTAACAGAGCAGGGGAAAGGTACAACAAAGCTAAGGAGAAAGGAGAGAAAGGTGACCTAAATAGGGGAAGAATGGGGTACTCCCACCATTTAATGGATAGCATAGGTTTTTGGAATACCAGGGGACTAAATAGGCCAAAGAAATAAATGGAAGTTAATCTATTTATGCATCAGTGCAATGTTAGCCTAAATGATCTCCTAGAAACTATGAGTAAGAGAAGCAATGCACAAGAAGCTTCTCTTTATTTATATACAAGATGGTCACTTACAAACAATTTGGGAGCACATCCGGGGGAAAGAATATGGGTGGTATGGAAGCCAATAATAATGCAAGTTTAGATATAGTTCATGTCTGCACAAATGATCCACTATGTAGTAATACACATGGGAACTGGGATTAAATACAATGTAACTTTTGTATATTGATTTAATGATCTAGCACTATGAAGAACTTTGTGGCTGGAGATTGGGAAAATAAATAGCATTATAATTGGCCCATGGGCAATCATGGGAGATTTTAACTGTGTTCTACATAAGGAGGACAGAATTGGGAGACCTTGTATCAATGTCTGTCGCGCCCCCTTTTTTCCTTCACGGGAGTCCAGGTTTCGACGTTCATGGTAAAATAACTCATTTCCTTTTGGAAATTGGTAATTTGAAGAGTCGCCACCTAACAGATTATGGTGCGTTAGGGCACCTAGAGTAATTAACTTGTGTAACTAGTTTGCATTACCAGAGATTAGGATAAGGGCTCAAAATAACCTTGAGGGGAAGGTAATAGGAACCCATCGTGGTCCATGGTGGGTCCCGACCAAACTTAAACTACGTGAATTAGTCATTTCAATAAGTAAACAGTTTTAACACATATTTCCAAATGAAGGTAGTTTCATAGTCTAAATACATATATGATCAAGGAAATTCAAATAATGAAAGTAAGAGAGATTTGGACAACTTACACATGTATATGTAAAGAAAAGGAAGTGTAGAGAATTTAAACACATATGAAAATCGGGAAAGGGAAGTCCTAAGTTGATTAGCCTGTATGATCATATATGTGTAATGCCCGATAATTACTCTTCAACAAGAAGGACTACACATGACATTAGCGCGCAGGTCATTATATCCTTTTCCTACCCATTAACCTCCCTTTAATGGTTATATAAGCGAGTTTAATTAACAACCCCTAAGCATTGTGTTACCCGTCCCTTCCTTATGGTCCTGGAGGAGTTTAGGACCTCTAAATCTGGACAGTTCTATACAGCCTAAGGTGTTTAAATGGGAAAATCTAGGCGACCAGCAAAGAGCATATAGGACAATCAAATAGGGACAAACACCTACTATGTCTAGATTAGAGTTCCCACTTGTTAGTTGTTAGAAGGCTCATATTTACTTTCGCATGTATATAGGCGAACAAACAGTACGTCTAAAACACAGATTTAGAAGAAGCTCAGAAATCCTAAGAACATGATATCTAGATGAATGTTATAGATACAAGATATGCATAAGGAAAGTGGCAGAATCCTAAGTAGTTTGCCTACTGGTTTTATTGCTTCTTAAGCTTAAGTAGTTTAACACAACCAAACGTAGTTTCTAGTTTTTATATAGAGATTGATTATCTAAGGCTTGCCTAGGCATGTATTCAATCACAATTACAGGAGATGATTAACAGTCTAAGAAGTTATTCTAGGTGACACAGATTATAACATGTGGTTTATACAGATTTGTGTTTAGAGACATGGTGCCTATATGTGAGGCTGTTTAAACTTTTCATAGCCAGTTATTTATTTCAATCGAAATAGACATGTTCAACGAAATGCAAAAGGATTTCCTAAAATACATGCTATCTAATGCATACAGGAGTGATAGTTTTATTAAGACAAGATTATTAGCCTAGTAGTAGGATCTCTAAGTGACAAAACTTGTGCAAAAATGTGAAGGTCCTAAAATCAGGTTATCTAGTGCACAAGATAATCATGGTTTAAATGCAAATGAACACACTATCCTAGAACATGGATTCTAATACAGATTTGCAGAACATAAATCCTATAGAATGCTTTACCTAGTTTTACCCACAGTACCATATAACTACCCTCCCTTTTCACTAGTCACCCCAATATCTGTTTACAATTAATGATTACAGACAAATGATTGAATAAATTACATAAATAAAATATAAATTAAGCTATAGGGAGCCTAAAGTAGGCCCAAAGAAAATCCTGGTTTACCAGGACATCAATAGTCTCAAATGCTCAAGATTTCATAGCCCATTTCATGTCCAGGTGTGTCAGAGTTTTCTAAGGACCTTAAGGATCTCGTGTAGTGCTCACACCCAGAATTTCACAATAAGGATTGAGTAAGTGCAGTGTGGAGTAGCGAGCCCCAATGTGCCAAAGTTCCAAAAGATCTCAAGAGGATCCCAAGGTAGTACACACACCAGACGGCATAACTTAGGAACTTAAGAGTAAGTGAGAGTGCTTGACATAATTTGAAAAGGTTTTGGTAAACAGTATAAGGAGGACTCTTATGAGTGAAAGATTTTCGAAAAACCAGAACTATTTTGGCGGTAAAATAGCTTGAGAAAAGAATGAAAACACTTTGAAATCAACACACACAAATCAGAGGACAACCAGATTCAGAACACTTGGCAAACAGATTCCAAACAGGGATAAAGGGGTTGGGAACACACAGAATACACCTTAGTGCATAATAGATGCACAGAATTCTCAAGAGTTGGTAGAATATAAGTTAGATACGAGGGTAGGTGATTTAGACATGGAGCAAAGATTACATCAGAAACATGTTAAGAACACAGAAACCTTGGACATGACCAAACACACAACTAAAGTTGCCTTGAGAGACTAGATGATTTAGCATGATCTCATTAGTAAAGCGGAGTAGGAAAAGACTCAAATGAACGGACTAGGCAAAATACCACACAAGCATTCATAATGTAGACATGCTAATCACACACTGAACAAAACAAGATTTTGACATGCTAGACAAACAGTAGACTAGGACAGTGTAGTTAGGACATGCTAATCACATATTGAAAAGGACAGTGTTAGGCATACTAAGCAAGACAGTAAATAAGAACAAGAATGGAACTCATGACTGATGAACTAAGGCGGTAATGAAACACATAGGGCTTAGATTTCAAAAATTAATCAGGGACATACTTGCTAGGAAGAATAAAACAAAATAAAGAGCAAAGGTTGTGCAATGGTTAGCCTTCTCTTTCAGGTAGGCCAATGAATATTACAAGTAACAGAGAAGAACATAGAGAGAGTTTTTTAGAGTGTAAGTGGCGTTGTGAACTAATGTTCGTGTCCCAGAAGAATGGAGGAGAGTATATATAGTAATCAAGAGTTAAACAGTATAAGGTAAAGAATCAACTATGTAGCAATTAGGAAGCCACAGAATCAATTACACACAAATTAGTAGTTTTCCCTTAATTAAGGGCAATTATCTAACGGTAAAGGTAGAATTCATTTAAGGAAAGAAGAACAAGAGATAAATTAGAGGTAAATAGACAAAAATTCAATTAAGGAAATAATTAGTGAAGAATTAGTAAATATCACAGTTAATCGAATAAGGTAAGAAAATTAAATAAGGTCGCAAATAAAGGAAATAATCAGGAATCAACACATAGTTATTAATAGAGCCAAGTAGTGAATAAAAAATTCAAAATAGTACTGATTTAAGGGAGAAAATATAGGTTCTCCACAAATAGAAACATAGGCTAAAACACAATTTCATAAACATACAGAAATTAGCCGTGAAATCGATCAGAAACCCTAATAAAGATGAACTAGGGTAAAAAATCATGAGGCATTGAATTAGACTAAGGGGAAATCATGAAAGCCAAAGAAGAGAACAATTAATGTAACAAGTAACCTAGAAAGACTCCGAATCGAAGCAAAATATAAGAAAATTTGGGATTTAGCATAAATCTATTAGGCTCCAAACAATTTTAGCAGAAATCAATCAATTGATTAACATTCGAAAATCAAGAAAACTTTGAGAAGACGAGTTTCAGTAAACCGTAGTTTTAGGAAGAATGGAAAATCACTTAAAAAATCAGAAAACTTTCAAGAAAGCATGTGAAATATGTTAAATCCTTCTCAGATCTATAAAGATATGAAAAGATCAAAGATAAAATTTGGATTTTTTTAGAAGTAAAAAAAAAGATGAGAACATAGACCTGCGAATCCACGGATAAAAAATAAGAAAGATCTTACTCAAGGTCGAGTCAAATGGCCTAAAATAGGCAAGAAAACCCCAAGGTGTAAACGGACCGCCTAGGTCCCTTGAGAATCTCCTCAAGGATCCAAGAAATGGAGATACCATAGGAAGCAGGAGGCTGATATAGGCCTGAGACAGCAAAGAAATATCGTAGACTGGAGGGCTAAGCCGGTGACTACGAGTGAAAACTAGGTTTAGGAGAGAGTGTTTGAGAGAGAAGGGAACAAGTGACGGCGGAGTATGGTGGAAAAACGATTAGGGTGTAGGGGTGAGTTTAATTATGGTAGAAAATATCCTGGGCGTTGATCAAAAGTGATCAAAAGCCAGGATTGACTAAGTGGTTTGGGTCGGGCAGGTTGGTATTGGACTGGTTTATAAGGGATATTGGGCTGGTAGATTTTTGGAAAAAATTTAAAATAAAATAGGTTGTTTGCTAAATACCCCTAACAATTGATTAAAAATAATTTGTAAAATAATTAGTAATTATAAAAATAAATTTTTCATGCATAGGAATGATTTATAGATAGTTATTTAGTATTTTAAAAATAGAAAGGACTAATATCTGGTAAAATAATACAAAAATATATGCCTGGACTATAATTGCACAATTATTGCAATTATAGTCAAAAGGTGCCAATTTGGCTATTTATGAATTAATTTGGACTCAATAGGACCATAATAATAATATAAAATCAAGATATGTTCAAAATTAATATGTGATGCAATTTTACAATTATTTATATGAGGAAAATATTGAAAATAAATTAATTTAAAGATGTAAAAATTATGAGAAAATACCCATTGATGCTAATGCATAGTTTGAAAGGTATATACACATTTCAAAAATATTATAGGAAAAAAATTGGGTATCAATAGCTACCCCTCTTTACCCGTGAAGGATGAAAGAGTTTTCGGGTAAAGAAATAACGGCCAATTTTGAACGAATATGATGTTTCGAAAGATAGAGGTTGGACTCTGGTCTTTAAGCTTCCTACATATCATTGATTTTACACGAATTAGGCCATGTGTAGTTCTAGATCCATCGGCGGAATGTATTGATGAAATAATTACAAGAATGGACATGAGATTTCAGGATAAGTGAAAGAATGGTTATGGCGAGAGGTTAAGTTTTAGATAGTTGAAGGAATTGGAGCGAGGTTGCTCTTGCTGCGATATAGGTTGCTTACTGGTCACCTGCAGATAAAGACATGCTACAAATATGTATTTGTGCGAAAATTTAGACACGATGCAGATTCCCTTTTGGACCATGAAAGCTGTCTTCGGATGGTTAAGGATAATGTCCTGAGACCATGATGTCCTGGGCCATAAATTGTTCAGTAAGGGATTCATATGCCATGAAATGATGTTCCCGGGCCATAAAAATGGTGCCTCCGAACCACGATGCCTTTAAATAATGATATGCAGATTTGAGAGATCATCAGGCCATGGCATGGTGTCTTCCGACTATGAGAATGGTGCCTTTAAACTATGACGCCTTTGGACATATTGGCGATATTTCATCCCATAAGATGCATTAATAAAATGCTGACAAGACAAGGGTAGAACTTATCCCTATAGAAGAGTAAAAAGATAATGCTGGAGTAGAGAAACATTTATGCAAGGAGGGACAATGCTCAGTCCCATGAAACTGTAAGGCAGTACTTAGACTTATGCAAATCTGGAGGCAGGGCTTAGCCTCATGCAAGATCCGAGACATGGCTTAATCTTATGCAAATAGAAGACAGTGTTTAGCCTTATACAAACATAGAGGCGGGGATTAGCCTCATGCAAATATGGAGGCAGGGATTAGCCTCTTACAAATATGGAGGCAGGGATTAGCCTCTTACAAATATGGAGGCAGGGATTAGCCTCGGGAAGCGAGAGTGTTCTCCAAGATTGATCTCCGTACAGGCTATCACCAGTTGAAGATCAGGGTTTCAGATATTCATAAGACGGACTTCAGGACCAGATACGGTCATTATGAGTTTGTGGATATGTCCTTTGGGCTGACCAATGCTCCAGCAATGTTCATGCATTTGATGAACAGCGTGTTCCTGCCTTATCTTGACTCTTTTGTCATAGTCTTAATTGATGATTGTTCATATTCAATTTTTTTTGTATATTTTAATATGCAAAATACTTTCAAAATGATGTATATATAAGTATGTCCAAACATTTTATTATTTTCTTAAGTTTTTTAAAGATTTTTAAATCAATTTATTGCCCTATTTTATTCAGACTAGCCCAATAAATACTACCATAATTATCATTTTAGTGATTCATTTATTGAACTCTCATATTTATACTAAAATGTAGCTAAGATAATATTTGCATATTTTTACAAATTTACTTAGTATTTTTAAGGCTAAACTGCATATAATAGCAATATTAGCCTTTTTTAGATTTAATTACGTTTATGTCTATAAAATTAGTTCCAATAGTTTTATTTTGATAATTATGTATTATTTATCATTTTAGTTCCTTTAATTTATTTTCAGAAATTATTCTACTATTTTTTATAAAAAAAATAAGGGAAAAGTGGCTATTTAAAATCTAGCCCAATTGTATTTCGATTTTGGCCGTATTTGAATCTACAATTGAACCCAATTGTAAACCCAATTACCCAGCTCAAACCCTAGTCATACCCGAGCCACGACCCAATTAAAACAACCCGCACGAATTCCCATTTAATCGCAGTCGTTGATCTAACATTAACCTTTTCCTTTTGTACCCCTAACCCTAACCATTTCACACCCTCAACTGCCTCTGAATCCCTTCATCTCTCAATTCTCTCTAGAACCCCTCTCAAACCCTAGCTGCCACCCTTACCTACCACCCTAAAACTGCCCAAATCAATTGCTTCCAAAGACACTGGAGGCCTATATCCACCTCCCTATGCTTCTATGTGTTCAAGTATCATGGTTTCAAGGCTAAATCCTGGAACATCTTGGTCCAGACCTTGGTTGATCTCCGTTCTATGGATGTCTCCGGTCATCTTTGACTTTGCTCTGGCTAGCCATAGCTATTAAAACCTGACTCTTGACTTCTCCTGCTTAGATCAATGATTTTCCAAGCCTTTCTCACCATCTGGGGTTCTTTTGAAACCCTAACATTTAATTTCTTCCAATTTCTTTTAGATCTGTTTTTGCTCGAAACTTCTAAATGTTTTTCTCAAGGTTTCTTTCAAACTCTACCTTCGAAACCCTTTATCTTTTTCGAATTTTGTTTTTGTTAAGTTATTTCGAAGCTTTCTTTGATTTTCAACATGTTCTGTTGTGTTTCCTTATATCGTTCTTTACTGGAGTTTGCATGTCAGGAGTCTTAGTTTTTTTGAGATTTCCAAATATATTTTGTGTTAGTATTTGTCTGATTTACTTATTTTTCACCTCTAGACTCAATTGATAAAACCCTAAAATTTTGGGTTCGCTCAAGTTCTAAGACTATCTGTTGTGTGATTTACTTGTTCATCATCTATGGATTTGATTGGTTTCAAAACCCTAATTTCTTTGGCCTATTTGAGCTTTTGCAAACTGTTTCATCTATTTGAAGTTGCTCGACTGGATTCAAAGTCCTTTTTATTTCAACTTTTTTCTCTATGTGATTTGGTTTTTTGCAATCATTGAAACTAGACTATACTTTTCAGAAGGGCCTTTTTACTTGACCCTTTGCTTGTTTCTGATTTCCTTTTTTCTCTATTACCAAGTTGACCTATGTGACTACCATCTTTCACTATTTATTGACTTTGTGATTGTTATCGCATGCTACTATTTTTTGCCATAGTTTAGCCTCACACGCCTAATGTTTCTGCATTCTATTTATATGCTAAAATAGGACTCATAGTTCTTTGTGTAATTGATTTTGCGCTCCTTGTTTCTAGGCCTGATTTGAAAACTTTCTTTAGACTTTCAATTCTCCTATTGTAACTTGGTTTATTTTCTTATTCTTGGGAACCGTGTGATTCTCCTTAAATCAGTAATTTCAAACCCTTGACTCCATAATTTGCAAATCTATTGTGTTTCCTACCTTATTTGGTTAACCGAGTATTTTTACTGATTCTTTATTAGTTTTTTCCTTAATTGGACCCCTATGTACTTACCCTTAATTGTCTATTCTGTACATGATGATCTACTTGATTTCTTTCCTTAAATGTTTTCTGCCCATTACCGTTGGTTGATTTAACTCCTTAATTATAGGAAGTACTTATACTGATTTGATTTTAATTAATACATAGTTCCATAATTACTGCTAAACTATGATTCTTGTCTTATTTTATACCTGTTTTCAAACTATTAGTACCTTGCTCTTTCATTAGCACATACACAAACACTCTTAGTTCTAAAATCACTTATACTCAAAACATTCTATCCTGCTTTAGTACTTCTACTATGACCTATTTAGCTGGCTGAAAGAAAAACCTATATTTCAAAGTCCTGCTACCTTGATTTTACAATATTTTTCTTCTTTGAACTGGTATATTCCGATTAAAATTTCAGCATCACAATAATATGTTTGCTCAATACTTTTGCCTTCTTCTCTACATATTGCTTGTGTTTAATTCAGTACTATATTATAGCATGCTATAATTTCTTTCTTCTTATTCTGAATCTATGTATTAGGTATCCTAATCCACTACCCCAATGTTTTTGATATTGATGGTTTGTTTGAGGCATGACAATATTGAGCATTGTTGTTTATGACTCAAACTTGATTCCCCTGGGATCATAACCTTTATGTATTCTCTATTATTGTATGTTCTGGTGGGCTTATGGGCATGCTAACATCTTCTATTGTTGTGCATGCCCAAAGCTGACCCTTGCCTAAGTACATACGCTCTTTGTAATTTCCCAACCCCTGAAACCCTTTTGTATGAAATTATCAACTTCTTTATGGCTGTTTCCCAGCACCCCGTTCCATCTCCTTTATTCCCTCAGAACTATGATTCTTCACTTGCACTATCTCTCTTAGAATTAAGTTTCCCCCCCCCCCCCCCTCTTGTGAGCCTTGCCTTGGGACCCATGTGCTCCCTATGAACGTGGACACTTGAGGGATGGCACTTCTACACTGCACTTGTCCCTATTCTGGTAATACAATTTGGGTGTGCACACTGCCTGGAGTCCCATTGAGGCCTAGGGAACTCTGAAACACTCAAATTGGAGAAAGCCTTTGGATCAATGGTCTTTGATTTGGTTTATCTCATAACTCAGACATGAAGTCAAGAATCAAGCTTCCTATGGTTGTACTTTTCTGATGTAATTTATGATTCTGGTTTGTAATAAATTGTAATAAACATCTGGGACTGGCTAGTGAAAAGGGGAGGGTAACTATGCATGTAAGGGTAGAAATCATGCCTATAGGGCATTTTAACTTCTGCATATTCAAACTTCACCTAGAAACGATGTCTATGGGATGTTTTAACTTCTGCATATTCAAACTTCACCCAGAAACCATGCCTATATGGTGTTTTGACTTTTGCATATTCAAACTTCACCTGGAAACCATGCCTATAGGGTGTTTTAACTTTTACGTATTCAAACCTTACCTAGAAACCATGCCTATAGGAATATTTTAATAATTCAAACTACATTTAGATATCATGTCTATAGGGTTTACAACAAGTTTTTGCACTTAGACAGTATGTCTATAAGGTTTAAAACAAGTTTCTGCACTTAGACACCACGTCTATAAGGTTTCTACATTTGATACCACGTCTAAAATCAGTAATGCATAGAGATCATGCCTATAGGGATCCTCGATAGGGGTGAGCGTCGGTCGGTTCGGTTTGGTTATGAATATTATCAGTTTAGTATATCGGTTATCGGTTTACAAATTTGATAAACCGATAACCGAACCGATAAGATATCGATTATAGGTTTATCGGTTAATCGGTAATCGATCAATTTCGGTTCGGTTATCAGTTTACCCAATTAGATAAGTTATTTTAGAGTGAAGCAAAAAAAAAAGAAGACAATTTACCGGAGTTAAGCAAAAAAGAGAAGAATTCACATATAGTATACTACCCACTTCTGCGTTATGTCCGGTGGACAAAACTGGAATAGTACTAATTCTTCATAACGGTTGTCCAAATACATTAATAATAATACAAAGTATTAGCAATTTCACCTTAAAATTAACAAGTCCAAACATATAGTACTAACAGTCTAAGATAAACTTGATGTTATTTGTCAAATGCCTAACCTGAAAAAGAAACCGTAGAACAAAACCTTGATCAGTGCATGGGCAACACAAATACAGAAATGAAACTCCTAGAAGGCTAGAAGGCAAGAATATGTTGTCATGTTTTCAAAGCTCAGTGTACTGTATAAGACTAAGACTTACGCTAAAAGTAACTAGTAAGGTATATGAAGAATGAAGATGAAGCAACGGAAGAGTGCGACTGAGAAAGAATAGGAGAAAATAAATTGAATATATATTTAAGGGTAAAGTCATAATTTTATTAATTCCTATTCGGTTATCGATTAACTTATTAACAAAATTGAAAATCGAGGCCCGAACCGATAACCCAATAGTAAAAAAATTCTAAACCATCACCGAACGGTTAACCTAATAACCTGATACCGATAACCCAATAAACAATTAACGGTTCGAGTTATAAGTTTTACTCGATATATGCCTATCCCTAATCCTCGAGCAATTCTGATTCGTTTTCATTCACAGTCAATGTTAGATATATAATCAGCAATAGTATATGTTATCACCTGCAGAACTTGTAACCAATTTATTTAATTTTTGCACATTCTGCATCTCTTTTAATAGTCTAAGTCCCTTACTTAATAAGTTTAACAAGTATGCATATAGGACTTCAAACAATTCATTTCGAGCCTTACTATCTCATCACCTTCTATGCTCACAAGATCATGCCTATAGGACCCCGTATAGACATTTACGCAAGCCTTAGAGTAATAACTGTAAATTGAATCTGTTTCTATTAATCGTTACAACCCGTAGGCAGGCCTGATTTGGACTTCTTATCTAAGTTATGTAATTAACCAATCTGCCTCGATATTTAAACTCCTTCGTCTTTGGTATTTTTAATCAGACCTAAAAAGTATGTGCAATTCATGCTAATTATACGTTTTTTGTTTAAGGAGGTATATATGAACCTTTGTTTGTTTATATGCTTTCCCCCAAAGTATGCAATATGTGTTTTGTATGTTGCCTTAGAGTTTTTACCTATGAAACTCCAAATAAGACTAATATCCCTCCCTTTTAGGATTAGTAGTCCTAAGTGCCTTCAAGACAGATACGAGTGGGATGGGTAATAGCATGCAATAAGTAATTGAGACCAATTCGCGCTTTAAATACCTTAATGGGGTGGGAAGGGTAGATATGGATATTATCACCACGCGATAATGTCACGTGTATCCCCTTATTAAGGAGTGATTACCGAACATTGTAAGGGGTGATCCATATTTTTATAAACCTAGGACCCCCGCCCTTTGTTCTTCTTTTCTTTTCTTTCAGAATTTTAACTCCTTATTTTAAAAAAAAGTCGGCTTTTCTAATTATTCTTTCAAACTTTGTTTACTTTCAAACTATTATGTGTTGAAATCCCTCTTATCTGAGCCTTACCTGCCTATATGCCAATTATACCTCAATTCACAACAATTGTCTGGTCGCGAACCATATTAGTGGATTCTGAGGGGTGCCTAACACCTTCCCCTTAGAATACTTTCGAGCCCTTACCCTATCTATGGTTATTCAAATCAAACTCTTTTGGTGTCCTAATGCACCCTAAACATTAGGTGGCGACTCTTCAAATGCAAATCCATTTCCCAAAAGGAATTATTTGTCCCTTCAAATGTCATAAACCCGATTTTGCAAGAAAAAACGGACGCGATAGCATGGAGACTCTGCTAGGGATATTTAAGCTTTTACCATTTTAGATTATTATTGTGAATCTATGCTCCTTTATGTGCAAATTTTTTGTTTAATTCCCTTAAGCATTCAATTCTCCTTCCAATTGGGCAACTGACTTGTCTTTTGTTTCTTCCCTTTTCTGATTTCCTTACTACTGCTTTAAATTATGAAAACTGTTGTATTCACTGCTTTCTTAATGTGCAAATACGTGACAATATGCCTTTAATTGTTGCATAATCATGCTCAACATCGTATTCCACTCGTTCCCTTAGCAACGGTTATAATGAGTGATTGCGCTCTTTCGATATCATCACCCCCCTAAATTCAAAAAAGGCATATTTGCAGTAAAACCAGTCGATCAACGGTGTAGTGAGAGTTCCGTGCCTTTTCCCTCCACTTAAGGGTACTAGTCTATAACACCATAAAAACCTTACTCTGTTTAACTGTGCATGCATCATGGTCAAACTTAGCTAAATCAGCTATGTTGTCCGCATATTGACTATTTAAGATAGCCTTGTCCAAAGTCCACTGGGTTTCCCTAAACCCAAACGGACACTAACACGTTCTATGCATTTATTTGGAGAACTAAATGATTTATGCCAATTGTTGATATTAAATAGTTGAGTTCGGTGGGGGTAAGGGCCTAACTCTTTTTTCTTGCAGAAATAAGGCACAAAGTCCCCAGATTTGACATGGTCACAACATCCACCCAAAATTGGTAAGCTAGTGAGAGGATTTTCACTCTAGTTATCAGACCCTTGTTCGGAAATACTTGGGCAACCTACCTTCCCTCCTGCAAATCCAACCCAACAACAAGGTCATAGAAGCTGCTACTTTATTTTGGGATTACGAGAGGTCCGTGTTCCGCTTCGAGGACATTGAAGTGACACCCTTGCTAGAAGAAATAGGGGGATTGGCCGGTAAACCATGGAAAATGCAGAAAACGTCAAATAAACATCAACTAACATCCACTTATTGCCATCAGAAAAGAAGGAATACACACATTTTCTAAGAGAATATGAGGATATATTTTCCTGGTCGTATGATGACATGATGAGCCTGAGTACATCTAGTATGGCTTACAAACTGCCGATTGATCCGACATGTCCGCTGGTAAAGCAAAAGCTTAGGAATTTCAAGCCTGACGTGAGTTTGAAAATCAAGGAAGAAGTCACCAAGCAAGTCAAAGCTAAAGTTCTCAGGGTAGTTGAATACTCGACATGGTTAGCCAATATTGTGCCAGTAACAAAGAAGGACAGAAAGGTTAGAGTCTGTGTCAACTACCGGGATCTCAACCGGGCCAGTCTGAAAGACGACTTTCCTTTACCAAACATACAAATCCTAATTGACAATTGCACTAAGCATGAATTGCAATCGTTTGTGGATTGTTTCACTAGTTACCATCAGATCTTGATGGATAAAGAAGATGCTAAGAAAATAACTTTCATTATGCCGTGGGGAATGTACTACTACAAGATGATGCCATTTGGGTTAAAGAATGCATGGCCACCTACATGAGGGCTATGACTACCATTTTTTATGATATGATACACAAGGAGATCGAGGTGTACGTAGATGAAGTTATCATCAAGTCTAAGAAGGCCACTGATCACATGGAAGATTTGAGGAAGTTTTTCAATAGATTGCGAAGGTACAACCTGAAACTGAATCCTGCAAAGTGTGCATTTGAGGTTCCTGCTGGAAAACTACTCGGGTTTATTGTGAGACACCAAGGAATAGAGCTGGATCCATCAAAGGTCAAAGCTATTTAAGAATTGCTACTGCCAAAAAATAAGAAGGACGTGATGAGTTTCTTTGGGAGACTCAACTACATCAGCCGGTTCATAGCACAATCTACAGTTTTCTATGATCCAATTACTATCTTAACAAGAAGTAAAAAGGGGAGGAAAGAGCAGGACATTTACTAACTTAACAAGAAGTTCACTTTGTACTAAGCCCGATAAAAAGGGGAGGAAAGAGCAGGACATTTACTATCTTAACAAGAAGTTCACTTTGTACTAAGCCAGATATTCTCTATTATAGTGCACCTGCTGTGCTCTAACTTGGATGGCCCAGAAGCTGAGGCATTACTTCTGTGCCTATACTACATACCTCATATCAAGGGTGGATCTTTTAAAGTACATCTTTCAGAAACCCATGCCCACTGGCAAGCTATCCAAGTGGAAAATCCTATTGAGTGAGTTCGACATTGTCTATGTAACTCAGAAAGCAATCAAGGAACATGCACTAGCAGATCACCTTGCTAAAAATCCCATGGATGGAGAATACGAACCCCTGAAGACGTATTTTCCTGACGAAGAGGTATCATTCATAGGAGAAGATATTTCAAAATCTTATGATTCCTGAAGAATGTTTTTCGATAGAGCAGCAAATTTCAAAGAAGTTGGCATAGGAGCAATCCTAATATCAAAAACTGGTCAGCATTATCCAGTATCTGCCAAACTCAGGTTCCCGTGCACCAACTATATATCTGAGTATAGAAGCCTGCATCTTAGTGCTCAAGATGGCCATTGACATGAACACATAATAGTTGCTAGTGATTGGAGATTCAGACTTACTCACACATCAGGTATGAGAAGAATGGACAATCAAGAACTCTAAGATACTCCCATATCTGTATCATGTACAGGAGTTGAGAAAGAGGTTCACAAAGACAAAGTTCCGGCATGTTCCTAGAATCTAGAATGAATTTGTCGATGCATTGGATACCCTGTCATCCATGATACAATATCCAGACTAAAACTTCATTGATCCCATTCTAGTAAAGACCCATGATCAGCCAACTTATTGTGCCTATGTTGAAGAAGAGGCATACGGAAAGCCTTGGTTTCATGATATCAAGGAATATTTAGTGAAGGGATAATACCCAGAGCTTGCGAATCCTTTTCAGAAGTGCACACTTCGGAGGTCATCCAACAACTTCTTTCATAGCAGAGGAATCCTATATATGGGACTCTTGATTTGGGATTATTGAGGCATGTCGACGCAAGGGAAGCATCCAGGCTACTAAACGAAATCCACGCTAGGATGTGCGATCCACATATGAATGGTTTTGTCCTAGCAAAGAAGATACTCCGAGCTGGTTACTTTTGGATGACTATAGAGACGAAATGCATTCAGTATGTCCGAAAATGCCACCCGTTGTCAGATACATGTAAACATGATAAAGGTACCTCCAAATGAGCTTAATGCAACGAGCTCACCATGGCCTTTCGATGCCTGGGGAATGGACGTCATTGGACCAGTCGAACTTGCCTGTTCCAACGGGCACAGATTCATCCTAGTGGAAATAGACTACTTCACCAAGTGGGTCGAAGCAGCATCTTACAGAGCAGTAACTAAGAAAGTTGTGGCAGACTTTGTCCATGAACGCATTGTTTGCCGATTCGGGATTCTAAAATCAATTACTGATAACGATTCCAATCTCAACAGCGAATTTATGAGAGCCATATGTGAGACCTTCAAGATCAGACACAAGAATTCGATAGCCTACATGCCTCAAATGAACAAAGCGGTAGACGCCGCCAATAAGAATATCAAGAAGATACTAAGGAAAATGATAGAGAAGAGTAAGAATTGCCACGAAAAACTATCATTTGCTTTATTGGGGTATTGCACCACAATCCGCACATCAACCGGCGCAACCCCCTATATGCGGGTTTATGATACAGTATTCGTCAGTCCCGCTGAAGTAGAAATTCCTTCCTTAAGGATCATACAAGAAGCTGAGCTCGATGACGCAAAATGGGTGAGAATACGTTATAGGCAATTAGCCCTTATCAACAGAAAGGGAATGAATGCAATTTGCCATGGTCAACTTTATCAGAACAGAATGTCCAAAGCCTTCAACAAAAGAGTCAAGCCAAGACAGTTGACACCGAGACAATTGGTGTTAAAGAAAGTTTTTCCGCATCAAGATGAAGCCAAGGGGAAATTCTCTCCCAACTGGCCAGGACTGTACATGGTTCATCGGGTTATAACAGGGGGAGCCCTCATACTTGCAGAAATGGACGGAGAAGTTAGGCTAAAACCAATTAATTCAGATAGAGTCAAGCATTACTACGTGTAATCTTTATGGTCTCCTATATGATGTAGTTAAACTACGTCTGACCTGATTCATGTTTAAGAGGGGATACGTAAGCAGCCTTATAGGTTCGGTCGCAATTGAATAAAATTTTCATTTTTTCCCGCAATTGGAAATTGGGACAGAATTTTAAGGAGGACCCTCAAAATTCCAAAGTAATCTCAGCTAATCATCGCAAGCAACCGTCAGAAGCATCAGCCTATCAAACTGGGGTAGAATTTTGAGGAGGACCATCAAAATTCCGTAGCAAAAGAGGTCGTAATGTCTTGAGCCACGTCACAATTTTCGTTTCATCTAAAAGTTGTTTCTTAATTGTATACTTATGCCATATTTTTTTCAAATTCATGCATATTTATTGCTAAAATTGCCTTGTTTAGCAACGCTACCCCAATGACACATACTGTATCACCAGATCAAAGCCAAAAAGGCCAAGCAGAGCCAGCAGGGATGCGAATTAACCTCCCCATTTACAAAACTCATGATTTTTCTTTGAATGCAGATATTTGGATTACGAAAGCATCCGGAATACTATACACTCATGAGACAAATATTGTTCATGAATACAACTCTCAGAATTGTTGCACTTACCGGTATTTGCTATACAGGCACGCCGGTTATATTCCCTACATCACAATGTCGCCAGGAGTCACAATATCACAACCTGCTATCAGGTAAGAAAACTCTATTACCGTTTGCCCTTTTTATTTCTTGCATAAGGATACCATTCTACCTTCTAAGACTAAACCCAATCTCCATATACATTTTTTCAGCATTGCATAAGGCAGCCATTCTGCCTTCCGAGACTAAACACTATCTCCATTTGTATTTTTTTGTATTGCATAAGGTTACTATTCTGACTGCCGAGACTAAACATTGTCTCCATCTATATTTTTCTGCATTGCATAAGGCTATCATTTTGCCTTTAGAGACTAAACATTGTCTCCATCTGCATTTTTTCTTCATTGTATAAGGCTACCATTATGCCTTCCGAGACTAAACACTATCTACATTTGCATTTTACTTTATTAGATAAGGTTACCATTCTGCCTTCTGATACTAAACACTGTCTCCATCTGCATTTTTCTACATTGCATAAGGCTACTATTCTTCCTTCCGAGACTAAACGCTGTCTCCATCTGCATTTTTTCCATTGCATGGTTGAAAGGTCACCATCTCTACAATTGCGTGGTTGAAAGATCGCCACTTCTGCATTGCATGGCTGAAAGATAACCGCCTTTACATTTGCATGGCTGAAAGATTGCCACTTTATTTACACTTGCACAGCTGAAAGATCGCCACCTTATTTACACTAGCATGGCTGAAAGATCGCCACCTTATTTACATTTGCATGGCTGAAAGATCGCCACCTTATTTACATTTGCATGGCTGAAAGATCACCACCTATTGCATCTCATGGGCTGAAAGATCACTAAATACTGCATCTCATGGGCTGAAAGATCGCCAATTATCCTAAGGCGTCATTGTTTAGAGTCACCATTTGCATAGCCCCAGAACACCATGCCATGTCCCGAGGATCTCTTTTAATCTTTTACATATCATTATTCAAAGGCGTCATGGTTCGGAGGCATCATCCTCATAGCCCGAGAACATCATTTCATGGCATACAAATAATTTATTATACGCTTCATAGCCCAAGACATCATGGTCTAAGGACATCATTCTAACCGTCCAAAGACAACCTTCACAGTCCGACGGGAATCTGCATCATGTTTAAATTTATGCGCTATATATGCTTGTATTGCTTATTTTAGGTAAATCGGCAAGCAATGGCCGTCTTGGCAGGAGCGATCCCACTCCAGTTCACGCAGCCCTATCAAACTTTAACCATTCACCTCGTCCTGAATATTGTGTCCGTTCTTGGAAAGTCTTCATCGACATATTCTGTCGACGGATCTTGAACTACAGATGGCCTGAATCCTGTAAGAGTAGGGATATGTAGGTTGCTCATAAGCTAGGGCACGGCTAAAACTCCGTAGAACCATTTCGTCTGGTCAAAATTGGCTATCATATCTTTACCCGACATCTCTTTTATCCTTTTCGGGTAAAGAGGGGCAGTTGTTGATATCCAATTTTTTCCTGTATATTTTAATATGTAAAATACTTTCAAAAAGCATATGTATGCATATATAAATATGTCCAAAAGTTTTATTATTTTGCTTAATTTGTTCTTAAAGATTTTTAAATCAATTTGTTGCCTATTTTATTCAGAGAAGACCAATAATTATTTTCAAAATTATCATTTCAGTGATTCATTTACGAGACTCTTATATTTATACTAAAATATAGCTAAAATAATTTTTGCATATTTTTGCAAATTTACTTAATATTTAGGGCTAAATTGCATATAATTATCATATTAGTCCCTTTTAGATTTAATTACTTTTATGTCTATAAAATTAGGTCCAATATTTTTAATTTAATAATTATGTATTATTAATCATTTTGGTAACTTTAATTTATTTAAAATTATTCTACTATTTCCTTAATTGGACCCCTATGTACTTACCCCTAATTGTCTATTTTCTACATGATGCTCTACTTGATTTCTTTCCTTAAATGATTTTTGCCTAGTATCATTAGTTGATTTAACTCCTTAATTAAAGTACTTATATTGATTTGATTTTAATTGATATATAGTTCCATAATTATTGCTAAACTATGATTTTTGTAGCACTTACACGAACACTCTTAGTTCTAAAATCACTTACACTCAAAACATTCTGTCCTGTTTTAATACTTCTACTGTGACCTATTTTGCTGGCCGAAAGCTAAAGCTATATTTGAAAGTCCTGCTACCTTGATTTTACTGTATTTTGCTTCTATGAACTGGTATGTTTCGATTTAAATTTCAGCATCACAATAATATGTTTACTTAATACTTTTGCTTTCTTGTATGCCTACTTCTTGTGTTTAATTCAGTATTTTATTCTAGAATTTTATAATTTCTTTCTTCCTATTCTGAATCTGTGTATTAAGTATCCTAAACACCTACCCCAATGTGTTTGATATTGATGGTTTTTTTGAGGCATGATAGTATTGAGCATTGGTGTCCATGACTCAAACTTGATTCCCCTAGGATCATTATCTTTATGTATTCTCTAGTATTGTGTGCTTTGGTGGGCTTATGGGCATGCGAGCATCTTCTATTGATGTGCATGCCTAAAGCTGCCTAAGTTCATACGCTCTTTACAATTTCCCAACCCCCGAACCCCTTTTGTATGAAATTATCAACTTGTTTATGATTGTTTCCCAGCACCCCTTCCCTTCTCCTTTATTCTCTCAAAACTCTGTTTCTTCACTTGTGCCCTCTGAACTTGGACACTTGAGGGCTGGCACTTCTACGCTGCACTTGTCCCTATTCTGGTGATACAATTTGGGTGTGAGCACCGCCCGGAGTCATATTGAGGCTTAGGGAACTCTGACACACTCAAATTGGAGAAAGGCTTTTAATCAATGGTCTTTGAGCTGGTTTATCACATAACCCAGACAGGAAGCAAAGAATCAGCTTTCTCTAGTTGTACTTTTCTTAGTACTTTTATGATATAATTTATTATTCTAGTTTGTAATAAGTTGTAATAAACATCTGGGGCTGGCTAGTGAAAATGGGTCGGTAACTATGCATGCAAGGGTGGAAATAATGCCTATAGGGTGTTTTAGCTTCTGCATATTCAAACTTCACTTAGAAACCATGCCTATAAGGTGTTTTAACTTCTGCATATTAAAACTTCACCTAGAAACCATGCCTATAGGGTGTTTTACCTTCTGTATATTCAAACATCACCTCAAAACCATGCCTATGGAGTGTTTTAACTTCTGCATGTTCAAAATTCACCTAGAAACCATGTCTATAGGGTGTTTTAACTTTTGCGCATTCAAACCTCACCAAGAAACCATGCCTATAGGAATACTTTAATAATTCAAGAAGCATTTAGACACCATGTCTATAGGGTTTAAAACAAGTTTCTGCACTTAGACACCATGTCTATAAGGTTTAAAATAAGTTTCTGCACTTAGACACCATGTCTACAACGTTTCTACAATTAGATACCACGTCTAAAATCAGTAATATAGAGAAATCATGCCTACAGGGATCCTCGAGCAATTCTGATTCATCTTCATTCACAGTTAATGATAGATATAAAATCATCAATGGTAGATGCTATCACATGCAGAACTTGTAACTAATTTATTTAATTTTTGTACATTCTGCATATCTTGTAATAATCTAAGTCCTCACTTAAAAAGTTTAACAAGTATGCATATAGGACTTCAAACAATTCATTTCGAGCCTTACTATCTCATCACCTTCTAAGCCCTATAGATATCATGCCTATAGGACCCCGTCTAAACACTTAGTCAAGCCTTAGAGTAGTAACTGTAAATTGAATCTGTTTCTATTAATCGTTACACCCAACAGGCAGGCCTAATTCGGACTTCTTATTTGAGTTATGTAATACATCAATCTGCCTCAATGCTTTAACTCCCTCGTCTTTGGTATTTTTAATCACGTGTAGCCCCTCATTGAGGAGTGATTACCAGACATTGTGTGGGGTGGTCCATATTTTTAATAAACCTAGGAACCCCTTCCTTTGTTCTTCATTTCTTTTCTTTCAGCATTTAACTCCTTATTTAAAAAAAAGTCAGCTTTTCTAATTGTTCTTTAAAACTTTGTTTACTTTCAAACCATTATGTGTTGAAATCCCCTCCGTTTGAGCCTTATCTGCCTATATGCTAATTGTACCTAAATTCACAATAATTTTCTTGCCGGGAACCACACTAGTGGATTCTGAGGGGTGCCTAATACCTTCCCATTAGAATAATTTCAAGCCCTTACTCTATCTCTGGTTATTCAAATCTAACTCTTTTGGTTTCCTAATGCACCCTAATCATTAGGTGGTGACTCTTCAAATGCACACCAAGTTCCTAAAAAGATGATGATTTGACCTATGATGGGGAGCCAATAGCTATTTTGGGTTATCAGGTTCGAAAGTTGAGGTCAAAGAAAATAGCTTCGACGAAGGTGCAGTGGAGAGGTCAGCACATGAAGGAGGTTACCTGGGAGACTGAGCGCGAGATACGAAGCATATATCCTTACCTGTTTTGGGCTTCAGGTATGTTTCTTGACTCGTTCGAGGACGAACGTTTGGTTAAGTTGGGGAAGATGTGACAACCCAGCTAGTCGTCTCATGAGTTACCGTCCCGATTCCCCCATTTCTGCTTCTTTACGCTTTGTTTATCCGTGTTTTGTGGTATCAGGTTGGTCAGATCAAATCCAAAATGATTTTGATAAGGTTTGAGACACTTAGTCTCTTTTAAGGAAGCTTAAGTTGGAAAAGTGAACTGGATGTTGGCTCGAATGTGAGTTCCAATAGTTCGGTTAGCTTCGGGAGGTTATTTGGGACATAAGAGTATGATTGGAATAGGTTTTGGAGGTTCAGAGTAGATTTAGGCTTGAATTGGCGAAGTTGATATTTTGATGATTTTCGGTTAGTAGGCGATATTTTAATATAGGGGTGGTCGGAATGGAATCCCGAGGGTTGCAGTAGCTTTGTTATTTCATTTCAAGCGTGTGTGCAAAATTTCAGGCCATTCAGGCGTGATTTGGTTGGGTTTTTTATCGAAAGTGGAATTCAAGAATTTTTGGAAAGTTTGGCTTGAATTCGATGAGCTTTGAATTATTTGATGTTGTTTGAGGTGTTTTGAAGATTTGAACAAGTTTGAATAAGGTATTTCGGATATGTTTGTGCTTTTGATGAGATACTGGGGGCCTCGGGGTGATCTCGGATGGCTGACGGAGGATTTTGGATTTTGTTGTAGCTGTTGAATTTGCTGCTTCTAGTATTTTCATGCCTGCGGACTAGGGACCGTAGGTGTGGTGCCGCATAAGCGGAGGATTGGTCGCAGAAGCGAAAAATGGCTTGAGGAGCAGGAACCGTAGAAGCAGTTAGGGTGGCCACATCTGCGGGGTCGCAGATGCGGAAGGTGGATCATAGATGCGATTTGTGGCTGGTAAGTGATTTCTGCAGAAGAGGATGATGAACCGCGGATGCGGTTGAAGTACCATAGATGCGGAAATTTCTAGCAGAACATAAGTTATTTCATTTGCGATTTTTGATATTTTTACCATTTCTATTTCGGCTTTGGAGCTTTTTGTGCGATTTGAAAGAGGGATTTAAAGAGAACTTCATTGAAGTAAGGAATTTGGACTTCAAAATCATTCATATGCCTTTATTTCATGGATTAGAGCTAGAAGTTACGAAAATTAAGGGTGAAATTTGGGGAAAATAGGGATTAGTATTGGAGACCTTCGATTGAGGATTCGATGGACATCGGATTTCTGAACTTTTGATATATATGAACTCCTGGAGAGATAAGGAATCTATTGGTGTAATAATTATTGAATTTCGAGACGTGGGCTCGGGGGTTTGGTTTTGGTAATTTTAGTATTTGTGTCGTATTTTGATTATTTTCACTCGGGCTTCGTTCCCTTAGCCTATTTTAACGTCCTTGTTCTGATTTTGGAGAGATTCGATGTGAGTAGAGGCCGATTCGAGGGGCAAAGGCATCGCGAGCTAGAGATATGACCTGTTCAAGGTGAGTAATGAATGTAAATGATGTTCCGAGGGTTTGAAACTGCGGATTGCACATTGTAGTGCTATACTAGGTGAGTCCCATGCTTGATGATGAGGTTGGGTCGTGCACTATTGGGGATTGGGACTTGGTCCGTCCCGATTGATGATTTTACCGCCTATTTGACTGAAATCTATTTGCTATCATCCTTATTTGGGCTGAATGCCATATATTTGGGCCTTCGCGCCAACTATTTGAACCCTTCGGGGATTTTTATTGATATTTTCTCACTGTTTTCACTTAATAGTTGAACTCAGTCATGTTATTTTTCACGGTTTTCATACTCCTCATTCTTACTCAGTTTTGATACTCAAATGATATTTTTAAATGATGTTTGGGTTTAGAAATGTTGTTTTACTATTGCCCGAGTGGTTTGTGAGGATTTTTAATTGATTAAGGCCGACGATCTATGTTGTGAGGAAATACTGATATTAATTTGAGGTCGATGGCTTGAGATATGTATGCCAAGGTGGGAGTACCAACCTTCTCATGATTGTTGCTGACTGGAGGAAAATATGCTCAATTCGAGACAAATTTGCAGTTGGATATGTCCATGAGGGCTAGCTGTCAGTAAATGGACATTACACAATAAGCCGCGGTTACAAATGAAGGCAAGGGAACTAGGACGGTAGAAGATGGGTTTGAAACAAATATAACATCCCAAAATATAGCTTCGTGTGTTGGTTAGCTATGCATATCAAGGAGTAAGGAATGGTGCTCATTGGTATCAAAAAGTACCTAGACCTCACATGATAGTTAACACTATCAAGGAGGAATGCAGAAGAAAGATTCATGACATACTGGCCAGGATATCAATAATACAAAACCAAAAAGTATGGATAGAAAGCTTACCGTAAATAGAGTAACACAATTATAATGGGATAATTATAGTTGATCAGTTAGGACTGTATAGGGAAGTAAGGAAAAATGGGAGGGAATTAATTGTAAATGTTTGTGCCGTTGAACAATAAAATTTCTTATTTCATCAAAACAAAAAATTTTCTTCACATCTGTACATCTTTGAGTTCATTCCAGAATGATGAAACTATCATGTAAAGAATAATACCGATATTTTATCTTTTGTTTTTTTAGGAAAAAACGTTTCTGCACTTTATTGGTTTGACCAACTCATAATTTCATTTACTTATTTCATTACACTATTACTTAAATTAAATATTAATAAATGGTTTTACTCAAAGAATAAGTTTATTTTATGGTCTTTTACAAATTTAACATTATATGCATCAGAATTTATCTCATAATCTTTTATTATAATTTATTTTTAACATTAAAGTTTATTGGAACTTTCCTTTCCAAGTTCATTTGCTTCTAGCCAAAATTTATCACTTTGCCCTTCAAACAAAGTGACCATTTTGTCCACTTGAATGACATCCCCACGTCATTTCTAGCCATCAAATTTCAAGAGAATTCAACCATTAAATTCTTAGTGTTTTTATCCGTAAAACACCATTTTTCTCTTTCGAGACTAGTAGCATTAATATTACTCAAATATTTTTTAATTCGTAAATTTCTATTACTAATTATTGTTGTTTTTGCTTCAATTACTTTATTATCTTATTATTATAAATGCACCCCTTTTTATGGCTACACTTATGTATTTTTCTAGAAAAATTTAAAAAAAATACTGTAATTATACATTCTTGTCTGAGGATTTATACCAGTAACTTTTTTACTAAGGTAGATATAAAGTCTGCATCCAAAATACTTATTTAAGATCAATTTGAGCAACTATACTAAATATATTATTGTTATTTTCATCTTTAAAAATGAAATAAAATTCTAAAATTATGACGTCTAAATTCGTGAAGTCAAGGGGAGCCGCCATAATATAGCTGAAGTAATAGGGTCGAAAATTAGTTATGGAATGGATCATTATAGCTGACATGTAAGGGGTCATTCTTGTCATTTCAAACAGATGAGGCTGACATGGGACCAGGAAGAAGATGATGCTGACATGTCACCATTAGCCTTCACCTGACATCATTTAACCAATGACGTGGCAGATTTCTGACTACATATCATCATGCATGCAGAGATCTAAGTTATTTTTATGTTAAATTATGGGAGCCCTTCTGCTTCGGTTGGATACTGTAGTTACATCTGCATTCTGACTCTCTTTGGGTTTAATGAAAATCATGATTTTCTATTTTTGTACTACTGAGTTTTGGAAAGGTGAAAAAAGTGAAAATTTTTTTATACGGGGAAATAATTATTGGAGAGAGAGGAGAAGTTTGAAACTTCGTGTAATTTATAAGTTATTGGTTCAAGCGGAGAAAAAACTTATATAATTATAGATTGCCTATATAATAACTTTGAGATATAATTATTTTTCAAATTTTATTTGAATTTAAAAAATTAATATTTTATGCATCAAACTACCTTTTAAACCAAATTACCCTTTAAAGGAGAAGGTTTGTTTGGAAATTTCTTTTGGCCCATTTATCTGAATGCTTAGCTGAACGGTAACACAATTAACCGTGTATTAACACAATAAGTGCTTTGCAGTTTCACTTAATAGAGATCTATAACTTTGAGCCAAACCTTAGAGCCTCTTCGGTCAAGCTTGTGAGTAGGTCAAAAGTATTTTTTGGGTTAAAAGAATACTTTTTTAGAAAAATTTAAGGTATTTGATCCAAATTAAAAAGTACTTTTAAATAGCAACACAAGAATTCTAGCATATTTGGTCAAACTGCAAAAATATTTTGAGAAAATATCTTTTTTTAGAAGTACAATTGATGAGAAGTAATCTGTGTTTGGTTAATTAACTTAAAAGAACTTTTGAACAGGAATTAATGTTTGACCAAGCTTTTAAAAACTGTTTTTTAAGTGTATTTTTCTTAAAAATATTTTTCAAAAAGGTACTTTTGAAAAGAAACTACTTTTTGCTTCTACTCAAAAACACTTTTATTTCCCTCTAAAAGTTGGGCAAAACACTTCAACTTTGAAAAAAATTGCTTTTTACATTTCTTCTCTTTTTTATTTTAATCACATTTTTATTCTCTTTCTCTTATTTCTCATTAGTAGATTTTAAATATACATTGAATGATGTATTTTAACATATTTAAATTATCATGTAAATGTTAAGTAATACAAAACACTCAATTTTATTGCTTTGGAATGATAATATTTTATATTGATTGGAATTTTAATTTTGATTTCCACTTTATTTTTTATATTTCAATTGAATTCTTTTAATATAAATGTTTGAATTTGTTTTTCTTTTCTAAATAATGTTAATAGAAAATTGAATCGTTATTGTCCTTTTTCGTAAATTTATATTTCAAAAGTAATTTTTAAAAGATTGGCTAAATACAATGAATTCAAAGAAACACTACTTAAACAAATTGGCCAAAAATTGTTATTTTTTAAAAGTACTTTTTAAAAAAATACTTCTATAAAACAGTTTTTTGGCAGCTTGAACAGCTATTAATGATTCAGATATCAATTTATGAAGTTAAGTTATTTTTTTAATATTTTAATATTATATATTTCTGAATCAATTGTACTAATAGATGACAACAGACGAACTCTGGAAGCACAAGAACGACATGAATCTTATGTCTGTATGGGCCAAAATCTGACCACAAACAGATTATCATTAAAAGGAATGGTAAAGGGTCGACCAAGATCTAGCTTGCCCATAATGCGCAATGCGACAAATGTCTCGACCACTGTCGAGATCGAGCAATCGATAGGCTTGCACGGCAGAATATATGCTATAACGCTTAAGCGAGTAAAGAAGAGTATAGTCGAGAAAGGATATGCTGGTTAAAGACCGTTAGATAAAGAGAAAGATTTTTAATGTATATATGAGGTAAGAAAGCAAGAAAAGGGGGATTCTCCCAGGAGAGAAGAAGGAACGGAAGAACGAGAGGAGACCTTTAACAACAAAGTAGAAGCCTAGGTTTTGGTTACAAGTTTTTTGTAATCGTTATTTTAATCAATAAAGATAGATCTCTTAGTTCAATGAGATACCCTCTCTTTCTTCTTTGCTCTTTCATATACGAAACAATTTGGTGTCAAAGATGTAAGCTTACAATTTACATTTGATGTTCTTCAATCATTCTAAGAAATGTTATGTAAGCTTGGTCTCATGTGATTATCATATTCAGTATGCCTAGATCTAAAATTAGTTATGTTTGGCTAGGATTTATGCTCTGTTTTTATCATTTATTGGTTTAACTAAAAGGCTCAACACTTTTAGTCAAACAATTTAGCACTGTATGTGGGGATTTCTTAGCCAATTTCTTTAGTTTCCTTACATCTTGGACTAGCCAAATATTACTTCTAGGCTGTCACAACCTCACCATCTCAGTATAAATACCAACTCGGAAAGAATGGTAGATAAGCTTTTGAAATAACCGTACCAATCTAGGTCAGATCTCTACATAAAACAGAAATTATGACCAATGTCTATGCAATTTCCATGCCTCACATGTAGCGATGGGTTTGGCACGTCATATGCATGTTTAATGTAGGTTCACGATCACTATGCACTTGACTTGACCGCAACCTCGTGTGACGCATTCACCTTATGTATTGGCCTGTATTTCTACCTCTTAGGAAGGGATACTAGCCTACTCTGTGACCCTTTGAAATAGCGGGCATATCTTGCTTTATTTTTTTACCCACACGCACTGGATGATTTATGAACGAAGTATGACATGTTTCTTATTATTTGCGCATATCTGATAGGGTCGGATTGAGACTCGATCTCGATACCCTAAAGGGCAACATAAGTCTGACCCATGATAAGGCTAGACGAAATTAACAGTGAAGCCGAACACGGCTCCCAAATATGATACCATCATACAGGTGCGAGGCGAAGTGGGAAACCCTACAACGCTACTCCTCCCTTCATCGACTTGCCAGGCCAAGGTAAGGCAATTTTGTTTGGGTTTATCTTATCACGCTTTCTTCTTGTTTAGAATAGGAACACGAGTACTCGCATAAGTACGCAAACAACAAACGAATGCCACCAAAACACCCCAGGAAAAGGTTCCGTACCATGCCATCTAGCAAGCAACAACCGAGCAAAGCCCTCTAAGCTGTATCATACTAGAAATAATAGAAGCAGTTCGGTACGGGTTGACTATTGAGAAACAATCTCCGGAACAAGGGACTCACTCATGAAACGCACAATGTTCTCCAATAAAAGCAAAAGTGAGCAAATTGGGACTCACCCATGAAACGCACGATGTTCTCCCATAAAAGCAAAAATGAGCCAACCAGGACTTTCCCCAATGCATGCGCAAACAATGCGGCAACGAGCAATGTTATCCAGTAAAAATTATACAACGGGTTATAATTCCGACCTTGCTTGAATTAATACCCTTACGGCTATCAACCGTCACCAGACAAAATAAAAGTTTGACCTCACTCGAATTTACAACAGATTATAATTCAACCTCAATCGAATTAACACATTTACGACCACCGACCATCATTAAAAGGGTTATAATTCGAACTCGCTCGAATGAATACCTTTACAGACACTAGCCATTGTCAAATGGGTTACAATTCAACCTCGCTCGAATTAACAATTTTACAGCCACCATCCATCGTCGAATGGTTACACTTCGACCTCGCTCGAATTAACACCTTTACGGCCACCAGCCATCGTTGAATGGGTTACAATTCGACCTTGCTTGAATTAACACCTTTACGGCCATCGGCCATCGTCGAATGGTTTACAATTTGACCTCGCTTGAATTAACACTTTTACGGTCGTAGGCTATCATCAAACGGGTGACAATTCGACTTCTGTCGAGTTAACACCTTACAGTCATCAACCACCATCGAATAAATGAAATTTCGCTTGAATTTATAAGGATTACGATTTCGATCTCAAATTCATGTCTTTCCGATCATTGGCCATCTCTAAGTAAAAGTAAAATTTGTCCACCCGAACCGACAGATTAAAGTTCGAACTCATTCAAATATAAGTCAGAAACTAACTTTGCCCAAGACGGCAACTCCAAATTCGAACTTGTTCAAATATAAGTCAAAACTTGACTTCGCCCAAGATGGAGAGTCTCAATTCGACCTCGTTTGAATTAAGATTGATTCCGCCCGAGTTGGCAAACCAGAAGTCAATCTTTCCCAAGCTTGCAAATCTGAAATGAGTTCATTCAGACTCACACAACATGATCCCATCCGATCAGGGCTATGTCGGATTCCTAATTAAAAATATCAGGGAAAAAAAATACAAAGACCTACACAAAAAACCGAAGGTCTACGCATAAAAAAAATATATAAACACATGGAAAACGGGGGAGAGAGAAAAAGAAAATCAAAGATACACCAACATAGGCGAAGCAACTACTTCATACAAATATACATGCGCATCAGGCGCACCTTACAAAAGGCCAAAACAGGCCCTTAGGAAGAAGATGAAAATAAACAAAAAAACAAAGTACACAGGTTGCAGCAAAAAATTTACTCGGCATAATCCTCATCACCGCTCTCCCCATCATCATCATCATCATCATAAGGAAGCCCATTCTTAATATCAACGCCCTCGCCGACCTCCAACATTATAGGGTCGTAAACGCATGCAGCACGAGCCTCAACCAGGACACTTATCCCCCTCTTGTTAGCCAAAGAAGGGGTGTGGTTCGGTCGGAATGTTGAAGGGCCCCCTAGAACAGCAGCGACGACCTCGGAACTCTGTCTCTCTACCATATTAGCCCTTTGAACGGTCGCAATGGGCGTCATCTCCACAACTGGTAGGAACCACCTTCGATTTCAGTCACCACCGCGGGGAGGGCATCCCTCGAAGAAGTTTTGGATAGAGAAACCTCTTCCAACACTACCCATCGTCTCTTCGATGAGGCATCCCCACTACCAACGTGGCAAGATTCGCCAATTGAACGAACTGCAGAATTGGAGTCTCCGACTGAGGTCTAGCATCAGCACGCATGGCTTTGGCCGCGAGCGCAGATCGGGCAGTAGCTCTTTGTACAGGCCGGACAGTAGCCCTTGTTGCAAGCTGGGCAGGGGGCGCCGATTGACGGAATACAAGCGAAGGAGGGCTCGTCTTTCTCACTCTCCAACCTATCAACAGGGGGGGATTAGATCATATAACGATAAAGTTAAACTATGAAGCAAAGCATAAAGCGAAACTACAATAGGTCGGCTCACCACTAAGAGGCTTTTCCCAAACTTCTCATGGAAGGACGCCCACTCACGAATCACCACCGTGTAGGGGAGAATTTCACTCACCCACTCACGGATATTGGCAACTAGCGGGGGAGGTAGTATTTTAGATGAAAAAGAAAAACAAATCCTCAGCAAAGGAAAACAAGTCCTTAGGAAAATCACAAAGTGACAAAGGAAAACTCACGAGCAAAGTTCCATGTCGCTAGAACTCTGCCTGGTTCACCACGAGGTGCTCTATCTGCACGCAGAAGTAGCTTTCCAAAACAGTGGTTAGCCTTAATGTCCATCTTCACCACCAAACTCTTGGTTCCTCGATGGCGCATGTGAATCATCATACCCCAAAGAAAATAAGGAGCAAAGATGTGAAGCATGTGCCCCAAGGAAATTCATTGGCCAGCCAGCTCCGCGTACTTGATGACCATAAGAAAAAGTTTGTACGCATACGGAGAGAGTTGTGTCGGGCACACTTCATAGAAGTGGCAGAAGTTCACCACTAGAGAAGGAGGGGAAGCGTGTACCCAATAATAAAGCGATACACGCAGAATGCACGATATCCCATGTGGTGCAAGTGTACAATATCCTTCCCCACCACTGGTACCATTTTGATATAGAAGGGGATTCCCCACTTGTCCTTGATCGCCGTAATCGTTACTTCATCTATATTGGAAGGGACGGGTCCTGGTTCATTTCCGGCAGGGCTGTTAGTTACAGTCCTCATCTTCCCCGGACGGGGCACTATCTCATCCACCGTCGGAAACCCCTCGTTTTTTGCCAACTCCACTCACTTTTTAAATAGGGACACATCACTTTACGGAGTCGGAGCTTCAACCACTTTATCGGACTAGGAAGGATCACTAGCCATATCTCTTCTTTGATAGAAATAAACAAGAATGACAAAGGGAAAAAGGGTATTAATCACGGTGAATTCTAGCGGAAGTATGAGAATGAAAAGCTATAGAAGGGGAAGGAAGTTTGCAATGTTCTTAGATAATTGAAAAGCGCAACAATTAATAGAGGGTTTCTCCCTTATTTATAGTGACATAAAGGCCTTGAGCGGGAAAACCAAGAACCGCCAATCAAGAGACGAAAGGGGCCAGGAAACGATACGATACCTGGGAAATGTGATCCATGATAACGCGTAATAAGCATTCATGATATCATGAATTAAAGTGACGATCCAACTCAGAACTGACGTAAAGGTCCAATGAAATTCTTAGGGCATCACGTCGACATCTCTCCATAAGGACCTCATTCCTCGCGTAATAGACAAACTTCTCCCAACTATTGAATCAACGGAATTCGCCCATCGACCTCGCCAAGAGGCTACCCCAACAGGCAGAGGGACTAACTATATGGGTCAAAATCTGACTACAAATGGGTTATCATTAAAAGGAAAGGTAAGGGTCGACCAAGCTCTAGTCTTGCCCATAAGAAAATTGGTGACGAATGTCTCGGCCACTGTCGAGATCAAGCCATCAAAAGGCGTGCATAGCAGAATATATTCCATAATGCTTAAGCGAGTAAAAAAGAGTATAGTCGAGAAAGGGTATGCTAGTTAAAGACCGCTGGATAAAGGGAAAGATTTGTAATATATATATATATATATATATATATATATATATATATATATATATATATATATATATATATATATATATATATATATATATATATATATATATATATATATATATATAGTAAGAAATCAAAGAAAAGGGGGATTCTCCCAGAAGAGAAACAAAAAATGGAAGAACGGGAGGTGACCTCCAACAATAAAGTAGAAGCCTTCAATCGTCCTAAGAAATATAATGAAATCTTGGTCTAATGTGATTCTCGTATTCAATATGATTAGATCTAAAATTAATTATGTTTGGCTAGGATTTACTCTCCATTTTTATCATTAATTTTCTTAACTAAAAAGTTCAACACTTTTTGGTCAAACAGTGTCATTCGTGTCTCTTGTATGTGTGTTGTGGCCTTTCAAACTAGATATTTTGTGATTTTTCTGATATTATATGATTTTTGAATCGATACTATATATATAATTATATTTTTGCATCAAAGTAAAATTAGATTGGGAAAAAGCAGAAGGGTTTACGATAGGACCATTCATACAATTATCTTCCTTTTATGACAACAGAAATTTCTCTTTGTTTTGCAGTTTTTGCCCGATGAGTTAATATAGTATACTAAAAGCCTCGTAGACCTTGTGTTAATGTTTCGTTTTCTCTATGCAGTGTCGATCAATTATTGGACCTTTATTACGATATACACGTACGAATGAATATACATATACACAGAAATATTCATTTTGTGTTAAATTTTCTAAAAGTATATATTTATTAAAACTCATGTCTATTATTACGATAAAATAGGACCCTATCAAGTAGGAACATGAGTTTAAGAGTAATTGTTTCAAACGAAGAAATAAATATCACATTACAGAGGGACATTAAAATTTGACTTTGATGGTACAACAATTAAAATGAGTATGAAATAGGAGTATTCCTGATTGCACCTAATGAATCGCACGCTTCAATTTCCAGTAAGCTCCACTTTTAAGGAACGTGTTCTATATAGATCCATCAATAGGCTTATTTTCTTTCTTTCTCTCGTCAACTGCTGAAAGGTTCCTCATTGCTTTAATTTGAAATTATTAATGGTTCTTAAACCTATGGTAGTTGTAGGTTTGGCTTATTTGAGGGAAGGATAGAGAAATGAGGACACAAGTAAAATAGTAGGAGGCCAAAGAGAGGCTACTTTGGGAGAAACGTTTGTTGTAAGGTAATCCCATAGACAAAACCAACAATTTATTGGCCTATGCTCTCTTCAAGAAAGTCCCTTAGCTCTATTCTCTCACTTCTCTTCCTTCCATTCAACCACACAACTATGTCCCTATGTGGTTTTATTTGTCCCTTCCCTTTCTCCCTCTCATAAATTAGGGATATTTTTGTCATTTGATATATTCAAATTTTACTACAAAAACAATAATAAATCAATGTGTAAGATCATATGTGGGATTTAAAGGAGGGTAATATGTACGCATACCATACCCCTACCTTGAGAAGATAAAGATGTTTCATACGAATGACAAACGTGAGGGTACAGTCATATATGAGGGGATCGGAAATGGATAATATAAAACAATAAATAAATTATCCAACTTGACTCATATTTAATACGAATAAAAATGAATTAACCGGCGGATAATATGGATATCGATATTATCCATGGCTTCTTGAAAATGATCACTTTTGGGAGAATTTCTACTCTGGCAAACTTGAGTAACCGCTTAATTTGAGGTTTTACAAATGTAAAAGTTAAACTCATTAGTTTTCTATTGGTTATCCACTTTCTAAATAGATAATATGATTCTTATCCATATTTGACCCTTTTAAAAAAGTTCATTATCTGGCCCATTTTTAAATGGATAATATGGGTGAATACCCTCGACTTAATAGAAGATTAAAAAGAAGCAGTTGCAAAAAATAGGTAATTTCTCATTAGTAAGTCGATTTTAATACAAAATTTAATTAGTTGAATCATTAAATTTTGAATATAATTAGTTAATAATGGAAGAATTGTATAGGTCCAAATTTGGTAAGATTTGTAAAGGATAAGCGAGACATAGGACGAGGTCACCACGACATAACAACTAATGGTCATTGCGACAAAGGACGGTGACCAGATTCGGGCAGCTGAAATAAGATAGTAACGACGGCTTAAACTTAGAAGGAGACAGGAATAATACTCCTTCGGATATTCTTTATGTTGTACTTTTTAGGGGTCTTTCGGAAAATATCCCTTATAAATATGCGGAGATAATGAACAATAGGGGCATCTGCCTTTTCGAAGAAAAAAGGACACGTTGTAGAAGAAAAAGAGGAATATACGAAAGAATTGTCTTATTTGCTTTATTCAAGCACATGTTGCTTAACCTTCATCCATAAATCTCAAGATTCCACCTTCATATCAGTTGCATATCCTTTCACGTCATCAGAAAGAGGAAACATCTAATCACATAATCATTGGGTGACAATTCCATTACGATATAACCATTGTCGTTTCTTGCATTTATTACACATTTATGATATTATATATTTTGTCAATCATAACACACTAATTTCACTGATTAATGCTCCTAAACTTTTCTTGCTATATTAGAATTTCGTTCTATTTGATATAGTTATTAAGCTCAACTGAGATTCAAACCATCAATTTGTTATCAATTGGTTTAGCATTTATTTTTCTCAAAACATTTGGCACCGTCTTTGGGAACTTTTTAGTTGAAACTATAGTTATCTCTAGATAAGAAAACACATTTGTTCCTCATTTTCACCTACTAACAATGGTAGGAAAAAGAGATGCGAGGTTGAAAATGATAGCAGCTGTCACTACCAAAATCTTGAACACCATCAATGAAGATGACAGGTAAAACAATGAAAACACGATATCAAATGCTACACCCAGGCGGAGTGCTTCGCATCCCCCCTTCCCTAAGAAAGCGTAATTGCTTCACGCAAAAAGGGAGCCTCCACGTTAACAATAAAGGAAGCACCACCAACGATAAAAAAGACTACTAGAAGAGTGGCTAACAAAAACTCTTAAAAACATACTTGATAAACCCGCCCAAAGGGAGAACACAGATACTGCACACTTAGATATCATAGCAACCAATGGCGAACAGAATACCCCTCAAATAGGTAACACTCGCACCATTTTGATGCAGGTAATGATGCACCCACAGCCATTCTGAAGAAAATGAAAGAAATGGAAAATGAAAACAAGGCGCTCCATGATCAGATAAAGGAGCATCAAGAAAGAGTCGATAAGATACCGAGCACCCCAAAGTTGTTACCGAAACGAGATGATGGTCAATTTGTAGAATAATATACTGCGCAAGAATGCTACCGTATCGCCCAGGATTGCACACACACCCGTTAACTAAAGGGAGCCAAAGCGGAAGCATAGCAATTAGCGATGTCGTGAACCAAATCTAATTCATAAACATACATTATTAAGGATCCTGCCATTGGAAGCTACTGAGTTGATGATAGAAGATATCGATCCCGTCCAACTAAACCACAATGACAGCACAAAAAGGGATTATATCGGGCACAATCTCTCAAAACCAGGTATATTTCATAAATTATTAGTTGAAAATGCCTATTTGTTTGCCTTCTCCCATTCAAATATGCCGGGCATTCCGAAACACATCGCTACATGTAAGTTGAATGTCGACCCGTGCTATCGACCAATGCGACAAATAAAGAGAACATTTAGTCGCAATTAATGAGGCCGTCAGTGATGAAGTTGATAAGCTACTCGCCAACGGCTCTATCCGAGAATCAAAATATCCCCAATGGGTCGCAAATGTGATCATGGTAAAGAAGAAAAACGGAAAATGGCGGATGAAGTTGATGGGTCGCCATTGCAGCAAATAAGGAGAAAATTTAATGTCGCAATTAATGAGGCCGTCAGCGATGAAGTTGATAAGCTACTCGCCAACAGCTCTATCCGAGAATCAAAATATCCCCAATGGGTTTTAAATGTGATCATGGTAAAGAAGAAAAACGAAAAATGGCGAATGTGTGTAGATTTCACAGATGTGAACAAAGCATGCTCGAAAGATTCTTTTCCCATGTCTCAAATCGACCAACTCATCGATGCAATAGTAGGGCACGAACTACTAAGCTTTTGGATGCCGACTCGGGTTAAAACACAATCCGCATGGAGGGGGAAGACCAAGAGAAAACTACTTTCGTAACCCATCTGGGAACGTACTGCTACAAGGTTATGACATTCGGGATAAAGAACGTAGGGGCCACGTATCAGAAGTTAGTCACCAGGATGTTTAAAGACCAACTCGGAAAATAACACAATGACATGTTGGTCAAATCCAAAAGGAAAGAGGACCGCATCAACCACCTTACAGAGGCCTTCGGCATAGGTATGGAATGGTGCTAAATCCCGAAAAATGTGCCTTGGTCGTAACCTGTGGCTTAGTATCACAAAGAGGAATCGAAGTCAATCCATACTAGATCAAGGCCATCGAAGGAATACCCAAAATATTAACCAACAAAAAACAGGAACAAAAGTTGACTGGCCGGATTGCCGCCTGTCGAGGTTCATCTCACGGTCATCTGACAGATGCCATAAGTTTTTCAATTTGCTGATAAAAAACAATGGGTTCCCATGGAATTCAGATTGCATAAAGGCCCTGACAAAACTAAAAACATTTTTGCCCTCGCCATCACTACTCCCTAAAGCAGAACCAGACGAATGCCTCCTAATCTACCTAGCCATCTCAGAAGTTGCAGTAAGCGTAGTTTTGGTCCACAAAAATAAACGTACGCAATCTCAAATTTATTATATCAGCAAAACCTTGGTCAACACCAAAACGAGGTATCCCCACCTCAAGAAACTGGCTCTGTCACTGATTATAGCTTCACGAAAGCTTAGACCACATTTTTAATGTCACCCCTTATTGGTGGTGACGACTTTCCCCCTTAGGCGCGTCATTCATAAACCTGAATTGTCAGGATGAATAGCCAAATATGACATAGAATTGAGGAAGCACGATATAACATCTCATCTGCGAACGATGATAAAGTTGCAGGTACTCGTCAACTTCACTGCCGAAATATTATCTGAAGTTGAGCAGGGAACACTTTTCACCTCTCCTGGCAGCCCGACCTCTGCATCATTTACACCGACATGCATCTAATGTTTCGGGATATGAATTAGGACTCGTACTTGAAGTCCCAACAGGAGAAGTGATTCGTCAATTATAACGGTGCCTCAAAATAAATAACAATGAGGTCGAGTATAAGGCCGTAATTGCTGGATTAAAGCTAGCCCTTAAATATGGTGCACGATGAGTCGTACTCAAGTGCGACTCAAACTTTACAATAACCAAGTTACTGGGAGTTTCCAAATCAAAGAGCAAAGGATATAGAAAGGGCAGAAATTCATATGGGATTCTTTTTTACATCCATCATTTTGAGAAAACCCTTGCGATTTTCTGGCATTTGCAAACCCGGAGTTTCCCATGGTATCCCAACTAGTCCTCCTATTTTCTCAAGCAAAGGTGTCATCGTAATATCTCTAAAGTGAAATACCTACGTTTCACAACCCCAAAACAGAGTTGCAGCTTCTATGATTTTGTTGTTGGGTTGAATTTCTAGGAGGGAAGGCAGGTCTCCTAGATGTTTTCTGACAAGAGCTGATCGTTGGGATGAAGATCTCCCCACCAACTCAGTAGTTTGGGGTGAAAGTTGGTGACCATACCCAATCTAGGGAGTTCGTGCCTCATTTTCTGCAAACAAAAGTGTTAGCCCCTTACCTCCGCCAAACTCGACCATTTAATATCAAAAATTAGCATAGCAAGCATTTAGTTCTCCAAATAAATGCACAGAACGTGATAAGATTCGTTTGGGTTTCAGGGAAACCCAATGGACTTTAGACAAGGCTATCTTAAAGAGACATTATGCGGACAACATAACTGGCTCGGCTAGGCTTGACCATGATGCATGCATAATTTAAAGAGAAATGGTTTCAATGGGGTATTAGACGGGTACCCTTGAGCGGACAACTCATGAGGGAAAGGCACGGAACCGTCAACTACACTGTTGATCGACTGGTTTTACCGCAAATGCGCCTTTGCCAAATTTAGGGGATAATGATATTGGAAGGGCGCAGCCACTTATTATAAGCGTTGCTATGTATTTTGTTTAGCACGTATGGAATATGATGTTGAATATACAGTTACAAGAATTAAACAAGTTGTCATATATTTGCACGTTCATAAAGTAATAATTACAATAATTGCTCATAATTACCATCATTAAGAGAAATAAAGAAAAGGAAACAAAGAGCCAAGTCAGTTTCGTAGTAGAAGAAAGAATAAATACTTAAAAACAAGTGAAGGCATGTAAAGAAGAATAAAATCACAAATAGCATGAAATGGTAAAAGCCTTAATGAAGTCCCCAGTAGAGTCTCCATGCTGTCGATGCCCCTTTCCTCGCAAAATCAGGTTCATGATATTTGGACGGACAACTCTCTTCCTTTGGGTAATTTGCTTCGCAATTTAGAAGAGTCGCCACCTAATGATTAAGTGCATTAGGACACTAAGAAGGAATTTAACTAAAAAAGAAGGACCAAATAATGGGTAAGGGATTGAAATTATCTCGAGGGGAAGGTGTTAGGCACCCCTCAAGATCCACTGGTATGCTTCACGGTCATGCTACAATTGTGACTTTGAATACAAATAACAAATAAACAAGCAAGCATGGTAAATAATTGGTACTTTCACATAATGGTCGTAAATAAAAGAAGTACATGAGTTTTAAAGAGTGCTGAAATTTGGAAAAGGTAGTTTTATAATTAAAGAGAAGATGCACAAGTAAATGGGAAGGGGTCAAATAATTGATGCAAGTAAATTAGAAAAGAAGCAAAAGGGCAAAGGTTTTTGGAAAAATAATATTTAAAATCGGACAAGTTAAAGAGAGATTTTCGCATAATAGGTGCAAGTGCTTGAAGTAAAAGAAGAATTTGAAGAACTGAAAACTAAGCAACTTTAACATTTTAGAAAAAGGAAGTAAACAAGTAAATAGGGAAAGGGGTCCTAGATTTGTAAATAACATGGATCACCCCATATAACACCAGGTAACTTTTTATACACGTAGTGTTATCGTGTGGTCATCATATCCATATATATCCTTACCCACCCCGTTAAGTTATTAAACGCGGAATAGTGTCATTATTTGTTGCATGTTAGTACCCGCCCCGGTCCCATTAGTCCCGGAGGCATTTGGGACTACTAATTCTAAAGGTGGGGCGGGGGAGATTTGGCTTTTCAGATTTATAAAAAGGATAAAATTCTAATGTGACAAATAAAACACATAAAGTAGTAAAGAGGAAACACATAGCAGTTTAAAGGCTCAAATTTGTCACACCTCTTTTTTTACACCACCCGCCGAAAGGTAGTATATAAGGGAGTTTTTTCAATTTAAGTGACATTATTCGAAATGAGATTATTTATTTATTAGAGTCCTCACTTGGAATATTATCGTGTCCCAAGTCACCGGTTTATTTTAAATCCCAAATCGGGGAAGTTTTATTTTTAAAGAGTCTGTGAACCAGAAATTCTAGGTAAGGAATTTTGTTAACTCGGGAGAAGGTGTTAGGCATTCCTGGGTTCCGTGGTTCTAGAACGGTCTCTTAGTAATTATTACTTGGCTTAAATTGTTTAACTACTCATTTTTAGGACCTATGTGCATTTATCTTTTTACTGCTTTTAATCGCTTGAATTATTCGTAATTAAAGAATTGAGTTACGCGTACGTATACTCTTTTCTCTTGGTGCGTCAAAAATTATGTCACGCGAACGCGTCCATAATTAATACGCTTTATTTATTTTATTAAGGAAAAGTTTGGTTGAAGTTGCGCGAACGCATCCCTCGAGTCATTTTTAGAATTAAATTTGCAATTATATTACGCGAACGTATACATAATCACAATACTAATCTAAATCGGGCCTAAAGCAAACTACGATTGTTTAGGGTTATTTTAATACTAAGGATATTTATGTGAGGGCCATGGGCTTAGGGGTTTTATTATCATGGCATACCTCAAATGGTTTTAGAAGCAACATCTATAATTAAAGAATTCTAAGGATGCATTCATTAAAACTAACTTGAATTTAGCAAAGAGGATATTTAACTATAGACTAAGTTTTCTTTAGGTCATTTTTTGGACAAGAAGAAGAGGGACAATAGTTTTGGATACCAAATCAGCTTTTAGAGCTGAAATTTAGGCTCATAAATTGGCCCAGAGATCAAAGGGAAAATATTGCCGGATTCTTATCAAATAACCCACATTGGGTTCAAATTCAGGCAAGACCAGATGGCTATATTCTCTAACTTTTCTTTTGGGCCTATCTACCTTTAAAAGTAACGAAAATTGAACAACAGCTCTCTATCTCATCAAAATAAAATATGAGATCTAGAAATCAAATTGTCATTCCATTTTTTGATAATTGAATACATGATTTTCAACACAAAAGAATCACATATTTGAGCCACGATATATAGATAAAGTAGACATCTGAACTTGGGCTCAAAACCAAGTTTCAAGCTCATTTCGCAGGTAAAATTCAATTGGGCCTCATGCTTAAACCCTCTTCACCCTTGCGGATTGAAGCTTTCAATTTGACCCATTAGGATAATGTAAAATATGATAATTATCTATGCTTTTGTCAAAAAATAAAAATAAAATTTAGTAAAAAATGGAACTAAAGCCTTAACTTATTACAGTCCTTAAAAGAAAATTCTTCAAATTAATACATTGCAACCTATTAATACATAAATACTAATGTTAACAATTAATCTACTACAGATTCTACACTAATGATGTCCTGAAGAATTCCTCCTCTTTTGGACATGGTTTGTCCATTAGAGCTTGGTTCTCTCTTGTGTTAAATTTTAACTTTCAGATTTCAAAACCGGTTGATTTGGCCAATAAATGGCCAAATTTGCATGTATCAGCTTGTAACCAAAACAAACAAAAGATAGAACAAAAGGATTTGAGTAAAGAGGAAATGGTATGCTCAATAGAAGTAAAGAACTGATTTCAAAAAACCTCAAATCTAACCCTAATCACTAACTTTGCAAGATTGAAGCTCATAAAACATTCAAACATAGATCAATCTACTCATGCTCAGAACTTAAGCTCACATGTTCAAGGTTTAATCGTCCATATCATTATATACTAGGTATTATCATGAAACAAGAAAACTCCTTTGCTCAAATATAATTTATGCAACAAATTTCACATTTCTTAAACAACATACATTACAAGAGGAGAATAAGATTCAGTACCTTGCACAATAGCAATAAACAACAACTAATAGTGCAGAAACAAGCTGAAAATTGAATAACACAGCAACAAAACTTCAGCAACTAAAAGATCTAATTGGTTGAAGCCTTAAATAACAATAGAGCAGCAATAAACATCCACAAACAACCAAATCAGACCCAAGCCCAGCTTTTAAAACCAGAGCTTCAAATCAGAAAAGGAACTTAGAACCAACTTGAAAACCAAAAGATTCAGCTAAGAGTGACTAAGAATGTTTCTATTTCAAACCATGCTTCAAGATTGGAAGGAATTAGAGGTTTTTGGAGTTTCAAAGCTGTTTTTGAATATGAACTTTTCAGAGAATAAAACTATTTTTAGAAAGATTGCTGATAAAAATGAGTCCAGCTTCCTTCTTTGAAAGGAATGGAGGGTATATATATAGGCTATCCAAAGGGAGGGCATCTTTTAGCATATTCCTTATCTTTAAGGGATAATAGTAGTCGTTAACAGCCCTTGGTACAGCTGTCCCTTTTTCAGCATATTTTTTAACAGCTAGAACAGTTGTACACTTTCCTAGAAATATTTGATCTTCAGCCTAAGTAAAAACCTTTTTTACTCCTTTAGGTTGCCACTTATTTCAGGTTTACCTAGGTTTTTTTACTTCAAAAGGGGTCCCTAAAGTTTCTACTTGTTCAATTAAACCATACAAGTCTTGAAGAATTCAATATCAGACTATTATCTTTCTAATAAGAAAATAGAGCCAATTGAATCAAAACGTTTCCTAATTCATTACTTGGAACTAATATTCAACAAATACTCAATGATGAAAAACTATTTCAATTTCCAGTAAAAGGAAAGAGGAATAATGAACTAATTACAAGAAACTGAACTCCTAAAGGACAGTAAACCTGATTAATCCATTTTCATCAACGTAAACAAAACAGGGAAGGAAGAAAAGAGAATAGAAATATTTTATAATCCTAAATTCAGCGCTACTTACTCAGCATGCTGAACTAATTTGTACCATATTTAGTGAATCAATCAAGCTAAATGAGTAATGTAGTCGCTAACTACCCTACAAACTAATTTGGCAAACTATATGATTTCAAACAAATCAACAGCATGATTCTAAGACAACAAAATTACTGATTCAACAGATCGAAGCATAACTAGTCTTACGAATTACCTACTGAGCATGAGTACACAAATAACTAACAAAAGAAAAAGACTTAAAATCATATATCTTAACAGGAGAAAACAAACATGCAGAAAAGAACAAAAATCAAAACCCTAAAATTCAAAGAGGAAGAAAGGGATTTATCAAAATTCTGTTTCAAAACTGAGTTGAACCACGAATCAGTACAAAACTCCCCGAAGTGTAAAATGGACTTTGACTACCATTATTCGACTATTCTTAACAAGAACAGTCGAATAATGGAGGCTTCAAGTCTGTTTGACCAATTACAATCCCAAAAAACGAAGAAACAAATTAGGGTTTTTTCCAGAACTTGAGATTTGAAATTCGAGCATATTAGGGTTGATTTAATAAGAGATAAAGTTTGTTTGGGGTTCATATGGGGGCAAGGATCATGGGTGTTAATTTGGAGTGATTTGGGTAAACTAAGGTTCTGGTCATCTTCCTTTGATTCAAGATTCAAGAGGCTCGGCGGGGATTGGAAGGAAGAGGTTTGGAGATTTGGAAAGAGGAGAATGAGGGGAATATGGGATGTGAAGATGGGGTCGATTGTAGCATCGCCGCCGGCGGAACCGATTTTCGGCAGGTGGTTAGTAGCGGAGACGGCGAGAGATTAAAGGGGCGACTAGGGTTTGTCTCAGAGAGGATGAGAGATGAAGTGAAAGGGGTCTGATGGGGGACAGCTCTTTGGACAGTAATATACTAAAATAAACATTAGTTCTGAGCCGTTGGATGATGAAAATCCAACGGCTGTGATGAATGGAGGCCAAAACGGGGTTGTTTGAAGATCACCTGTGCGAACCGGGGTTAATTGATTTTGGGCCACGGACTTGGAGATGGTCAGGGGCGGACTTGGCCTGGTTTGGGCTCCAAACTGAGACCCAATTCCAAAAATAAACAAAACCCTTCTTATTTTAATGATTCTTTCTTTTTCTTTCTTCTTTTTTTTTCTTTTTTTTAATTAAAATTCTACTAATTAAAAATCCTAAATTATCTAGAATATGAAGAAAGAACTAAACAAATTAATTACAAAATTATAAAAGATACATTAGTACAAAAAAAAGAGAAAAATCAATTAAAATGTAAATATTAGCCATTTTTGTGATTTTAATTTTTAATGAAACAAATAATTAATTACTAGATCCTAAAAATATAAAAATAAATCCTAGATGCAATGCATGATATTTTGGTATTTTCATAATTTAAATAAACATAAACATGCACAGAAAAATATAAATAATTAACAAAAAAATAAAAAAAATTCCTAAAAAGGTAAATAATTAAGAAAAAATATATTTTCTTAGATTTTGTAGGAGTATTTCATATAGGGCAAAAATCACGTGCTCACAACGGACCTCTTCGTTTAAAGAAGAAAATTATTTAGCATGACTTACAAATACTGGTTATTGTCTGAATTAAACTTAAACGTTAAGGCATGATGGATTATCACATATTTCTCATATAAGAAGTCTGAATTAGGCCTACCCCTGGTCGTAATTATCAAAGACTGATGCAATTAACTAATTACCTAATAACTTTCCTAGGTAACACCTACAGGCATGACATCTAACAATGCAAAGTATACTGATTTTAGGAAAAAGCTTCTGATTATAGACAAACACAAACTCTGTACATTTTGGGCGACATTACCACGGATGTTAGACTTGTAGATGAAAAAGACGAATCAGATTCAACTGGTTACTCCTATTGGCGTGATTTCTAAGCGTTGTTGGTTTTAAAACGATTATCAGGATGCAGGAATCCTATAGGAATTCCTTTAACCTATAGACTGTTTGTCTAATGACATATGTATATGCAAAAGTGCAGAAACTTACAGACATGATTTCTATATGCATAAGTGCAGAAACTTATTCTATATGCAGAACTGAAACAACATGTAGGAGGGATTTCAAATGAAATGCATAACTTATAGGCAGTATTTCTAATGCATTAATGAAATAACTTATAGGCAAGATTTCTACATGGAATGCATAGATGAAAAGTAGAATGAGATTTGCAGGAATAAATGCCTAAGAACATGATATCTACCCACATGCATACATGAGTAACCCTCCATATTTTACTAAAACCCTGTAAGTTATTACAAATTATTACAGACCAAAAGTAAAATTACATCAGAAATTAAACTACAACCAAGGAGCCTAATTCGGACTCAAGGTCTATAATATGAGATTAACCAACTCCGAAGATCAGGATTTCCAAATCCTTTCTCTTGTTTGGGATGTGCCAAAGTTCTCAAGAGCCTCAACGGGACTCCGAGCAATGCTTACATCCCAAAATACATTTTGCAAAATTATATTATAGTGCAGTGTAGAAGGGCCAGTCCTGAAATGTCCAAGTTCAAAAGGAAACTCAAGGTCCCAATGCAAGGCTCATAGGAGGAGGGGAGGGCAGAACTTAGAGTCTAAGAGTAAGTGTAAGTGCATGTAGGGGAGTTAGGGAAGTCCATGGCAGGCTGGTGGTCATGCCCAACAATTGGGAGTTCTGGCACACCCCTAACAAGTCTGTTAGCCAAATTTTAGGAGTTAGGATCCATTAAGGATCAGGTTCAGACCTGGGCAGCAATTTAGAGACTGCCAGGCCATGAGCCTTAACTCAAAAACATAGAAGGGAGTAAAGGTATGGAGGATTCACACTAAATAGTAGATGTAGAGAGAAGGACATGCATAGTCAATATTGAACATAAACGATAAAGTAAATAAGAATGCTGAATCTATAAAGTACACACATAGGATGTAGCTGAAAAGTTAAATTAGAACATACCAGTTTCACGGAAACAAACAAGTAGAACAGTAGCCTTAAAAAATCAAGTTGCAGGCAAACAGTCCAAATGATCTTAGAAGAGAGTAGTATGTTGCAAGAGTATTCGAATTGTAAGTGAATAATGTGTGCTTGAGTATTGAACTCTAAGAAGTGTTGAATTGTAAGTGTGTGAGTAATGTAAGCTGAAGGTGTTGAACTGAAGGTTCAAGGTCGTCTGAGTGCAGAAAGGCCATGCCCCTTTTATAGGACAGAAAACAAGTAAGAAAAGGTAAGAAAATAGTTTGCAATCAATCACATAGAATCCTCTTTAGTAAAGGGGTTCTAATTTTAAACGGGTAGAAGGAAACTAAGGAAAAAACTTGATTAAAATCTTTTCCAAAATAACACAAAGGGGTACATACATAAGAGTTTATATAAGGAAAAATCCAGTGGTACACGGTTTGTGAAAAATAAGCAAAGGGAACCAATCTAACAGTCAGTAGAATCCAAAATTGCAGGCTTTGTTCAAACGAACCAAGTCAGGAAAAGAGAGGAAAGGGTTTTACTTAAGGAAAATCAATAACAATCAATCATACCTTACTAAAAGAATTCGAAATCAAGCAATAATTGGCAAGACCTTTTTAGAAAGAAGAACTTCTCATATATAAAGCACATAAATATCAACAAGAGGGATTTGTCATACTGGTTAGAAAAGATTATCATAGAAACAATCATAAAAAGGTTCAGGTCCGATCTATAGACTTAGAATGAGTTTGAGAGTTTGGGATTTCAAAGTAGAACCTGTTAGAATATACGCTTAACGCTAGAGGGGGGTGAATAGCGTTATAATAAAAAATAATGTAAATTTGCGGAATTAAAATTGCAGGAATAACGTAAGTGCAGTAATTAAAATGATAAGGAGAGAACACACCGGATTTTATCCTGGTTCACCTCAACATGTGGTTAGTCCAGTCCCCGAGAGACTCTCTCGAGTTTTACACTAACTTCGTTAAGCTTACGTGTGCCTAACAAACCGTTACACTTGCTCGTAGATATACACTCTACAAGACTTCAACCTGCTCGAGGATACCGCACCTCAAGACTTCAATCCAAGGAACTACTTTTCCTTCTTACAACAAGGGATTAGACTATCCCTTCAAGTGTGTACAAACACTTAGCACTCACTTAAACAGAACTCTCTTGAAGAGTATATATGAGTAAATAAATACGCTCAAGAACACAACAACTTAGTCAAGAGTTTGGCTCTCAAAAACTTATGAAATGAATATAAAATGATTGCAAAGAGAGTATGTAAGCTTTAGCAAGAATGTAATCAGTTGTTGTGTTTAGAAGAGTGAATTTGAGTTGTATTTATAGTGCTCAAAACACCCAAGACCGTTGCTTAATTGCCAATCACAAATTGCTGATTTTGTGCTAGGATAATCGATTATCTGATTCTGCATAATCGATTATCTGCCAACGTTCAAAATCAATCCCAGATTTTAAGCAGAATAATCGATTATCCAAATCGTATAATCGATTACCTGACAACGTTCAAAAATCAATTCCCGATTTTATGCTTAACATAATCGATTGTCTGATTATACATAATCGATTATTTTTCAGTGTTTGAAAATACTTTGGCAACGGTCTTCAATATAATCGATTACCAGAAAGCCATAATTGATTATTTTGCTACTTTGTAAAATCTGATGCTCACTGTTTCAACATAATCGATTAGTCTAAGGTACATAATCGATTATCTTGTAGCTTTGAAAAATCTGGTGAACACTGCCTCAACATAATCGATTATCATAAGGTACATCATCGATTATTTTGTAGCTTTGTAAAATCTGGTGTACACTGCCTTAACATAATCGATTATCATAAGGTACATAATCGATTATCTTACAGCTTTGTAAAATCTGGTGTACACTGCCTTAACATAATCGATTATCATAAAGTACATAATCGATTATCTTTGTCCAGATTTGAAAGGCATGTTTAAAATTCATTTTGGTTAAAAAGAAATTTTTGAAAATCATTTTGCTTTAAATTAAAGATGCATGGTTTGATAAAAATGATTTTATGAGAGAAGCCAAGTCTTGAATCAATTGTCGGATCAAGATCACAATTAGAGAACGACTCATGTATAACTTTGTTGCTTTACTAAATCTTGATCTTTGTTTCTCTTGTGCTTGGACTTCGGCATATGTCAATGTTCTGTTCACGTCGGTTTGTCATTTATCAAAACCTACAAATATGAACACACGTTTAGTTTAGCGACTTGAGAACGTGTTTCAACAATTTTCCCCTTTTTGATAAAGGCAAACCAATATCGGGATATGCATATTAATTAATTCATAATGACGATCCAAGACAAGTATATAGATATGCAACGAATTCCCCCTCAAGTTATGAATTCCCCCTCAATTTATGCCAATGTGCATAGCCCATATCTTCCCCCTTTTGACATTAGCAAAAAAATAACTAACTCTTTATTGATTAAACAATATTGCAAATACATTAAAATAAAAGACAGAATATTATGCAAACTAGAAAACCAAAGAGACAAGATATTATTCATTGACTCGGGGAATAATCGATTGTGCGTTTGAGATAATCGATTATTTCAGGAAATGTAGTAACGGACATCCGAGACGGTAATAGACAAATCGATTATACTGTTTTAAGTAATCGATTATTGTCATCCAGTGACTTAACACCTGAAAATAAATATCAGCATAATCGATTAGGGATATGAGATAATCGATTTTTATATTTAACAGCTAAAATCCTGCAAACCCAAAACTGTTAGATAATCGATTGTAGTGTTGTATAATCGATTATGTCAATTTTCCAGTATAATAAATATAAAACATAAATGGGGAATAATCGATTATTGACTTTAGAGAAATCGATTATTCTGCACCAGTGTCTGATAATTCCCCCTGTCTTTGGGGCGATACCTGCAAAAAAGAATTAGGCGCCTCCGACGCTCAAGTTAGTAATCGTTAAAACATAAAAATGCAATGCATGAATTAGATCAACGTGGAGTCAAGAATCCCGAGTTCACTACGAATTCGGAAGAAGGACTCTTTCTCTAAAGGCTTTGTAAAGATGTCGGCCAATTGATTTTTGGTTTCAACAAATTCAATTTCGACATCGCCCTTGAGAACGTGATCTCTTATAAAATGATGTCTAATTTCTATGTGTTTCGTTCTTGAGTGAAGAATAGGATTCTTCGTCAAGCTTATGGCGCTAGTAGTGTCACATCGAAGAGGGACATGATCGACACTAAGGCCATAGTCCGAGAGTTGTTGTTTCATCCAAAGGATTTGAGCGCAACAACTCCCCGCGGCTACATATTCAGCCTCGGTTGTGGACAACGCAACACTAACTTGCTTCTTGCTAAACCAAGAAACTAAGGAGCTACCGAGAAAATGGCAAGTGCCACTAGTGCTCTTGCGGTCCAATTTGCAACCTGCAAAATCGGAATCGGAATAGCCAACAAGTTGGCATGAAGAATCTTTGGGATACCATAGTCCCACATTTATTGTTCCAACAAGATACCTCATAATCCGTTTTACCGCAGTTAAGTGTGACTCTTTCGGACATGATTGATATCGAGCGCATAAACACATGCTAAACATGATGTCCGGTCTACTAGCAGTAAGATAGAGAAGAGATCCGATCATACCTCGATACTTTTTGATGTCTACTTCCTTACCTTTCTCATCTTTGTCAAGATGGTCGGATGTACTCATTGGGGTGGCCATTGCTTTGGCGTTGCTCATTTCAAAGCGATTTAGCAACTCCTTGCAATATTTGGATTGGCAAATGAAAGTTCCCTCTTTCATTTGTTTCACTTGTAGCCCCAAGAAGAAGTTTAGCTCACCCATCATCGACATTTCAAATTCGCTAGTCATTAACTTAGAGAATTCCTCGCATAGAGAATCATTAGTAGCACCAAAAATAATATCAGACATAAATTTGAACTAATAGAATGTCAATGTTTTTATTTTTGATAAAAAGTGTGGTGTCAACTTTCCCCCTTTCAAACTCATTGTCTAAGAGAAATTTACTTAGACGTTCATACCAAGCTCGAGGAGCTTGTTTAAGACCATATAAAGCTTTCTTAAGCTTGAAGACATGGTCGGGAGATGTAAAATCTTCAAAACCCGGGGGTTGTTCAACATACACTTCCTCTTGAATAAACCCATTGAGGAAGGCACTTTTGATATCCATTTGAAATTCATAGATGATGAAAAAGCAAGTAATAGACGAATGGCTTCTAGGCGTGCAACGGGTGCATAGGTTTCTTCATAATCAATGCCTTCTTCTTGATTATATCCCTTGGCAACTAGCCTAGCTTTGTTTCTAGTGATTATACCATTTTCATCTAATTTATTCCGAAAAACCCATTTCGTGCCAATTATGGTATGATTATCGGGTCTTGGCACCAATTCCCAAACATCATTACGTTTGAATTGGTTAAGCTCCTCTTGCATTGCCAAGGTCCAATGCTCATCCCCAATTGCTTCAGAAATGGTTTTAGGTTCTATTTGTGAAACAAAAGCCATATGTCCTACAGTATCTTTAAGAAGGTTTCGTGTACTTACCCCTTTCTCGATGTTGCCAATTACCGTGTCAAGAGGATGGTCTTTAGACGTCCTCCAAGCCTTAGGCATCATCGATTTTTCTTCTTGTGGTGGTACTTCTTCCGAAGGTTGTTCCATGACTTCATCTTGAACTTCCTTTGGATCCTCCTTTTCTACCTCGTCTTGAAGATTGATTTTCTTTAAAGCATCTGCAAGATCAACACAAGAATCCTTTCTCGCCAAGCGAGCATCATTTTCACAAAATACTACATGAGGAGATTCCTCAACAGTTTTGGTTCGATTATTAAACACTCTATATGCTTTGCTACGTGATGAGTAACCAAGAAAAATTCCTTCATCAGATTTCGCATCAAATTTTCCCAAATTATCTTTTCCGTTGTTGTGAATAAAACATTTACAACCGAAGACTCTAAGATGGGAAAGGTTTGGTTTCCTTCCCTTATAGAGTTCATAGGGAGTTTTCATGAGTATCGGTCTAATGATAGCTCTGTTTAAAACATAGCTTGCGGTACTCACGGCATCCGCCCAAAAATATTTGGGAATTTCGGCCTCATTGAGCATGGTTCTAACCATCTCTTCGAGACATCGATTTTTACGTTCTACCACTCCATTTTATTGTGGTGTACGTGGAGCCGAAAAGGTATGTTCAATACCGAGTTCGTCACAAAAGTCCGCGAAGAGATTGTGATCGAACTCCCCCCCATGATCACTTCTTATGGAAGTGACGGTTGTGTCCTTTTCATTTTGAACACGTTTAAGAAAACTTTTAAAAGCTTGAAAGGCATTACTTTTATGAGCAAGAAATAACGTCCATGTAAATCTAGAATAGTCATCAACAATAACAAAAGCATAAAGATTACCACCAAGACTTTCAACACGAGATGGTCCAAAAAGATCCATGTGAAGAAGTTGTAGGGGTCTAGTGGTTGAAACAACATTTTTGGATTTAAAAGAGGCTTTTGTTTGCTTCCCTTTTTGACATGAATCACAAGTAGAGTCTTTTTCAAATTTCATGTTTGGAAGACCAAGTACTAAATCTTGTGAAACTAGTTTGTTTAAAAGATTCATATTTACATGAGCTACTCTACGATGCCATAACCACATGTAGTCTTCTTTACTCAAAAGACAATTCACATAACTTGATGAAGAATTTTCAAGATCAACCATATAAATGTTATCCATTCTAAAACCACGAAGAATAATTTTAAAATCACTACGACGGATAACTAAGCATTCTTCGGAGTCAAACAATACAAGATTTCCCTTGTCACATAATTGGCTTATGCTCAAGAGATTATGTTTAAGACCTTTAACAAGCAAAATATGCTTAATGGAGGAGGATTCGTCCTTACCGACCGATCCAATACCGATAATTTTTCCTTTGTTATTGTCTCCAAAAATAACATTTCCTCCTTCCTTGGGTTTTAGTTGAAGGAATTTTGATGCATCCCCGGTGATGTGTTTGGAGCATCCACTATCAAGGTACCAAAGTACAATTGATCCCTTCAAACACACCTACAAAACAAATTAATGAGATTTTGGTACCCAAGCCATTTTGGGTCCTTGTGCGTTAGGTGCAACATATTGGTGTGATTGTCCTGCAATGAAATGTCTATGTCTAGTGAAGCATGCGGGAGCAATATGTCCAATTTTATTGCAATAATGACAAATGACATTCGGATTGTGCATTCTTCTAGGATGATAGTAATTTGGGGTTCTAAAATTATTCACTATATGTTTAGGAACATAGTTTTGATGTAGTTTTCGAAAATCTTGTCTAGGTGGTCTATACATGCCAACGTTTCTTCTAGTGTTTACTACATTTTTAGAAATATAGTTTTGATGTGGTTTTCGAAAATCTTGTCTAGGTGGTCTATACATTCCAATATTTCTCCTAGCATTTGTTCTAGAATGAGATGCAATTCTAGGATTAAAATTTCTAGGTTGAGTGATGACATTTATTTTGTTTGGCCTAAGTTGAGTCTTAGGTGGTTTAGGAATGGACTCAACTTTTTCTTTTGGCTCGTGTTTGAAGCCTATACCGTGCTTAGTGGATTTCAAATTTACAAGCACTTCATTGAGATTTTTGTGTGAAAAATTGAATTTGTGCAAAGTGCTTCTAAGACTTTCTACTTCTTCCTTTAGAGATTTGCAAGAGGTACAATCCTTATTTGAGCTTTCGGGTTTATCGGCGCTTCTTTTTCCATAAAACTTGTTTTCCTCTTTTAATTTCTCATTTTCAAGAGTAAGTTTTTCAAAATCCTTTTCTTTTGAAGAAAATTATTTTCTTAAATCTTTTATAGATTTAGAAGCACTAATAAACTCTTTATACAACTCATCAAATGCATCTTGCATTTCTTCTAAAGTGAAATAGTTCTTAGAAGAAGTACATACCTCATTTTGATTTTCTTCGTGTGCCATAAGACACAAGTTTGCGGTCTCGTTTCCTTCTCCATCACTTGACTCGTCTCTGGAGTCGCCTCCCCAAGAGATGTATGCTCTTTGTTTCTTGAATGGTTTCTTCTCCTTTTTGATGTTTGGACAATTTGATTTGATATGCCCGATTTCTCCGCATCCATAGCACTTCAATTGGTCGCCTTGTTGCTTACCTTTTCGTTCATACTTCTTTTGCATGAACTTGTGAAATTTCTTGATAACGAGTCCAAGCTCGACATCTTTATCACTTGACTCCTCATCGTTTTGAGGTTGAGTAGTTGATGCTTTGAGCGCAATCTTTCTTTTCCTTTGATCATCCAAAGGAGAGTTAAGAATAGTTGATTCATAAGTTTTAAGATTACCTCGTAGTCCGTCGATGGTGACGTTTGTGATGCCGATTGATTCTTGGATAGCATCGGCTTTGGAATGCCATTCCGGAGTGAGGCTTCGTAGAATTTTCTGGACAAGCTCCTTATCCGTGAATGTCTTTTTGAGAGCGTGTAAGTCATTAGCGATTTTTGAGAATCGTTCGAACATGTCATCTATCTTCTCGTTTTCCTTCATGCGAAACAGTTCATATTCGTGGGTTAGGAAATCAATTTTAGCTTCCCTTACCTGGTCCGTACCTTCGTAGGTGATTTCTAATTTGTCCCACATTTGCTTGGCAGTGGTGCAACATGATATTTTTTGATAGTCATCGGGGTTCACTGCACAATACATCATGTTGATTGCCTTTGCGTTGTTCTCTATTTTTCTGATATCATCGGCGTCGTATTCATCTTCCGTTTTTGGAACGAATTCTTCTCCAACCTTTTTGGTAGGTTGTAATTCTCCATTTTTGATAATTTTCCACAGTTGGAAGTTGTTTGATTGTATAAAAATCCTCATTCACTCCTTCCAGTAAGTGTAGTTGGTGCCATCGAAAAGTGGTGGCCTTGTGAAGCATTGTCCTTCACCTAGTCTTGCATAAACACTACGAGTAGAAGCCATGGAAAGTTTCTCTCAAACTGTTAAGTCTTTCAGAGAGTATGGCTCTGATACCAATTGTTAGAATATACGCTTAACGCTAGAGGGGGGTGAATAGCGTTATAATAAAAAACAATGTAAATTTGCGGAATTAAAATTGCAGGAATAACGTAAGTGCAGTAATTAAAATGATAAGGAGAGAACACACCGGATTTTATCCTGGTTCACCACAACGTGTGGTTAGTCCAGTCCCCGAGAGACTCTCTCGAGTTTTAAACTAACTTCGTTAAGCTTACGGTTGCCTAAAAAACCGTTACACTTGCTCGTAGATATACACTATACAAGACTTCAACCTGCTCGAGGATACCGCACCTCAAGACTTCAATCCAAGGAACTACTTTTCCTTCTTACAACAAGGGATTAGACTATCCCTTCAAGTGTGTACAAACACTTAGCACTCACTTAAACAGAACTCTCTTGAAGAGTAGATATGAGTAAATAAATACGCTCAAGAACACAACAACTTAGTCAAGAGTTTGGCTCTCAAAAACTTATGAAATGAATATAAAATGATTGCAAAGAGAGTATGTATGCTTTCGCAAGAATGTAATCAGTTGTTGTGTTTAGAAAAGTGAATTTGAGTTGTATTTATAGTGCTCAAAACACCCTAGACCGTTGCTTAATTGCCAATCACAAATTGCTGATTTTGTGCTAGGATAATCGATTATCTGATTCTGCATAATCGATTATCTGCCAACGTTCAAAATCAATCCCAGATTTTAAGCAGAATAATCGATTATCCAAATCGTATAATCGATTACCTGACAACGTTCAAAAATATATTCCCGATTTTATGCTTAACATAATCGATTGTCTGATTATACATAATCGATTATTTTTCAGTGTTTGAAAATACTTTGGCAACGGTCTTTAATATAATCGATTACCAGAAAGCCATAATCGATTATTTTGCTACTTTGTAAAATTTGATGCTCACTGTTTCAACATAATCGATTAGTCTAAGGCACATAATCGATTATCTTGTAGCTTTGAAAAATCTGGTGAACACTGCCTCAACATAATCGATTATCATAAGGTACATAATCGATTATTTTGTAGCTTTGTAAAATCTGGTGTACACTGCCTTAACATAATCGATTATCATAAGGTACATAATCGATTATCTTGCAGCTTTGTAAAATCTGGTGTACACTGCCTTAACATAATCGATTATCATAAGGTACATAATCGATTATCTTACAGCTTTGTAAAATCTGGTGTACACTGCTTTAACATAATCGATTATCATAAAGTACATAATCGATTATCTTTTTCCAGATTTGAAAGGCATGTTTAAAATTCATTTTGGTTAAAAAGAAATGTTTGAAAATCGTTTTGCTTTAAATTAAAGATGCATGGTTTGATAAAAATAATTTTATGAGGGAAGCCAAGTCTTGAATCAATTGTCGGATCAAGATCACAATTATAGAATGACTCATGTATAACTTTGTTGCTTTACTAAATCTTGATCTTTGTTTCTCTTGTGCTTGGACTTCGGCATATGTCAATATTCCGTTCACGTCGGTTTGTCATTTGTCAAAACCTACAAATATGAACACACGTTTAGTTTAGCGACTTGAGAACGTGTTTCAACTAAACCCTAATCAAACTTACCAAAGAAACCCCAAATTCTAGGGCTTCAAATCGAATCAGACATAGAGATGAGGAGGCAAGCCATTGAGACAGCCTCAAAGGTCTGTTTCAGAGCCTCACGAGAAATAAAACATATGTGATAGCAAGTTTAAAATAACAATGAAGGAAAGATGATTTACGAGCATAAAAGAGAATGTTTTAGAAAAGTCGGAACTTAAGCAAGTTCATTAGAAAAGAGGTGATGTAAACTTAACGAGCAGTAGATGAAACATGATTAGAAAAATTCAAACAAAGTCCAGCAAAGCAAACAAAAATTAAAGAACTTAGCAGGAAACACATACGATAGAAATCATGTAGGAAAATATTGCAGAGATAAACATGCGGGCCTGGTCTAGAGGCACAGTAAAATACAAAGGCATGGAAGAATCATGTATTATAGATAGAAGAAACAGAAGAGCAAACACATGTGTGGTAGAGAAGAAAACATACGAGCATAATATAGACAAACACGTTTTAAGAAAGAACATCAAAAAGATGTTTTGAAAAACCTTCAGAAACCCTAAATCGAAAACAAATGATTTTGAAAAGAAAATTAGGGAAAACACCTTAAAAGTTGAGTAAATCACAGACAGCGTAGATCTAAGAAAACAACAGAGAAAAACCTCGAGTAGCTTAGGGTTTCAGAGAAACCCTAGAAATAAGAAGGATTTGGAAGAAAGCCCGATCTTGAGTTGGAGAGGTACAATCAGGCCCTCTAATGCTTGAATATGCCAGAGCACATGCCGGAGAGGCCATAGAACCATAGATCTAGGAAGTTCTAGAGGTGAACCATCGAGGTCAGGCCTCAAAGCTTCGAACTAACATGGTCTAATGGTGGAGAGCAGTGAGTACAAACCATCCATTGCCTGGAAGCCATGGATTCCGGTGGTAGTACGTTGGAAAAAGGGTCAGAGACGATTAGGCTTCGAAGAACCTTCGAGAGAGTTTGAGAGAAAATGAGATTCATAGGCGGTTATCAGAATGAAATAAGGGATTAGGGTCGGTCGTTTGGGGGTAAAAATGGTAAGGGGGAATTATGGCCTTTAATCAAAAATGACCAACGGCCTGGATTAATAATAGGAACCGGACGGGTTAATAAATTAGCCCGACCTAATTAGGACTGGGTCAATTAGGGTTAAAATTGAAATGTAAAGTAGGCTATAATTTAAATGACATGGGGCTAAATGTTAAATAGTCAACTTTTCCTTCTTTACTTATACAAAATAGTAATGATGATTTTAAAAGAAAAATAAAAGTACTAAGCTAGTAATAATATATAAATATTAATTTAAAAATACTGAAACCCATTTTTATAATTAAAAATGCAATCAAACTTAAAATAGGCTACAATTGCAATTATATGCAATTTAACTTTTAAAATACCAAATAAATTTGTAAAAATGTAAAAAAATCACCTTAACTATGTTTTGGTATAAATATGGGAATACACTAGATTATTCAACAAAATTGACATTTTTTGGGAATAACTACTGATTTAGTATTGCTAAAACGGACAATAAATTGATTTCAAAAACCTTTTAAAAATTAGGAAAAATACCAAAACACTTGGGGCATGCTTATATAGCATGTACATGTTATATGGAAAGCATTTTATGTACAAAAATACATAGAGAATGGGTATCAACAGCTGCCCCTCTTTATACAGGAAGGATGAAAGAGTTGTCGGGTAAAGATATGATGGCCAATATGACTGAACGAACTTATTTGAAGAATTTTGACCGAGCTCTGGTTCCTGAGCTACCTACATATCCCTGATTTTGCAGGAATCGGGCCATTTATAGTTCGGGATCCATCAGCGAAATATGCTGATGGAGATCTTTTCAAAAACGGACGGGATATTCCGGTTGGGGTGGTTGTTATGAGCTTAGTAGGGCTGCGAAAACTGGAGCGGGATCGCTCCTCCTAGGCGACCATTTCTTGCCGGTTTACTTGCAAATAAATAATACGAGCACATATATTGTGCATAAATTTAAACGCGATGCAAGTTCCCGTTGGACCATGAATTTTTATTTTTGGACGATTAGGATGACGTCCTCGAACCATGATGTACTGGGCCATGAAGCATGTAATAGAGGATTCGAAGGCCATGAAATGATGTTAATGGGCTATGAGAATGATGTCTCCGAACCATGGTGCCTTTGAATAATGCTATGCAGAAATAAAAGTGGGCTCCTCAGGTCATGAAATGGCATTCTCGGGCTACGAAGATGGTGCATTCAAACAATGACGCCTTTAGACGATATGGCGATCTTTCAGCCCATGACATGCAGAAGGGGGTGATCTTTCATCCGATGCAAGATAAAAAGTACGGTATTTCAGCCATGCATGAAATGTAAATAAAATGGCAACTTTCAGCTGATGTAGGAATTAAATGAAGTGGCGATATTTCAGCCATGCAAGAAATGTAAATAAAATGCGATCTTTCAGCCGATGTAGGATTTAAATGAAGTGGCGATATTTCAGCCGTGCAAAAAATGTAAATGAAGTGGCAATCTTTCAGCGATGAAAGATTTAAATGAAGTGGTGATATTTCAACCATGCAAGAAGTGTAAATAAAATGGCGATATGCAGGATGGAGGTAGAGCTTAACCTCGGAAGGCATGATAGTAGCCTTATGCAATGCAGGAAATGCAGATGGAGACAGAGCTTAGTCTCGGAAGGCACAATGGTAGCCTTATGCAATGAAGGAAATGCAAATGGAGGTAGAGCTTAACCTCGGAAGGTAGAATAATAGCCATATGCAATACAAGAAAGGCAAATAGAGGTAGAGCTTAACCTCGGAAGGCAGAATAATAGCCTTATGCAATGCAAGAAATGCAAATGGAGTTAGAGCTTAACTTCAGAAGGCAGAATAATAGCCTTATGCAATGCATAAGATGTAGATAGAGACAAAGCCTAGTCTCGAAAGGCTAAAAGGTAGCCTTATGCAATGCAAGAATGCTGATGGAGGCAGAGCTTAGTCTCGGAAGGCAGAATAATAGCCTTATGCAATGCAAGAAATGCAAATGGAGGTAGAGCTTAACCTCGGAAGGCAAAATAATAGCCTTATGAATGCAAGAAATGCAAATGGAGGTAGATCTTAACCTCGGAAGGCAGAACAATAGCCTTACGCAATGCAGAAGATCCAGATGGAGACAGATCTTATTCAGGGAAGGTAGAAAGGTAGCCTTATGCAATGCAAGAATGCTGATGGAGAGAGAGCTTAGTCTCGGAAGGCAGAATAATAGCTTTATGAAAAGATGAACAATAAAGGAAAAATTCTTAGCCGATGGCTGATAGCTAGTTACTGATTGTGATATTGTGGTTGCTGACGATATTGTATGCGGATAGCGATTACGAATCGCGAATTCCGAGAGTGGTATTCCCAGAACAGTATGAGTGTATAATTTGTGACTTGGGTTCCTGCATCCAAAGAAAAATAGTGAGTTTTGTAAGGCGGAAAGGTTAGTTCCATTCCCTACTGACTTTGCCTGACCGGCTCAGCTCTGATTTGGTGATACCATGGGTATCCTTGGGGTAGCATTGCTAAACAAAGCAATTCCAATAATAAACATGCATGAGTTTGTTAAATACATGACATATGTATGTATTTAAGGAATAGTTTTTAGATGAACCAATGACTGCGACGTGGTTCACGACATTGCAACCTTTCTTACTGTGGAATTTTGAGGGTCCTCCTCAAAATTCTGCCCCAGTTTATTGGGTTACTGCTTCTAACGGCTGCTTGCAATGATTGGATGACGTTACTTCAGAATTTTGAGGGTCCTCCTTAAAATTCTGACCCAATTTCCAATTACGGGGGGAAATGAAAATTTTATTGAATTGTGACCGAACCTATAAGGATGCCTACGTATCCCGTCTTAAACGGGAATCAGGTCAGACATAGTTCAAATTACATAAGGAAATCAAAAATGGTTAAACATAGTATCGCTTGACTGCATCTGAATTTATCGGATTTGGTCAAACTTCTCCGTCCATTTCTACTAGTATGGGGAATCCTTTTGTTAGAACCCGGTGAACCATGTATGGACCTTGCCAGTTGGGAGAGAACTTCCCTTTGGCTTTATCTTGATATGGAAAAATCTTATTTAATACCAGCTCTCCTGGTGTTCTTGGTCTGACTCTCTTATTGAAAGCTTTGGCCATTCTGTTCTAGTAAAGCTGACCATGGCAAACTACATTCATTCTCTTACCATCTTGAGGGCTAACTATTTGAAACGACTCTGCACCCATTCTGCATCGTCGATCTTTGCTTCCTGTATGATCCTTAGGGAAGGAATTTCTACTTCGGCGGGAATGACCGCTTCTATAACATAAACCAACACATAGGGAGTTGCACCAGTTGATATGTGGACTATAGTGTGATACCCTAATAAAGCAAATGATAGATTCTCATGCCATTGTTTATGCTTTTCTACCATCTTCCTGATGTTCTTGTTGGTAGCTTCTACAGCTCCATTCATCTGAGGCCTGTAAGCTATGGAATTCTTGTGTTTGATCTTGAAGATTTCACACACAGCTTTCGTCAAATCACTGTTGAGGTTGGAACCATTGTCAGTAATAATTGATTCCGGTATCCCAAATTGACAAACGATACGGTCATGGACAAAGTCTGCCACGACTTTCTTGGTCACTGCTCTCTAAGATGTTTCTTCAACCCATTTGGTGAAATAGTCAATTGCTACTAGGATAAACATGTGCCATTTTGATGCAGCAGGTTTGAATGGTCCAATAACATCCATCCCCCAGGCGGCGAACGGCCAGTAGGCTAGTTGATCATGAATCATTACTAGAATAGGGTCTATGAAGTTCTTATTTGTATGCTGAATCATAGATGATAGGGTGTCCAGTGCGTCGACAAACTCATTCTCAACTCTTGTACATGATGCAGGTATGGGAGTATCTTAGAGTTCTTGGTTGCCCATTCTTCTCAGACCTGATGTATAAGTAAATCTGAATCTCCAAATACTAGCAACTCTTGGATGTTCATGTCGATGGACATCTTGATCCCTTAGATTCAGGCTTCGTACTCGACCATATTATTGGTGCAGGGGAACCTAAGTTTGGCAGATACTGGATAGTGCTGATCGGTTTTATATACTAGGACTTCCCCTATTCCAACTCCCTTAAAATTTGTTGCTCCGTCCAAAAATATCCTCCAACCGTCATAGGACTCTGGAATGTCTTCTCCCACAAATGATACCTCCTCATCAGGAAAATACATCTTTAAAGGCTCATATTCTCCATCCACAGGGTTCTCTGCAAGGTGATATGCTAATGCCTGTCCTTTGACTGCTTTCTGAGTCATGTAGATAATGTCGAATTCACTCAGCATAATTTGCCACTTGACTAGCCTGCCAGTGGGCATGGTCTTCTAAAATATGTACTTTAATGGGTCCATTCTTGATATGATATACGTAGTGTAAGCACAGAAATAGTGCCTCAGCTTCTGAGCTACCCAAGTTAGAGCAGAACGGGTGCATTCCAACAGAGAATACCAGGCCTCGTACGGGGTGAACTTCTTGCTGAGATAATAGATGACATGCATTCTCCTTGTTTCATCATGCCGCCCCAGAAGACAACCAAACGCTCCAAATAACACGTAAGGTAGAGTAACATGGGTCTACATGGCTCGGGTGGAACCAAAATTGGCAATGCTGACAAGTACTCCTTGATTCTGTCGAAGGCCTTTTGGCATTCATACATTTGGTAGCGGCGTCCTTCTTCAGCATCTTAAAGATTGGCTCACAAATGATAGTAGATTGTGATGTAGTTAAGTCTCCCCAAGAAACTCATTACTTCTTTCTTGTTCTTGGCGGTGGCAATTCTTGAATGGCTTTGACCTTTGATGGATCCAATTCTATCCCTCGGTGGCTCACAATGAACCCAAGCAATTTCCCAACTGGAACCCCAAATGCACATTTTGCGGGATTCAATTTCAGGTTGTATCTTCTCAGTATATTGAAAAATTTCCTTAAATCTTCCATGGATCAGCAACTTTCTATGACTTAATGATGATGTCATCTACATATACTTCAATCTCCTAATGTATCATGTCATAAAAATGGAGGCCATGGCCCTCAAGTAGGTGGCCCCTGCATTCTTTAACCTAAACGATATCATGTTTTAGCAGTACATCCCCCACAGCGTAATGAAAGCTATTTTCTCAGCATCCTCTTCATCCATCCATATCATATGGCACCCAGCAAAACAATCAACAAATGACTGCAGCTCATGCTTGGCGTAGTTGTCAATCAAGATGTGTATATTCGGCAAGGGGAAGTCGTCTTATGGACTAGCCCTTGAGATCCCGGTAGTCGACGCAGACTCTGACCTTCCCATCCTTCTTCAGTACTGGTACAATATTGGCTAACCTTGTCGGATACTCTACTACCCTGAGAACCTTAGCTTTGACCTTCTTGGTGACCTCTTCTTTGATTTTCAAACTCATATCTGGCTTGAATTTTTGAGCTTCTATTTTACTGGAGGACAAACCGGATCAGTCGGCAATTTGTGAGCCACAATGGATGTGCTTAGGCCAGTCATGTCGTTGTATGACCAGGCAAATATGTCTTCATACTCTCTTAGAAACTTTGTATATTCTTTTTTTTTCCGACGATGACAAATGAATGATTATTCATGTTTCTTTATGTTTACTGCATCTCCTAAGTAGACGATCTCAATGTCGTCCAAGTTGGACTTAGTTTTATTCTCAAAATTCTCAACTTCTTTAACAATTTTTTCCGGTATATCATCTTCCTCTGAATCTATGTCTGTTCATTATGTTGTCTCGTTACATGTCATGGTCATTGGTTCATCAAGATGGGTAATAGTAATGCCTGAGGCACGCCGGCCTCTGGTAGTCCTGACGGTCTAGTTGTTGAGGCGTGCTCCTTTGTTTGCAGCCTATATGGAAGGGCCTTCCTCCCCCTCCTCCTCAAAAATGACACAGCAGTCCATATAATCATCCTCCAAGAACAAGTTCCTTATTATTTCTTATGCTTCCTCTTCTTCTGACCCATAGATAATTTTGGCCGGTTGGAAAGTCTGCTCTAGATGAGGTATCTGCTTCTCCAATGGATAGTAAGGACCACGCAAGGGTGGCGACCATTCCTTGAATTCTTTCCAGGTATACTCATATCCCAATCCGAAGGTGGTGCCATGTTTCTTGAGCTCGATGGGTTCAGCGATTCCTTGGAGATTCTTGCCAGGTTCATACTCGCTCCAGTTCAATATGCTTTCAATTTTGTTATTCCATCATTGATCCTTATAGACGACGTTGACTCGCTCGATGTGGTAAATTTCCTCGCCTATCCTTCTTCTTCCTCCAATTACTGGGATGGTCTGGAAACTGCATATGGGATTGCTACCCGTCGGCATGAAGGATTACCTTCTGGTGATTCCACTCAAACTTCACTTCCCCATGTAGTGTGGATTCCACGGCCTTAGTAGCATGAATCCATGGTTCTATCAACAATAAATTATAAGACGCCGGCACGTCTATCACTTGAAAATCAACATCAAACCAAGTTGGACCCATTTACAAACGTAAGCTAATTTTCTCAATAGTGGACCTTTGAGAACCGTCGAATGCCTTGATATTATGGCCCCATCCTTGATCTCATGTATCCCTTTTCCTAATGTCTTGAGTGTTATCAATGGGTAAATATTGAGCCTGGACCCCCCATCAACCAGGATTTTGGTAATAAAATAATTTTCGCACTGCACAGTGATATGTGATGCCTTGTTGTGACTCAACTCTTCCGGTGGCAACTCATCTTCGTGGAAGGTGATTTTATGACTCTCCAATACCTGACCTACCAAGTTTGCCATTCCTCGTCTGGTGATGTTGCTCGGTACAGAGGCCTCACTCAGAACCTTCAACAAAGCATTTTTGTGTGCATCGCAACTTTTTAGCAAATTGAGGATAGAAATCTGTGCTAGTGTTTTGTTCAGCTGGTCAATGATTGAGTATTCCTTTGCTTATATCTTTCTCTAGAGATCGTGAGGCCCAGTTTCTGCGATGGCTTGTCGACCAAAGGTCTGCTTACTTGACTCAACCAAATGTTCTGGGGTATAAACCCTACTGGTTCTTGTCATACCCTGAGCCACAAGTGTTTCCCCGAACTTGGACTTCTACTTCCTTCTTGCCTCAGCTGTGTAGTCCCATGGTATGGATTTTATGTGGAATGGTGTTACGGTTGTCATTGCTACTGGAATAGGCACCCTTGCTTTGGCAGGCAATACAGCAATTTCAAATGGCTCAGGCACCTTCGAGGACCCAAACTCGACCTCAATTGGTGTTGGCATCTTTGCAGAGGCTAGTGTTTCAAACTCAAGTGGTATGGAAATTTTCACCTCGGCATCCTCAGAAGGCCGAATTTGAACAAAAATTAGATTAACGGTAACTGATGGTTTCTTCGGATCGTCCCCTTCTGTGATCAAACCGATTGATCCTTTAGGATCCCAATCATCCTCTATTTCGATCATATGAATACCTCCACCTGTGTAGTCTGGTAGAGGGTTGCTGCAAACATTTAGAGGTGGCTCCTTGGCCACGATGATCTTGATGCCAATCAGAGCTTGGATCTTATCCTCTAGGGAGCGGCATTCCTCGATGGTGTGCCCTTTCATGCCAGAATGGTATGCAAAAGTTTTATTTGGGTTGAACCATTGGGAAGGGTTTTCAAGGGTTATGGCAGGGATAAAGGTGACATATCCAGCAGCTTTAAGTCTTTCATACAGCAGGTTGATTGGTTCTGCAATGGCGGTATACTGCTTAGGAGGTCTGCGATTAAAATTTGGTTGAGGTCTAGGAAAGTTTTGGCGAGTGGGAGGTGACAGATAGTGGGATGGTTGAGTGTTGTAAGCTTGGTAGACATGTGCAGGATGGGAATATCTGGGTGAAATAGGTGCGTATGTAGGAGGTGGAGGAGATTGATAGGTAGGTGGTAAGTTCGGTAGGAAGGTGCAGGTGTTTGGAAATTCGGAGATGGTTGATATGTAAGTGGAAATATCGAGTAGGTTTGGTATTTGACAAGTGATTTGGTTCTCAGTGCAACCATTACGGCACTTACGTCCCTCTTTTTGGATGTACCACCGGACTACAGAGCCTTGTAATGGGCTTGCAGATCTTAAAAGTTAGTAAGTATACCACTCTTGATGCCTTCTTTTATCCTTTCTCCTAGCTTGATGATGTCAGAAAATTAATAGTTCTCGATCAGCATCAGTCTTTCATAGAAACGTGGATCCTGAGCCAGGACGAAAAGTTTGTTAATTTGTTTTTGCCCTAAAGCAGGTCAAACCTTAGCAGCCTCTGATCTCCAACGAGTGGCATACTTGCGGAACATTTATGTCGGTTTCTTCTTCAAATTCTGAATGTAAAACACGTTCGATGCATTTTCAATGTTGAACCTGAACCTATCCATGAAGTCGTACGCCATAATAAACCAATTTGACCACTTCTTTGGGTCCTGGCTGATGTACCAAGACAGAGCATCTCCTTTCAGGAGCCTCGTGAAAATCTTCATGCGGATCCTCTCATCTTTTCCTACTCCGACCAGCTTGTCGCAGTATGTCCTCAAGTGAACCCTAGGATCCGTTGTGCCATCAAACACTTCAAATTTTGGAGGTTTGTACCTCTCGGGCAGTTCGACACCGAGGGATATGCATAAGTCTTCATAGTTTAGCCCCTCAATTCCTTTGATACCTTCAACGCCTTGGATCCTGGTGGTCAGCTTCTTAAGTTCTTCAGCCAAATTTATGATGAGCGAGTCTTTGTTATCGGACTTGGGTGTGATTGAGATGGGTTGAGTAGGATGCAGCATAGTTTCCATATAGATGGGGGTGTTGTGTTGGTTGTTGCAGTGGTCATTTGTGGAGTTCAGTGATTCCGGGATGAGCAACGGAGTGTTTTTGGGAGTGCAGCAAGTATTGCAATGGTGGTAAGGAGCAGGATGATTTGGGACATTTTGTGGATGTATGGGATTCTGAATAACTTCTGGGGCAGAAAAGGAAAATGACAGACTTGCCAAATTTCGGACTTGATCCAGTTGTTCCTGAAATTTCAACAGTTTCTACTCGAGTTGGGACGCACTTTCTTTGGAGCCCTGAGTACCCTGAGTGATTTCTACCCGTTCAACCGAGTTTTCCTTTTTGATATTGCTCAAATCTTCCATCTTTCCCTTGTTCTGTTTCAGATAGGAGTAGGAGGAGGAGTGGGTGGAGGTTCCTTGGATCTTGTAGAATATGATGACGATGCCAAAGTTCACGAACAAACCTTAGGGAAGGGGAATAAACAAAAGAAAAAACAAAAAGGTGACCTTGTTGCAAAACAAAAAGATGTTGCAATATTTAAACACGTAGTGCAGGAAATATAAAGCATGTCCTAATTTTGGGGACCTCGTCGCGCCCGAGGTAGGCCTAACGACAAGTAAATTTGGAGAACTTGGAATGCTAAATACCTCATTTTATTGATAAGAAAATAAGACGAATCCCAAAATGACACTAAATAAAATGTCACTAGTGTCCATTACATTTTCAAAGGAAAAGAAAACTCCTATGTATTTGGTCCCACAAGGACTTTCCCTAGATTCGGCAGTGTTGGCTCCCTCGTACAGCTCTCCTAGCTCACGCAGTCCTAGCAGCAAGTAGGCCCCGGCCAGATGTCCGCCTTCATTTCCTTCAGCAACTCGACAATCTTCGACCCTTTTCAGAAACCAGTTCTACTATGCTTTGCTCTAAGCGTATCAGTCATCCGTTGGCACTGACAACCATATCCCTCCATTCTCCAATTAGCTTTTTATTGGCTTCTTGTATTTCAGGTGCTCATTTTCACATTCCTGCATCCTATTGCGCAGTTGGTTGTATTTTACCTGTGCTTTAGCCTTTCATCAATGATCTTGTGACCTCGAACAAACTCGGGCTGACCCAAGTCGTTGTGGTCGTCTTCCAGCCAGCCTAAATAGTGTGGGGTACAACCAGCATGGTAGCGATCTGGTTCGATGGTGTCTTTTCCTAAGACCATTTTGCAATGCCACATATACTGAGCTTGGCACCTGTATGGACTATCGTCATCCTGAAAGTCGGCTCGGAAGTGACTCAACTTGTCGACCCTTGGTATAACTTGTTTCCTACACGCCTGTCTCATAACCGAGATACGCACATATGGATAGGTCCCTATCAAACCAATCAGTATCATAAATGGTGCATCCCTAAATCGAATGATGAATTCTTCAGTAGGAAACCACTCGAACATCCATTGTACCCGGTCCTCAGTAAGATTGTCAAAGAGTTTGACCCATTCTCTAGCATTTCCTGGTTGGGCGAACATGTTGGGATGTATTCATTCGTTTCTGGTGATGAAAGGCGGTACGATAGTCCCAGTCTCTACGGTGGATTTCCTATTGGTACTCACCCTTTTGGAGGTGTTCCATGAGCCATAATTGGAGCAGCAAATTACAACCCATGAAATACTCGGCTCCTTATTGACACCTTTCTAGGGCTTGGTATATTTCTGCAACTATTATTGGCACGAGACTAAATGGTTGTCCGTTAATTTCTTCCTCTAAGGTTTTGGTGACCATGGCTAGCCTGGTATGGATTCTTGTTTTCTTCATTGGAAACACTATCATCCCCAAAAACAAAACAAGAAGACAAAGACCCTTCGATGGATGTGCCCCAATGAGGTGAGGGCGAAGTCATCAAGATAAGTACGGTAAGATTTGTTGTGACCGTACCTTTTATACAAATAGTCAAAGGTAATCTATGACTCCTTCAAACATGTCAAGTCAGGATTCTTCTTTAGACCCATCATTTTGAGAAAACCCCTACCCTTGCGATTTTCCAGCATTAGCAAACTTGGAGTTTCCCATGGTATCCCAACTAGTCCTCCTATTTCCTCAAGCAAAGGTGTCATCTAAGAGTCTCCAAAGTGAAATACCGACGTATCACAATCCCAAAATAGAGTTGCAGCTTCTATGATTTTATTGTTGGGTTTAATTTCTATGAGAGAAGGCATGTCTCCTAGATGTTTCCCAACAAGAGCTTTATCGCTATGATGAAGATCTCCCCACCTAACTCAGCAATTTAGGGTGAATGTTGGTGCCATTCCGAATCTGGGGACTTCGTGCCTCATTTTCTACAAAACAAAAGTGTTAGGCCCTTAACCTCGCTAGACTCGACCATTTAATATCAACAATTAGCATAACAAGCATTTAGTTCTCCAAATAAATGCACAGAACGTGAAACCCAGTAGACTTTGGAAAAGGCTATCTTAAAGAGTCATTATACGAATAACATAACTGGCTCCGCTAGGTTTGACCATGATGCATGCATAATTTAAAGAGAAATGGTTTCTATGGAGTGTTAGAATAGTACCTTGAGCGGACAACTCAAGAGGGAAAGGCACGAAACCATCGACTACACCGTTGATCAACTGGTTTTACCGCAAATACGCCTTTACCAAATTTAGGGGGTAATGATATCGGAAGGGCGCAACCACTCATTATAAATGTTGCTATGGTATTTTGTTTGGCATGAATGGAATATAATGTTGAATATTCAATTACAAGAATTAAACAAATTGTTATGTATTTTCATGTTCATAAGTAATAATTACAATAATTGCTCATAATTAAAATAGTATTAAAAGAAAGCGGTAAAAGAAAGCATTAAGAGAAATAAAGAAAAGGAAACAAAGAGCCAAGTCAGCTTCGTAGTAGAAGAAAGAATAAATACTTAAAAACAAGTAAAGACATGTAAAGAAGCATAAAGTCACAAATATCATGAAATGGTAAAAGTCTTAAAGAAGTCCCCGGCAGAGTCGTCATGCTGTCGATGCCCCCTTTTTCTCGCGAAATCAGGTTCATAACATTTGGACAGACAATTCTTTTCCTTTTGGGAATTGGGTTAGAAATTTAGAAGATTCTCCACATAATGATTAAGTGCATTAGGACACTAAGAAGGAATTTAACTAAAAAAGAAGGACCAGAGAATGGGTAAGGGATTGAAATTATCTCGAGGGGAAGGTGTTAAGCACCCCTCAAGATCCACTAGTGTGGTTCTCGGCCATGTTATAATTGTGACTTTGAATACAAATAACAAATAAACAAGTAAGCATTGTAAATATTGAGTACTTTCACATAATGGTCGCAAATAAAAGAAGTACATGAATTTTAAAGAGTGCTGAAATTTGAAAGAAGGTAGTTTTATAATTAAAGAGAACATGCAAAAGTAAAGGGGAGGGTGTCAAATAATTGATGCAAGCAAATTAGAATAGAAGAAAAGGGGCGGAGATTTTGGGAAAACAGTATTGAAAATTGGACAATTTAACGAGAGATTTTTGCATAATAGGTGCAACTGCTTGAAGTAAAAGAAGAAGTTGAAGAACTAAAATCTAGGCAACTTTACAATTCTGGAAAAAGGAAGCAAACAAGTAAAGAGGGAAAGGGGTCCTAGATTTGTAAATAACATGTATCATCCCACACAACACCCGATTACCATTTATACATGTGGTGTTATCGCGTGGTCATCATATCTATGTCTACCCTTACCCACCCCGTTAAGGTATTAAACGCGAAATAGTGTCGACACTTATTGTATGCTAGTACCCGCCCTGGTCCTATCAGTCTCGGAGGCATTTGGGACTACTAATCCTAAAGGGGAGGGGGTTTGGCTTTTCAGAGTTTTAAAAAGGACAAAATTCTGATGCGACAAATAAAACACATAAAGCGGTAAAGGGGAAACACATAGCAGTTTAAAGGCTCAAACGGACCTCCTCATTTAAAGAAGCAAATTGTTTAGCATGACTTACATATACTGGTTATGGTCTAAGTTAAACTTAAACGTTAAGGCATGCTGGTTTATCACATATTTCTCATATAAGAAGTCCGAATTAGGCCTATCCCTGGTTGTACTTATCAAAGATTGATGCAATTAATTAATTACCTAATGGCTTGCCTAGGTGACACCTACAGGAGTGACATCTAACAATGCAAAGTATACTGATTTTAGAAAAAAGCTTCTAATTATAGACAACCACAAATTCTGCACATTTTTGGGCGATATTACCACTGATTTTAGACTTGTAGATAAAAGAGACGAATCAAATTCAACTGGTTACTCCTATAGGCATGATTTCTAAGCGTTGTTGGTTTTAAAATGATTATCAGGATGCAGGAATCCTATAGTCACGGTTCTAGGATGCCACTCGTTATTAAGTTAACCTATAGATTGTTTTCCTAATGATATATATATATATATATATATATATATATATATATATATATATATATATATATATATATATATATATATATATATATATATATATATATGCAGAAATGCATAAACTTATTCTATATGTAGAAGTGAAACAACTTATAGGTAGGATTTCTAATGAAATGCATAACGTATAGGCAGGATTTCTAATGCAGTAATGAAACAACTTATAGGCAGGATTCTACATGGAATGCATAGATGAAGAACAGAATGAGATTTGCAGGAATAAATGCCTAAGAACATGATGTCTATCCATATGCATACATGAGTGACCCCCCCCCCCTTTTTTACTAAAACCATGTAAGTTATTACAAATTATTACAGATCAAAAATAAAATTACATCAGAAATTAAACTACAACCAAGGAGCCTAATTCAAACTCAAGGTCTAAAACGAGATGAACCAACTCTGAAGATCATGATTTCCAAAGCCTTTCTCTTGTTTGGGATGTGTCAAAGTTTCCAAGAGCCTCAAGGGGATTCCGGGCAATGCTTACTCCCCAAATAAATTTTGCAAAATTAGATTATAGTGCAGTATGGAAGGGTCAGCCTTCAAATGTCCAAGTTCAAAAAGAACTCAAGGTCCCAAGGCAAGGCTCATAGGAGGGGGGCCGAACTATGAGTCTAAGAGTAAGTGTAAGTGCGTAGAGGGGAGTTGGGAAGGCCATGGCAGGCTGGTGGTCATGCCCAGCAATTAAGAGTGTTGCCACACCCCTGACCAGCATGTTAGCCCAATCTTAGGAGTTAGGATCCATTGAAGATCAGGTTCAAACCTTGGAAGCAAGGCCATGAGCCTTAACTCAAACACATAGAAGGGAGTAAGGGTATGGGAGATTCACAACAAACAACATATGTAGAGAGAAAAACATGCAAGTCAACATTGAACATAAACAACAAAGTAAACAAGAATGTTGAAACTATAAAGTACACACATAGGGGGAAGCTAAAAAGTTAAATTAGAACATATCAGTTTCAACGAAACAAACAAGTAGAACAGTAGCCTTTAAAAAAATTAAGTTGCAGGAAAACTGTCCAAAGGATCTCAGAAGAGAGTAGAATATTGCAAGCGTATTATAATTGCAAGTGAATAATATGTGCTCAAGTATTGAACTCTAAGAAGTGGTGAATTGTAAATGTGTGAGTAATGTAAGTTGAAGGTATTGAACTGAAGGTTCAATGTCATCTAGTGCAGAAGTGTCATGCCCCTTTTATAGTGCAGAAAAAAAGTAAGGAAAGATAAGAAAATAGTTTGCAATCAATCATATAGAATCCCTCTTCAGTTAAACGATTCTAATTTCAAACGGGTAGAAGGAAACTAAGGAAAGAAATTTGATTAAAATCTTTTCCAAAGTAACACAAAAAGGGTAAATACATAGGAGTTTATTTAAGGAAAAATCCAATGGTATATGGTTTGTGACAAATAAGGAAAAGGAACCAATCTAATAGTTAGTAGCATCCAAAATTGCAGGCTTTGTTCGAATGAACCAAGTCAGGAAAAGAGAGGAAAGGGTTTTACTTAAGGAAAATCAATAACAATCAATCATACCTTACTAAAAGAATTCAAAATCAATCAATAATTGGCAAGACCTTTTTTGAAAAAAGAACTTCTCATATATAAAGCACAAAAATATCAACAAGAGGGTGTTATCATGCTGGTTAGAAAGGATTATCATAGAAACAATCATAAAAAGGTTCAGGTCCGATCTATAAACTTAGACTGAGTCTGCGAGTTTGGGGTTTCAAAGTAGAACCCTTATCAAACTTATCAATGAAACCCCCAAATCCTAGGGTTTCAAATCGAATCAGACATAGAGATGAGGAGGCAAGTCATTAATACAGACTCAAAGGTCTGTTTCAGAGCCTCACGAGAAATAAAATAGATATGATAGCAAGTTTAAAACAACAAAGAAGGAAGCTGATTTAAGAGCATAAAAGAGCATGTTTTAGAAAAGTCGAAACTTAAGAAAGTTAAAAAGAAAAAAGGCAGTGTAAACTTAAGCAGCAATAGATGAAACATGCTTAGAAAACTTCGGACAAAGTCCAGTAAAGCAAACAAAAATAAAAAACTCAGCAGGAAACACATACAATAGAAATCATGTAGGAAAATATAGCAGAGATAATCATGTGAACTTGGTCAAGAGGCACAGTAAAATACAAAGGCATGAAACACTCATGTATAATAGATAGAAAAAACAGAAGAGCAAACACATGTGTGGTAGAGAAGAAAACATACGAGCATAATATAGACAAACACACCTTAAGAAAGAACATCAAAAAGATGTTTTGAAAAACCTTCAGAAACACTAAATCGAAAACAAATGATTTTGAATAGAAAATTAGGGGAAAACACTTTAAAAGTCGAGTAAATCACAGACACGGCATAGATCTAAGAAAACAACAGAGAAAAAACCTCGAGTAGCTTAGGGTTTCGGAGAAACCCTAGAAATAAGAAAGATTTGGTTGAAATCCCAATCTTGAGTTGGAAGGGTACAATCATGCCCTCTAATGCTTGAATATGTTGGAGCACGGGCCGGAGAGGCCATAGAACCATAGATCTAGGAAGGTCTGGAGGTGAACCATCAAGGTCTGGCCTCAATGCTTCGAACAAACATGGTCTAATGGTGGAGAGGGATGAGTACAAACCATCCATTGCCTGAGAAGCATGGATTCCGGTGGCAGTACGGTGGAAAAATGGTCGGAGACGATTAGGCTTCGAAGAACCTTGGAGAGTTGAGAGACAATGGGATTCAAAGGCGGCTATCAGAATGAAATGAGGGATTATGTTAGGTCATTTGGGGTTAAAATGGTTAGGGGGAGTTATGGTCGTTGATCAAAAATGATCAACGGCCTGGATTAATAGTAGGAATCGGGCGGGTTAATAAAGTTAGGTAAAAATGAAATTGGGTTGGTCACTGGGTCAATTAGGGTTAAAATTAAAATGTAAAGTAGGCTATGATTGAAATGAAATGGGGCTAAATGTTAATTAGCCAGTTTTCCCTTTTTTACTTATACAAAATAGAAAAGATGATTTTAAAGAAAAATAAAAGTATTGCGCCAGTAAATAATATATAAATATTAATTTAAAAATACTGGAACCCATTTTTATAGTTAAAAATGCAATTAAAATTAAAATAGTCTAGAATTAATATTATTTGCAATTTATCTTTTCAAATACCAAATAAATTTGTAAAAATATGCAAAAATCACCTTAGCTATGTTTTGGTATAAAGGTGGGAATAAAATAGATTATTAATAAAAATTGATATTTCTTGAGAATAACTACTAATTTTGTACCGCTAAAACGGACAATAAATTGATTTTAAAAATCTTATAAAAATTAGAAAAACTACCAAAACACTTGGGGCATGATAATATAGAATGTACATGTTATTTGAAAGCATTTTATGTACAAAAATACATAGAAAAAATTGGGTATCAATAGCTGGCAACCGCATGATGACATATTTACAGGAGGGAACACTCCTACAAGACAAAAGGAAGCCAAAAGGCTTCGAATGTAGATGGCCAGGTACAGCCTCATAAATCACGACCTTTATAAGAGAACGGTCGGCGAATCTTTGGCAAAATGCCTATGGCCAAATCAAACAAGGCGTGTGCTCAAAGAAGTACACGAGGGACATTGTGGTGCCCATACATGCAACTGAGCCCTCGTCAAATGCCCATTCAAGCATGGTATTGCTGACCCACTTTGAAAAAGGAATCCGTCAACTACGTCAAGAGATGCGAGCAGTGACAAAAGTACGCATCTATGATACACCAAGCGGGCAAACTCCTTCGCTCTGTCACTTCACCATGGTCGTTCATCAAATAGGGAATAGACATCATTGGACCCCTCCTAGTAGGACGAGGTAAGACACGTTTCCTTTTAGTTTTAACTGACTACTTTACTAAATGGGTGGAAGCAGGTGCGTTCACCCAAGTACGCGAACAGGAAGTCGTCAAATTCATATGGAAAAACAATATATGATGCTTTTTCATCCCCAAATAAATCAACTACGATAATGGACCTCAATTCACCGGGAAAAAGACGATTGGGTTCTTCAAAAAATGGCACATCAAGCGAATAATATCCATGCCATATCATCCCGCTGGCAATGGTCAAACAAAATCCTATAACAAAATAATATTGAATATCCTAAAGAAAAAGCTTGAGGATGTCAAAGGGCTATGGCCGAAACTGCTATCAGAGGTATTATGGGCCTACCGCACCACTTCAAAAATAAGGACAGGCGAAATGCCATATTTATTAGTCTACGGGACCGACGCCGTTATACCTATTGAGGTTAGAGAACCGAGCCTGAGATACTACAATAAAAGTGGATCAAACAACAACGAGAACAGAAAACAAGACCTCGATAAAGCAGAAGATGAAGAGACATGGCTTATGTAAGGATGGTGGCTCAAAAGCAACAAGAAGAAAGCTACTACAACAAGAAAGTCAAAATATGACTACTTGAGGTGGGAATATGTACTCAAGACCAAAACACAAGCGATCAAAGACCCATTAGAAGACAAACTCGGAACCAATTTAGACGTGCCGTACAAAATCACAGCAGCAGCAAGAAAAGGGGCATTCCAACTAGAAACAATGTAAGGAAAACTACTACAAAACAACTTAAATGCCACCCATCTTAAATATTTCAACTTCCAAAAAATGGCGCCCCTCAAGTCGTACTATTTTTCCCTCACCCGAGTTTTATCCCAATTAGGTTTTCTCGGGGAGGTTTTTAACAAGCGACTAAGGGGATGTCTCGAAGTTCAAAGTATAATTCATCACCCTGCCTACCAATGACCTCTCCAGGCAGAACGATGAAGGGACTAGATACTGACATGAACATACTCGAGTAGATGAAATAAAACAGCATTTTTTACTCCAAGATATTCTCCAACGGAGTAAGCCAAAGAAATTTTTACTCTCCATCATTTTCTTTTGCATCTAACATTCAACTTCGCTCGAATTACAACAGGTTAACATTTGAACCGACTCGAAATAAGACCCCTACGGCTAAATACCATCGCCAAAAGAAAAAATTTGATGTCGCTCGAATTACAACAGATTAACATTTCCACCAACTCGAAATAACACCCTTACGGTCAAAAGCAATCGCCAAAATAAAAAATTCGACCTCGCTCGAATTACAACAGGTTAACATTTCGACCGACTTGAAATAACACCTCTATGGCCAAAAGCCATCGCCAAAAGAAAAAATTTGACCTCGCTTGAATTACAACGGGTTAACATTTTGACCGACTTGAAATAACACCTCTATTGCCAAAAGCCATCGCCGAAAGAAAAAGTTTGACCCCACACGAATTACAATGGGTTACATTTCAACTAACTCAAAATAACACCCATACGGCCAAAGACCGTCGATAAAAGAAAAAATTCGACCTCGCTCGAATCATTTAAGTTTCTACCTTGCTCGAATCATTTAACATTAGACCTCGCTCGAACCATTTAACATTTAACGTCGTTCGAATTACTTGACATCCAATGTCGATCAAATTACTTTATGCGACCTTGTTCGAATTACTAAAGATCTACGATCGTCTACCACACAAAAGGCTGAAAAGCCAGGGACCCCCTCGCAGCAAACATAAATAAAACAATTCAGAGGTACACAACAAGAAGGTAACCGTTCCATTACAAAATAAATTTTACAAAGGGCTCAAAGACGCCCTCACTAAAATAGCAAAAAAAAAATGAATACAGCAAAGTCCTACGTCGTGTCATCTTCCGCGACATACTCTTCATTATACCAAGAATCAGCGGTGACCCTATCCACATCATCTTTATTAAAATTATCCTCTCCGGGCGTACCGGGATCATAATCACAAGCCTCACAAGCTGCACGTGATTTAAAACGCACATCCCGAAGTTCTTCCTTGAAAACCTTCCCATTTGCTTGCAGGGACTTGTACACATCAAGTTGAGCCTCGACGTGGACCCACATCTCATATAATTCCTGCGACACGAGGGGATCAACCGAGGTATAAGATACAGAGGGTTGCGACTACCGTTGCACTTCCTCCTCCTTCAAATCAACAACTCGTTCGTTCTACACGGATAACTCCACCTCCAAATCTTGGATCCGTTCCTCAAACCTCGCTACCTTATGCGCAGACGTCTCCATCTCGCTATCCCGCTCAGACCTACAAACACAAAAGGCGACTTCTAGAACCGCAACCTTAGAGAGAGCAGTCACCCTGCCCTTTTCAACATGAGTCAATCCATCAGCCTTAACACTCAGCTCGCCCTTCAGATCGACATCCTCCACCTCTCTTCGATCAAGCTCAGCAGTTAGGGTGTCCACCCGCACTTGAAGGTCAGCGTTCTCGGCCATCACCCCCTTTCTCACCTCAAACTCGTCCTCTTTGGCCTTAAGAGCCTCCTCAAGTTCACTACATTGGCCAATGGCCTTCATCAGCTCTTCATCCCCTTCATTCAGTTCTTCGACCTTCTGCGCCAACTTTTCCTCCTTCTGCTTAAATCAGTCACGGAACAGTTGAAAATTGCTATCTTGAGTGAAGACATAGGCCAATGCACGATACTTAGCGCTATAATGAGGGTTTAACATGAAGAGAAATGAATGTCAACTTAAGTAGATTATGTATGCAAAACAAATCCAAAAAAATAAAAAGAAGAGAAAAAGCACTTACCCGCAAAGCTATGCCGGAAATACTTCGCGATATCTCCATATTACTCATCGCCTGAAGCACCATGCTCTTGGAAGCAGCACACATAGGGCCAAATTCCGGCACTGTCTGCTCGGAGTTCGCCAAAAGGTCGTTATCCATAGGAATGACTACGTGTCGGTTAGGACCCTCCGTATTCACTTCCATGCTTATATGGCACTCCAAGAAGGCTCACACATCTTCGGGCTCATTGTCCGAGCCTTAGCCATCGTCCTCAACATGCACCACTCCACATCCTCCCGCAGCAGACGACGCACCACCTTAAGCAAATCGTACAAGTCCCCCGCCATGACATACCTCTTCGAAACTATGGGATCTCCTTACTAAAATAGCGTCTGCCATAAAAATGGCCCCTCTTCATGACCTAGGCGAAGACGACACCCTCGAAGAAACAATTTTCTCTTCTCAAGATTAGTAGCGACGGCCTTCCTAAGTTCAACCCTTCTTCTTTTCTCAACGATGATTCATCCCTATTGGAAGATTTGTCTATGAGGTGGTAGGTAGGCCAGGAAGAGATCTTGTCCCGTACAGTGACATCCCGATGTGGGTCTCTTGTTGGTACAATCTGAGTACGACCTCCGCGGATGGACTCAGCTAAAGTAAATTGCATCCCCGCTGTTACAATAGCCTGGCAAAATGCAAGGACTGGAGACTTCGTATTGGAAATTCATCGGCCTATTACCACAAAGAGGTCGTATCAGTAAATGATAGCAAACGACCAAAGGTCGAAACAAAAGAAACACTTACCAAACGGAACCTTCGGCCCAAAACGTTTGAAGAAAGTGGCCTAATCTCAAATCCTCGCTATGTGGGATAGCGCGCGAGCCACCCAATCCTCAATTCCGACGATGGGAAAAGGTGCACGTCTCTCAATTCTACAGAAAAAACACATGTGAGTAAAAATCAGAAAAAAAAAAAAGACAGAAGATAACAAGCGTACATCACCGACACCTACGGTTATGATTCCACTGCATTGGAAATCCCACGGGGTCCGACACCAAGTGCTCCATTTTGATGATGAAGTACTTGTACCAAAACATTCAGCTTGTCCTATCATCATTTCCTACCACCAACCCCATGGTTCCCCCATGTCGCAGATGTATCATGGTACCCATGTGAAAGCTCGGGGAAAATAAATGTAAAAGGTGGCAAATGCCAACCTCACACCTAGCCAACTCTGCATACTTCATCAGCACAAGGATGATTTTATACAAGTACAGAGACGGTTGTGCTGGGCAAACTTCGTAAACCGACGGAAGTCCTCCACCAGCGGCAGAAGAAGTACGGGATGACCAATAACGAAAGGATACACGTAAAAAGTAAAATTTCCCGGTCTATGGAGCTCCACTATGTCCTTCACAGCCGGAACCATCTCAACATGAAGAGGAATGTTATACGTAGACCGGAGTTCATTTATCTGAGATGGCCCGGTCTCATAGATCACCAGAACGGGAGAAGGAGCAGGTTCCTAGTGAAAACCATTCCTAGACATAGGGTTTCTGGGGAGTATCTCTTCTACGATAGGTCCTTGCTGCCAGAAGGAGGGGCGATAGACAAGGGAGTGGCGTCGGAAACTTCGTCGTGTGCACGATGGGTTTGGGGCATCTTTGTAAGTGCTAGTAAACCTAAAATGAGGAACGGTTACTGAACGGAGATACGAGAAGTAGAGCTACAGGAACAGAGCTAAAGAATTGAGAAATATGATCAAAGGGGGACAATGTATACACAAGGAAGGAAATGACTAAAATACCTGAAAAAACGAAACTCTCACCTCTTTATAGGACTGGATGGTGCGAGAATCAAAGCAGAAGACTGCCAGTAGCGCTAAAACCAAAGCGACAAGCAATCAGACGATGTCTCATGAAGGTGCGTAATAATGACACGCGTGGGAGTGGCGTCACATTCTGATAACCACATCAATCAGGATTCTGTGGTACGTGTCGCTCTCTCGATCCTGGTCAAACCATCGCAATTTAATAGCCAAATTCTCCCACAACAGAAACGAATGATGTTTATTTATCAAGGACGTGCAGGGCTATGACCTCAATAATCGGAGAGACTAATTGTATAGGTCCAAATTTGGTAAGATTTGTAACGGACAAGCGAGGCATAGAACGGGGTCACCACGACATAACAACTTACGGTCGTTGCGACAAAAGAACGACGACCAGAAGGGGGCAGCTGAAATAAGATAGTTACAGCATCTTATACTTCGAATGAGAGAGGAAGAATATTCCTTTGAATATTTTTTATGTTGTACTATTTAGAGTTTTTTGGGAAATGTCCTTTTTAAATAGGAGGAGATAGTGAACAATATAGGCATCTGCTTTTTCGAAGAAAAAAGAACACATTGTAGAAGAAAAAGAGGAATATACGAAAGAATTGTCTTGTTCGCTTTATTCAAGCACATGTTGTTTAACCTTCATCTATAGATCTCAAGATTCCACATTCATATCGGCTGCATATCCTTTCACCTCTTCAAGAAGAGAAGACACCCAATCATACAATCATTGGTGACTATTCCATTACGATATAAGCAATGTCGTTTCTTGCATTTATTACATATTTATGATATTATATATTTTGTCAATCATAGCACATTAAGTTTACTGATTAATGTTCCTAAACTTTTTTCGCTACATTAGAATGTTGTTCTATTTGATTTAAAAGTTATTAATCTCAACTAAGATTCCTCCCATCAATTTGTTACCAATTGGTTTAACATTCATTTGCTCAAACAAGAATTATAATTGTTTCGTCACAACTCTTGATAGTATAAACCTGTGATTTACGTACAAAAATGTGCACTCAACAATTGTATAAAACAGATATAAGGGCTGCGTAGGGAATAATTTCAATATGTCAAGAGATTAAAGGTCCTAGAAAGTTTCTCAATAATTCTGAACTTAAAGCAGTTATCTTAAAAATTAGATTAATAAAATATTGGAAAGAAATAGCTGTCTTATTTTAGCCAATGACGGATCTACATGCTAAATTTGGGTGCTACAGCACCCAACTAACCTTAATACAAGTTTTATATAGTTAGAAAGAAAATTTGAAATATTTGTTATGTTGAACTAGGAAGCACTCAGGGAGTGAAACGATTGATGGGTGCTTTGATGAAGGAACAATAATAGTAGTTTTAATAAAATTGAGGGGCGGGAGTTAGAACTGACTCACAACAAATTCATTTTCACTTTCTTCATTTTAACCCAGTTAGGTCTTTTTATTTTATTCAGTAGCTACTTTTTTTTTTATCCAGTACCACCACTTGATTTATTTACTTTTCAGAGTAATTTTTTTCCTGAAGTTTGTTTTACCTGGCCCTTTTTATTTTTTCTTTTCTTTTTTTTACCTAATTCTCTATAACAAAGAAAAAAGAAACTCCAAAGTTCGACCCCTTCTAAAGACGAACCGTCCTTTTAGAGTGGCAAAATCCATCAAAAAAATATTTCTTGCCAGTTGTATTTTTCGTGAGAGACAAGAGGGGTTGCTTTGATGTTAATCAACTCTCACTTTTAACCGAGAGGTTGTGAGTTCGAGTCTCTCCAAGAGCAAGGTGGGAAGTTCTTGGAGGGGAGGATGTCGGGGTCTATTTGGAAACAGCCTCTCTACCCAAGGGTAGGGGTAAGGTCTGCGTACACACTACCTTCCCCAGACCCCACTAAGTGGGATTATACTGGGTTGTTGTTGTTGTTGTTATATTTTTCGTGAAACAAGTCCACAAAATTAATACAGTTTTTTAATTTACTTTTTTTATTATGCACTTATATTATGTGATTGGCACTAATTATACGTTAAAAAAAGTTAAGCACCCACATTTAAAATCCTGGATCCGACACCGATTCTAGCTATATATATATAATGTATATGTATGTACGTGTAACGTGAGTATATATATTTCATCCCTTTATTCCTAGACTAATTATATATAGTTTCGAGAATTGCAAGAATTGCCAAAGTCAATGTTCATGTCGTAGAGCCAAAGTAAATTCACCAAATTGATCTACGTATATTGTAGAAGTCGTTAGATACGTCAATGAATGCTGTGAGAAAACCTAAGCAAAATTTAAAATAGCCAAACTATATCCCTGAAAATAAGCAAAGATTTCTTGATTTTGAGAAAAGAGAGATTTGAAAGCATTAACAAAACCTTTCTCTCTTCTAACTATATGCTATGTGACAAAAAGGAAATTGCTTTATAGTTTCGATAGCGACAAATTTGGATATGATAATTAAGTCCCTTAAATTTTGCCTATTTGAAACAATTATGTCCCTTAAATTTTGGTTCGAATTTAAGAGCTTAAAGCAAAGGCGAGACCCCCAAAAACAAAATAGACCTTAACTTATAATACTGCATTTTGTGTCATATTTAAGAATCTATGAAAAGACAGTAAGACTAAGATTTCGAAGGAAAAAAAATTTATTACTGAAAGAAGAGGTGATCCCATCTTTCTTATTGGGAGAGAGATACTATTTAGGCCCAATTCATTAGTTCTAATCTATTAATTATAATTAAGGCATATTTTTTATACTTACTCCTGTCCAAAATAAGTGATTTTTTTTATTTTTGTTGTGGTCCAAAATAAGTAATTTTTTCAGATTTCAAGAATGAATTAGTTATTTTTTTCCTGCATTGTGTTTGGAGTAAATAGTATTGTAATATGTGTTACGAGTGTTTATATGAGATAGTAATGGTTAATATGCCAATTATATTGCTAATTAATATTAAAAGAGAAATTTCTTAATTTGTATAAAAACATCTAAAAATCACTTATTTTTTATCGGAGAGAGTAATTATTAAGGTTTATATTGGACATTGTAATGTTACAACTAAGGCAGAGATACAAACCAAATCGTACTGTTCCTGTACGTACATTTACACGGACAGGCATGTACGCAGTAGCTTCCCTGATTCAATTGACAGAACTAATATACTCTAAATCCTAATCTGTAATTATTTAATTAATTAAACTTAATTAAGTTGTAATCCACATGATTAGACAAAAACACACGCGACACACTCTCAAATTAATTTCATGTTCTTTTTTCCCGACAAATAGATGGCCCTGTGGCATGCTTAGAAGAAGAGTTTATATATTTTTGTAAAGACAACTTGAGTTATTAATAATCTCATTAAATATCTTGGTAAGTAGATTTAGCTTAGCTGTCAGACGTGTAACAGGAAAAGGAAATTCATTTTCCCTCCTAGGATCTCTCATTTAGCATACATGAATAATAAATATTTTGTACACCAGTACTCAAAATTGGAAAATTAATGCATAATTATATATTCCTTCCATTCATTTTTATTTGTCCATTGTACTAAAAATATATTTTAATTTTTACTCGTCAATTTTAACAAGTCAAGAGAAGACCATATATTTTTTCTTGTTTTACCCTTACCAATAATTACTCATTTTATAAATTAGTTTCCAGGAATTCTCAAAATACTATATTATTGTGGTACCATGGTAAAATATACATTTCATCTATTATTTCATAAACGACGCATAAAGTACATTATGGATAAGTAAAAACGAACAAAAAGAGTAATTTGTGCGACCGGTAAAATGTAGCTCATAAAATCATTTTTTGTTCAAAAATAATTTTTCATAAATATATTGTACATTTCTCTACTAATATATTTAAGAAGGCCTACTTTTATACTAGATTAAAGGAGTTATTTCTGTCTTCCTCGAAACTGAAGGGATTTCGAATTCAAATTTTGGGAATAAAAAAAGAATTTTTACACAAATAAACGTCTGACTTCATTGTTTAATTTTTGCTTAGCCGGTATATAGGGGTGTATAAAGAAAATCGATAAACCGCATCAACCCAATAATTCGAGTCAAACCGAGAAAAAAAACTGACTATGGTTTGGTTTGACTTGGTTTGGTGTTGGAGAAAAAAACCCGACCATAATTGGTTTGGTTTGGTTTTAACTAAAGAAAGTCAAACCGAAACCAAAGCAACCCGACATTATATATATAGCAATTTTAGATATATTTAATATATAAATATACTTATTGTAATGTAATTAATAAATATTTCTTAAAAAATTTCATAATTTTATCTTTTAAGGTATTATTTCAAGGTTTAATTTAGAACTTTTGAATGCTCCAATAAGTTTTATAGCCATTAGTATTAGTAAATTAAATAATGCTAGCAATCAATACTAATGCTAACAAAAGATATTCAATTCAATATTACGAACGGGAAGGTATTAAATGTCTATTTTTTATTTTGCAATAATTTAGATAAAAATACATAACCTATTTTTATTTTTCTTTAGCTTTTAGGCATATAACTATTACTCCCTCATTAGTCTATCTAGTTTAGCATGAATTAGTGCTTTTAGATTATGTTTATTTTTATTATGACTTTTTAATTACCAATATTTGTATTACATAATTTTATTATTTTTTATTGTTGAATATTTTAGGATAATATCATGAGTCATGACATATTTCATATTTTATATTATTTTCTTAAAAAATACTTTATATAGTTGTATCTTACTAGGATTAAAAAAATATTTTGAGCATACGTTATATATCTTGTTCTACGAAGATTTTAGCGGAAAAAAAATTCGAAAAACCTGAGAAAAACCAATATTGAAAACCCCGAATTTATTGGTTTGGTTTGGTCTTTAGATTTAATAACCCGACACAATTGGTTTGGTTTGGTAAATGAAAAATCCGAACCAACCCGGTCTATGTACACCCCTACCGGTATACACTAATTATCAACAGTTAGTTACGATTTTTGTATAATAAATGGTGAAATTTAAGATAAGGTTTTGAGTGGTTAGAAAATGGAATTTCCTATATCTGTCTTTGGTTCTTTCTTCGTTTACGTGTGATTGAGGTGAGATGTCCTAATATGAGAAACAGTTGTACTTAAAATCAGGAATTTCCATTGTTGAATTCATTGAACTGTATTAATTAGAGCAAATCAAAAACTTGTTGTCATTTCTTTTCTTTTCTTTTTTCTTTTTTGGGTCAAACAAGATTATTGCACGTTGGTATGGTTGGATTATTAGATGCTGAATGCGTTAAAGACTTTGTCTATCTCTCAATTTTTTTTTGTTTTTCACCCGATGTACGATATTCACATTGAAGTCTGACTATATTCGAATTCGCGTCGCATATAGCTCTATTCGGGGGAACACCAACCGCATTACTGCACCATATTCGTTGGTGGTGTGATAAAAGGTTTCTCATTCACTCACATGTTTAAACCAAAAGGAAACGTATTACCTCCTATTACAAATACTAGTATAGTTACCCGTGCGATGCGCGATCAATTTTAAGATTTTGCTTGTTATAAAATAACTGTGTTAAGCTTATATGAGAAAATGCTAGCTTATTTGGCACACTTGACATTTTATAATAATTATACTTATAAAAGACAAAACAATATAAATGCTTACTTCAACAAAAACAACAACAACAACAATTGTCCAGTATAGTCCAACAAAGTGGAATTTGGGAGGGTAATATGTAGACGAGTCTTACCCTACCCGAAAGGGCAGAGAGGCTGTTTTCAATCGACCCTCGGCTCACTGAAGGAAAGGAAAAACAAAAACAAAAACAAAATTAAAGAGCATTAGTAACTCCAGCAGAAATAGCGTAAATAATTATCTAAACATAAGAAACATAAATAAAATATCATGCAATAATATCATACAGTAACTACCATAAATAACTACCATAAGGGAAGCCAAAACACAAATCATTTATGGATAGCCCTGCCAAGTCTCACTCAACCCCGGGTGAGGAGTATAAAAAACTCTAGGAGTCTCTATCCTACAACCCTGATACTAGACCTCCAGACTTTCCTATCAAGAGTCATGTCCTCGGAAACCCGCATTGTCTAAATTTGTTAACCATAATTTTTAGCATAAATTAATTAGTTACTATATTTATTTTACAAATTAATCAATATCATAAATAAACTCAAACAATCCCTATCATCCTCTTGTATGCATATTTTTTTTACTATAATATTTTTACTTAATTTTTTATTTAGTGTTTTGCCTATAATTCATATATTAATTTGGAAGTACTTTATTTTGTTTTTCAATATGTTTTTGCAGATAATTGATTCTCTAAAGATGGTTGAAAATGTAATTTTTCATAAGCTATATTCAAGTAATTCATAGCCCAGAAATATCATTACTATGGAAAAAAATAAGCAAGAAAATACAAAATTACCATTAATTATAGCGTGTTCCTAATTGTTCCATGTTGCGTTGTCCACGTATCAAGCTAAACTCCTTCATAGATAATGTAGCAGATACAAATATGAAATAATTGGCAGAGACTTAATATGAATATGAATATTCCACATATTAAAAGGAAGAGCACAAATTCCACATATTAAAAGGAAGAGCATAAAATAGGAAAAACTGTCACCAAATAGGAAAAAATCGTAGGAAACCGTCATTGTTGGAACACAACAGTTGACAAAACTTTTTTCCTTCCATTGGTAAACATTTAAAAGCCAATAATTAACAAAAAAATAATAAAATAATAATAATAAATAAGCAATCAAAAGGGGGAAAATAACTGGTTTTGAATTTGAATTTAAAAATAACTAAATAACTTATTATAACTAATCTAACTAATTTTATCCTAAAACTATCACATGTTTTTTTCCATGTTGCCACTTGTCATAATTCTAGGCTAGATTTTCTTTCTTTTAATATAATATAGATTACTAGTAATCTTGGAAATTAAAATTTAGACAAATATTTGATGATTTAGAATTTAAGTGAAAGTTTAACAGCGAAATGAAGGAAAGTTTAAGTAAATACTGTTAGAATAATGATCCCGACCAAAATACAATAGCCTTCATATCTAATAATTTGGAACTACAACAACATGAGCGGAAGCGTACCTGAATCCATTTGTGGAAATTCTTAGTCCTCCTTATGAAGATTGACCAAAGTGTTTGCAAGCTCCTTGATCCTTCAAGATTGTCTTGAAGTCTTACACAAGAATATAACACAAGAACCAAAATTGGAGAAATGATTTTCCACAAAAATATGCAAGACCAAAAATTGGCTATCTTAACGCAATGGGAGGAAGAAGATAATAGTCTTGCTATAATGTGGGAACCATAACCCCCACTTTATAACACATGAGTTATAAAACTCAAGAGTCACAAGCATGTAACCATAGTTACTTATATGTAACCTTAGTTAGCCCATCATTAACTAAGGTTACCCTTTTGGGTATCTACACATTGGTCCTACACTTTATATGACAACACATTGGCCCCCTTAACTTAATGTCCATAAGACCACTTATTTAGGCCAAACCAAAAGATAGCACATAACATATAATTTATCCATATATTGTTCATATGTATGTAGATATAAGTCCATATATCTTACAATCTCCCACTTGGACGAGATACACATACATATGTACAAACCTTAGCATTATATGTTAGAATATAACCTTATGAGCTCAAAATTGCTATCACAATAAAATTGTCATGAACAATCCGGTCCATCAATCATACCAACATAGGAACTAAGAGCTCTTAGTTACTCATTCGTAACTAGAACCAACATAGATCACGTATATCAATATAACCAACGACATGGATCAAGTGTAGGTATGTAGCATGGAAATAACATAAAGTGTGGTCAATAGAATGTCTATTTCCAACTGGTTCTCTTTATTGAGATCAATCATAAACTGTAAGAGTACAAAAACTTTAAAACTGAATATCTGCGCAGATATAACTGAATTACTGAATGTAATGGACAATACATAATTGTATAATACAAACTCCCACTAAAATACATAATCATTAACTGATTTGACACCCATACAAGCAATATGCTCAAGAAATACTTTTGGTGTCAATCCCTTAGTGAGCGGATCCGTAAGCATGGAGTTTGTACTGATGTGCTCAATGCACAACTGTCCATTATGTACTCTTTCTTTAACAACCCGAAATTTGACGTCCATATGTTTTGCTTTCGTTAAACTACTATTGTTATTAGCATAAAGGACTGCCGATCTGTTGTCGCATAATAGCCTAATTGGCTTTTTAATGCTATCAACAATGCGTAGTCCACCAACAAAATTTCGCAGCCATAATGCCTCATTGGATGCTTCATAACATGCCATAAACTCCGCTTCCATGGTGGAAGTGGCCGTAAGAGTTTGCTTGATGCTTCTCCAAGAGATAGCACCGCCAGCAAGCATGTAAATATAGCCTGAAGTAGACTTCAAACTATCCTGACATCCAGCAAAATCGGAATCGGTGTACCCAATGATCTCAAGCTGGTCCGATTTCCGGTATGTAAACATGTAATCCTTTGTTCTCTGTAAGTACCTCATGACCCTTTTGGCTGCCTTCCAATGGTCCATTCCCGGATTGCTTAGATATCTGCCTAACATCCCAACAATGTATGCTATATCAGGTCGTGTACATACCTGAGCAAACATCAGACTACATACAGCCGAAGCATAAGGCGTCTTCTGCATTTCCGAAATTTCATAATTATTATTTGGGCACTGTTTGAGACTAAACTTGTCTCTCTTAGCAACAGGGGTGTTACCTGGTTTACAAACCTGCATGCCAAATCTTTTCAGAACCTTATCGATATAGCCCTTTTGTGATAGACCGAGAACACCTTTGGAGCGATCTCGTTGAATCTGAATTCCTAATACAAAAGAAGCTTCACCAAGATCTTTCATTTCAAATTTCTTTGAAAGAAATTTCTTAGTTTCATGCAATAATGCTATATCATTACAGGCAAGCAGTATGTCATCGACATATAAAACCAGAAAAATATACTTACTCCCACTGAACTTATGGTATATACAGTCATCAGCAATATTCGGTTCAAAACCAAAAGATGTAATGACTGCATACTTATAATACCATTGACGGGAAGCCTGCTTGAGCCCATAGATGGATTTCTTCAATTTTGCAAACCCTTTTCTCTGATTCATCCAAAACAAAGTTTTCAGGTTGCACCATATAAATTGTTTCCTCAATGTCACCATTGAGAAACGCTGTCTTAACATCCATCTGATGAAGCTCAAGATCAAAATGTGCTACTAGTGCCATTATAGTCCTGAAAGAGTCTTTCGATGAAACTGGAGAGAAAGTCTCTTTATAATCAATGCCTTCCTTTTGAGTGTAGCCTTTTGCGACAAGACGAGCTTTATACTTAATAACATTGCCCCCTGAATCCCTTTTGGTTTTAAAAATCCATTTACAACCAATAGGTTTAATACCTTCGGGCAATGTAACAAGCTCCCAAATGTCATTATCGCTCATAGACTTCATCTCATCATTCATGGCATCAATTCACTTTTGAGAGTTAGAACCCTTAATGACTTGACGGAAGTTGATTGGATCATCTTCCTCAAGTCCAACATCACTTTCTTGTTCTTGGAGAAATACAACATAATCATCCGGAATTGCATTTCTCCTCTCTCTAGTGGATCTCCTTAATGGCACTTCAGTTTCTTGAGGTTGTTGAGTTTGATTTTCATTAGTAATTTCAGGATCCTGATTGGGGAGATTTTCGAGATTGTCTTGAACTGGAGTTGTATGATCCGTGTCAGGAATGAGAACACCCTGACCAAGATCAACAACTTGAGGGAAAGACACATGTTCTTCCTCAAAGACAAAATCTCTAACAACTTTATCTCCCCACCCCCCAAACTCAATATCCTCAAAGAACCTAGCATTACCCGTCTCAAAAATAGTTCTAGAAGTGGGATCATAAAACTTAAAACCCCTGGTTCTTTCAGAGTATCCAATAAAATAGCTACTAACCGTCTTAGCATCCAGCTTCTTTTCATTCGGCCTATAAGGCATTGCCTCAGCTGGACAACCCCAAATGTGTAAGTGCTTAATATTGGGTTTATGCCCAGTCCAAAGTTCATATGTGGTTTTTATTGTAGCTTTAGTTGGAACTCTATTAAGAATATAAGCTGCGGTTTTTAATGCTTCACCCCAGAGTGAGTCTGGTAAAGTAGTACGACAAATCATACTTCTTACCATATCCTTAAGGGTCCGATTTCGTCTCTCAGCTACACCATTCATCGTAGGACTTCCTGACATAGTATACTGAGGGACGATCCCACACTCATCTAGGAATTTAGCAAATGGCCCTGGACGTTGTTCACCTGAACCATCATATCTGCCATAGTATTCACCACCACGGTCAGATCTAACGGATTTAATCCTTTTGCTTAGTTGATTTTCAACTTCAGCCTTAAATGATTTGAACACGTCTATGGATTGGGACTTTTCATGAATAAGATATAGGTACCCATAACGAGAGTAATCATCTATGAATGTGATAAAGTATTATTGACCATTCCTACAAGGAGTAGGAAATGGCCCACAAATATCCGTATGTATCAATTCTAAGACGTCCGAAGCTCTCTTAGCACCTAATCTCGTCTTGTTTGTTTGTTTACCCTTGATACACTCAACACAAATATCCAAATTTGAGGAATCAAGAGAATCAAGAATTCCATCTGACACGAGTTTCTGAATTCTTTGAATGGATATGTGACCCAAACGTTTATGCCAGAGTGATATAGAATTCTCATTAGTTAATTTTCTTTTGGTACCACTTAAACTTGTATGCAAGGTTTCATTATTTGAGGTTATTGTATCAACCAAATATAGGCTATCAAATGTTATAAAAGACCAGTACCGATAAGATTTGAATTCTGAAAGAGACTAACTTTATTGTCACCAAAAGAACATGAATAACCGGATATGTCCAATTTGGGAACAGAAATTAAATTCCGTCTAAAAGACGGTACAACAAAAGTTTCATCCAAATCTAAATAAAACCGATCTTAAACAACAGCCTAAACTTTCCAATAGCCTCAACTGACACCTTCGTGCCATCACCCACATAGATGTATCTTTCACCATCATTTGGTTTTCGGCAGTTCAGGCAACCCTGCATAGATATACTTATGTGAGTAGTAGCAGCAGAATCTACCCACCAAGTATCCTTAGGTACCGAAATTAGATTAACTTCAGAACAAACAAGAGAAAGAAATGTACCTTTTTTCGCACGCCAAGCGTGGTACTTGGTACAATCCTTCTTCACATGATTAGTCCCCTTACAGAAAAAGCAACCTAATTCAGTAATTTCAACCTTAGGTTCCTTGTTGCTTATTCTTGGGCCTTGCAACCGCAACTGCCTTGCCTTTCCTCTTCTTCATATCCTTAGAAGAGGATGCCAAATGAGCACTTTCAGTCTTATCTTGCTTTATCCTTTCCTCCTCTTGCACACAATGTGAAACGAGCTCGTTAAGAGTCCATTTCTCCTTCAGGCAGTTGTAACTGACCTTAAACTGATAAAGTGTGCAGGAAGAGATATCAAAACTAAGTACACAAGCAGTTCCTCAGGTAATACTAGCTTGAGTGACTTGAGCTTCGAAGCAAGATGAGGCATTTTCAAAATGTACTCCCTAATGTTTCCATTTCCTTTATACCTCATGGAAACAAGTTTACTCAAAAGAGTACTTGTCTCTGCCTTTTCGTTTTGTTCAAAACGCTTTTCAAGGTTTTCAAGGAAAACTTTGGCATTAGCTTCATTATTCATTGTGCCCCTGAATGATTTCGGAATTGCACGTTTCATGATCATTAGACTCATGCGATTCGAGCGTTCCACTTCTCCATCTCCCTCCTTTCATCAGGAAAGGATGTATCCTCAAGAGAAGCGGGTTGCTCATTCTGAAGTGCAAGGTCAAGATCCATGCAACCGAGAACGATCATAATGTTCTCTTTCCATTGCTTATAGTTTGTGCCGTTAAGCACAGGGATGCTATTGATGTTGGCAGATATCGAATCAGCAGAAGAATTAACTGAAAATAGAACAAAAGGATTACTTAATACATGCTTACAATTACTTGAACTTTAACTTTACTTTATAGATTCAAAATAGGCAAATCCCATTACAAGATACCTAGCACAACATTGATTTTAGTCTTTCAACAGAAAATCAACTTGTAAGTGGTACTCTTGGTGTAGTGATCAAATATTGACAATAAACTCCTGTCAAATATCAAGCCTTCCTTTGGGCCGACTTAATATTCACATGGAAAACCAAATAATTGTCACATATTTATCACCACAAGCATGTTCGAATTCTTGCCAAATAACAACCTTCCTTTGGGCCGGTGTTAAACGCATGGAAGACTAACATCCACAGTCATCTTATATTTCAAGATTAATCAATCTATACAATAGAGGTTACTTTGGCAACATAATGCTTCAATTGACTAATTTAAAATATTAGATGCTAAAAAAAACTTTAGTTCCTTAAGCCATATTATGAATCTAAACTTAATATGTTACATGTTTTGACGTGCAACATCTGAATATTAATTATTTTAGACTTAGTTGGATAATTCCAAAATCTGAAGTTTGATGGACTAAAATAATTAATATAAAAACTGAATATTAATGTATAAAATATTAATAATTTAATAAAAACTTAATATTAATTGACATATTATAAATACTCAATTAAAATCTGAAACTTAAAAGACTTAAAACGTTTCATTAATTATGAAAAACGTTTCTTACATTATGTCTTCATTAAACAGCCAAAACAAAACGTTTTCAGCAATTAACTGCCTGATAATAGATTATCAGGTCCTTGATAATCGATTATCAGGGCTTGCTGGTCCAGGATAATCGATTATTATAAACAGATAATCGATTATTCTGGCATTCTGAAATTTCCAAATTTTGCTGAAAAATGAGATAATCGATTATTCAAAATTGAATAATCGATTATGCCTGTGTTCTGTTTCTAAAATTTTATGAACTTATTTGCATGATCGATTATGCTCAATGCATAATCGATTATGCTACTGTTCTATCCCAAAAATTTTTATGTCAAAATTTGAAATATTCGATTATCTCAAAAACTGATAATCGATTATTCCTTGCTTATGTTTTTGCAAAATTTTGGTAAACTTTAAAGCAATAATCGTTTATCATGAGGCAATAATCGATTATTTTGTTATTCTGTCCAACGACTTAAAATTGTTTTCAACAAGAAACTTAAACATTGAATCATGTTGATCATTAACCAAAATCATGCAAAATTTCAATAGTTCATTACATATAGAGATAACAAAATATTGAAGCACCAAATTTCATCAACAAACACAACATTCAAAAAAATCATGCTATTTCATGGTACTAGAATTTCATAATCAAAATTCTAACTTAACTTGAACATGAACTTTATATAACATGCTTTTTATGAACATCCAAATTATCCAAATATGAAGGAGGCTCTGATACCAATTGTTAGAATAATGATCCCGACTAAAATACAATAGCCTTCATATCGAATAATTTGGAACTACAACAACATGAGCGGAAGCGTACCTGAATCCATTTGTGAAAATTCTTAGTCCTCCTTATGAAGATTGACCAAAGTGTTTGCAAGCTCCTTGATCCTTACTTCAAGATTGTCTTGAAGTCTTACACAAGAATATAACACAAAAACCAAAATTGGAGAAATGATTTTCCACAAAAATATGCAAGACCAAAAATTGGCTATCTTAATTCAATGGGAGGAAGAAGATAATAGTTTTGCTATAATGTGGGAACCATAACCCCCACTTTATAACACATGAGTTATAAAACTCAAGAGTCACAAGCATGTAACCATAGTTACTTATATGTAACTTTAGTTAGCCCATCATTAACTAAGGTTACCCTTTTGGGTATCTACACATTGGTCCTACACTTTATATGACAACACATTGGCCCCCTTAACTTAATGTCCATAAGACCATTTATTAAGGCCAAACCAAAAGATAACACATAACATATAATTTATCCATATATTGTTCATATATATGTAGATATAAGTCCATATATCTTACAAATACTCTAATGATTTAAAGCTGTTAAAGCAAGGAATGTCCATGTAAAAATATTAAACAACAAATAATATTGACTGATGATGGGAAAATATAAACCTAATAATTTTTCCCGTACAAATCAAAACTTTGAAATATATACACCAATAAAAAACACGCAAGATGCACTTCTCGGAAAAGGGTTTATTAAATATAAAATCAACTAGTAAATATTTTTTTCTTAAAAAAAAAGCTTTTATTTAGAAGTAAAGTGTTCGTGCATGTGGACACTAACACATCGATTTTGTTGAATGAAATAGTTTAATCAGTAGCTTAGGGAGTAGTAATTAATAGTACAAACTGTTTAGAAGAGTCAAGGGTTTTACCCCCCAAAAATACTTTGAAGTTCGAAAAACCTTGGGAAATGATGATATATTTCTTTAAGCAGTTCAATACGCCCAACCCCAACCCCCACCCCAACTACGAAAATAAAAAGAAGAAAGAAGAAACCAAATGGAGATTTTAGGGATCCGTTTGTCCATAAATTTTTTACTTTGTTTTAAATTTTTTTTCAAAAATGTATTTATCCATGAAATTGTGTAAGTTATTGGAGATTTTTGAAAATACGTTTTTTAAAAATTAAAATGTCATTTGACCACTTTTTGAAAAATATTCACAAAACTGCAATATTTTTTTCAAGTAAAATGTATTTTTAAGTATAATTTTAAATTTTAAATACTATTTTTCAATTTAAATCAAAATACTACGTTTTTTCTTCTTCAAAAATTACCATTTTTATGTCCAAACGTCTACCTTTGAATATTACTTGGATATAAGTAAATTTTAATATGATATTTTATCTTAACTTTTCAGTTTCAGAAATTAACTCTTTTAGCTTTACCAAAATGGCTACCGTGCCCTATAAAATGCTAAAGAAAGAGACAAACGAATAAGAGGTTGTTTGGTTGAAATATAATTTATACTAATATAAATTACATAAAATATAATTAATTCCTCTTCTAAATAATATAGCCAAATCGCGTATAACTTTTTGTACTTTTATATTTAACTAATTCTATGTCACCTAAAAACTTTTCATTTAACCAAGTCGTAATCTCATAGGATTAATATAATTATACTCTACTATAGGTTAAAGGTTATAGGTTTTAGCAACAAAGCACATAACATCGAGCATGGGTGATGGCAAGTTGTCCATAAGAAGGGGACAAATTTTAAATTTATGCAATTTATAAACATAAAATAAAAAAGGGACATGAAAATTTGAAATACAAGCTAGCATTGTGACATTTATAAACATCCAATTGGTTTTGCATGCATGCATCGAAGTTATTAATAAGGGGGCCCCTTTCCTTATTTTATTCGGTCCATCCTTGGAATTGAATACTTCTACCTTTTATATTTATTATTTATTATTTATTATTTATATAATCTTTAACTCTTGCTATGGACGAGAGCGTTGGGGGTTTGGGTTATAAATAAACAGTAGTAATTCATTTTAATTGATTTTTTGATCTTTTTTGTAATTTATAATATTTAATTTTTTTAAATATACAGAAAGATTTAATTCTTTTCCAAAGTTGTCCTTGAAAAAAATAGCATATCAGTATTTGTTATTTTTTCAATAAATAAATTAAGTTTAATATGATTAATTTTATTGTTAATTAATACTAAAAGGTGAATTCATTAATATGTGAAAACAACCAAAAAATTATTTAAAGTGGACCAAAGGAGTATTTAAAAAATAATTTTGAAATAAAATTTATATATTTAAATAAAAATACTGAAATTAATAATAAGTAGTTGATGTATCTGATAATTATGTTTAAAATATTTAAATGCCCTTAAAGCTGTTTATCGAGAAAAATATGTAAACTGTAAATACTTTGTAAATAAAATTATGGAATTGCGAGTTAGGAGTTTTGATTCCTAAAGGGTGTTTAGAAAAATAAATAAAAAAAGTTAGCAAATAAACCGTAAAAGGTTTGATCAAATTAAAATGCTTATAAGTTTAAAGTGGTTAACTTTTGACTTTAGTTGATTCTATTTTATAAGTAATTTTGTTATTTACCAAACTCGCCAAATTAATTAAAACGTATTAAAAATTAATTTGATTAGTTTATAAGCTACACAAATTACGTATATATTCTTCTTTTTCTCTCTTCTTTTTGTGGAGGGAACAAGACACATGGTTTCTCGCTCCAAGTCTAGCAATTAGGCCCTATAATTTTGGTTAAATTTTCTACAAGTTTTAGGTGTGTGGTGTGACCACTATGGACATTGAGCAAAATATCCCCTTTTTTCATTGCTTCTATGGAAATTGCATAGTCTTCAAGCAAGAGTACACGTGCACATGCACGCATTACAGAAAGCAAAAAAAGGTTATTTTAGCCCGAGTTCGAGCAATTCCTCACTCGGGGAGTGGTTTTTTTAGCTCGAGTTCGCGCAAACTCTCACTCGGGAACTATCTATAAAGTCTAAGGGCTAACATCACTTCGAGTTCAAGTAAATCCTCACTCGACTATAAAGCTTAAGGGATAACTTCACTTCGAATTCGAGCAAGACCTCATTCGATCATAAAAGCCCAAGGGCTATCTTAACCTGAGTTTGAGCAAACTCTCACCCGGGGACTATCTATAGAGCCTAAGGGCTAGCTTTACTTTGAGTTCAAGCAAATCTCCAGTCGACTATAAAGTCTAAAGGCTAACTTCACTTCGAGTTAGAGCAAGTCCTCACTCAATCATAAAATCCCAAGGGCTGTCTTAACCTAAGTTCGAGCAAACTCTCACTTGGGGACTATCTGTAAAGCATAAAGGCTAACTTTACTTCGAGTTCGAGCAAATTCTCACTCGACTATAAAGCCTAAGGGGTAACTTCACCTCGAGTTCGAGCAAGTCCTCACTCGAGAATAAAATTCCAAAGGCTATCTTAACCCGAGTTCGAGCAAACTCGCACTTACGGGTGTTCATCGGGCGGATTGGGCGGCTTTTACTCTTAACGGTTTGGCTTAACGGTTATCGACTTTTAAATGTATTAATCCGTTAGCCACCCGATAAGATATCGGGCGGATTGGTATCGGGTTAGCTCTTATAGGGCGGTTAATGGGCGGTTTATCGGCCTAACATACATGTTCACTAAATATCTCTTATTCTCCTCGTCTTAGAACTAATGAATTGCCATAAAAAATAATATTTTAGAGGCAATATGATGTAGCTAATGAAACAATCGCCATCAGCATGTAGATTATAAAATAGATAAATTCCTGTACTCATAAGCTTCGGATATAACCAAAAAAATCTGTCGCGCAAATTTCCATTCAGCTCCCACAATGAACTTTTAAAAACTGAAGTGCTCTGGTAAATTCTACTCTCTACACTCCTCTTCTATAAATAATTATCGTTCTCCCATTTCCACAAGCAATCATCCAAAATGCACAAATTTATTTCATGGGGTGCCGTTCCTCTAGTCATAACCAGCCTTTCAATACTTCTTCTTCCATGACATACATAGAACCATATATGTATTAGACAACTCAATTCTATCACTAAATTATATATATATATATATATATATATATATATATATATATATATATATATATATATATATATATATATATATATATATATATATATATTATATTCGTAACGGGTTAACGGATTAGCCGTTAAGAAAATTGAATAATCCATCCCCAAACCGATAAGCCGTTAATAAAAAAAATTCAATCCCTTCCCCATCCATTAAGCCGTTAAGCCGTTACCAATAAGCCGCTAAGATTCGGTTTGGATCGATTTTCGGTTTTGGATCGGTTTTGAACACCCCTACTCGCACTCGGGGAATATCTGTAAATCCTAAGGGCTAACTTCACCTCGATTTCGAGCAAGTCCTCACTCGATCATAAAAGATCAAAGGTTATCTTAACCCGAGTTTGAGAGAACTCTCACTCGGGGACTATCTATAAAGCCTAAGGTCTAACTTTACATCGAGTTCAAGCAAATCCTCACTCAACTGTTAAACCTAAGAGCTACTCAAGCTCTAGTACAAATGGTTCATTCGGGGTCCATCGATCTCGATCAAAAGATTAAAGCCCCGAGCATGGGTTTTTTCAAAGGCCTCCCTCCGAGACTAACAATTGGTGCGCTTGGCAACTTCCTTCGCCCGAACCTAAGCAGTTTCCTTTTGCGGAATGGCTTTAGATATTTTGTTCATTCTGCTTTTGTGAGAAAGGAAGAATAGAGATTGGAATATTTGGTGCTTTGAGAAGAACAAGCAAATGAACTCCGACTCAATTCGTTTCCTGTCATTACACTCCAAAAAATGTGGGGTTTATCTGTGTACGGTTAAAATCGGGATGCCCCTTTTTGTTTGACCGACCAAGGCTGGAACGTGGTAGGTCAAGTTTGGACCTCAATTTTTATCTATGGCGCGGGGATTAGTTATCGAGACCCTAGGACCGATTAAGCTCGAGGTCGACCAAGATCGAGACCGAATAATATGAAGATGAAAGTTAAGTCGAGTAATAGAAAATTTAGATATCCCGGATCGGCCAAGGATCGTGGCGAGAATCTCGGCAAAAATCAAGTCAAGACTGGTTGTTCAGTCAATCATGGGATTTCCTTCCATATTTAGAATTGTACCTTAAGTAGAATTCTTCTACTATATAAAGAGGTTCTAATCATTTGTAAGAGACGGTTCTCACATATCAAAGCAATATAACACTTTTTCTTTAGCTCATACTTGTTCATCAACTTGTTATATATTTAACTATAGTTGCACCAATCGGTTTGAGGGCCGAATTCTATTCAAACATTGGTTTGATATATCTTATTGTCAATTTCAATTATCAATCCTCATATTCATCGATTGGTATGAGGTGAAATTTACGTATTCTTAAAACCAAATTATAAGTTTAATTATTGTCTAATTTTTAGGATAAACACTAACCAAAAAAAGTATCAAGATGATATCGGAATTTTATACTAGCAGTATATCTATTTATACCTCATACCAAATGACCCCTTAGTATATTAGAGTTCCAATATACTGAAACTTCATAATCTAGCATATTATGGTAGAACATTTCGTCTTTCAGTAAAATAATGAGTAGTTATTTTTTAATATTCTGGCCTATGTAATTTTCACCGAATATTGATTGACCACCTGAAAGGTTGGCTCTTTCCTTACGTGGAAGAAATTTGTCGAAATGCAAGTTATGGAGAAGAAAAACAAAAAATATACATCCTTTTCTCAAATATGGGGGAAAATAAAAGGGGAATTTACTTATATTGTTTTCTTTTCTTTTTTGGGTGGATGAGAGGTAGTGGTGTTGGGGTAGGGAGAACGTAAATAATTATCCGATTTCCTTTACATCAAAATAGTAAGAGATAGTTTGACTCAGCACAGAATTTAAAAAATAAATTTAAAATTTATAGTCTTAAATGTTTATTATTAAGAATAAATAAATAAAATAAAAGAGTTAAAGTTAAATTATTTTTAAATATAAAAATATGTTATTATTTTAAAACAAACTAAAAAAAAGTAAATTATTCAATATGAAACGGACGGAGTAATAAATTTTACAATCATGTGATCAAGAAATGCGTTAGAGAGAAGGTAGTTGAATGGTCAAAGCCTACTAGCTGTCTGTATTACAGAGATTGGGGTGTTGGAGGGGTATTATTGTTTTCCTATTTCCTCCTTTTTGTATGTATACTTATAATTATTGGATGGGATTCTTGATAATTTAATAGCAAAGAAAAAAAATACTACAGTACCATTGTATTTTAACTTGATATTATATACTTAACTTCTTTTTCAAGTTACTCCCCTGGGTGTGCTTTAATTGGATTTTTAGCAGTTTTCATGGATATTAAAGAATCTATTTTTTAATATTAATTAACAATAAAATTAATTATCTTAATCTTAATTTTTAAGAGATTAGCTGAACGACGTAATTCTTCTAAGTAATACATCTAGGTGTTTAACTCAATAAGTATAAGAAATTCTTGAAGTGAGGAAGTGGGGAAGAAGAAGAGCCTAAAAGGCCCAACAACTGAAGGGATATGATGCCTTAACTGCACACATGCAGAACAAGAGACATGCATTGACATTTCACAATTTTTAAAATAAATTTAAAGATAAAGAGAAAACCAAAAAAATAAAAAAGAAAGGAAACACATGAAAAACCCTTGAAGAAAGGGCCAAAAATACCCTCCACTTAGTCACCATCACTGAGGTCAGAAATCTAACAGCTGCTTTTAAAGATTAGATCTGAATCTAATGCTATGTACCAAAAGAACAAAGGATAAAAAAAAACGAAAATCACAATGAAGCTAAAAGTAGCAAAAACAAACTCAAGACTATTTATATACAACAGTGTTACAAGTTAATTAAAAAAACCTTCTTTTTATGTATAATAACAAAGATTTTTATGGAGGGAACTAGTGGTACATACAATAATGGCTAAAAATTACACTGGCAACTTCTTTTGCATATGATTTTTGGGAAAGTGGTATGGTGAAGTGGGAAAATTTTGAGGGCTGAAACAAATTCTCAGCACCTTCAATCCTTCTTTGTTTCACTCTTTGCCAAAGAATTTGGAAAATTTTGACTTCATAGGTGTTTGCTCAGCTCATTTCCTTCTTTTATACTTTCACTTATGCCCATTTCTATCCCTCCTTCAACTGCACTAAAATTGACATCATCAGCTGCAATTGTGGATGAGGAATCAATACCTGACCCTGCTTGAATCTCCTTGAACATTGCCATTACTTGAATCATCGTTGGACGCTTCCAGTGTCGATCATCTAAGCAAGCACAAGCTACCTTTAAGTGTTGTAGAAGTTCAATCTCAATGCTTGGATCTTCTTTCAATAGTTCTCGATCGAAGACATCACTTATTTTCAGCTTAGCATGCTGTCTTACCCATCCAACAATATTATTGTCGCCAAAATCAGCTGAATCCGTTGGCGTTCTGCCAGTTAGGAGCTCAAGTAAAACAACACCATAACTATAAACATCTCCTTTCGTCGAGCACCTAAAGCTCTGGTAATATTCAGGAGGAACGTAGCCGGGAGTTCCTGCTAGGGTACTCACACTCAAATGAGTGTCCATAGCACTCATTAGCCTTGCCATTCCAAAATCGGATACTCTGGCTTCCAAATTTTCATCAAGCAAGACATTACTTGATTTCATATCCCTGTGAATAATGTGTGGAATGCAGTTATGGTGTAGGAAAGCCAACCCTCTTGCAGCTCCAATGGCAATTTTCCTTCTTGCATGCCAATTAAGCTTGATCCCATTTTTCTTCCGATCGTGCAGAACATCTTCAAGACTTCCATATTTCATGTATTCATAAACCAGCAGTCTTTCTTCACCTACTTTGCAGTATCCCAAAAGAGGAACAAGATTCCGGTGCTTGATCTTCCCAATAGTTTCCATTTCAGCTGTGAATTCTCGATCACCTTGTCCGCTGACATGAATCAACTTCTTAATGGCTACAACACTGCCATCCTTCAACTGAGCCTTGTAGACATCACCAAAACCACCCGAGCCAATAAGACTGTCGTTGTGGAAACCGTTGGTGGCCTCGAGAAGATCTGCAAATGTGAGCTTCCTTAGAGGCTTCTCAAATGCAGCGAGGTTGATGCTTAATGCCTCACGAGCACTCGTGAATTTCCACGCGCTGTTTGCAGTCGCGGAATTGGAATGACCATCCATATACGCCTCAAGAGCAGCCTCCTTCTTCTTCCTCCTCTTCTTCGTCTCTATGGCAACAATAATCAAACCAAAGATGCAAAAGAGGGAGAACAACAAACCCATCGCTACACTCCCTGCCAACGATGCTTGTTTGCGGTGAGACTTCTGGTGCTGGCTTGAGTTCGAATTCCCTACCGAGCCACAAGGTTGAAGAGGATACCCACAAAGCGAAGTATTCGCAAACCTATAATCCGGGAATGTATCAAATGGAGCTGATTCAGGAATAGGTCCAGTGAGATTATTGTTCGACAGGTCTAGCTCTCCAAGCAAAGTAAGGCTGGTGAGGGAATTCGGAATCGATCCATTCAACCGATTATACGACAGATCAAGAATTGCAACATTCTTCAACCCTCCAAGTTCTTGAGGAATCACACCAGATAAATCATTATGCCCCAAATTCAATATAGACAGATAGTACATGGACCCCAATTCCTTTGGGATACTACCTTCCAACTTATTATAAGACAAGTCAAGAAAAATCATGGAGCCATTGTGGTTAAATGTTGGCTGAGTAATACCTCTATAAACTCTAGTGAAATTGCAAGGATGCCTTGTTGAGATTCTATCCAGCTGTTCCTGTCTAATCCCTCCAAATTCCAGTAAATTCCCTGCTCCATGACACTCCTTACTTCCATCATTCTTGATATACACATAACGCTTGCCGGTGAGCAACGCCACTGCAATATTGCCAGATTGCTTGAACAAAGGCCCCGGAATGGAGCCATTCAACAAATTAGTATTGAGATCCAACCATATCAAGCTCTGGCAATTACCCAACTCAGCAGGGATATTCCCTGAGATTGAGTTGTTCCCAAGCTTTAGAATGGCTAGATTGGGCAAACCACCCAAAGAAGCCGGTATCTCGCCACTCAACAAGTTATTTGACATTGAAATCCAGTTCAAATTGGTACAGTTGCTAAGACTTGCAGGGATTGATCCAGTTAAGTCATTAAAATCAAGAATCAAATTCTCCAATGACTTCAAGTACATCAATTCCTGTGGGATTTCCCCTGAGAGCTGATTCAACCAAAGGATAAGATCTTTCAACTTTGACAATGACCCCAAACTAGATGGTATTTTCCCAGTCAAGTAATTAAAGCTAAGATCAAGTGACACCAACTGAGAACAGTTGCTTAGACTGTCAGGTATAGGGCCTGTTAACCAATTATTCTGAAGGTACAACACTTTCAAGCTACTCATAGGATCTTTGCAAATACCAGAAGGAATAACCCCTGTGATATTATTAGAACTCACATCCAAAGTCTCCAATTTCAGTAAGTTGGAGAAAGACTCAGGTAAACCACCAATAAAATTATTGAATGACAATACCATTGTCTTCAAATTACTCAACTTCAAGAGGGTATCAACAGGCAACTTACCAGAGAAATTATTGTTGGAAATATCAAGAAGCTCCAAACTAGAACATGCACCAAGATTCTCAGGAACCAAACCTGAGAAATTATTGAAAGACAAGTCCAATTCCACTAGAGTTTTACACAAATCAGCAAGTTGGCTTGGAAAAACACCCTGAAAATTATTCCCCCTTAAGTACATAAATTGTAGGCTTTCACTTGGTAGCTTAGGGACTAACCCCACAAACTGGTTACTGGTAAGGTTGAGAAAACTGAGTCTCCCACATGAAGAAAGTGAAGCACCAATATCACCATAAAACTTGTTGGAGGACAAATCCAAGTGTTCCAAATTGGAGCAATCTTTGAATGAAGGGAAACCAGTTGAGAAATTATTAGCAGAAAGATCCAAATATGACAAATTCTTGTAGTCCAACTCAGGAATATTTCCAGCTAATTTATTACCCTTAAGAGAAAAGTACTCGAGCTCAACAAACCTCATAGATGAAAGCCAAGGAAACAAGTTTTGGCCTGAGATATTATTGAAAGAAAGATCAAGAACTTGGAGGCTCAAGGTTGAAGCTTTAATCTCTTTAGAAGGAGGGTCCATTAAATTCTTGGAAAGATTAAGAGACTTAAGGTTTGAACAAGGACCAAAGCTAGAGATATCAGAAACAGACCCTGAAATTGTGTTTTCAGCTAGATCTATAGAGTTTAAGGAAACCCCACATTGGGATTTAGCAGCAGAAGTTAAAGAACCACTAAGATTAGCATTCTTTAACACTAAAGACTCCAAATTTGAGAGGCCAAGCAAATAGGAAGACACCAAAGTGAAGTCAACACTTAGAAAAGTGTTGGTAAGATCTATAGAGGAAACTCTAGAGTTCTTGCATGAAACACCAGTGAAACTACAAGGGTCTGTAGATGATAACCAGTTCTGAAGCTGAGCTTGTGTATTGGGAAGTGAGGATTTAAAGGAGAGAAGCTGTTGAGAGTCTTTGAGAAGGCCATTAACAGAAGCAGGAGAAGCAGGAGGGAGAAAGAAGATTATGAGGAGGAGAATAAAGAGTGGTTGTAGATAAAAACTGAGCAAGAAAATCTTCTTTAAGCTACAATGGTGTTGATACAAAGCACTCTTGTGAGGTTTCATCTTCAAAGATAGGAGCTTTTTAGCTTTGATGGAGGTTTCTTGGGTCTAAAACTTCAGTTCTTGGGGTTCCATTTTCTGAAGAGAAAGAAGATAGGAGAAGTGGAGTTTTAACAGACAACGAGAGAAAGGGAGGGGAGTAGAATGCGAAGAGAGTCGAAAGGCAAAGTTCGGAAGGTAAGAAGGGTATGTATAGTAAAAAAATTTGAGAACATCTTTGGCTTTGGGGTGGGGTGGGGGGCGGGGAGAAGGCGCAGGGGGGGGGGGAGTTGGGAGAAGAGAGATTGAAGAGTGGACACAGCTGGTGCACCACATGCCATGTGACCCATATTTTCAGCTCTATCTGTATATGTATGTATTTTTTATTTTATTTGTGAAAGTATGATTTGAAGTTTGGTTTACTCTGTCTATATACGTAAGCGCAAAAATTATCTAAAAGGGAAACCAAACTTTCGAAATTTAGAGAACAAGTCTTTTTGTTATTCTTATTAGGGTAGTAAAATAGAATTCTCTGCTAAGCACGGGCAGATGCAACGTACGAGCGCGAGGCTCAACTGAATCTACTATTTTTTATGCAAAATATAAATTTACAGGTAAAAATCTACCAAAGTTATAAAACCTAATAAATATGAGTTCATAACTTTTAAAACATAATAAATTATACTAAAAATTTTAAAAATTTAACTTATAAATTTTAAATTTTAAATTTGTTTTTGCTGCTAAGATCATTTGCCGCAAATACTATTGGGTAAAACCATATCCTACTACTAAAATGTTGAATTACTATAATCACCTTAGTCATATTGAAATCGGAAATATATCGTAGTCAAGTACTAAGAAAAGAAAACTTCTTTCAGTATTTTGATTCTTTACTAAAATTTTGCTATGTAACAAAGAATTATCATATACTATGTTCAAGTTCATAGTAAGTATTATCCGCTTTAGTTCAATAGACTTAGCGGACTTATCTTTCGGTATTTTGTCATCACCAATCCATAAATATGTGTACTATATAAACTTATGTTATCTTTATAAAGCTTTTTACGTTCTTTTTCAGTTTTGATGCAAGATTTTCTTCGGATGTTATTTGGACTCATTCTTCAAAAAGCTTGTCAACTTAGAAATTTGTCAAGCTTTCTCTCGGATTCGTTCTTTATTATGGGTGTCACATACATATCTCTTAAGAACTCAGCATCCTTACTGAAATTTTTTCTACCACCACACCGAGGAAGTATCAAGCTCTGATACCATATTTATCATAGCCCAAAGCTATGGCATGTATTATCTGATTTAGCTGAGCATACTTTACATACTTGTTTCTTAGGATAAGTTATCATCGAGCCCAAAAATATGCATACCATGTGAACTTGTATTGTGCCTTATAAAGGTCTTTACTTCCCATTTCGATATGGGGATCGTTTAAAGTGCTACGCGCATTCCTCCTCCATAAACTTACTGATTCTTCTATTGATCGTCATGGTCGATTCGCGTCTGTAATTTGCATCACATACATATCAGTTAGGGACTCAACGTCCATGTTGAGGTTTAACCTACCACCATACTAAGAAAATGTCTTTCTGATATCTATTTGTCACAGCCAAGCCCATGCTATATATTGTATGCCTTAAAAAATTCTTCACCTTCCTCTCTCATTCCAATAAGAAATTCACCAAAGGTGTAACTTAAAACCCTTCTTCATAAGCTTGTCAGCCTAGGAGCAAGCTAGTACTTCTCATGGACCCACCTCATCAACTTGCCCTTCGTCATAAGCGTCACAACTTTCTTTAGGGACTCAGTGTCCTTGTTCATGCTTCTCTTACCATCATGCTGAGGGAGCATTAGGTTCTATACCATATTTATCACTGCCTAAGCCCAGAGCACGTATTGTTCATCAAACATACCTTGCTGATTTGTCCGTTGGGTTAAGCCATCATCGAGCTCAGAAGCCTACATACAGTGTAAATAAGTGTTATGTTTTATAAATAGAATTTTTTTTAAATATCATGTGCACCTCTTCTTCAAATGTTTACCAACCTAGAGGTTTGCTAGACTTTACCCTTCATCATTCACATTGTAAAATTCTTAATTAACAAAGACTATGTTTAATAGCCCCGTATGTAATGAGGGATGTGCTAAAGAATTTTATTAAAATCATTTGTTAAAAATAGAGAATAATAATTATAAAATCTGGCATTTAATATCTCAATCGATTCTTAGGTCATTCTGTAATCATATACTCCCTCCGATTCATAATAAGTGACTTTTTAACTTTTTTATTTTGGTCCAAAGTTAGTGTCTTTTCCATAATCAAGAAGAATTTAACTTTATTTTTCGATTTACCCTTATTTATATATCTCAATGTCAAGTTTGTAATATACAACAACAACAACAACAACAACAACAACAACAACAACAACAACAACAACAACAATAACAATAACAACAATAACAACAACAACAACAACAACGATGACTCAATAAAATCTCACTAGCGGGGTTTGAGGAGGATAGTGTGAATGCAGACCTTATCTCTAGCCCTACCCCTACCCCGAGGGAATAGAGAAGTTATTTTCGAAAGACTCTCGGCTCAAGAAGATGAAAAGAGACAATATCAGTCTACTAATAGAAAATATAGGAAAAATAACATCATGAAAATGAGAAAGCAGATGCAAAGCAAAAGCAATAAACAGTACATAGACCTGGAGCTATGAAAAATGAAAGAGTACTTAGACACAACATTGCCACTAGTTGACTTCAGCAAAAACTCTATTTAGCCTTACAAAGGTACAAAGTAAGGAAAGGCTCAACTATCTCCGAACCTACAACCCTAATAGTCGACCTCCATAGCTTTCTATCAAGGGACATGTCCTAGCTCAAAAATCTGAAGTCTCACCATGTCATGTCTGATCACCTCTCCTCAATATTTCTTAGGTTCTCCTCTACCTATTCTCGTGCCCTCCAAAACCAGCCGCTCATATCTCATTACGAGCATCTGGGCATCTTTTTTGTACGTGTCCGAACCATCTGAACTTAGTTTCCCGCATCTTGTCATCAATGGGAGTCACACCAACTTCTCCTGAATATCTTCATTTATAATCTTATCCATCCCAGTATGCTTGCATATCTACCTCAGCATCCTCATTTTTGTTACTTTCAACTTCTCTTTCATCTTCTGTATATGTGAGTTCTTAACAGGCCAACACTTAGCCCCATACATTATGGCCGGTCTAACCACCACTTTGTAAAACATACCTTTGAGGTAGCACACTCTTGTCACACAGGACTACAGATGCTAACCTCCAATCCATCCACTCCACCCCAATACGGTGTGCGACATATTCGTCGATCTCCCCTCCCCTCACCTCAAGTTTGCAATACATAAATTTTAATTAATGATAATTTAGTCAAAACATTTTTTTCTAGGAATTATTATTATCTTAAGTGGTGTACTAAAAGTCAAAAAGTCATTTATTATGGACCGAAAAGAGTATAATATAATGCCGAGGAGAAATTATTTTCTTTTAACTCTGCGATAATTCAAATTTTCAGAAGACTAGTATATTTATTTTCCTGGAATATAAAAAACCTCTTAATATTCGCCCTTCAAGATTTATTTGCTTTGATTATTTTTTTTAAAATATGGCATCTCTATTTATATTATCTCAACAAAGAAAAGTTTGTCCCTCTTTAGGAATTTTATCTTTCTTTTGTTTTTCATTTGGGTAGGATAGTGGATAGATGGTGGTGGAGGGGTTAAGGTATTGCTTAACAATTTCTCTCACTAAAACAGTGTGTTTTGTCTCTATAGGTTTCCACATACGTGTGATTAAAGGTAATCCATCACACTCTTTTAATCGGAGATTCCATTGCCTCATTAATTAATTGTCTCTTTAAGTCCTTATGATGAGGGATCAATCAGAGCTTAATCAACACTTCTCCTTCCATTTCTTTAATTGTTTTGAATAGTATTTATATTACTATTGTTTAAGTAAAGAGAATAAAATAAAATTGATGTTTTAATGGCATTAAGACCAAAAACGCAGATGAGAGAATTGTACAGATAGGAGGGGCCCTTGTGTTCCTGCGAAGATGTTTCCCTCTCAAGCAGGCATGACCTTACGCAGTGCTGCTCTGGAATTGTGCTTTCTTTGTGGCCTCTTGAAATTAATTCATATATATATATATATGTAAGGGTAGCCTCGTGCGCAAAATATCTCACGTTTATATAGGGTTCGGAGAAAAGCCGCCCCCAAGGAGTAGGAGCGTTCATAGTTTAATTTGGATATGTTTTTTCCTATTAAAAAAAAAAAAGGAAACCAAACTAAGTAAGTCGATTTTTCAAATATTGCAGTCAAACCAAATCAATTACGTCAAACTTTTATTGATTCAGTTTATATCGATTTTTGTCGAAACTTTAGTTTTTTCGGTTATTTATCGACTTTTTTCTTAAACATTGACATACACTACCAAACACATATTCGGATGACTATATTTTCAACGTATCACTATCAAATCAATTGCTATTTGAGAAATCTATTATTTACCAAGATATATTAATGATAATTAAATCAACTAGTGATGAATAATTTAATGACTCAATTAAAAATAAATTATTTTTAACATGAAATACATTCTTGTACGTAGCAAAAGAAAACTATCGATCAAAGTAGAATGTAAAGGCAAAGAACTAGATTATAGTAGCAAAGAACTAGACTAAAAATGCAAATTATAGATATATATATATATATATATATATATATATATATATATATATATATATATATATATATATATATATATATATATATATATATATATATATATGTGTGTGTGTGTGTGTGTGTGTGTGTGTGTGTGTGTGTGTGTGTATGTGTAATAATAAATTTTAAATAGCTATTTTTATAGTTAGTTTGGTTCGGTTTTTTTGGTTTTTTAATAATTTTATCGATTTTCAGAATTCAAAATTAAAATTAAATCAAACCAAAAATTGATTTTTTGGTTCAGTTTTCAGTTTGGTTCGATTTTCGAGTTTTTATGAATACCTCTACTAAGGAATGTGATGTAAGCAGCTTACCCTGATATTATTAATTTTACGGTTCGAATCCGTGATCTATAGGTAGACAACTTTAAACTCCCTTTGTAATCTGAAGAACAAAACAAATAGCATGCCACAAGTAAGTTGTCAAAAGTGAATCCAGCATTCAAGCTCTACGTGTTTAAACTTTAAGGTTTTTAATATAGACCAATGTATAAATTGTCTGTTAATATCTATTACTCATAATAAGTTTAGTTGATATTACACATAAGTTATGTTAAGCATCAAAAGTAATGAATTAAGATAGACCTTGATATTGCAACTGCATCCGCCCTCGGCTACAAGAGATTATATACACTAATAATGTGAAAGTATTTATAATTAAATCCTATATATGTATATCGCCTGAGTTTATACCAAACTGCCAACTCTCCACCCCCCCCCCCCCCCCCCCCCCACACGCAGAACTTGAAGTTAAAATGAAAGATAAAACCAGGTTGGTTTCTTCTTTATTCTTTATAGGAAAAAAAATGTGGATATCTATTTTCTTTCAGCAATAATTGCAATGGAGTTGATGGAGATCGAAAGACAATTTTCTACGGTCTCCCTCGGGGATATATTCTGATATGAAAATTTTCTCAGTTACCTAATGACAAATAAAAAAATGGCATAATTATCTTATGATATCTAGTTTCTTATATGGTTTTGACTTTTAAACAATCTTCTAATTTATAGTCCGGCCTCCGGCGGAATTTCCACATCAAGAATATATTTTTCATTTTTTCCATGCCATTATTATGAGTATATTAAAGGAAATCTACAATCCAATATTTCAATTCGAAATGATTACATTAGCTAGGCAACGAATTCTCCTTTGTTATACAGAAGACCTCAACTTATTTCAGCCAAAGTTATTGGCTTCTTGCCGACTAAACTTTTTGTTGTCATAGAAAATTCGAAGATGAGTTGGATGCAAGCACGACGATATATTGCCTTCTGAAAATAACAACAATTAACCCAAAGAAAAAAAAAACTACGCTAGGAAACTTTTTTCTCGTTTTGGAGTAATGATAAAGTTATTTCCGATTAATCTATAAATCACGAGTTTAAGCCCTGGAATCTACTACTGATGCTGGTATCAGGCTAGGCTGCTGATAAACAGCCAAAATTGCATATTTTTCGGTGTACTTAGATCTCATAACTTGTGCGGTTACGAATAGTTATATCAGTTTTGTATTGAATTATGCTCATTACTTGCATTCTAATATGTAGGAGCAAATTGGACGGAAAATGAGCAAAAGAAGTTGACGCGGGATCAAAATACAAAAGAAAGACTTTGCTCGTTCGCTCTCGCATGCATACAAGAGAGTGAATGGGCTAGCTGAGGAAAAGCTTGAGAAAAAACAGGGAAGTATGGCAAAAATGCATGAAAGTGCACGAGAGATTTAGAAGGAAAAGAAAAAGAGAAGAACTTCACCTGTTCATTCTCGTGTGCGCACGAGAGAGTGAACAAGCTATCCTAAAAAGGTTGTTTCGTAGTGGGCTTGTATTATTTCACCTCATGCCAACTCTATCCCTTATAAATAGTCCTTAAACTCACTTTGAGGGAGCAAGACGTGTTTGAAACAGAGAGGGACGAATTGAGAGCCGTTTTTGGAGAGGGATTCGATCCAAGAAGGCAAGGACACATTAGGATCAAGGTGAAAAATTCTTTTACGAGTTTTTTACCGGCTTTTTTCTATTTTCGTTATTGGTTATGTATTCTAGTATTGTAGTTTTGCATACTATTATGAATAACTAATTCGTTATCTAGGATTTTGGTGGAACATTTTATCGGATGAATTCTTATTACGTTTTATATATTGAGCCGTTGGATTTATCTATTTGTTCACCTACGTGTTTATCATTGTTGATTGAATGGCTATCAATTAACTATGTTTATTTAGTGTGTATATTACTCGAGGGAGAGTACACATTTAGGTAGTTGTTGAACAACATCACTCCTAACGTATATGAGAGATTAATACTTAGGGTTTGAAGGCGGGATTAGAGATAACAAACCTTTCTGCGATCGTAGTGAGCGATGAATTAGTTCCAGCTAGCGTAGTTCGAGAGAATACGCCAAGTAAATTGTGGTAGCTGCTCGAGAAAAAGTTATAAAGTACGCGTGATCGGTAGAGAATACTTACGCGAAATTATAGAAGACGTATCGGGAAGGATTCCGACAACTGGAAAAATTATGACTCTACACCTCCTTAATTTAGTCTCCAACCATTAATATTTTTAGATTAATTTACTATTTTAATTTATTTGTTAATTAATTAGACATAATAATTTTAATATTTATAACTTAAAAACTATTCGAGCTTGCCTTCTTAATAATATTGAACAATTGTAGACAACCCTTAGTTCTCTCTGGGATTTGACTCAGAACTTTTAGACCGAATTATATTTGCAGTGACCGTTTATCCTTTTTAGGACTAGAGTTGAGCATAATAAAATTTTGGCGTCCGTTGCCGGAAAACTAACGGTGTAGCTGTAGGTGTACATGTTGCTAGGTTTCAAGTTTGACTTTTTTTTGTATTTGATTTTTTTAAAATTTTCTTTTTACTTGTTGATTTGATAAATATGACATCTCGGAATAATTATGAGAGTTTGGATGTTGGTAATTCTGCTATTGATCTTCCAAATGCTTATTGTAGAGGAAACCACCTATGGCAAAACTATCAAAATATTTCCGAGAGCAAGTTATGTACACCAACTCAATCTTATGTGTGGAATATGTGTGATATGTGTGGTGGTCAAGATGATCACTTTCATGGTTGTGCTTATACTTCTTATCTTCCCCCAACCCCTTATTTTGATGGTTCTTCTTTTTATTATGAAGTTAATATGAATAAAGAACCCAAGGATGATGACCTGAAAAAAATCAAGGATATGCTAAGGTGACTTGTGGAACAAAATAATGAGAAACAACTGCACACACAAAGGCAAGATGTTACTATTCGCAACTCGGAGGCACAAGTGAGTCGACTAGTTGAAGTATTTAATGCTCAACAAGCCAATATTATGGATAGTAGCCAAGAAGAGAATAAATTAGATACAGAAATTGAGGTTCTAATGGATGAGGTCAGAGTAGAACACCAACAATCTAACCAACTAAAATTTGAGGATGCCAATGTTGAAGAAGTAATATTAGAGTCAACTAGGGACATTGAAGATACAAATTTAGTTGACTCTAGTGTGATTGAAGTTGAGGAGATTGAAAATCTTGAATTTCATGTATTTGAGCGTGTTGGACCTCATTCCAAATATTTATCTACATTTTGTTCAGATGGTGAAATGTAAACTAATCCTTATGAGCATAAAAAGGAGTCAAGGGAATAGGTCGATAAACCTTATATTTTAAAACTTTCAAGGCCATTTAGGGGCAAGGGGACACTCCTCAGTCGAGAGCCAAAAAGTGCATGAAAATTTATTTAAACTTTGGCTCGAAAGAATTTGTACCACCCTAGGAGCATAATTATAAATTTGAAGCAAAATTTAGGGTCCAATTCATAAGTTCGAAATAGAAGTAAAAAGTAGTTCATGTCGTATCGCGACATTAAATCAGGCACTTGTTGGGAGGCAACCCATTTACTGTTTTCATTTGTTTTTTATAGTTTTTTAATTATTTTTTATTGTGTTAAATTTTTTGTATAGGTTTTTATTTTCTAGGAGCATGAGAAGCAAAGCAATTGGAAGGAATCAAAAGAAAGCAAGATGGCTGGAACTAAGCGTGGGGTGCCCGCATTAAAAACCAATGTCAAGGAGAAGTCTGAGTACCTCATGAGTTGTTAATGCTTCGGTCTTTGGCCTACTAGGAAATTTTTTTTTCCACTTGTTAGTTATAGTGTGCATTAGGGACTATGCAGAATTTTAAGCGTGGGGTGGGAGAAGACTGTCGAGGTAATTTCTTGTGTTATGTTATGTATGTTAAAAGTAATAATAATAATAATTAGATAGAATTAATCCCTCTTGATTTTTCATATGGCCACGGTTCTTTTTCAAAGGATGACTCTTTGAACCGGGTAGTAGTTTTTTTGTTTTTTTGTAGGTAGAATTTTCAAAATTTTGAATTTTTCCCGACGATGGATTTTTTAGACAATTTTCTTGAGGGAGTAAAGTATAACGGAAAAAAATACAAAAAAAAATTCTTTTCTTTTTAGAACTAATAATGGAATGAGAAGAACTTGAGTATTTGTATTATTTTGATATGTTTTATGTCGGGACTTAGATCTATAATATTTGAATTGAGTATCTTCTTCGTTTTCTATGTGTCCATATGTCTTTGAGAATATATGTGACTTTATTTAGACACTTAGTCTTATCCTTTGACTCTTGTGTTTACTTCCATATGTTGAGTTAATATGATGGCTATGCTTAGTTGTTTAACTTGAGTGTCAGGTCTGAATCCTCCGGAGTGAATCATGTGTAGTGTGTAATGTGAGGCTTGATTACATTCCGTGACATCCCGTGTTAGTCTAGAACTTGCCGCTACAGTTAGTCGAAGCGAAATAAGTAAGCTTTGTGATTCTTGGAGATGATGTAAGCATTTCTTTGATTTTCCATTGAGTTAGTATGCCGCCATAAATAAATTGATTCTGAGATAGCCTATTTGAGCCTATAAACCTTTTCTTTGGCACCCATATTACAAGTCGATTCCCCTTTTCTTCTTAATTCAATCTTTTGAACCTTTACCTCCAAAACACTTAAGTCGCTAGAAGAGTAATGTGAGAATTGGAATAATTTTTTAGTGGAACCACAGAAAGGCCAAAAGATGCACGTATGTTTTGAAAGATCATTAGCGGGGCAACACAAGTATGGAGAGTGTTGGAAAAAATCAAAAAAAAATATCAAAGGAAATACAAAAGGAAAAATAAAAATATAGAAAATACACCTCTTATTCTTCTTAATCCGAGCTAGTGAATGCATAGTTGTGCTTAAAGAACAAGGGCCAAATTATATATGATTTTGTGGTATTGCTTGAATTGGTCATGAAGACTATGTATTTGAAACTTTAGTGTATTGTATTAAAGAGTTTAGGAGGGTTATTCACTATACCCAAATATATCATACACATCACTTAACCTACATTACAACTTATAAAGACCTAATTGATCCTAGACTTTGCAAGCTTAGATTAGTATAGACATACACTACGGGCAAGTCTATAGTACGATCTCTGGATGCATTGAATTTATTTGTGAGGGTGAGCGAATTCTTACGATGTGTAAGTTCTTAAATTATACTCGAGTGCACATTTGAGTGTGTGGACTAATTTCTCTCTTTGGTAGTGAGGGCACGTGATTTACAAAAGATTGATTAAGTCCAAGCATTTTGAGTTGACACAAGAAGTGAGTCATAGTAAGGAATGTATTAGAGTCTAAGTGTTGAAATAAGCCATTGTCATTGGTATAGTGCTTGAGTATATTTTGGAAATGTGTTTCTTTCCATTGTGCTTAATTTTGAAAGTTGCTCGAGGAAGAGCAATAGTTTTAGTGCGTGATGTTGATAAACGGTCAAAAACGCATGTTTTCGGTGTACTTTCATCTTATAACTTGTGTGGTAATGGATGGTTATATGAGTTTTGTATTGAATTATGCTCATGATATACATTCTTATGTGTAGGAGCAAGTTAGACGAAAAATGAGCAGAAAATGTTGATTCGGGACCAAAAGACAAAAGAAGAACTTTGCTCATTCACTCTCGTGTGCACACGAGAGAGTGGACGAGCTAGCTGAGGAAAAGATTGAGAAAAACAACAAGGTGTGGAAAAAAGGCATGGAAGTGCACGAGAGACTTAGAAGAAAATAAAAAGAGAAGAACTTCACTCGTTCACTCATGCGTACACACGAAAAAGTGAACGAGCTATCCTAAAAAAGTTGTTTCGAAGTGAGCTTGTATTATTTTGCCCCATGGTAAACCTATCCCATATAAATAGTCCTTAAACTCACTTTTTAGGGGGCAAGAGTGTTTTCAGACAGAGAGGGACAAAGGGAGAGACGTTTTTGGTGAGAGGTTCGACCCAAGGAGATAAGAACACACTAGGAGCAAAGGCGGAGAATTCTTCTACCAGTTTTTCGCTTTCTTCTTTCTATTTTTATTATTGGTTATGTATTCTAGTATTGTAGATTTGCATATTATTATAAATAACTAATTCGTTATCTAGGGTTTTGATGGAACCTTTTGTAAGATGAATTCTTATTACGTTTTTATATAATTAAGCCGTTGGATTTCTCTATTTGTTCAACTACGTATTTGTTGTTGTTGATTGAATGACCATCAATTAATTGTGTCTTTTAATGTGTATATTGCTTGATAAAGAGTATGCATTTAGGTAGTTTTTGAACAACATCACTCCTAATGTACGTGAGAGATTATAGTGAGCGGTTTAGTGTTAGCTAGCGTCGTTCGAGAGAATACATCTAGTAAATTGTGGAAGTTGCTCGAGATAGAGATCTACGACACCCAAAGTATTCACGATCGGTAGAGAATACTTAAGCGAAATGATAGAAGACATTCAGGATTTCCAACAATTGGAGAAATTATGACTCTAGACCTCCTTGATTTAGTCTCCAACCATTAATATCTTTAGTTATTAATTTACTATTTTAATTTGATAGTTAATTAGTTAGACATAATAATTTTAATATTCATAACTTAGAAACTATTCGAGCTAGCCTTCTTAATAATATTGAACAACTGTAGCTAAGCCTTAGTTCTCCGTGGGATTCGATTCCGGACTTTTAAACCAAATTATATTTGCAGCGACCACTTATCCTTTTTAGGACTAGAGTTGGCCGTGATCAGCTACTTACATCACGCCTCTTGGAGTGTGATCGTTTCCCAAACCTTACATAAACACAAAATACTTTGTACATAGGGTTTCCCATCATTTTTAATTCCTTTTATCCTCCTAACATATACTTATATATTCAATGAGAAAGACTGTTGTCTTTTACACGAAATTGTCTCTATATTTTTTCACCTATCGTAGAAATTCGACTACATATTCAACGAAGAGAGAGAGAGAGTAACAAAGTAGAAGTATAATTTTCAATTGTCACATTAAAATGGTGAACCTGTGCTAAAGAAAAAATGACATTACTCAATATTTTTAGAGTTACCCTAATAGTTTTTCAGTCCCTCAAAATAGTATTCTTTAGAATTAGTGTTCTCTCCTTTATATGTTGCAATATTGTGTTTATTAATTACGTACTCAAAGTAAATATAAAATTGAAAACTTAGGTATAAATTGTATTGATGACGTTTGGGCATACCTTAGAGAGATCCTAAACTAAAACGGGACGTACCTACAGGTTCATGTGTTGCGGTGCACCTCACTGGAATGGTGAAATTGTCAATCGCATATATCATCTCTTGGCTAAAAATTCGATTGTCTCTATTGCTATATAGACATGAAGGCTAATTTCGTAATATTTTTGGATTGTCAATCGCATATATCATCTCTTGGCTAAAAATTCGATTGTCTCTATTGCTATATAGACATGAAGGCTAATTTCATAATATTTTTGGATATATATATATATATATATATATATATATATATATATATATATATATATATATATATATATATATGTTAACAAGCAAAATCGAAGGAAATGAAGGTTTTCATCAATGGGGGTAAGGGTTCGAGAAAGTCCTTCTTAGAGAGAATTTCAACCAACAGAAAATTTGAAAATGAGAATAAATCGGTCAATTCATTAGAGTTGGGCCTCCTCCTTTATGTACAATATCCGAAAATAGTCCATTACAATATCAACCCACTAAGCTAAAATTTAAAAAAAAACGGCTATTCTATCTTCTGAACAAAAGAATACTATACAGATAAATAGATATTGGGCTTGTAGATGTCACATTCTCCACTTTGGGCCTGAGGCCACATATGTATATAGCCCAACACCCCCTTCAAATTGAAGGAGGTTAGCACATTTAACTTGCCCGGGAAAGAATGACGGAGAGCACCAGGTAAAGGTTTGGTAAGGACATCAGCAAGTTGTTGAGCAGTAGGTACACGATGCAGCTGGATCATTCCTTCAAGCAACTTAGTCAGAACAAAGTAACAATCCACCTAGATGTGCTTAATACGCTCGTGAAATACTGAATTCTTGGCAATATGAATGGCTGCCAAATTGTCACAAAAACTAGGAATAGGAGAGGAAACAGGAACATAAAAGTCATGCAATAATCTGGATTACCAAGTCAATTCAGCAACAATTTTGCTCACAGCATGATATTATATTTCAGCTAAAGACAAAGAAACCAATGATTGTTTTTTAGACTTCCAACCAATAAGACTATCACCAGGAAAATGCAGAAACCAGTAATAGGTTTGCGTGTGTCTGGGCAGGTAGCCCAATCCCTATTGGAGTAGTCATGTACAAACAAATAAGAGGAATCAGAATAAAATAGCCCAATATGAGCAGTACCCTTGAGGTATCTATGTAGGTGAAGAGCAGCAGCCATATGAGGAAGTCTGGGTGTCTTCAAAAATTGATGTAAGTGTTGTACCCCAAAAGAAATTCCGGGTCTTGTGTGTAAGAAACATCAGTTTACCAATAACACTTCTATACTTTTCTGGGTTAGGATAACATCAGCATGTAGTTTGTTATCAACTTTGAAGGACTAACCACATAACTCATATCAGAACAATTATATTCACGTAGCAAATCAATCACGAACTTCTTTTAATTAAGGAGAATAGCCCCAAGCAAAGTACTGATTTCAATACTCAAAAAATAATGCAAGGACCTCAAATATTTAATCTTGAATTCATTGTCTAGAAAATATTTCACGAAGCAATTTCATACAAATCATCATCTGTGAGAATTATATCGTCAACATAGACTGCCAGGATGACTAAATAACCAAGAGACCCTTTTATAAATAAAGAGAATGATTATAACCTCTACAACATAAGGCATAAGATAATTTAGCATACCATTGTCTTGAAGCTTGCCTCAAACCATAAAGGGATTTCCTAAATCTACAAACCAAGGGAGCAGAAGTAGAAGAACAATTGGAAGATGAAATGAAAGACCCATAGGCAGCTTCATATAGACCTTTTTATCCAAATCACCATGAAGGAATATATTGTTAATATCAAGTTGGAATAAAGACCACTTTTTCTTAATAACAACAGCAATAAGATATTTCATAGTAGACATTTTCACCACAAGAGAAAAAGTTTCATTAAAGTCCACCCCCTAAACTTGGGTATCCCCTCTAATGACAAATCTAGTTTTACATCTTTCTATACTACTATCAGCCCTGTATTTGATTTTATAGACCCATTTGCACCCAATGAGCTTCTTACCCTGTGGTAACTCAACAATATCCCAAGCGTGATTTAGTTCTAAAGCTTCAAATTCTTTCCTCGTGGCATCATGCTAAGATGGTGTATGAGCTTCCTTGGAATATTTGTAAGGTTCAAAGTCTTTCTGCCGAGTGACAGAACAAGAAAGAGATGAGGGAAGTTTATAAACATAATCCTTCATATATGAGGGATGAGAATGAACTCTACTAGATTTTCTTAAAGGTGGTGAAGAAGATGACGTTACATTAGGAGAAGAGGCAGGTATAATTGTAGGATTGATATCAAGATTGAAGGAAGTGGGAGAAGAGGGAACTTCAGGAACATGATCATGTAATATATGATCGGGAGGCAGAATATAATGAATACGACTAGTAACGGGGGTGGAAGTAGAGTTAATAGTTAAGGAAAGTGAATGTGGCTGTGGTGTAGCATCAAGAGCTTCAGAAGGAGAATCAGTGTTAATAACATAAGGTGAAATGTGCGATGCATGTGGTAAAGAGCATTTAGAAGAAATGGGAAAAGAAAAATCATAACAAAAGGGAAAGTGGTGTTCATGAAATACCACATCTCTAGAAATGAAACATAAATTTGTATGCAAATTATACAATTTGTAGCCTTTTTAGCAAAAGGATAACCAAGAAACGTGCAAGGAAAGGATCTAGGTTTAAATTTGTCTCTTTAGGGCAATTGGAACAGTGACATATCAAAAACACCCAAAAGTTCTAAGATGATAGTAGCTTGGTGCTTTACTATACAATAATTCATAAGGAGATTTATTGTTGAGTAATCTGGAAGGAAGTCTATTGATGATATAGGTAGTTGTTAATAGGCAATCCCTCACTTATAAGAACTTTGGACTAAAATAGTAAAGCTCTAGAGGATTCAAGTGATGTTCAATGTTTTCTTTCCACCATACCATTTCGTTGAGGGGTCTGGGGGCAACTAGTCTGATGAGTAATCCCATCTTCAGAGAAGAAGGGAATAACAACAAGACTAGAACCTAGTTTTAATGCATTTCAGATCTAATGTTTTGTATTGTAACATGAAACTGAGTCTTTACCTAAACAAGGAATACACGTTGCTCTTAGACCCCATTAGATGAGTCCAAGTGCTTCTAGATAAATCATCAACAATAATGAAGAAGTATCTAGAACCAGAATAAGTAGGAGTATGATATGGTCCCGAAGTATCAACATGACTGAGTTGGAAGGGTTCGGAAGTGTGAATGGAACTTTTTGGGAATGAAAATCTAGTTTGCCTAGCCATGAGACAAATAGCACAAGGGAAGGATTGGGTAGAAGAAATATTTGAGGAGATTTCAGAGATACACTTCATTCTAACAATATCCATTTTATTCATAGCAGCTTTATTATAAATGGCAGAATCTATATGTATAAAGAAGGAGAAAAAGAACTAGAGTTACACAAATATGAAAAGTTTTTATCTGAAACATTTGTCAAAGGTTGGTGAAGTTAAGATGACTATTGTTGAAGTTGAGATGATTGTTCCTAAACAAACTTATGCAAGCCATTGTCCAGTTTACCAAGATCCAAAGGCTTCTTTAGAGAAGGGCCTAGTATAATACATGAGCTTCTGATAAAATAAACTATGCAGTCAAATTGTTCAGTAATTTTATGTACAGAAAGGAGATTATATTAAATGAAGGTAGATAAATGACATTGTGAAGGATGATGGATTGAGTTAAAACAAATGATCATGTACAGATAACTTTGACCGTGTATCCATTTGGAAGAGAAACAAGAAAAAGAATAGGCAAATGTGTAATGTTAATGAGATATTCTTTATTAGACGTCATATGATCAGATGCACATGATTCTACTATCCAGGTTAAAGAGTTTGATTTACTCAGCAAAGAAGAATTATAACCATACACAAGATTCTTAGGCTATAAAGTACCAATAAAGTTGGCAGAACTTAAAAGTGTTGAGTGGAGGTCCAGAATCAGAAACATGAGTTTGCTGAAGCAAGGATATCAATTGGGCATACTACTGCTAGGTATGTACCATAGATCCTTGATCAACCTGATTTTGAGCGGAATATGACACAGAATTAATAGAAACATTCTGTGGAGAAGAGAAGTCATGTTCTACCACATTTGCGGCTGTCTTTCTGCCTTTGGTAAATTTAAAGTTTTTGAAAAAATTCATTGAGTTTGTAACACTTGTTAATCAAGTGCCCTGACTTTTTGCAATACTTACAAAACATACCAGACTTAGATTGATCAAAGAGTACCCATTGATTATACTGTCTTTGTTGTGGCTGAGGCTGAGTGAATTTGACACCATTGAGATTAGCATTGAAGGAAGCAGATTTAGGATGGAACTGCGGATTTGTACTGACTTGCTTTTATTTTTCATCTTGTAGAAGTATGTTATAAATACAATCAAAAGAGGGTAAAGGAAATATCATCAGTAGATTGCTTCTAACACCAACACAGACCTCATTTAACTCCATGAGAAATTGATGTACTTTGTCCTCTCTTTTTTTCTTTTGTAAACCTTCTTTAGCAGCACAATTACAAGAATTGGCATGACTACTACGTATAACCCCCAATTCATCCCATATTTTCTTAAGTTTGTTGAAATGGGAAGGAATGTCGAGAGATCCCTGGTATGTGGATGTTATTTCTCTTTTTAATTTAAAGACTTCAGTCCCATTTACTGTCATGTATCTGTTATAAGTTGTTTCCATATACTTTCAAGAGTATCTGAATACTGCACACACTCAACTATATCTGGTGAGAGTGAACTGGTCAGCCACAATATGATCATATTATTAAAACGATCTCATTGTCTAAACTGGGGAGAATTCTCAGGAGGCTTAACACATGCCCCATCAGTAAAACCAATCTTATTATTAGCAGATAATGAAACAATCATACTACGCTTCCAACCTCCAAACACATTCCCAGAGAATGGTACCGCAACAAGAGAAACTTCAAGTAAATCAGAAGAGAGAAAAAATAACGGGGAAGAGGGTTCAGGTGTATAAACAAATGAGGAAGATGAAGAGTCCATAAGAGGATCGAGACTACCATATCAACCATATAACATCAACTACCAAATGTTCAAAAGAGATCAATTCAACACATTTCACATAATGAAAAAAACAAACAACAGAGGAACGAAAATACCAGACTTCTTCGCGACCTGAAGAAGCAAAGACCTTTAGCAGCATGAACCCTTGGTCTGATAGAGAAACCCTAGGTTCTTCGATCAAGTTTGAAGATTCGAGAAAAATGCCATAGAATCTCTTCAAATCGGTGAAGACGTAGATCTTTGATGAAGATAGAAAAACATCACGAAATCGGACAAGGGTAACATCAAACAATACAGGAGAATGGGAGCTAACAAAATTCCTGCTCTGATACCATGTTAACAAGCAAACTTAGAGAAAATGAAGGTTTTCATCAATGGGGGGTTAGGGTTCGAGAAGGTTCTTCTTAGAGAGAATTACGACTAACAGAAAATTTGAATATAAGAATACGTAGGTCAACTCATTAGTATGGGCCTCCTCCTTTATATGCAACACTAGGAATAGTCCATTACAATATCAGTCCACTAAGCTAAAATAAAAGAAAAGGCTATTTTATTTTCTGAACAAAAGAATACTATACAGATAAATAGACATTGAGCCTATAGATATCATGTTCTCCACTTTGGGTCAAAGGCCAAATATGTAAATAGTCCAACAATATAAATATGAATGTAATTTAAAAAGATTTAATTCAACAATCAATTCACACCAACTTCATAAGAAATCTACTCCATGTACACTAAGACAAAGTAATTTTTTCATGCCTGATGTTACATCCATCAAATCAAGCGATTTAAAAAATTTAAATTAATTTATTGGTATTTAAAAAAATCATATAATTAGCAAATATCGTGAAATTTATTATTTTTATTTCCTCCGTTTCATATCGCTTGGGTTAATTTGATTCGGCACGGAGTTAAGAAAAAAGAAGAAGATTTTTGAAACTTGTGGTTTTAAAAGTTTAAGGAGCAAAAAGTTTGTGGGGTCATAGTGTCATACCATTTGTATGACTATAAAAACTTTTTATTAAGTATAAAAAGATAAATAAAGAGTTTAAAGTTAAATTATTTTTAAATTTAAAATTATTTTAAAACAGACTAAAAAATAATAATTTATTTAATATAAAACAGAGGAATTATGTATTACTAATAAATAAACCGTTTTTGAGGATAGAGTGGTCCATGAACGGAAGTGGGATGAACTTGTTTGGAAATAAGCAGTAATTACAAATGTGATTGTTCTGTTCAGCAATTCCCTATCAAATACTGTTTCCTCTGGGCTATTTTTGTCATTTAACTGTACGTCTTTTGTCGCATGCGGTAGAGGAAAAAACAATTAGCTCACACGTGTGAACTTTTATGGACGTGTCATTGTTCTCGTAAAGCCATTTTGTAAAATTTTTCTACAATATATTTGTGCAAACTACAGGATTGGTTGGTCGATAAAAATTAGTTATCATTACTAGCCAATATATATATATATATATATATATATATATATATATATATATATATATATATATATATATATATATATATATATATATATATATATATATATATATATATATATATATATATATATATATATATATATATATATATATATATATATATATATATATATTGCATTGAAAAAAAATTAAAATAAAAAAATATTTTTACAATCGTAGTATTTTATTTCAAGTATTTGAGTGTTATAATCTCTATAAATCTTCTGATTCTACTTTCAACGATAAATAAAAGAGTCTTCGAGCTTTTTCGAATTTTATTTTATTTAATCCAAGTGCTTGATGCTTGATCTTGATCTTGATATATTTTTAATCCAAGGGCTTGCAGCTTGTTCTTGAATTTTCTCTTGATCTTTTAATCCTTAGAACACTTGAATGCTTGTAGTTATTAGAGAAATCTGCAGCGTTTAATCAACGAACTTCCTCTTGCTTGTTGTTATAATTTCTGGTCTCCTTTCTGAATTATGAAAACCCTTATTTATAGTTGTGGAATGAAAGAGTTATGGTAAAAATAAACTTTTTTTGACCAATCTGATTGAAAAGTGACAAGATCACATTTAATTAGCCAGAACATGTCACTTGCACATGTGGCATGATTTTATTAGCCTTTTAATTTGACTTGGTATGCTTGTCATTTTGACACATGACATGATCCTATTGGCTTTTTCGTTTGACTTGTCGTTCCACGTCATTTGACATTTGACATCAATATAGGCTTCTAGGAAGGTGACATATAGGACCTAATAAAGTGGGCTTATTATCTGTGACCTAATTAAATGAGCTAACCTAGTTAATTTATTGGACTTAAGTAATTAATCTAATTGTATTAGTTCATAATATTTACTAGACTAATATATTTATAATATAGTATAATATATTTATTGAATTTAAATCCAATAAATTTTATATGCTGAAAAGTAACCATACTTGAAGACTTGTTGGGACGTAGACGTGTTGAACTTAAAAACCAGGCTTGAAGTACAATGTCAAATAGCTTGAGCTCTTCACCCCGAATCGCAATTATTTTCTCAAATATAAAGTTTTCAGTCTTAATACGTTCAAGAAACTTTCATCCTCTTTAGAAAGATATCTTAAGTTGATCAGCTTTGAATGTTGGGTTCAAGAAAGTTTAAATATGTAAATAATTGCCACTACTGTAAAAAGATATACTATTCTTACGTGAGTGAAGGACTCCTATTCATATAGGAATGGCCAATGACTAAATCCCCTTAGGAGCTAAAAAAAAATGAGCCCGTTTGAATTGGCTTTATAAAAGTAACTTTTGAGTATAAATGCTTAAGCACTTTTTAAGATACATAATAATTAATATTTTAATTAACTTTCAGTTTATAAAACTAAAAGCAATATGAAGAAAGCAAACAGACAATTTCAGTTTGCAGAAAGCAAACGAGAATAATAATTAATATTTTAAAGAAAATTAGTAAGAAAAAAATGGTAGCAAGCAAATCGTTAATCTGGAGAAGAATGGGGAAGAAAAAAAGTAAAATGAAAAAGTAGATGCTGCAATTTCGGGAGGAAGAGGACAACAGCAATTTCAAGTTGTGTATTGAGAGGTAATTTCGAGATTAAAAAAAATTATAAGGGATAAGAATATAATATTCTTGGTCAAAGCAATATGACTTTTAAGCCAATTTTAAAAAAAATGGGTTTAACCAACATATTGGTTTTGGCTTTTTTTTAAGCAGATGTTAGCTTTTTTTAAGTCAGTCTAGTTACCAAACACTTCTAGAAGTTAAAAAGGGCTTAAAAGTTAGTTTGACTAGCTTTTAAGCCCATCCAATTAGGCTCTTATCCAAAATTCAGAATTAGACTCCTCGCGGATCATCCTAGATGATTTTTTGAATTAGGCCTTAAATTTTGTCATGATGATATTTTCAGATTTGTGCAACTTTATCAAAAGTTTTATATCTTGATGTAGGAACCTCATAATCACAAACCGTTTAATTTTTCAGAAAATAGATCCAATATATACAACATATTCGAAATTCAGAATTAAACACTTGCAGGATCGTTCTAGATGTTTTTTTGAAGTCGTCTTTACATTCGAATAAGCCAACAGTTTCAGATTTGAGGTACTTTACCAAATGTTTTATATTTTAATGTAGAAATCGTAGAATCGCAAACCATTTGATTTATCAAAAAATAGAGATCAAGATATACAACATATCCGAAATTCAGAATTAAATACTTTCAGAATCGTTCTAGATAATTTTTTTTAAGTCGGCTTTACATTCCAACAAGCCAATGGTTTTAGATTATCGATGATTCACCAAAACCATCGTATCTCAATGTCGGAATTGAAAACTATTTTAACTGATAGAAATTAAATTCAGAGAACTTCGTTCTCACCAAAAAATCATCGCTTGAATTATGCCAGATTATTCTAGGCAATACTTTGAACTCAATTTTCAAATCGGACACGCCTTGGCAGGTAACTATCTTTCTTGTACTTATATATTTGTTTGTGCTTCCTTCCTTTTTGTGGTTGTACGCAATGGAGATATCTTCGTCAACTAGGTTAGATGCCCATAGAAGGAAAAAATTGTGGCCAAAAATAGAAGGACAAATCTTCAACGATGATATGGGAGGACATGTCCATGACAGTATATGGAACGACAAATCCATGACAACATATATGGAAGCATCAAATTCACGACAACATATAGAATGATCAAATCCATGAAAAGGCAACTTAAGGTGCAAAGGGACTTAAACGTCTACCTTAAGATGTTATAGCTCCTTTTAAGGACAAACCTAAGAAGAGGTCAACTTAAGGTGCAAAGGGACTTCAACGTCCACCTTAAGATTGAAAAATTATAGTTCCTTTTAATGACAAACCTGTGAAGAGTATTCAGGGTGCAAATGGACTTATATGTCTACCTTAAGATCGGAAAGTTATAGTTCCTTTTAAGGACAAACCTACGAAGATGCCAACTTAAGGTGCAAAGAGACTTAAATATCCACCTTAAGATTGGATAATTAGAAAGCTTCAACTCGAAGACTTAGTAGACATGACGACATCGACTTGAACACTTGAAAAACTTTGCAAATTTGGAGGACTTTGCAGACTTCAAGTTGAAGAGTGGTGGAGTTTTAAAATTCAACTTGAAAAATTAACAGACTTGAGGACTTCAACTTGAATATTTGGAGGGCTTAAATAATTCAACTTGAAGACCGGTGAATTTGAAGACTTCAACTGAAAGACCGACGGACTTGAAGACTTAAACTTGAAGACCAACAGAACTTGAAGACTTCAACTTAGAGACTTGGATGGCTTAAATATTTCAACTTGAAGTGGCGAACTTGAAGACTTCAACTTGAAGACCGATAGACTTGAAGACTTCAACTTTGAGACTTCGCGGGCTTAAATATTTCAACTTGAAGACTGGCAGACTTAAACATTTGGCGAACATGAAGACATAGTGAACCCTCGAACATCAGCACAAATACTTGGTAGCCTTCGAAAAGACTATAATCATTCGTTGAAGACATTGGTTTACCATGTAGGCTTGCTCGTTCTAAATCATATGAGATCCAAAATTCAATAGAAGAATGATATTTCAGCCCGACTTTTAAGTGTTGGTTGAATGAATTATTTCCATCATACTTCATTTGGACAACAATTAGGGAAATATGTTTTGAACTTATGTGACTGAACTTAGAATGAAACTCTAAGCTACCTATGTACCTCAGTGAAGAGGATCAAGTCAAACCGCAGTTCAGAATGGGTATATTTTTTTTTATGTCCTAACTTTTGCCTAGGCCACCTCTTTTGAGGTTTCAACCTAGCGGACTTTTTTTATTTTGGGCCGTATGAAGTTTAGACTCATACGGGCCAGGAGTGTAGGAACATGCAGTTTAAGCTCATGCGTCAAAGAGCGTAATAATTTGAAGATTCGTCTTACCTTTCGAAATGCTTCGCGAGTTGAAGACTTGCTCAATTTTGAAGAGCTTTGTAACTTGAAGTTCCACTCGAATTTGAAGAGCTTTTCTACTTGAAGTCTTTGCTCGAATTTGAAGCGCTTTCGACTTGAGTCTTTCCTTGAATTTGAAGAGTTTTGAGACTTGAAATCGTTGCTCGACTTTGAAGAGCTTTCGACTTGAGTCTTTGCTCAAATTTGAAAAGTTTTATAACTTGAACACTTAGCTAGAATTTAAAGAGCTTTACAACTTAAACACTTTAATAGAATTCAAAGAGCTTTGCGTCTTACAGATTTAGTTCAAATTTGGGGAGATTTATGACATACAATATAGGTTCATGTACCAAGAAAAATCATAACTTGCAGTTTAGGCTCGTGCATTAAGGAGCATTATAACTTGCAGTGTTGGCTCGTGCGTTGAGGAGCGTTGCAACATCAATAGATTCGCCGTTTTCATTTACAAAGGAAAACTTTCCCCTATCCCTATCTTCTTAATTTTCTTCTTCTTCTTCATAAGGCTGAAAGACAGGTACACCTTGGTCTTTACTTGTATCCATACTTAGTACCATCTATGAGCACGAGTTGCTAGTTCTTCAAATGTTTTAGCTTTATGCCTTGTAAGATATAGCGAAGATCCCGACGCATGCCTTGAATGCAAATTTCGATACTAGAAGTTTCACTAAGGCGATATTTGTAGTTGAGGCTTAAGCTCCCCCATCAGTTCAGGCTTAAGCTCCCCCAACAGTTGAGGCTTAAGCTCCTCCAACAGTTGATGAAGTCAATAACTTGCTCATCCTTTCGTAGATGAGAGTTGTAAGTTCAGTCATGCTTACGATGCATCTTGTGCTATAGAAACGATTGAGAAACTCCTGATCCAACTGCTCCTAACTGTTAATGGGGCCAGATTCGAGATCTGAGTACCAATTGAATGCATTACCTCTGAGATATTCAACAAACTGTGTGACAAGATAATTGCCATATGTTCCAGTATTGTTGCAAGTTTCACAAAGTGTGCTACATGTTGTCTAAGATTTTCCTTGCCATCAAATCATTGCAACTTAGGAGGTTGTTAATCAACATGCATCTTTAAGTTATCAATTCTTTGCGTACACGACTTTCCATATGTGAGTGATAATTTGGACGACTTGGGTTTATCTTTGATAGACTTTGTGATGAAGTCCCTTAATTGCTCAACGAGAATATCAGACCTTCAGAGGAGACTTGAATCTCATTGGTTATCGTTACTTGATTTCTGGATGAGTCTTCTTTCTCTTGTGATCTTTGAAGATTTAAAGGTGTTTGTGTCGATTCTCCCTCTACTATGCCATCCAATGTATTTGTTAACTTCAAAAGTTTAGCATTATTGCATGTGATTTGATAAGCTTTCAATTTCTTTCGCCAAATTTGCAAGTTGTTCTTCTACATTAGAAGCTTCAATAATCATTGCTTGAATGATCACCATAGAGGATGAAGAATTATTTGGATTACTGTTGAGCTTAGATGTCGCATTAATGGAGATGGGAGGAGATCCAAACCTCAAGTTATCATCATCGGCTTGCATGAAAGGTTTCTTGGACTTAGATAAACTAAGTTGAGAAAGAACATCTTCGATCCTTTCGGCGACATCGTTCCCTTTTTGGGTCACGTTTATAGAGGATCTTGTTCCTTTTGAGGATGAAGATCCGACAATAAGGCTTGATGTGGACGAGACTTGAAGTGTTTGTTGTCCTAAAGAGCTTACTTTGCTCCGTGTAACTGGCCCAAAACTTTCAAAGGTAATATTGAGGATGTTTTCTACATCAGCATAGAACTTGAAATTAGCAGTTTTAGTGGAAGTTGATCTGGAGTTGATTTTCTTTGAAGTTATTCTGATGTTCTTGAACTTTGGTGAATAAAAAGTTGAGATGAGAGGTAGAGATTTTCCTACTAGGCGTGCCAGAAATTGTACACAATAAATTTCGTCGAGAAAATAAAATCAAGACCAAAATATATTGTCACAATCGTAGTATTTTATTTCAAATATTTGAGTGTTATAATCTCTATGAGTCCTCTGATTCTACTTTTCAACAGTAAATAAAGAATCTTCGAGCTTAGTTTTGAATTTTATTTTATTTTTAAAATCCAACCTTAGTCAATTCTTCCAAATTAATACTTTAGAACTGAGTTGTCTTTTCCAAATCAACTCCGATCTTCCTGAAATTCAATTCCGACCACGCGTACAAGCCATTATACCTGAAATAGAGCTACTCGTGACCTCAAACGACCGAACGATGTACTAGAATTCAAAATAACCAGTCAAATCGTTATAACTTTAAGAACTTAATTTAATCTTTAGTCATTCAAAGTATTTTTTTTATCAGCCATAAAGTTGAAACAATAACCAATTTACTTCCAGCTTCGATTTAAATTTTTTGAATTTTAAAGTTCTTACACATCTCTTACAAGAGATTTTTAATAGCCTTAACCATAAAAGTATTTATCAAAATTATTTTAATTTATCCTTAAACATCTAATTAAAATTAATATTATAGTTCATTTAAATCAATGAGGATGATACTTCTGAATCTTAAAAAAAATTAATATTATACTAATTGAAACAGAATACATATTTGAAAATTCATTGGTAATAATAACTTTTTACTTTTCTGAAACATCAAAAAATTAAATAATAAAATTAATTTACTAAATCAACTAGTATTTGGACATAGAAGAAATAAACTCTCCTTTTGAGACGTCAAATTATTTTTTCATAGTAAGGCTCGAAATCAGAATACTAATAAAAATTCTATCTATCTTACCTCAACCATTGATGGTAAAGAGATAATTTTCTATTAGCCTCATCTTTCTACTAAAGTTAGACATTATAGTGTATAAAGTATTCTGTATTAACATAAAGTACGAAAAAGACTACACCTAAGGGATATAATATAAACATTTTGTCTTAATACACGTATTAGTGGTTACTTTCACTATTTGAACGCGTGATTTATAAATCACACAAAAATAACTTTATTGTTGCTCCAAACTCAAGTTTTTGGCTTATCTTTGAGGATAGATCTATTTTGGTCCCTTAAATATAACTCTGAGCATATTTAGTTCCTTCAGTATGCTAAAGTGAAACACCTTTAGTCTCACTGATATAATCTATCTAAGGTCAATTATGGGATTTGTATCGGCACTCCCCATCTTTTTAAACTAATCAAAATATTTTATAAACCAACAACCACTAATAGTACAAAGCTGGTAAATTTAAGATTTTTATGTTGATACTTTTACTTTTAAAATTTCCGGTTGATTTTTCCAAAAAGAAAAGTTAAAATTTGAAAAAAAAAAAGAGTTACCAAGATTACTTCTAGGTATATTATTGAAGCAAACAAATAACCTAATTGTATTATCACTTTAGGCCGCACAAAAAACTATTTAATCTGGTAGCAAAAAACGTATATAAAATTCATATAATTTTGTACATTAACATAGAAAATGTATATATACATAAAATAATATATAAATTATATATTTTTTCGACTATTATTTTTACAGGAGCAATAGAGTATCATTTTCTCATTAAAAACTAGTAGAGAAGGGATATTTTCAATGTCAAAATTTTAAAAGACAGTATCTTAAAAATAAAAAAAATAAAGTGATAATTTGTATTATCTAATAAAAAGAGATGAAACATTTTGCTTCAGAACAGAAAATTTGATTCATGAACCATAGTTGATTAACACCGCTAATTTTTTAATATATTTTATCAGTGAAAGTAATGTTTACTACTTTTCAGAAAGAATTAAGAGAGGATGAATGTTTAGTACTACAATTTAAGGCTGTAAAATTGGCGGTTCCGAATCGGAACCGGACCGGAACCGCGGCCCTGTCGGTTCCAGTTGTAGCGGTTTTCGGGAACCGTGGCGGGGCGGTTCTACCCGTTGGAACCGCCAGAACCGGAACCGGAACCGGACCAATTCTGGCGGTTCCAAACGGTTCCGGCGGTTCTGTAACGGTAATTTAAAAAAAAAAAAATTTTAAATTATTTCCAAACGACTCTCTTCAAAAAGTAGCCGTTTGAAAGTTTAAAAAATAGTCATTTGGCCCCCAACTTTAATTTAACTCCAAACTTTATATAATTACCCTATTTCCCATTTCTCAACTATAAATACCCCCTCATTCTTTCATTTTTATTCACCAATTCATCAATATCTCTCAATCTCTCTCAAGCTCTCTTTCAATCTTTCTAGTGCAAGTGCGTAATTTATTGTTGCAAAATTGTGAAACATTGTGAAGTTGTTGAACTGAAGTTTTCAAGTGTTCAATTTTAACGATTTTCAATTTTCAAGAAGTTGTTCGTCAATCTGGTAAACTCGTTTCAGCTCTTACATGCTAATAGTATTTTTTTTGTGTTGTTAGTTTGCTTAATTATAATTATTATGGCATTTTCATTGAAAAAATGTTCGGTAAAGGAAAAGCTAAAACCGGTGAAAGTAGTGGCCAAAATACTACCCCTCCCCCGGCTCCCCGACCTTGAAAAGATAAGCAAGTTCAAAGTAGTAGCCAACCTAGAAATCCCAATGAACCCTTCGAAATCCTTGATAGTGATCACCCTTGTTTTTAATTTAGCGATATTGATTTTCTACATGATGTAGCAGTTGGTGATAGAATAGACGATGATATTATGAATGCTCTTTATCCTAATGCACCTATCTTAGAGGGAAATGAGGATGATGATGATGATGATGAAACCCAAGCTCCAGTAAATTTAGATGATACACCTACTAGTCCTGCTCATAACTTAGGTGATGAACCGGCACACCCACCCGTACAAACTCCCATTTTTAGTAGACAACCTCCTAAACGTACAGAAACATCATTATTTTGGCAATTTTTTATTCAACTAAGAGAACAAGATAAGGCTAAGTGTAAATCTTGTGGGAAATTACTTGTTCATAGGTATACTGGAGATCGTAGCGGCACGGGTAGTTTAGTTAAGCATATAAGATTACACCCTAGCGATAAGGCTAGATGTTTGCAATTGAAAGCGCAACAAGAGGGGAGGACAAGTGCTGATTCTACAGTTAACCCAAGTACTGGTTCAAATCTAGTTCAACCAGGAATAAACACAGTCACCGGAGGTATATTATATTACGATCCAAATAAGGATTGTGAAGAATTAGCGAAAATGATTACTGTTATGTGTTTGCCTTATTCTTTTGCTTCTAATCCTGCATGGATTCATTATATTAGAAGAGTATTTAGTCCTACGTATAAAGGTTGGCCTCGCGCAACAGTTAAGGCCGATATTTATAAATACAAGCATGAATATGAACAATACTTGCGCTATTTATTTACCCATATAACTAATCGTATGTCTATTACAACTGATATTGGTAGAAGTAATAATGATTGTGATTATCTAACCGTAACCAGTCATTGGATAGACGAGACTGGACAATGCAAAAACGCATTATTGCATATAGGATAATTAATTCACGGCACACAGGTAGGTTTATATCTAACACTGTTTCAGATGTATGCAGATATTTTTGTTTTAGTGATAAAATAATATCAATTTCTATGGATAACGCTTCTAGCAACACTAGTGCAATAGGTATGCTAACTAGAACACTTAATCCTACTTTTACTAATATTTTTCATGTTAGATGTATATGTCATATTTATCATTTAATTATTGGTGATGGTATGAGAATATTAAACTTAGAAATTGAAAAGGTTAAAATGGCTCTTAATTGGCTATTTTATTCAAACCGTAGAAGTAGACTTAGAGAATATTTTAAAAAGTGTGACGAATATGTCCTTAGAGAAAGAAAGGTTCCTAAACCTTGCCCGACTAGGTGGAATTATATGTACAAAAGTTTAGTAGTAGCGTACGAATATAGAAACTCAATTAACGCTACATATAATTCTCGGGATTGTGGTGAGGAAGATAATGACATGCTAACTACACAAGATTGGACTAACGTTAAAATTCTTTTAGATTTTTTAGAACATTTTTATGTGGCTACAAATGCTTTATCTGGCCAATATTATCCAACTATTTCTAACTGTTTAGTTTATATTGCCGCACTTGCTAATTTGTTTGTTGATTTTAGCGAGGGAGGGGACATTTATGAAATTGCAATAACTGAAATGAAAAAAGAAGTTTAAAAAATATTTTTTTCCAATCCCTCCTATATTTGGTGTGTCTGCTATGTTAAATCCAACTATGAAATTAGGAGGTCCTCACTTTTGGTATTCTACTATTTATCAATCTTTAGATCTTTCAGAAGTAGAAATTGCTACACTAGCTGATGCGAAAGCATCAATTAAAGTAAATGCTCAAACTGTTTATAATGCTTATAAACAGGCGTTAGAGCATGCTAGGCCTAATATTCCAACCCCTACTTCGTCTACATCACAGTCGTCTAAAAGAGCTGCTGGCTTAACAACTCTTAAATCGTGGACGGAGTTCAGGGGTACGCAAGGGGATAATTTAGATGAAATTTCCCATCTAAATGAGCTTCAAGTTTATTTGTTGCAGGGACTAGAGAATGAGAATCGAGACGGCTCTTTCGACCTTTTGGATTGGTGGAAGACAAGGGAAAAGCATTTTCCCGTTCTTGCAAGGATGGCTCGGGATGTTCTGTCGATTCAAGCGTCAACTGTTGCATCGGAGAGCGCTTTTAGTCAAGCAAAACTACAAATAGGTGATCACAGAGCGTTGATGCGGGACAGCTTGGAAAAATCAGTGCTTTTTCGAGATTGGATCCGCGCAGAAAGAAGGAACTTTGGCCTAGCTGAATCACAACTAGAAATAGATGAGTGCTATGAAGAAATGATAGTAGAACTTGCTCAGGAAGCAACTTCACCCGGAAGTGGTGATGAACAAGCTTCATTTCCACCACCGCCAACACAACCACCTCCAAACCTTGAAGGTTTTATGAGATTTCTTAGAAATAATGCATAAATTATGATGTAACTTGTACATTGGCATGTCTTCTTTTAGTTTTTTTTCCTTTTAATGGTGGTATTAGTACCATGTTGTGCTCATTCTATTGGGGGAAGGAAGACTAAGAAAGATATGCCATTTTGGTCAATAAATATGCTCTCTATCATATCCTTGAATATCTTTTTTCTTAATATTTCTTTGTCTTTACTTCTATATCAATCCTTGAATATTTATATAACATACAATATATAACATACAATATATAACATACAACACAATATACTAATGACAAAATTCTTTTATCAATATATACTACTTATATATAATTTATACTATACTAACTACAACACAATATACACTACTTATATACAATATATACTACTTAAATACAATATATACTATTTATATACAAAATATACACTACTTATACACAATATATACTAATTACCAAATACAATATATACTATACTGATAATATAGTACACCATATAAAATATATTCTACAATATACTAATGAATAGTATACAAGATATTGATTTTAAAAAAAAAAATTTCAGAACCGCCGGAACCGCCAGAACCGAAACCGCCAGAACCGGATGGAACCGATTCTACCTTTAGAACCACTAAAACCGAAACTGCCAGTATCGAACCCGCAAACCTAAATTCAAAATCGAAATCGAATACAGCCTTACTACAATTTGCACGCATGGATTAATAAAGTTAGGAGAAAAAAGGTAATCACATGGGGTCGATTCTAGTTCCAAAGAAGGGCTTGGTAATCAGTTTTAACAGTTATATTTTGGATCTTTACTTTTTAAAGTTAAGAAAAAGTGAATGCTGTCATCCTCATCCATATTTAAAACTCTCCATTTCCTACACTCTTCTTAATTTTCAATTAATACCAACTTCCTTTCTCTTTCCACTTCACTTTTTCAATTCTTCTCTTTCTTTGGCACTACTAAAAGGTGTTTTGGAACAATAATAAAATTATTTTCATCTAAATTATAAGTTATAGTTTTACGAGTTTGTATCTTGACAGCAATTATTATTTTATATTAGAGTAAATTATCCATAATATAATTTTTGGAATGTGACTTTTCTCTTATCCATATATTAATATACTCCTTCCATTCACTTTTTAATTTTCCGGTTTAGACTTAATACGCCTCTTAAAAAATACTTTTTTCTATCTAAAATAAGTAACTTTTTAAATTTCAGGAATGAATTAATTATTTTTTCATACATTGCTCTTGGAATAAATAGTGTTGGAGTATGTGCTAGGAATATTTATATGAGATAACAAATGTTAATATGATCAATTTTATTGTTAAGTAATGCTAAAAGATGAATTTTTAATATGTGTAAAACAACTAAAAATTTACTTATTTTAGACTGCAGGAGTAATAAATAGAATACACAATTTACTATGATACTCATATTAATTGACGTACAATCTTAATAAATTTAAAAAAAATAATTTGGATGGCAAACAGAAAAGATACATTATTTTTTTCTTAATATATGAAAAATAACAAGTAAAAATAAAAATTTATTTTTAAAATACTTGACCGATAAAAGTAAACAAAGGTAGTAGAATATCCTGTGTACCTGGGTATTTTTTTATATCATACACATACATTTTGAAAGTCTACGTGAAATAATCTTTTTATTCCTAAGGTGATAAGATATGTATATATTATTCTTCGCAATTTTATTTGTGAGATTATATTGGGTGGTATGTATCGTATACACATTCTCTCTCTTTAATGTCTTTTTTTAAAACTTTACATCTTACTTTTCCATTCAATTACACAAATAGGTATAAATATAATTATGTGGACCCACAGAACAATTCCCAAGTGACTAGCTTTGAATATTTGATGTGCTATTCAGTGTTTCACACTAATTCACCCATTCATACAATCCATTTTCTTTTTCGATTAATATTATTTTTTTAAAGAGGGGGGCACTGATAAAATTGGTAAATATGGGGAAGGAAATTCTAAATTTTTCAACCGTATCCTTTTGGGGGTTGAAGGGTCCACGAAACGAAAATTACACGTGCCTTTGTCCACAATTCCAAAAGGAGGAAAAAAAAAAATACAAAGTGTATGAAAGTTCTGTGAAAACAGAAAAATAATTTGAAAGTGCTCGAGAATAGTTTTGGTCAGGGATATCAATTGTTCGGTTCGACGGGTTATTTTATAAAAATTTATACTATATTAATTTTTTAATTATTTTATTATGTATAATTTAAATTTTTTGATACCGTCCTAATCATGTTAGTTTTTTTTGGTATCAGTATGATTTGGTAAATATTCGGTAATTTTTCAAATGTCATGTAAAATTCACTAGTAAAAGTAAAATGCAATAATATATATATTTTTATAGGACTTAGCGAAACTCTCTAGATATTTTTACAATTTAAAAGGGGATAAATTAAGAAAATTTAAATCCATCAACTTTTCTACATCAATGTAAAAGATAATAAGCAAATATAAGAAAATATCACACGAGCAGAAAGATATTACTCCCTCCGGTCCAAAATAAGTAATTTTTTGGGTATTTTCACATAAATTAAGAAATCCACCTTTTAACATTAAATAACAATAGAATTGACCATATTAACCTTTACTATCTCACATAAACACTCCTAACACATATTCCAACACTATTTACTCCTTGGACAATGTAGGAAAAAAATAATTAATTCACTCTTGAAATCTGAAAAAATTACTTATTTTGGACCACAAAAAAGGCCAAAAATCACTTATTTTGGACCGGATGGAGTAACCAATTTGAGTCTCAAGAATAAAGTCTATAGAAGATTAAATATTTAAAAAGATAAATCTAATTCATAAAAAAGAAAACGTATTCAATCCATTGTAGCTTGCTACTCATAATCACTACAATAACTTGTGTTTTGCTAATGAATGTACTGAAAATAATTTAGTTTCAATAGGTATAGCATAATGGGAATTAAACTTTTTAAGATTAACTACTTGTTGGCTTGTAGTTATTTCATCATTCCAAGCCTTAGAAAAATTTTAATGCTATATTATTTTTAAACTTAATATATAACTATATTTTTTACATTATAAATTTATTCGGTATGATTTATTATTATTCAGTTTACTTTTATAAAATAAAAAATTTACCCAAATTATCGGTTCCGTAATAAATTTATATAAAAATATGTAATTTTATTAAAAAAATTAAAATCAATTCGGTACGATACAATATGGTTTGATCAATTTAATCGATTTTTAAATATTCACAAATACTCCTAGGTTTGCTCTCCTAAGTTTTTATCACTTTGACGGTTTGACCACACTCGTAGCCGACAAAATAAAACTGTCACAATTATGTGCGGTTTGTTTCTGGAAGATTTTAGTTTTGAAGTTAATTAATAAAAAACACGAAGGAAATTACTAATTATTGTTTTTATTATTGTTTCAACTTGTGTAACTCAGTTTTACTAGGTACTAACTTAGTAATTTTGGTGAAGAATAATAAGAATTCCATTTAATACCGACAATTCGTTTATATTGAACGAGACGATTACCATATCGGTTTAAAAAGAAAAATATTATAATCGTTATGAAAATTGGTGAATCATGTTACAAAATATTTGATAGTCTAGAAAAGATAAGAAAATTCTTATTATCTTCTCATCATATTCAATCGGATTAATAGAGCGTTAATTAAGTAAGACAGTTAATAAGAGATAAATATATCTAAAGATTTTTTTTTAAAATTAAGAGTAGTAAAGATTTTTGAGCGGATTACAAAATTTTAAAAAAGCAGATAAAAAAGATGGACGTAGTGACTTTTTGTTAAACTCATTACATCCACATTGAAACTTAAAATAACATCACACGTGCACAGACTCAATCACCAAAAAATCTACAGTAAAACAAAATTATTAGAGAGAGGGAATTGCAAAAAGAAAAAAAATCCAAAAGAAAGAAGAAACAATTAGTAGATGATTGGGTCCTACTTAATTGAGTACTAGTTTGATTAAGATTTTTGCTGAATTTGAGAAAATTTGTTAGACAAAATGGTGAACAAAGAAAATGGGTGGTAGGGTTTTAGATGGGGATAAAGCCAAAAAGAAGACTAGGATATAACCATGTAAGTGGTTATACTTTGCTAATGATGATATTATTATTAGTGTTTAATTAACTTCTTATAATTACTTTCTGCCTGTATTAATTAGAAAGAGAGAGATGTGGTCTATTAACGGTTTTCTTGTGGGAGGGGTTGGTTGGGGGGAGGGGAGTTGTTTAGGCGGAACAAGATTTAAAGTGTTTAAGTTATAAAAATAACTATTACATTCAAAGGCGGATCAAAGATTTTCAAAGAATGAGTGCATATTACTTTTAAAAAGTAAAATAAACAAAGAGGTTGGGTAAGACATTCTAACCTTAGGCTATTGGAAATAAGAGACTAAAAGTACTATTTGGTTTCTTTTGATCATGGGTTCTATCAAGTATATATATCTATTTTTATCAAATTATATAGAACATATTTATATTTTAACTCGAAGACTACAAATTCATGTGAACTATGTTTTACATGGTAAATTCGTCCCTGATTAAACTCACAGCGCGTCATAATTCTTAGTTATAGATTTCATATTTAAATATTTATATTATAATTTTAATTTTTTTAATACAAATATTAAACTTTAGTAAAAACTACTGAATTCGTTTAAATTCGTATTAATATCTTAACTCCGTCCTGCTTAAGAGGAAATAAAAAAGATAAAGATGAGAATGAAAATCAACGCCGCACGAGAAAATATGACAGGAGAGAGTTTGAGAGGGCCTACCAAATAATTTCAATATAAATGGAAAAGAAGAATTATTTTTTAGAATTTTTATCTCATTTTTATTTTTTTAAATAAATATTTGTTTAAAAATATATATATTTCATTTTATAGTCACCTTTTGATTTTTATAGTTAAATATTTATTTATAGTTACCTCCTACCCTTAAGCTATAAAATACTATTTGTATTATTTCTCTTTTTTATTCTTTTGAATTTTTCTCCATCCCCCCTCTCAATGCTATTATTTCTCTACGAAACAACCAATATTTTCCACTGATTCATCTCTATTGTCTTGCGAAATTTTTATTGCGAGTGGACTCGGGCTCTGAATCAATATCAAAATCAAGTTTTAAAGAGAAAGAGACACCACATTACAATGGCCGTTGCTTTGCAATGAAAATCGACCTCTATAAACTCCTATGTTTCCTCTTCTTCAAGTATCGAAATTATGGTTTTCGTTTCAGATTCCTGGATAATTTGGATATCCCATTGTTTGACTGTTTCGGGTTTTTGAATAATTGGGGTGTCCAATTTGATGGGTTGAGATTTGGAGATATGGGTTTCAGTTGAAATTGAAAACCCATTTGGCTTGAAAGAGAAGAAGATAAGACCACCTAAGGTAATACCAAAGGATTGAAACGTCTCTTCAGAGGGTAAAAGGTTGTCCCTTTCGCTGAGGAAAAGATGAATGGAATTCGAAAGAAGATATCTCGTTGTATTTTATGTATTTCATTGTATTTATTATTTTATTATATGTCATGAATGTATTCATATATTTTTTAATTAATATAATATATGTATTCAGATGTATTATATAATTTTTCTGAAAATTGCTATGTTTTTGGGGTATTTTTCTTTTTTATAACTGGAGATACAAAATTTATGTGTTATAATCGAGTTTGTTGAGGTATATTAGGAATCTATTATGTTAATTGATTCACGTTCTATTTAAAAATAGTGTAATCCATTATTTCACACTGTGAATACAGTCGAATACAATAATATGTCTAGTTATAATCCCATATTTCATGTCATGAATACAGTCGAATACACTGGAATACAACAACTGATTAGCTGAACTTCCATGATTCCTCCTATTTTTCCTATTGTATTCATGAATACAATAGCTTAAATACATCTAATACATACAATTCGCAATATAGCAAATAATATCGATAGATAGCTAATTACCACTAAAAGATAGTGCTTTATGAAAATTTCTTTTTTGGGAGGGGGGGGGGGGGGGTAAATTTTGGGCCAACCAAAATGAAGTGAAACTCCTTCTCCTTTTTTTTTTTTCTAGGGCCAAACCTGTTTATGATTAGAGATTTTTATTTTCCTATACCATATATGAAGCCTTGTTACCTTTAATGTTTAAGGTTTGATATAATTATATTTAATATACCAAATTACTAATTCTACACCATAATGTATTTTAAGGGTACAACTAATACAGAATATATCTCTCCTTAATTTAAAATACTAAAATGTAATCCGTATAATTTAAACCTTTCAATTTATTTTTCATATTAATTCTGAAAACATTCTTTGACTATAGAAAACATCATTAAATAGAATCCTTAATACAACAATCATGTTAGGCACGAAATAGAACATGCCTTTATAAGAAAATTTGATCACGAATAATATACTATCAAACTGACAACCGTTGCAGCGGTTTATGTCATCTTAATTATAAATCTCAACTTCTCTTAAAAATAAATTTCTGTTATAAAATTTAGCTCAAAGTAATAAATAAAAAAATAGACAATAAAGTAGAGAGAAAGAGAGAAGAGAATATATTTCTTCTATGTATCCAAGTGTATTACAAAATAATTTCTCATCCTTTATTTATAGTACTACATAGAGGTATACTAAAAGAATTCCATAAATATGTCATTAAGCTTTTGAGATCATGGAGGAAGATCATGGGGGAAATCATGGAGGTGTGGGAGTTACAACCATAAGTATTGGAGTAGTGGGAGTTATGGAGATAATGGATAAAAGTAGTGGGTGTTATAGGAGTTATGGACATCCACCATAATCTAATATTTCATAACACTCCCCCTTGGATGTCCAAAGATAATGTGCCTCGTTAAAACCTTAACTAAAATAAAACCCAATGGGAAAAAAAATTCTAGAAAAGGAAAAAGAGTACACATATCTAACAAAATGTATTTTTGTTGCCTCGTTAAAAACCTTGCAAGGAAAATCCAGTGGGACAAAACCTTGTAAGGGAAAAAGAGTGCAACGCGCATTAACTCCCCCTGAAAAGAGCATCAATTCACATCCTTGAGCCTTCGCATTCCAATCTTGTGTACCAGCTTCTTGAATGTTGACGTTGGTAGAGATTTTGTGAACAAATCGGCCATATTATCACTTGAACGAATCTGTTGCACATTGATATCACCATTCTTTCAAACCACATTTGTCTCGAATATGATGTATTATAGACCTCAACCACACACACTCTCGACTTGCTTCATGAATAGCGATTATCTCAGCATGATTAGATGAAGTAGCCACAATTGATTGCTTAGTCGATCGCCAAGATATGGCAGTGCCTCCACAGATAAACACATAACCTGTTTGAGATCGAGCCTTGTGTGGGTCAAATAAATATCCAGCATCAGCATAACCAACAAGATCAGGACTGCAATTATTGCTATAAAATAAGCCCATATCGGTAGTCCCTTTTAGATACCGCAATATATGTTTGATTCAATTCCAATGTCTCCTTGTGGGAGCAGAGCTATATCTTGCTAAGACATTAACTGAAAAAGTTATGTCAGGCCTTGTAGTATTTGCAAGATACATTAGTGCGCCAATTGCACTAAGATATGGTACTTCAGGACTAAGTAGCTCTTCATTCTTTTCTTGCGGTCGGAATGGATCCTTATTCACATCAAGTGATCGAACAACCATCGGAGTACTTAAAGGATATGCTCCATCCATGTAAAACCGTTTCAATACCTTTTCTATATAGGCAGATTGATGAACAAAAATTCCGTTTGCCAAATGTTCAATTTGCAAACCAAGACATAATTTTGTCTTTCCGAGATTTTTCATCTCGAATTCCTTCTTTAAATAATCAATTGCCTTTTGGAGTTCTATGGGAGTTCCAATAAGGTTTATGTCATCGACATATACAGCAAGTACAACAAATTCTAATGTTGTTTTCTTTATAAAAACACATGGGCAAATGGCATCATTTGTATAGCCTTCCTTTAATAAATACTCACTAAGACGATTATACCACATTCGTCCTGATTGCTTTAGACCATACAAAGATATTTGCAATTTGATTGAAAACATTTCCCGGGACTTTGAATTATGAGTGTTTGGCATTTTGAATCCATCGGGAATTTTCATGTATATCTCATTACCAAGTGAGCCATAAAGATAGGCAGTAACCACATCCATTAAATGCATGTCAAGCTTTTCAAGGACAGCAAAACTAATGAGATAACGGAAAGTTATAGCATCCATTACGGGTGAATATGTCTCTTCATAATCGACACCAGGCCTTTGAGAGAATCCTTGTGCAACAAGGCGTTATATCTTTGTACCTTGTTTTTCTCATTTCTCTTGCATACAAAGACCCATCTATAGCCAACAGGCTTAACACCATTAGGTGTTTCAACTATAGGCCCAAAACCTTCACGTTTTGCAAGTGAATTCAATTCTGATTGGATTGCTTCTTGCCATTTTGGCCAATCAAGTCTTTGTCAACATTCTACAACAGATTGAGGTTTAAGATCCTTACTTTCTTGCATAATGCTAGATGCAACATTATATGCAAAGACATAATCCACCACTATATCCACTCGATTAAAATTTATCTCAATATCGACTGGATTTATTGATAGTTCCTTATTTTTCCGAGTCTCGGGCTTAATGGATTCTTCATGAATCTCAGAATTTATTAAATCGTGAATTTCCTCATGAGATTCTTTCGTAGTGTCATTTTGATCATTTGCTTTTCTTTTTCTAGGATTTCGATCTTTGGAACCTAATGGCCTGCCACGATTTAGGCGTGCTTTCGACTCATTAGATGTGACACTAGAAGATTGTCCAATAAGGACATCAATACGGATTGGAACATTCTCTGCGGGGATGTGAGATTTTGTTATCCTTTTCAAGTTCGTGAATGCGTCAGGCATTTGATTTGCTATTCTATGCAAATGGATAATATTTTGCACCTCTTTTTCACAAATAGAGGTATGTGGATCAAGATGAGATAATGATGAATTTTTTCACAAAATTTCCCGTTTGGTTTCACCAACTTCTCCCCCTAATTTTGGGAAAAGTGTCTCATCGAATCGACAGTCTGCAAATCGTGAAGTGAACAAATCCCCTGTCAATGTTTCGAGGTAGCGAATAATGGAGGGTGATTCAAACCCAACATATATTCCTAACCTTCTTTGCGGACCCATTTTGGTGCGGTATGGCGGTGCTACAGGCACATATACTGCGCATCCAAAAATTCTTAAATTGGATATATTAGGTTCATGACCCAAAACTAATTGCAACGGGGAATATTTGTGATAATTCGTCGGTCTGAGACGAACTAGCATTGCTGCATGCAAAATGGCGTGACCCCAAACCGAAGTGGGTGGCCTCGTTATCATGAGTAATGGTCTTGCAATCAACTGCAGACGTTTAATTAAAGATTCTACAAGACAATTTTGAGTGTTGACATGAGCTACAGGATGTTCCACTTTTATCCCAATTGATAAGCAATAATCATTAAATGCTTGGGATGAAAACTCAGCAACATTATCTAGTCTAATAGACTTAATTGGATTATCAGGAAATTGTGCTCGTAATCGAATTATTTGTGCCATTAATTTTGCAAACGCAAGGTTGCGTGATGACAATAGGCACACATGAGACCATCTAGAGGATGCGTCTATTAAGACCATAAAATATCTAAAGGACCCACTAGGTGGGTGAATAGGTCCACAAATATCCCCTTGTATACGTTCTAAAAACGTAGGTGACTCAGTTCCAACCTTGTTGGTGATGGTCTAATAATTAACTTGCCTTGATAACAAGAAGTGCAAGAAAATTCATTATTTAAAAGAATCTTTAAATTCTTTAATGGATGCCCATATGAGTTTTCTATAATCCGTCTCATCATAATTGATCCAGGATGTCCCAATCGATCATGCCAAAGTACAAAAGTATTGGAATCAGTAACCTTTTGGTTTACTGTGGAATGTGCCTCAATTGCACTAATTTTTGTCCAATACAGGCCACAAGATAAAGATGAGAACTTTTCAATAACCCTCTTTTGGTCAGCGACATTCTTTGTAATGATGAGGTATTCAAGATTATTCTCATCTATTATCTCAATATGATATCCATTTTGACGGATATCTTTAAAACTCAACAAGTTCCTCTTGGACTTGGAAGAGAACATTGCATTCTCTATGATAAATATTGTTCCTTTAGGCAGAGTTATAGTTGCTCTTCCGGAGCCTTCAATCAATTTACTACTACCAGAAATTGTAGTAACATCTGCCTTACACATACTTAAATGAGAGAAATATTTCTTCTCTTTGAATATCGTATGTGTGGTACATGAATCAATTAAACAAATATTTTTACAATTGAACGTTGATCCAAGTTTGCTTTGTGAGATATCCATATTTGCTTTTCATGGTTTGACATACAAAAGAAATATATGAAAAATATTAGTATTTTGTTTTATAGATATGAGAATAAACAAATTTAAGTCTATGATTCAACATAATAGTTTCAGTGCGGTCATTATGAAAAAAAAAATCTTTTATCATAGTTATTCTCCTTTTAATACTCTTGTATCCGTTGCTTACTAATTAAATAATATTTTTAAAATCTGCTGAGGTTAGTCGATTAACTAAATCGGATAGTCGACTAACATGCCTTGCGAAAAGGTCCAGTTTAATAGAATATATTGGTTAATCGATTATCTGTTATGTTAATCGATTAACTTACTGGAAAATCATTACAAATAAAGCATAAGATGAATGTGTAATCTAAAGTTATATATTTTAAAACCATAATACAGATTATTTGTCAAGTTGATAAAACTCTTAAAGTACATATCGATATTTGATCATTTTAATGAATACTTGCTTGATACTTAGCTTTACTAGCTTAAAGCAGAAAATATAAAATTTGAACCATATCACAATAATAGATAACTTATGTAAACTATGATAATTGTTTATTCATTAACAACTACGAATAAGTAAAAGTAAAAATATCAAACTGCTATATCTTCTTTAACCATGGATCCATCACCGATCAAGTGATCTATTTTCCCTTCAGGGTGCTCAAAGAAGTCTGCCACATCAAAGTGGGTGATGTCAAAATTATTGTCAGAGACAAAATTGGTTTCAGGGCCTTTACTCTTTAGAGATGCTTGATAAAGCTCAACCAAATGTCTTGGTACACGGCAAATTTTTGCCCAGTGCCCTTTTCCACCGCAACGATAACATATAGTTTCTGAACTATTTGCTTTTGGATTCTCATAATTCCATTTCCGCTTTTGGTGGTTATATCTCTTTGGGGGGTGACTAACACTAGGAAAATTTCTTCCTTGTCCACGTCCACGGCCATGACCCGACCACGACCACGACCATGATTAAAGCCATAGCCTTTTCCACGCTTAGCATAATGGGAATACACCTTATCTACTTCAGGTAATGGTGTAGACCCAGTGGGTCGATTTTCGTGATTTTTTCATGAGCAGGTCATTGTTTCGCTCAGCCACAAGGAGAAGAGAAAAATCAGCTCAGAGTACTTTTTGAAACCTTTCTCTCTGTACTGTTGTTGCAGAACCATATTGGAGGCATGAAACGTTGTAAATGTTTTTTCAAGCATATCATAATCAGTTATAGTATCTCCACAGAGTTTCAATTTAGAAGTAATTCTAAACATTGCAGAATTATATTCAGAAACAGACTTAAAGTCTTGGAGCCTCAGATGAGCCCAATCATATCGTGCTTGTGGCAGAGTGACCAACTTTAAGTTGTCATATCTCTCCTTTAAGCCATTCCACAAGATAAGTGGATCTTTGACTGTGAGATATTCAATTTTCAAACCTTCATCAAGGTGATGGCGCAAGAAAATCAAGGCCTTAGCACAGTCTTGGGTGGATGCATTATTTCTGTCTTTAATGGCATCTCCAAGACCCATTGCATCAAAATGGATTTCAGCATCCAACACCCATGTCATGTAGTTCTTGCCCGAAATTTCAAGGGCAACAAACTTTCTTTTCATAATGTCATACATAATTAAACAAAATTAGGAGGAGAAAAATACCTTAATTTTCTCAAAGAGATTCTTGAGATAGTAGAGCTTTGTGCTGATAACGTGTTACAAAACTTAGCTCAAAGTAATAAACAAAAAGATAGACAACAAAGTAGAGAGAAAGAGAGAAGAGAATATATTTCTTCTATGTATCCAAGTGTATTACAAAATGATTTCTCATCCTCTATTTATAGTACTACATAGAGGTATACTAAAAGAATTCCATAAATATGTCATTAAGCTTTTGAGATCATGGAGGAAGATCATGGGGGAGATCATGAAGGTGTGGGAGTTACAACCATAAGTATTGGAGTAGTGGGAGTTATGAAAATAATGGATAAAAGTAGTGGGTGTTATAGGAGTTATGAACATCCACCATAATCTAATATTTCATAACAATTTCATGATAATGCTCATGTTACCCAATTTTTAAAGATATTAAAGATCCCAAATAAGAGAATTTTTCTATTCCAAAATTACGCAACAATCAGAACAAAAGTTATAATAACAAAAGACTTTTTTGTTTTATATCTTTCAAAGAAAGGATCTCTTTCTCTTTGTTTTTTTGAGAAAAATCTAAAGAAGAAGAAATGGGTTCCATTGTTGGGCCGTTTTTTTTTTCTTTCTTTTTGTGGAAGCATTTTTTTTGCTTTTGATTTTTTGAAAGGGAGCCGATGGAGCCGTTTCTAGGGGTAAAGTATTTAGGATTTGATGAATCTGATTTTTTTAGGTTTTTAATTATGTTTTTATATATAGAAGGTAGGGTTAAGAATAATAGGTATTTGGGTAGTGGTAGTGGAATTGGGTTGTGAAAATAAAAAAGAATGCATTTACAATCAGAATATAGATAATTTACAATTCATCTATAAAATATTTACAAACTAGGTATATTGAATTTTAATATCCCAATTCCCATTCGATTGTAATTATTTAAAATTTTCGACATAATTGCGTTTTTTTGCAGAGGATTTGCAGAAGTTTTAGTCATTTTTGATTTGTGAAAATAGAAAACAAAACATCTACAATTAGAATACAAATAATCTATAATTTATCTATAAAATATCTACAAACTAGGTACATTGAATTTTTATATCCCAATTCCCATTCAATTGTAGTATAATTGAGATTTTTGACGTAATTTCTTTTTTTCAGAAGATTTTTAGAAGTTTTAGCCATTTTTTATTTGTGAAAATAGAAAATAAAGTATCTACAATCAGAATAAAAATAATCTACAATTTCTGCAATATGTCTTCTTCTTCTTCTTCTTCTTCTTCTTCTTTCAGTTTCAATCTGAAATTCAGTCAAAAAAAAGTTTAATCTTCACCAAAACCCCTCAAATTAAGATATAAACTCCAAATCATATTCCCAATTATTTTCAACAACACCCAATCAAATCAAATAATGAATTTTGAAAACCCAAATTTGAATTCAAAGCTTTCAAGTTTTTTAATGGCCGTCAATGGTGGATTTGCTGCTTTCTTTCATTTGCTTTGTATTACTAAAATTTACGATTGAGAACTAGCGAGAGATGTAGAGAGAATGTCGACGAATTGAGCTTTGTTAACAATTTTGTCTTTCTTTTTTCTTTTTGATTTGTGGCTTAAGGAAAAATATCGAAGAACATAGTTTTTGCAGAAAAGAGTATATGCAATTTGATTTTAAATTGAAGATATAGGATTTGCATTTCAAATTTGATTTGAAGGTCGCTAAATCAATTAGAATAATCTGTTCCTGATTTATGGCGTGCCTAATTAGGAAGGAATTAGCTCCTAATAATTAATATTTAATGAATGATATAATAATTATAGACAAATTATGAACATAATGAATAAATATAAAATTACGTATATTTTTAATAATAAGGTTTTATATATGGTGTAGGAAGGAAAAAGTCTCTTATGATTATAATATGAAGAAGTTTTAAAACTAGGTAGGTTTTCAAACAAAATCACATAATCCTAGCATCATAAGGAAATTTACATGTATGGCAACGAAATATTTTTTTTTTCTATAGCAGGTTAACTAGGTAGGTTTTCAAACAAAATCACATAATCATAGCATCATAAGGAAATTTACATGTATGGCAACGAAATATTTTTTTTTTCTATAGCAGAAACGTATAACAAACAAAATCTCTCACATGTAATCACGCTTCTTCCATATCCCATCCAAAACTTTTCTCTTTTCTTTCTAAATAAGATTAATTATACAAAATGGTATAAATATCAATATATTTATGATAATCCTCGTATTTTCATATTTTAATTGGAAATAGTTTGTTATATGCACGGTATACTAAAGGAATAATGTATATGTGTGTGTTTACGTATACATCTTATTTCGAAAAATACTGCTGGTATATTTTAATTCTGGAATATTGCATAATTAATTAGCATATTTGGTATATATAAATAATATAATAGTGGTATAGTGTATACACATCTATGTTTATTTATATAGTTTATTTACGAAAATTGCTGGTATATAATATTAAATGTATAATTTGATACTTTACACATTTATTTGTGAGTACATACTTGGGTTTTTTAAAAATAAATTTGAATATTATAATCCTATAATTACACTTCTATAATTCTATCGAATTTTTGAGTAATAAAAAGGATACTGTTATGATGAAAGAGAATGAGTGATAATTTAATTATAAGAAAGAATTGGGAATAATTTGATAACGATAACTGATGCCTTAATTTGAGATCATTATTTAATTTTAAAACCTTTTGCACGTAAACAATTTTGAGATGCTATAAATGTAAATCTTGTTATAAAATAATATAAAAGACAAGAACAATAATTCAAGAACAAGAGCAATAGAGAGAAGAGTAGAGAGAGTTCTTCTTATTGATACTTAGAGAATGTTAGGAGTGTCTTACAATGGTAGAAGACTTCTTTATTTATAGGAAGTGGGATGATCTAGCTACCAATAATAGGACTCTAGAATCTCTCTAATTAAAGACATTCACCTTAAATAGAAGTGTATTTATAACACTCCCCCTTGAATGTCTATTCAATGATGTGCCTCGTTAAAACCTTAAAACAAAACCCAATGCGAAAAATTAAAGTAAGGAAAAAGAGTACACATGTTTGAATATGCGCCTATTGGTTGCCTCGTTAAAAACCTCGCAAGGAAAACCCGGTGGGACAAAACCTTGTAAGGGAAAAAGAGTGCAACGCGCATTTAACTCCCCCTGATAAGAACATCAATTTATGTCCTTAAGTCTTCGCATCCCGATCTTGTGAACTAGCTTCTTGAAGGTTGACTTTGGTAGAGATTTTGTGAACAAATCAGCCATATTGTCGCTTGAACGAATCTGTTGAACATTGATATCACCATTCTTTTGAAGATCATGTGTGAAGAATAACTTTGGTGAAATATGCTTCGTTCTATCTCCTTTTATGAATCCTCCCTTCAATTGAGCTATACATGCTGCATTGTCTTCATACAAAGTTGTGGGTAGTTTATCACACTTCAAACCACATTTGTCTTGGATATGATGTATTATCGACCTTAACCACACACACTCCCGACTTGCTTCATGAATAGCAATTATCTCGGCATGGTTTGATGAAGTAGCCACAATTGATTGCTTAGTCGATCGCCAAGATATGACGGTTTCTCCACAGGTAAACACATAACCCGTTTGAGATCGAGCCATCAGCATAACCAACAAGATCCGGGCTGCAATTCTTGCCATAAAATAAGCCCATATCGGTAGTTCCCTTTAGGTACCGCAACATGTGTTTGATCCCATTCCAATGTCTCCTCGTAGGAGCCGAGCTAAATCTTGCTAAGACATTAACTGAAAAGGATATGTCAGGTCTTGTAGTATTTGCAAGATACATTAGTGCGCCAATTGCGCTAAGATATGGTACTTCAGGACCAAGTAGCTCTTCATTCCTTTCTTGTGGTCGGAATGGATCTTTGTTCACATCAAGTGATCGAACAACCATCGGTGTACTTAAAGGATGTGCTTCATCCATGTAAAACCGTTTCAATACCTTTTCTGTATAGGTAGATTGATGAACAAAAATTCCATTTGCCAAATATTCAATTTGCAAACCAAGACATAGTTTAGTCTTTCCGAGATCTTTCATCTCGAATTCATCCTTTAGATAATCAATTGCCTTTTGGAGTTCTATAGGGGTTCCAATAAGGTTTATGTCATCAACATATACGGCAAGTACAACAAATTCCGATGTTGTTTTCTTTATAAAAACACACGGGCAAATGGCGTCATTTATATAGCCTTCTTTTAACAAGTACTCACTAAGACGATTATACCACATTCGTCCAGATTGCTTTAGACCATACAAGGATCTTTGCAATTTAATTGAGAACATTTCCCGAGATTTTGAATTATGCGCGTTTGGCATCTTGAGTCCATCGGGAATTTTCATGTATATCTCATTATCAAGTGAGCCATATAGATAGGCAGTAACCACATCCATTAAGTGCATGTCAAGTTTTTCATGGACAGCAAAACTTATGAGATAACGAAAGGTTATCGCATCCATTACAGGCGAATATGTCTCTTCATAATCGACACCAGGCCTTTGAGAAAAACCTTGTGCAACAAGGCGTGCCTTATATCTTTGTACCTCGTTTTTCTCATTTCTTTTGCGTACAAAGACCCATTTATAGCCGACAGGCTTAACACCATTAGGTGTTTCAACTATAGGGCCAAAAACTTCACGTTTTGCCAGCGAATTCAATTCTGATTGAATTGCTTCTTGCCACTTTGGCCAATCCTGTCTTTTTCGACATTCTTCAACAGATTGAGGTTCGAGATCCCCACATTCTTGCATAATGCTAGATGCTACATTATAAGCAAAGGCACTATCCACCACAATATCCACTCGATTAATATTTGCCTCAATATTAATTGGATTTAGGAATAGTTCCGTATTTTCCAGAGTCTCGGGCTCAATGGATTCTTCATGAATCTCAGAATTTGTTTAATCATGAGATTCTTTCGTGGTGTCATTTTGATCGTTCTTTTTCCTATTTCTAGGATTTCGATCTTTGGAACCTAATGGTCTGCCACGCTTCAGGCGTGCATTCGACTCATTGGTTATGACACTAGATGATTGTCCAACAGGGACATCAATACGGATTGGAACATTTTCCGCGGGAATGTGGGATTTCGTTATCCTTTTCAAGTCCGTAAATGCGTCAGGCATTTGATTTGCTATTCTTTGCAAATGGATAATCTTTTGTACCTCTCTTTCACAAATAGAGGTATGTGGATCAAGATGAGATAATGATGCATTTTTCCACAAAATTTCCCTTTTGGTTTCACCAACTTCTCCCCCTAATTTTGGGAAAAGTGTCTCATCAAATCGACAGTCTGCAAATCGTGCAGTAAACAAGTCGCCTGTCAATGTTTCGAGGTAGCGAATGATGGAGGGCGATTCAAACCCAACATATATTCCTAACCTTCTTTGCGGACCCATTTTGGTGCGGGATGGCGGTGCTATAGGCACATATACTGCGCATCCAAAAATTCTTAAATGGGATATATTGGGTTCATGACCCAAAACCAATTGCAACGGGGAATACTTGTGGTAATTCGTCGGTCTGAGACGAATTAGCATTTCTGCATGTAAGATGGCGTGACCCCATACCGAAGTGGGCAGCCTCGTTTTCATAAGTAATGGCCTTGCAATCAACTGCATGCGTTTAATTAACGATTCTGCAAGACCGTTTTGAGTGTGAACATGAGCTACAGAATGTTCAACTTTTATCCCGATTGATAAGCAATAATCATTAAATGCTTGGGATGTAAACTCAGCAACATTATCCAGTCTAATGGACTTGATTGGATTATCTGGAAATTGTGCTCGTAGTCGAATTATTTGTGCCATTAATTTCGCAAACGCAAGGTTGCGTGATGACAACAGGCACACATGAGACCATCTACAGGATGTGTCTATCAAGACCATGAAATACCTAAACGACCCACTCGGTGGGTGAATAGGTCCACAAATGTCCCCTTGTATACGTTCCAGAAACGTGGGTGACTCAGTCCCAACCTTTGTTGGTGATGGCCTGATAATCAACTTGCCTTGATAACACGAAGTGCAAGGATATTCATTATTCGAAAAAATTTTGAAATTCTTTAACGGATGCCCATATGAGCTTTCTATAATCCGTCTCATCATGATCGATCCTGGGTGTCCCAATCGATCATGCCAAAGTACAAAGGTATTGGAATCAGTAACCCTTTGGTTTACTGTTGAATGTGCCTCAATTGCACTAATTCTTGTCCAATACAGGCCACAAGTTAAAGATGAGAATTTCTCAATAACCCTCTTTTGGCCGGAGACATTCTTTGTGATGACGAGATATTCAAGATTATCTTCATCCATTGTCTCAGTATGATAGCCATTTCGGCGTACATCTTTAAAACTCAACAAGTTTCTCTTAGACTTGGAGGAGAACATTGCATTCTCTATGATTAACGTCGTGCCTTTGGGCAGAGTTACAATTGCTCTTCCGGAGCCTTCAATCAATTTACTACTTCCAGAGATTGTAGTAACGTTTGCCTTACACATATTTAGTTGAGAGAAATATTTCCTTTCTTTGAGTATTGTATGTGTAGTACATGAATCAACTAGGCAAATACTTTTACAGTTGGACGTTAATCCAAGTTCGCTTTGTGAGATATCCATATTTGCTATCCCATAGTTTGACATACAAAAAAGATACACGAACATAAGAATAAATAAGTTCAATTCGTTTGTGTCACATAATATTTTCAAAATCTGCTGCTAACAGTTGACTAACAAAATCAGATATGTTATCCATAATTGATTACTTTGCAGTTTGAAAATTTCAGTTTAAGCATTTTCTTCAAACAATCGATTGTTAAACACAAACAATCGATTGTTAAACATTGACAATCGATTGTTAAACACACACAATCGATTATTTGCTATTTTGAAAAACTTCAGATCACACTGTCTTAAGACAATCGATTGTTATGCATTGACAATCGATTGTTGGCTATTTTGAAAAATTCCAGAGCACACTGTTTTAAGACAATCGATTGTTATGCATAGACAATCGATTGTTGGCTATTTTGAAAAATTCCAGAGCACACTGTTATAACGACAATCGATTGTTAGGCATAGACAATCGATTGTTAGGCATAGACAATCGATTGTTGACTATTTTGAAAAATTCCAGATTACACTGTTTTAACGACAATCGATTGTTAGACAAAGACAATCGATTGTGGATGATTTTTGAAAAATTCCAGATTACACTGTCTTAACGACAATCGATTGTTAGACAAAGACAATCGATTGTGGATGATATTTGAAAAATTCCAGATTACAATGTCTTAACGACAATCGATTGTTAGACAAAGACAATCGATTGTGGATGATTTTTGAAAAATTCCAGATTACACTGTCTTAACGACAATCGATTGTTAGACAAAGACAATCGATTGTTGATCAATTGTTTTTCAGCTTTAATGCAAATATATTAGATAATCGACTAGTTTTTCAGGCTAGTCGATTACCCCTACTGGAAAATAAAAATATTATTGATATTTGAGCATATTGAAGACATTCTAAAGAACTACTGCTAACATTGCATCATGAACTAACTAATACGAGCTAATACTAATGACTATTAGTTTATTCACTAACTAATACAAATAAGTAGAACAAAATCAAATAACTCCATCTTCTTTCATCACGGACCCATCACCGATTAGGTGGTCTATTTTTCCCTCGGGTTGCTCAAAGAAGTCTGCCACATCCAGGTGGGTGATGTCCAAGTTGTCGTCATAGACAAAATTTGTTTCAGGGCCTTTTCTCTTTCGAGATGCTTGATAAAGGTCAACCAAGTGTCTTGGTATACGGCAAGTCTTTGACCAGTGCCCTTTCCCACCGCAACGATAACATATAGTTTCTGAACCATTTGCCTTAGGATCTTCATGACCCCGTTTCTGCTTTCGGTGGTTATCTCTCCTTGGGGGTTGACGGACTTCATTGGAATTTCTTCCTTCTCTACGTCCCTGGCTATGACCCCGTTTACGACCATGACCATGGCCCTTTTCATGTTTGGCATAATGAGAGTGCACCTTATCTGCTTCAGGCAGTGGTGTAGACCCAGTGGGTCGATTTTCATGATTTCTCATGAGCATGTCATTATTTCACTCAGCCACTAGTAGAAGAGAAATCAGTTCAGAGTACTTTGTAAAGCCTTTCTCTCTGTACTGTTGTTGTAGTACCATATTGGAGGCATGAAACGTTGTAAACGTTTTCTCAAGCATATCATAATCGGAGATATTATCCCCGCATAGCTTCAATTTAGAAGTAATTCTGAACATTGCAGAATTATATTCAGAAACGGACTTAAAGTCCTGGAGCCTCAGATGAGCCCAATCATATCGTGCTTGTGGCAGAGTGACCAACTTCAGGTTGTCATATCTCTCCTTTAAGCCGTTCCACAAGATGAGTGGATCCTTGACGGTGAGATATTCAATCTTCAAACCTTCATCAAGGTGATGGCACAAGAAAATCAAGGCCTTCGCACAGTCTTGGGTGGATGCTTTTTCTCTATCTTTGATGGTGTCTCCGAGACCCATAGCATCTAAGTGGATTTCAGCATCCAACACCCATGTCATATAGTTCTTGCCCGAAATTTCAAGGGCAACGAACTTTCTTTTCGTAATGTCAGACATAATCGAAAATTAAATTAGGAAGAGGGAAATACCTTAGATTTTTTGAGAATTGTTCTTGAGACGGTAGAGTCTCGTGCTGATAACGTGTTATAAAATAATATAAAAGACAAGAACAATAATTCAAGAACAAGAGCAATAGAGAGAAGAGTAGAGAGAATTCTTCTTATTGATACTTAGAGAATGTTAGGAGTGTCTTACAATGGTAGAAGACCCCTTTATTTATAGGGAGTGGGATGATGAGCTACCAATAATAGGACTCTAGAATCTCTCTAATTAAAGACATTCACCTTAAATAAAAGTGTATTTATAACAAATCTATTATTTTTGAAATAAATCAAAGGTGCTGCTCTTTATTAAAATAGCTTTTAAAAATCTCTTATAATACATCATACCCACAAAGCCCAGCCTGTTTGCAGTTCACTAGGTGAATTACCATTTAATGTAAGTAACATCAAATTATAAAAAATAAAAACTTAAATAATTAACCTAAACAGTCTTCCACCCAACCGTATAGATTAAAAATAATAGACGGACATAAAATATATATAGAACTAAACATATTACCTAATATGTGAATTTCTAAATTAGAAAAAATGTACTAACATGTTGAAAATTCGAATTTGGCTGAAACTAGAGCAAAAATAATAGATATTTTTGATACTCTATAATTTGATTTTAAATATAAACAAAGACGATAAATTTTTATTGTAACTCTAATAGAGTTTGAAAGAAATTATAACCACCAAAAGTGGTAAAATTTCTATGCCTTGCCATGATCAAATTCATGTATGGTTATGGGCAAAGAATTGAAAACTCGTCCCAATGAATTTGCTCCATTCTCATTCCCTTTAGAGAATGTGAAATCAGCATATGATAAATCTGAAAGAAGACAAAATTACTACTACGAATGTATCAATGGATGTGGACGTGACAATAGACAAAATTATAATCGTCATTATTGTGGTATTGAGAATAATAAGGATTCTCAAAATAATCCTTCACTCTGTGAAAGTAATATTTGTTATCGATTTGATATAAGATTTTATAAAGCACACATAGATAATTATGGTCCATTCATGATGTGAATGTGACAACATCTGGTTTATGAATACATATTCATTCTTGGAAGAATATGAACGTGCTAGTAGTAGTGAATATACCACACTCACCTCTAGAAGGAGGTTTGAGATGATATAAGAAAATAATGTCATTATTATGGCATAAATGGTCATTAGTCACGTACCTATTGTACGCCAAAATACTTTGACAATGTGATTATTAAAGGACAACAATAATGTAAGAAACATATCTTGCATATAATTTGGACCATGACCATAATGGTGTAACTTTCTCCTTGAAAGAGATATATGACCATATGGATGTTGATGAATATGCGGTAGTACAAAATTAATTGAGAGTTCTAGAAGAGCCAATTATCACTATTTTGGAGAAACATAATTTATTACCAATAAGGTATTGTGTTATAGTAAGTCTCAAAGAAACTTATTCAGTTTCCAAAGTATATGCGAAAGCGGTTGATTATATTGAGACTATAAATAAAGGAAGGATTTAATATCTTCATTACTACAACTTGTAGCGGGATAATATGTATGTGAAAAGTTACTCTCTTTATTCTCCAGTTTATACTACACAAATAAAAGAATTCTATACTAAAGTGGATGCTTATTGATATAAAAACCCATATCATAATAAACTTGAAATTTATTGATAATTGCACATGTCATGGTGTAAACCTGAACTTATCAATATTGATAATTTATTCAGTTGGCATAATCAGTTTAGCCATATCAATTTAAGCATGATGTGCAAAAATAATAGAGAATTCACATGGGTAAATATTAAAGAATTAGAAAGTTCTTTTTACGAATTCTCTTATATTGCTTATTCTCATTAATTAATTGACCAACTATAGTTGGGATTGAATCCCATGAATTCTGGAAATATCAAAGGTGAATATCGGCCCATTCACCTTCCGTATATACCACATAAGATGCATCTATGAGATGGTTACATGTGTGATTATTATTAACCCACAACTTGGTGTTTGCGAGGTAATTTGCTCAATAATTGAACTTAGAGCATAATTTCTAGATTTTCTGTGCAAGATAATTTATATTGATAAGTTGGTTTATATCACATCTGGTTTAGCAAAGTAATTTATTAAGTGCCTCCACTTAATAGCTAAACTATTGCTTATGAGAACAAAATTATCTATATTAATTTGATATACGTTATATATCAAAGTATATTATTTTCTTCCCTCACAAGTGGTTTAGGGCCAGGAACCAAATAATTTCATCTTATTATTATTGATGTGCGGTATATATTTTGATTAACACCATAAAGCACAAAGATGAGTTCTCAAGTTGAGGAAATAAATTAGTTTTTCTAACATGATGGGGAGATAAGATACAACAATTAAGAAAAAGTTACATGGAATGAATTATCATTTACACATCTAGATTCTCAAATAAAATAATATGAATTTGAAGTTAATAAATAGATTATTCATGTGCAATTTATTGCAAAGCATGCTAGATGCATTTGCTGATCCAAAGAAAGTAACTACACTCTCATTGCAAATGCTCCTATTAAGTCCCAGAAGAACAAAGTCTATGAAAAGCTTAAAGCATATAGACAAATCGGTTTCAAATAAACTTCTAGATAAAGAAGATGAGCAAATGATCAAAATGATCAGAATAAAGAAGACAAGTGATCTAGAAGATCACATGACATAACATTTCATAAAATCTCATGAGAGATTCAGGTACTTAAATTTATGAATGAAGAGATCTCTATGTTATGTCTTTATGAAAAATAAGGAGGTTGGAACCGATATATATGTTTGTCGATGACATCTATAATACCGCTAAATATATATGAGGATCTCAAGTCAAGAGAAACAATTCAAGTAGAATTGGTTTCATATGAAAGACGAGTAGTTTTGACATGTATTTCAAATATTTAAAAGTATAAAGACAATGGTGTGTGCTATCATTTTTATGTATCTTATATGTCTGTCATGACATGAAAATTTGATATAAATCTAAAGTTGATTTATATGGCTTATATACCTTAACTTATATGACAATCCATGAAGGATTTAAGTTGCTTGAAGCATATACAAATTCTTGATCTTGAAGTACCACTTTCTTAGTGCAATTTGTGCACAAACGTATCTTGCTATAACTATAAGCATGATAATATGATAGCAAAAGTTTTCACCTATATGTGAAGATATTGAATTGACGATTCTAACAAGATCATATGAAGACAATACATCTATTAGGATGATGATTTCAAGGTGAAACAAATTCGTTCAAGATATCTTTTGAAGATAGTGTACAAGATCGTGATGTGAAGGCTCAAGGATGTGAATTGATCCTCTCATTTGTGGGGTGGGGGGGTGGGGGGGGTGGGGTGGGGTGGGGGGGGTTAATTGCGTTGCACTCTTTTTCCGTTACAAGGTTTTATCCCACTGGATTTTCCTTGCGAGGTTTTAACGAGGCAACCGAAAGGCGTATTATTAGATATGTGTACTCTTTTTCCTTTTCGAGATTTTTCCCATTGGGTTTTATTTTAGTTAAGATTTTAATAAGGCACATTACTTATTGAGTAGACATTCAAAGAGGAGTGTTATGAATATAATTCTATTTAGAGATAATGTCTATATTATAGAGATTTTTACTTTGTGGATAATTCATTTTCCCCTATAAATAGAGGGGTCTTACCCCATTGTAAATCATCCCAAAATTCAATAAAATTTTTCTCTCTCTTTCTCTGCAATATTGTTCTTCTACTTTTATTGTTTCATTACACAGGTCAAATATAAACGCTATATACCAACTTAATAGCTCAAATTGCATCATCCCAAAATTCAATAAAAATTTCCTCTCTCTTTCTCTGTAATATTGTTCTTCTACTTTTATTATTTCGTTATACAAGTCAAATATATACGCTATATACCAACATAATAGCTCAAATTGCGTCTAAGAAATTTCCTACAATATTTGTTTTCACACACGCAATCGGTGTCTTTACTCGAGATATACGAAATAAGTTAAGTCTGTACACTAATAGTTTCTTTAATTTGTACTATTTTATATGACAATATTACTATCTAGAAAGTTAAACAAACTTTGTTGCGATTATAAATTTTTCATTACATTTGTTTCAATATTTTTAATTATAAATATTTGTAATTAATAGTGTTTTGATGTAGTTGTGAGATATTTAAATTTTATTTTAGAAAGACCAAGAAATTGATGTTCAAATTGAAACAAAATTTGGAAGTATGATCCTCCTTGTACTCCTTTTGATGAAATGGAGGGAGTACTTCTTTTATTTCAAATTGAATAATGGAGTTCGGAGCACAAAAGTTTTTGTTTTTAATTTTAATGTAAATTCAGACATTCTTTTTTCATTTTTCGAAATAAAAATATCATATATTTAGTATCTGTGACGATCCGGCCAGTCGTCTCACGAGTTACCACTCTGTTTTCTCACTTATGCTTCTTTATGCTTTGTTTATCTGTATTATGTGGTGTCGGGTTGGTCGCATCGAATCTGGTATGATTTTGGCAATGTTTGTGACACTTAGTCTTTTTTGAGGAAGCTTAAGTTGGAAAAAGTCAACCGGATATTGACTTATGTGTTAGAGGGTTCGGATGTGAGTTCTGGTGGTTCGGTTAGCTTCGAAAGATGATTTAGGACTTAGGAATGTGATCGGAATGGGTTTTGAAGGTTCAGAGTAGATTTAGGCTTGAATTGGCGAAGTTGATATTTTGACGATTTTCGGTTGATAGGCGAGATTTTGATATAGGGGTTGGAATGGAATTCTGAGAGTTGCAACAGTTCTGATGGGTCATTTGGGATGTGTGTGCAAAATTTCAGGTCATTCAAACGTGGTTTGGTTGGATTTTTGATCAAAAGCGCAATTCAATTTTTTTTAGAAACTTAGTCTTGAATCTGATGTGTTTTGGTGATTTGATGTTGTTGGAGGTATTTTGAAGATTGGTACAAGTTTGAATAAGGTATTAGGATATGTTTTTGCCTTTGGTTGAAGTCCCGAGGGCCTCAGGATGATTTCGGATGGTTAACGGAGAAATTTGGATTTTGTTGTAACTGCTGAATTTGCTGCTTCTGGTATTTTCGTACCTGCGGATTGAGGACCGCAGGTGCGGTGATGCATAAGCAGATGAGTAGCCGCAAGCAGAATATTAAGGAGTTGTCAGGAACTCAAATGCGGTTGTGGGACCGCACATGCGAAGCCTTAGGTGCGGAAATAATTTTAGCCGTTAAGTGAGGAACCGCAGAAGCGGATAGTTGGCCGCATATGCGGTAGCGCAAAAGCGGGTATGGTGCCGCATATGCAAAAGTGTCTGGGCAGAAGGTATAAATTGTGTCCTTCGCGAATTTTGAGTTATTTCACCATTTTTATCTCGGTTTGGGAGCTTTTTGGGCGATTTGAAAGAGTGACTCAAGGGAACTTCATTAAGGTAAGGAATTTGGAATTGAAACTCGTTCATATACTATTATTTCATGGATTAGAGCTAGAATATTTTGGAAATTAAGGGTGAAATATGGGGAGAACTAGGGCTTAGTATTGGAGATCTTTGATTGAGTATTTAATGGACCGTTTGAGGTCGTATATCTGAACTTTTGATATGTATGAGCTCGTGGGGAAATAAAAAATCTGTTGGTGTAAAAATTATTGAAATCCGACACGTAGGCCTGGGGGTCGGGTTTTGGTAATTTCGGGATTTGTGTCAATTATTGATTGTTTTCGCTTAGGCTTCGTTCTCTTAGCCTATTTTGACGTCCTCATTCTGATTTTGGATAGATTCGACGCGAGTGGAGGTCGATTCGAGGGACAAAGGCATCGCGAGCTACAGATTTGATCGATTCAATGTGAGTAATGATTGTAAAAAATATTTTAAGGGTTTGAAACCCCGAATTAGCACACCGTAGTGCTATATTGAGGTGATGAACACGCTTGATGACAAGCGTGGGGTCATGCACTATTGGGAACTGTGACTTGGTCCGTCTCGATTGATGATTTTATCCCGCATTTGACTGAAATCTATTTGCCATCATCATTATTTGCGCTGAATGCCATATTTGGGCTTCGTGCTAACTATTTTAACCTTTCGGCAATATTTTTATTGATATTTCTTTACTGTTTCGAATTTATACTTGAACTCAGTCATGTTATTTTCCACTATTGTCATACTCATCCATGTTTACTCATTTTAATACTTAAATGATATTTTCAATGATGTTTGAACTGAGAAACATTGTTTTACTTTTGCCCGAGTGGCTTGTGAGGATTTTTGAACGGGTAAGGCCGAGGGCCTATGTTGTGAGGAAACATAGATATTGATTTGAGGCCGAGGGCCCAAGATATGTATGCTACGAGGTGGATTAATTGATATGAGGTCGGAGCCTAGTAATGATGCCACAAGATAGCTTGATACTGCGCTTGGGCCGTAAGGGGCCCCTCCAGGCTCCAGGAGTATGCACACCTCCAGTGAGCGCGTATACTCATTGTGATGTGAGATTGAGCCCGAGGGGCTGGTATTGTTCTAATATGTTGCCTGAGGGGCAGATTTGATGATACTATATCCGAGGGATGAACTTCTATGTGTCTATTTTTCCTTAATTGCCTGTCAATTACCTGCTTAGTCGTTGAAAAAAGAATTTTACTTATCTTTTCACTGGTTTACTGCTTTTAAATGGTTTTACTGCTTCATTATAGAATGCTTTTGTGAATTTCGTGTTTTCTTGTTTTCAGTCGTTATTTATATTGTTACTCACTGAGTTGGAGTACTCACTTTACTCTCTGCACCCTGTGTGCAGATTCAGGCGTAGTTGGTCCCGCTCTCGAGTGATGATTATTTCCAGCTTCAGGCATATTCGAGAAGTCTTTAGGTAGATGTTGGCATTCGCAGCCCGGATCTTCTCCCTATGTTATTTCTTCCTGTCTTTAGTTTTATACTGAACTCAGTAGTCTCTTTGGAGTATTCTGTGTTGTTAGATACTCATGAGTTGTGTCACCCCGCTATTGGGCTGTGTTGTATATCACATATTATTCTATTCTTTGTATAAAGTGTGGTTTATCTATTCATGTTTGGAATGTTTCTTAATACTTTACTGTTAATAATTGGAAAATGAGAAGTGTCGACTAGCTTTATCATCACGAGAGGCGCCATCACGACCGGGTATGAGTTTAGGGTTATGACAAGTTGGTATTAGAGCCTAGGTTACATATGTCTTACGAGTCATGAGTAGGTTTAGTAGAGTCTCATGGATCGGTACGGAGATGTCTGTATTTATCCTCGAGAGGCTATAAAGCCTTTAGGAAAAACTTCATATTCTTGAAATTCTTATCGTGCAAATTTTTGATCCGAGTAATAAACTTCTGTTATTCTATTCTCTCACAGACGGTGAAGACACGTGCTACCGGTTAGGGTGGACGACTACCAGTACCACCAACTGTGGCCATCAGAGGCCGAGGATGCGGTCATGGTCGTGGTAGAGGCAGAGCAACGAGTGCAGCACCTGTAGATCCACCAGCTGCCCCAGTTCAGGACCAGGTCCCAGTTATGAATGCTCGAACAACACCAGCTCAGGAAACAACTATTCCATTGTGATTCTGGGTCTTTAGAAGGTCTTGGATCAGATCTTATCAGTTTGCACTGGCCTAGCTCAGGCAGTTTCATCCACTACAGTCGCAACTACTTCTCAGGTCAGGGGGAGGCAGTTAGACACCCACCGCTCGCACACCTGAGCAGGTTGTGCAGGGACTTCAGACGCAAGGGGTAGATCCGGCCCAGCCGGTTACAATTGTTCATGACTATGTAGTTCTTTCCATGCTAGGGGATAAGCAGCGTAGGTTGGAGAGCTTTGGTAGACTTCAGCCTCCGACCTTCAGTGGTGCAAAAGGTGAGGATGCCTTGGGCCTTTTGGACAAGTGTCAAAGGATGCTTCGTATAGCAGGTATTCGGGAGACCAGCATGGTCGCTTTCACGACTTAGTAGTTTTCAGAAGCTGCTTTCACTTGGTGGGAGGATTTTGAGAGGCGTAGGCCTATTGGTGCAACACCCTTTACATGGCAGCAGTTCTTCGTTCTCTTTCTGGAGAAGTATGTGCCACAGTCTCGCATAGAGGAGCTACACAGGCAGTTTGAGTGGTTGCATAAGGGGGAGATGACCGTATCGCAGTATGAGTTGAAGTTCTCTGAGCTGGCTCGTCATGTCATCTGGTGGGTTACAACATATAGGGAGAGGATTAGGAGATTTGTTGACGGTCTCACTTATCAACTCCGAATTATCATGACCAGGGAAAGGGTGACTGGTGCTACGTTCGAGGAGGTTGTGGATATTCCTCCAAGATATTGAATTTGTTCATCACCAGGAGCAAGAGAATAGGGAGGCCAAGAGGCCTCGAGGATCTGGCAGTTATAGTGGTGCTCCTTCGAGAGGTCTATTTTAACACGGTAGAGGCCGTCGTCCATTTAGGCATGCTCATCCAGCATGCCCAGGTTATCATAGGGCATCATCGGGTCATGGTTCTGACAGTTCACATCAGGGCCTGTCATCACTTAGTGCCCTTCCAGATCAGATTTCTTCACGTGCTTCATAAGTTCAGGGCTCTTCCATGCCGAGTGCATCTGCTAGTCACTCCGGTGCGAGGGGTTCCCTTCAGTCCCCTTCTCAAGAAACTGGGAGTTGTTATGAGTGTGGAGATATGGGTCACATATGGAGGTAGTGCCCTCGTTGTTTTGCTAGTTCATCCTAGCAGAGGGGTCAGTTATCGGCTTTAGTGCCTATTGCTTCACCACCTTCTGCCTAGCCAGCTAAGGGTGGAGGTCAGTCATCGAGGGGTTGCACCAAAAAGGGAGGTCGATCCGGAGGTGGCGGTCAGGCCTGTTTCTATGCTCTTCTAGGCAGACCCAATGCTATTGCTTCAGATGCTGTTAATACAGGTATTGTTTCAGTCTTCTATAGAGATGCCTCTGTATTATTTGGTCCCGGTTCCACCTTTTCTTATGTGTTATCATACTTTGGTCATTATTTGGGTACCCCCCATGAGTTTTTTGATTTACCTGTTCATGTATCTACCTCGGTAGGTGATACTATTACTGTAGACCATATGTATGGGTCGTAAGTGGTGACTATTGGGGGTTTAGAGACCCGATTGGATCTATTATTATTGAGCATGGTGGATTTCGATGTCATTTTGGGGATGGATTGGTTAGCTTTGTGTCGTATTATTATGGACGGTTATGCTACGATCGACAAATTGGTTATGCCGAGCGTTCCACGGATCGAGTGGCGAGGTGTGACTGACTATGTTCCTAGTAGAGTGATCTCTTTCTTTAAGGCCCAGCATATGGTTGGGAAGGGTTGTCTTTCATACCTAGCCTTTGTGAGGGATTTCAGAGCTGAGACTCCCAATATTGATTCTGTTCCAGTTATGAGGGATTTTCCTGATGTATTTCCTGCAGACTTGTCGGGCATGCCACCAAAAAAGGATATTGATTTTGGTATTGACCTGGTGTCGGGCACTCATCTCATTTCTATTCTACCGTATCGTATGACACCATCGAAGTTGAAGGAGTTAAAGGAGCAGCTTCAGGAACTCCTTGATAAGGGGTTCATTTGGCCTAGTGTGCTGCCTTGGGGTGCGCCGGTTTTGTTTGTGAAAAAGAAGGATGGCACTATGAGAATGTGCATTGGTTATAAGCAATTGAAACAGGTAACAATTAAGAACAAGTATCCTTTGCCTCGCATTGATGATTTATTCGACCAGCTTCAGAGAGCGAGAGTGTTCTCTAAGATTGATCTCTATTCGAGTTATCACCAGTTGAAGATCAGGGACTCAGATATTCTTATGACGGCTTTCAGGTCCCGACATGGTCATTATGAGTTCTTGGTAGTGTTTTTTGGACTGACCAATGCCCCAACATCGTTCATGCTTTTGATGAACAACATGTTCCAACCTTATCTTGACTTTTTTTTCATAGTCTTCATTGATGAAATTTTGGTATGTTCGCGTAGTCAGGAGAAGCACCCAGAGCATTTGAGGGTTGTGTTGTACAGATTAAGGGATGAGAAACGTTATGCAAAGTTCTCCAAGTGTGAGTTTTGGCTCGGTTCAGTGGCATTGTTGGGACAAGTGGTGTCCAGTGAGGGTATTTAGGTTGATCCAAAGAAGATAGAGGCGATTCAGAGTTGGCCCAGACCATCCTCAGCTACAGAGATTTGTAGCTTCCTTGAATTGGTAGGATATTATCGTCGATTTTTAGGGATTTTCATATATCACATCGCTCTTGACCAAGTTTACTCAGAAGAGTGCTTCATTTGTATGGTCGGATGAGTGTGAGGAGAGATTTTTTAAGCTTGCCTTGACTACAGCTCCAGTCTTGGTTTTTCCATCACTTCAGGTTCATGTACCATGTATTGTGATGCTTTGAGAGTTGGGATTGATTGTGTGTTGATGTAGGAGGGTAAAGTTATTGCTTATTCTTCTCGTCAGTTGAAGCCGCGTGAGAAGAACTACCACGTTCATGATTTGGAGTTAGCTTCCATAGATCACACGTTGAGGATTTGGAGGCATTACTTGTATGGCGTATCTTGTGAGGTGTTCACTGATCATCACAATATTTAGCATTTGTTCAAGCAAAAGGATCTTAATTTGAGGCAGCGAAGATGGTTGGTGTTACATAAGGATTATGATATCACTATATTGTACCATCTGGGAAAGGCCAATGTGGCGGACGATGCTTTGAGCCGAAAGGTAGTGAGTATAGGGAATTTGGCATATATTCCAGTTGGGGAGAGACCACTTGTAGTTGATTTTCAGGCCTTGACCAATCGCTTCGTGAGATTAGATGTTTCGAAGCCCAGTTGGGTATTGGCTTGTGTGGTTTCTCGGTCTTCTTTATATGATCGCATTAGAGAGCACCAATATGATGATCCGCATTTGTTTGTTCTTAGGGATAAAGTTTAGCATGATGATGCTAGAGATGTTACCACTGGTGATGATGAGGTGTTGAGGATATAGGGCCGGATTTGTATGCCCAATGTGGATAGGCTTAAGGAGTTAATTCTGGAGGAGGCCCATAGCTCGCGATATTACATTCATTCGGGTGCCGCGAAGATGTATCTGGATTTGAGGCAGCGCTATTGGTGGAGAAGAATGAAGAAAGACATTGTAGGATTTGTAACTCGGTGTCTCAATTGTCAGCAGGAGAAATATGAGCATCAGAGACCGCGTGGATTGCTTTAGCAGATGGATATTCCCGAATGGAACTGGGAGAGGATCACTACGGACTTTGTTGTTGTATTTCTACAGACTTTGAGAAAGTTCGATGCTCTTTGGGTGATTTTGGATCGACTGATCTAGTCCATGCACTTCATTCCTTTATGTACTACATATTATTCAGATAGGGGCACTTAGTTTACTTTATAGTTTTGGAGGTCTGTGCAGCGAGAGTTGGGTACTCAGGTTGAGTTAAGAATAACTTTTCACCCTCAGATGGATGGGCAGTCCGAGCGCACTATTTAGATATTGGAGGACATGTTACATTCTTGTGTCATTGATTTCGAGGGTCACAGGATCAGTTTCTACGGCTCACAGAGTTTGCTTATAACAACAGCTACCAGTCAAGTATTCAGACGGCTCCATATTAGGCTTTGTATGGGAGGCGGTGTATATCTCCAGTTTGTTAGTTCAAGTCCGCTGAGGCTAGTCTATTGGGGGACAGATGTGGTGCAAGATGCTTTGGAGAAGGTGAAGGTGATTTAGAAGAGGGTCCGTACAACACAGTCGAGGCAAAAGAGATATGCTAATAGGAAGGTTCGAGATGCGTCCTACATGGTTGGTGAGAAGGTTTTGGTGAAGCTTTTGCCCATGAAGGTTGTTATGAGATTTGGGAAGAAAGGGAAGTTGAGTCCGCAGTTTATTGGGCCTTTTTAGGTACTTCGAAGGATTGGGGAGGTGGCTTATGAGCTTGCTTTTCCACCTAGCTTGTCGAGTGTACATCCGATATTTCATGTTTGTACGCTCCGGAAGTATATTGAGGATCCGTCTCATGTTCTGGATTTCAGCACGGTTCAGTTGGATGGTGATTTGACCTATGACTTGGAGCTAGTAGCTTATTCGGGTCGTCAGGTTCGGAAGTTGAGGTCAAAGGATATAGCTTCGGTGAAGGTGCAGTGGAGAGGTCGACCCGTGGATGAGGCTACCTAGGAGACCAAGCGGGAGATGTAGAGTAGATATCCTACATGTCTGAAGCTTCAGGTATGTTTCTCGACTCGTTCGTGGACGAACACTTATTTAAGTTGGGGAGGATGTGATAACCCGACCAGTCTTCTCATGAGTTATCTCTCCATTTCCCCTAGTTATACTTCTTTATGCTTTGTTTATCCATGTTATGTGGTATCGGGTTGGTCAGATCCAATCCGAAATGATTTTGGTAAGGTTTGAGACAATTAGTCTCTTTTGAGGAAGCTTAAGTTGGAATATGTCAACCTGATGATGAATTATGCATTTGAGGTCTCGGATGTGAGTTTCAGTGGTTCGATTAACTTCGGGAGGTGATTTGGGACTTCATAGTATGATCGGAATGGGTTTTGGAGGTTTGGAGTTGATTTAGGCTTGAATTGGCGAAGTTGATAATTTGGCAATTTTCAGTTATAGGCGAGATTTTGATATAGGGATCGGAATGGATTTCCGAGAGTTGCAGTAGTTCTGTCGGGTCATTTGGGATGTGTATGCAAAAGTTCAGGTCATTCGGACCTGATTTGGTTGGGTTTTATTTAATCCAAAGCAAAATTCAGAATATTTTAGAAACTTAGGCTAGAATCTGATGTGTTGTGGGTAATTTAATATTGTTTGAGGTATTTTAAAAATTGGTACAAGTTTGAATAAGGTATTAGGATATGTTTGTGCCTTTGGTTGAGGTCCTAGAGGTCTCAAGGTGATCTAAGATGGTTAACAGAGAAGTTTGGATTTTGTGGCAGCTGCTGAATTTGCTGCTTCAGGTATTTTCGCACCTGCAGATTGGGGACTGCAGGTGATCAACCACATAAGCGGAAGAGTGGCTGCAGAAGCAGAATATTCAGGAGTTGTCAGGAACCGTAGATACGGTTGTGGGACCGCACACGCGGAGCCGTATGTGCAGAAGGCTAATTGCAGAAGCGGTTTTAGCCTTTAAGTGAGGAACCATAGAAGCAGATAGTTGGCCGCATATGTGGTACCGCAAAGGAAGGTATGGTGCCGCAGATGAGAAAATATCTGGGCAGAAGGTATTAATTGTGTCCTTCATGAATTTTGAGTTATTTCACCATTTTTTGTCTCAGCTTTGGAGCTTTTTGGGCGATTCGAAAGAGGTATTTCAAAGGAACTTCATCGAGGTAATGAATTTGGACTTGAAACTCGTTCATATGCTATTATTTCACGGATTAGAGTTAGAAATTTTGGAAATTAAGGGTGAAATCTGGGGAGAATTAGGGCTTAGTATTGGATATCTTTGATTGAGGATTTAATGGACCATTTGAGGTTGGATTTCTGAACTTTTGATATGTATGAACTCGTGGGGAGATAAGGAATCTATTAATGTAAAAATTATTGAATTCTGATACTTGGGCCCGGGGATCGGGTTTTGGTAATTTCAGGATTTGTGTCATTTATTAATTGTTTTCGCTTGGGCTTGGTTCTAGTAGTCTATTTTTATGTCCTTGTTCTAATTTTGGATAGATTCGACGCCAGTGGAGGCCGATTCGAGGTGCAAAGGCGTCGCGAGCTAGAGATTTGACCGGTTCGAGGTGAGTAATGATTGTAAATGATATTCTGAGAGTTTGAAACCCGGATTTGCACATCGTAGTGCTATCCTAAGGTAAGGCACACGCTTGAGTGTGAGGTCGTGTACTATTGTGTATATTGACTTGTTCCGTCCTGATTGATAATTTTACCATGTATTTGGCTAAAATCTATTTGCTATTATCATTATTTTGGTTGAATGCTATACTTGTGCTTCGTGCTAACTATTGGATCCCGTCGGAGATATTTTTATTGATATTTTCTTACTGTTTCGACTTTATATTTGAACCCAGTCATGTTATTTTCTACTATTTTCACACTCAGCCATGTTTACCCAATTTTAATATTTAAATGATATTTTAAATGATGTTTGGGCTGAAAAATACTATTTTACTATTGGCCGAGTGGCTTGTGAGGATTTTTGACTGAGTAAGGCCGATGGCCTCTATTGTGAGGAAATACTGATATTGATTTGTGGCCGAGGGCTTGATATATGTACGCAACGAGGTAGCTTGATTGATATGAGGCCGAGTGCCTAGTAATAACGTCATGTGTTGGCTTGATATTGCGCTTGGGCCGTAATAGGCCCCTCTAGGAGTTTGCATACCCTAGTGAGCGTATGTACCCATTCTATGTATTTATTTTTCCTTAATTGTCTGTCAATTACCTTCTTACTTGTTGAAAAAGGATTTTACTTATCTTTTTACTGGTTTAATATTTTTAAATGGTTTTACTGCTTCATTATAGAATGATTTTGTACATTTCGTATTTTCTTGCTTTCACTCGTTATTTACATTTGTTACTCACTGAGTTGGAGTATTCACTTTACTCCTTGCATCCTGTGTGCAGATTCAGACGTAGATGGTCTCGCTCTCGAGTGCTGATCATTTCGTGCTTCAGGGGGATTCGAGGAGTCCTTAGGTAGTTGTTGGCGTACGCAGCCTGTAGCTCCTCCCTATCTTATTTCTTCCTGTCTTTAGTTTTGTAATGAACTCTGTAGTTTCTTTGGAGTATTCGGTGTTGTTAGATGCTCGTGACTTGTGGCACCCCGATATTAGGCTGTGTTTGGGCTGTATTCTGCATATTATTCTATCCTCTGCTTAAACTGTGGTTTATCTATTCATGTTTGGAATGTTTCTTAGTACTTAACTATTAATAATCGGAAAATGGGAAGTGTTGGTTGTCCTTGTCTTTACGAGAGGCGTCATCATGATCGGGTCCGAATTTTGGATCGTGACAATATTCATACGAAAGTATCATAAAATCATAAACACTTTAGTTAGAGGTACCTTTAAAGATACTTTTAATATCTTAATCAAACTACAATTTATTGGATTCTATCTTAATAGTGGTCTCTTAATTTACAAATAATTATTGATGTGAAAGCACATAGATGAACTGATCTTTGAATAGAGAAAAAGAGTGATTTTTTAATGTTTCTTTCTTTTTATGACATGTGAAGTAATTTAGAGGATGAATTATAGGAGTCATATGGAAACAAGGCCACTAAGAAAATATAAGAGAATATAATAAGATCGATATAATCTTTTTATTTCTAATTAGAAGTCTCGAGTTCGAGTTATAAGAATGCAAAATATAATAACAGAGAGTGTTTTTTTCGTCTTATACGGCACAAATCTGAATTAATTAAGGTACCCAAACGGATACCAAATATGGAATGGAAAGAAAAAAATCAATGAAAAAATGTTTACACAAAAATATGGAAAGAAAGCCAATGAAAAGATAACCAAACAAGGCTAGAAGACTAGCTTGTATGATTTACAGAAAAAGGCCAGAAAAATTTAGAAGCATGCATTGGGTTTTAACTTTTAACTAATGCAGCCAAACTCTTATTGACAGTTCCTTCTATTTTCTTTTTTGCTAAAATGGATAGTTTGATTACTTCACTTTTTCCCTGAATTTCAGTAAACACTAGAAATTAGTTGTTGCATGTAAACAAAATAAAACGTGGGCTCCTTTTGCAGCTGTACCTGTGTCTTTGCCTCCACCAAACTTATCTTGTCATTTCTCTAACTGAATTATTGGTGTGTTATTCTCAACTTTCCTATTTCTCTTACAATTTTCTTTACACTTAAGTACTTTTGTAAAACATAAATTGTGTAAGGTTGAAAATTATTAGGGTAAAATATAAACAAGCCGGTCGGCCGAAACTAATTTCATTCACTAGTCGAAATAAAATATGCATATTTTTGTATATATTAAACATATACACAACAAAATAATTATTTTATCGACTATTATTTTTGAGAACGACTAAAAAAATATACATTTCTCAAATTATTACATGTTCTATTTGAAGCATTATAGCTAATCTCGGTTTCCAATCCGGCATTCCGAGTTGAAGGAGAAATTTTTTGAAATATAACAATATCTATATTTGCTTTTTACACGTGCGAACATACACATATGTGGGTTGATCCTTGGTTTAATCGAATCCACAAACTCATTATATCCATGGGGTCACAAAGCTATTGAATTTTCATGGATTGATCAATTTATTTGTTTAGAGTTATTAATTATGTGCAGTATGTTTTATTTCCTTTTTTATGTAAGAAGTAGAAGATAGGATAGATGCAGTATTTTCCAATAACCATTTAGTGATAAATGAGGCGATTTGTCATCATATCTTATATTTATGCCACCGTTTATCTCGTACTTTATTTTTAAAAATTAATAATTTCATAGTCAACTAATAAAAAATCAGTATTTATAACCATTATACCTCTTCCAAAACATATAAAAGATACTCACACGTACCAAATTCAAAATTTCAGATTGCCTCCCTCAATCACTGCGTCTCTCCTCATATTTGAACCAGATTCAAATTACAAATTCAAAACTACAAAATACATTGTAAGTATTCAAAATAATTTTTGAAACTGATTCAAAATACATTGTAAGTATTCAAATTCATCTTTAGAATTCAAAATAATTTTTGAAATTGATTGATTTCATGATATATACTTTATGAACATGAACTCTTCACTGATATGTTGAATTTACATTCTAATTCTGTTTCACGTTTAATACTAACATTCTAATCCGATAAATTCAACTATGCTGAAGTTTTCCACTTGATAATATGCGAATTTTTTTTGTTTTTTTTTGCTAAACAAGCTGAAGTTATTTAGTTCATTTGTAAAAACTTCAGGAAAACAAGCTGAAACATAGCTGCACTAGGTAAAAATAAACTATAAATTAAAATTTAATATTGAACAAAAACTTCAGCATGGGATGTTGAGGTTTTTTCGTTTATTTTTAAAAACTTCAGCAAAACGATCTGAAGTTTTCCTCCTACACTGGGTAAAAAATAAAGCATAAATTAAAATTATATATCGCACAAAATTTCAGCATAAAGTGCCGAGTCTTTAAAAACTTCAACAAAACAAGCGAAGTTATTCGCTTACGTTGGGTAAAAATAAAATATAAATTAAAATTATAAATTGCACAAAAATATCAGCATAAAGTGTTGAAGTTTTTTAGTTAGTCTTGAAAAACTTCAGCTAAACGAGCTGAAGTTTTCCTCCTACAGTAGGTAAAAATAAAACATAAATTAGAATTTAAATATTGCACAAACTGTAGCATATGATGCTGGAGTGTTTTAATATTGAACAAAAACGAGCTGAAGTTTTTCTCCTACACTGAGTAAAAAATAAAACACAAATTAAAGTTAAATATTACACAAAAACTTCAAGTGCTGAATTTGTTTAGTTATTCTTTAAAAACTTCAGCAAATCAAGATGAAGTTTCCCTCCCGCAATATGTATTTTATTATGATTATTTGGAAAAATTTCATACCAAAAAATGCTTATGTTTTCATGAATATGTAAAATATTTGTCATATAATTTTTAGTATGCTGAAGTTTTTTTTAGTTCATGTAACGACCCGACCGGTCGTTTTGAGCTCTAGCGTGCCGTTCAGTAGTTTGGGGCTATGAGCAGCTTCATTTCAGGTATTATGACTTGTACGCATGGTCGGAAGTAAATTTCGACGGGTTTGGAATTGATTGGAAAGAGAATCTCATTTCGGAAACTTTAAGTTAAAATAATTAACTAGGATTGGATTTTTTAGTAAACGACCTCGAAATTTGGATTCAAGAGTTCCGATAGGTTTGTATGATGATTTCAGACTTGGGCGTATGCCCGGATCGGATTTTGGATGATACGGGAGCGTTTTGACGCCTATTGTGGAAGTTAGCATTTTGGAAGAAAATTTTATAAGTTTGGGTTGAAGTTCATGTCATTGTTATCAATGTCTGTTTGGAATTCTGAGATTAGGAGTAGCTCCGTATGGTGATTCTCTTGTTGGAAGCGTGATCAGAATTGAATTCGGAGGTCCGTGGGTCATTTTGGAGTCATTTGGCTAAAGATAGAAATTTTAAAGTTTTTGAGAAGTTTGAGATGAAGTGGACTTTTTGATATCGGGTTTCGAATTCGATTCCGAAAGTTGGAATAGGCACGCAACGTCGAATATGACTAGTGTGCAAAATTTGAAGTCAATCAGACGTGATTTGATAAGTTTAAACATCGAAAGTAGAAGTTTGAAATTCTAAAGTTTATAAAGCTTGGATTGGAGGCATATTCTTGATTTTAGCGTTGTTTAATATGATTTGAGGCCTCAAGCATGTCCGTAATGTGTTTTGGAACTAGTTGGCATGGTTGTTCCCGGGGGCCTTGGGTGGATTCCGGATGGTTAACGGATCGAATTTGGAGGTTAAAGAGGAACTGAAGTTATTGGTTGATGGTGTAACCGCACCTGCGAGACTAGGGCTGTAGGTGCGGAGCCGCAAAAGCGGCCTTGGGGTCGCAGATGTGGTACTGCGAGGGTGAGCTGGGACCACAGATGCGGTCATCTCACCGCAGTAGCGAGACCGCACCTGTGGGTGTTGAGGTGCAGAAGCAGAAAAGGTGCCCTGGAGAGAAACCACAGGAGTGGTAGAGGGGCACTTGCAGAACCGCAGAAGCAGTAGTGGGACCGCAGGTGCGGAAGTGTTAGAGGCAGTAAGTTCTTTTAAAAATCGGGGGTTGGTCATTTTCCCCTATTTTCATTGGGTGTGAGCAATTTTGGAGAGCTTCAAGTGGGGTTTTTCATCATCAACGATAAGGTAAGCTAACCCCACCGATCTTGAGTTAAATATAGCAATTTCGTATGAATTTTAGCATGTAAATTGGTAGAAATGTGGGGGTTTAAGAAAAACCTAGAAAATTGATATTCTCGGAATTTGACTACGATTTTTTTGGGTATGAAATTGAGAGTAGATTATATATTTTAGTTCGTGGGGGCTATGGGTAAGCTTAATCTACGAAATTTTTTGGAATCCAGGTACGTGGGCTCGATGGCATTTTTTTCAACTTTTCGACCAGGGTTAGGAATTTTTATACATTGGGTTGTAATGAGTAATTGAGCATATATTACTAATTTGTATTATTGGTTAGTTTTGGAGCGTTGTGTATTAATTTGAGTCTTCGAAAGGGCGTGGAAGGCCGGTTATTGATCTTCGGAGCGAGGTGAGTCTCCTTTCTAACTGTGTAAGAGGAAATTGTTTCTATAGATACAATAATTGGTTATGTGCTCCTATTTGTGGGGGTCTACGTATGCACGAGGTGACAAAAGTTTTGCGTACCTAATATGTGTAAATGAGGGTAGTCTAAGACCCCAAAGCATGCTATACTTAGAATATCTGTAATCTTATTGATAGTTGAATTGCTTAAGCCCTATCGAATTGGTAAACAAATTTCTAAAAGGATTTAACATCACTTTCTTATGTCGTTAAAGAAGAATTGGCTTTTATTTGGATAAATGTTCCTCGATAAATACTTAATTGGCTACGTGATCATGTATTTATATGTGTACCTGGGTCGCATGAATGATTCACGAGCAGGGTACTTGTTTATTTAAATTTGACCGCATCGCATGTATGATTTGCGAGCGGGGTAATAGATGTATCTATGGTTCGTGCTGCTTGACACTCAGTAGTGCACATTTTACATTTATGTTAGATCAGGCCGTACGTCCTCGATATGATTTGCGCATGCTTGTATTGCTTGCCTTGAAACTTATTGAAGTTGTTAGTGTCTCTTCTCGGCTTGAGAGTATATTTATGATTGACGAAAAAGGAATTTGGAAATTTTCTATAAAAGAAAGAATTGCTTACTTGCTTTATGCCATTGAATTAATATCATGTTTATAAAATCCCCGATTTACTATATTATTGAGATAACATTATTGGACCACTCGTAAGCGTCGAAGTCAGCCTCTCGTCTCTTCTTTTTCAAGATTAGACGGTATACTCATTGGGTACACATTGTTATCGTACTCATACTATATTTCTGTGCATTTTTGTTGCACATGCATGATAACTAGGGATTTGGACGCATTTCATGCTCCTTCTTGCTTACATTTTGGTTATAAATTCATACAAAATAGTCCCAAAAGGCTCATATGTTGTGCTTGATTGCAAGTTTGATCAACAAAGTGACGAGATATCAAAGATCGGCTCAAAAGGAGTGAAATCGCACAAGTACCAAAGACAAGGCAAAACTCAGGAGAAACAGGCTTAGTGCGGCCGCACTACACTTTGTGCGGTTCGCACTAGGAAGATTCAGAGAACTTGCAATATAAGTATTAAGGCAATACAATCGTAGAAGATATTGCGCGGTCCGCACTGAAGCCACCGTGGCTGCACTACCATTTTATGCAGTCGACAGAAGCAATGTTCAGAGGTGTCAAGTTCCACTGTTCAAGCTAGTGCGGTCCGCAGTCCATTCTATGCAGACTGCATTAGAAGCCTCTGCGGCCGTAGTCCATTCTGTGCGCTCCACGGAGCTTGGGTTTAGAGAGTTGAAATTGCAGAGTCAAGAGCCTTGTGCGGCCGTACTGACCCCGTAGGGGCATTTTTATCCAATTTTTCCAGCTTAATATAAATAGAACCTTTTTCCATTTTTAGGGTATCAACTATTACCAAACTTGAGATGTGCTAGTGAGAAGGCATTTTGGGCAATTTAACGTAGTTTTAGTCATTGAATCATTATATTTACTTCAATAATTTAATATTATATCTTTCTCTTCATCTATTTATCTGATTTTCTCTTCAAGCATGAGTAGCTAAACCCATTAGCTAGGATTGTGGTTCAACCCTAGTGTGGGTAATTAAGGGGTGTTGCAATTTAGGGCTAGATTGGCTATGCGTGTTTTTTATTTGAGTCAATTTTATGGTTTAATTTATGAATTAGTGGTTATAAACACTGGTTCGTGTTAAGTTGACTTGGGCTCTTCAAGAAAAAGAGAGCCTAAGTCTCCAAAATTTACCCAACAAGGAATTGGGATGGACTTAAGAGATTTAATAGTTCTAATTAAAGGGTTAAATCTCGAGAGAGTAATTATCCGACTTGAACCCTAGTTGTTTGAGCAAAATTTGCCTACTTAATTGGTATTGAGAAAGTCAATTGGGAAAAATCACTCTCTCTACCGAGAGGTGTGAGAGTGGGTAACATCCTGCAACGGTTAGAGCATATTTCCCCAATCATGTCAATCTTGCCTTAGAAATAATTACCCGTCAATTAGCCTCCTTGGTGGAAGTCAGTACCCTAGTGCCTTTCATCTATTAGTTATAACTTGTAGCAATTCTCCCTTAGCATAATCTAATTGCAATTATAATAAGTAGTTGATAATAGTAGATTATTAAAGAAAAACCCAAAAATAATTGGAAGTGATATTTGGAACAAGTATACAATCCCACTCTAAATAGATACTTGACTCCATTCCTTGCTCCATGTGGAAATCGATCCCGACCCACAAATCGAGTAAAAGCTATTGCGACCCTCTCTTCCTACTTTTTAGTAGTTTGGAGTAGGCAACGAGCAACTTTTCGGCGCCGTTGCCGGGGAGCTAACGATTTTGTCTATATATTTAGTTAGTTTTGTGTATTGTTCTTCTTTCCTTCTTTGTTACTTACTTGTTTGTGACATTACTCAGGTACCAACATGGCTTTAAACAACGCTAATGACCCTCTTGGAAACGTGATAGCGGGGGAAAAGGTAGATGATATTGAGCAAGATGAGGTACCTCTTGCACCTCAAGGACAACAGAGATACCGGAATGCTAATGCTAATCCAAATGACAATATTTCAGACCCTCCTCTACCACCTCCAAGAGTGGCTCTCAGAGTATTACCGAACTAGGGTTACGCAAGTGCTATTGTCCCACCCTGAATTCGGGCGGGCATATTTCAGATAATATGCTGTTGACCCTACTTGAGCAGCGTGGGTACTTCACGAGCGCTGCAGATCAAAATGCCTACAAACATCTCAAGGGGTTCATAGATACATGTTGGGGAAGCAAGCACACGAATGTTTCTGAGGATGTGTTGAGATTGAGACTTTTCCCATTCTCACTCCGGGGAAAGGCATTAGATTGGCTCAAGAGACTCCCCAACCATTCCATCACAACTAGGGATGAGTTGGCGGATAATTTATTGCCAAATTCTTCTCGCCGAGTCATATGATGGCACTTCGGGATGAAATATTAGCCTTCAAGCAAGAGCCAACGGAACCTTTGTATAAAATCTTGGACCGGTATAGGACTATGGTGAAAGAATGTGCAAATAACGATATGACTGAAGCCATTATCCAACAAATCTTTTCCTAGGGCATAAACACTACAAATCAATGCATTGTGAATCAATTGGCTGGGGGTAATTTTTTGAAACTTTCTTATGACGAGGCATGTGCTGTACTTGATGATATGGCCGACACTTCTTCAGCATGGCATACTAGAGCAAATGTGCCTCAGGGTGACCCTACAGTAATCCATTTGCACAAGGAACTACGTGGCCACGGGTAAGCGATAGCTAAGCTTACTACTACTATAAACCAACTGGCTAAGGCGCAGTTGCACCAAGTTTAGAATCTTCGCCAAGTGAATGCCATGGAGGGTGTTAGTACGCTTGTCAACAAGAGAAGCAAAAAGAGGCAACAAAATCAAGGCAAATTTGAGCAATTTGTTGATGAATATGATGGGTATCAAAATTATGGTTATGATGACCAAAGTGAAGAGGTACAATATGTCAACAACTATTAAGGCAATAGAGGCAACTCTTCAAACAAACGATGGCGACCCCAAAGAAATTGGCGCAATCAACAACAAGGTGGTGGAAATTGGAACAACAACAACCAAAATAACAATTGGGGTAATCAAAACAACAACCAAGACAATTGGAATGGAAATAATAACAATTGGTGCAACAACAACAATCAAGGCGGGCAGAACAACAATGGAAACAAAGGCAATCGGTGGCAAGGCTTTCAAAGGATCCCAATGTACCAACAACCGAACAATCCACCCCCTTTCCCCTCTCAAGGTCCTAGTTCTTCTGAAAGTGATTTGGGTTGAATTTAGATGATGTTCAAGTATATGGTGAAGAAGAACAAAGATTTCGATGCTTAGTTGGCTTCTCACAATACCTCTATCCGGAACTTGGAAGTACAATTAGGCCAAATCTCTCAAGCTTTGAACACTCTTCCCAAGGGTGATCTACCAAGTGATACGGTAGTAAACCCGAAGGGTGGGAACAATAATCATGTGATGGCGGTTACAACAAGAAGTGGGAGAGGCGGTGACGTAATGCATCAAAGCAAAAGCAAGTTGTGGATGAAAATGTTGAGTTGCAAGATGGTGAAGTGCCATTGGTTGTTGAAGATGTGGTTTAAGAGAATGTGAAAAATGATGTGAAGATTGACACTGAGGAGGCCGAAGTGGAAACTCAAGATGCCGTGAACACTTCTAGGGAACACATGATTGATATACCAATGCCGATTGTTCCAAAGCCAAGTCACCCTTGCCTAGACCACTTCTACCTTATCCTCAAAGGCTCAAAAAGCAAAGAAATGATAATCAATTCAAGAATTTTATTGATATGATGAAAAGATTGTCCATAAATGTGGAATTAGCGGAGGCTCTTGAACAAACGCCGGGATATGCCAAGTTTATGAAGGATTTAGTGACAAAGAAGAGGTCTATAGATTGAGAAACAATAAAGATGACTCACCAAGTGAGTGATTTCGTGCATTCAATTGCACCGAAGCTTGAAGACCCTGGATCTTTTACTATCCTTTGTACTATTGGGAGTGCAGACTTTGCCAAAGCTATATGTGACTTGGGAACTAGTGTTAATTTGATGCCTTACCAAGTTTTTAATACTTAGGGTATCGGGAAACCTAGACCAACTTTAATGAGACTTCAAATGGTAGATCGATTGATGAAGCGACCTTTGGGAATTATTGATGACATGCTTTTCCGGGTATACAAATTGGTGTTGTCGGCCGACTTTGTCATTTTGGATTGTGAAATGGAATATGAGGTTTCTATTATGTTAGATAGACCTTTCCTTGCAAAGGGGAAGGCGTTAGTTGATGTCTAAGCGGGTGAGCTCACTTTCCGAGTGGGTGATGAAAAGGTCGTCTTCCATGTTTGCAAATACATGAAGCAATCCAATAACACCGAGGTGTGTTCATTTGTAGACCTTGTCATAGTGGTGATTGTGGATGATACCAGTGCTATGATCAACGTGGAGTATCCTCTTGAGGCCGTGCCATTAAATATAGATGTCAATGATGATGCAAGAAGAATGGAGTGCGTGAATTCCTTACATGGGATGTGCTCTTATTCTTATGAGCCGAGAAAATTGTCTTTGGATCTTGAAAACCAGAAAACTCCACCAAACAAAGCCATCAATTGAGGAGCCACTGGTGTTGGAGTTGAAACCACTTCCTCTACACCTCAGGTATGAATTCTTGAGCTCAAACTCTACTTTACCAGTTATTCTTTCTTCTTGCCTTACTAACATGCAGGTTGAGGCCACTTTGGCAGTGCTTCAAAAGTAGAAAAGGACAATTTAGTGGATTCTAGCTGACATTCAGGGAATAAGCCTCGCATTCTGTATGCATAAAATTATCTTGGAGGATGATGAAAAGCCTTCCTTGGAGCATCAAAGAAGATTGAACGAGGCTATGCAAGAAGTGGTGAAGAAAGAGGTGATCAAATGGTTGGATCCCGGGGTTATATACCCCATTTATGATAGCTCTTGGACTTCTCCGGTGCAATGTGTACCGAAGTAGGATGGTATGACTGTGGTGACCGATGACAACAATGAACTTATTCCTACTCGGATAGTCACCGGATGGAGAGTATGTATAGATTACAGGAAGCTAAACAAGGTGACCCGAAACGACCATCTCCCACTACCGTTCCTTGGCCAAATTCTAGATGGTCTTGCGAGGCGTGCTTTTATTGCTCTTTGGATGGATACTAGGGGTATAATAAAATCTTAATTGCCCTTGAGGTTCAAGAGAAGACCACTTTTACCTATTCGTATGGCACATTCGCTTTCTCTCGGATGTCGTTCGGATTGTGTAATGCTCTGGTGACCTTCCAATAATGCATGATGGCTATTTTCACTGATATAGTGGAAGATATCTTGGAGGTTTCCATGGATGATTTCAGTGTTTTTGGGGATTCTTTTGAAGAGTGTTTGGGTAATTTGGATAGAGTGTTGTCCCGGTGTGAAGACACAAACCTCACACTCATTTGGGAAAAATGCCATTTTATGGTTGAAGAGGGTATATTGTTGGGTCACAAAATTTCAAAGCGAGTAACTGAAGTTGACAAAGCCAAGATAGAGGTGATTTCAAGGCTTCCTCCCTGTACTTCTGTCAAAGGGGTGAGGAATTTTCTTAGGCACGCAGGTTTTTACTAGAGGTTTATAAAAGATTTTCCAATAATGGTACACCCCGTGTGCAAGTTGCTAGAAATGGATGCAAAGTTTGTGTTCGATGAGGGATGTATACAAGCATTCGAGCTTCTCAAGCTTAAGTTGACCACTACCCTTATCGTTACCGTACCAAATTGGAGCTTTCCTTTCGAGCTCATGTGTGACGCAAGTGACGTTGCGGTTGGGGCTGTTTTGGGTCAAATGATTAACAAGATGTTTCATCTCGTGTACTACGCAAGCAATACCATGAATGAGGCTCAAAGGAACTATACAGTCACCGGAAGAGCTATTGGCTATAATGTTTGCTAGTGAAAATTTTCGACCATATCTTATGGGGGCCAAAGTTATAGTGCACACCAATCATACCGCCCTTAGGTATTTGATGAAAAAGAAAGACTCAAAGGCAAGATTTTTGAGATGGTTTTTACTACTTCAAGAGTTTGATCTAGAAATTGTGGACCAGAAAGGTAGTGAGAATGAAGTGGCGGACCACTTGACCCATTTGGAGGAGGAGGGGAGGCCCTGTGATGGTCTTGAGATCAATGATTCATTTCCCGAAGAGCAACTCCTTGCAGTGTCAATATGATATGTCGTGGTTCACCGATGTTGCCAATTACCTTGTGACCGGAATAATCCCGTATGAGCTCTCTTCTAACTAAAGGAAGAAGCTCAAGCGGGATAGTTTGGATTTCTATTGGGATGAGCCATACTTGTTCAAGATTTACACGGCTGGTGTGATTCGTAGATGTCCCATTTGGAGGATTGTCATCGCTCTCCCTATGGTGGCCATCATGGCGGGGTTAGGACGGTCTAAAGTTCTTAGTTGTGGATTCTATTGGCCAATCTTGTTCAAAGATGCGTGTGATTTTGTGAAAAGATGTGACGAATGCCAAAGAGTGCGTGGAATTTCAAAAAGGGATGATATGCCTCTCAATACCATTCTTGAAGTGGATATCTTTGATGTTTGGGGCATCGATTTCATGGGTCCATTTGTTAGCTCTTGTGGGAATACTTACATTCTTATGGCAGTTGATTATGTCTCAAAATGGGTTGAAGCCATGACTTTGCCAAAAATAAAGCTCGGAGTGTTGTTGCATTTCTTACAAAGAGAATTTTCACAAGGTTTGGCACTCCTCGTGCGATTAATAGTGATGGGGGGGGGGGGGGCGAGGTCTCACTTTTGCAATAAAGCTTTCAACATATTGCTTTCCAAGTACGGTGTAAATCACAAGATTTCTACCCTTATCATCATCAAGCTAGTGGTTACGTGGAAGTCTCCAACAAGGAAATCAAGAGTATCTTGTCAAAGACGGCTAATGCTAATAGGACCGATTGGTCGAAAAAGCTGGATGACGCTCTATGGGCTTATCGAACGGCTTACAAGACTCTGATTGGTATGTCTCCATTTCGGTTGGTGTTCGGGAAAGCTTGCCATCTACCGGTTGAGTTAGAGCATAAGGCCTTATGGGCTTTGAGGAAGTTGAATTTGGAATGAGATGTTGCAGCTAATATTTGTGTTGAACAGCTTAATGAACTTGATGAGTTTAGATTCCATGCCTACTCTAGTTCTTCTTTGTACAAGGACAAGATGAAGTACCTTCATGACAAATATGCTTGTGGAAAGGAGTTCAACGTTGGTTATTTTGTTCTCTTGTTCAATTCCCGGTTACATCTATTTCTGGGAAAGCTTAAATCAAAGTGGAGTGGGCCATTTGAAGTTGTGTTCGTGACCCCTTTTGGTGCTCTTGATCTAAAGAAAAAAAATGGTGATTTTTTTTGAGATAATAGGTATCGGGTCAAGCGTTATCTTGGAAAGTTTGATGACAAGCACCTGGTGGCGCTCCTTCTTCTCAAGTGATTTGGTGGTAACATGCATCGTGCCGCGATGTTAAATCAGGTGATTTTTGGGAGGCAACCCGGATGTTCTTCTTCTTGTTTTCTTTCATTTTCTTTAAAGTATAGGATTGATTTTTTGGCTAACTGGTTGTGAGATGTTACATGAATTGTGTTGATGTAGTGCAAGACATAGTGAAGAAAATGTTCAGTCTCTCTAGTTGCCAGTACGGCCGTACTACACTTTGTACGGTCCACACTAGTGAATGCCAAAGTGATACCTCTCTGAAGTTGGCCACTGCGGCCGCACTACCTTTGTGCGGTCCGCAGTGGACCACTACGTCCGCCGTCTATTTTTTGCGGACCGTAGTGGGATAATGGGCCAAGCTTGATCATAACAACCTAGTGAGGACCGCGGTCCATTTTGTGCGATCTGCACTGGTAGGTGAGACTGCGCCTAGGAGCTTTTCTATAAATAGACCCTGGGGACCCCCTTTTTACTCTTTTCGCAAAATTGAATCTCAGAGCATATTATTAATGTTCATTCCCTGAAATTGATCGTGAAAAATTGCTTAGCAGGTTAACTTCAGTCCATCTCATAATCTGGTAACATTACACTCATTCTTTCCATGTTAAATGTTATAATTTTGTTTTTATTTTCATTTTTTCCTTTCTTAGCTCATACTTCTTATTCCTCCCGTAATTAGTTCCACTTCTAGGTTGGATTATTTTAAAGGTTGATTTGTGTAGACTTAGTAGTTTTATGGACTGGGTAAATCGTTTAGGGACAATAATTTAGTTGAAAATTGTACTTTAAGGAAATTCTGCTAAACTCTAATTCAGTACCACTTCTGAGCACGTTGTGTGAACCGAAGTCACTTCTGTATGGTCTGCAGCGCCCTAGTGCGGTCTGTTGTACCACTTTGTGCTGACCACACTGATGATCTTGTGTCAAGGTGACCCTTACCTAGTGCGGACACAGTACATTCTGTGCGTTCCGCACTGGCCCAGTGTGATCGCGGTACCATTTTGTGCGGTCCGTACTGGTAAGATTCAGAGGACGAGTATTCTGAATCCCACCATTGTGCGGACCATGGCCGTCTTCGTGCGGTCCACACTGGGATGATTTTGCAACCTGCCTGCAATTTTTCAATTCTGTTCTCCATAAGTGTTGTTCAATGTTTCTACTGATACTAACAATATTAGATGATTGTGTTTGCAGGTAATGGTTAAACAACGAGGTAATAGGTCAAAACAACCCATGAGAGGTGAAGCGTCATAGGGAGGCAAGGGCAAGAAAATGTTTCAACTCATTCCTCAAGTGAGAGAAAACATAAAAAAGATGAGGAAAGCAATTAAAGTAGCTGACCGGGCCTGTGATCAGTCTGAGAGTGAGTGTGTGCCCTCCTAGGACATCTCCTTCGACTCCGTGCCAGAATATGTTGAAGATTGGCCAGGGAGAATGAGATTGACTGATGCCACTCCTCCACCATCACCCACTTCCCAAGCACCAGAGTAGGTTCCCATTGAGTCATCTGAGGCTCAGCAGCCGACAGTGGTGAGTACTCCACCTCCCCTACAACTTCATTATCCGGGGAGAGTATAGGATTGAGATGAAGAGGACGTGCAAGGGGATGAGGAGGTATTTGAGGGGGGTGTGCCTCAGGTTGGAGGCATTGCCCGAACTAGAAAGCCCGATGTTTGGGAGGATAGGTTTGTGAGCCAGGTGGCGTACCACAAGTTTAAGGAGTGGTGGCCGGTTAGGAAATTGATTACGGAGAGGACTTTAATAGACAAAGATCTTTTACCCACAACCCTGACGTGCATAGGCAGTTTAGAATTAGAGTGGGTTGGGAGCACTTCATAGATGACCGCGTGGATGCAACGAACACTTGGTAAAAGAGTTCTATTGTAATGTACCCCACATCTTAAAGGGTTCCAAAGTGACCAAGGTTTGGAACCTCAAGGTTTTGTTTGACGGGAAGTCGCTCAACAAATATCTGGGTTTCAATGAGGAAGATGAGTCTTTTTATATGGCAAAACTGGAGATAGGTGAGGAGGTCCGTCCATGTTAGCTCAGTACTTGGCAATCCCAGCTACCGTTATGGAATGATTGACTGCTGGGGTCAAAATACTATGGAGGACTTTAAACTTTGAGTCGACAGGCTAGGAGACATTTATGTGCAACTGGTTAGATCCTACTACCCATGACCAGACCCTTCCTCTCCACCGGGCTATTGTGGTTTCTTCTATTATGATGTGGTACCCTATCAATATGGGGAATGTGATGTCCCGTATCATTTCTATAGTGGGTGTCAAGCATAACCAGAACTATCCTTTCCCTAACACCCTTACTATGTACTTTCGGGACTTGCAGGTGGACAAGAGGCCATATGACATCAAGGTCAAGGCGACAACCCTGTTCTCCTAGTATATCTCGAGGGGCAATGACAACCCCAAGGACAAGAACTACAAAGCCCCTGCTTCTTCCCTAACTGGCTAGTCTGAAGAGCCAGTTGTTGTAGAGGCCCCCGCTAAGCCTACGTCTACTTCTGCTGAGATGCCTCCCGGACCTTCCACATATTCAGCCATTCCTCTTGGCCCTTCCACATTAGCAGGCCCGGAGAACCCATCTTCCCGGGCCCATCCTATCACTGCCTACTGATTGAGTTAGACGCTTTAGAGTATCAATAACTGGATGTATACTACTTCATCCAAGTTGTCCAACTTGACCACCACTATTGCAGCTCAGTCAGCACCTCAGCCAGCACATGTCCCACAATCGATAGAGGGTGCTTTGAAGGAAATGCTTGAAAACCAGAAGAAAATACTCAGGACTCAAGATGCATTGGCAAAGGCAGTTGATTTGCATAACAAGGCTCTCAAGGAACTTGCTAAGGAGCACAAGAAGCTGCGAAAGACACGGGCCTCCAAGGAGTCCATGAAGGACCTGGGGGACCAACTGCCTTTAGACCTATTGTTCGAGGACTTAGTTCCAACAGCTGAGCCTAAACCGAAGCAGTCACAGTGGCCTCCGAAGAGGAAGAGAATGATTCTTAGAGCTGATAATGCTATCATACAGTTAGCAGACCTAGTGGAGACTTCCTCCAGTCATCCATAGGGTGTACCAGATCCAGAGCCTGTCCAGGTCCAGGCCCAGGTCCTAGCAGCTGAGCAGCAGGACACCAGGAACTAGTCTGAGGTTCCCGAGCACACAAAGGACCCAAGGACCACCCATGATCCTATGCAGACCAACAAGTCTTAGGGAGTCTTATATATCCTTTTTTCTCTATCTTTTTGGTGCTTATTTGGACTAGTTGGCATTGGGGACATGCCAAATTTTATTTGAGGGGTGCGCCCTATACTTTTGGACGACTATGTATATTGATTCACTTTATACTTTCTTGATTTTCATCTTTGGTCTGTATATAATTTGATATCTAGTTACATTTCTTGCACTTCCATTTTACTTTGGGTCTGTATATAATGTTACATCATATTGTGTATATTTATCCCCCGCTGTATATTCAAACTTCCAATTGTATATATTCACAGAAAATTTCATTTTTAGCTTCTTATTTATGTTCATAGCTTTTCGTTTTGTTTTGGACGTTTTCAATAAGCCTTTGGTTTTCTTAATCCCATGATTCTTTCCAAAGGTGGAGTGTTGTGTGAACCAGGTGGGTCTTCCCAATGATGGGTGGCGTGACAACCTTCTTAAAGGTTTGAGTCCATTTTTTTTGTAGTTTGTAATTAACGGTACCTCAAGAGAAGCTTCACTTGGGCCTAGCACATTTACCTTTGATCTCATGGTCGAAGACGAAATGTTGTGTTTAGGATGGTGAAAGTTGTGATCTTTAGACTCTTGTGTTGAGCGATAATCATCAAGTGATTTTTTCGGGACCATTGTATGCTCAAATCATATCTGAGGTCGTTATAGACCCCCGACTCTATGTCTTTAGTGATCCTTTAGCGTGTGTGGTGAGAAATTGAATTGCAAATCCAAGTCCCAAGCCATTGGTCTAGAACTTGCCCCGAATGTTTGTTGAGGTGAAATCCTGAGTGAATTTTGACTTGAGACATGATTATAGGCTCTCATTGATCCAAATGATAGTTTGAACAAATTCCATAACCTACCAATGATATGACCCGTAGTTAACCTTTTTGACCTTATACCTTTTTGTTTTAAGAACCATGATACAAGCCTATGCCCGTTCTAAAGGATACCCTCTCCTGGCACCCGATCTTTCCTTGAGCACATGGCAAAAGTATAAGTTTGGGAGGAGAGACGAGGATGGAAACAAAGTGGTAGAAGGCACAAAAATGAAGAAAAGGGAAGGCAATGAAAAAGAAAGAAAAGCAAAAGACAAAAAAAAGAATGCTCAATGTGAAAAAGAATAAAAAGGGATTCAAGAAAAGCAAAAAAAGAAAGGCGTGGAAAGTTGAAAAAGGAGAAAAGGTTTGAAATGCATAATAAATAGTGACAATGTGTCTCTCTATCCCCTTATAAAGAAGTGAAATGACTTAAAGAATCAAGTGAATTGTGCCACATGAATCAAACGAAGTGCTTAAGGGAAGTTGGAACCCACTTGAACAAAAATATCCTACCCTGAACCAAAAGCCTTCACAAAGACTCCACAAAAGCCCTATATGATCTTGAGTTTAATGAAGCGTACATTAGTGGATACTTACATAAGGGGCAAGCATATGGTACTTAGAGTCAGACTTGTGACTTTTCCTTGAGGATGAGTGAATTTCCATTTACCTCGGTTTGTTGCCAATATTCAAAAAGGTTAGATTTGCTTAGAGAGAGTTGAGGATGCGTGAGTTTGGGTTCCACAATGACCAAAGTAATTGTGCGAGTGCTTCGATGTAATGAGTCAACTCTTGATGCTCTTGTGTCACACTTTATCCATTGTTTTTCAAAGGTTAAATGTTGTTAATAATTCATTTGTATTGACGGCAATTGTTAGTCCCAATTGATGTTAGTTGAGGTTACTTTAGGATAGCTGAAAACTCTTGGATTTACCCTTAAGGGGTGAGTCTTATTTTGTTTGCTTGAGGACAAGCAAAGGCATAAGTTTGGGGGATTTGATAACTAGGGATTTTGACGCATTTCGTGCTCCTTATTGCTTATGCTTTGGTTATAATTTCATACAAAATAGTCCCAAAAGGCTCATAAGTTGTGCTTAATTGCAGATTTGATCAATAAAGTGACGAAATATCAAATATCGATTCAAAAGGAATGAAACCGGCACAAGTACCAAAGACAAGACAAAACTCAGAAGAAACAGACCTAGTGTTGCCGCACTACACTTTGTACGGTCTGAAATAGGGAGATTCAGAGAACTGGCAATTTAAGTATTAAGGCAATGCGGCCACAGAAGATATTGTGCGGTCTGCAGTGAAGCCACCATGGCCGCACTACCATTTTATATGGTTCACGGAAGCAATGTTTAGAGAGATATCAAGTGCCAAGGTTCAAGCCTATGCGATTGCGAACCACATTAGAAGCCTCCGCGGTCGTGGTCCATTCTGCACGGTATGTGGAGCCTAGGTTCAGAGAATTAAAATTGCAGAGTGAAGAGCCTAGTGCGGCTACACACCATTTTGAGCGGTCCGCACTGACCCCGCAGGGGCATTTTTGTCCAATTTTTCCAGCTTAATATAAATAGAACCTTTTTCCATTTTTAGGATATCAACTATTACCAAACTTGAGCTGCGCTCGTGAGAAGGCATTCTGTAGCCATTTTGGGAACTTTAACGTAGTTTTAGTCATTGAATCATTATATTTACTTTAGTAATTTAATATTATGTCTTTCTCTTCATCTATTTATCTAATTTTCTCTTCAAGCATGAATAGCTAAACCCATTAGCTATGGTTGTGGCTCAACCTAGTGTGGATAATTGATGGGTGTTGCAATTTAGGGCTAGATTGGCTATGTGTGTTTGTTATCTGAGTCAATTTTATGGTTTAATTTATGAATTATTTGGTTACAAACACTGGTTCATGTTAAGTTGACTTGAGCTCTTCTTGAGAAAGAGAGACTAAGTATTCAAAATTGACTCAACAAGGAATTGGGATGGACTAAAGAGATTTGATAATCCCAATTAAAGGGTTAAACCTCGAGAGAGTAAATACTCGACTTGAACCCTAGTTGCTTGAGCAAAATTTGCCTTCCTAATTGATCTTGAGAAAGTCAATTGGGGAAAATCACTCTCTCTACCGAGAGGTGTGAGAGTGGGTATCATTGTGCAATGGATATATCATATTTTTCCAATCATGTTAATCGTGCCTTAGAAGCAATTACCCGTCAATTAGCCACCTAGGTGAAAGTCACTACCCTTGTGCTTTTTCATCTATTAAATACAACTTGTAGCAATCCTCGCTTAGCATAATCTAGTTGCAATTATAATTGGTAGTTGATAATAGTAGATAATTAAAGAAATCCCAATAATGATTGGAAGAGATATTTGGAACAAGTACACAATCCCACTCTAAATAGATACTCGACTCCATTCCTAGCTCCTTTTGAAAATCGATCCCGACCCATGAATCGGGTAAAAGCTATTGCGACCCTCTCTTCCTACTTTTTAATAGTGGGGAGTAGGCAACGATCAAGGCACATATGTCTCTAGTGGCCTAGTGAGTATAGCAGAATGGTTGATACATGGACTTAGGTGAGCTGCATTTTTTGGGACGACCGTGATCAGCAGAGTCTTTTTCAGATTACTATAGTTATTTTCTATCCAATATTGTAATATGGACAGTTGTTGTATTACATTATTTCTTAGAAATTTCTCATACACTAGTGACATCAGATTCTAGGATGATTATAGGATATGTGTATTATTTCTAAATATTCTTGTATTTATTTCTCGTAAAGATTATCTTTTACTATCTGAATTGGAGGAAAATTTTCATTTTCAAAATTTTTGAGATAAGAATTTAATTAAGTATTTTGGTTGGCTTGCCTGACAGCGGTGTCCAGAACCATCATGACCCTTAGTAAATTTTGGTCATGACAATATGGTATCAAAGCAGTGGGTTTCCTTAGATCTCACGAGTCATGAGCAAGTCTAGTAGAGTTCCACAGATCGGTACGGGCCAGTCGTTTTGAGCTTTTGGCTTTGCTCGCCAGTTTTTTTGCATGACTTGCCTCGTGTAGTGTATTATGGCTTATGTAAATCGTTCGTTTTGATTTTCAGGGTGATCAGAATGAATTTGGAAGAACATTAATCAATTTGAAGCTTGAAATTTGAAAGGTTTGGCCAAGATTTGACTTCTTAGTATATGATTTCGGATTAGAATTTTTATAATTTGGTTAGCTCTGTTAGGTGATTTGAGACTTAGGAGCCTGATCAAAATGTGTTTAGGAGGTCAGGAGTAAATTTAGGCCTGAATTGGCGAAATTGAGTTTTTGGCGTTTTCCCGTTAATATGTGGGATTTTGATATAGGGGTCGAAATGGAATTTTAAGAGTTGCAGTAGTTCCGTTGTATCATTTTAGATGTGTGCAAAATTTCATATCATTCAAACGCGGATTGGTTGTATTTTTTTATCAAAAGCGTAATTTAGAAGATTTCGAACTTCTTAGGCTTGAATCCGATGCGAATTTAGTGTTATGATGTTGTTTTGATCATTCCGAAGGTTGGAACAAGTTTGAATATGTTTGATTGAGCTCGCGGTTGCTTCGAGTGAGTTTCGGGTGGTTAAAAAAACTATTTCATGCTTTAGAAAAGTTGCAGATTAGCTTCAACTGTTCACCAGAAAATTTTTAATGCAAGGAGTCGAGTATGGAAGCTTATGTCTTGGAATCTATAAAGAATCAGAAATATTTCAAAAGATGAAAGTTGTACCCCTTGCATTCTATTTTCTATAAACTTAAAACATTCATGATTTGGATATTTTATTAGAAAGTTATGATCGATTGAAGATGGCTGGTGGAGTAGTTTCAACAGAAATTTTTGATGCATGGAGCTGACTCTAAAAGGTAATATCTTGGAATATATAAAGAGTTATATGGTGTACAACCTCTCAAATGAAAGATCTTCGAGTCTAGTTTATATATATTCAAATTGTTTGTTATTTGAATATTTTCACAAGAAGTTACGGGCATTTTAACAGAAGGTGTATAGCAGGGGAAAATGGTAAGAGGATGTACAACCTGCACAACGCAAGGTACAACTCAATTAAGCATGGGCAGATTGTTTTAAACATGAGTTTTCACATTTCTTTCATTTGTCTTGGACGATTTTGGAGATCTCAAAGAGGGATTTTCACCAAGAAACACTAGGTAAGTGTTTTCTTACTATTTTTGAGTTAAATATATGATCTTACATGGATTTAGACATGAAAAACAGTAGAAAAAGGTGGAGCTAGGGCTTAATATTGTGAGATCTTCTAGGGATGATTTGAAGGTAAAAAAACTTCGATTTTCGAGTTCTTTATATGTACGAACTTGTGAGATGATGAATAATATTTTGGTATAAAGTTTGTCCAGTTACGGGACACGGGCTCGAGGGTCCAACACTAATTTTAGGTTCTGTGCTTAAAATCAATATTTTTCAACTGGAATTCATTCGTATAGCATAATTTAATGATAAAAATCTGAACTTGATAGATTTGGAGCAATCAGAAGTTGGGTCGAGAGGCAAGCATGTTGTAGAGTAGCTTTTCGGGCTAGTTAGAGGTGAGTAATGATTCTATATATTGTTGTGAGGGTATGAATCCCTGGATTGCATAGTGTCGTGGTTTACTGAGATGAAACACACGCTAGATGATGAGCGTGGGGTCGTGCACTGTTGGGGATTGTGACTTAGTCCATCCCGAATGACTATTTTTTGTATAATGGGCAACTAATTGTTTCATATTATTATACTTTGGGCTGAATGCCATATTTGGGTTTCGTGCCAACTGTTTGAACCTTAGGGAATTTTTAACGATATTCTCACTGTTTGATTTCATACTTATGCTCAGTCATGCTATAGTTTCACTACTATAAAAACTCAGCTAGGTTATTTTATTTTAAACACATTAGTTGATATTTTCAAAGATATTTGAGCTGAGCTTCATATTTTACTAATGCCTTAGGGGCTTTTGAGATTCTAATTGAGTAAGACCGAGGGCCTGTATTGTGAAGATACTTTTGGGTCGGGCTGCACACCATAACAATTATATATTGATTATGATAATGAGGCCAAGGGCTGTATATTATGAGCCACGAGGTGTCTTGATATTGATATGAGGTCGAGAGCATGTTTATGAAGCCACGAGATAGCTTGATATTGCACTTGGGATGTAAAGGGACTCTCTAGGAGTCTACACAACCCTAGTGAGCGCGTGTACCTATTGTGATGTGAGATATATAGCCCGATGGGCTGGTATGGTTTTGAGATATAGCCTGAGGGGCTGGCATTGTTTTGAGATATTGCTCGAGGGGCAGATTTGTTGACATTGTGCCCGAGGGGCGAACCTTTATGTACTTATCTTTCTTATTTACCTATCATGTACCTGTTTAATTGTGTAATTGTGCCCGAGAGGCGGATCTTCTATGCTTATCTGTTCTAATTGCTTGCATTCAATTGCTTAACTGTTGAAAAGCCGTTTTTGAAGAAGTTTAAACTGAGCAAAGGTGTTTAAGAAATTTCACAGCTTCATTGCTTTTTTGCTAGTTTTGTACTGCTTCTATACAACATGTTGATGTAATCTTCGTGATTTCCTATAACTCAGTATTCATTTATTTTTATTACACACTGAGTTGGAAGTACTCACTTTACTCCATACACTTGGTATGCAGATTTAGGTATTTCAGAACTTAGTAGCGGGTATTGGTTGCCTCACGCAGAGTTATCGGAGTTTAGCAAGGTACCTGCCTGCCTTACGTTCACAATACTGATTTTCTCCCTCTCGATTTCATTAGACTATATTTAGTATATTTTTTACTCTAGTTGTATTCGGACCTTAGTATATATTCATGACTAGTGACACCCCGGTATCAGACTGTGTCGGGTTTGTTATTTCGCAAATTATACTATTAACTACTTATCTTTCTGAGATTTTATCATGCTTATGACTTAATACTTATTATTTTATTGCATAAGATTGGAATAGGAATGTATTAGCTAGCCTCGTCTTCACGAGAGGCGCCATCACGACCAGGTCTAAGTTTAGGGTCGTGACAAGTTGGTATCAAAGCTCTAGGTTACATAGGTCTCACGTGCCATGAGCAGATTTAGTAGATTCTCACATATCGGTACAGAGACATCTGTATTTATCCTCGAGAGGTTACAGAACCATTAGAAAAAATTTCACATTCTTGAATTCTTATCGTGCGTCCTTGATTCAGCTTGAAAAGTAACTCTTGAAATTCGTTCTTCACATTTGTATGTGCACATGAGCACTTAGTATTAGATGCATCGACACTTGTGATTCCCTGATCGAGAGGCGCGATGTGATCTCTGTGTGTTTGACGTTGGGCCAGTTTGAAGGACTTGATGCTGGATTTTTACCTATAGCTTGAGCACCGAGGTGCTAATTATATGAGCCATATTTTCAAACTTATATATTTGGTAGTGCCCCTATTAGTAAAAGTGATGGCTGGATAGTTACGTGATGAGTGTGATATGACTGCGAGATGTACTCATATGATTTAGAAGAGACAAGAAGGGTCTGCTAGAGGATAGAAGAATTATTAGGTGCTTGATTTCCATCTTGATTCGAGGTATATGACCGAGTAATTAGTGTATGAAGAACCTTTTCATGATTCCTAGTTGGGAGTCATGTGAATTTCATGTTGCGGTATGAGTTCAGACTCAGGAATATCAGGAGACTACGTAATGTTTATGATGGTGGAAGGTATACAAAAATGTTAGTTTGAGGCAAAACATGTGGGTTATCTCATGCAGAGTGTTATGAAATTTGTGTGATCCATATGTTGTATGTTAGGAGATCTCATTTACAAGTGAAATATACGTGTTGAAAATTAAATTTTGGGTCTCTCAAGAGAGTGGATTTAACTTTTACAATGGTGAATGCAAGATTTGCAGAAGATTTAAGGTACTAGATGGTCAGTGTTTCATGAGTTTATGAAGGATCGAGTTTAATCTTACAATGGTGTTATGGTAGTAGTAGAGTATAAGCATTATGAGTTATTGTGTGTTTTTGATCTATGGCTTCGAGCCAAGTGGGGGAGTTTGTTATTGATTAGTTGACTACACGGTTATGTGCTATGTTGGTACCAGTTGAGGCATACCGGTGAATCAGTTATGGCCTATGGAGATTGAGACCGATGATGGCTCGGGTAAAGGAAAATTCTTGACAAAGGTTATAGTATGCTTCATAGGTGTGTGAGAATCACGGAATGTCTTGAGTTGTTGTTGGTAAAGGATGCTCGGTGCATATAGCAAGAAGTTGCTTCGCTGTTTTAGAATGAGGTTGCATTCTACGGTGTCTGAGTGCTAATGTGGCACTGGTTGTTTGGTCTGTTTTATCAGGATAATTGCAGTTTGAGTAGAGTGAATGAATCTCGAGAATAGTTCTAATGTGTTCAAGATTGTACATGTAATAATTAGAAGATTTTCAAGTGCATGATTTGGCTAGGAACTGAGATTTTGTGTAGAGGGTGTCAAGACTTGTGTCCATTCTATTTCAGTTATGGGATTCTATAAATCATTATTAGGATGGTAATGGCTTCAGATTCGCAGGAAATCTTTTCAAGGTAGATATTTTGAATGTGGAACTTTTGGGAATATTTAAAAAAGTATTCATTTATTTTTATAACTCATTGAGTTTGAAGTACTCACTTTACTCTCTGTACTTTATCTGCAGATTTAGGTATTTTTGAACCCGGTAGTAGGTATTGGTTGCTTAGAGGCAGAGTCATCGGAGTTTAGCAAGTTAGGTGCCCGACGTTCGCAGCACTGCTTTCCTCCATCTCAATTTCATTAGAGCGTATTTAGTACATATTTTACCCTTGTTTTTTTCGAACTTTAGTATATGCTCATGACTAGTGACACCCCAGTATCGGGTTGTGTTGGGTTTGTTTTTTCGCAGATTATACTATTAACTGCTTTTTTTTTGAGATTTTATCATATTTACGACTTCATACTTATTATTTTATTACATAAGATTGGAATGGGAATGTGTTGGCTAGCCTTGTCTTCACGAGAGGCGCCATCATGACCGAGTTTGGGTTTAGGGTCGTGACATTATCTTCAGGAGGCTACAGGGCTATTAGGAGTATTTCCTTTCTTGATTCCTCATTGTGAAATTTGATTCCTCGAGGCTTATGCCCTTGTATCCTTTCTACTCAATCTTACGCGATGAGAACCACTGGTTATAAATCGAGAATTGAAGGAATTTAATGGTACTATGGATGTGGTGCAGGTATTTCTCCCTGCTGGTTGTTTGAGCTATTATCCTCGCCTTATGGAAGTGTATTCTGTCGTTTCAGCTTAGTAGCGATACTTCTGCGAGCTCCAAGGCTAGGCACTAGTTGCCATGATGCTTATGAACGATTGTCCCTCAGTATTGATATGATGGTAGGATGTTTGCCTATGTGTTGGGGCAGTGAATGAATTGAAAGGAGATTTACTCAGTGCATAATATATAGATTTGGTATTTTATTCCCGGCAGGGGAAAGGCAATCAGACCAAAAATGTTTAGATTTGGATTGATGGAGTAATAAGACTTGGTATTTCCGAGCGTAATGGAGTTTTTTCCTATGATAAGGTGTCATTGTCCTTATTGAATGTACTAAGTTCGCCGGTGTTATGATCCTTTACAATTCGCCTTTGGAGCAGGATATTGTGAGATAATATTGAAGAAGCGAGTGTCAGAGATTGCGGGGTGAGGTGGTTCAGGATTGAATCAACGTTTCTAATGTTAACGGGGGGAAAGATGATTCTCAAAAAGGTGTAAAGTTAATAGCGGCCTGTTGGTTCAGGTGCTATCGAGATAGGTTTTGATCTAAGGCATCAGCAGAGCAGCAAGGAATGAGGAATGTCATATAGGAAGTGTTAAGCGGTGATTAAAATTTCTAGAAGTCCAGGTATCAGAAGCGAAGGTCGAGTAGTTGATTTAAGGGGTGAGATTCTCCAAAGTGGGAGAGCGACGGAGTTTCATATGGGCTTTGTGGTAGGATGACCAAGCACCTTAAGGGGAGTTTGGAGTGATTTGGGAACTTTTAGTGATTGGTGATCTGGGACTATAGATTAATTTGAAGTATGGACTATTATGCGGCAGGAGATTTGATATAACGGAAAAGAGCAGTTTGAAATGAAGAATGATGCAACCTAACTTTGAATTGGAAGGATGTTGCTGCACATTTAATTGATGTCCACGAGGAGTGAATGGACTGGTGTAGCTAGAGAGTGAGCTCAGACTCAGGATAGGTCATTGATGTCATGGTGATTGTACCTTGTGCAGTAGTGTCGGAAGACGTCGGAGAGTGTTTTTCACAGGGGGTTTTTTTCCTGTGAGCAGGGTAGCGGTCACGTTGTTGGCAAAGCTTCTGGGAGTAATTCTACTAGCCATATGGTAAAGAGATCGGTCATGTGAATGTGGTTGATGATTCAGAGTATAAAAAAGGGTTTTACAGAAAGACTTCGAGAATTTTGGTGGTTGGTTGCGCATGGATATGTCAATAAGAGATAAAGAATCTTGGTGGGTCCTAGATCTGTATAATAGTGTCTTCAGGCTAAGTAGGAGAGTCCCACCGCCTACGATTTGGGTTGTATGGTTATCCCCTTATGCGGTTTCGGGTTATTGGCGTATTGGTAAGTTATTTCAGCTACGGAAAAAGTAAATAAGTGATAATTTGAGCAAAGGAATGGTTAAAGGTATGATATGGTTGGCCTTATTGGCTCATGCTCAGGTTTGGGGAAGGATTCAGGTTTATTCCTTATTAGTGTGAGTTTTAAGGGAAGTGATTCTGCGGGTGCTTCGTCGAAGGGGTATGCGTATGCTAGAAGAATCGTGGATTTGATTATATTCGGGGCCAAGTTAGAGCGGATGTATCTCAAAAATGGTCCTAGTGAATTCAAAGGGGTAAAGTGTGGTGCCTAATGATTTCGAGCCAATATGAGCAGTTAAGAATCAAGCTTTTGTAGCAGCTTATGAGAAGAGACCTAGAATGTTCTATGATGTTTTGACTTGCAGTGTAGCAATTGGGAGGTATGAAATAGTTTGTGGGGTTTGAGACTGCATGGTCTCTTTATTCATGATTACTCGGGATAAGTGCAGATAGACTGTGTTATGTCTTGAATGGAGTTATCACTTCTAAGGCAATCACGGGTAAATTGGAAGAAAATAGACTGGTTAGCCATAGTTGAATTGGCATATTGGTGGTAGAATGTTAGATTTCATCCAAAAAATATTGGGAGACTGGTTTTATGAACGAAGAAAAAAAGCAATTGAAAATTTTCACAGGGTATCAATGTGTGCAGAAGAAGAGATGAATAAGAAGATGGACTTGGCTTACAAAATATTTGTGAGTATATTTATTAACTTCAACTTTTTATATTTGTTACAGTGAATTAGTGCTTATATTTAAAAAACTTCATACCTTTTCTTTTTGAAGCAACAATACACTAATATAGTTTAACTTAATTTTTATTCCTTCTTAGGTGTTCAACCTCGATTCAATGTTGTTTAGAATAAACAGTGAACGAATCGAATTTATTGTGGACTTAAAGAAGAGAACTTATGACTGCTTAGAATTCCAACTTGATGAATTGCACTATCCACATGCAACTGCTTCTATTAATAAGAGATATTTACAGAAATTTGATTATTTCTCTAATTGGTATTCAAAGAAAACATAGTTGAAAATATATGAAGGACATGTGAATACTGTGAGAGATCAAAAATCAAGGGATATTCCACAAAATGTAGAACCTGAGATCATAAAACCTTTCGATGTAGATATTTTACAAGGGAAAGATAAAAGAAGAGGCATATCCCTGCGACTGAATCAGTACCATCAAAGTCTACCAAATGTAGTTGATGTAAACATGTTGGCAATAACAGAACAACTTGCTTGTCTTCTCTAGCACCTCATCTATATTTCAAGAAATATACTGAAAAATACTTCAACCTTCAATAATCCTCGGTATGAATTTAGACTTTCATTATTGTATGACATATTTGAAATGTGCTTTTTTTTCATAGGAATAAAAAAATAAGCCCTTGGACTGTTTTATATACTGCTAAAGTAAAAATTACTCATTTTTATTACGCAGTTGCATTTTAAAATAAGTACGCAATGACTTTAGCGAGAAAAACTTCAGGTTATAGTATGTAAAATATATATCCTTAACAAACACACACACATACATACATATAAACATACACACAAACGCGTACAGCACACAAAAGAAACAAAAAAACCAACGAATGAATATATTGAATTAAACAAAATAGCCCAGCATAAAAACATAAAAAAGGATTACAAAAACTAAACATAAAAATCAACTAATTGTATTAAGTCAAGACTGACTAGAAGTACAACGCAAATGCCAAAAAGGATAATGCAATAGAAAGCTAAGAAGAAAGAGGATGAGAATTAGATTGTTATAGAAAGAATTGAGGACAATACACAACAGAAAAGCATGTACAAACAAAAACTTCAGTCGTCTATAGGCTAAAGTTATAGAAAATAAACTTAATAAGTTCAACATATTCTCTAATGAATATGCTAAAGTTAACAAAAATCCACAGCATTAAAATATAGAAAAAGGATTACAAACACTAAGCATCATCATCATCATAAATAATCATCATCACCATCATCAAAACAATACTCCTCAATTTCTCTAAATATCTCCTCATCATTAAATCAGAGATAACTATAGGTAGTTGGGCAAAAGATCATAGAGTCCAAGGAGATCAATCTTCAACTTGTTGACGCAGCTGACTTTGTTCAACTATTACTCTGTCTATAAGAGAAAGAAGAGTCTTCACGTTGTTTTTGCAGCTTGGAATAGTCGTCCCAGCTGGGAAACACAAAACTATCAAACTTGCACAACCTTGTTAAACGAGGAACCTCCACAACTACGTTCCAGGTTAAGCATGTTCTGGAATGATTCATTGGAAAAAAAATATGGTCTAATTCTCTCCCAATCAGCCTTTATTTGATCCTACAAAAGCATAAGATTAGACATCGATTTGTTATTGTACCACTCATACTTCAAACTCTTCCACTTTTGCATAACTTCATCCATAGTAGGCTTCCTACTTCCGCTTGTACCAGATATTTTTTCTTTAACTTCAACCGAAGGATGAATATAAATTTAAAGAAATATGATGGAAGTCTATGAATAACTATGAAATTTTTAAGAGATTGTTAATATAGCGAAAGAGTGTACCTAATCAATTTAATATTTATAAATGCAAAAGAAACTTTTTAACAGTTTTTACTGTTTTCATTCAGAGAAATTGAATGAAACAAGATAAGAAGGTGGTAAAACAAGTAGGTAGTAAATGCAAAAAGAAATGTAACTTCAGCCTTAATCAGCCCATAGTTTTTCAATAGTAAGAAATAACTTCATCCTGAAAATTTTTCAAAAAATCAATATAAGTGAAAAAGTAAGTTTCCGGGTCATATACCATATGGTCAAACAAATGTAAATGAAAGATGAAGTGGTTGATAAAAGACAAAAAGTATCTAGCAAACACAAAAAGATAAATATCAAGTTAAAAAAATACCAAAAGATGCTGACGTTTTTGTCAAAATAAGCTGAAGTTGCTTAGTGCATTTGTAAGAACTTCAGCACATGGTAAGCTGAAGTTTTTTTCTGGATTCAATAGTTTTTGTCGTAAAGCTTTTTAAAAAACCTGAGCACAAACTGCTGAAGGCGTTTCTAAAAACTACAACACTTGATAAGCTGAAGTTGTTTTGCTGGACTCAATAGTTTTTGTCGTAAAGCTTTTTCGAAACTTCAGCACAAACTGATGAAGTCATTTAGTGCATTTCTAAAAACTTCAGTACTTGAAAAGCTTCCTACAGTCGACACTTTTGTTATGACTTTTAACCAAAACTTCAGCTTAAAAAAGCAGAAGTTATTTAATTCATGCTGAAGTTTAGCATGCTAAATTTCAACAAATATATACTTAAAATTCATGAAAAAAGACACAAACACATTTGATTCAATCCAAGTCAACTAAAAAATAAATTAATGCAAATAGAACAAAAATTTAAAAGACATACATCACATAATTCATACAAAATAATGTATATTCATAAAATCCAATTTTGTTTTCACTTACATCCTCGAAAAAAAAAGAAAAAATTAGCTTTTTTTATTTGCAAGTTATTTTATATTCAAAAAATTCACAGAGTATCTTCATATTCTCCATAGTCATGTCCTAGTTTCTCTTCTGAGGTTTCTTAACCGCTATCTTGTTACCACTTTCCATGAGTCCAAAGATGAGACTTAGACACTAGCAAATCTCAGTGTCAAACTTGAGAGATATGCCCATGTTGAAGAGCTCCTGGCATAATAACTTTGCACCATATACACATCAACCTTCACTATGTCTTCAACTGATTCACAGAAGTGGCAATACATGCCCCTTACTTTGCCATCTTGTACAGCCCTTTGAATTACATTTTCTATATTCTTGCATTTACCACGTATGTGCAAAGGTGTTCATGCAAATTCACTGCAACACCATGAGCTATAAGACAATCACGCGCCATTTCACCTAATATAATTCCACCGAAGTGTTTTCTGGTAGCCATAGGTTGGCGAAGTTTACTAATATGATTTTTTTGGAACTCCCGTCTTTTTTCATAAGAAAAAAATAAAAGAATATTGACAAAGACATGCTTATTGGTGTGCAACTGGGAATTTGTGGGAAGCAAAGATAATGAAGAAGAAGTCCAAAATACTTCATATATGACGGAGAGTGGCCACATCAAAATCTTGAGCTCTAGGACAATTTTACTAAAAGTTAGATTTATCAACTAGTAAAAAGAGCAAATTGTCCTGGAGCTCGAGTGTTTGATTTGGAAACTCTCCTTCACATATGAAGTATTTTGACTTTTCCTTCATTAGTTTTGCTACCCACGAACTCCCTGCAACACCCAATAAGTATGTCTTTGCCAATATTTTCTTATTTTTCTTTGAATATAAATTTAAATAAATATGGTAGAAGTCTATGGATGACTATGAAATTTTGAAGTAAAGAGATTGTTAATATAGCCAAAGAGTTCACCTAATTAATTTAATATCTATAAATGTAAAGTAACTTTTTCGATCTGTTAACTATTTTATGTTCAGAGAAATTGAATGTAATAAGACAAGTAGGTGGTAAAACAAGTAAGTGATAAATGCTAGTAGTTGGTAAATATAATAAAAAAATTGTAGAAAATAAGGCCATTTCTATAATAAAAATAACTTTATTTACTATATCGTCAGAGAAATTTAAATGAAAGATGAAGTAGGTGATAGGTGATAAAGGACAAAAAGTAACTAGCAAATGCAAAAAGATAAGTATCTAGTTAAAAAAAGTACCAAAATATGCTGGAGTTTTTGTCATAAAACTTTTTCAAAAAACATCAGCACAAACTGCTGAAGTTATTTAGTGTATTTCTAAAAATTTCAGCACTTGATAAGCTGAAGAGTCACAACCCCAAATACCGGTCGTGATGGCGCCTATCACATACTAGGCAAGCCAGACCAAGTATCAAAGTATAACCAATATTAATTTAATAAATCATTTGCTAACACGGTTTAATTACCATTTATCATAATAAGTGTTTAAAACAACAAGATAAATGTGCGGAAGTCAACAAGACATTAAACTACACAGCACATACTGATCTGGTGTCACGAGTCTAGAGCCTCTAATACAAGTCTAAATACCTACTACATAAAATGTCTAGAGAAATGCGGAAAATAACATGATAGAAGGGAGAATACATGGCTGTGAACGCCATACAACTACCTCGAAATCCTTAACAAAAATTAAATCAGCTAAAGATGCTCACTCGGCCGCTTGAGCACCTGGATCTGCACACAAGGTGCAGGGAGTAACGTGAGTATGCTAACTCAGTAAGTAACTAAAGTAAATAAGGACTGAAAGCAGTGACGTGCAGTTCAAAAACATATAACTTCAATTTCAGTTCTGTCATAAAATCATCATTTCCAGTTAAAACATTAAATTTAGACACTTAGTAAAATATTCAACAGAGGCATATTCAAAGGAGAGTGACAAACAGTGAAATCATAATAACAGGGCCCCTCGGGCAAGAGATCACTCAGAATATATCCCCTCGGGCAGCCTCTCAGTCACTCGTGACTCAACTCTCAAGACACAATACTCACTGTCAGCACTCGGCTCAGTATTATCTCGTAATAACAGAAATCATAGTAACTGCTACAGCGTACAGCCCAATCCATATATCTATAGTCGACTACGCTCAGCAGGGGTGTGCAGACTCCGGAGGGGCTCCTACAGCCCATGCCTCATATTGCTGCGGCATGCTGCCTGATCCAATACGTATATATCGCTGCGGCATGCAGCCCAATCCATATAAGTATCGCTGCGGCGTGCAGCCTAATCCACAACTCATATATGTATAAATATCCTCACAATCGGGTTCTCAACCCTTCTCTCAGCCATTACCTTACAACCTCTCGGGCGAATAAAACAGAAATTTAGGGAACTCAGCCCAACAGTTTTCACAATTAGGAGTAGAGTTATAAAACCAGTTCAAAATATTTAAGCAAGTAAAGCATGATCGCGTATATGATTCTAGCAAGTGAAGTGAGGAAAAATAGTCAAAAACCCATAAGGGTGTCTACAGGTTGGCGCAAGGCCCCAAACACGTCATACAACTCATAATACTATATAAGAATCCAAAATATAGGATAATATAACATTTCCAAATAAAATTCGTTGCTTAATAGTCGCTAGGGGACGGATCGAGTCATAATCCTTACCGGTGCATGCCCACACACTCGTCACCTAGAATGTGCATCACTGCTTTTGTCAAATCAAGTCAAATACTGGGGTTTTGTACCCTCAGTTCCAAATTTACAATGATTATTTACCTCAAATCGGTGAAAATACTACTCCACACTGCCCTTTCCCCTCGAATCGGCCTCCACTCGCGTCGAATCTAATCAAAATCAGAATCACGACGTTAAAATATGCTAAGGGAACGAAGCTCAAGCAAAAACAATAGAAAAAATACCAAAAACCCCAAAATTGGTCAAACCCGACATGGCGAGCTAAGTCGATGAACTTGGTCTCATACTGGGTGACCGTCATGTATCCCTGCTGGAGACGGTCGAACTGCCTCCGGTAGGCCTCTCACTGAGTAATGGCCAAAAACTTCTCCAGAAATAGCTGTGTGAACTGCTTCCATGATAAGGCTGGCGATCCTACAAGTCTACCTAAGCAATAATCTCTCTACCAAGTCTTGGCCGATCCAGACAGGCGAAATGTAGCAAAGTCGACCCCATTGGTCTCAACAATCCCCATGTTTCAAAGAACCTCGTGACAACTATCTAGATAATCTTGGGGATCCTCAGTAGATGCACCGTTAAAAGTAGAAGTGAAGAGCTTGGTGACATGTCCAGCCTTCACAAAGCATCGGCGGACGTAGCCGCTCCATCGTCGGTCTGAGCTATAATACCTGGCTGTACTACCCCAATTAGCCAAACCGCTGGAGTCTAAATCTAGGGAGCTACCTGCTTTGGAGTGCGAGTAGCAGGAGTCTGAGCCCCTCCTCCAGCCTGAGAGGTGGCTGGTGCTACAGCAAGAAAACATGCTCGGGTGACACTCTCCATGAGACCCTCCAATTGGACTAGAGCCTCCTAAATAACTAGGGTAGCAATAAACCCCTTTAAGACTTGAGCTGGGCCCACCAAAATTGCTGGGGCCGCAACCTCCTCCTCGAAATCAACCTGAGGCTCTGCCACTGGTTCTACTGCTCGGGTCTGAGCTCTGCCATTACCTCGGCCTCTAGCACATCCTCGGCCTCACCCTCCGCCCCTAGTGGGGGCTGCCGCTGGGGGCTCTAGCGACAGATTGATAGATGAGGAAGCGTGTGTTCTTGCCATTTGCGAGAGAACAGAGTAGAAATTCAATTAGCATTAACAAACCAAACCGCACGACAAGAGAGAACAAATGTGAAACTTTTCCTAACTCTTTTGCCTCTGTGGGATAAATACGGACGTCTCCGTACCGATCCCTCAGACTCTACTAAGCTTGTATGTGAATTGTGAGACCCATGTAACCTAGAGCTCTGATGCCAACTTTTCACAATCCGGATTTCCCACCCTCGGGGTCGTGATGGCGCCTACTAGTGGGAGCTAAGTAAGCCAAAGCTTAAATACCTACTACACTTTCATTTTTCTTCTTTTTAACAATTGCCAGACGATAATACGATAACAACTGAATTAAATAAATAAGTGGAAGTCAACAATGTTTATAACTCAATACTATGTCTATTACAACTTTCAAAACCTCAATACCCCGAACCTGGTGTCACAATGTCTCAGACTGTCTAGGAGTCACTACAAACAAATTCCGAAGGAAATACAATAAGCTATTTCTAAACAAAATTAAATGAAATAGGGAAATAAGATAGAGGGAGACGCTAGGGCCTGTGAACTCCTGTAGGTCTACCTTGGGTCTCCGGGTGGACAGAAGGAAGCGCTCCAACTGCAACTGCTGCCCGATGCCTGAATCTGTGCAAAAGAGAACAGAGTGTAGTATCAGCACAACCGACTCCATGTGCTGGTAAAAGTCTAGCCTAACCCCGGCGAAGTAGTGACGAGGCTAGGACCAGACTACCAACAAAACCTGTGCAATTCAAATATATATGTATATAGTGAAAAATAAATATAGAAATTAACTAGTCAATATGGGAAGAGGAGCATGCTGTGGGGAAGGTAACAACTCCAAATAAAAATCATCAAATAACAATGAAAACAGCATAGCTAGACATCAATAAAGAATCAGAAATCAATAAGTGCACGACATCACCCTTCGTGCTTTTACCCTCGTCCTCACCAAGCAATGATATAATAAATTGTGCACGACATCATCCTTCATGCTTTTACTCTCATCCTCACCAAGCAATGATATAATAAAATGTGCATGTCATCACCTTTCGTGCTTTTACTTTCATCCTCACCAAGCAATGATATAATAAAATGTTCACGGCATAACCCTTCGTTCTTTTACTCTCTTTCCTCACATATAATCAATAGAATTGGCACGAAATGCTACATCGTGCGGCAAGGCATCACCATTCGTGCTTTAACACTCTTTCCTCACAATAGCAAACAATTCACATCATCACCATTCATGCTTTAACACTCTTCCTCACCCAAACAACAATCACTTCGTGAAATGAATTTTATAGAAACATCTTAATTCATATATACGGCATGTACTAGGTGTCGGAACAAAAATACAAGCCCGATACCTGTTAGATAATACGCTTAACGCTGGAGGGGGGGTGAATAGCGTTATAATAAAATTTAGCGTAAACTTGCGGAAATTAAAATTTGCAGGAAGTAAATAAGTGCGATAAATAATATCTTACACACAGATATATCCTGGTTCACCACAACGTGTGGCTAGTCCAGTCCCCGAGAGACTCTCTCGAGATTTTCCACTAACGTGTCAAGCTTCCGGGTGCTTAACAAACCTTTACAACTTGAGGACGCAAGCCTCAACACCTTTGCTCGGAGTTACAACACTCCAAGACTTCAACCAAGGAAACACAAGTTCCTAACAACAAGAGAATTACAATTCTCTTACAAGTGTATACAACACTAAAACACTCAAACAAAATACTCCTTAATGAGTAGATATGAGGAAAAGAAATAAGCTCTGGATCACAACAACTTTGGACAAGAATATGGCTCTCAAAAGCTTTATGAAATTGAATATAAAATGATAAACAAAAGTATGCAAGCTTATAGCAATGTAATGATCAGTTGTAGTATGTTGTTGTGTTTAAAACACTGAAATGAAGCTGTATTTATAGTTGAAAAACTTGGCATTACCGTTGCCTAATTGCCAATTAAGAGTTGCTGATTTTACTCACTGACAATCGATTGTCAAACCCCAACAATCGATTGTCTGCCAGTCAGATCAAAATTCAATCCCAGATTTTACGCTTGATAATCGATTACTTACAATCCATAATCGATTACTGGCAACGTTCAAAAAATCCTTTCCAGATTTTACCACAAACAATCGATTGTCCAGAATCAACAATCGATTACTCAGCAACGTTCAAAAAATCTTTTCCGGATTTTAATCAAAACAATCGATTATAGAGAATCAATAATCGATTACCCAATAACGTTCAAAAAATATTTTCCGGATTTTAATCAAAACAATCGATTATGCAGAATCAATAATGGATTACCTGACGGTATTTGAAAACTTTACGACAACGGTCAACTTCACAATCGATTGCCCAAAGTCAACAATCGATTACTTATCAGTTTTTGAAAAACATTTTAGACACTGCCTCTTGACAATCGATTGTTATATACTCACAATCGATTATTTAATAAATTTGAAAATCACTGGAAGTCACTGCCTCAACACAATCGATTGTCATTAGTTCACAATCGATTATTTTGTGACTTTGAAAAATCTGAAGGACACTGTCTCTTCAAAATCGATTGTCATTAGCTTCACAATCGATTATTCTGAGTTTTGAAAAACTTTGATGGACACTGCCTCATCACAATCAATTGTCATAAGGTTCACAATCGATTGTCATGCAGGTTTGAAAAAAACCTGATGTTCACTGCCTTTACACAATCGATTGTCATTAGTTCACAATCGATTGTCATGCAGTCTTGGCTCAACATAATCGATTATCATTAGTACATAATCGATTATCTTAGTCCAGTTTTCAGAGGCATTTAAAAATCATTTTGACTAATGAAAATATGCATGATTTAAAATCATTTAGCATTAAATGATTTTGGAAAATAATTTTATGAGAGAAGCCATGTTACGGGTCAAGTTGTAGGATCAAGATCACAATTAAGAATGACTCAATTAAACTATAAAACTTTGTCTTGAGCTTGAATCTTGTTGTATATCAATTGTGCGCTTGTTTCTTGAACTTCGTCATATATCAATTTTCGCTTCGTTTGTCATTCATCAAAACCTACACAAAAGAACACACGTTTTAGTATATTGCATTGAGAACGTGTTTCCAACAATTTCCCCCTTTTTGATAATGGCAAACATTAAGCGGGATATGCAAGCAATTTATATTGACGATTCAAGACAAGTGTATACATGCAACAAGTATGCAATTTGTTCCCCCTCAATATATGAATTCCCCCTTTATTTAAGCTTATAGATATTGAGAGTGCATACCCGTTATCTTCCCCCTGTTGCCATTAGCAAAAATACCATAATAGTAAGATGCTAAAGATGTAAATAAAACTTGTTTATTTATTAAAAAAAATTACAGCAACAGGGAAGACAATACAACATGTAAAAACAAACATAAAAAAAACTACAATTATTCATTCATCTTTTTCCGCCTCATCATCCGGCGCTGCTTCATATGGAACAAGACCCGCATATGGATAATGAACGTGGTCAAAATATCCATGGATCTCGTGAGTTAATTGACCGAAAGAAGAGGTCAATGAAGCAATTTGGTCGGAAATGAATTGGAGAGAAGGCTCTTGAGGCGGAGGAGCAGGACGGGTTGGAGGAGAAGCAGGCGCTACATGATCACCGTCATGATGAAAGGAGGATTCCGAAATTTCCCACTTTTTGGTACTCTTTTTGAGAGGACCGTTTCCAGTGACGAATCCGGTGGCTTCAAGAAAGTTCATGATGAGGAGAGCATAAGGAAGAGGCCTATCATCTCCGATAGCGTCACGCATGTGAATTTTGATAAGCCGACACCAATTGATGTTAGCTCCGGTAACTATGGCATGCATGAGCTTGGTGTCCTCTTGGGAAATGGTGGTATGGTTGTGCTTACGAGGCTTGAGGACTCGGGTGATGAAATAGAAAATTAATCGGTAATTTGGATCCGTTCCCGTAATTGTAGGACGACGGGAGGAGATATTTGGATCATAAGAAGTAAGACCGATTTGGTGTAAGAGGGCTGTTTCATCAAAAAGGGCTCCGGCCTCTCCGGTGTACCGAAAAATGTCTTCACCGTTATGAGGAAGACGGGCAATGGTATGAAGATTTTCATCGGAAAGAAGAATTTGAACACCATTAATGTTGGTGACAAGCTCACCATCATCATCCTCATGGAGGTTGGAATAAAATGCTTGAACCAATGTAGTATTGATGTAAGGATGGGTAAGGAGTAAAAAGTCAAGAAGTTGAGAATTTTTGAGCATATTTGCAGCAGGCCCAAATGATTCAAGATACTTGTGGGTTGAAAAGCGGGGTGGAAGAATGTCGCGCTTTTCAAATTTGGTTAAGAATCGAGTAAGCTCGATGTCGGAATTAAAATATAGAACGGAACCATCTTGATAGGATAGTTCGGACGAGGAGGGGCAACAGAGGTGGATGCGCCGTGCCTAGCAAAACGGGAACGTTTTGAGTGACGGCCCGACATTTTTAATGAAAGCTGCTGGATTTTGCAAAGGATTATAGAGAATTTGATATTTTGAAAGCTAGAATTGATGCTTGAGTGAATGAATATGAACATATATGAAGCCTATTTATAGAGGGGAGAATGGCTTATCATTTATGGAAGACATCTGCTGAGAATTTAAAGCCAAATCAGTCAGAAACGGTAAAATAAATTCAGTGACCATTAGACAATCATTCTTGAGATGCAATAATCGATTGTTGAAGAGTTATGACCTGACTTGGAACTGACACAAATCGATTGAGGAGCCAAACGGTAACAAGCATTTAAATTTCTGACATGAAATAATCGATTGTCAAAATATGTTAATCGATTGTTATGTTATAGTGAGCACATAAATTTTCTGATTTTGAAAATAATCGATTATATTTTGAAACAATCGATTGCTTTGGAAAAGCCTTGCTGAATGATTGAGACGGAAATCGATTTTGCAGTTTAAAGAATCGATTATTTAACAAAACTGCATAATAAACATAAACCATAAACAATCGATTAGTGATACTGCTAATCGATTTTCAGCACAGTAAAATAATCGATTATTTGCTTGGAACAATCAATTGTTTTGTGCCAAAACTTTATAATTCCCCCTATCTTTTAGGGCGATACCTGCAAAATAGAGTTAGACGTCTCCGACGCTCAAGTTAGAAATTTGTAAAGAAGTAATAACTTAAACTAGTGTTGCCAAGTGAGAACGTGAGCTCTTAAGAAGTGTGTCCTAAAGTGTTCTTAAGAGAGTTTCGGGTACTTACCTTTCCTCCTACGTTGCCAATTACCTGTTCGAGAGGGAGATCTTTGATTGTCCTCAACTCGTTAGGCATATTCATTTCTTTTTCCAATTGTGGCGCTTCTTCCGTTGGTTGTTCCTCAGTTTCATCTTTATTTTCCTTGGGTGGTTCCTCTTGTATTTTGTCTTTCAAGCTATCTAAGATACCTGCAAGATCAAAACCGAAATCCTTTCTCGCCAAGCGAGCATTATTTTCGGAAAATACAACATGAGGGGATTCCTCCACAATTTGGGTTCTTTTATTAAAGACCCTATATGCTTTACTACGTGAGGAATATCCAATGAAAATACCTTCATCCGACTTAGCATCAAATTTACCCAATTGGTCTTTGCCATTGTTATGAACAAAACATTTGCAACCAAAAACTCTAAAATGGGAAATATTTGGTTTTCTACCCTTATAAAGTTCATAGGGGGTTTTCATGAGTATCGGCCAAATTACTACTCTATTTAGAACATAGCAAGCGGTACTCACGGCGTCCGCCCAAAAATGTTTGGGTATCTTAGCTTCGTCGAGCATGGTTCTAGCCGTCTCTTCGAGACACCTATTTTTCCTTTCCACCACCCCATTTTGTTGTGGTGTTCGTGGAGCGGAAAAGGTATGCTCGATTCCGAGTTCGTCACAAAAGTCCGCAAAGAGATTGTGATCAAACTCTCCCCCATGATCACTTCTAATTGAAGTGACGGTTGTTTCTTTCTCATTTTGAACACGCTTAAGAAAATATTTAAAATTTTGAAAAGCATCACTTTTATTGGCAAGAAATAAAGTCCAAGTAAATCTCGAGTAATCATCAACAATCACAAAAACATATTTATTTCTTCCTAGACTTTCAATGCGAGAGGGACCAAATAAATCCATATGAAGCAATTGCAATGGTCTAGAAGTTGAAACAATGTTTTTAGATTTGAAAGATGCTTTTGTTTGCTTCCCCTTTTGACACGAGTCACAAAAAGAGTCATTTTCAAATTTTAAATTGGGAAGACCAACAACTAAGTTTTGAGAAATCAATTTGTTCAAAAGATGCATATTGATATGTGCTACTCTATGATGCCATAGCCAAGTATCATCCTCTTTACTCATTAGACAATCAACATATTCGGGTGAGGAATTAGCAAGATCAACCATATAAATATTATCAAGTCTAAAACCACGAAGTATGATTTTGAAATCACTACGTCTAAATACTAGGCATTCATCCGAATCAAATAGAGCAAGATTTCCCTTGTCACATAATTGGCTTATGCTCAAGAGATTATGCTTCAAACCTTTCACAAGTAATATATGCTTAATAGAGGATTTTTCATCCTTACCGACCGAGCCGATGCCGATGATCTTTCCTTTATTGTTATCACCGAAGATAACACTTCCTCCTTCTTTGTGCTCTAATTGAAGGAATTTTGATTCATCTCCCGTCATATGCTTGGAGCATCCACTATCAAGGTACCATAGTACACTTGATCCCTTCAAGCACACCTACAAAACAAATTAATGTTCTTTAGGTACCCATGCCATCTTGGGTCCTTGGGGGTTAGGCATATTATAATGATGCGATTGAGTAACATGTCTATGACGTGTAAAGCATGCAGGAGCAATATGACCTATACGTCTACAATAATGACAAGTCACATTTGGGTTATGCATCCTTCTAGGTTCATAGTAACTAGACGGATGAAAATTTCTTACTCTATTTTGAACACTATGACTATTTCGCATTTCATGAGAATTATTCTCCTACTATGAGCTCTAGGATGGGCAGCATTTCTAGAGTGATTGTTTCTCGGTTGAGGGCCATTGCTAGGTCTTCTAAGGGGTTCAAAATTTGGCCTAAAATATGCATCATTTCTAGGGTGACTATTTCTAGGTGATAAGTCATTCCTAGGTCTTCTAAAATGTTCAGCATTTTGTCTAGCATGCATATTGGCTCTAGAGTTGTTGTTTCTAGGATAAGCATTTCTATTGTTAATCCTAGGTTGAGCTTTAGGTTGTTGGGGTTTAGCTGCAACCTTTTCTTCATTCTTAAAGCCTATTCCATGCTTGGTTGATTTCAAGTTAACAAGAACATCATTCAAGTTTTTGTGCGAAGAATTAAACTTATCTAATGTGCCTTTAAGCCTACTTACTTCATTCTTAAGAAGCAAACAAGAAGTGCAATTTCTAGTAAAGCTTTCGGGCTTATCGGAACTTCTTTTTCCAAAAAACTTGTTTTCCTCTTTCAGCTTCTCATTTTCTAAAACCAGTTTTTCGAAATCCTTTTCTTTCAAACAAAGCTGTTTTTGAAAATCCTTTTCTTTTAATGAAGCATTTTCTTTTATGCCCTTAAAAGTTTTTGAAGCCTTAATAAACTCAGCATATAATTCATCAAAAGCAGTTCGCATTTCTTCAAGAGTAAAGAAGTTTTTAGACGAAATTTGACATACCTCATCTTTGTTGTCTTCTTGTGCCATAAGGCAAAGATTTGCTGCTTCGTCTTCTTCTCCTTCGCTTGACTCATCTCCGGAGTCGCCTCCCCAAGAAATGTATGCACGTTGCTTTTTAAAAGGTTTCTTCTCCTTTTTGATGTTTGGGCAATTTGATTTGATGTGCCCGGTTTCACCACATTCATAGCACTTGATTTGTTCGCCTTGCTTTTTGCCCTTGCGTTCATACTCCTTGCGCATGAACTTTTGAAATCTTTTGATAACGAGTCCAAACTCGTTGTCTCCTTCCTCATCAATTTGCGGTTGGCTTGTGCTCGCCTTTAGAGCTATTCTTTGCCTCCTTTGATCATCAACAAAAGGGTTAAGAATAGTAGATTCATAGGTTTTAAGGTTACCTCTTAGTGCGTCGATGGTGACGTTTGAAACGCCAATGGATTCTTGAATTGCATCGGCCTTTGATCTCCATGCCGGTGTGAGACTTCTAAGAATTTTTCGAATGAGCTCTCTATCCGTGAATGTTTTCTTGAGAGCATGTAAGTCATTTACGATCATTGAAAATCGCTCAAACATTTCGTCCACCTTTTCACCTTCCTTCATGTGAATAATTCATAAGAATGGGTTAGGAAATCAATTTTTGCTTCCCTTACCTGGTCCGTACCTTCGTACGTGACTTCTAGCTTGTCCCACATCTCCTTTGCCGTTGTACAACAAGATATTTTCCTGTAATCGTCAGCATTAACAGCACAATATAATAAATTTATTGCTTTAGCATTATTTTGAACCTTTCGGATGTCATCCGCGTCATACTCATCCTCGGACTTGGGAACCCATTCGTTTTCCACCTTCTTTGTTGGAATTTGGTTTCCCTTCATTATCACCTTCCAAAGGTGAAAGCTGTTGGACTGAACGAAGATCTTCATCCTCTCCTTCCAGTACGTGTAATTTGTACCGTTGAATAGAGGTGGTCGTGTGGAGCACTGTCCTTCTTCAATTCCTGCAAAAGAATCACGAGTAGAAGCCATGGATGGTTCTCTCAAACTGTTAAATTTTCAGAGAGTTGGGCTCTGATACCAATTGTTAGATAATACGCTTAACGCTAGAGGGGGGGTGAATAGCGTTATAATAAAATTTAGCGTAAACTTGCGGAAATTAAAATTTGCAGGAAGTAAATAAGTGCGATAAATAATAACTTACACACAGATATATCCTGGTTCACCACAACGTGTGGCTAGTCCAGTCCCCGAGAGACTCTCTCGAGATTTTCCACTAACGTGTCAAGCTTCCGGGTGCTAAACAAACCTTTACAACTTGAGGACGCAAGCCTCAACACCTTTGCTCGGAGTTACAACACTCCAAGACTTCAACCAAGGAAACACAAGTTCCTTACAACAAGAGAATTACAATTCTCTTACAAGTGTATACAACACTAAAACACTCAAACAAAATACTCCTTAATGAGTAGATATGAGGAAAAGAAATAAGCTCTGGATCACAACAACTTTGGACAAGAATATGGCTCTCAAAAGCTTTATGAAATTGAATATAAAATGATAAACAAAAGTATGCAAGCTTATAGCAATCTAATGATCAGTTGTAGTATGTTGTTGTGTTTAAAACACTGAAATGAAGTTGTATTTATAGTTGAAAAACTTGGCATTACCGTTGCCTAATTGCCAATTAAGTGTTGCTGATTTTACTCACTGACAATCGATTGTCAAACCCCAACAATCGATTGTCTGCCAGTCAGATCAAAATTCAATCCCAGATTTTACGCTTGATAATCGATTACTTACAATCCATAATCGATTACTGGCAACGTTCAAAAAATCCTTTCCAGATTTTACCACAAACAATCGATTGTCCAGAATCAACAATCGATTAGTCAGCAACGTTCAAAAAATCTTTTCCGGATTTTAATCAAAACAATCGATTATACAGAATCAATAATCGATTACCCAATAACGTTCAAAAACTCTTTTCCGGATTTTAATCAAAACAATCGATTATGCAGAATCAATAATCGATTACCTGACGGTATTTGAAAACTTTACGACAACGGTCAGCTTCACAATCGATTGCCCAAAGTCAACAATCGATTACTTATCAGTTTTTGAAAAACATTTTAGACACTGCCTCTTGACAATCGATTGTTATATACTCACAATCGATTATTTAATAAATTTGAAAATCACTGGAAGTCACTGCCTCAACACAATCGATTATCATTAGTTCACAATCGATTATTTTGTGACTTTGAAAAATCTGAAGGACACTGTCTCTTCACAATCGATTGTCATTAGCTTCACAATCGATTATTCTGAGTTTTGAAAAACTTTGATGGACACTGCCTCATCACAATCGATTGTCATAAGGTTCACAATCGATTGTCATGCAGGTTTGAAAAAAACCTGATGTTCACTGCCTTAACACAATCGATTGTCATTAGTTCACAATCGATTGTCATGCAGTCTTGGCTCAACATAATCGATTATCATTAGTACATAATCGATTATCTTAGTCCAGTTTTCAGAGGCATTTAAAAATCATTTTGACTAATGAAAATATGCATGATTTAAAATCATTTAGCATTAAATTAAATATGCATGATTTTGGAAAATAATTTTATGAGAGAAGCCATGTTACGAGTCAAGTTGTAGGATCAAGATCACAATTAAGAATGACTCAATTAAACTATAAAACTTTGTCTTGAGCTTGAATCTTGTTGTATATCAATTGTGCGCTTGTTTCTTGAACTTCGTCATATATCAATTTTCGCTTCGTTTGTCATTCATCAAAACCTACACAAAAGAACACACGTTTTAGTATATTGCATTGAGAACGTGTTTCCAACAATACCGACACGTTCCAATCTAATATCATTTCAATTTTTCTTAAATATTTCAGAAAAACAATTTCCTTTAAAAATTTGTTCATCGGGCTTGGGACCTCGGAATTCGATTCCGGGCATATGCCCAAGTCAAAGATTTTCCTACGGACCCTCCAGGACTGTCGAATTACGGATCCGGATTTGTTTATCTAAAATATTGCCAAAGTCAAATTTATTTATTTTAACATCAAAACTTAACATTTTTCACAAAATTTCATATTTAACTTTCCGGCTACGTGCCCGAAATACGCATGCAAATCGAGGCGACCTCTAGATGAGGTTTTTAAGGCCTCGAAACTACAAAATTAATTTGAAACAGGTGATGGCCCTTTGGGCCGTCATATTTATTTGGTTGTGTTTTTTGTAAATCTACAGCATGTTTTTGAGCTGATGTTTATTCTGTTTGTGATGAACTTCAACATCATACAAGCTGAAGTTGTGTTCTGTATTTCTAAACTTTAGCATTCTTTTATATCTAAATTTTTGTTGTGTGTATCTACTCTAGAGGGTAAAAATGGAGGTTCAAAGGCATGTAGAAAAAGAAAGAAGCACGACCGTGAAAGAAGTTTTTGATAAGTTTAAATAGGATGAGCGATCTGCTATTGTGGACGCGCTTTTTGGAAAAGTGAAGGTAAGCTAATTTATAGAGAAGTCTTTTTATTTCTGCTAATGTTATTCAGATTAATCATTGTTAGTAATTTTTTTCTAGGAATACTTCGATAAGAAGTTTGAATAGTTGCTTAATATTTTCAACATATCAAATGGAATGGACGATAGCAATTTTGATTTGAGTAACCATCTACAATATGATAGGATGAACGACTGTTGCGAATATCTATTGGATATTAATTTTGTTAATGATATATCACATAAATTCATAGATTTATATGCTATATGTGAGGAAACGGATTTTGAAGGCGATCAACATGTTCAACAACAAGTTGAAGAGGAACATTCTAGTGTTGATAGACTAAGCAAATATGGGAAATGATGAACAGTTATCAACTGAGAATGTTGGAAGCAAGCAATGTGCAGATAATCAAGTTGTTGATAGTGAAGAACATGCTGCTTATGATGCATCACATAAAGCCGCAGATGATAATACTACACGCGAGGAAGCGGCTGTTGAAGGCGATGAACATGTTCAACAACAAGTTGGAGAGGAATAATCTAGTGTTTATACACTGAGTAAATATGGAAATGATGAAGAGTTAATAACAAAGAAAGGTGTAGATGATCAAGTTGTTGATACTGAAAAACATGCACCGAGTTGTGTTTTAGGAAATAATATTGCAAAAGGAAACTAGTTATGCTTCAGTTGATACAACTCAAAAACTCTATGATGATGTTAAATTCAATAAAATAGAGTTGAGAAAAACCTTCTAGAGAATACTCCAATGCTGCTCGACGTTGGTGCACAATTGAATGAAGCTAGAACTGCTGATATCAAATTACGCATGCAGCCTGGGGAAATCACAGCGGAAGACAAACGTCAAGGTATTCTATAGATCATGAATTTATTATATTTGATCCAAGTATATTTTCTTCATTTTGAAATTTTACTTCCTTTATTTTTTTTATGTTTTTGAATGATTTTTAAGAAAGACTTGATGCAACTAAAAAAGAACTTGGTGAACTTATTCAACTATATCAAAAAGGAGAAATACATCTATTCACACATGTTGGCTCACAAACAAGTGTGAAGTGTTTTTGTATTATTTTATAAAATTTAATCAGTATTATTTATTTATTTTTTGCATGAAGATAGGCGTACCTGAAGGTAAAGTAAGTGGATCTGTTGGAATGCAAATACCATCTGTGTCTTAACACTTAGATCAGGTAGTTATTTTCTACAATTCGATTACAAGCTATTTTTTTGCCTAATGTATTTTTGTATCAGTTGTATTTATGTTTATACTTTCCTTGCTTTTTCAGATCTCCTATGATGCATGAAAACTTCTTCCAAATCCTAAGAGAAGGAAGATTTCCAATTCTCCTGTGTGTGACACCAGTGATATGCCAGACTTCAATTTATGTTCATTTTTGCTGGGTAGTACACAAAGGACTGGTTCAGAAGCTAATTTTGCTACTGTTGTTGTTGGTGAAGAGAGACAAGAACGTCGTGAACAACAGGTAATTGGTCAAGTATCTTCCATGACGACCGTGGATTTTCCCCCGCTACTGAACAACACCAATCAGTTGTGACGGGACAGCAGGAAGAGCAAGCAAAAGGAAAACCAGATAAAAAAGGAAAAAAGAATTGTATGGAGAGTAGTTGGTTGAGATCTCCTTATGTAATTCATAAACAAAATAGAAGGGGGCAAGATTGGAAAGTAAGAAGAATATACAAATGTGTCCCTTCCATTATGTTAGTCAAGACAGTTGATTGATGAAAAGATTTACAGAGTGGCTGGAGATGGATTCCAGTGAATATGATTCCAATCTATTCAGATTAACTGAAGTTGATATTCCAGTTGATCATACACTGTCTCAACTGCTTGGAATTTAGCACACAATAAATTTTGTGGGAAAAGGCCTGTGGAAAAATTTCAAATTAAGTGGATGGAGACACCCTTGCAGGGTAACAAGTACATATTTCGCATATGTTTTAACATGCATCTTAAGTTTATTATTTTTTGCCCGCGTGTTAACTATTCTTCAATTTCTTTTTCATGTTCTTTTTGTAGTGTTGATTATGGTATATTTGCTATTAAGCTCATTGATATGCGGTTAAAGAAAGAAGATGTCTTCAATTTCGATCAAAGTCAGGCATTGACATTCAGGAGAGAATTGGCTGCTAATATTTAGGTTCATGGAAAGTGAAAACAAGATAGCAACTATGAAACTCCAGAAGAATAACTAGGACATGATTAGGAATATTTTGAAGAGACTCTGTGTGAATTTTTTGAATAGAGGATTTGGTGCACAAAATTTTGATTTTGTGAATATACATTAATTAGTTTTTTAGTTGACTTTTGTTCAGACAAATATGTTTGTATGTTTTATCATGAATTTTTAAGTACATTTTTGTTGAAAAAACTTCAGCATGAAGTAAATGACTTCTACTTTTTAAGCTAAAATTTTGGTTAAAAGTCATCACAAAGGTATCTAGTGTAGGACAAAAACTTCAGCTTATCAAGTGCTGAACTTTTTAGAAATACACGAAATAACTCCAGTAGTTTGTGCTGAAGTTTTTTGAAAACGCTCTACGACAAAAACCACGAATAACTAAAAAGGAACAGTGCATAAAAATGCCACTCGGCATATACAACACAATAACTCAACTTCTACAGCATTATCCCCAAAACCTGGAAACTTAGGGGAACACAAGCTAAAAGTAATACAGTAAAGTGCTCTAATCTCCAGAATTTCTACATCAACAATACGGTAGAAGGGCTAACATTACAAGATAGAATAAAGATGGAGACTCTTCGGTCTGCGGACACAGCAGATGTACCTCAAAGTCTCCAATAGGTCTCCCTGCCTCAAGGATGGTAAGACTGTGCAGAAGTACTTGGATCTGCATATGAAAAACATGCGCAGAAAGGACATGAGTAATCCACAACGGTACTCAATGAGTGCCAAGCCTAACCTCAGTCGGGTAGTGACAAGGAAGGTCAAGTCCCTACTGAGATAAATAATAATAAGAATGATAGGATAAGATAAACAATAAAATTGAGAATCTATAGCAAGAGTCTATCAGGATAATAAGAGTCCAATAACGGAAAACATAAATAAAGGTAGAGCACAAGGAAATATGGCTCACAACAAGGATAATAACCGGGATCTCTTAGTATCCCGAGGATCTCCTGGTATCCTCAATATATATAAATGTCAGGGATCTCTTGGTACCCCGAGGATCTCTTGGTATCCTCAATATAGATGCCAGGGATCTCTTGGTATCCTCAATATATATGCCAAGGATTTCTTGGTATCCCGAGAATCTCTCGGTATCCTCAATACATGTGCCAAGGATCTCTTGGTATCCCACACCTAGTCCAAATTATAATCTCATACAGGGGAACTCTTGGGATGTCTCCCGTAGTCCCAATCCAAAATACACCATAGCAACACAAGAATATTAAATTAATTGCCAACTTCGGATAAGTAAATAGTTAAATTCTAGCCTAACATGCTTCACATAATGAATTTAAGGCAGTTAAGCAAATAGGCAATTAAGTCCAATAAGTATGCCTTTCTAACTAACAACAGGCTAAGTCTGCAAGTAGAATAAAAACAAGCAAAAAAAAATTCAGTTTAAATGCTTAAAGTAAATCGGATTTTCAACAATTAGCTCAAGTACGCACTTGTCACCTCACGTACAAGGAATTTCAACTATCAAATATCATCTCCTAAGGAGAAGGTCCCCCACACAAGGTTAGACAAGCCACTTACCTCGAACCGGCTCAAAATCAACTCAAAATGAAGCTTTTGCCATGAGTATCCGACTCCAAATGACCCAAATCTATTCAATTCAATTGTATATTATAAATAACACCTCAAGTAACTGATTTTACGATTTAATTCAAAGCTAATATGCAAAATTAGATAAAATGACCAAAATGCCCCTTGGACCCATATCTCAGAATCGGGTGAAAATTACATTTTTAGAAACCTCGTATGCTCACAAGTCTATACATAACAAGAACACTAAAATCGGAGTCCAATTGATCCCTCAAATCCTCATTTAAAGGCCTCTTAAACTCAAGCCCTAATTAGCCCTTTTTCCCAAATTTTCACCATTATTAAGGTCTTTAATCATACGAAAACGAGTTATAAAGTCAAGAACTTTACCTCCAAGTTATTACCCTTTGTTTTCCACAAAAACCCCTCTCAAAAGCTTCAAACCCGGATGAAAATAGTGGAAGAATAGCTAAATTTCGCGAAGGCAACTATTTATGTGTTCTGCCCAACGATTACCGCATTTGCGGCCCTGGGACTGCATCTGCGGTCCAGCTTCTGTGGACCAACTATCGCATCTGCGACTTTCATTAAATCACCCAGGTACCACATATGCGATATTCTTTCGTAGATGCGAAACCGCTTCTGCGGTGTCCCTTCTGCATCTGCGGAACCTGAAGGAGAACCAAGAATCCGCTTCTGCGGTCTCTATGCACTTCTGCAGCTCCACATCTTTGGTTCCAAATTTCCTTCGTTAACCACTTGAATTCATCCGAAGCCCCCCGGGACCTCAACCAAAGGCATAAACATATCCTAAAACCTTATTCAAACTTGTACCAATCTTCCAAATACATCAAATAACATCAAAACAACCAAAACACAACGGATTCAAGCCTAAGTTACTAAAATCTTCCGAATTCCACTTTTGATCAAAAACCCAACCAAACCACATCTAAATAACCTGAAATTTGATACCCATGTCCCAAATGACATGACGGAGTTACTGCAACTCTCGAAATTCCATTCTGATCCTCGGATCTAAATCTCACTATCCAACTTAAAACTTCCAAAATTCAACCTTAGGCATTTCAAGCCTAACTTAGCTATGGACCTTCAAAATACAATCTGAATACACTCCTAAACCTAAAACCACCCAACGGAGCAAATGAAACCATCAGATTTCCATTTCGAGGCGTCTTCATACTATTTTGACTACAGTAAATTTTCCAACACTTAAGCTCTCATTTAGGGACTAAGTGTCCCAGAACTCTCTGTAACTCAAAATCGAATATCCGAGCAGATCAAATTAGCAGAAATAAACATGGGGAAAGCAATTAATAGGAGACATGGCATTAATTCTTAAGACAACCAGCCGGGTCGTCACATATTGAGATCCCTGGGGCCTTGGGTGAGGTGGTAAATCGGACCATTTTGGAGTTGAAAAGATAGCAAAAATTGCAGGTTCAGGGTTGCAGATAATTTTCTCTCAGGCGTCGGGTTTGGCCTTCACATTCGCGAAGGGTTGTCTAGTGTTCGCGAAGGGCTAGTTCTGTAAGCATCGTGATCGTGTGAGCATTGGTCGCGTTTGCGTAGGTTGGGAAGCTGAGGCATCGCGTTCACGATTGTGGGGTCGTGTCCAAAAAGAGGAATCTTGGTTAATAAAGTTTTTGTGCTTTGCGAATGCGAGGCTTTGACCGCATTCACGAAAAAGAAATTTTAGGCCTGGAGAATGTTTAAAGAGTCATCTTTTCCGCGAAGGTATATCTAGCTTTTTGAAGGAGATTAATTAGGGATTCAAGGGGAAACATTTGGAGGTAAGAATTTTGGTCTTAAAACTCGATTCTATTGCGAAATCTACCTAGAAAAACATGAAAACTAAGCCTAAAATTGACGAACTAGGGCTTCAGAAAATTAGACTTTTGATTTGGGATTTGAACGACCATTTGGGGTTGGATTTGAGAACTTTTGATATGTGTCAACTTGTGGGGAGATGAGGAATCTATTGATGTGAAAATTTGTGAATTTCGAGACAGGGGCTTGAACTCTAAAACAATAATGAGCCATAACACTTGGGGCTAATATTCAATTTTTTGTTTTTGGTTTTCTTTAATATTTTGCTTTTTTTTCTCAAGAACTGCCCAAGATTATCAAGATTAAAATCTTGATTAGCCTATGCTCTTATACCACTTGACAACAATGCGATAGGGGATTCAAGAATTACTAAAGAAAAATAAGATAAATCAAGAAACGTGCGGAAGCTAAAAGAAAATAAAGAAACGAAAAAGACAGAAATTAAAGATAGATTGAATTCAAGGAAGAGTTTATTGAATTCAAGAAGTCTATTCTTGAAGTTGAATCCTAGTAATACCAATTAGCTAACGAAGAACTAACCGCCTTTGGTAGAGAATTAAAAATAAGAGATAGATTGTGAAACACGACCCTTTAGAATAACAAGAACAACAATAAACCTAAACTTATTGCCTTTCTTGAATATCTAGAAGTGATATATGATTTCGAAAATGGTTTAATCTTACCACCGTAAGTTGAGTTGAAGGTTGAAGAATAAATTCAAGAGTAGCCACACACAAGAGAGCAAGAAAAATCTCACAATTTTTATTGATAATAATCTGAATAATCTCCTCTCTGAAAACAAAGAAGACACCCCTTTATATCGAGAGGGGGTCACGAAATTATACCTAACACCAATGAAATAAAGTCCTAAACTACTTTGGACAACAAGTTCAACTACCTTAGGAAAAGGAAAATATTAGGAAGCAAAAACTAAGTCATTCTTGGAAAGTAATTCCAAAAATATTAGTAAAAGGAAAACACAAACTTAACAAACTAGGAAAGCATAGTCCCATAATATATGAAAATAAGTCCCAAACCAATCTTGGATAGAATCTTAAAACTCTTGAAGGAAATTTGCAAGTAAAATGGCACCAACTTGCACTCAGCATCTAGCACGTCTATTGCACCCTTCTTAGACATCAAGTAAGTCTTTTTTATGCTATAAAAATGTGGATTTATGTGCGACTTCACGAGCTGCAAGTTTGGACACATTTTTGGTGCCAAATTAGTCCAACAATGGCCTGATCTTGGACCTTCTTCAGAGGATGTTTGTTGGAATCTAGTACACCTGTTCTTGGACATGAATTTGCGCCATATAATAATTATAACACCTTGGTAACTCATATCCTTTATTACTAAGCTCTTCCTCCCAACTAACAACTTCTTTGATCGCTCCTGAAGTCCAATGATCTTGTTTTACAACATTTTTAGCTTGAGATCTTGTTAAAGGCCCTCTTTGAGATTCCAAAGATTCATCATTTTTCTTGAATATATTTGAGCTTCCTAGGATGCTATCATACATCATTCTTTGGAATTTCATTCCGAGTCATAAAATCTTGAATATCCTTCAAGGTTACACCCTTGGACTTACCAAAATAGCGCTTCAGAATATTTCTCTCTCGATTAACTAGTTTTTCAACATCATGTGTTGTGATCCACAAACCGCACATAATGTGAATGTCTTCAAGGGTGAAGGAAACATCATGGACAAAAATCTTGAAACTAATGGAGTCTCGACTATTGGTAAATATTCGAGAAAGACACAAATAATGAACAAACTTCATGCTGCATTCGAAATTCTCTGTAGCCATAATATATCATAATGTACCATTATTGAGCTTATCGCATTGTGTAGGAGTTAAGAAACTTGTAATTAAACTCTTTAAATCGTGGTTCCTCTTCTAGAACCCTTACAGTTAAACCGATCTCGAAACTCAAAATATCTTTGCTCTGGTCTTGTAGGTGGAGTAGCAAGGACATAAGGACGTGAGGGTATTATAGGTTATTTAGGTGTTTTAGGTGCTTTAGGTGCATTAAGTGCTTTACGTGCTTTAGCTACTTTAGGATCTTTAAGTGTTGTAGGTGCCATCTGTTTAAAAAAGGTAAAATAAAAAATGACATCAACACATTATCAAAAAAATCAGTTAAAACTTCAACTCTAAGAAGGCTGAAGTTCACCAGTTACAAATAAAAACTTCAGCTCTAGAGCTGAAGTTCGCCAATTACAAACAAAAATTTCAGCTCTAGAGCTGAAATTCGTTAGTTGCAAAACAAAAACTTCAGCTTTAGAGCTTTAGAGCTGAAGTTCACAAGTTACAAAAGAAAAACTGCAGCTCTAGAGCTAAAGTTTACCATTAGCTCTAGAGTTAAAGTTTGTCAGTTACAAAAACAAAAACTTCAGCTCCTAAAGCTGAAGTTCACCAGTTATAAAACAAACATTCAGCAAAAAACATGCTGTAGTTTTTACAAAAAAAAACACAAAGTCAAATCCAAAATTAATGTTGAAGTACATAAACATATAAAAAAATACACAAAACATGACACAAAACTCCAGCTCTTATCTAAGGTATCAATGAAGTATTATAAACTTCACACTTATCATCTACTTAACTCTCAAAATTTTTAAAAATATCGACGTCTAATCACTGAAGAATAGAGAATTTTCATCAACAACACAAACACACATTCAAAAAATCTAATAACTCAATCGTAAAAATAAAACTAATGCACTTATCAAACTACACCCTAAGAAACTATTTTATCATAAATACATGACTATCAAAACCAAAACCAGAATTTAAATCGTAAAAATTAATACTAATATAAAATCCAAAAAGTTAATGCAATGTGCCTGTGATTAAATCGTAATGTTATTGGGGAACAATAACAATGACGACTAGCAGTTGAAAAATAAAAAAACAACGACGAAAACCATTTGATTTCAAAGAAGAACAAATCAAAAAGCATGAATACGGGAAAAGAGAGACAGAGACAGTAAAAAGTAGTCTTTTAATAAAGAAAGACAAAATAATCTTTTTAAAACGCTTTTAACAAAAAACGAATACGGGTACAAATAGAAAAATAAAGCGACTACATGTTAAAAAGGTGGGCAAAATCGTAAACGTAGAGCAAAGCAGGCCCAATTTAATCAGACAGCCCAAGTAGATTTAATCCAAATTCCGAATAGTCAATAATCATACTTAGTTTGTAATGTGTTAAAAGATTGTTAAGTTTTACTGGTAGTGATATAATTATTACTGAAAATACATTTTGAAAGAAAAACACAAACACCCCCTAGGTCCTTGGTGGAAAAAAAGAAAATGAAAAAGAGACAAAGTTATCTGCCAGAAATGAAAGAGGAGTTATTAAATGGCAAGCATTAATCACCAAATTACTCTTCGCGTGAAAATATAATTTCCAAGTGTAGGACATGAATGAGATTCTCATACATTTTAGCTATTTCCATCGCTTCTCAAATACAAGCATTCAAAGTAATCTGGGGCTGCTCAACAAATTTTGTGAGGGCCTTAATTTTTTAATTTTTTTATTATTTATTTGAAACCACTTTTTATGATTTTTAGATACAAAGTTATTGCTAATTTTTTTTATAGTCAATAGCTTCTAATAAGTATTTCTCAATTGACAATATAGCTAATCCATTTAATTTTTCTTGTGACATCGTTATTCTTAGATAAGATTTTATCAATTTTAATTTTGAAAGCTTCTTTCGCTGAAACAGCGATAATACAAGTTGTGAACATTATTCCATAAGCAATTTAGGCATTTAACAAAATTAAATTTTTTTGTTTGATTAAATGTATCAAACTATCAATTAAACTGTCATCTTCTATTTGTGCTATTTTTCTTAATATTTTTAATGCAGAAAATAAATCTAAACCATCAATATTGAATTGATTATTATACTTTAAGGAACATTCTAGATTAACGCAATATTTTTTTAAGTTTTCAATATCTAGTGATCTTAGTTATTATTGCCAAATAGAAAATCAAAAATATTTTCATATGCTTTGAATTGTTCAAATTTTATTTTGAAATGAAAGAATAGCCTTGTCTATTATATATAAAAGTAATCAACTCTAAAAGACTCTTCGAAAGATTTGAGATTTCATTATTTAAATTCGCATCAAATTATGACTTCTTGTATATTCCACATTTCTTACGTAATTCAGGTTCGATATTCATTTCAAGTATAATTTCCTTGGTAGAAATCATTGCAGTTGCAAATCCTTACTCTCTATATTAGTTAAAGAAAGAAATCAAACTTTTACACTTTACAGAATTCTTTTTTAGACTTAGACATAGTCTATTAGGTATGATGGCCCCTGATAATAAGCTAGATTCATATAATTTGACAATTGTTTATACCCTAGCTTGACTATTTTTCACTGTTATAGGATAGTTAAATGATGATAAATTGGCTCTAATTGTGAATTTCATGGTGTGCAGGAGTGAGTTGCGCGTATAAGGACATAGAATTGTATTTGGAGCTAAATTGAAGCAAGTGAAACCCCTCAAAGCTGAGTACGTTGAAAGAAGAGAGAACGGAAGGCTTAATGATGACCCAGACTAGCATGACCACACTAGACCATGAATTCGAGGTAGAAGGTTATGCCATATGCGCGGTCAGTAGTGCACCCACTAGTGCGATCGCGCTACTCCAGTTCGTAAAATACAAGTCAAAGGTAAACTTTGAAGTTCGGGGGTAATTTCACTTAACCTATAAGAGGTCCAGCTCGCCCAAAGGGATATTATTAAGGTTAGGCTTGTCTTTAGACTGATTCTGGATGAAGAACAAGTGTGAGAAGAGCAACCAACCATTTGCGTTTTTCTATCTTCTCTTTGTTATTTCAATTGCACATTATGAATACTTTTGTAGTTTTATCTTGCTTTACTATGAGTAGCTAAATATTTAATCCAGGGTTAATGGAACTTTTTGTTGTAATCGAGCAGGGATAATTATATGATTGTTCACACCTCCTTTTTACCACTACACCCCGCGAATGGCGTAGATAAGGGAGTTTTTCAATTAAAGGACAGTTGAAATGGGATTTATTTATTTAAAATTTTCAAAATCGCCATTCGGGATAATTAATAGTGTCCCAAGTTACCAGTTTGAATCTCGAATAGAGGAAAGTTTGACTCTCTTATATAGTTTGCGAGCCAAAAATTCAGGTAAGGAATTCCATTAACCCAGGAGAAGGTGTTTTGCATTCCCGAGTTCCGTGGTTCTAGCACGTTCGCTCAACTGTTATATTAGGCTTGATTTTAATACATTTTGTACCTATGTGCCAGTTAAACTTTTAAAATTCCTTTTATTTAATTTTAAGAAGATTGCAATGTTACTAAAACGCGGCTTGAACCACATCACATAAATGCATCCGTAGCTCGTAACATATTTTACCTAACGTTGAGATTTAAATTTGGGTCACATAAATGTGCACATGTATTTAGGAAAGTAAATTATTTAACTAACGCGCCTAAGGCAAGTGCGCATTTTTTGATTTGCAAGGGCCATGAAAATTTGCTAATGGCACTCCTCAATTTTAAACAAGATTATAGCGAGAGCTGTGCAATTGTGATTTTTGTTCGGCACGGCACACCCATTCTATTTAAAAAGGGTAGTCAAACTAAATTTTGAAAGGGCATAGACTATTTTATATTATCTAACATGGCTTGCTTCTAATCTAATTAATGGCTTAATTTGCTAGAGCTGAATGTGATTACTCACTTGAGAAATGATTAATTATTTTATCAAAAGAACCAGCCCAACACAAATGGACCATGGGTCCAACTGATAAAGCATGGTTCGAATAGCATTATTGCAGGCTTAATACATGAAAAAACTAGGCTCCAGGTAAAGCCCAACCAAACAGTGTTATTTCTGAAGGATAGTGATTGCAACTGGGCCAGTGCTTGGCCCGATTATTGTGATCCAACTGGTCCGCACCCAAAATAACAATGCAAATACAATTAACATTAACACATAAGCGTGAGATCCAGTTGACAAATTTAGGCTATGATCCAAAACATTTAACACAAACTCACTAGACTAAGTTCTAATTTTATTTGACGTGCATTTTAATCAAATTTATTATGACAAAGCAATAGTCACAATATACCAGGTATTTGACAAAAGGTGCAGCCTAGAACGACTATATAAAAGGCAATCGAACCTGAATAATAATAGTAATAATTCACACCCACAGAGAAAAACAAACATTCATAACATCTTGATTTTCAATTTCCAAATCAGGTAATCATCTGATTCCTACGCTTGCTATCAATTTTAACTAATTTCAAAATAGGAATGTTCAAAAACAAAGTTCATAAAATACACACAAGTCCATATATAACAGTCTCAGTGAATTCAAATAGTCATCACGACTAAAAATAAAAGTATATCTAATCTTCAGTATCCTTGAATCAGATCTACGATTCCAAGCATCCAGCTAATCCAAATTACACAGCTTTGGCAAGACTAACGCTTCATATCAACTAAACTTCATTTGGATTACACGTTCCATGTTCAACCATTACTCAAAGGCCAGAAAAATATCTGCAAGAAGAGTAGAAACCAAAGAAGAACTGAAAGTCAGTAGTTCAGCCAAAGCAGTAGCAGAGATGAGCTTCTTATCCAACAGTAAACTATGTGAAATCAACCCAGAAACAACTAACACTAAGATTCAGCAATTATAACCAGGAAATCAACTTGAAAACCCAAAGGAATAATGACCCTCAACAAACTTGAACCAGAAAAACTTTTCAAAACTCGGTATCACTTCATATTAGCTCTCAATAAATTAAAAGATGTGTTTTAGCCTTGAAAATTTCAGAAATCAATTCGGAAAAGAGAATATTCAATGGAACAATAGTTTTTTTTTCTTTGTATTTTTCTGTGTTTTAGCTCTTTTTTTTCAATCTTCTTATTTTAGGATGCCTCTCCTCTTTAGACTTCTAATCTTGCCTTGAAAGGAAAGAATGAATTCCTTTATAGGCAAGGCAAGTAGGGCAACCCTTAAGTTTTAATTTTGCATTTTTGACCCTATTTTGTGACTTAGTACCCAAGTTATAGCCTGAATTTTACAGGAAGCCCCTACTAGAAGCTTCTTATTGCTGTTACTAAAGATTGCTTAAGTGATATTACCTATACTGCCTCCCATTCTCTGAAAATTAACCTAAACATCTGGCCTGGTTCAATTTGACCTAAGGCAAAATCACATCTGGGCCTTCAACCCCTTTGAACCGACCCTTTGATTTGGGCTTTGACGACAAGCTTGGGTCTCAGGAGTCAAAACCAAACCATTCCAGAATTTTAACCAAGTGGCTAGTGTATTTGAAACCAATTAAAACCCCTGAATAAACCACAGTCAAAAGAAAACTGGCAACTAAACAAAATCATGCAATTAAAGGTAAAAACATCAGCACAATAGCTAAACCTTTCATACAATTAAAAATGGAAAACAATTGGATAATAAGACTAAACAAAATCAACAATACCTAATTCCGTGACTGTTTAAACACATGCAAATATCCATTAACAAAATCTAGTCAAACTCGGATGAACAAATCACTAAACGCAAACAAGAGAAATCAGAAAGAAGAAACAGAAGAAAAGAGAAAGGAAAACGAAGCGAATTATTTTTTTTTTAAAAAAAATCAGAAGCTAAAGAAAATGACGTGGGATTCAAGACTCACCGAAAATGGGGATGAATTTTGGAAGAGGAGGGTGCAGGGGTGGCCTTGTACCAGTTTGAGGTTGTTATGAGCGATTAAATTCTAGCATGGCTTATTTGATTTAATATTCGAGACGAGTTACTGGGATTCAAATTATACGGACTAGATTTTTGGGGAGAGGGGAGCATGGTGAATAAATGGATGATTTTGGGGCTAAAAGGAAGCGGTGCTGCCAGATACGGCGGCGGAGTCAGAACTTTCAGACGATATTTGAGAAGTTTGGCTAGGATTTGAAGGAAAATGATCGTAGATTTGGAAAGAGGAGAGGGAGGAGAAACGATGGTGTTAAATTGAAGGTCATCAGAGCTTCGCCGCCGGCGGAGAAAATTTCAGGCTGGCGGTTCATGGCAATGAACGGCAGAGACAACGGGGACGGTCTCTAGGGTTATTGGGATAGTGGTGAGATGGGTTTTGGGGGCTGGGGGCAATTGGACATATATATATTTAAGGTTCCTCAATTCTCAACCTTGGATCTTTAATCCTAGACGGCCCAAATTAATTCATGCCAAACGACGTCGTTTGGGTTCAAGAGGGGACTTGGACCGAGTTCTGGGACAGGTTTTAGACCGGGTCAGGGCGTTTTGGGCTGGGCATTTGAATAAAATTTGCCCAATTTGAGTTATTTATTAAAGACCAATTTTTAATCTCTTTTTTTTCTTCTCAAACTAAAATAAAATTTAATTTATTATAAAATCAAATTAACCTACAAAAATGCTAATTAACCCTAAATAACCATTATCACAAATAATTAAAACAAAATTAAAAGAAAATTACCTAAATTCAAAGTTAAAATTAAAAGTACAAATTAAACTATTTTTTTATTTTCCCTTTTTTATAAAATGACTAATTGCTAATTAATTCTTAAAAAATATCAAATCAACTTCTAAATGCATGCAACACAATTTTGTATTTTTTTACTAACTAAAATGCACAAACAACAATGCAAACAATTAGCAGAAAATGCCACGAAAATCCACAAAATTATAAATAAATAAAAGAAATTATTTTATTTTTGAATTAATGGGAGTAACTCATATAGGGAAAAAATCACGTACTCACAGTTGCCCATCTTTGCTCGGAAACACGAAGAGTTTTTGTGCAAAGATAAGTGAGCAGATACGAGCGATTTTTGCCCGTTTGAATACTCTGTGAGAAGCACTTTAGAAAAATCTTGGCCGCACCCTACTTCGGAGATTGCCTACATATCCTCGACTAAAAAGGAATCAGGTCAGTGTAGTTCAGGCGCGTTTGGCAACTGGGACTATTAAAGTTATGATCTCACTGTTATTGTTGTTGCTGCTACTGCTTGCTAGATCCCCTTATTACACCATGTCAAAATAAAAAGAATCTAGACTAAGCTATGACCTATGGATTACAAAAGAACCTATCTATGTCTTCCAACTTTCTCCCGATCCTTGTTGACTTATATTTCTTTCTCTGAGACTCCTTGTTGCCTGGTTGCTATGTTTCCCTTTCTCCAGGTGGATCCCTGATTGCTGAACTTTAATTATATTTCCTTATTCTCCAGGTGGGCGCCTGATTGCCAAAAATTGAAATGTATTCCCTTGTTCTCTAGGTGGATGCCTAATTACCAAAACTTGAATGTATTCCCTTGTTCCCCCAGGTGGGTGCCTGATTGCCAGAACTTGAAATGTATTCCCTTGTTATCCAGGTGGGCGCCTGATTGCCAAAACTTGAAATGTATTCCCTTGTTCTCTAGGTGGGCGCCTGATTGCCAAAACTTGAAATGTATTCCCTTGTTCTCCAGATGGATGCCTGCTTGCCAAAACTTGCATAAAAATTGAAATGTATTCCCTTGTTCTCCAGGTGGGTGCCTGATTATCGAAACTTGAAATAAAATAGAAATATATTCCCATGTTCTCCAGGTAGGCGCCTGATTGCCGAAACTTGCATAAAAATTGAAATGTATTCCCTTGTTCTCCACGAACTTGAATAAAAATCGAAATATATTCCCCTTTTCTCCAGGTGGGCGCCTGATTACCAAAACTTGAAATGTATTCCTTTGTTCTCCGGGTGGGCGCCTCATTGTCGAAACTTGAATAAAATTAAATGTATTCCCTTGTTCTCCAGGTAGGCGCCTGATTGCCAAAACTTGAAATGTATTCCCTTATTATCAAGGTGGGCGCTTGATTGCCAAAACTTGAAATGTTTTCCCTTGTTATCTAGGTGGGCGCCTGATTGCAAAACTTGAAATGCATTCCGTTGTTATCCAGGTGGACGCCTGATTTCCAAAACTTGAAATGTATTCCCTTGTTCTCCAGGTGGGCACCTAATTAGCAAAACTTGAAATGTATTCCCTTGTTCTCCAGGTGGGCGCCTGATTATAAAAACTTAAAATTTATTCCCTTGTTATCCAAGTGCGCTCCTGATTACCAAAACTTGAAGTGTATTCCTTTTTTGTCCAGGTGGGCACCTGATTACCAAAACTAGAATTAAAATTGAAATGTATTCCCTTGTTATCCAGGTTGGGGCCTGATTGCCAAAACTTGAAATGTATTCCCTTGGTCTCTAGGTGGGTGCCTGATTACCAAAACTTGAAATGTATTCCCTTGTTCTCCAAGTGGGCGCCTGATTACCAAAACTTGAAATGTATTCCCTTGTTATCCAAGTGGGTGCCTGATTACCGAAACTTGAATAAAAATTGAAATGTATTCCCTTGTTCTCCAAGTAGGCACCTAATTATAAAAAACTTGAAATGTATTCCTTTGTTCTCCAGGTGGGCACCTGATTGCCTAAACTTGAAATTGAAATGCATTCCCTTGTTATCCAGGTGGGCGCCTGATTACTGAAATAAAAATTACAATGTATTCCTTGTCCTCCAGGTGGGCGCCTGATTACCAAAACTTTAAATTCATTCCCTTGAAATGTATTCCCTTGTTCTCCAGGTGGGTGCCTGATTACCGAAACTTGAATAAAAATTGAAATGTATTCCCCTGTTCCCCAGGTGGGCATCTGATTAGCAAAACTTGAAATGTATTCCCTTGTTATCCAGGTGGGCGCCTGATTACCAAAACTGGAATAAAAATTGAAATGTATTCCCTTGTTCTCTAGGTGGGTGCCTGATTACCAAAACTTGAAATGTATTACCTTGTTCTCCAAGTGGGCGCCTGATTACCAAAACTTGAAATGTATTCTCTTGTTATCCAGGTGGGCGCCTGATTACCGTAACTTGAATAAAAATTGAAATGTATTCCCTTGTTCTCCAAGTAGGCTCCTGATTACAAAAAACTTGAAATGTATTCCCTTGCTCTCCAGGTGGGTGTCTGATTGCCTTACTTGAAATTGAAATGTATTTCCTTGTTATCCAGGTGGGCCCTGATTACCGAACTTATATAAAAATTAAAATGTATTCCCTTGTCTTACAGGTGGGCGCCTGATTATAAAAACTCTAAATGTATTCCCTTGTTCTCTAGATGGGCGCCTGATTACCTAAACTTGAATAAAAATTGAAAAGTATTCCCCTGTTCTCCAGGTGGGCATCTGATAGCAAAACTTGAAATGTATTCCCTTGTTATCCAGGTGGGTGCCTGATTATCGAGACTTGAATAAAATTGAAATGTATTCTCTTGTTCTCCAGGTGGTTGCCTGATTACCAAAACATGAAATGTATTCCCTTTTTCTACAGGTGGCGGCCTGATTTCAAAAATCTTAAAATGTATTCTCTTGTTATCCAGGTGGGCGTCTAATTACCGAAACATGAATAAAATTTGAAATGTATTCCCTTGTTCTCCAAGTAGGCGCCTGATTACAAATAACTTGAAATGTATTCCCTTGTTCTCCAGGTGGGCGCCTGATTGCCTAAACTTGAAATTGAAATGTATTCCCTTATTATCCAGGTGGGCGCCTGATTACCAAACTTAAATAAAAATTTAATTGTATTCCCTTGTCCTCCAGGTGGGAGCCTCATTACCATAACTTGAAATGTATCCCTTGTTCTCCAGGTGGGCGCCTGATTACCGAAACTTGAATAAAAATTGAAATGTATTCCCTTGTTCTCCAGGTGGGCATCTGATTAGCAAAACTTGAAATGTATTCCCTTGTTATCCAGGTGGGCGCCTGATTACCGAAACTTGAATAAAAACTGAAATATATTCTCTTGTTCTCCAGGTGGGCGCCTGATTACCAAAACTTCAAATGTATTCCCTTTTTCTCCTGGTGGGCGCCTGATTTCCAAAAACTTAAAATGTATTCGCTTGTTATCCAGGTGGGCGCCTGATTACCAAAAACTTGAAATGTATTCCCTGACACTGCCGCCTTTAAACCTGATTATTACAAAACAAACAAAACAAAAGAAATTTTCCTTCTTCAGTTTGGTGCTGGGCGCATCTGTGGGTGTTAAATAAATCTCGTTACCCAATATCTCTATAATTTTTTGAGCTAAATCCCATTATCTAGGAGGGTCCTGAAAATTCTTTAGTTTAATGCTAATTTAAAAATCTGAATATCTTGTTTTCTAAGAAGTCCATAAAGTTGCATCCCGTTATCCAGGAGGGTCCTGATAATTCTTAACTAACGACGACTCTAAAACTGGGTTACGTCCTCTAAAGGTGTTACTTCCACTATGTTTTGTTATCTAAGATAATAAATCTAAGTTATATCTGCTGGGGGCAAGTAATTAAAGCTGCATCCCATTATCCAGGAGGGCCCTGAAAACTTTTAAACTGAAATTCCATTATCCAGGAGGGTCCTGAGAATTTCAGCTTAACTCCCATTATCTAGGAGGGTCCTGAAAACTTTTAGAATTAAATCCAATTATCAAGGAGGGCCCTGAGAATTTCATATTAAGTGCCAATTTTAACTCTCGGTTGTTTCTGTTGGTGATTGCCAATTAAAGTTACATCCCATTATCCAGGAGGGTCCTGACGGCTGATGATTCCTTTGTCAATCCTATCTCTTGTATTTATTGGAGAAATATTTATGCTAGATTATGTTACCCATGGCTGTTTGAGTCTTAAACTGAGTCCTATTTTCCAGGAGGGTTCTGAAAACTCTTAACTGAATCCTATTCCAATTCGCAAACTCTTAAGTCCATTTATGTTCCTCTGTCATTCCCAATTATTTTGTTTTAACTAGGTCCCATTTTCCAGGAGGGTACCAAAGTTCACAAGACATACCTGCCAGGTTCTTGCTTCTTCAGTGGAGGACTTCCCCCAGACATCTGGAATTTCCTTCCCCTATTTCAATCAAAGAAAATCTTATCAATTTGAAATGTGGTGGTTAGCCTGCGACATTCTTACTAAAATGGCTTCCCCGCTGTCATGCTCCATGGTGTCCAACTTTCCCGCACTGACTATGAGCCTCCTGATTTGTTCGGATGACCCCTGAACCTTATGGTTTTTATATTAACCGAAATCTCTGTACCCCAACATTGTGTTACATTCCCAACCTTCATTCCAGAATCTTTGCATCTTTCCTGAAATTACCGAATCGTTTTACTGACAAAACTTTTTGCTATTCTTCATATCCTATTTTAACTTTCGCAACCTTGTTTTTGTTTTGAACATAATGTGCTTTGCCATTTGGGATATGGAAAAGCTTTGAAATTTCTCTCATGCTTTTCAAACAAAATAACCTCGAAAACATCTTATAGGAGTGGATACCCGAAAGAAAATGAAATGCAATGACTCTGAGTTGTTCTTAGAACAACAGAATCGGAATTGAGTGGCTATTGATGGGAAAAGAAAAGAGACTTATCTGTGGGAGGAATAGCTAGTTCCGATGATCATGACATGCATTTCGGCTTAGTCGACCCAGTCTGTCCAAACGATTGGCTTCCAGTTGCCATGCTTTGTTGTTGTGACCTTCTTTAGCCCAACTTCGGTGTTCAGAACATATTTCCACCAGCAGACCTCTTTCAATTGTTTGTTTCTAGACTTATCTTCACCTTAAGGTGCCCGTGAGAGTTTTTACCAATAGGACTCTCTTATTTTGATTTCTCTTAGCTCCCATTGCCTTACAGTGCCTGTGAGGGTTTTCACCAATAAGACTCTCTCATTTTGGTTTTCTCTCAACTCTTGTTGCCTTACGGTGCCCATGAGGTTTTTCACCAATACGACTCTATCATTTTCATCTTTTGTTGCTCGAACTAGAGTGTTGCCCCGGGGTATGAACCACTTCTTCTTGCTTGACTTGGCATTTATTAAAGACTGATCGAAAGGTCTTTCTTTGGACCGTATTGTAGGCTTTTGGATGGGGTTAGAAAGAAAGGGTATTAAAGGCTCAAAACAATTCAATGGGTTCAACATTACAACTTTCGAAATTAAATCTATTACAACAACCACAACTTCCGCCCCAGTTTCTTACTTGGGGACTTTTGGATTTTTATTTTAGTGAGACCTAACTGTAAGGCTGTCTACGTATCCTTAAAAGGAATCAGGTCAAACGTAGTTCACCCATCAAGAAATTATTGTGTTGTTGTGGTTTTCCCTTTTCTCTTTCTTTTTTTTCCTTGTTTTTGTTTCTTCCCTTTTCTTTTGTTATTTTGTTATTTTTTTGTCATGTTTTTTTATTGTCTTTTCTTTTTCTTCTCTTTTTTTCTTTTTCTTTCTTTTCTTCTTCTTTTTCTGCTCTCTCTCTTTTGTTTCTTTTTTTTCTTTTCATTCTTTCTTTTCCTTTTCCCTTTACTCATTTCTCGTTCTTGCATTTTTTTATTTTGTTACTGATTCCGAAAGAGGGGTATGGAAGAAAATAATTAAAGCTCAAAAGGATTAGCAAATGATGGAATGTTGAGATAGCAGAATAAAATGCCTTCGTCATTCCAAACATTGAAATATGCCAAGTACAAACAAATATGATTCAATCAAAGAAATTTATACATAGTATCTCTTAACTGCATCAGAATTGATGGTCATTTCTACACATTTGCCTTCCACGTCTATTAGATACAATGCCCCATTGGGCAATACTCTTGACACAATGAACGACCCTTGCAAATTTATGACGAACTTGCCCTTTGCCTCCGCCTGGTGAGGGAGGATACGCTTCAATACCAACTGACCCACTTCAAACCTTCTTGGGCGAACCTTTTTGTTATATGCTCTAGCCATCCTCTATTGATACAACTGATACTACTGCTAATCTTTTCTCATCAATCAAACTCAATTGCTCCAGCCGGGTTTTGACCCACTCATCATCATCAATTTCTGCCTCGACGACAATCCGAAGGGATACGATTTCAATTTCTGCCTGTATCACTGCTTATGTGCCATACACTAACAAATACGGAGTTGCCTCTACTGAGGTGTGAACAGTAGTGCGATAGCCTAACAATGCGAAGGGTAGCTTCCCATGTCATTGTCTGGACCCTTCCACCAATTTTTGAAGTATCTTCTTTATGTTCTTATTGGCTGCCTCAACTGCTCCATTCTCCTTGGGACAGTATGGGGTGGAATTGCGATGTGTAATCTTAAACTGCTGACATACATCTTTCATCAAATGACTATTGAGTTTTGCTCCATTATCAGTGATGATTATTTTCGGGATTCCAAACTAGCAAATGATATTTGAATGCATAAAGTTGACCACAACTTTCTTGGTCACCGACTTGAAAGTTTTTAGCTTCGACCCACTTGGTGAAATAATTAATAGCAACCAGGATGAACCTATGCCCATTGGAAGTTGCTGGCTCGATGGGCCCTATGACATCCATGACCCAAGTAATGAAGGGCCATGGTAGAGACATTTTATTTAATTCAGACGGTGGGGAGTAAATCAAATCTCCATGCACCTGACGTTGATGACATTTGCACATGAAACTGATACAGTCTCGCTCCATGGTGAGCCAATAATAACCTGCCCGAAGAATCTTCTTTGCCAAAACATACCCACTCATATGAGGTCTGCAAACTCCAGAATGTACCTCGATCATGATGGTCGTGGCCTGTCTAGCATCTATGCATATTAGCAACCCAAGATCTGGCATTCTTTTGTATAATACCCCTCAACTAAAGAAAAATCTTCTAGACAAGCGACGAATTTTTCTCTTTTGATCACTTGTGGCTTGTACCGAGTACACACCCATCCTGATATATTCTTTGATGTCATGAAACTAAGGCTAACCATCAAGCTCCTCTTCCACCTGTTACAATAAGAATGTTGGTCAACATAAGCCTTATATGGATGATGTAACATTGATGCCAAAGTATCCAAGGCATTAGCAACCTCGTTGTGAATTTTTGAGATATGCCTGAACTCTACTGACCAGAATCGTTGACAAAGATCATGCAAATATTTTCGGTATGGTATGAGCTTCAAATCTCGTGTTTCCCATTCCCCTTGAATGTGGTGTACCATATGGTCCGATCCCCCAAGACCAAGACTTCCAGGATACCCATGTTTCAGCTAACCTCAGACCCAAAATACATGCCTCATACTCTGCCATATTATTAGTGCCATAGAAGCGGAGTTGAGCTGTAATGGGATCAATATTATTAGTGCCCCGTTTCAGAAATGAGTACTGCTCATATCCTGACGCCTTTCATGTTGGCGGCTCTGTCGAAGAGTAATTTCCATCCTTGCTTCTCGCCCTGTTCCACTTCATCAATATGCATCACCTCTTCGTCTGGGAAGTATGTCTTTAGAGGTTCGTATTCTTCGTCTACCAGATTCTTGGCCAGATGATCAGCCAATACATATGCTTTCATTGGAGTCCTAGTCACGTAGACAATGTCAAACTCGGTGGGCAGGATTTGCCACTTTGCAAGCCTTCCCGTAGGCATAGGCTTTTGAAAAATGTACTTCAACGGGTCCAAGCGTGAGATGAAGTAAGTAGTATACGATGACAAGTAGTGTTTCAACTTATGTGCTACCCATGTTAGGGCATATCACTTCCTTTCAAGATGAGTATACTTAACCTTATAAGCTGTAAATTTCTTGCTAAGGTAGTATATGGCATGCTCCTTCCTCGTAGTGACATCGTGCTGACCCAACACACATCCGAGTGAGTTGTCCAAGACTGTCAGATATAGGATCAAAGGCCTCTCTGGTTCTGGTAGGACCAATACCGGTGGGTTTGATAAGTATTCTTTTACTTTATCAAAAGCCTCCTGGCATTCTTCGGTCCATTTGACCACAACATCCTTTTTCAACAGCTTAAAGATAGGCTCACAATTTGTTGTGAGCTAAGAAATAAATCTACTAATGTAATTCGATCTCCCCAACAGACTCATCACCATTTTTTTGTTCCTATGATGCAACAATTCTTGTATGTCTTTGATTTTTGATGGATCTAGCTCAATGCCTTAGAGGCTGACAATAAATCCTAGCAACTTCCCTGATGGCACACCAAATGCGCATTTTACAGGATTGAGCTTGAGATTGTACCTGTGGAGCCTCTGGAAGAACTTTCTCAGATCTCTAACATGGTCGGATTGCTTCCTTGACTTCACAATTACATCATCCACACATACCTCAATCTCCTTATGTATCATATCGTGGAATATGGTTCTCATTGCCCTCATGTAGGTTTCCCTAGCATTCTTCAGACCGAAGGGTATGACCCTGTAACAATATGTTCCCCATGGTGTGATAAATGTTGTCTTCTCCACATCATCCTCATCCATCAAAATTTGGTGATAGCCTGCGTAACAATCTACGAAAGAACCAATCTCATGTTTTGCACAGTTTTCAAACAATATATGGTTGTTCGGCAATGGGAAGTTGTCCTTTGGACTTGCTTTGTTGAGGTCACGATAATCGACGCACGCCCTAGTTTTACTATCCTTATTTGGCACAAGCACGATATTGGCTAACCAGGTAGGATATCGTGTGACTCGGATGACCTTTGCCTCAAACTGTTCGGTAACTTCCTCTTTGATCTTTACGCTTACATCAGTTTTAAATTTCCTCAACTTTTGTTTGATAGGAGGGAAGGCTAAGTTAGTGGGAAATTTTTGAACCACTAAGTCAGTGCTCAACCCTGGCATATCGTCGTATGACCATGCAAAAATATCTTTGTACTCGAGCAGCATTTTATTTATTTCTTCCCTAAGTTGCGGCTCAAGATGGACACTTATTTTAGTTTCCTTGATATTATCTAGGTCCCCTAAATTGACCGCATCTGTATAACTCAGGTTTGGCTTGGGTTTTTCCTCAAAGTGGCTTAACTCACTACTAATTTCCTTAAACACCTTTTCCTCATCATATTTTGGTTCATCCTCATATTCTATCTCTTAAATTATTACTTCGAAATTAGACCAACTTTTAAGATTGCGCCGAAGAATCCTTATGCATGTCATATCATTGGGGCCGGCATAAAAATAACTGTACAAGAAGGAAAAGAAAAGCAAAGAAAAATAAGACTATCGGCACTGACAAAAAAGGAAATTGCATTTAATTGAAATTTAAAGATAATAAGGTTTACACATCCAAGCGGACAGAACATAGACTCTGAATTACAACCTTGGAATAATCCAAAGAAATTGAAAGAAAAATCAAATCAAACTACCAACACTCCTTCCTGGTTGGGAGAGGAGTAGCTTCCCGGTTGTTGATTTTTGCACAGGGCCCAACAAATTGCACATCTGCCGTGCTATAGCCCTCTCCAGCTTCTACCACATTCATGTCTTCAAACAACTTTTCGAACCTTTCAAGCAATTCTTTATCAGGATCAACCACATCACTGGAACTTGTCGTTGTCGGGCGCTTCTTGGCGTCGGGCCTAATAAATGATTTGAAGAGATGCGACAAAGGCTTTGGAAGGGCCCATGCTTTCTTCTTCATCTTTATGGCTCTCTTTATATCTACAATTGTGGGCTTGAATCCCACACCAAAGGTGTCCATGTTTTTGGGGATAGACACCGGTTGTATGATACCCTGGAGTGATGCCCCCAAACCTTTTCCTGGAACAAACCCATTTTTCAATATTTCCACAACCACCACGACTGACGTAGCAGCTAGCTTTGGCGCTGGAACACACTCCCCTTCTAAAACTTTTCTCACCGGTACTGTGTCATGAAATTGATACACCCAGGGCCCCTTGTCGTCATCCGCCTCGATGAGTGGCACAATAGCATCACTATGCGTATACATATAGTCCTCGCCATGCACAACTATTTCTTGTCGATCCCATTCAAATTTCACCATTTGATGCAAAGTAGCGGGGACTACTTTAGCAGCATGGATCCATGATCGTCCCAACAGCAGGTTGTAGGAGACATCCACATCCAGCACTTGGAATTCCATGGCAAAATCAACTGGTCCGGCTATCATATTGAGCACTATGTCACCAACCGAATATTTTCCCTGCCATCAAACCCTCGCACACAAATGTTGTTCTTGTAATTCTTTCATTGTCCACCTTCAACTTGTTCAACGTGGAAATAGGGAAAATATTTGTGCTTGAACCATTATCAACCAACACTCGAGTGACCACAGAATCTTCGTACTTTACCGTGAGATAGCATGCTCTATTATGCTCGGTGCCTTCTTTGGGCAATTCATCGTCAGAAAAAGTGACTCTGTTCATCTCAAAAATCTTGTTGGATATCTTCTTCAAGTGATTGACTATAATTTATCAGGAATGTGGGCCTCGTTCAGGATCTTCATCAATGCTCGACGGTGCTCATCCGAATGAATCAACAATGATAACAGTGAGATTTGAGCAGCTGTCTTTCTCAGTTGTTCCACAATAGAATAATCCTGCATTTTCATCTTCTTCAAAAACTCTTATGCTTCCTCTTCACTCATAGTTTTCTTCACCAGCACTGAATTATCTTTGGTTGGTTTTGATTTTCTCAATTCTTTGGGGCCAAGGCACCTCCCGAATTGGGTCAATCCATGGGTCTCACAAACCTCTTCTCTGGCCTCTTTCCCTTTGTAAGTCACTGTTACTCGGTCATCATTCCAAGGTACAGCCTTGTCGCTGATCATTGGTAGCTGACCTATAGGTTTGATAATGACAGGCTCGGTTCTAGCGCCTTCCACAACAACTACAGGCTTGCTGGCCACCCCTGGTACAGCCACTTTTGAGTTTTCATGTTTCACCATCTCGTCTTTCGGGGATTCCTTCCTAACTACAACGAGAGGCCCACTGCTTGCTCCACCCAACTTAAGTGTCGACATCTCACTTGTTAAATTCTCAACCGTCTTTCTCTCACTGGCTCGGATCATTATGACAGTTAGTGAAGGCTTTTTGAGCTCTCCCTCTTTGTGCACTATCTCGATAATATTTGCCTCTTCATGAGTAGGCAGCAGGTTTTGATTGATATTGGGTACTTCTACCGCTTGCACCTCAATCTGACGTTAATCAATGAGTTCTTGAATAGCACACTTCAGATGCCAACATTTCTTTGTGTCATGCCTCGGGGAACCAGAACAATACTTAAACTGACAGAATAGTCCAGATTTCTCGAAAAGAGGATTTGGCAATTTTGCTTCAATTGGCCTTAACATATCTAACTGTCTCAATCTGTGGAATAAGTTGGTATATGATTCTCCCCATGGAGTGAAATTTTTCCTCTTCTGCATTCTTTCATTTTTTTTAGAACTTGGTTGGCCCGAAAAATTGGTCTCGGGGGTGTTGGTAGGCTCTTGGTGGATATTTATTTTATGGAGCTGGGTAATTATTTTGTGGGGTTGGCGCACGCCATTGTGGGTGGGCGGGAGGTTAAGTATATGTTTGTGTATGATGGACTGAAAAACAAGGGTCAGGAGGTGGGTAGTAGTGTTGTGGTGCGCTATATGGAGTGTGTAGATATGTTTGATGATGAGGTCGGGCCTGGTTGCAGTGGGATGAACACCGAGGCCCGAACCAAGTCCCTAAGTCAGTTGTTGCTACTTCTTCCTTCTTCTTCTTTCCAATTACTCACCTAGTCCCGCTTTGGATACCCTAGGTGGTTGCTTTAATTGTTGAATAACTCATAATCTTGTTAGATTTAAGTCCCTCCTCTACCATGCTTCCCATTTTCACTACCTTATTAAAGGATTTGCCCATTACCGATACCATGTGACCAAAATATGTAGGCTCCAAAGCTTGAAATAAGTAATCTACCATTTCGCTTTCCTTCATTAGCGGGTCGACCCTTGCTGCATGCTCCCTCCAACGGAAGCCATATTCCCTGAAATTCTCATTGTGCTTCTTTTCTAGTTTTGTCAAAGACAAACGATCCAGGATAGTTTCAAGATTTTACTAAAAATGGCAAGCGAATGCTTGGGCTAGATCATCGTATGTATACAACTGAGCATGATCCTGTCGGGTGTACCACTCCAACACTGAACCACTTAAACTTTGACTGAAATAAACCATCAGTAATTCGTCCTTTCCGCATGCTCCTTTCATCTTGCTGCAAAAACCCCTTATGTGTACCACCGGATCACCATGTCCATCGTACAAGTCAAACTTGGGCATCTTAAAGCCCATAGGCAATTGTACATCTGGGAAGAAAAATAGAGGTCTTTGTATGCCACACTCACTTGGCCTCCCAACCCTCGCATATCTCAGAATGATTGCTCTAGACTTTTGACCTTCCTGAGCACCTCCTCTTGCTCGGGATTTTGACTGGTTTTTTAGCCTCAAAAGGGATTTCAAAATGGGGAGCGTAAGAGCAGGGTTCATGGGCTTTAAAGGTGAGTTTTGGTTGGTGATACTGGTTGTCATGAGCTTGGAGCAAAGGCTCGCTGGATAATCTGTAGAGGGCGGTAGGGGAGGTGCCACAAAGATGGAAGCAACCGGTGGAGGGGGATGGGGAAAATCCTTGGGTGGTGGAGCTGGGGGTGCCTAGGAAGTTGTACCTTAGTATTGTTGGTAAATGGGGAAGCTCGGGGGTGGATTAGTGGTATGGTATTCATGTGACTGCGCTAATGGTGGGATGAAGGTCGTTGGCAAGATAGGCTGGTGGTGGCTGCCCTCTTACCCATGCCTGTTATATTTCAGCCATCTGATGCTTCAATTTGTACATCTCCTCTTTCAGTGCGTTAACATCCAACTCCTCCACCTCTTTTGAGGGATCAATGATACTTGGGTCGATTTCTTGGTTGGCCATAGTCAGCTTGCTTTTGGACCGAGTTATATAGGAGTGGGTTGCTAGAATGCCGCAAAGCTAACCACCTGTAGACTGGGATAGACAACATCAAAACTTGTTAGCGATTAGGCTTTAACACATAGGTAGCCACGTATTCGAGGATGAATGCACCTAAGCAGTTACCGTTTTCTATTATGCACATGGATTGGCTGCTTGCATCATCCCGGCTTTTATCTTATGCCACTTACCTCTTCTCTCTTGTTTTCATTTTTTTTCTTGCCCAGCTTGTTTTTACCTACCTTCTTTTGTTTTATTAACCTCTCCCTTCTTTTACCATTGTTCTGTCATGATTTTCTCTTTTTTTTCTTTCTTTTTCTTATTTTGGTTATACTCGAATCCTATTGATATTGCCTACGTATCATGGCCCTGTATGAATCAGACGGAGCATAGTTTTGGCAAATAAGTACATAAAATATTTTGGAAGTTTTTAATAAAATATTTGATTACAACTACTAACAAACTTTAAGAAAAGAAATTAACAGACTTCGACTCAAACGAAACCAACAGGCTTTGACAGAAAGATGAAAACATTCGACTTGATAACCTACTATAGACTCAAAATAAAAGAAAATATAGACTTCGCAAACAGACTTGAGTGAAGATCATGAATACATTAAAGCCTTTAATGCTCCTGGGGCCTGCGGGACATCATTCGGTCTCGCCGCAGGCCTGTGTGCTAAATCCCTTTGGAGGTGGTGGAGGTCTTCCATCACTTGACGAACGAAGGTCATTACAGCGGCAAAACATGGATCTCATCATATCTTCACAGTGGCTACACTTTATGGTTATTTAATCAGCAATCATCCCTACCATCTCTCTTATAGTACCCTTTTCTTGCAACAATCGCCCAATCTGCTGGGCCGTGGCCTCCAAAGTTTGTTCGACTACACGATTCAGTTCTTGAAATTATTGCAAATCTCTCTCCAGCCGGGCTATTGCTATTTAACAATGCTCTCTCTCAGCCTTGAGGTCTTTTGCCTACTTAACCATTTTGTTTTCAACCATGATGACCCCCTTCTTAAACCCTGCAACCTCGTTGTCATACCTTTCTTTCAGTTGTTCGATCATGCATGCTCATTCCTCTGCATTTTTTGCCAATTGTTTGTGGGCCCTGTCTAGCTCACCCTCCGCTTTGTTCAATTCAAAACCATATTCTTCTACCTTCCGACTTAGATTTTCTATGAGCTTTTCATCCTTCATGCTTCTACTAGGATTTTCTATGGCTATTTTCAATTTCTGAATTTGGGCTCGCAAAGCTTCATTTTCTTTGGCAAGTCTTTTCTTTTCCCCCTCGTCTGACGTAGCTTGTAAACCAATCTCGAATTGAAGGTCTTTGACTTGTTTTTCAAATTTCCCTATTGTGGCCATGTATTCATTTTCCTTGGCCAACCAATTCCATTGTTCTTATGACGTCTCAGCGAATTCCTTTAGATGTGGTCTTTTGGCCGGTCTTCCAAACTTCACTTACCTTTTATACCAAGCTAGGTACCCCGGTGCCACCTCACTCTTAGACAGGTCACGTACTCGAGTGTTTCCTGTCAAGTACTAACATTCGCTCCAAATCTGGCGGACTGCTGCTTCATGAAACTGACCATTAGAACCAATCTCGATCACATGGTGGCTAATGTCTTCATCCCTAGGAATTATTTGGCACCTCCCTAACTGTATAAACACCCGATACGGAGCATAAGGTTGGATTCTACTGAGACCTATCAAAACGAAATGAGGCCCGATGGCTGGCATATACATAATTTCATCAATGGAGAGCCACCCAAACGTCCACTCTATTTGACTTGCACTTATAGTACGGAGATATGATATCCATTCTGTGACCCCCTCCGGTAATATGAATCCATCAACCCTAGTATAAAATTCCTCTATGCAGCTTTTTTCCGATGACCCATAACTCATGAATTGAGGTCGATGGCACAGGTGTTCAACCATCCACATATGTAACATTAAATTGCATCCTTATCCCCTCCGGCTGTGAGGGCACGAAAGATTTCAGATAATATCATGGGTGCGAGGGTGCTCTTGGCCTAAGTGAGCAAAGTGCTAACAACCCCTGTTATTCGTGTATCAATATTCCCGTTTTTCCGTGGAAACACCATGAGGCCCAAGAAAAATACCATAAATGCGAAACATATGTGTTCTTCCCATTTGAGTCGGTTTCCCTTTCTATAAATTCAATTTTTTGGGTCGTTAAACCCTCTTATGTGCCCATACCTCTGGTATATAAACTGTGAAGTACAAAAACTGGCTAACAGATTTGGATTGTGAACCCCCTGCTTATCTTTAATGAGTCCAAGATTTTGTTTACATAGACGGCCCTTGGCGCAATCAAATACTGATGTCTCAAAGGAATTTTGGTGCCTATGATATATCCGGCTATTTCTTCCAAGGTTGGGTGAGTTCGAAGTCTGCGAAATGAAATATGTTGTGAGCCGGGTCCCAGAATGTAACCAACGCCTTTATGATATCCCCTCTAGGATTAATTTTCAACAACCCAATGAGTCCTCCCATGTGCGCATTGACCTTGTTTTTCCCAGATTCACCTAAATCATTCCACCATATATGTACCTCCCAAAGGAATCTTGTTCTTGGCAAATTTCAATTCGTGCTCATTCTGCATATTTATTAGGGTTATTAAGAAATATCATGATTTATTGGACTTAAAAACAAAGTTGATTTTTTCAAATTTTCATCTTAAAATAAAATCCCGGCTTTTCAAATATGGCCTTTCAGCATTTCCTGGGGAAGATTTTAAAGTTGTGCTTGTTACCGGCCAAAATTTGGAAAACAATCTAGGGCGACTATTTTTGCAAAAACAGCCTTCCGGCAACCTTTTAGAGACACTCGGCTAATTTTGAAAATAATGGCCTTATTTATTTATCAAAAAAAATTTAGTTCTATCGAGGTTATTTTGGCAAAACTGAAGTTGGGCCCGATGGGAGTTGCCTACATATCTCACGCCTTGTGAGAATCAAACTTGCGTAGTTTGGGAAATTCTGACAGAATTAAAACCCCTTTTTCGAAAATAAAATCCCTTTCTTTGTTTTTTCTATTTTTCGAAAACAAACTCTTGTTTTGGTTTTTTTCTAAATTATGGCAGCATTTTAGTATCGGTTTCTGAAATAGGTAAATTCGTTCCTCATCCCTCACACTGCTATTTTCTTTGTCAATTTCTCCTCTCTCTTTTTCAAAAGACGGTCAACATGAAAATTCGGAATAAATGCACAAGTAGCACGCAAGATGCATCAAGATGGTCCATTATTTTGGGTGCACCTATCATAGACAGACCCAACCCCTATGTTGAATCCCCTAAGTCAAATGCATGATGCAAATAAGCGTTCCTACTAGGGATCCGACATGAGGTTAAGTTATTCTAGGTTCAACACCTGGGTATGTGTTCTAGACTGTGTACCCGAGCGGACAACCCGAGTCAAGAAGGGGGCTATGTACCGGGAACCAAAAGGCCATCCTGCTTTGTAACTTGTCTGAGCCTCTTTCTTATTTTAAGGTATGACACTAACAGAATAGGGAGTCTCGACTAACGAGCACATCCCCGAGGATGAGAAGTGAAGGGTTTCGTGGCAGTTTATATACAGTTCAAATAATATTAAAGTGGTAAAAATGTAATAATTATTCTAAGCTCAAATTATGAACCCTGAACCAGATATTCTGGGTTCGCCAGCGGAGTCGCCAGATTTGTAACACCTCCTTTTTTACCACTAATCCCCGTGAATGGCGTAGATAAGGGAGTTTTCCAATTAAAGGATAATCGAAATGAGATTTTTTTATTTAAAATTTTCAGAATCACCACTTGGGATAATTAATGTTGTCCCAAGTCATTGTTTTGAATCCCGAATCGAGGAAAGTTTGACTCTGTTATATAGTCTGCGAGCCAGAAATTCGGGTAAGGAATTCAATTAACCCGGGAGAAGGTGTTAGGCATTCTCGAGTTTTGTGATTCTAGCACGGACACTCAACTATTATATTTGGCTTGAATTTAATACATTTTTTACCTATGTGCCAATTTTAAACTTAACCGTTTTTATTTAATTTTAAGAAGATTGCAACGTTGTTAAAACGCGCCTTGAACCATGTTACATAAATGCACCCGTAGCTCGCAACACATTTTACCTAACATTGAGATTTGGATTTGGGTCATATAAATGTGCACCCGTATTTAGGAAGGTAATTAATTTAACTAACGCGCCTAAGGCAATTGCGTATTTTTTGATTTGCAAGGGCCATCAAAATTCTCTAATGGCATACCTCAATTTTAAACAAGATTAAAACGAGGGTCGTGCAATTGTGATTTTTGTTCGGCATGGCACACCTGATTCTATTTTAAAAGGGTATTCAAACTAAATTTTGAAAGGGCATAGACTATTTTGTATTATTTAGTGTGGCTAGCTTCCAATCTAATTAATGGGCTTAATTGGCTAGAGCTGAATGTGATTACTCACCTGATAAAGGATTAACTATTTTAACAAAAGAACCAGCCCAGCACAAATAGACCATGGGTCCAACTGATAAATCCTAGTTTGAATAACCATTGTTGCAGGCTTAAAACATGAAAATACTAGGCTCTAGGTAAAGCCTAGCCCAACGGTGTTATTTTTGAAGGATAGTGATTGAAACTAGGCCAGCGCTTGGCCCGGTTATTGTGATCCAACTGGTCCACACCCAAAACGCAATAATACGAACACAATTAACAGTAACACATAAGCGTGAGATTTAGTTGAAAGATATAGGCTATGATCCAAAACATTTAACACAAACTCACTAGACTAAGTTCTAATTTTATTTAACATGCATTTTAATCAGATTTATAATGACAAAGCAACAGCCACAATATACCTGTTATTTGACAAAGAAGCAGCCTAGAACGACTGTATAAATGGCAATCGAACCTGAATAATAATAGTAATAATTCACACTTACAGAGAAAAACAAACATTCATAATATCTTGAGTTTCAATCTAAAAATCAGGTAATCATCTAATTCCTACGCTTACTATCAATTTCAACTAGTTTCAGAATAGACATGTTAAAAATAAAGTTCAGAAAATACACACAAGTCCATATATAACAGCCTCAGTGAATTCAAATAGTCATCACGACTAAAAATAAAATTATATCTAATCTTCAGCATCCATGAACCAGATCTACGATTCCAAGCATCAAGCTAATCCAAATTATATAACTTTAGCAAAACTAAAGCTTCATTTCAACTAAACTTCATTTGGATTACACGTTCAATGTTCCAACGTTACTCAAAGGCCAGAAAATTACCCGGAAGAAGAATAGAAACCAAAGAAGAAATTAAAGTCAGTATTTCAGCCAAAGCAGTAGCAAAGATGAGCTTTATATCCAACAGTCAACTATGTAAAATCAGCCCTGAAACAACTAGCACCAAGATTCAGCAACTAGAATCAGGAAATCAACTTGAAAACCCAAAAGAATAATGACCCTCAACCAACTTGAACCATAAAAACTTTTCAAAACTTAGTATCACTTCATATTAGCACTCAATCTAAATCAAAAGATGTGTTTTAGCCTTGAAAATTTAAGAAATCAATTCAGAAAAGAAAATATTCAATGGAACAGTAGTTTTTTTTCATTGTATTTTTCTCTATTTTTAGCTCTTTTTTTCAATCTTCTTATTTCAGGATGCATCTCCTCTTTGAACTTCTAATCTTGCCTTGAAAGGAAAGAATTAATGCCTTTATAAGCAAGGCAAGTAGGGCAACCCTTAGGCTTTAATTTTACATTTTTGCCCCTATTTTGTGACTTGGTGCCAAAGTAATAGCCTGAATTTTACATGAAGCCCCTATTAGAAGCTTCTTATTGTTGTTACAAAAGATTCCTTAAGTGATATTACATATACTGCCCTCCCATTCTCTTAAAATTAACCTAAACTACCGGCCTGGGTAAATTTGACCCAAGGCAAAATCACATCTGAGCCTTCAACCCCTTTGAACTTTCCCTTTGATTTGGGCTTTCATGACAAACCTGGGTCTTAGGAGTCAAAACCAAACCATGCCAGAATTTTAACCAAGTGGCCATAGTATTTGAATCCAAATAAAACCCCTGAATAAACCATAGTCAAAAGAAAACTAGCAACTAAACACAATCATGCAATTAAAGGTAAAAACATCCGTACAGTAACTAAACCTTTCATACAATTAAAAATGAAAAACAACTGGATAATGTGACTAAACAACATCAACTATACCTAATTTCATGACTGTTTAAAAACAGGCAAATATCAATTAGTCAAACTCGGATGAACAAATCACAAGAAGCAAACAAGAGAAATCAGAAAGAAGAAACAGAAGAAAAGAGAAAGGAAAACCAAGCGAATTATTTTTAAAAAAATTCAGAAGCTAAAGAAAATAACGGGGGATTAAAGACTCACCGTAAATGGGGATGAATTTGGGAAGAGGAGGATGCAGGGGTGGCCTTGTACCAGTTTTAGGCGGTTTGGAGCGATTAAATTCTAACATTGCTTCTTTGATTTAATATTCAGGACGAGTTACTGGGATTTGAATGATACGGGCTAGATTTTTGGGGAGAGGGGAGCATGGTGAATATATGGTATGATTTTTGGGCTAAAAGGAAGCGGCACCGCCAGACACGGCGGCAGAGTCAGAACTTTCAGACGATATTCGAGAAGTTTGGCCAGGCTTTAAAGGAAACGTATGGTGGATTTAGAAAGAGGAAATGGAGGACAAGTGGTGGTGTTAATTGGCGGTCATCAGAGCTCCGCTGCCGGCGGAGGCGATTTTCGGCCGGCAGTTCATGGCGGTGAACGTCGGAGACGACGGGGACGGTCTCTAGGGATATTGGGATAGTGGTGAGATGGGTTTTGGGGGTTGGGGGCATTTGGACATATATATATATATATATATATATATATATATATATATATATATATATAAAGATATATATATAAATATATAGAAAAATATATATATACATATGTATATATATATATATATACATATATATATATATATGTATATATATATATATATATTAGGCTCCTAAGTTCTCAACCGTTGGATCTTGAATCCTAGACGACCCAGATTATTTCATTCCAAACGACAGCGTTTGGGTTCAAGAGGGTACCTGGACCGGGTTCTAGGGCGGGTTTTGGACCGGTTCAGAGCATTTTGGGCAGTGCATTTAAATAAAATTGTCCCAATTTGGATCTCTTATTAAAGACCAATTTTTAATCTCTTTTTTTTCTCTTTTCAAATTAAAATAAAAGTTAATTTATTATAAAATCAAATTAACCTACCAAAAATGCTAATTAACCCTATATAATCATTATCACAAATAATTAAAATAAAATTAAAAGAAAATCACCTAACATCAAAGTTAAAATTAAAAGTGCAAATTAAACTATTTTTTGATTTTTTCTTTTTTATAAAATGGCAAATTGCTAATTAATTCTTGAAAAATGTCAAATCAACTTCTAAATGCACATGCAATACATTTTGTATATTTTTCACTAGTTAAAATGCAAAAATAACAATACAAACAATTAACAGAAAATGCCACGAAAATCTACAAAATTGCAAATAAATAAAAGAAATTATTTTATTTTTGAATTTATGAGAGTAATTCGTATACGGCAAAAATCACGTGCTCACAATTGTTCAACTATATTTTATATGGTGATTAATTAAAAGGACCCTTGATTAATCGTGTCTAATTGCTTTATGTTGCTTGAGAAAGAATACTAGGTTAGACTGTTGTTGAACAATACCACTTTTGGGTAATTGAAGTGAATCATTAATTGAACTTAAAAGTGAGGGTAGAGATAACGAAACTTTGATGGAATAATTCATAGCTGCATAAATTATCAGCTAGAGTAGTTCAAGAGAATGCTCTAGTAAATTATCGTAGTTGATCGACAGATAGTTTCTATAACCCATAGCTCATAATCCCCATAAAGTATTATAGCGAGATTATAGCAAAAGAGTTAAGACTTAAATTAGAAATTAGGGAAATCAATGCCCTATATCTTTTTACCATTGGATTATCTTTGATTGAGAATATTGTTAGTTTTAATATCATTTTGACTTAGTTAAACAAAAAAAACCAATATTTATTGATAAAAATCTTGCATTCGGAAATTATTTGAGCATGTAAGCATTACCAAGAGTTGTGGTAGATAGGTTAGTTCCCTGAGAATTTAACTCCAGACTTGAAAATCGCAATATATTTGCAACGACTGCTTTGTCGTATAGGCATAGTTGGGCGTGATTAAATTTTGGCGCCGTTGCCGGAGAATTAAATCCTATTTCGATTATATGGCTGGGTTCTTAACCAAAAAAGGGCATTTGATGTTATTTATAACTTAGAAGTAGTGCTATAAATATTAGCTGAGATCATTTTCTACCGTGTTAAATAATTGTTTTCCTTAAAATTCTCACGTTTGAACTCTTGTGTGATTCAGGTGTATGCCTAGAGATTCTTCGAGGACTGGTGAACTGCTTGAAGGACTCTCAGACCCCGAGAAAACATTCAGGGCATTATACCGTGCCAACAAGAAGAACAAAATCACAACAAACACACCAACTTGAAATTGAAATGGGTGACGTAGATAACATCAACAGAAATATTAGGGATGATCAAGCTGACCAAAACATCAGAGTAGTGGCACTTCTTGTGCCAGAAGCTGCACAACCAACAACTAACAACCTGGCCACCGCTATTTATATGCCCCAAATATAAGCAGAGACATTCTAGATCTCCAACAACATGTTTCATCTTCTGGAGAATAAGGGATTGTTCTCTAGTTCACACATTGAAGACCTTAAACAATACCTGAAAAATTTTCTATCGATTTGTGTGACCAAAAGGAAGCCAAGGGTGACCCCAGAAGCCATCAAGTTGTTATTGTTTCCTTTCTCTATGACTGGGGAAGCTCGGACTTGGCTGAATTCACTTCCAATAAATTCTATTATCACTTGGGAGGAATTAGTCAAGTAGTTCCTGAATAAATTTTACCCGCCCAACAAGACTGCAAGATAGATTGATGAGATATTGCAGTACAAGCAGCAGCCTACTAAGACCTTACAGGAAACTTGGGAAAGATTCAAAGAGATGCTAGTGAAGTGTCCCCACTATGGTATTCCATACCGGATGCTCGACCAGAGATTCTACATAGGATTAGTAGACAATTTAAAAGCCAATGTAGATGCTTCAGCTAGGGGTGCATCTTTTAGCAAGACATTCACAGAATGTAAAATCCTTCATGACAAGATATCCTAAAATTCAGGGTCGATGATGAGAGGTACGACCCAGACACCAATAATGCATTCAATTCCTCGTGACCCAAATAATTCACATGCAGAGAACATATCCCCATTCATTAATCAGATGAGTATATTGACAAAGAAGATTGATGATTGGCGAGGTTCATCCCTCAGCGTGGGAATCTATCTGGAAATAAAAACTTGTTTTGTTAAGGCAATTTCCCTCGTCGCTTACCCGCATTTCTCTTGGTATACCCACCTGTGTGCCTCCTAATTCCGTGAAGTCCTTGGAGCATGTGCGATTTATTCAGGATCCTTTTCAAGAAAGAAGTCAGTCCCTTATTCTTTATTTTATGTTAAAAGGTCTGGACTCGAAGAGGGTACAAAGCAACTGCATATTATTGACACCACAAATGGAGGACTATGTACACCTTGCATTAATCAGTCTTATGTGTGTTCATGAAGTGGAGAAGGTGAAAACCAAGGGTTATGAGAGGGTATGAATTATATCAATAATTTTGGGGGTCAGAGATAAGGAGGAGACCAATGGAGACCAACACCCAATCAGCAGTACAAACCAAACATGCCACAACCTAGAGGTATGCAGCCTCAAGGCCAAATGGTGTCATATCAGAGACAATAGGTCTATCCTTAGTAGAACCTGCAACAGTTGGCATATCAGCCACCTTCTCAGCAATAGGATGGCAATATAGTAGAAATCAGGGGTATGCTTCAACAACTCATTGGAACAAATGGTAATATGCGGGAAAAGTTGGCAGTGTATGACTAGGCAATAAAGAATATTGAAACTCAATTGGGGAAGTTGTCCATGGCCTTAAATAATCGCCCCTAGGGAACATTGCCAGCCAACACGAACATTAACCCCAAGGAGTAAAACCCCAATCATCTTATGGCAGTAACTCTCTTGAATGAGAGAGATTTAGATAGAGAGCAAGAAGTTATGCAATCTAGCAGAGAGACTACGTCAGCCACTCCAGTTTCATTAGAGGTAGATGAATCCGCAGAACTTACTGAAGTGGTGGGTGAACAAGTTCAAGATGATAAGGCTAAGACAAAAGAGAGTGAACAAGTTGTAAAACAGGTGTTACCTCTTGTTCCACAAAACCCTAAAAAAGAGAAGCCAGGAAGCAGTGCACAAAGGGTGATACCCGCAGCAATCCCTCACAAACTGGCAAAACAAAATAAAGAAGAACAATACAGGAAATTCATGGAGATGCTTCGTCAAATTCAATTGAATATTCCTCTTATGGATGCTTTGAAGGAAATGCCAGGCTATGCAAAGATGATGAAGGACCTAATGTCACAAAAATTTGACTTTCAGGACCTGTCCACAATAACTCTGACACAGACATGCAGTGCAATAGTGATAAGACCCATGGATCAAAAGATGTTTGACCTAGGTAGCTTCATTATTCCGTGTATTATGGGAGTCATACCTTTACAAAAGCATTGTGTGACTTAGGAGACAGAATAAACTTGATGCCTTTGGCAATATATACAAAACTGGGCATTGGCAGAGCTAGACGGACTTCGATGATGTTGCAACTGGCTGACCACATGGTTGAAAGGCCGAGAGAGATTTTTGATGATGTTATAGTACAAGTAGGAAAGTTTGTATTCCCTAAAGACTTTGTTATTGTGGATTTTCAGGTAGATGAGGAGATACCCATCATTATAGGGATGCCATTCTAAACCACTGGGAGAGCATTGATTGATTGTGAAGCTGGGGAATAAAATGAGGTTGAATGATGAAGAAGTTATATTCAACGTCGAGCAATCCATGAGGAGACCCAGTGAATATGCTAATTGATCCCTAGTGGAGGCAGTCGATGTGATACTGCATGAAGATGATGAGATCCTGAATGTTAAAGATCTATTGGGAGCTTGCTTAACAAATTTAGAGGATATAGATGGTGAAGAGTTAGCAGAGTCGGTCATGACATGCGAAGGCCAAGGATTATCGAAGAGGGAACCTCAGTTTGAGTCCCTTGAATTAGAAAAGAGAGCTACACCACTGGAAAAACCATCAGTAGAAGAACCACCCCGACTGGAGCTGAAACCACTTCCAGCTCACCTCAGTTATGCCTTCATACGGCCTAATTCTACTATATCTGTTATTATATCATCTGGTTTACTAGCTGTGCAGGTAGAGCAACTCCTACAAGTGTTACAGGAATGTAAGACTGCCATTGGTTAGACCATGGCGGACATAAATGGTATCAACCCAGATTTTGTATGTGCAAGGTTCTCTTGGAAGAAGGGCACAAACCTTCCAGAGAACATCAATGAAGGCTGAACCTGAATATGAAAGAGGTAGTGAAGAAGGAAGTGATCAAATGGTTAGATGCGGGTATCATCTTCCCCATCTCTGACAGCAATCGGGCTAGCCCTGTTCAGTATGTGCCGACAAAAGGAGGAATGACAGTCATACAAAATGAGAATAAAGAGTTGATCTTGACTTGTACAGTCATGGGATGGAGGACTTGCATGAATTATCAGAAATTGAACACAGCCACTCGGAAGGACCGTTTTCCCTTGCCATTCATTGACCAAATATTTGACATGTTAGCTGGGTGATATCACTTCTATATCTTGGATGCATATTCGGGATACAATCAGATCTCAATAGCCCCCCCCCCCCCCCCCGAAATCAGAGAGAAAACATCCTTCACATGTCTGTATGGCATTTTTGCCTTTCAGAGAATGCCTTTTGATCTTTGTAATGCACCGGTTACATTCCAACTGTGTATGTTAACCATTTTCACGGACATGGTTGAAGACATTATGGAGGTATTTATGGATGATTTCTCTGTGGTGGGGGATTCATTTGAGGAATATCTTTACAATTTAAGAAGAGTGCTTACAAGATGTATGGAGACAAATTTAGTGCTGAATTGGGAAAGTGCCATTTTATGGTACAAGAAAGGATAGTCTTAGGGCATCGAGTGTAAAGGAATTAAGGTTGAACATGCTAAGGTTGACGTGATTGAGATGTTTCCACCACCTACTTTAGTCAAGGAAGTGAGAAGTTTCCTTGGGCATGCTGGGTTCTACAGGCGCTTCATAAAAGACCTCTCTAAGATTTCTAACCCATTATGTAAACTCCTTGAAAAGGATCGCCCTTTGTGTTTTCTAATGATTGCAAGTTGGCATTTGAGGAGCTGAATAAGAGATTTTGTGTCTGCACCCATCATTGTGCACCTAACTGGGAGCAACCGTTTGAGGTCATTTGCGACGCAAGTGATTATGCTATAAGAGCAGTCTTGGGACGACAAAAGGATAAACCGATGCACCTAATTTACTATGCAAGCAAAACGTTAAGCGGTGCACAACTAAATTACAGTGTGATGGAAAAAGAGATGTTGGTTGTTGTTTTTGCATTCAACAAATTCAGGTCATACTTGATTGGTTCAAAAGTCATTGTTTATACTGACCATGCAGCAATTAGGTACTTGATAGAAAAGAAGGAGTCAAAACCACGCTTGATTCGCTGGGTTCTTTTGCTACAAGAATTTGATCTGGAGATCTATGATAGAAAAGGGACAAAGAACCAAGTAGCTGACCACCTCTCAAGGTTAGAAGGAGCTGAAAGGAAGGTAGAGGTTGAGGATATAACAGAAACATTCCCGGATGAATTGCTACGAGCAGTGGAAATGGAGGAGACGATGTGGTATGCTGATATTGCTAATTATTTAGCAAGCAGTATTATATCTTATGAACTCTCTTCAATTCAAAAGAATAAGTTCTTTCGCGATTGTCGGTCTTATTATTGGGATTAGCCTCTACTATTTAAAATATGTGTAGATAACATGATCTGGAGGTGTATCCCCGAGAAAGATCAACATTCTGTTTTGAGGCTTGCCATACTTGACACATTGGAGGAATTCGGACAGTAGCTAAGGTATTGGAGTCAGGTTTGTATTTTCCAACTCTGTTAAAGCCCACGGCTGGATCATACGTTGTGATGAATGCCAAAGATAGGCAACAATTCTCGACGTCACGAGATGCCAATGATCAAAATTCAAGAGGTAGAGGTTTTTAACATACGAGGGATCGACTTTATAGGGTCGTTTGTCAGCTCGTGTAGTAACAAATATATATATATATATATATATATATATATATATATATATATATATATATATATATATATATATATATATATATATATGTAGCGGTTGACTATGTCTCCAAGTTGGTCGAAGTGGTGTCTCTCCGAACCAATGATGCAAAAGGGGTAATAGGCTTTCTAAAGAAAAACATCTTCACAAGTTTTGGCACCCCGAGAGCTATAATCAGTGATGGTGGAACTCATTTTTGCAATAAAGAGTTCACGTAGCTATGGGAAAAGTATGGAGTTCGTCATAAGGTGACCACCCTTTATTACCCACAGTCGAGTGGGCAAGTTGAAGTGTTAAATAAGGAAATTAAAAGCATCCTTACAAAAATAGTGAATGCAACAAGGATCGATTAAGCGAAGAAGTTGGATGATGCATTATGGGCATATTGTACATAACTCAAAACTCCAATTGGTATGTCACCATACAATTTTGTGTTTGGATAGGCATTCCACCTTCCGGTGGAGTTCGAACATAAAGCACTTTGGGCATTGCGGCAGTGTAATTTGGATGCGGATACCGCAATCATCAGCAGAGTCACTGGGTTACATGAGCTCGAAGAATCCAGATTCCAGGCATTTGAGAGTGCTAGATTATACAAAGAAAGGATGAAACTAATGCATGATAAGCACATCTTAGATCGGAACTTCAAACCGGAGATCTAGTGTTGTTATACAACTCGAGAATGAGATTATTTCCAGGTAAGTTTAAGTCCCCGATGATCAGGACCCTTAGGGGTGTCACAAAATTTCTTAAGTGGACTTGTAGAGATTGAATTAGAAGATGGGACAAATAAGTTCACAGTGAATAGGAAAAGGTTGAAAAATTACCTTGGAATGGTCGAAGAAAAAGGGGATAGCACGATAATAACTTTGGAAGATCCCCATACGCAAATGAGGAGTGATGATCAAAGCTTGCGTCATGCCACGATGTAAAATCAGGCGTTGCATGGGAGGAAACCCATTGATTTATTGTAATTGTCGTGCCACGACATTAACTAAGGCACTGGTTGGGAGGCAACCCAATGATAGTAGCAGTTGTTAATTTTGAGTTTGGAAAGTACTAACCAATGCATGTGAGCTTGGGCAGGTGACAAGTCCATCGGAAGCGAAAAGAACAGGTGAAAAAATAAAAACAAAATTCGTGCCCAGGAGAACACCCGTGCTACCCACTGTGCTACAGGTTGTGCATATGGGCAAGTGTTTAGCCTTAGCTCCAAAACACTAGCGCGACCACGCTAGTGGCCATTCTAGTAACCGCGCATAGGGCCAAGTGTTCTGCCTGGACTAGCGAGGACGCGCTCGTACCGTGCTAGTCCCGCCCATCTGACATTTTTTCCTTTAACTTAATATTATTTTTTTTAATTTTTAATTTAGTCTAAATCACCCCCTATCTAATTCCCCCCTCCCCCCAACCCTAACCCCCTTCTTCCTAAAAAATTCCATCTTCTTCAACTCCCTCCATCTTCAAATTTCTAACCCAAATTCCCCAAGTCTCAATCCATGTTCACTCTTACTATTCTTTTCTTCTCCACACAGTCTCTCACTACAGGTATAAGTTCCTTTTGCCAATTTTTGCTTTTTTTTTTTAGAATTTCATTTTTTAACATTTTTTGTAATTATATAGTTGTTTTTTTCTTTTCTTAGTAGAAATTTGTATCATATGTTGTAGTGATTGTGGGTGGTAATATTGGTGGAGTGTAGCTTGAATTAGTATGTGATTCTGGGGACATTGTAGTATTTTTGGGGTTGTAACATGTTTCAGATGGGGTGTGAGCCTATGTTGCCCACAAGGTGTTTGTTTAAATGCCTCAATGGCTATAATTGAGTAATTGTGACCAATTGTGAGCTTGAAGTCTGAGTAACCGCATTGTGTCACAATTTTTTGGGGATGTGCTAATGTTATTCCTTTTTCCAAGTACCATGGCTCCATCTAGGAAACGCCGCATCACAGGTACCTCTTCCAGTAGTCAAGTTGGATCGTCCAGGGCATGAAGGTCAGTTCCTGCTCGTCCTTTTGATGCCAACAGGTTCGTATCTACAAAGGCTCAGGATCGCTTTGTGGATAAGGCGCTAAAAAGCTGATATCGAAAAGGGACATAGATATAGTGTCTGTCCCGCTGGGATGTCCTCACATGTATAGTGAGCTGGTAAGACGGAGTTCACAACCCTTCGTTGACAAGACGGGTGAGGGGACTATAATGGTTATCCGAGAGTTATACGCCAATGTGAAAGAACATGTGAATTGCGTAGTAACTGTGCACAGAAACGCGGTGAATGCCTCTGTTGAGGCTATACGGACGATGTACCACTTGCCCCTCCTGTGGATACTTATGATTACTATTATGAGGGGTATGGAAGATCACACACGTAGTGGGAGATGTTCTTTGAGATAATATATGTACCCGGAAAGGAAGTTGTCTAGATGAAGTATGGTCGGAAGTTTCACTCCCCGGTGCTAACCTTTAAAGGGAAGTGCTGGTTGTATGTTATCAACAACCGCTTGATCTCGTCTTCCAACACTACGGAGTTGAATGATCCTGGTGCGACGCAAATTTGGTGCTTTATTAATGGTCACAACTTTGACGTGGCCAAAGTGATTCATGAGGAGATGTTCACCCATTATATGGTAAAAAGGTATGGGTTCTTCTTCCCTTCCTTGGTTACTAAGCTTTGTCGGGCAGCTCGAGTGCCGAAAAATCTAGATGCTGATGGGAGAGTGCTAAGAGACCACAAGTTCCGAGCAGACAAGGTCACTATTGGTAAGGAGCCCGTGGTAGTAGGTGGTGATGATAGTGACGAATCTAATGACTATGAGAATGAGAAGGCTGAGCAGGAGGATGTGGGGGCTGAGACTCAAGCCCATGAGCAAATTGTAGCAGTTACAACGCCATTTGGAGTTGCTCGGGTTACCCAATTCACAGCATTGGAGCAGGAGATGGCTGGATTGCGTACCTCGGTAGCTGACTTGAGTACGCGTGTTGACACGGTGGCTGCCCAGCAGGTGAAATCTGAAAAGAAAATATTGGGTTGGCTGAGAACTCTGGTTCGTGCTAGCAATTTGAACCCAGATACGGTCTCCGATCAAGAGTGATATTTCTGGGAAGTTCATTTACCGCACTGTTCTTTATTTTGTATGCCATGAGGACATGTCTTCCTTTTAAGTGAGCAATGGGGGATACTTTAATGTATGTATGTATATCTAACAATTTGACTATTTGATGTTTCTTTGTTCTTTCTTGACTGTTTTTGGTGTTTTGAGTAATGGTAAATTAGGTAAGTTTAAAGTAGGTAATTTGACTTGTCCCGACGACGGATCTCTTTCGACGGGGTTCTTGAGGGTCTAAGTCCACGTAATGTAGAAAAACAATAGGCTAGAAAAAAATAGGAATATGGGGACTCTTGGGACTCTTCCTGATGACGAATTCTTTAGACAGTTTTCTTGAGGGAAGTAAGTCTAAAGAAAATACCTAAAAGATTCTTTTGTATTAGGTAGTGTAGTAACTCCCTATAGGTTTTTCTTTGGGTTGCGGTTCTTTTCCAAGAATTTATCTTGAACCGGGTCTAGTTAGTTTTTATTATTTTGTTTTTAGTTTTTAGTTAGTATTGATGGGCTACGAGCTGAAATAGAAAGAGAACCCATTGGCATTGATACACCTGAACACAGTAGACACTAGAGTGTAACGCTTAGTCTCCATAGTTAATTCTTTCTAAAGTGCCTTAAATTGTATGTTTGTAACCCACTTGAATACTTAAATGAGAGTGTCTTGATAAGCCAATACAGAGTGAATCATGTGCCATGTGTGTGTGAGTTTTACTATATTCTATGCTCTACAGTTGATGCCTAGAACTTGCCCCGTGTATTTGTAAAAAAAATAGTAGCTTTATTCTGTCTTAGAAGGGATATAGCCATTTCTTTGTTAAGCCAGATATATTGAGTATAACCACCTAAATGTAATACATCGTAGTCAACACAGTTAAGCCTATAAGTCTATTTTGTTAGCAACCACATTGAGAACCTTACCCAATTATTTGAATGGCCTTCTGTTTGAACCCATTTACCTCCCATAAGCACTTGAATGGTATTGAAATACACAAAAGCTAAAGTGTAGGGTTGTGGTTTGGTTTTTGAGTGGAACCGATGAAATAGAGGAAATGTGCAGTTTTGGGAAAAGTAAAAGAATAAACACCACTTAAAAAAGAGATTGAGTAAATGTAGTAGTTGATAAGTGGTGACTTGATACAATTGCACCTAATGGAGAGGAATGTTATAAATAAAAGTGTGGTGGAATGTCTGGTTGACATAAGTATGATTTTGAAGGTTAATGTGGTTGTATTAAAAGTGCTTAGGGAGGTTAGTCACTATATCCAAGTATATCCTACCCATCCCCAAGCCTACATTGCAATAAAGTAAAGTCATATTTGATCTTATACTGAATGGGCTTGATTAGTAGAGTAGTACACAACAGACAAGCCTATGGTGCATCTTTGTGGCATGTGAATGTTCTTTTTGAGAGTGAGGGAATTTGTCTATCTATGTTCCTACTTGTTCTTAATATTATTATTCGTGGAACTACTCTTTTGTGTGATGTGAGGGCATGTGATTCACGAAGGAAAGGTAAGTCTTGACTTCTGTATAGAGCAATTTGAGTAGGTACAAATATTTCACGGCACGTGAAATTTGACTTTTGAGGCAAAGATTGTTCACTCCTGGGCGTAATTTTGGTGATTTTTCTTGGTGTGATACGTTAGGGGAAAAGGCTTAGTGAAGGAACCTTTACAGAGTGTGTTGGATTGCTCGAGGACTAGAAATAATTTAAGTGTGGGGTGTTGATAATAGGTTAAATTCATGTAATTTGGTGACTGTTTATACCCCAGCTTGACTATGTTTCACTGTTATAGGATAGTTAAATGATGATAAATTGGCTCTAATTTTGAATTTCATGTTGTGAAGGAGCGAGTTGCGCGTATGAGGACTTAGAACTGTATTTGGAGCTAAATTGAAGCAAGTGAAGCCCTTCGAAGTTGAGTATGTTGAAAGAAGAGAGAAAGAAAGGCTGAAATGATGACCCAGACTAGCACGCCCACTAGCGCGACTGCGCTAGCCTAGGAATTCGAGGTGGAATGTTATGCCATACGCGCGGTCAGTAGCGCGCCCACTAGCACGACCATGCTAGTCCAGTTCATAAAAATACAAGTCAAGGGTAAAATTGGAAGTTTGGGGGTAATTCCACTTAAGCTATAAGAGTTTCAATTCGCCCAAAGGGATATTATTAAGGTTAAACTTGTTTATAGACTGATTTTGGAGGAACAACAAGTGTGAGAAGAGCAACCAACCATTAGAATTTTTCTATCTTCTCTTTGTTATTTCAATTGCACATTATGAATACTTTTGTAGTTTTATCTTGCTTTACTATGAGTAGCTAAACATTTAATATAGGGTTGATGGAAATAATTGTTAGATGAAGTTTTGATTCAATTTTGTTATAATAGAGCCGAGTTTATTATGTGATTGTTCAACTATATTTTATTTGATGATTAATTGAAAGGGCCCTTGATTAATCGTGTCCAATTGTCTTGTGTTGCTTGAGAAAGAATACTAGGTTAGACTGTTGTTGAACAACATCACTTTTGGGTAATTGAAGAGATTTATTACTTGAACTTAAAAGTGGTTAGAGATAACGAAACTTTGGTGGGATAATTCAGAGCTGCATAAACTTTGGTGGGTTTCGAGAGAATGCTCTAGTAAATTATCATAGTTGATCGAAGATAGTTGCGATAACCCATAGCTCATAATCCGCATAGAGTATTACGGCGAGATTATGTCAAAAGGGTTAAGACTTAAACAAACAATTGGGGAAATCAATACCCTAGATCTTTTTACCATCGAATTATCTTTGATTGAGAATATTATTAGTTTTAATATCATTTTGAAAAATATTGCATCTGGAAATTATTTGAGCTTGTAATAGCATCACCAAGAGTTGTAGTAGATAGGTTAGTTCCTTGAGGATACGGCTCGGACTTGAAAACCGAATTGTATTTGCAACGGCCTCTTTGTCTTTTATGAGTTTCACGACCCAGAATTCCTACCCTCGGGGGTTGTGATGAGCCTACTCGTAGAAGCAGGACCCAGAAATAATGTAACCTTATACTTTTTATTTTATTTTTAATGAGATGGTTTATAATTTTACGCGTATCTATTGGTTTGTTTTAAACCACATTTCTTTTTTAAACTTCATATCCTATTAAATATTGTTGAGGTTTTTAAGATAAAATAGTCTTAAAAAGAGGGTGAATGTGAAATGAAAGAAAATAAAATTTTGAATAAAATTTTAAGTTTCCCACCTCTTGACAATGAGATATTGTCACATATTAGAAGAGGAAAATGTTTTTTGTGGGTATATATTATTACTCTTCTTATAGCTCTTAAAGAATTAAGAAGAACACAAGCCTCGCACCGTCGTCGTTCGGCTTCCGCTCGGCTCGGCATTTGGATTTGGTCAAATGGTTGATTGATTAATAGATATGGAAGAGATGTCGGGCCTGCGGATACCTGCAGGACTGCCTCGGAATCTCGTAGACTGAAGGCTGGCTCCCGATCTAGTGATGTGCACCTTATGCTGCTCCGGTACCTGGATATGTGCAAAAGAGCACAGAGTGTAGCATCAGCACAACCGACCCCATATGCTGGTACGTGTCTTGCCTAACCCCGGTGAGGTAGTGACGAGGCTAGGACCAGACTCCAGATAAACCTGTGCAGTTATATAACAGAAATAAACAAGTAACAAGGAGTTAGAAGGAAGGGGGTACATGCTACGGGGAATAATTTAACTTAGCAGAAAAATAATAAATATGAAGGATCAGTACAGTATCTAAAACAACATAATCATACTACTGCTGCAGCGCGCAACCCGATCCATATGTGTAAATATAACTGTTGCGGCGTGCAACACGACCCAATAAATATAATATATCTATTGCGGCGTGTAACCCAATCAAATAAATATAATATATCTATTGCGGCGTGCAACCCGATCCAATATAATATCTGTTACGGCATGCAGCCCGATCCAATATAACATCTGATGCAGCGTGCAACCCAATCCAATATAATATTTGTTGCGGCGTGCAACTCGATCCCCACCACACACACACACACACACACACACACACACACACACACACACACACACACACACATATATATATATATATATATATATATATATATATATATTCATTAATAAAAATGTGGCGGCGCGCAACCCGTTCCAAATGTACAACTTACAGTGATCACGACAATAGTTCCGGCAAGGGATTAATTACAAATTACACGGTCCTGGCAAGGGAGAATCAGCTATGGCCACTCTCAATTCAACTTCTAACATCTCTTTTATCATCTCTTCTAACTCATAATTAACCATCACGAAACTGAACTAAGCCTTTGCTCAACACCACGGATTCTCTCATTATTTCAATCATAGCATTATTCAAGAATTTGACAAGTATCAATTTAAGACTTACGGTCATGCTCCACACCAACGTATAGATACTCATCACCATGCCTATACGTCGTACTCAACAAGAAACATGTAGCAAATATCACACAACTCCTAATACTTCAAGCTAAGGTTAGACTGAACACTTGCCTCAAAATTTCACGGCCAATTCAATTTTCAATAACCACCTTTCCTTTCGAATTCGGCTCTAATCCAATTGTACCTATATGTGATTGACTTCAACATATCAATAAACGCTAAACAATGCGAACCCAGTTCCTAATTATAGCTTTTCCATTATTTTTCCCAAAAATTCAAATATTAACCCCGGGCCCATTTGGTCAAAACACGAGGTTCGAACCAAAATCAAATCATCCATTCACACACGAGCCCGAATATATAATTTGTTTTCAAATTCTACCTCAAAACGAGGTTTATATCAAGGAAAATCAAAAAGCCCTAGCTCTGCTCAACTTCCTAATTTTTTACCCTCAATCATATGTTGTAGGCCTTGAAATTCATTAGATGTTGATGAAAATAGAAAAAACTAGTTAGAGATTACTTACCCCAAGAGATTGTGGTGAAAGAATGCTTCAGAAATCGCCATAGGGCTTTGGAGAAGGAGGAACTTTCGAAATTTTGTAAAAATCCTGTAGGGGTCCTATTTTGGGTATTTAAATTAATTGGGCAAAAATACTTAGATTATAAAAGCACGAATGGTGATGTCTTGCACACTTTTATTATAAAATATTATTTTGGTGAGGACGAGAGTAAAAGCATGAAGGGTGATGGCGTGCAAATTGTTTGATTTCTGGTTCTTGTTGATATTCTAGTTATGTGGTTTCTTCCTTACTTGATGTCTTCTATTCGGAATTATTACATCCCCCCACAGCACGTTTTCCCCTCCCACATTAACTGGTTATTTTATGTATTTCTTTTCTGCTGTATATATATAATTTAACTGCACAGGTTTATTTGGTAGTCTGGTCCTAGCCTCCTCATTACTATGCCGAGGTTAGGCTAGACGCTTACCTGCACATGGTGTCGGTTGTGCTGATACTACACTTTGCACTGTGTGCAGATCCCGGAGCAGCGTTGGGTTATCAGCAGTAGATCGGGAGCTATCCTTTAGTCTGAGACTCCGAGGTAGCCTTGCTAGCGTAAGCAGGCCCGGCGTCTCTTATATCAGTTTTTATGTTTTGTTGTCATTGTACTCGAGACAAACTATGTTTTTTCTTTCAAACTCTTATTTGTAGTAATCCTAGACAGTCCGTGGATATTGTGACACCAGGTTCTGCTTAGAGGCATGTGTTAGTCTTCAGGATGTTTTGGCTTTATATTCCATTTAAGACTTCCACTAAATTCATATTCCGCTGTTATTTAATAGCTTATTTTGTATTAATTCAATCGGTCAAAAAGGAATTAAAAACGAAAAGGGGTTTTAAGGATTTAAGTTCGTGGCTTGCCTAGCTTCTACGAGTAGGCACCATCACGACTCCCGATGGTGAAAAATTCGCGTCATGACGATTAGAGTCACTCAACTTTATGAGGTTATTCTGGTAATTCAATTTTAACCTTAGGCTTCACACTTATAATATAATATGATTTGTACTAAATTTGTACCTATTGTCACAAATAAGTGATGTTCTGCTGTTCGCAGTCATATGTTGTACCCATGACTTAACATTTGCCTCTGATTATGGACCTACGTGGTCTCCGATCTAGTACAGGTTACATCATGTGCCCACTCTAAAAGACTAATATTTAGGAATTAGCTAATATATTTTGAATTTGAGTTTTTCAAGTCAATTTTTTGGGACACAAATGTGTGAATTGTCCTAAAATTCTGATTTTTAGTTCAAATTTCAGGAAAAAATAAGTACTGGTTAAACCTTAAATAAGGTCCTTAAAATGGTTGATTGTGCACTTCGCCCTCGAATCTCCCTACCATTCAATCATGTAGCCCACAAAGTTGAGCGGCATTTACCCTTTTTTATTTTGGGAATTTTTCTTATATGTACTATAATAGGAACTTAATTATCTATTTTCTCTCGGTTTTGTAGTTTTAGAAAAGTATTTAGGTTTTTTTTATAAATTTTATACATTTCCTATTAAAAGGCTTCTAATCCATTATTAATACCTTCAATTAAGGGATTCAATTATATTTTTTTCCTTTTTTTTCTCATCTCCTCTCTCCCGCCTCTTCTACATTATTCAAAAACCTAATACAAGATTTTTGCTATTGGTACAAGAATCCATAAGAGAAAACACATATGGACAAATGTAGTTTGGAAGCAAATATGAAGCCATAATCGCTATTGAAATGGAAACAACTAAATTCACACCAAAGAGATGCTTATTTTTTGTACGGTGATATTTTCTAATAAAGTAAACCTTATAGATTTCACTACAATTATCATACATTTATTATACAATTTGAAAATAATTCCAACACAATTCTTATATAAATGTGATATAATTACGAACTTCTTCCTTTTCAAGTTTCAATATGAAATTCCACCTAAAACCAGCAGCAAACTCCATAAAAACCAGCACAAAACCAGCAATAATCATAATTTTATTTCCAGATTAAAAATCGAGGAGGAAGAACAAATCATATACAAAAAAACATACAAACCAATAAAAATTTGATACAAATATTGTATTAAATTTGTATTAATATTCTATCAAGTATTATTTCATGTATTGATGCATCAGATACAACTATAATACAATTATGATATAGTCCTCAAAGAATTTTAATGCAATTGTGATATAATTATCATACAATCCTAATTCAATTCTTAACTTCTTCTTCTTCTTCTTCCTTCTCTTCTTTCAATCTGAAATTTTACCTAAAATCAACTCTAAACTTAACCAAATTCTCTCAAAATTGAGATATAAATTCTAAAGTATATTCTCAACCGTTTGGAAGAAAACCCAATCCAAACAAATCACAAATTCGTAAAATACGAATATTGATACAATTAGTATACAAACGTGATACAATTCTAAAACTTATTTCTTCATTGAGTTTCAATCTGAAAACTTTAACTAAAAACAATTTTGAACTTAACCAATCTCCCTCAAAATTAAAATATAAACTCCAACGTATATTTTCAAACATTTACAAGAACACTCAATCCAAGCAACTCACGAATTCATAAAACCTGAATATTAAATTAAAAGCTTCGAAACTTTTTAATTACCTTTTCATGCTGAAATTTTAGAGATAATGTCGATATATTGTATGAACTGGCAGAGGTTTGGGTTGATTTATATGAAAGAGAAAGGGATATTTTGAAATCTTTCTAAAAATGTGATGAAAACGTGATTGTAGGGGTTTTCTATAATTGATAACATGAGAGTGAGAAGGGGAGGGGACTATATCAGTTACATGCTAAATTTATATTATAGTATATATAATATATATATAAGAGTGCCGTCCGCACCAGTTTGGACTTATCTCGACGATTCTGTTACCTCTTAATAGCACGGTTACCTCATAACTACCCCTGCTAAGGCAACAACAACAACCCAGTATAATCCCACTTAGTGAGATCTGGAGAGGGTAGTGTGTACGCAGGCCTTACCCCTACCCTTGGATAGAGAGGCTGTTTCCAAATAGACCCCCGGCATTCTTCCCTCCAAGAACTTCCCACCTTGCTCTTGGGGAGACTCGAACTCACAACCTATCGGTTGGAAGTGGGGGTTGCTTGCCATAAGAGCAACCCCTGCTAAGGCAGATTGGAAAAAATCACTTGCCTAAATGACTGGAATATAGAACAACCAGACATGAATATTTCATTTAGATACACAAAAAAAGCAAGCTAGAAATTGAACATACAGATATATCCAAGTTAGATACTCACACTCAAGTTAAATAGATTTTGACAGTATATACAAACCATTCTGATATAAGGAAAATTGCTTTAAGCAATGATAAAATCACATTATCTTTGCAGTCTAAACATGTGAATTTCAACATAAATTAGAAGGGGGAAAAGGAAAATGAAATGATAAGCTCACTGTCAAAAAGAAAAAAAAATATTAGATGCAGAAAGATCAAATCATATGGCTGAATTAAACACTTTTTGACTATATGGCAGAAAAGAAATAAGAAATTGTCAATTACTCTGCTTGATTTCTTGGAAATGACTCACTATACTTTCTCGTCGAGCTCAGTTGCTAGTAAACGATTTTGTTTTTCAGGTTTGATGGTAGAGGGAGGTGGTAACCGCTCTTTTCCACCGGGTTGTGAGGAAGCATTTCCATACCATATCATGCCAACGATTGCAATAGACATACCGAAGATAACGTGTAGATTGAGTCCCTCTTTCCCAAAGAAGAGGAAACCCAAAATCAGGACAAGAACTGTCTTCATATGACCGAGCACTTGAAATGTCACTGCTGTAAATCTACCAATGCAGATGAATTGGCTGAGATTCGTCCCTATCGCTATTGTACATGATAGGATGATGAAAAACTGCAATGAGAAAAGAAAAAAACATCCAAATTAAAGGGGACATACAATTGAGTTTAGTATGCACCAGTGTCAACATTTAATTATTTACAAACAAAATGCTTGATATTGGTAGTTCCCAGAAACATATTTTCTTCATTGGAGGTTCATAGAGACATATCATTAATACATTGACTTTGAGCATTCAACGATGTATCCACATCCTATATGGTGAAACATTCTCCTTTTTAAGTGCATGAGAAACTCAAGTGAAACTTGTATGACATAACCATGATATAATGGAACTCACTTACGTCAACTAAAAAGGCCTTTGATGTACTTACTAGTGATATTGAGGTATAGTTATAGGCATCGACCCTCTTCTCAGTCAACCAGTAGTCTACAAGGGGTCCCATTAACAGCAAGGATGTAGCCTGTATTGGTGCGGTATGCCCCAACAGGTTGAATGATCCCAGTGAATATTTACGCTGAAGAAAATGTACATACTGCATCGGAAAAAAGTAAATCAGCCACATTAATCTGTAAGTGGGATGCATAGAGAGCAAAGAAATTATAATGTTAACTTGACAACAAATGTGATTGACATAGGCAAAGGCAATCGATGTGCCATAATAAACCACAGAATTTTTATAAATGACTTACATATTGCTGCAGGGCAGTGCTCCAGACCGCAATGAAGGCAGCAATAAAACCCTTTGCATTTACACTTACATCAGTAACAGTACAGATTGCAACACCTAGTAGAACCAGCAAAATGCTTAATTTGGTGTCCCTTGAGTATCGCACATTGTCCAGCACAATTTCCAAAAAGCACGACACTGGTATCATACTTAGCTTTGCAATCTGATGAGAATCAAGAGGAAAAAGCGGTGTGAGTTTGAAATTCAAGACAAGTAGAGTATAGATGTCCGATGAATCTTCAAACTGACCTGATAGAATCCGACGGAGTTCCACATTAAACTCACATTCATTCCGACAATAGAGAAGTTTGCAAACAATACAAATTTCAATCGTTCAGACCAAGGAAGTTGGGAATTCTGGATATGCCCAAGCCATTTAAGGAAAAAGGTCATCAATGTCGTCGTGGCAAAATGTAGACCAGTTAAGGTTGTCGCTGCAAATTGGACGGCACAATAGGACAAAGTCAGGATGATAACAAAAGAAATATCAAGCTAATTCATTCTAAAACTTACGAATAAATTTAGAAAGGTTAATATAAACCAGTTCATAGAGAAACTATGCTTTTAGTCTCAAAGATTATCTTAATCCATCATAGATATTATTCAGTCTAGCTTCTCTTGGCCATAAAAACAAAGTAGAAAGGTGTTCAAGATACCATAGGTAAAAAAAAAAATCATAGTCCCCCACAGCAAATATACAAATAGAAAAAGAGATGCTAAAGATTTGGTGTATGTTCTTCAATATACTTGGTGGCCCGTGAGTCATGCCGAGAGGAGTGAAGGATATCTTCAGTTGGCCGGGTCAAGAAGTGAAGAAAAATCTGAGACAAGTATGGAGAACAATTTCACTGCGCATATCATGGCCAGTATGGATAGATAGAAATCATAAATGCTTGGAAGATAAAGGTGATTGTATGAAGGGTAGCCCAGTGCACAAGGCATCCCCCGTTCGCGCAGGTCCGGGGAAGGGCCGCATCATAAGGGGTGTGAGATAGACAACCTACCCTAATAAAGGTGAGTGTTCTTGGTCGAAATAGGTGATCATGTATATGTCTTCAGAATTTGAATTTGTGGTGTAACTTGAACATTGTAAATGGTGTAGAGGATACACTGGACTTACTAGATTCCTTACAGCTAGCATAGGAATCTACACTGGATTTCTACAGCACATTCTTGGTGCTGGTTGATTAATAGATCATTTATCAGAAAAGATGAATAAGAGATGCTAGATGCAAATACCTACTACAATAAAGTCATTTGTGCCACATGAATACTGGAAAAATGTGATGATTAGATAAATGCAAAACCAGAACTAGAAAAGGTAAACCTTCAACACAAGTATATAACATACCAAAGCTGAAACCATATGTAGCCATTAAGGCTTTATTAACAATAATAATTCCAACTGAAGTGACAATATTGAATGCCCATGCTGCCACATCAAGACACATTTTCTTCTCATTCTTGACAGCCATGGACATTTTCTTTGACCGCATCTAAAGCATAGAAAACTCTATAATATTTGCGCTTCAGAATAATCACCAAAATTCAAGCTTCCTCTGCATAGAAACACATCAAACAAATGAATAAGAAGTCCTCAACAGAATGTAACAAAATGAGCTACTTTACCACAAGGGCATACAAAGACGTCAATCAAACCCAATCTTTCGGCTGACCAACCAGACCATAACTTTTCATGAACAAAGGAGGGAGAGCAAAGAGAAACAAAGAGAACCAATCAATCAAATCCAATCTTAAACCAACATATACATCACTAGAAGAAAAGACGAACAAGTATACACGACAAAGCATGGAATATTTGGTAGAACAATTTCATGTAATGATAAATGAGGAAATGTATAACCATTTGAAACAATAGAGCTGGGATATGCCAAAAGGAAAGTAAATAGGAAAAAGTATAGTTTACAAAATATTCATAATTTCACAAAATGCAAGTAAGTTTTATCCCTCTTGACCAAATGACAACCACACTAAAAAAAATTAATAGTCCAGCCATGACATACAAAATTGATTACGTCCTTCAATGAACTATAGTCAGCCCCATGGTTTTGTCATGCAAAAGTTAATAATAGAGAACTCAACCAAAACAATGGGAGAGATCCGTAATATGCCTGCATATTAATTCAAAAGAACTAAGCACATCTGTTGTTGTTGTTGGTGTGGGGGGGGGGGGGGGGAGGGGGGGGGGGAAGCAATTCAAATGTTATTGTGTCACAGACATAGATCAAGCGAAATATTTATGCACGGAAAATGAATTTGCTTTATTTTTGCTCTTTTAATCAATTTATAAAGCATTTAATTTTAGTTCAGGTGCTGGAAAGATGTTCATTCTGACAGAGGTGGACCTATATTATACCAAGAGGGTTCACCGGCACCTGTAAAGTTCGGCAAAAATTCCATATATACTAGAAAATCCTGGGACACCTTATATACAAAGCAGATTCTGATTGAATCTAAAATTGCACACCCACCTTCAAATTCCGGGTCCACCTTTATGCACCGATGGTGGTTAATTGAATTCATAAGAAAAACCATATTCATATTTCAATATTAATCCATTTTAGGTGAAGGATGAAACTAATCATTAGCTAATCATCTTTCTTTCTCTCTCTCCACTCAATGATTGTATGAACTAGTACTACATTGCAGAACAGAAAGGTTGCGCAATGATGGCACATATGTGGAGCTATAGGAAAGAAATAAAATCAGAGATCAATTGCCAATATGTGATCTCCAGTGGAAAACACAAAGATCCACACACTTCATTCCATTTCCTCAGAATTTACATCCCAGTCAACAGAGCAAAATCACTCAAATATAACAGATCTTCACAGACTACACAAATCAACTGCTTCAGGAATCCAAATTCCAAGAAAATCAAAAGCAATAAAATGAAAACCCCACAAGGAAAAAAGCGCAAACACACACAATTCAAGAATCCATGAAAGTCATAAACCAAATATTAAGAAACCCAAAAGTCCAAATTTCAAGAAAATTAAAACCTAACCAATGAGACCCCCCCCCCCCCTCTTCCCCCCACCTACGAAAAAAAATTCCAATAAAATCACAAATTAACCAATAAAACTCAAAAGGGAAAGAAACCCACAAATCAAATTCAAGAAAGATAAAAGGTAAGTAAACATACTTTCAAATGAATCCAAAAAAGCGCCAAAATAGTAACAAGAGCTGCTGCTACTCCTGAGAAAAATCAAGAAGCTCTGGAGAAAATGGAAAGTGGGTTTAATTATATGTGAATTGCATGTGTTGAATAAATACAGAGAAAAATTTGGTGAACAATGGAAAAAGTTTGGATCTTTTGCACCATTAAATAAGACGTGGACTAAGGAAAGAGTTGCGTTCTTACTTCATGTCTGCGCTTGCTTTGTTTCCTTTTTCTTTTAATTAATTAGCTGAATTTATATTTATTGAAATGATTAATTTTCCTATTTTATGTGGGTTTAGAATGTGAATTTAAATCCTTTTAAGATGTAACGGGTCGTTTAACCTTTTAGAATCTCGTTCTCCTAAATTAAACCTTCCGTACTTACTTTAGCTAATTTATGACCTGCTGGGACGGTTGGTTCGGGGGTTGGAAGAGTTTTGAGTAAAAATATGTCCAATTGTCTCTTTAATATTCTCTTAAAAGATAAAGTTTGACTTCAGCCAACTTTTTGAAAAGACGGACCCGGATTCGTAGTTGGACAATCCGGGAGGTGTGAGAAAAAATGGGACTTGGGCATATGTCGGGAATCGAATTCCGGGGTCCCTAGCTCGCGCAATGAATTTTTATTGAAAATTGTTAAATTTAAATCCTGAGGGTTTAATAAAAAGGAAAAGATGCTTGATCACATTGATATCGGACCCGTACATTGGTTCCGGAGCCCGGTACAGGTTTGTTATGGTATTTTAGTCTTGTTTGTGAAATTTGGTGAGAAACGGGATTGATTTGACGTGATTCAGACGTTCGGTTGAAAAGTTAAAAATTTAGGTGTTCACATGCATTTTAGTGTTAAATCCATGTTTTTAGGTGTTAATTATGCTATTTGATTGCTTGAACAAGTTTGTACATGGTTTCGGGACTTGCTTGAGTGTTCGGAGTGAAGCCCCGAGGGCTCGGGGTGAGATTCGGGCATAGTTGGAGGTAAGAAAACACAACAGTTTTGCTGGTATTTTTTGTTGCTGCTGCTGCAGGTTTCGCAATTGCGAGATGGCCACCGCAATTGCGAGAAATTCTCCGCATTTACAAAGTTGGCCAGACTCGGCAGTGTTCGCATTTGCGAGTCATTTCTTTGCAATTGCGAAACCAGCAGGGTCCGCATATGCGACCCATGCATCGCATTTGCAATCGAGGCAGGCTGGGGCTCAATTCGCATTTGCGAACCTTTTGTTCCAATTGCGACCTCACATTTGCGAGCCTGGTGTCGCAATTGCGACATTAGAGGCTGGGCAGAGTTTTTAAAAATAGGACTTAGAGCATTTATTTCATTTCTACTCTACACTTGGGCAATTTGAGAGCTTTTAAAGAGGAGGTTTCAACATAGCATTATGAGGTAAGCTATTTCTATTCATCCTTAATTTAAATACATGTATATTAGGTAGATCAAACACCAAAAACTAGGTAAAATCAAAGGGGTGGAGCTAGACCTAGGGTTTTAATAGTACTAAGATTTAACCACGAAATTTGTTATGAAATGAACTAGAAATCATGTATTATTGATCCTTAAGTAGTAGGGAACAACTTTCTTCGAAAAATTTTGGGATCTGGGCTTGTGGGCCACTGGTTGGAATTTAGGAAACCCATGTAAATAGTTGGTAAATGGCTTGAATAGCTAGAAATCGATCTTGTGAGCTTATATTAACTAGTATTTACTCTATTTAACTAGTTCGTGATCGTTCGGCTCCGAATTGAAGACTTGGGCTTGTTCTTGATATTGGAAGTACGCTTTTGAGCGAGGTGAGTCTCTTTTCTAACCTTACAAGAGGAAAATGTCCCTAATAGGTATAATAAATTAGAATTTGCTACTAAATACGGGGGCTACGCACGTATTTGATGACGAAAGTCCGTGCGTAGCTACTATAGTATTAATTTCTTGGGGTAGCTTAGGACCCACATTATGCCTAATTTGGGATTTTTTTCTATTTAAATTGTCAATATGATCATTTATGATGTGCTAGAGACTTGAGAGAAATACAGATATAACATATGAACTTGTTGGACCTTGTAGGAGTTCCTTGTATATAAATGAGCATTTGTATGCATTTTGGATGTTTTCTTGATATTTATGGAGCGAGCCAATCGTCTCGGTGAAAATAGATGTATCTATGGTTCGTGTCGTTCGACCCTCGACAATGCATAATTAATTTTTTATTAGAGCGGGCCGTCGACCTCGACTTGATTGCGCATGATTTATATACGTTGATGCTTAGACCTGCCATGCCTACTTGCTAAGTAATTGAAAAATGTCAATAGGAACTGAAATGAGGCCAAGAACCTGATTATTGCTTTCATTATAACCTGTTAAAATATTGGAGACTTTTATGCTTAGCATAGCACATTGATATTATATTTTCTTGACCCTAGTAAGTGTCAAGTCGACCTCTTGTCTCTACTTCTTCGAGATTAGACGGCATACTCACTCGGTACATGTTGTTTATGTACTCATGCTACACTTCTGTACTTAAATATACAGGATCTGAGGCAGGTGGATCTGGTTATTATTCTGGTGCGCACCCATGAGCGGACTTGGGACTTCTATGGTGAGTTGTTTTTCCTCTATGTCGACCCGCAACCGAAAAAGTCTTTCCTTTATACTTTTATTTTCTGTCTATCCTGATTGAGACCGTAGGACAGTATGATATTTTTTTGGGTATATTCTATTAGTTGTCCGTAGCTTGTGACACTAGGTTCTAGCACACACATTAGTACACTTATTCTTGAGTTGTATTATTACATCGTTCACATTATCTATCATTTTTGGTTTTTGAATTCAAATTGGAGTATTTGTTTCACTTAAATTCTGATAAAAATCAATATAAAAACATTTAGAGATATTTTCGCATTAGCTTGCCTGATAAGAATATCGGGTACCTTCATAACCTATTATAAAATTGAGTCGTGACATAAGATCTGAGAATTTAAAATATTGGTAGTTTTATTTGTTCCGTAAAGTTAATGAAATCAAGATAACAGTATAGGTTCCTCTTGGTGTCTTGAGCTTTCTGTGATCTGAGAATAATATAAATTAATCAACTTTTCCTCTTTTAAAATTAATAGATCCATATTCATATCTTGATCTCAGCGTTACTATTATTGTTTTATGGGTCGCTGAAAACTCAATAATTGTTTGGTTTAGGAATTAACGGAGGTTAAAGCTTTTGTTTCGGTCCCCCCCCCCCCCCCCCCATTCACTTTTATTTGTATATTTTGGACGTTTCACGCTATTTAAAAAGTAATATTTATAATATATATTTTATCATATAACCCCTAATAAAAAAAATATTTCAAAAGGTCTTGAGAAATAAGTTTGAAAATGAGTAATTAATGATAAGGATAAAACATAAAAATAATTTTTTTTTTTGATTTAGTATAATAGACAAGTAAAAGTAAAAATGTATTTTTAGTATAGTGGACGAGTAAAAGTGAATGTATGAAGTATGTAATAGTACAAAATTCCACTTTCTTCCTTATTTATGTATTCACCTTTCCAATTTATGTGAAAGTGTTTGATGGACGCTATTTTAAATAAAACTAGTGTTAGGATACATGCAGTTGCGTGTGTATCTCGCTCTCAGTCAGTAATATATTAAAAACTATGTTTTGTGTATAAAATAAAAAGTTTATTAAATTAATAAATATAATGTTTGTTGTTCAAAGTTGAAGAGAAAATTTAATGTTTAAAGCAAATTTAGAGGTATAAACAACTTTCACTGGTTCTTAAAAAGTTATCTTTTCTCTTTTATTTAGTTAAGAATTTTGGCAATTGAAGAACCTTGGATTCCTTCTTGAAAAAAGTTGTTTTTCCATTTTTTTTAATAGGAATTTTAGGATTTTATTTTTTTACTTTTTGTGTAAGTGTCCAAGTCAGTATGTACATATTTTGATTAATTTTATGGAATTCATGTGATTTATGTAATATTCTATTAAGGCTTGAATAGAGAAGAAATAACCTAATTTTTTAATTTGTGTTAGATATTTTAGCATGTAGATCACCTTTTATTCTTCGTAAGTATATTTATATTAGGCAATCATAATATAAATATAATTTTTTAAATTTGTGTTGGATGTTTTAGCATGTAGAACACTTTTATTCTTCGTAAGAATAAGTTCACACATAGTTTAAATTATTTATAACAAAACAAAATTAAAGACTTGAAATATAAATATGCTATAGTGTTCTTCAGTTGTTGTACACGAGCAAAATATTCTCTAAGCAAAGATATATAGGGTTTCCTTCTTACACATTTTAAATGAATTATAGTTGAATTCAAATTCCTAATTATTATTATAGGAAAAAGAATGAAAAGAATTCCTAAATATTAGGGAAATAATAAAATATTTAGTCTTGAATATTAGGAAAATTACACTTTTATCTAATGTGAAGAATATTTTAAAGGGTAAAAAGGCGAATAATATTATGCTAAGGGGCTTTATATATTTAATATAGTATAATATAGATAAAGATATTGATATAGAAAGATATATATAGATTAGTCTTAGGTTACGCTCTTTGCGCGTGTTTCCTTGTCTATAAGCAAATAACTTTTTAAAAGAACATAAGTAGTATTAAATAATGTGTTTGAATTATACTAAAAATACAAATAAAATGCATAATTTTCTAAGAATATATATATATATATATATATATATATATATATATATATATATATATATATATATATATATAAATTAATAAGTTAAAATATAAACTTTAAAAAAACTAACATAAAAGGTATTATAGCTATGGTACACACTTCAAATAAGTTATTTTAGGTAAATCTTGATTGATAAATTTTAAATATTCGGATTTCATACGTAATTCAAATACTGATTTATTTAATAACTAAAATCTAGTTGATTTAATTACATAAATATTAAACAAATAATTAAGTGATAATTTGAGTGAGCTGTATATTGATGTTTTTATTCTTTTTTTAATATAATTGTCCCGTATTATTTTAAAATTTGGGCTTTATAGTTTTCATAGTACTCACGATTTTAAAATAGTTAGAATGGGTTAATGTTACCTATACTATATTAAAATCATTAATGCCCTTAGTGAAATGTCATTCGCTTTTTTTAACCTTTAAAGATAGATTTTATACTAGACAAAATAGTCATTTAATTATTTTTTTAATTTTTAGGAATATTTATTTAATTAGTTTTCTTGTATTTAAGACTTTAAAATCAACTAAATGTGTATGAAATCCTTCCTTATATAATTTTCTTATTGTAAAAGGATAACAAATAAATAATGTTTGTAAATTTAGTTATCAAATCCTTCGAGAACTTTCAACTCCTTTTATTGTAATGACTCGCAGATTATTTTGAGCCCTACCGCATCGCTTCACTAGTTTATGGCCCTAAGCAGTTTCATTTAAGGTATTATGACTTGTACGCATGGTCAGAATTGAATTTCTGGAAGTTCAGAGTTGATTTGGAAAGAGAATTCGCATTTCGGAACCTTTAAGTTGGAGGAATTGACATGGATTTGAATTTTTTAGTAAACAACCTTGGAATCAGGATTTGAAGATTCTAGTAGGTTCGTATGATGATTTTCGACTTGGGAGTATGTCTGGATCGGGTTTTAGATGATCCAGGAGCATTTCGGCGCCTATTGTGAAAGTTAGCATTTTTGGTTGAATTTCATAAATTTGGGATGAAGTGCATTTCAATGTTAACAATGTTCGTTTGGGATTCTGAGTCTGGGAATAACTCTGTATGATGATTCTGATATTGGGAGAGCGATCAGAGACAGAGTTGGAAGTTCGTAGGTCATTGCTGAAGTTAGAAATTTGAAGGTTTTTCAGAAGTTCGATCGGAAGTTGACTTTTTGATATCAAGGTAGAATTCCAATTCTGGAAGTTGGAGTAGGTCCGTAACATCGAATATGATTTGTGTGCAATATTGGAAGTCAATCGAACGTGATTTGATAGGTTTCAGCATTGAATATAGAAGTTTGAAATTCTAAAGTTCATTAAGCTTGAATTGGAGTGCGATTCATAGTTTTAGCATTGTTTGATGTGATTTGAGGCCTTGAGCAGGTCCATTTATGTTATGGGACTAGTTGGTGTGATTAGATGGGGTCCCTAGGCCTCTGATGTGTTTCGGGGTGGTTTTGGATCATTTCGAGATGTTTTGCTATAGCTAATGCTGATGTCTGGTGTTGTTCTTCGCGTTCACGAGGATCCTCTCACGCTCGCGAAGAAGGATTTGGCTTCAAGGATTTGTTCTTCGCGTTCGCGAAGAAGAAAACCGCTATTACACATGTCTAATTTCAGAGGCTCATATCTCACAATCTATAAGGAATTTGGAGATAATCTTAATAAGAAAGTTGTAATATTTTGTGTCAAGTTTTCATAAAGGGAAACTATTTAGCATTTAGATTGTGTATAAAAAGTTATGGCTGGTACACTACAGGTTGTCTGGGAAGATGAAGAAGAAATTTGTGTTGCACAATGTTGACTTTGACAGCTTATATCTCAAAATATATAAGGAATTTGGGGATAACAAAAATATGAAAATTGTAGTTCTTGATGTCTATTTTTTAAAATATTAAACCATTTATCATTGGGAGTTTTATTTATAAAAAGTTATGTCCATTATACTAGAGGCTATCTGAGAAGAGTTTGGAAATAACTTTTGAGAACTTTGTTCATCGCGAACGCGACGGGGGGCTTGCGAACGCGAAAAGGAATTGTCTGGGCAGTGTATAACTTTTCAAAAATTTGTTTGGCTCATTTCATCTTATTTCCTCCATGGAACCTGACCAAGAAGAGATTTTAGAGCTCCGACTTCATCATCCATGTCAAGGTAAGTGATTTCCACATATTGCAAGTTAAATACTTGGATTATATATATTATTTAACATGGAAATTCATAAAAAAACTAGTGAATACTTGGGGTTTTGGTAGAAAAATAAGAAATTAGTATTTTTGAATTTTGACCACGAATTTGGGCATGAAATTGAGAGTATATTATATATTTGGGTTTGCGAGGTTATGGGTAAAGTTTATCTTCGAAAAATTATGGAATCCGGATACGTGGGCCTGAGGTCGATTTTGTTAACTTTTTGAGAGAAGTTGGGAATTTATATAAATTGAGTTGTTATAAGTATTGAGGTATATTTTCATTGGTTTGCCCATTATTTGGCTAGTTTTGGAGCGTCGTGCATCGATTTGAGTCATCAAAAGGGCTTGGGAAACAGGTTATGGAACTTCGAAGCGAGGTGAGTCTCTTTGTAAAAGGAAATTATCCCGTAAGTAAATTAATTGTATATGTTCTTCTATTTGTGGGGGCTACGTACTCACGGGGTAAAGAGAGTCCGTGCGTAGCTACTATTATTCTTATATCCGGGTAGTCTAGGACCTAAAATCATGTTTTACTTGTAATAATTGTAGCCTTATTGATAGTTGTGATGACCCAAAAGGTCACCGCTTATTTTCAAAAGTAAATTCTACATTTAGAGGCCCTAAAAATCTCTTTCTGTTTCACTTTGATTTGTGTGTGCAGTCCGGGCACGTAGACAAAAATTTTATATGCTAAAACCTGTGAAACTGATAAAATTTGTCTTTAAATGAATTAAGTTGACTCCGGTAAATATTTTAGGTAAACAGACTCACACCCATGATTTGAAGGTCTTGTAAGGTCCATAGAAAAATATGGGACTTGGACGTATGCCCGAAATCGAATCAGCAAGAGTTGGGATTCTAAATATAAGGACTTACCCATGATTACATTTTAATTGATATCAAAATCCTAAATATAAGGACTTAGTTCATATAAAGAGGATAAATTTAATAAACATATTTTACTTGATTTCAAAACACTAAATATTAGGAAAAACAAAATAAATTTTTTCTACTTAATTTTCAAAAACTTTATGCCCAAGAACTCCTATTACGTGTCTTTTTGAGAAGTAATGGTAGTTAATGTTTCGCTTAAAAAATTCTCTAAGGTCGACACTACTAATCATAAATATGTTACGTATTTTAAGTAGGAAAATAATTTATGTAAGGTAAATCTTAATTGATTTTAAAGTCCTAAGTATTAGGACACCATACTGTTTAAAAAAGAAATAATTTTATAACTAAAATTTTAATTGATCTTAAAGTCCTAAAGATTAGGAAAACAATTTAAATTTCAATTTTGTTTAATATAAAATCTATTTTTAAAGAGTAAAAAAGATGAATGACATTTCACTAAGGGTCTTCCTGTTTTTAATATAATATATATATGTGTGTGTAAATATAGATAAAAAAGAGATGTGAAATATGTTATAAATATTTTTATGATGATAAATAATTTCACTAAGAGTATAAGAAAACATCCTAAAAAAGAAAATGTATTACATAAATTTAGAAAATACAATATTTTTCTTTTCTGTGTTTGTTAGTGTGCGACATATTAGTGCTAAGTACCTTGGTTGATTATTTATGTTCCAGTGAAAACACTCTGAATTCTTTTTCACATTTCCTTTATATTACCATAAGTTCCAGTTTGGAACAAATATTTGGTGCATTCATCTTTTTCTTTTTCAACCAATAGTAGTATATTTTAAAACTTTCTCCTTGTAGCTATTGGTATTTATTTTTCTGTCAAGCAGTAAAAATATAATTGATAATGTTTCACATTTCAATTTTCACCTTTCTTAATCTTTTACACAGTTCTAGACTGGGAAATAATTTTGTTTTTAATTCTTTTTATATCTTCTTACCTGGGTAAATTTATGTTTGGTGAAGAAATCTAAATTTATGGTTTGATAAGAATGGATCTTGGGCCTAACTCAACCCCAAAGCTAGCTTATGAGGTGAGGATTGTCCAAGCCATAAAAGGAGATCAAAGAACTTAAATCCCTTCGATGTGGGACAACTTAACACCCCCCTCACGCCCAGATCTCTGGAGCGTGGACAACATAAATAGGGGCCTAACATCGGTAACAATAATTGGGATGGGCCTGGCTCTGTTACCAAGATAAGAATGGACCTTGGCCTAACTCAACCCCAAATCTAGCTTATGAGGTGAGGATTGTCCAAGCTATTTAAGAAGATCAAGGACCTTAAATCCCTCCGATGTGAGACAACTCAACATGATTACCAAAGATTAAAATTGACTCAGTCTACTCTTGGATTATTCAACTAGTGCTGTTATTCTTTGAAGATTCCACTTTCTGTCAAAGTAGTCAATCATTTGAAATTTTAAAAAAAATTCAACCCTTAAGTCTGCTATAATATGAACAAATGGCATCTTTTCAAGCTTCATAATCGAATAACCAAACTGAAATTTGATGCCGAATTTCAAACCTATATTTATTCGTAATTTCATTAAAAGTATTCAAAACCCCTTCATTATGGAAAAAAATAAAAGAATATATATATATATATGATTTCATATTATAAAATGACTTATATTATTAAGTTTTACCCCACCTGATTCATAATGTACATATTTTGAAAACACTTACAAATTCAAAATATGTGTTTTTACAACTATTGATTCTAAAAATTATGGAGTTAATTCTTTGTTTTCAAAATTATTGCTTCACCCTATCTTCTTCTCACATCTTTTACATATGTTTTAAAAGGCTGTGTATTTTCTACTTCTCCTCTTGTGTCACATGCTTGCAATGAAAGAAAATTGAAGAGCCCACCATTGAAGACCATTCAAAGCTTTGCTTTTAAAAATGAGTTTTTTTTAATTTGTTAGTTGTATGGATTGGGTATTGTTCCAATTAATTGAAAATATCAAACGGAGTCCAAAATTTAAATTTGAAGTGATTTGGAGTAGATTTGAACAAGATTTGAGTTAAATTTCAGAAATGACGCAACGAAGAAGACGAAAATTAGTTTTTTGTATAATTATGTATAATCTTGTATAATAGTGTATATGAGTGTAGAAGCACACCTTATACACTATTATACATTTTTATAAAACCTTTATATAAGTGATTGTAGACGAACTTCTTCCACGATTTTCAGTTTCAATTCTTGTTCAAAATCAGTCCAAATCTCCATTAAATGACTTCAAATTTGATATACAATCTCCTTATACTATTTCTAACAAGTCTAAATAACACCCGCTCCAAATTTCTCACAAAAATAAATTCAAAATTTAAACCCACATATTTAAGCTTGTTAAAAATCTAATTTTCACCATCCAAATGAATTTGGTTTGTTGAATTAATATTTGGGTCACAATTACTTATTCAAAAATTAATTTAAAAGCTTGAGAAATCTTTGTTAAAAATTTAATAGTAATTTTGAAAACCTATTGGAGTTGAATGTTAAATCTTAGCCTATTATAATTGTTCTAATGTGAAATTTTCCTTTGTTATTCTGTAGTCCTAATTTGTTTTTACCTAAGAATTAGTTTGTTTGGCGAACAGGAATACTAGGTAGAGCTCTTTATATATGTTTGGATTATCGTTACGTGTTGTTTCATAATCATAATGTATCGTATTGTATTACACTGTATCGTACTGTATTATTTGACGAATACAATATTTGAATATATTATATTATTTGACGTCTTTTCATGATGTTACACACCAATAATATAAAGAATAAACTTGCAATATTACTAAGAAAAAATAGAATGCGAAGTATAACTATTATATAAAAGAGTAGGGTAAAAATTGAAATATGTTATATAATAATAAAGAGAGGCAGGATGAGAGAATAAAGCAAAGTAATAATGCCACCACACCAAATCCGCCGTTCATAAAGTAGCACTTTTCATTAAGCCTAAAATGTCATCTTCCTAGACGGCTTCTTCGGCCCGAACCGAGGAATCCCTTAGATATGATGCAAAACGGCTCTTGTTCTATCCTTGACCAGAGATTTCTCTATGAAAAATATGAATCGGACCCAGTTTGGTAGCACGTGTCATATGATGTGGCACGCCAAGTGAAGCGGAAGAGCCAATAGGATCATGCCACGTGTCAAAATGACAAGCCATGCCAAGTCATATTAAAATGCTAATGAAATCGCTCCACGTGTGCAAGTGAAATGTTCTGGCCAATTAAGTACGGCCATGTCACACTTTAATTTGATTGGTAGGAAAGAGTTCGTTCTTATCACAACTTCTCTCTCCCGATCCACAACCATAAATATGTGTCTTCATAATTCAGAAAAAATACTTGAAGTTATAACAAGAAGCAAGAAAGAGCTCGTGGATCAAATACTGCAAATTCCTCCATAAGTTTCATACTTCAACCAATCAAGTTCAAACTCAAGAACGAAGAACAAATCAAGGTTAAGTTCAAGCTATAAAGTTAAAGCTCAAGAACAAAATTATTGTTCGTGGCAACAACAACATATTCAAGATCAAGCGCAAAGGCCCTTGAATTTATTTAATATTGAAAAGAAGAATAAGAGGATTCATAGAGATTGTACACTCAAATATTTGAAATCAAATACTGCGATTGTTGCAATATTTTTTTGTCTTGATTTTATTTTCTTGATGCAATTTATTGTCTACAAATTCTGTCATGCCTAGTGGGACAATCTCTACCTCTCATCTCAACTTTTCAATCTCCAAAGTCCAGGAACATCGAAGTGGCTTCAAAGAAAATCAACTCCAGTTCAATTTCTACTAAGACTCCTAATTCCAGGTTCTATGTGGATGTGGAAACATACTCGAAGTTACCTTTCGAAGATTTGGATTAGTTATGAAGAGCATAGAAAGCTCGATAGGACAACAAGTATCCTAAGTGTCATCCACATATGACCTTTTTTTGGATCTTCATCCTCGAAAAGAGCAAGATCTTCCACAAACGCATCCGAAGGAGGAAGAGATGTTGCTGAAAGATCAAAAAAACTCTTGCTTTGCTTGACCTCTTTGGATCAAAGCACTCTGTTGTGAAGGAAGATGATGATACTTCAAGTAATGGATCCTCCCCATTTACACCACATAGCATGATCTAATCAAGGATCAATCTGTGTGACATTCCATGCTACTCTACATCATCCACAACAATTATGCAAGACAAGGTGACAAACACTTCATTTATGGAGGAGCAGTTGGAAAACTTGACGGAAGAAATCGCTGGCTTGACCAAATACATGCAAAATCAAGATGCTAGAACTGACAAGCTAACACACATGGTGGGAATCTTGATGGAAGAAGAATCTACCCATGCACTTGGCAAAATCCCAGAAGTTCAAGAGATTCATCCTTCCCCACGACAAGTTGTTTCCACTAAGGAAATTCCAGTCTCTTCGGAAAGGATGGTTCCAATCAATCAACTAAAGAAATTAATTGAAGGGACTATAAAAAACAAATATGAAGTCGCTTCCTGGTCCTCCTTTACCTACGCAAAACCGTACACTTCAAGGATCGATATGTTGAAGATGCCTGCTGGCTGTCAACCTCCAAAATTTCAACAGTTTGATGGCAAAGTCAATCCAAAGCAACATGTGGTTCTCTTCATTGAGACATACAACAATGTTGGGACTTATGGAGATTACCTCGTCAAAAGTGTGTCTGCTCATTAAAAGTAAATTCTTTTTATTAGTATACGAACCTCGAGGTTGGATCTGTTGATAGCTTGGATCAACTGGAGCAAGAATACCTCAATCGCCTTTATAGCACGGGACGTACTGTGAGTATTATAGAACTTACAAATACTCATCAACAAAAGGGTAAACCAGTTATCGACTTTATCAATCATTGGAGGAAGGCAAGCCTCAATTGCAAAGACATGATTAGTGAAGCTTTGGGCATGGAGATGTGTATCCAAGACATGTATAGAGGACTACGCTACATCTTACAAGGTATCAATCCTGGCATATTTGAAGAACTCGTGACTCGTGCCCATGACATGGAGTTGAGCATGACCTCTATTGGAAATGAAAGGTTGCCTATCTACAAGCCTCGCAAAGGGAACTACAAGTAAGAAGTCAGGAAATTGAGCAAGTTTGTACCAAGATTTGAAAATAAAGAAGCTATGAATGCCAACACATCACTTGTGAAATTCACGACGACGGTGAGCAAGAAGGAGATTATGAAATCCACTTCATTTCAAGATAAGCCAAGTGGAACGTTGACTCCAAAAGAAATGCAAGAGAAAGAGTACCCATTTATGGATTCTGACATGCCATTTATTTTTGAAGAAATCCTCGAGTTAAAACTCGTTAAGCTTCCGGAGATGAAGCGATCAAATGAAGCTAGGAGAACAAATTACCTAAATTACTGCAAATACCATAAACTTGTGAGCCACCCTCTGGAGATGTGCTTTTTCTTCAAGGATAAAGTCATGGACTTGGCTCACAAAAAGAAGATCATGCTTGAAGATGAGAAAGCAATCGCAAACCAAGTCTCTATCACATTTGGCTCATTTAGTCCAGACGAATTATATATTTTATAGAAAGTAAAGATGAAGAGTTACTGGAGAATAACAAAGTTGAAGACAGTTAACCTGAGGATGATGAAGGTTGGATGTTGGTGACTCTTCGTAGGTGCCACAAAAGGATCCCACGAAAAGGATCAATAGAACAACCAACAAGGAAAATAATAGTGAAAAGACCTAGGATATGGAATCCAGTTAAGCATGTAAACAAAGCAAAAGTGGAGGTGCACCACCCTCAAAGCCACAACATCCAATGACCTTGGACGAGTTTTCACCAAGTTGGTTCAGCACGAAGATTTCCTATGGGGGTTTTGATTCGTCTTCTTGCCATACTGACGAATGGAAAGAAAAGAGTATGACCTACTGTTGGCACCATCTTTGAAAAAGCTTATCGAGTCCACTCCTCAAGAAGTTAATGCCTGTGAGGAAAAATTCACGTTCACAGTTGACGATCTTTTGCTAGGTAACACTCTTCATAACCGCTCATTGTACCTGGTTGGCTATATGCGAGATGAAAGGGTAAATCGAATTTTCATTGATGGAGGATCCTTAGTGAACATTTTGCCAATTCGCACTGTGAAGGAACTTGGTATTCCCATAAACAAACTCTCAGAAAGTCGTGTGATGATCCAATGATTCAACCAAGGGGGCAAAGAGCCAAAGACGCAATCAGGCTGGGAATAACTATTGAAGTTATAATATCAAGTGCATGGTTGCATGCGATTGATGCGAAGACTTCATACAATGCCTTTCTTGGAAGGCCTTGGATACATGAGAATAAAGTAGTTCCATCTACCTACCATCAATGTTTAAAATACTACGAGGGTGAAGTCAAGAAGAAGATAGTTGCTGATGATGAGCCCTTTACCAAGGCAGAGTCACACTTAACCGATGCAAAGTTCTACTTGAAGAACCGCATTCTGAAGGAGATAAAAGCTGATGATGGCATGAAAAACAAGAATGACGAGCCCATAACTAAAAGAGCTTAGGTGACTATTGGTAAGGCCAAGGTGTTTACTGAGGAGGTCACGCCAACACAAATAAATCTCATAGAGGGGATATTGCGTCTTATGGAAAGAAAGTAAGTCACACACTCCAATATATCCCTAAAAGGATGAAAAATGAAGGTGTATCATCTAATCTTAAAACTAATTCGCTAACTGAGTTAACTCTTCAGGTAAAACGAATTGAGGCAGTAAAGTTGTCCTCGAAGCCACTTGCAGGGTTTGTATTCCAAAATCGTTTGCAGAATGTGGCACTCCCTATAAAGCAAATAGATGAAGGTTTTGACCCTAATGCTTACAAGCTATTTGAAAAAGATGGATACAATCCCAATGAGCAATCAAATATAGGGAAGCTCCCATCAGAAGCTGCAACGAGGCAACCACGTGAAGGTTTAGGATACAAGAAATCGTCACCAGTGTACATCTCAATAAGAAAGGCGAGTAGTAATTATATCATTGTAGAAGATGAATCTGTTGCTTCTAACATGCCTTCTGTCTTTGATCAACTTGGAAAATAAATTATGAAAACTTCTGTATTTGAGAGATTGGGTCCATTAAAGAATGAGAATAAGTTATAGAGAAGTTATTGAAATACAAGAACACCTGCTTCGCCCAAAATTTAGAAGATCTCCAAATATTTCCAAAGTTTGGTTCCGTCTAGAATGAAGAGACAAACAAAAGTCATGGTTTCGTGTGACAAAGTATTTAAGGTGAAGCCATACATTATGGTCTACACTAAAGAACATGATGAAGACGAAGAAAGTGTGGGTTCTTCGTATCATGTTACTGCACAAAGCAAGCATGATGTTTTATCTCTAATGGAGGATTACGAGAAATTGGACAATGTTTCATCGTGTTATCACATATCATTCAAAGATGGGGACTCTCAAGAAGATAAATATGCGGAAGACGCTACACCTGAACTTAAAGAAGGAGTGAAGACAATAGTTGACGCCTTAATAGAAGTTAACCTTGGAACCGATGAGGAACCAAGACCCACATTAAGTGTTTTATTAGAAATTGATGAAGAAAGCACTTATATTGAGTTACTCAGGGAGTACATGGATGTCTTTGCTTGGAGTTACAACCCTAGCTTGGACCCGAAAGTAGCAATCCATCACCTTGTCAACAAGAATGGTGCTATCCCTATTAAACAAGCCCAAAGGCGCTTTAGGCCGGACTTGGTTCCATTGATTAAAACGGTTCCCTTGATTGAAACCGAAGTTAAAAAACTCATCGAAGCTGGCTTTATTAGTGAAGTTAAATACCCGACATGGGTTTCAAGCGTTTTCTCTATAAGGAAGAAAAATAGCCTGATTCAAGTATGTGTTGACTTCAGGGATCTCAACAATGCGTACCCGAAAGATAAGTTCCTGCCTTCTATTCTAGAGCTAATGGTCGATGCTACTACTGGGTAAGAGGCAATGTCATTTATGGATAGTTCATTAGGCTATAATCAAATTCGCATAACACCAAAAGATGAAGAGCTTACTGCATTTCACACCCCCAATGGTATTTATTACTACAAGGTAATGCCTTTTGGCTTGGAGAATACTGGTGCTACTTACCAAAGGGATATGCGTAATATTTTTGTGATCTTCTCCATAAGAATGTTGAATGCTGTGTTGATGACTTGGTGGTAAAATCAAGAGAGAAGGGCAACCACTTGAAAGACTTGAGAATGGTGTTTGAGTTGCTCTAGAGGCACCAACTTAGGATGAATCCATTGAAATGCGCCTTTGGAGTTACTTCTTGAAAGTTCCCTGGTTTCATTGTTCAACATAGAAGGATTGAAATTGATCGAGCCGAAGTAGATGTAATTTTGAAAATGCGTGAGCCTCATGATATTCATGAATTGAAAAGTCTGCAAGGAAAACTAGCGTACATTAGAAGTTTCATCTCAAACCTAGCTGGGAGGTGCCAACCATTTAGTCGCCTCATGAAGAAAGAAGTTCCTTTCAAGTGGTACCAAGCTTGTAGTAAGGCCTTTGAAAGTATCTAAACCTACTTGATGAAGTCTCCAGTTTTAGCAGCTCCTATACCTGGAGAGCCATTGATACTATACATTGCGGCGCAAGAAAGGTATGTTAGAGCACTGTTGGCCCAAGAAAACAGTAAGGGGAAAGAAAACTCTCTTTACTACTTGAGCAGTATGATGAAACCAAACGAGCAGAATTATTCACCAAGTGAAAAAGTTGTGTTTGGCGCTAGTCTTCTCAATTTAAAAGTTGAAGCACTACTTTCAAGCTCATGTTGTCCATCTTGTTTCTAAAGCAAATCCCATCAAGTTTGTGATGTCAAAACCTATTCTTAGTGATCGATTAGCGATATGGTACCTCCAATTTCAACAATTCCAAATTTTGTACATCCCTCAAAAGGATGTAAAAGGACAAACATTGGCACACTTCTTAATAGATCATCTGATACCAGATGGCTGGGAGCTAATTGACAAACTACCCGATGAGGACGCAATAGTCTTTGAAGTTCAACCTCCATATAAGATGTACTTTGATGGTGTTGTGTATCATGGATGAGCTGGTGCTGGTGTAGTATTTGTCACTTCCCAAGGTGAAGTCTTGCCCTACTTCTTCACCTTGACACAACTGTGTTCCAACAATGTTGCTGAGTATCAAACATTAATACTTGGGCTTGAAATGGCCGTTGATATGAAGTAATTGAAATTGCAAGTCTTTGGTGACTCCCAGTTAGTGTTCAATCAACTTTTAGGTAGTTACAAGGTCAAGAAGCTTGAACTACGCCCATATCATGATTACACTAAAAAAATTAATGGGATGGCTCGTGATGTGACTATTCAGCATGTGGCAATGAAAAAAATAAAAAGGCCGATGCTTTAACTACCCTAGCTTCATTGTTAGCCCTGTCTGATCAGACACAAGTTACTATTTGCCTAAAATGGGTAGTACCGCCACCAAATGAGGCTGAAGGTGTAAAAATAAACTCAAGCATCTTGTCGCTGATTCTGAATTTGAGAAAGAAGAGTGAGAACAACCTATTATTGACTACTTATGTTATGGGATACCTCCAGAAAATCCAAGGAGAAGTACTGAAATCCGTCATCATGCACTTCGCTTCCTTTACTACGAAGATAATCTATACAGAAGGTCATTCGATGGAGTACTCTTGCGATGCTTAGGATAAGAAGAAGCACTCCAAGCTTTGCAAGAGGCACATTCTGGGGTATGTGGGTCCCACTAGTCTGGACCAAAGCTTCACTTCCATATAAAAAGGATGAGATATTATTGGCCAACAATGGTAAAAGATTGCTTAGACTATGCTCGATGAGGCAAGGCTTGTCAATTCCATGCAAATTTTATTCATCAACCTCCTGAAATGTTGCACCCGACTGTTGATCCTAGCCGTTTGATGCTTCAGATTGGATATTGTTGGACCAATGCCAAAGTCCTCTAGTAGGCACCTATACATCTTGGTTGCAACTGACTACTTCTCAAAATAGGCTGAAGTTGTTGCTCTTAAGGAAGTAAAGAAGGAAAATGTTGCAAGTTTCATCTGAGTAAATATTATCTATCACTTTGGCATTACTTGTTACATAATAATGGATAATGGCAAGCCGTTCGGCAGTAGATTAATGAACAAGATTTGTGAACTCTTTAGCTTCAAGCAACATAACTCTTCTATGTACAATGCTGCCGCCAATGGTCTAGCCGAGACATTCAACAAGACTCTATGCAACTTGTTAAAGAAAGTCATCTCCAAATCCAAATAGTATTGGCATGACCGTACGTAGGAAGCTCTATGGGCATATAGGACAACTCACCGTACACCAACACAAGCGATGCCGTATGAACTCGTTTATGGAGTTGAAATTGTCTTGCCACCCGAGCGTCAAATACCTTCATTATGATTAGCTATTCAAGAAGGCATAATTGATGAAGAAAATGCTCGACTTCAATTATTAGAGTTGGAGGCTCTTGATGAGAAAATGTTGGAAGCGCAAAAGAGTCTCAAATATTATCAAGCTCGATTGTCTCGCGCCTTCAATAAAAGAGTTTACCCAAGATCCTTTCAAATAGGATATCAAGTACTTGCCATAAGAAAACCCATTATTACTCCCCGTAAACCTATAGGGAAGTCCATTTCAAAATGGGATGGGCCATATGTCGTGCAAGAAGCTTATTCAAGTGGGGCTTACAAGCTAGTTGATGTAGATGGCATGAGAATCAGCTCTATCAATGGCAAGTTTTTGAAGAAGTATTATCCTTGAAGTTACCACACTGATACATGAGCCTAAACTACATGTTCCTACACTCTTGGACCTCATAAGTCTAAATTGTTTATGGCCCACCACAAAAAAAAGGGTCTACTAGGTTGAATACCTCAAAAGAGGCAGCCTAGGCGAAAGTTAGGACATAAAAAATAAAAATAAAATCCACATATTCTGAACTAGGGTATGACTTGAACCTCTTCATCGAGGTACGTAGGCAGCTTAGAGTTTCATTCTTAGTTCAGTCTCATAAGTTTAAAAGATATATAATCGCCTAATTGTTATTCGAATAAAGTACCATGGACTGTAGTTCATTCAATCGTCACTTGAAAATTGAGCTAAAATGCCATTCTTCTGTTAAACTTTGGATCCCATTTGATTTAAAGGGGGCCTCCGCTATGATAAATTAGTATCTTCAATAAAATGATTAATATCTTTCAGAAGGCTGCCTAGTATTAATGTCCGGGAATTCGTTATGCCTTCTTGTTATCCAAACCTTCAAGTTTTATTTGGCAAGCCCTCACGGCGTTTCAAATTCAGTGACACTTAAGCCCAAGACATTTGGTAAGAATGAAGATCTTGAATTTAAAATTTTGAAAATTAAAAAGTTCTTGCGATCTCGAGGCTTCCCACACCAATATACAAAAATTTGGTGAAGACGCGCTAATTTGGAACTGTCGGCAAATTAGAAACCAAAGTCAACTTCGAACTATCATATGAACTATTCTTAAGATATTAAATCTTATATTTTGGATATGTTTTATATTTTAAAGTTATTTTATAATAGATTAAACAGTTCGTGATTTCGACATGCCTACATAAAGATACAAAAGTTTTGATAAAATCGTGCAAATATGAAATCGTCGCGGTGTCAAAGTTTAGTATTTATTTCAAACTATTATCTGAAACTATCATTAAGGAATTAAGTTTTTCATTTTAGATATGTTATAATATGTAAGTTAAGTTTCTAAAAAATCAAACGGTTCGTGATTCTGACTTTCCCACACCAAGATATAATTTTTTCGTGAGACTACATAAATCTGAAATTTTCTACATGGTGGAATTTAAAGTTGGTTTCAAAAAAATATTATCTGGGGTGATTCTGAAGGTGTTTGATTCTAAGTTTTGGATATATCTTAGCTATTGAAGTCTAATTTTTGAGAAATTAAACAGTTCATTATTTGAACTCTCTCACGATAAGATATGAATCTTTTTTTACAAACATGTAAAGTTGAAAACTGCGCGACTAAGATAAAATTCGGACAATGTATAGCAAAAGAGAAGCTGAAATATTTAAGCCATCGAAGTCTCCAAGTTGAAGTCTTCAAGTCCATCTATCTTCAAGTCTATCGGTCTTCAAGTTGAAGTCTTCACATTCGCTACTCTTCAAGTTGAAATATCTAAGCCATCCAAGTCTCCAAGTTGAAGTCTGCAAAGTCCCCAAATCTTCAAAGTATTTCAAGTGTTCAAGTTGACGTCATCAAATCCACGAAGTCTTAGAGTTGAAGCTTAATAATTTTTCAATCTTAAGGTGGATGTATAAGTCCCTTTGCACCTTAAGTTGGCCTGTTCGCGGGTTTTTCCATAAAGGGAACTATAATTTTCCAATCTTAAGGTGGGCATATGAGTCCCTTTGCACCTTAAGTTGGCCTCTTTGTGAGTTTGTCCTTAAAGGGAACTATAATTTTTCAATCTTAAGGTGGACATATGAGTCCCTTTGCACATTAAGTTGGCCTCTCCATGGGTTTGTCCTTAAAAGGAAACTATACTTTCCAATCTTAAGGTGGACATATAAGTCCCTTTGCACCTTAAGTTGGCCGTTTCGTGGGTTTATCCTTAAAAGGAACTATAATTTTCATTGAGAGTAATCTCTCTGGTAGTCGAGCCACATTGAGCGTAATCTCACATATAGTCAGGTCATTTTGAGAGTAATCTCTCTGGTAGTCGAGCCATATTGAGAGTAATCAATCCGGTAGTCGGTCATTTTGAGAGTAATCTCTCCGATAGTCGGACCACATTGATAGCAATCTCTACGGTAGTCGAGCCACATTAAGAGTAATATCTCCGATAGTCGTACCATGAGAGTAATCTCTCCGATATTCGGACATGAATGAATACTCAACCCCTCACACCCTAATATTATCTATTTCATACATGGATCATCTCGTTAAATTAGAATACATCCTTCTTGTTGACCTACAAAAAGCCAAAAAGGATAATAAAGAAAGAAAAGTATAACAAAGAAAAATTACCTTTGTATTAATGTTTTTGAGTCACAAAATTAGACTTAAATAACTTGCAAATACTGCAAATTAATGCTCAACAAAAACGATCATATGACTTTATATAGATCTTTATAGATGACTTGTTATAGCGTATTGCCGACGTGGGAATCACGGAAATCAGTTCTCAAAAAGAATTTAAACTGCTAAGGCGGCTCAACAAATTGTTTGGTTGGAAAGCATCTTTCCTGGTAATAGGAAGATGAAAATTTCAAAATAAAATAAAAGAATTAGACTAAGTTACACGGTCTACGATTAGGGGAATGCATCTGCTAAAAGTTCTAAATTGATCCGACGCATTTACCGGTATATAGAACTTCAAGCGATTATTATGTCTAAATCCCAAACAATCCTTGAATTATAGGGTATTCGTAGCCTCGTAGGTATACAAAATTTATTGAATTTAAATTTAATATACAATTGAAACAATATTAATTTAAATAAGTATTATGAACTAATATAATTAAATCAATTATATAAATTTAATATATATAGATTAAATAAATAAGTCTTAAGTTATTAGGCTAACCTATTAAATTGGGCAGATGAGCCCACTTTATTAAGTTCAAGATGTCATCTTCCTAGAGGTCCAGTTTGGTACCACGTATCATATGACGTGGCACGCCAAGTCAAACGGAAGAGTCAATAGGATCATGCCACATGCCAAAAGACAACACATGTCAAGTCACATTAAAATGCTAATGAAATCGCGACACATGTGCAAGTAACATATTCTGGCCAATCAAATACGGTCATGTCACACTTTAATTTGATTCGTCGGAAAGATATTGTTCTTATCACAACTCTTCCATTCCACAACTATAAATAGGAGTCTTCATAACCCAGAAAAAAATACCAAAAGTTATAACAAGAAGTAAGAAAAAGCTCGTGGATCAAACAATGTGAATTCATCCATAAGTTTCAAGCTTCAAGCTATCAAGTTCAGCAATTGCATATTCATTATCAAGTGCAAAGGCCTTTGAATTTGCTTTTATTGAAAAAAATCAAAGAATTCATAAAAATTATAAATTCAAATATTCGAAATCAAATATCATAATTATTATAATATTTTTCGGTCTTAATTTTATTTTTTCTTGACGCAATTTATTATCTATAGGTGATCAACTGGGCACCCTTAGTAAAAGGTGGGCTTTGCCCCTGGTTCAAGCGCTTATTACTTTTGGTGCCAACACTATTTTTTGTAACGAAAAATTGGTGATTTATATAAATATAATAATTGAACACTCGCTTTTAAGTAATTTTTACATTAAAAATAACTGAGCACGTCTCGTACATTGGGAAACGTGAAAGAAGGTGTTGAGAGACAAATGGCAACCATTGGAGTCATTTTCTTTATTAAATTGAGAGATGAAAGACAATGAGATCATGGGGTCCATTTTGTCATGTTATTATTGGCGAGATCTTGTTTGATTTATGATAACTACAAAAACCAAATTGTGTCAATTTTAGAAGGTTGCACCATTAAATAGAAACCATGTCTTGTCCTTCTTTGATGTTGGTTTTTGGATAATTCTATTTTGCATTTTTATTTTTATTTTTACATAAAGAATTAATTTCAGGCCCTTGACACGTTTAATATTTTTTTTCCGCCAACTTCCTTTGAGATGCTAAATTTTATACATTACTTTTATATCACTGTTAACAGATGGATCAAACATGTCCAATATATTTTTTCCTTGGTAATTAAATTATTTTACTTATCACCAAAGTATAATTACAAACCCACACCACTAGCAAAATACAACAACAATAATCCAGTATAATCCAATTTTCTGGGGTCTGGGGAAGATAATATGTACACAGATTTTACCCATACTCTTGGATATAGAGGCTGTTTCCTAATAGATCTGCGGCATCCTTCCCTCCAAGAACTTCCAACCTTGCTCTTGGGGAGACTAGAACTCACTACATCTTGTTGGCAAATGATTTCTTTGTTGTGGTGCCTGTGAAGATAAATATCATGAATCTATTGAATTGATACAAATATCTTATACGAATAAAGTGTTATCCAAAAAATAACAAAATGATTGAAAGAAATAGCTGGGCAGCTTACATATGCTTTCACTACTAGAAATTCGAGAAAAAAAAAACGGTTCTTATAACCAAAGAAGTAATTAAAAAGCAATCAAAAATGCCTGGTAACTATATTGATGGTCCTTTTTATTTGGGGACAAAAATTGATCGCTAATTACTTTGATCTCTAAGCTAAAAGGGACAAATATTCCGAGTTTTGACTATAGTAACCAACTTTTGTCGCTCTAAAAATTTTATAATATAAATTAGGCGACAAAAATTGTTCTCTAAATATAAAATATGTTTTTTATTAATCTGGACAATAGAGACCAAAGTTCAAGAATTTATTTATTTTTTAAAGATAAGCGACCAACTTTGGTCGCTATATTTTCAGAAAGGTATTTTTTTAATGGAATAGAGACCAAGTGTGGTCACTTCTTTTGGGAATCTGGTTAAATAGCGACCAAGTTTGGTCGCTATTGCCCAGAAAATTATTTTTAAAAGTGAAAAGCGACCAAATAGAGAACCAAGTTGGTCGCTTTTCTTGGTATATTTTTGGCAGAAACTGCCTGTTTTGGCAGCTACACCACCTACCAGCTAACCAAACATCCAAAACAGGCATTTTATGCCAACAACAACAACAATTAAGGCAACAAAATATAAAATTCAATAGAACTAACACATTAAGCTAACAAAACTAAGTTAACGCTTATTACAAGCCCATTCGAACTAAAAAGAACTAACACAATAGAACTAAGTTTTTTTGTCTAGTTCAAAGTATATAAAGTACTCAAGGAGTATTCTTTCAGCATCCTCATCCGAAAGCTAGATTGACTTGCCCGATTCATTAGGTGGTTGACTGCGTATGAATTCCCCCACGTTAGATGTGAAGCGAACCTATATGAAAAACTATATTGAATTAGTATTTCAAAATTTATATAAAAGTAAATCAAAATACTTAATGAAAAGTAAAAAACTTATATGTATATAGTCGAGGCTCGACCATCCTTTCCGAATCAGTCTTTTTCTTCTTCTTTACAATACGAGTTTCATTGAATAGCTCATCTTGCTTCATTGGTATCACAAAGCTGTCTGGTGGCTTTGGTGATTGTTCTTGTTGTACTATTACTCAGGATGAACTTGGATACAAAGAATAACTTGGATACAGTAACTAACATGGTGTGTCTTTGATCAATTGTTGATCTCATTGGCTACAATGATAATGAGAAGGCAACGACATGTGTTTCAAAATAGTGATGGTGTAGGTAGGATTTAACATTTCCTAAGTTTATAAAAGGGGGTATAGAAGAATTCTCTACTTCACTTTCCAAAAGGAAAAGAAGTTTGATTGAAAGTGACAAGGTTGATGAAGATAGAATGTTTTCCGTTGGTCGTGGCAGTTCCCATAAAACGGGAATCATAAGACTCTATAATGACAAAAATTATATGAAATTTTGTTTTCAATTTTCTTTCAAGTCTGATCCGTACAAGCTTAATGTGATATTGGTGATATTTTTTAGATTCAGACAATGATTTGACCGACAAAAGTATGAAAACACTCTTAAAACAAATTAATGGTAAAACGTTTTTAAAGGAATTAGGTTATGGAATATCTTTCACAAAATTATTATTTTATCAAAATAAAAAAATAAAAAAAATGATTACTTTATTATGTATTTGTTGTGGAGATATTTAATTTAGCTTCTCGTCTCTTATAATATTTTGAATTCTTAAGTTGTGAAGCTATTTATTGCTTATTTTATGTATGTGATTAATGTATATATAGTTTGTTAGTCATCAAAGTAACCAAACTAGATTATTTAAAGTATTCACATGTATAAAATCTTATGATCTCTATTTTGTGTGTGCATTTATGTTATATAGTTTATTAGTATAAAAGTGGTCAAACTAAATTTGTTTATGAAACTATGCATACATAAAATTATAGTTTATCCATAAAATTAATGAAATGCCTATAATATAAATTAGTGGATAAATTAATTTTCACTATTGCTAAAACTTAAGGATTTACCCAAAGGTAAATAAATTATTCTATGAATACTGAATAAAATGAGGTAAATTAATATTCTTAGTTAGATATATATTGTCTGTCCAAAGATGGCATATATATTTCATTAAAAAATATTCAATTACCTATTAAAGACCAAATGATATTTAAATTATAATAGTGTGTCGTAGTATCTATCCGAGGGAGAATTGCAATATGCTTTAACTATTTTGTTAAATCCATATTGATTTGTGAGCATGTATTATCTATTTTGTAGCTATTCCTTTTCATTCGCTTGCTTCGTCCGTTACTGTATTCAATGGAATGAACCTCTCTGAATGGCAAGAACAAGTCCAGTTCCACTTAGGCGTGATGGATCTTGATTGGGCTATGCTGAATGATAAGCATGCTTCCATTATTGATTCGAGCAGTGTGGATGAGAAGTTTTTCCATAAAGCATGGGAACACTCTAACAACTAAGCATTATGTTTATGCGAATGAATATTGCCAACAACATTAAGAGTACTATTCCACAAACAGAAAGTGTCAGGGAATACCTGAAGTTTGTGGTAGAACATTTTCTTCTGTAGATAAGTCTCTCACTGGTACACTAATGGCTGAACTCACGACCATGAAGTTTGATGGGTGGCGTAGTATGCAAAATCATATCATCGAGATGACTAACATTGCAACAAGACTTCAGACCTTGGGGATGTGGATGACTGCTTCTTGGTTCAGTTTATTCTGAACTTGTTACCTCCTGAGTATGGACCTTTTCAAATTAACTATAACACTATTAAGGATAAGCAGAATGTTAGTGAATTGTCCAGTATTCTTACTCAGTATGAGTCAAGGCTGAAGAAACAAGGGAGTCATTCAATTAACCTCATGGGTCAAGGAGCTGGTAAAGAACTTAAAGTGAAGGCCAACAAGTTTTAGAAGAAGAAAGCACCTACTAAAGCTCAACAAGATGCTAACAAGGAACATAAGGCAAATATGTGCCGTTTTTGTAACAAGGAAGGATACTCCAATTGAAGGAATATGGACTTATCGTTTGATCATCGAGACTGGACGTCACCTTGATCTATTACAAACTCTTTATATACCTTCCGTTTTTTATTTATCTTTCAAGACTTGATGTTTTTGGATTTGATTTAAAAATTTGGAAATGGATGTTTCAATTTATATAAAAATGCTATTTTTTATGGTTCTGGTTTTCTTAGTAATGGTTTATATAATTAAATGTAGTTCATTAGATGAAAGTTCTGCTTACTTGTGGCATAGACGTTTGGGTCATATATCCAAAGAAAGGTTAGAAAGATTAGTAAAAAATGAGACTCTTCCGAATCTAAATTTTACTGATCTTACTATATGTTTGGATTGCATTAAGGGAAAGCAAACCAAGCATAGTAAGAACGGTGCCACAAGAAGCACCCAGCTTCTTGAGATTATATACACCTATATTTATGGTTCCTTTGATGTTCCATCTTTTATTGGAGAGAAATATTTTATCACCTTTATCGATGATTACATTATGGATACATCTATTTGCTGAAAGAAAAATCTCAAGCAACAGATACTCTCAAGGTATTTGTTAATAAGGTTGAGAGGCAATTAGATAGAAAGGTGAAAATAATTAGGTCAGATAGATGTGGTGAATATTATGAAAAGTAAAATAAATCAGGACAATGTCCAGGTCCATTTGCGAAGTTCTTGGAGGAACGTGGCATATGTGCATAGTATACTATGACAGGAACATCTCAATGAAATGGTGTTGCAGAAAGGCGTAATCGAACACTTATAGATATGGTTAGGAGCACGATAAGTAATTCCTTATTACTCAAATCATTGTGGATGTATGCTTTTAAAACTGTCCTATATTTATTAAACAGAGTTCCTAGTAAGGCACTTCCAAAGACCCGTTTTGAACTGTGGACAGGAAGGAAACCTTTAAGTCACCAGCATGTTTAGGGTTGCCTAGCGGAAGCTAGAGTTTATAATTCACAAGAAAAGAAATTATATTCTCGAACAGTAAGTGGTTTCTTTATTGGTTACCCAGAGAAATCTAAAGGGTATGTATTTTACTGTCCGAACCATAGTTCGAGAATTATAGAAACCGATAATGTAAGATTCATTGTGAATGGTGAAGTTAGTAGGAGTGTTGAAAAGCAAAGTGTGGAAATTAAAAAGGTAAGGGTCAATATTCTATTATCCAAAAATGTGCTTACTTCCTCACAAATACCAAATATTGTTCCAGTTGCTGAAGAACACTTTGACAACACTGAGCAACATTTGAATGAAACACTTCATGAAAAAACTAACTCACAAATATCTAACACAAATAAACCACTAGAAATACCATTAAGAAAATCTCAAAGAGTTAGAAAATCAGCTATTTTGGATGATTACGTGGTTTATTTGCAGGAGTCAGATTTTGACGTTGGTCTTATTAAGGATCCAGTTTCATTTTCACAAGCCATAGAAAGTAATGAGTCTGACAAATGGATTGATGCCATGAAGGAAGAACTAAAATCCATGGAATACAATAAAGTCTGGGATCTCGTTGAATTGCTAGAAAGTTCTAAAAGAATCAGGTGTAGATGGGTTTTTAAGATCAAACGCGATTCAAATGACAATATTGAGAGATACAAAGTCAGACTTGTTGCCAAATGATTATACTCAGAAAGGAAGCATTTATTATAAAGAGACCTTTTCACCGGTCTCAAAGAAAGACTCGTTAAGAATTATTATGGCTTAGGTAGCTCATTATAATTTAGAGTTACACCAAATGAATGTGAAAACTACCTTTCTTAATGGAGATCTCGAGGAGGAAGTGTATATGGACCAACCAGAGGGTTTCAAAACTAAAGGAAAAGGTCAAGTGGTGTGTAAACTGAAGAAGTCAATATATAGACTTAAACAAGCCTCATGACAATGGTAAATAAAGTTTAATGATACCATAACATCTTTTGGATTTGTGGAAAATATCGTTGACCGGTGTATGTACCAAAAGATTAGTGGGAGCAAGTTTATATTTTTAGTCCTTAATGTTGATGATATTCTACTTACTGTTAATGATTTAGGCGTATTGCGTGAGACTATAGATTTTCTCTCTAAGAATTTTGAAATTAAATATATGGATGGGGCATCCTATGTGATAGGAATAGAAATATTATATGATAGATTAAAAGGATTATTAGGGTTGTCTGAGAAAGGTTATATCGAAAGAATTCTAGAGATATTCAATATGAACAATTGTTCAGCAGGAATTGTTCCAATTCAAAAAGGGGACAAATATAGTTGCATGCAATGTCCTAAGAATGATGTAGAGCGAAAAAAATGAAATCCATTTCTTATTCTTCTATTGTTGGTAGTCTGATGTATGCTCAAACTTGCACAAGACCAGATATTAGCTTTGCGGTCAGAATGTTAGGAAGATATAGAGTAACCTAGGAATTGATCACTGAAAAGCTGCAAAGAAAGTTTTGAGGTACCTGAAAGGAATGAAGGATTGCATGCTCATGTATAGGAGATCCAAGCATTTGGAAGTTGTTGGATAATCGGATTCAGATTTCGCTGGGTGTATTGACACTAGAAAATTTACGTTTGGTTATTTGTTCCAATTAGCTGAAGGAGCAATATCGTGAAAAAATGCCAAACAGTCTGTCATTACTACATCTAGTGGCGGATCCAGGACTTATAGGCCGTGGTGCTTCACTGGAATTAGTTTAAATTTTAGATGGCCAAATGTGATCATAGTGGATACTCATGGTCAATTATTGAATTTTTTAGGTATTATTTATGAATATATTACATAATTTGGCTAATGTCATTGAGTGCTTCAGCACCCATATCTCCAAAGGTGGATCCACCACTAGCTACATTCACGATGGAAGCAGAATTTGTGGTATGTTTTGAGGCCACAATTCATGCATTATGGCTGCAAAACTTTATTTCAGGACTTGCGGTTGTCGAAACCATTACAAAATCGCTAAAAATTTACTGTGATAATTCTGCAGCAGTATTCTTCTCTAAGAACGATAAGTACTCCAAAGGTGCCAAACATATGGAATTAAAGCACTTTACCGTCAAGGAGTAAGTTCAGAAACAAAAAGTGTCACTTGAACATATTTGAACAGATCTCATGATTGTAGATCCGTTAACGAAAGGTTTACAACCAAAGACATTTAAAGAACATGTACATAGAATGGGTCTTGACTGTATTTATGATTGATGTATTTATGATGTTTTGACACTCTGAGCTCATTTATATGTTTCTAATATACATTAGTGATTTCCTGTTTCTTATAATGGTGTACACATTATTGTTTTGAGATATTACACGATAATTCTCAACTAATATTCCTATATTAAATATTAATATTATGTGATTATTAGGCCAAGTGAGAGAATGTAAGTTATTTTCTTACGTGTGTGTGGCCAATATGTTTAAGGCCCACAATTAATATATATTAATGAGCAAATCTCATCCATCCAATAGGTTACTTGATGGACGTACCAGATTAAATAAGAACTTCTATAAATTGGTCGTCTCCCTACTCATTAGGGTTACCGTATTCTTTTCCTCTCCCCCATCACTAAAGTCGGCGGTAATGAAAGTTAGGGCAAGGAGCGAGAAATCAATTTCAATTAACGATTCCGCTTCAAGATATTAAATCCTGCTTCAGGTATGTTTTTATGATGATTATATTTAAAATTATCATGTTCAAGATCTTGATATGAATAAAAATTTATGGTTACATAGCTGACATGTCATATTCTTAACCTATTATTATTTGACATATATAATTAATGAGTCCAAACTTTTTTCACTACTTTATCAAAATTTTACAAATTAAATCTCTTTTTCTTCTTCTTCTTTTTCACCGTGGCAACCACTAACACCATTAATCTTCCAAAGAATCCCATCCTTCCCCACTCTAAAGTATCAAATCAACACATAAGCAAAGTCAAAATTTTAACTTATTTCACTCTCTTCCTTTTCACCTTTTTTCTTCAGTTTCATAATTGCTCGTATCACCATGCCTCTCCCTATCTTGTCGGAATTTCTGTAAAACGTAACAAGATTCTCCTATTCCTTTTTGTTTAGCAAAACGTTTCCCATGTTCAGAGAATGAAGGTTGCGGAGATGAGGATGCTTAGGTGGATGTGTGGGCACACCAGGCTAGATAAGATTAAGAATGAAATTATTCGACAGAAGGTAGGGGTGGCCCCGGTGGATGAGAAGATGCGGGAAGCGAGGCTGAGGTGGTTCGGACATATACGGAGGAGGGGTCCCGATGCCCCGGTGAGGAGCTGCGAGCGGCTGGAGATTGTTGGCGGTCGGCGAGGAAAAGGGAGGCCTAAGAAGCATTGGGGAGAGGTGATTAGGCAGGACATGACTAGAATGCAGGTTTCCGAGTACATGACCCTTGATAGGGGAGTCTGGAGGTCTAGAATCAGGGTTGTAGGCTAGGGGCCCATAGAGTTCTTCGTACGCCTCACCCGGGGTTGGGTGTGGGATAGCAGGGTCACCCATAGATGATTAGTGTTGTAGCTTATGTCCCCTTATGGTTGTTAGTATGGTAATTACGGTTTGTTATTATTGCATGCGACTGTATTTATGTTTTTAAGGTTTACATAATTATTTACGTTATTTCTGCGGGATTTAGTAATGCTCTATTGTTTTGTTTTGTCTTGTTTTTGTTTCTAAATTTGTCTTTGTTTTTATTTTTGTTTTGGTTTTAATGCAGCTTTTCATTTTATCCTATGCGCCGAGGGTCGAATGGAAACAGCCTCTCTACCCTTTCGGGTAGGGGTAAGGCTCGTCTACATATTACCCTCCCCAGACCCCACCTGGCGAGAATATACTGGGTAATTGTTGTTGTTGTTGTTGTTTAGCAAAACGTTCAAAATTTGCATCATCTTCCCTTCAAACAGGGATTTTGTACCCCTGTAAATTGATTTCATTCATCTGAACTTTTTCCGGTGCTACGAGCTTGCCGGACTGAATATGGAATTGGGCAGATTTGAAACTTTCTTTACCTAGGTCATTTGTGGTATAAAGTCACTTGATTGATTCGCTAGCAAGCTTGCCATATTGATCTAACCAACCCTATATTTCTTTCTTCAATTTCACAATCGCCAGCATCTCTAACCCGGCTATCTATGTTCCCGAACCAACTACCTAAATCTTGTAGAAAAAGTGAGCTCTTGATATAAACGGTTGGGAGTTTTTTTTTAAAAAATCTACTTAGACAAGGTGCCTAGGGCTAAATTTTATATATATTTAAAATAATGTAAAAATATATTGTCAATGTGACTAAAAATTTTAAATGGCTACCTATTATACTTATATAATCTCTATTATCAATCTTGAATAGTAGACTCAAAATTGATATCACATATTGTACTATGGAAGGACTAAAAATCTAAAAGTTACAAAACTGGCTATATTTCCAACATTGTAACTGGCTCGTGTGCATGTCTTGTTGGTTGTGTCTTCTGAAAATTCTAAGCCTTGTGATGATTGTAGTTGTTGATTGATCCATGTCGTTTGCTGAAAATTTGTCGCTAGCTAGCACTTCCAACAGTAATATCCATTTCTGGCCTAACCATCTAATTGAACTCCTAGTAACTGAGCTGTTTTGTTTCCAAACTTCACAGATGTTCTTTGTGTTTGAAATCCAGTTCTTCTCTATCTTGTATTCATTGTTTGTCCTAGCTGAAGTATCTGTTATGTAACTCCTTGTTGTCCCATTGTCATAGCCCATAGAAACCTCTGAAATACACACCCTCGACCATAAATACCTGGGAATTATGTTGAACTTGGTATGCTATGACCAGAATTGCAGTTTGAACCCTACCCGTATGTGTGAACTTCCTTCAGGGTTATCTTGCCTGCATATCGCAAATGTTGTATGTGTATAGCATCTGTATATTTTCCATCGTGTGTTGCTTGTGTAGTCCCTTTGATCACATGGTCGTATCAATCTACTGTTAGAGTGTGACTGATATTCTGTTGCATCCATGTTATCTTATATTCTGCAATCTGTCGTTGAGCATGTTGCATTCCTTATCAATAAGGTGCCTTGATCATGAGAAGCATGCCACAGCTCCTCCCTAAGCACATAGTAGCCCAGTTTTTCATTATGTAAATTCCATGCCATGCTTATGCCCATCCTTGCTTCCCTCCCATTGGAATGAGTACATAGTACTAATACCACCAAATGGGAGTTGTTCAAAAGATGGGGCATGACCACAGTAACGTTCCCTGCAAAAAAGAAAACTAGGTTAGCAATAAACAAATTCACCATATTCTCCTCCACATGGATTTTAGTATGATGAGCGTGTAGCCTCCTAGAATTTCCCCTGCTCCTGCTACTCCTTTCCTCCTCTTCTCCTATGTTCCTGTAACCTTTACTCTTATGTATGGGCATTGTAATTTATCACTATTCACAATTTTCCTTTCTTTGACATCCAGATCTCCAAATCCATTACACTCCATTGAGCCAACATCCAAAGCATAATTGGCTATATGATCTGCTAGCTGGTTTCCTTCCCTCAATGTATGAGATATCCTCAAGTTGCATCTTTCCATCAGCTCCTTTAATTCCTCCACATGTACTACAACAGCCCATGGTACATTCCATTCTCCTGTTAGTACATTCTTGACTAGCACTGAATCAATGTGCAAGTCAATAAGAAGGTAATCATGTTCAACACAGTACCTTAAGGCTTATAGGATAGCTTTTACCTCATCTTCTATATTTGTACCCTCCTCTATTTCTCTTCCACATGCATAGACTGCATTCCCTTCTTCATTCCTCAACATATAGCCTATGGAACTCTTACCTGGATTACCCCTAGATGCTCCATCAGTATTGGCCTTTATCCAGCCTTGCTCAAGTAACTCCCATAACTTAGTATATTTCAACTTGGGTGTGTATTGTTCCACTAATTGAAGCAAATCAGTCCATTTATGTGGTACATTTTTTAAAGCTTGGTTTTCTGAATTTGACTAGGTATTGAAGTGTGGTTGATACCCAGTATATAACTCTATTACCTGAGATTGCATCTCCATAAATCTTATAACACATGAATATCCTCTCGACGAGGCACCCGGCGGAATCTCTCCCCTCGAAACCCGCATCCATACAAGGCATAAGTCTTGAATCCTTCTCCTAGGCTGAACATTAGCCAATAAGGCCAACCATAGCACCATTTAATAATTCTTTTGTTCAAATCACCACTTATGTTCTTTTCCTGTAGCTGAATATAACCTGTCAATATGCTAATAACTAGAAACCTCGCAAGTGGTTAATTATGCAACCCAATCATAAACGTTGGGACTCTCCCACTTAGCTCAAAACCACTATTACACAACTCTAGAATTCACTAGAATTCGTTACCTCTTATAGCCATAACCTTGCACAATCAACCACTAAAATTTCTCGGAATCCTTCCGCAAAGACCCCCTTTATATACTCTGAATCACCAACCACATTCGCACAACCGATCTCTTTGCTACATATTAGCCCATACTTCAAATTAGATCCGTAGACCCCAATCACCAATCACTAAAATTCTCAAATCGATCCAAACTCTCCTTAAGGTGCGTAATCATCCTACCACCAAGCCCATATGCAACTCCGCCACTCTCCCACTTTGGGAAAACTCACTTCTTTAATCAACTACTTTACCTTTACTCCATAAACCTGGCCTTCTAGGAACTTTAGCTACCGTCTGACACTTTCCATACATCTTTCCTCATCCTTTGCTATTCAGTTATTACCTTATTAAAATCTATCTTCGTAGCACTTGAATTCACAATCACTACTAACTTTAAATTTTGACGGAGATCATCTCTCTCAAGCTGCCAATATTATACATGACTATTTGACCCTGAACCACCTTGCCTCGTGACATCTGACAGTCGCTTCTTTAATACTGACCTGCAATATCCTGCTCCAAAGGCGAATTGTAGAAGACCATAACACCGGCGAATCTAGTACATTCAATAAGGACAACAACACCTCATCATAGAAGAAAACTTCCACCACGCTAGCAAACATCAAGTCTCGATACCTTATCAGCCCAAACCTGAACATTCTCTGCCCGATTGCCTTTCCTCTACCGGGAATAAAACACTGAATCTCTAGATCATGCACTGAGTAAACCTCCCTTCAAGTCATTCACTGTCTCGACACATAGGCAAACATCCTACTATCATAATAATACTGCAGAATAATCGCTCATAAGCATCATGGAAATCTTTGCCTAGCCTCAAGTCTCTCTGAAATATTGGTACTAAGCCGAAATAACAAAATATCCTTCCACAAGGCGACGGTAATAACTCAAATAACCCCGCAGGGAGAAACACCCGCACCACATTCGTAATGCCATTACAATTCTTCAATTTTTGATTTATAACAAGCGCCTCGCATCGCATAAGATTAAGTAGGAAAGGAACAAAGGCATAAGCCTCATAGAAATCAAATTGCAGGATAATAAATCAAGAAGGGAAGTACTTCTAATAGCCCTATAACCTCCCGAAGATAAGTACAGACGTCTCCGTACCGATCCGCGAGACTCTACTAGACTTGCTCATGACTCGTGAGACCTAAGGGAACCTAGTGATCTGATACCATGTTGTCACAACTCAAAATCCACAAAGGGTCGTGGTGGCACCGGACACTGCTCTCAGGCAAGCCAACCAAATCACTTAATCAAACTCTCATTTTAATACTTTTGAAATCTAGGATTTTCCTTCAATTTTTCATAATTAAAAAGATTACTACTTCAATTCAAATTAAATAATAAGCAATTAGTACAAAGTATTTTAAAATCATCCTAGAACCCTGTGTCACAAGTGCATGAGCATCTACTGATAGGGAAATAAAATACAATACCCATCCGGAATACAATGGACGTGAAGTAAATACAATACAGTGGAAGGGACTATACTAGCTGTAGGCCACCTTGAATAATGCAACTCACCTAGTGCCAGAATAATCCGTGCTGCTATGCCCAGTAGGCCACTAGAGTTACGTATACCTGTGCAACAAAATGCACAGAAGTGTAGTATGAGTACGCAAACCACGTGTACTCAATGAGTATCCCGTCTAATCTCGAAGAAGTAGAGACGAGATGGTCAACTTCGACACTTACTAGTGGTCCAACAATGATGTCAATAATACATTAAAGCATGAATTTCTACAAACATGATTTTACCAAATAGCAGGAAAACAATAGACAATTATTCCTTTTATAGGAAATTTCCAAACTCCTTTTTCATTGTTTTCCAAATATTCTCAAGCCATGAAGAGGCAGTAACAACTTTAATAAGTTCAAGTAAATAATACCAACGCGCAAACAACCACCGTAGGATGTATGGCCCGATCCAACATAAAAGTAAATTGTGCACTGCCGAGTGTCGAACGGCAAGAACCACAGATGCATCTATTACCCCGCTCGCGAATCATCCATATGATGCGGTCAAATATAAATAAACAACATCTCGCTCGCGAATCACCCATGATGCAGTACACATTGAAGCATGCATTCAAATTGTCAATCAAGACTTTGTCAAGGAAAAATAATTACCCAAAGAAATAGCAATTCTCTTTAACGGTCAAGAAAATGATGTTTAATCCTTTTGAAATCCATTTACTGTTTTGATGTGATTTAAGCAATTCAAGCGGTCAATAAGTTTACAAATATTCCAAGTATAACATGCTTTTTGGGTCCTAGACTACCCAGACTTAAACATAATAGTAGCTACGCATGGACTCCCATCACCTCGTGCGTACGTAGCCCCCACAAATAGGACCACATAATCAATTAATTCACGTATGTGAATATTTATCTCTTACAATGTTAGAAAGGAGACTCACCTTGCTCCGAAGATCCATAACCGACATTTCACACCTTTCCGAAGACTCGAATCAATACAACAACACTCCAAAACTAGCCAATAATTATGTAAACCCATTAATATATGCTAAGGTACTCATTATAATCTAATTTATAATAATTCCTAAACCCGATCAAAAAGTTGATAAAAATTCCTTAGGGCCTACGTGCCCGGAATCTGAAATTTTCCGAAGATAAAGTTTTCCCATGAACTCACGAACTCAAATATATGATTTTCTCTTAATTCCATACTCAAAATCGTGGTCAAAATACAAGAATACTATTTTTATAGGTTTTTTCTCAAATCCCAAGTTTTCTGCAATTTTCAAGTCTAAATCCATATATAAACCTTGTATATACTCAAAACTAGTAGAAATCACTTACCTCATGCTTGATGATGAAAATGACACTCCAAAGTTGCTCCAAAATCGGCTCCCATGGAAGAAATAAAGTGAAAATGAGCCAAACTTTGAGTTTTAAAGAAATCTCTCTACCTCTAGCAGTTTTCGCTTCTGCGGAAAAATTTCCATTTTCGCGGTCCCGTTTCTGCGGAAAATTTCTGCTTCTGAGCAACCAACACTTTTTCAACACGGAAATGAGCATAAATTCCTCATACGATGTCCAAATTCGATGATTCTTTTTTATATGGCTCCGAAATTATGATACGGATCTAACGGTTTTAATAAAATCTTAATTTGGAGCTCATTTGCTTAATATGGTTCCCCTTTATGTCCAAAGAAACAACGTAAAAACATCAAATACGAGCGGGATACAACCCGAAACACACCCGAGGCCCCCGAGACCCCCAACCAACCAACCCCAAAATAAATTTAGGACTTGATCGAGGCCTCAAATCATATCAAACAATGCTAAACTCATGAGTCAACCCCCAATCCAAGCTTTGTGAACTTTGAAATTTCAAACTTCTACATTCGATGCCGAAACCCGTCAAATTACGTCCGATTGACCTCAAATTTTGCATACAAATCATAATCGACATTATGGATCTGCTCAAACTTTCAGAATTAGAATCCGACCCCGATATCAAAAAATCAAACTCTCGGTCAAACTTCTCAAAAACCTTGAAATTTACATCTTTAGCCAAATGACTCCAAAATGACCTATGGACCTCCAAATTCACTTCCGATCGTGCTCCCAACTCCAGAATCACAATGCGGAGCTGCTCCTAGACTCGGAATCCCAAACGGACATCGATATCACTGAAATTCACTTCAACCCAAACTTATGAAATTTCTTTCAAAATGCTACTTTCCACAATAGGCGCCAAAGCGCTCCCGGGGTTGTCCAAAACCCGATCCGGGCATACGTCCAAGTCCGAAATCATCATACGAACTTGCTGGAACCTTCAGATCCTGATTCCAGGTTGTTTACTCAAAATTCTATCCTAGTTAATTCTTTCAACTTTAAGCTTCCGAAATGAGAATTCTCTTTGCTAATCAACTCTGAACTTCCCAAAAATTAATTCCAACCATGCGTACAGGTCATAATATTTGAAACGAAGTTGTTTATGGTCTCAGGCTTTTGAACGACATGCTAGAGCTCAAAACGACCGTCGGGTCGTTATAATATCCCAATGTTATTTAAAAACTAAAACAAAGAGAAGCCCGGCTCAACTTGATGATCCCCTACAAAATATAATATTAATACTTTCAAAAACCACTATAATTTAGTTGAATACAGTAGCATTTCTAGGCGTGAAACATGAGATTATAGCTAGACATACTTTTGTATTCGACTGTATTCACAACGTGAAACAGGGGATTACAATTGATTTAAACGAAAGGGAATCAATTAACATAATCGACTTCTAATATAACTCAATAAACTCAATTATAACACACAAATTTTATAAAATAGATTCTCAAACGAAAAATTCCCCAAAAATATAATAATCTTCAGAGAAAATGTGCTGAATATTTTTCTCAGCCAATAAATACAACAAAAATACAGCAAATTGTATATATATATATATATATATATATATATATATATATATATATATATATATATATATATATATGTACACACACACATCTGAATACATAAATTATATTATTTAAAATATATATAAATGCATTCATGAAATACAGCGAGATAGTGAATACAGTGAAATACATGGAATACAGCGAGATACATTGAAATACAATAAAAAAGACAATGAATACAATGAAATACATGGAAATCAACAAGATACATTGAAATACTATCTTCAAATTGCTTAGATCCAAACTCTGACGTCTTTGTTCAAGAACAACCCTAATATCGTCTCATCGAGCGAGCCGCAATTCTGACTCTAAACACCACTGTTCCTGTTACCATAATACCCCACGTGCGCTTGGATATCTCACGTTGCAAAGCCCTAAGAAGGACATAGGGGCTTGACAACGACGGCGGTAGTTGAATCTGAATTGAAGTTGCTTTTGGGCCAATTGTATATCCCATTTGAATAGAGACAAACAGTGAAACAGTAGAGCTTATAATGTTTGTTTAGATTTGTTTCTCTTAGTTTCTAAGGACACAATATTTTCTAATTTCGCCTATTTTTTCAGTAAGGACTCCAATTTATCCATCTTTATCATTGATTCTTCAAAATTCTTGAAGAAAATAGATGCAAAATAATTCTTGTTGACTACTCAAAAGAACGATCGACGGGGGAACTGATGAGAGAGAATCTCTGAGTTTGTATTCATGGAGAAAACTGGTGTTGAGAGAGATGGTTGAAACAGAGAGAGCAACGTATTTTATGAAAGAGAGGGCAACAAGGGTAGGAGGTGACCATAAGTAAATATTTGACTATAAAAATTAAAAAGGTAGCTATGGAATATAATTTTAAAAATAATATTTATTTAAAATAAATAAGGTATCAACATTTGCTATAGGAGATAAAAATTCCTACAATATTCCTGTAACGACCCAACCGGTCGTTTCGAGCTTTTGCATCTTGATCGTCAGTTCTCGAGCATGACTTACCCGTGGAATGTAGTGTGACTGATGTCCATCGTTTGTTTTGGTTTTCAGAAAAAATTGGAATGAGCTTGAAGGAACAGTCTCAGTCGAAAGCTTTGAATTCGAAAGGTTTGACCAAGGGTTGACTTATTTGTATATGAGTTTGGATAGGAATTTTTATGATTCGGTTAGCTTTGTTAAGTGATTTATGTCTTAGCAGTGCGATTGGAATGCACTTTGGGAGTCCGTGGAAGGATTTGGCTTGAATTGGCAAAGTTAGTATTTTGGCAAATTCCGGTTGATAGGTGAGATTTTGATCTGAGGGTCGGAATGGAATTCCGAGAGTTATTGTAGCTTTGTTATGTCATTTTTGATGTGTGTGCAAATTTTCAGGTCATTCGGACGTGGTTTAGTTGGGTTTTCGATCGAATGAGTGTTTCAGAAGTTTTTGGAAAGACTTAGGCTTGAATTCAATGTGAAATGATGCTTTTTGGTGTTGTTTGAGGTGTTTTGTTGATTGAAACAAGTTTGAATGATGCATAGGATGCTTTGATACTTTTGGTTGAGGTCCCAGGGTCTCGGGTGAGTTTCGGATGGCTGGCGGAAGGTTTTTGGGACTTAGGAAATTGCATAAATGCAGCAGCTATTGTAGAGGAATTTTGACCTTCGCGATCGCGGGAGGTCCCCCACATTTTCATAGAAGGATTTTGGGAGGCCTAAGATTTTTTCTTCGAGTTCGTGGTTGATGCTTCACGTTCGTGGAGGGTGAGTCCTGGGTGCTTCGCATTCGCAAAGGAGGATTTGAGGGCCAGGGGCCTTTGCCTTCGCGTTCGCAGTGTCAGGTTTGCATTCGCGTAGTGTGAGGAAAGGCTGCATCGCACTCTCGAGGATTTTATCGCGTTCATGTAGTTTATTTTGAGGTCATGGAAAATTTGCTCTTCGCGATCACGAGCCTTGGGCCGCAATCATATAGAAAAAATCAGCAGCTGGCCAGAAGGTTTTTTTAAATATTTTATTCTGCGAACTTAAGTCATATTTCCTCCATAGTTGATCATTTTGAGAGCTCTTTGGGAGAAATTGAAGAGGGATTCAAGGACGATTAATTTGAGGTAAGTTCTATTAACAAAAAACGTGATTTATTTGTGGAATTAACCTAGAAATTCATGGAAATTTAGCTAAAAAAGGAAGAACTAGGGCTTGGGTTGGTGAAATTTTAAATTGGAATTTGAAGGGTCACTCGAGGTCGGATTTGAGAGTTTGTTGTATGTATGGACTCGTGGCGAGATAGGGGATCCGTTGATGTTAAAATTTTTGAGTTTCGAGAAGTGGGCCTGGGACCATGGTTTTGCTAATTTCAAGATTTTTCGATATTTTTCTATTGTTTTTGCTTGGGCTATGTTCCCTTAGCATATTGTGATGTATTCGTTCTTATTTTGGGTAGATTCGACGCGCGTGGAGGCCAATTTGAGGGGCAAGGGTTTCGCGAGCTAGAGATTTCGCCGGTTCGAGGTAAGTAATGATTGTAAATAATGTTCTGAGGGTTTGAAAACCCAAATTGCACATCGTTGTGTTACATTGAGGTGACTCACCCGCTAGATGACGAGCGTGGGGTAGAGCACCACTGGGGATTGTGACCTAGTCCATCCTGAATGAGTACTTTAATGCGTACTTGATAGTTAATTGTTTGATGTTATTATATTTTGGGTTGTATGCCTTGTTTGGGGCCTTGTGCCGACTTGTTTGAGACCCTTAAGAGCATTTTTACTATCTATCCTCACTCTATTTGTTTGAAAGCATATCCTTAGTCATGTTTTAACTGTCTATCACTCAAATTTGGCTTATCACTATATTCTTAAAAGTGTGAAAACTGTTTTGGGCTGAGTTCCGTGTTTTACTGAGTAGACTGAGAGTCTGATGGTGAGGTTAATGACTAAGAGAGACCGAGGGCCTAGTTGTGAGGATTATATATCTATGGATCGGGCTGCACGCCGCAACAATTAATATATATATACATACATATATATATATATATATATATATATATACATACATATATATATATATATATACATATATATATATATATGGATCGGGTTGCACGCCACATCGATACTTATATGGATCGGGTTGCATGCCGCAGCGATATGTTTGATCGAGCTGCATGCTGCAACAATATTGCGCTTGGGCCGTAAGAGGCCCCTCTAGGAGTCTGCACACCCCCAGTGAGCGCCGTCGATGAAATATATGGATCGGGCTGCACGCGCGCAGCGATATATGGATCGGACTGCACGCCGCAACAGTTATTATATGGTACCTATTGAGCGTGAATGTTGAGTGCAAATACTGATTGGTAATATTTGAGTCATGAGTGGAAGAGAGCCTAGCTCATGCGGCGATAGATATATACATGTACATGAGTGATGTCTGCCTGAGAGGCCTGTTTATGAATTTATTGATTTCACTCCTCTTTAACATGAGTTCTATTGCATATGCTGAATTAGTGGTTGTTTCACTCATTTTTATGTTGAGCCTCTATCGAAATGTCGAATAAATATTTTAAAACAACTTTTATTTAAACTAGGGTTTATGAGATGTTCAGAAATTAATCACAGATTTAACATTTGGCTATTTCCATCGAGGTTTTCGAGTTATGAAGTGTTTATGATTATTGTTTTGCCCGATGGGTTGTTTTATGAACTATGCTTTGCCCCGAGAGGCCGATTATGACTTTAATCTCTGTTATTATTTTAAATGGCATTGAACCCTACTGAAACTGCTGGAAAGTACTTCAAAATGATTTTTACTAAAAGCTGAATTTTAAAAGGGAAGGTTGAATCGTATTATGATTTGAAAGCCTGTTGTGTTTATTGAGCCTAACGTAAATATGGATTCATTATTTCCTTTTGCTCAGCCTTTATTAATCTTATTACTTACTGGGTTGGAGTACTCACATTACTCCATGTACCTCGTGTACAGATGCAGGCATATCGGAACCCGATAGCGAGTGTTGTTCTGCTCAAACGTGGAGCCATCAGAGGTAGCTGGTGGTTGCATGACGTTCGTAGCACCACTCCCTTCCTCATATTGATACTACTGTATTTGTACATTTTTAGACTTTTGTTGCATTCAGACCTTGATAGATGCTCATGATTAGTGACATCTCAATGTGGGGCTTGTATAGTAATTCTGCACTATTTTTCTTCAGATTTATATTACGAAATATTACTCTAATTAAAGGTCTAAAAATTATTTTTAATGATTAAAAGGTTGATGTAAGTATTATGTTGGCTGACCTTATCTTCACGAGAGGTATCATTATGACCGGCCATTTGGGGTCGTGACAATTCCAAATCAAAAGGAAATGAAGGGAAAGAATAGCTGGATGTGTAATGTCTTTATATATTTACGTATGGCTCAAGAGTAGGATATAAAGGCTTAAGAAGTCAATACTACTCCCCGCCGCCACGTTGACGTAGGAAAAAATATTTGTTTGGAAACAAATAATTAAATAAGTAGCAGGGGCTATGTTCAAGTGACACTTGTTTATAAAAAAATTATACGACTCAACGGCTACTCGAGATTCCTTTTAAAACATGCATTTTAGTGATAAAACATGTTTATACTCCATTATATGGCGGTTCATAACGAATAAGCATGTCTACATTTCTCATTTGAACTGAAACTTCATCAAGTAGCTCTTGAACAAAAGAAGATACATATGTGTAGCAAAGAATAGTACTTGTAAAGAGATGTGATGTTTGCCAAAATATTGTATTTTTAGGATATATTCGCTTTACATGTTGTTAGTTTAACGGTTAATTATGTGATATTTGAGCTAAATTATGTTGTTTAATGTGTAGGAGCATCGAAAGACAAAAGCAAGTGAGAGTTACACAAAAAAAGATAAAAATATGAGAAAAGAGCACAAAAGTACGAAGTACCAAAGCCTGGCTACATGCCAAGCATAGCCAGCTTATTGTGCTACAAGCCAAGTATAGCCATGTATATAGCAAGCTTGACCACGCTACAGGCCAGACGTAGCCAACTCTATAGCCAGACTGACCCCGCTAATAAGCCTGGTCTCCCGAGGTCTATAGCCTGATGATCAAAATTGCATGAATAAAAGGATTTCGATCCAGATTTGCACTCAAACCCTATCCTATGAATACTTCCTAAATATGTCCAAGAAACAAAGGGTGTTTCAGAGCAGATTTGAAATAAAGGAGGACGTTTTTGGAGAAGGGATTTCGACCTAAGGAGGAAAAAACACATTATGAGCAAGGCGGAGAATTCTTCTACGATTTTTTCACGTCCTTCTTCCTATTTTCAGTTTTGGTCATGAATTCTAGTATTTTAGTTTTTCATACTATTAAAAATGACTAATATGTTATCTAGGGTTTTGATGGAACCTTTTGTAGGATGAATTCTTATTACGTTTTTATATACATTTGCCCTTCATCTTTCTCTACTTATTCAACTATATTTCCATTGTTGTTGATGGAAGGTGTCTCAATTAACTGTGTCTATTTACCGTGTATATTGCTCGAGAGAAAATACACATTTAGGTATTGTTGAACAACATCACTCCTAATGTACGTGAGAGATCAATAAGGAGTGTTTAAAGGCAGGATTAGAGATAATGAAACCTCGGTGCGATTATAGGGAGTGGTGAATTAGTTACCAACTAGTGTAGTTCGAGAGAATATATGTAGTAAATTATGGTAATTACAGAAGTACTCACGATAAGTAGAGAATACTTAGACAAAATTATAGAAGACGCAGGGGGAAGGATTCCGACAATTGGAGAAATTATTACTTTACACCGCCTTAATCTCTTCTCCAACCGCAGTATCTTTAGTTAATAATTATACTTTAATTATTTAGAAATAAAATCTCAATCTTTATAACTTCAGAATTTGTTCAAACTTGTCTTCTTAGTGATAGTGAAAAGTTATAGCTAAGTTTAGTTCTATATGCGATTTGACTCCGTATGTTTAGACCGGATTATATTAGTAATGACCGCTTATTCTTTTTAGGACTAGAGTTGAGCGTGATCAAACTTTGATACCATTGTCGGGGAACTAATGGTGTAGTTGTAGTAGTACATATTACTATATTTCAAGTTTGAATTTTTTTTAAGTATTTGATTTTTTTATTCTAGTTTTACTTGTTGATTTTAGAAACATCGAATCTTAGAACTATGGGAGTTTCGACATTGGTAATTCTACTGTTGATCTTCCTTGTGCTTATTATGGAGTAAAATACCAGTGGCAAAATTGTCAAAATATTTTTGAGAGCAAGTTATATGCACCAACTCAATCTTATGTATATATGTGATGATTGTGGCATTCAAGATGGTCACTTTTATGATTGTGCTTGTATTTCTTATCCTACCCTAACTCCTTATAATGATGGTTCTACTTTTTCTTGTGAAGTTAATAGGAGTAAAGTACCTGGGAGTACTGACCTGAAGGAGATCATAGATATAAGTGTCTGGTGGAACAATATGATGAAAAACCACCACAGATACAAAGTCAAGAGGCAAATATTCACAACTTAGAAACTCAAGTGAGTTAGCAAATTGAGCCTTGTAAAGCGCAACAAGCGTATTGGGATAGTAGCCAAGAAAAGCATGAATTGGGGCAGAAATTACCATTATAATGGAAGTTAAGAGTAGAATTTGACCAAACCAACCAACTAGGATTTGATGATGTCGATGTTGAAGAAATGGTACTGGAGTCAACTAAGGACCTTACAGATACAATTTTAATTGGTTCTAGTTTGTGGCAAGAATAGGAGGTTGATAACAAGTTGAATTTTCAGTTTGAGCATATTGGTCCTTACTCAAAGTATTTTTCGACATTGCGTTCGAAAGGAGATATGAGAATTGATCTGTATGAGCCAATGCAAGAGTCAAAGGAAGAGGTGGATGAGCCCTATATTGTGAAATTTTCAAGGTCGTCTAGGCAAGGTGACACTCCTTGGTTGAAAGCCAAAAAGTGCATAAAGAATCATTTAATTATGGCTCGCAACATCTTGTATCACCCCAAGAGCATGATTATAGAGCAGAATCAGGACTTAGGGTCCAATTCATAAGTCCGAAGTGGAGGCGAAAAGTGGTTCATGTCATGCCACGATGTTAACTAAGGCGCTTGTTGGGAGGCAACCCCCAACTTTACTATTTTTTAGTTTGTTTTTATTTCTTTAATTTTTATTATATTATTTTCGTAGTGTAGTTTTTTTATAGGAGCATGGAAAGCAAAGCTATTGGAAGGATGAAAAATCAAACCAGATGGTTGGAACTAAGTGTAAGGTACCCCCACGAAGGATACAGCATGGGAGAAGTTTGAGTACCCCATGAGATGCTAGTGCTTCGTCCTTTGGCCTACCAGAGAGTTTCTTTTACCCTCTTATTAGTATGATACACATTGGGGGCAATGTAGAATCTTAAGTATGGGGCGAGGAGATTATCTAGGTGACTTTCTATGCTATTTTAGTTGTATTAGTTTAGTTGAATAACTTTTTTTAGAAAAATAGATAAGACTGGACTTTTTCCGATGACGAATATCCTAGACAATTTTCTTGAGGGTTTAAATTCTGACCAAAAACATAGAAAAATAGAAAAATCCAACAAATTGTTTTTACTTATTTTTTAGGTAGTAATGATCCCCTGTGATTTTTCTTTGTACTTCGATTCTTTTTTATGAGATGTAGTTTGAACTGGATCATAGTTTTTTATTTATAGAGTAAAATATAATTTAGGGAATAAAAAAGGAAGATGAAATTTCTAGGCACCCTTTTGACTTGTTTGATAGTAGCATATTTAGGCTAGATGTGTATTACCTTCCCTATGGTTTGAAGTTCTTATGATGCCTTGTAGAGTTAGATAATATGTCTATTGATGCCTATGTCTCATTTTCTTGGCTTGTGTCACTTTGTGCTTAATGCTTAATAATCTGTGGCTCTGTTAGTACTTGCAATTGTTTGAGACTCAGAATGGAACCGTCCTTAATGAGTCACGTGCCGTTGGGATCTTCTTGTGTAGTCCATTTCATTGTAACTAATTGAAGTGAAATCATAGGCTTGATTGGTTAGAAAAATGATTTTAGGCTTTTGTTTTTTACCTTTTTGGACATAATGTCTACGACAAATAAAATCTATCCCTAATAAACCCTTTGAACCTATAGACTTTTATTTTACACCAATATTACAAGCCTATATCATTTTATTCTTCTTTGACATATTTTAATTATTTTACCTCTTAAAGCACTTTAATTATGAAATGAACGCTAGAAGAAATAAGGATTAAGTGTGGGGTAGCTTTGGGTGGAACCAATGAATGAAAGAATGGTGCACTTGTTTTGTAAAGTAATACACCACTAGCGAAAACTGAAAAAGGAAATATAATAGGAGAAAAGAAAGAGAGAAGAAAAGAAAGTAAATGTGGTGAATAAATTATTGTCTTGTTCTTGCTAGTAGGGTATAAAGTAAAGTAGTGCTTAAAGAAAGACATATTTTTGAGGTGTGATCTTGTTTATGAAATTGAAGTGGATTGAAGAATTTGCGTTTGAAATTTATTATATTATATGTTAAAGTGCTTGAGAGGATGAACCACTAATCCAAAATATATCATACCCTTCCCTTAGCCCCACGTTACAACTAAGGAAAAGTACTACTTGATTTTAGATCGAGTAAACCAACCTTAGTGGAGGTTTACATAATGGGCAAGTCTATGGTACTTTGTGTGTGCATGTGACATCTTTGCGAGAGTGAGGAATTGTTTTGATATATGTGAGTCATTAAAATATATTTGAGAATTTGATCCTAATGTGTGGATTCAACTTACTCTCCTATTATTGTGGTGAAGGCACATTGTTTTGCAAGGGATATGTGACATTATTAGATGTCTCTATGTTGTTAAGTGTTCAAGCCACGAATGCATTGTGATATGAGTAGGTTTGTAGGCTAGGATTGTTATGAACATGTTATCTTTTTGTTGAATAATTTGTTGAAGTATGGCATAAAGTACAAGGAAGTGTGCGTTGAAGGCGCTAAAGTTTATTTGTTGCTATCAACCATAGTCATAGGGATGGTGTGCTTCAGATATGTTAAAAGAAAATAAATTGCTCAGTATAATAGATGCTTCTATGGTTCACGGCGGCCGACCCTCGACAATGTACACATTATTCTGGATCGGACTGTACGACCTTAACATAAGTCGTGCGTGATAATGCTCGGAGTCCGATTAGTTGCATTATCATTATTTATGTGTTCCATACCTTATTTAGAATTTCTGCACTTTATTTATTGGTCCATAGTAAGTGTCGATGTTGATCTACTTCTTCGAGGTTAGAATAGATATTTTCTGGGTACATGTTGTTTATGTATTCATGCTACACTTCTGCACTACTCGTGCATGATCTGAGGCAGGTGCATCTGGAAGTCATTTAGGCACATACCCCTATTACCCCGAGACATAGTGATGATCTGCACTCTGTGTTTGTTCTGCAGCTTTTTTATATTTATTTTCTAACTATGCTACTCCGGACAATAGTGTATATAGTTTTTTTTTCTACTAGTTGCTCATACACTTATGACACCATATTTTGGGAATATTCTAGTAGATCTTTTTTTCTTTTTTTTTAGTATCTAATATTCTAGTAGATACTTTATGGTTTTAAGCATTAAATTCAATGTATGTACTCTTTCAGTAGTTTGCGCTTTACTTTATTATAATTTTTCGCCAACCAATTTGATAACGACGTGACAGGGATTCAATAATTACAACAAAAAATCAAGAAATGTGTGGAAGCTAAAAGAAGATAAAGAAACGAAAAAGACAGAAATTAAAGATAGATTGAATTCAAGAAAGAGTTTCTCAAATTCAAGAATTGTGTTCTTGAAGTTAGAATCCTAGCAACAAAAATTAGCTAATGAAGAGCAAATTGCCTTTGATAGAGAATTAAAGATAAGAGATAGATTGTGAAACCCGACCCTTTAGAATAATAAGAACAACAATAAGCCTAAACTTATCACCTTTCTTGAATACCTATAAGTGATCTAAGATTTCAAAAATGGTAAAACTCAGCCCTTTAGAATAACAAGAACAACAATAAGCCCAAACTTATTACCCTTTTTGAATACGTAGAAGTGATCTAAGATTCTGAATATGATTTAATCTTACTACGTAGGAAGATCAACTCTACTCAAGGACAAGGATGAAACTTTTGGAGGACCACATATGCGATGCATTTTCGCAAAAACATCCAATTTTCTGTAGAAGCGGAACCACTAGGAGCAAAAATGTATTTAAGTCGGGACTTAGGCTCATTTTTCTCACTTGTTGGTCGAATTTAGAGCTCTTTGAGGAAAGCTTTTCACCTTGCACTTGGATATAAGTAATTTCTATATAATATGAGAGTAAATCATGCATAATCATAGATTTTAACATAAAAATTGTGAAAATTATAAGTTTAGTGGAAAAACATAGGTCTTTGAAAAAAATAGGATTAGACACCAAAAACGATTATGGAATCGGGTAGAATTTATATATTTGGGTTCGTGAGGATATGTAATATTTGTCTTTGAAAATTTTCGAAATCGGGGCAGGTGAGCCCCGGGACTAATTTTAGGAATCTCTGTATTTGGTTGGGTTATGACTTTAGAAGCTAAATTATGAACTTTTGAGTATATATAGATTAATTTAAATAATATTTGACTAGTTTTGGATTGTTCAACACCAACTTGAGGCTTTTAGAGCGAATTTGTGGACCAAAAACTGAGCTTGAGGACGAGGTAAGTCTCTTGCCTAACCTTGTAAGGGGGAGTTTATCCCATAAGTATTATAAATTACTATTTGCTTCTAATATGGGTGCTATGTATGTACAAAGTATTGAGAATCCATGCGCAACTACAAATCATGTATGTCCGGGTACTTTTAGGATCCTATCATGAAATACTTGTATTATTTGCACTCTACTTGTTAATTTAAGTGCTTAAATTATCTTGAAACTTGATAAAGGATTCGTAAAGACCGAACTTTAGTAGAAATTGTGCATATTTATGTATTAGTCTTGTGATAACCGTTTAATCAGAGTTAGTAGAGTACTCCCTCTTCTTGTGCAGCGGACCGAATGCCTCGGCGGTATAATAGATACATCGACGATTCGTGTCAATTAGCCCTCGACAGTGTACATATTATTTTTGATCGGACTTTAGGACCTCTACATAAATCGTACGTAATAATGATCGTAGTCCGATTATACTTAATATTACCTCCATGACTTGAGACTTTATAATTTACTTGATAGTTCATATTTGTTGAAGTTAGTATGTGTTAAGGGGAAATCTTAAATCGACATCTAGCTATAGAATCACTCATTTACTGTTCATTATTGCGTTATGATTATTGATGTATTCCATACCTTATTTAGAATTTTTGCACTTATTTATAGGCCTATAGTAAATATCAATGTTAATCCCTCGTCACAACTTCTTTAAGGTTAGAGTAAATATTTACTGGGTATACGTTATTTATGTAATTACGCTATACTTCTGTACTAATAGTGCAGGATTTGAGCCAAATGCATCTGGTAGTAATTCAAGCGCATACCCTTGTTACCCCGAGGAATAATAGTGAGCTACTCTTTGTGTAGGTTTTGCAGCACCTGTAGTCTCTGTTTTATATTTATTTTCTATCTATCCTATTCCAGACAATAATTTAGATGGTTTTTTATATTTTTCTAGTTGCTCGTACACTTGTGATACTGAGTTCTAAGAATATTATAGTAGACACCTATGGTTTTGAGTGTTGAATTCACTGTATTTACTCTTTCGACATTTTGTGCTTTACTTTACTATGAATTTTCACTAATAACTTATTTAATAAATTGAAAATCAACCGCCTTGAAATTATAATAAAGAATAAAAACATGCTAATTCACCACTGGCTTGTCTAGCGACGTTGGGCAGACACATGGTACCAACAAAACCATTCACCTGAAACAGAACTTAAGCTTTGGGCAGACACAACAAATTTATTAGTTCAAAGCATTTGTTAAATGCACCCGACAATTAAATATTTTTATCATGTATTTGAACGGTTGCGAGTTTCATCCCGATTTTAATTAACCCTTTTCCACTCTATACCTTGTTTCTTTCATTTCCCGTTTCTTTTTTGTCTTTTGATTTTAACATTCTGGGTTCGTCGCTTTCTTTTTCTCTTTTTTTTTTTTTTGTTTTTCACATAGCTTTTTTTTTTGTTTTTCACCAGTTTATTTTTGGCTATGATCGCATTCGATGGAGATTTCCTACGTATCATGATGCTGCATAAATCAGATTATTACGTACTTTTAAAAGATGAAGAATAAAGTAAATAAACTAACTTTTTTTTTTTCTGTGAAAGTTTTTTAAAGAAAGACTTCTAAAGAAAAAAATAAAATATATCTTTCTTTTTTTTTTTTGAAAATTAGGGGACCAGACCTGATGAGGGTTGCCTACTATTTCACATGCGATGAGAATTAAACCAGTGTATTTCGGTAAATATTTCAGGAATGGGATGAAACTTTTTGAAAAATTCAAGCTTATTTTGTAATAATCTGTTTGGGGTAAAATTTTGACACGGTTTTTGAATTTTCAAACACCAAGAATTTTCAAAAATCGTGTAAATTTTCTCTCCCCTATTTTCTTCCTTCTTCTTTTCTCTCAATTTTTATTTTTATTTTTTTTAAAAGTCGATCAATATGCATAAACTGAATCAAACATAATGTACATGTAGAACATAAGATGCATCAGGATGGTCTTGTAATTCTCTAGTCACCTGTCCTAGACGGACTCAACCCTTGTGCTGAGTCCGCAAAATTAAATGTACATGATGAAAACAACTGTTCCTACTAGAGATCCCCCATGAAGCTATGTTATTCTAGATTTAAATCCTATGAGAAGTGTGTTAGACCTAACTTACTCAAACGAAAAGCTCGAGCCGAGGTAGGAGCAACGTACCAGGAGCACAAAAGTCTACCCGACCTAGTTATTGAACTAACCCCGTTCTAATATAGGTACTACCTCTAATAGAAAAATGGGCCATATGCACGTGTGCACTATAAATTCAAAAGACTCAAAAGGAGGCATAAGAAGACAATTTAATACAGTTAAAATAATATCAAAGCAGTAAATAAGTGGCAATTAGCACATTAGGCCCACAAATGCAGTAATTACATCCAATCAATAATGCCAACTATATATCACATTACAAGCTTGAATTCTAAACCCTAAACCAGAAGTTATATATTTATGTTCCCCAACAGCGTAGCCAGACTGTCACATTTCTTTTTTTCCGGAAAGTTATGGAAAGAAATGAGTTTTTTCAATTTAAGTGACATTATTTGAAAAATAGATTAATTTGTTTTATTTTAAAGAGTCGCCACTTGAAATAAATATTTTAGGTATCCTAAGTCACTATTTATTTTAAAATCCCAATTCACGAAAATTGACTATGTTTAAGTCTGTGAAATATAGAAGACCATGTAAGGAATTCTGTTAACCCAGAAAAAAATGTGAAGTACTGTCAAGTTCCGTGGTTCTAGAACGGTCGCATTAATAATTATATCTCTCTTAACTAACTCTAGATACTTTATGTTGTCGGAAAATTTTTGCACTTTTGCCTTAAATCACATTTAATTGCTTGATTATTTGTGATTATGAAATTATCTGAAAACGAATCACGTGTACGTATATTTATTTTTTGGTATGTCAAGAATCTTGTCATGTGTATGTATATACAATTAATAATACTTTATAATTCTTATAATTATCTTATCAAAGTCGTGTGAACGCATATTTTACCTTTAATTTAAAAAATTATAACTATGTTACTTGAACGTGTGCATAATCACGATAATTTAATTAAAAGTGTGCTCCGAAAACATACTAACGTACTCATAAGTTATTTTTCTAAGCTAATTTAAAATTATTGCGAGGACATAAATTATAAAACTATTTGTGAAAGAAGTGCAAATTAGTTATAGACAGATGACGATGTAATAAAATAATTGGTTATCACCTATACGTCCTAAATCACCATCTCTCTTTATTGTTAAGATGTTAATAATTTTCAAGTGTGCTAAAATAAATTTCAGCATTATCTATGTAATAAAATAATTAAGAATTAGAATACCTCAACAAATCACAACTAGAAACACGAAATCTTTAAAGAATAAAAGAACAAATCGTCATTCACGTGTTTTATTCAAAAAAACTAATGGCATCGTGATCTAATCCTTATTAATTAACAATTAATTTTCCTCGTTATATAATAATTATTATTATTAAAACGATATAAAATCACCTACAACATTAATATAACTCTGTTGGTTCTTCTTTGAACTTTCATGAATTAATATATCTTACTTAATTCTCTTTAAAAAAATTTGGGGATAAATCTTACCCAAAGACCCCTTAATGTGCCACCTATCCTAATCACTTAAGAGTCACTTGTTCACTCTTGTGTTGCTGCCACGTTGAATTTCAAGACTCCGTCCAAAAGATAATTCAAAATGTCTTAATTAATTACCTATTAACTTGGTAATTTTTTACTAATTCAACAATTAACCAATTATTTATATAATTAAAAATTATTTTAAATTACACAAAATACTATTTAACTTTTAACACACTTTATATATTTTACTATCATGGTTATGTAGTATTTTATATAATATTAGTCCATAAATATCGAGTATTTTAACTCGGACAGTATTTTAGCTAACTTGTCAAACTTTGAAAAAAATTCATCTTCTTTGATTTGGTTATCCTCTCACCTTTACGAATTTACTCATCACTTGTTTGAAATAGCATAATACTTATAATCTCAAAATAATCTCATTCCCAAACTTACTTCGATTAATTTATTATGAAACTTTAACGTACAAAAATACGAAATGTAATATATCATTTTTTAGCTTATATCAATTTATTTATGGCGCACTTACACGTACGAAAACATGAAATATAACAACTTCGCTGCTCCATAAACCTCGACGGGAAACCAAATAGTTATGCTTCACCTGGTGTTTTACTGGTGTTTAGGATTATTATAATTTTCGGTTGAATTTTATGGCTGGTTATCAAAGTTATACTTGATGTCAATGTGTTTGGTTTTACTGTGATACTTTGAATCTTTTATATATGCAATAGCCGCTTGACTATCACAATATAGAGTTATCGGACCCTGAGAGTTCTTTGTTATATCTAAATGCTCAAAGAATCTCTTCAACCAAACAACATTTTGTACTGTAGATGCACAAGCCACGAACTGAGCTTCCATCGTTGAAAGGGTTGTACAGGTTTGTTTCTTACTTTTCCATGATATAGAACCATCGTTATGTAAGAAAGCATAACCGGATGTTGATTTTCTATCATTCCGATCACTAGCCCAATCAGCATCTGTATATCCTCTCAAGTATAAATCATTTCTACTATAACATAATGAATAATCTGCAGTTCCCTTTAGGTATCTGAAAATTCTCTTCACAGCTTTCCAATGATCTCTTCTAGAATTGGGTTGATACTTGCTAACCAGACCTACGGCAGCACAAATGTTTGGGCGAGTACACATTATAGCATACATCAAGCTCCCGATAGCACTTGAATATGAAATTTGAGACATGTTTTCCTTTTTATTTTCAATCTTAGGACACATTTCAAGGCTTAAAGTTTCACCTCTCACTGTTGGAGTATCCATAGATTTGCAACCATTCATGTGAAAATGCTCCAAAATTTTCTTTATATAAGTTTCTTGAGATAGACTCAATAACTTTTTGGAACGGTCTCTTTGGATCTTAACTCCAAGGATATAGTTTGCCTCGCCCATATCTTTCATGTCAAATGCTTTGAAAGCCATGACTTGATAGTTTTCAAATACTCTAAATTATTTCCAGCCAATAAAATATCGTCCACATAAAGAGAAAGAATTATAAATATTCCATTGGACTTCTTCACATAAATGCAATGGTCTTTATTGATCATGGTGAAATCATATGAGATCACCTTCTTGTGAAATCTCAAATACTATTGCCTTGAAGATTGCTTCAGGCCATTTACAAACCTTCTTTTCTTGGCCTTTAACGATGAATCCTACCGGTTGTTCCATGTAGATCTCTTCGTTTAGTTCTCCATTGAGAAAAGTTGTCTTCACATCCATTTGATGTAATTCCAAATCCAAACGTGCAACAATAGCCAAAAGTAAGCGAATTGAGGTAAACATCATAACTGGTGAAAATGTTTCTTCATAACCTATTCCAGCTTCTTGAGTAAAGCCTTTTGCCACCAATCGTGCCTTGTATGTTTCTATTGACCCATCCATTTTGTGTTTAACTTTGAGAACCCATTTGTTCCCAATGGCTCTATGCCTCGCAGAAGATCAACTAGATTCCAAACTTTGTTAGTTTTTATGGACTCTAATTCTTCATTTTATTGCTTTCATCCACCAATCTTTTCCAGGGTTCGATAATGCCTCAGTCACAGACTTTGGCTCATCCATTTCTATAGGAGATATCAAGAAAATACAATCTTCAATTTCACAAGTACATTTGGGAATATTTCTTTTGGCACTCTTTCGCAGTTGAAATTCAGGTTTTCCAGAAGGATTTTAGGATTGAGAGTTCCCACTCTCACTCGGATCAAAAATAAGATCTTGATCAATTTGATTATCAACTGTGACAGAAGACACTTGCTGACTATCTCAGTTCAACATTTCATAAAGAGGCTCTCCATTATTTACCTCACCCTTCTTTGGAAAATCATTTTCCAAAAATGTGACATCTCACGATTCAATCTCAGTAAAACTTTTATCCTCTAATTCATCAATGAACACATACCCTTTGGAGTGTTTTGAATATCTTATAAAGATATATTTCTTGCCTTTTGGACCTAATTTACCAAACTTGCTAAAATAATCTTTTACATATATAGCACAATCCCAAAGTCATAAATCCTTTAAGTTTGATTTGTGACCAGTCCATAGCTTATAAGGAGTGGAAGAAACTGATTTAGAAAGTACTTTGTTCAATATATAAGTTGCAGTCAATAACACATCTCCCCAAAAGGAGATAGGTAAATTTGTATGAGCCATCATGGAACTTATCATCTCTAGTAGTATTTTATTCCTCCTTTTAGCTACACTATTTTGTTGAGGTGTGTATGGGATAATTAACTATCTGGTGATTCCCTTTTCATTGCACAATCCTTCAAATTTTTTTGAAAGATATTCACGCCCTCTATCGGTTCTTAAGATCTTAATCCTTTTGTCTAATTAGTTCTCAACTTCATTCACATATTTCTTAGCATTCAAGTGCTTCAGATTTATGAGAGATCAAATAGGCATAACCAAAGCGTCTGAAATCATTAATGAACGTAATGAAATATAAAGCACCAGACCTAGCCATCACATTCATTGGACCACAAATATCATAGTGGATTAGTTGCAATGGAAAATAAGCTCTCACAGACTTTCCAAATGGTTTACGTGTAATCTTTCCGGCAAGACAATTTTCACAAGTTGGCAATTTAATTTTAGAGAAAGGAACTAGATGTACTTCCTTAGCCAATCTACTCACTTGATCCTGGCCTATGTAACTTAATCTTGCATGCCACGTAGTAACATCAACATCATTGTTACTAGAATAACATGCCATAACACAACGGTCAATATAATAATTATATGTAGAAGGATTACAATCTAACACAATAAAACCATCATAACGATGTTCAAAACCATAAAAAAGTATTTTCTTGAGTAATTTTTAGACCACTACGACTAAAGTTCAAATTGAAATCTAAATCTAGAATAACAGACACGGATACTAAGTTTCGTCGAATCTCTGAAACATATAGGACGTCATGCAACATCAAAGTTCGGCCACCACGCATGCCCATTCTGCAAGTGCCTATTCCTTTGAATTCAAGCTTAGCATTATTTCCAATATATATATATATATATATATATATATATATATATATATATATATATATATATGTATATATGTATATATATATATATATGCTTTGATCCAGGTGGAACTCCACAAAACTCTATAAACGCTTCTCTATCGCGGCTCACATGGTCGGTGTCCCCTGAGTCTATAATTCACACAGGATAAGATTCAGTTAGCAAAACAGTTAGAAACATTTATAGCACTAAGAGATGCATTTTGAAATGCTACTTTTTTCGATTTCGTGCACTCACGAGCAAAATGCCCTGGAACTTGGCAATTGTAACACTTCATCTTACCATCGTCTTTCTTCTTGTAGAATCGTTTTCCTTTTTTGGAATTTGGCTTTTTTTTTCTTGGAGGGTCCTTCTCCAGTCATCTTACCCTTTTTGTCATTTTTTCAGTTTCTCTTGCGCTTGAAGCTTGATCTCTTTGTACCACTTGATTCTGCCACAAAGGCATTAGATACAGCTTTAGCAGCACCAAGCCGCTCGTCTTCAAGCTCTATATGACATGCAACATCACCAAAAGTTTTGATACTATCATTATGGGTCAAGTTAACCTTCAAATGTTCCCAATTATTGGGAAGAGACCGAATCAAAGCCTGAAGATGCTGCTCATCAGAGAGAACATGGCCAACATTTTTGAGTTGAGCAATCATATTTGACATCACCCTTAGATGTTGCTTAACACCATGATCATAATGCTTTTTATACGTGTCAAACTTGATTGTCAGCTGTCGAAGGCGAGTCACAGTCATACCCCCATATGCCTCACTTAAATGTGCCCACATGGCTTGAGCAGTAGGATATTGCTCATATTCGTGGATGAAATCATCAGCAACTGAACTTACAATAATTTCACGTGCAATGGAATCTTTCTTTTTCCAAACATTGTAAGTTTCCAGATCATCCTTTGTTGGGCAGTGTTACCCTCCTCTGGGTGACTCATAACATGATTAATAGTTTCAAAAGCATCTTGCTCTTCGAGTTCATACCACATCTTACGACTCCAGATATTGTAATTTTTACCATTTAGTTTGTCCCCCTTATTCAAGTCAGCAATGATTATTTTTGATGCCATATCTGTTATTAGAGACAATATTATAAGTTTAGCTCATCAATATATACTTCAATTAATATATGCATGTGATTACACACTCAAAAAAATTAATTATAATATTAATTCTATATTTAGTATAGAATCGAACAATCACTACATTTCCATTCATCATCTATATCTTAATATTTTTAATTAATACTAAGATCACTTCTTAGTACACATCTTAAGTCTCAGTCTATTACAAAAGGATATAATAAACAATGTATGTAACTAGTGAGACAAAAATCATAATAAAAATTTCATTAAAACATAATAACAATTTACATATTTGCTAGGACATCCATATACGAATCGAACACTAACTCTTGCTCATATACGCTAAAAGGTGCACTAGGACAACCATCATGATAAATCTAAGTTAAAATTTCACGCCAAGGTTCTCGAAGAGAGTCCGCTGAAATAGCTAATGCTTCCTAATCAAAATTTTTTACGTAATTAGCTAATCCAGCTCTTTTTATCTTAAAGATGTGTACATGTTCATGAACTGAAACATCAGGGCACATTTTAAATTCCCTAAATTTCTTTTCTCTTTCCCTTCGTTCAACCCTTCGATTCATTAACCGATTTTGTCTCGCCCTTGGGATATTTCTGATAACTTCAGGCTCCGATGAATTATTATAGAAATAAGTCATGCGGCGACGTACCCTTCTATGTTGTCCTCTTCCTTGACTTCGAGAACTCCCACTTGGAGTAATTCGTACTTGTCCTTCTTCAGTCATATCTGAAATAGGACCAAGGAAACACTTTGGAATTGCTACAACTATTCAATGTGACAACCCGTATCACAATTACTAGTAGAAGGATATTAATTTAAGGGATTAGGACTAACCAAAATAGAATTATTTAAGAAATCAGGAGTTATACACAAGTCAATTCTTAATATATTAAAGACCATGGAAAAAAACTCTATTGCAGTTAATTTCATGCCATTGATTCTATATTCACAGTTTACTGCCGAATTGAAAATTAGAACAATTAAAGAAGTTGACTCCAATATTATTTCTATTCAATATTGGCACACTATCTGTTTCCTCCTAATAGAAATGTTGGTACAAATTTAATGAAATAATTCTCCAATTACTTAATGTCAAGATATCATTAATAGTAAGGCTTTGACAACAACTAAGAGTAAAGCACTTACCATTAACTAGTATCAAGCAATTAGATTATGTTGATAAATGATTTTGTTAACCAGATGTACATATGATTGAAGTCTTATATTATTCCTCAACAAGATAAGGAAAGGAAAATTGTAGAATTCATAATTACCATAGAAACTACGTTTATAGTGCCTTACAGGACCCATTAAACTTTGGCAAATAGGCAAATACATAATGCCATCTAAGCGGCAAAGGAAAATCTTTGATCAAATTGCTCAAGTTCGATTTCGTCTTTTTTGGAAACGAAATACTTTTCACAAACTAAGTATCCTCTGTGTATTTCTTATGAGAGAAAGGAGATTAGTTTTCTATATTTTTCTTCTTCTTCTACAACTCTTTCAAGAGTAGCATATTTCCTTTTATTTAGGGTTAAGAAAGAAAAATTGTTTCCTCCCACGAGAAAAAAATAATCGTGTAAAATATGCTGTCACAAAATTAAAACGTGTGAAATAATTTCTCATAAGAGATTATTTATTCTTATAAATTCATAAATGGATTAGATCATCACACATAGAGCAACCCGCGACCAAATAAAAAATAAATCCAACAAAGGGAAAGGGAATTAAGGAGTTAGTTATCATTTTATTATCTTTTGTGAGAGTATGTCACATGAATATGGAGGTGCATATGAGTCATGGGGTGAGTGCTCAATAAAAATATTTGGATAAAAATATTAATTAACTAACTCTGATTAACAACAACAACAACAATATATATATATATATATATATATATATATATATATATATATATATATATATATATATATATATATATATATATATATATATATATATATATATATATATATATATATATATATATATATATGTGTATATATATATATATATGTATGTATATGTAAATATTTTTTTCTTTACAAATAGAAATCAAATTTGTACTATAAGTATCTAAATGTTTTTGTAGTTTCTTTTAATTATTTTTTTAAATAAAATATATTAAGAGTAAGATCAAAAATTTTAAAATATTAAATTAGACTTAAAAGAAATATTTACACTAAAATATAATAGATTTTGGGTGTGGTAAAAAATAGTTGTTCACATATATATGTACAAAATAACAACAGAACCGAGATTTAACAATGTACAATTGGGAGGGGACATGCGAAGGGGGAAAAGATACGATGACTATGACGGATATGACCTCACAAGATAGCCAAATAACTCATTAGCCAATGAAGATAGAACATACGGTATAAGATGGCACGGCATCACCCTTCATGCTTTTATTCTCATCCTTACCATGAAATTATGACATAAGTAAAATAAAATGACACGCCGTCACTCTTTGTACTTTTACTCTCAATTTGCCCATGTAGCAATGAATAATTGATATTGAGGGCACGACATTAACCTTCGTGCTTTTGCTCTCAATCTCAGCATATAACTATGAATTAATGATATAGATGGCACAACATCACCCTTCACGTTTTAATTCTCTTTCTCGCTATGTATTAATCAGTAAATGAGATAATGAAACGGTACGGAATCACCCTTCGTTCTTTAATACTCTCTTTTACCATGTAGTAATGAATACAAAAATTTGAGAGATAAATTGTCTTGAACCAATTTTCCCTATAGATCGTGATGACGCCCAACGTCGTCGTTAAGTAAGCCAATGGTGAACTAGCCATGTATTTATTCTTTTTAACATTTTGAAAATAGTTGATTTTTTATTGTTAAATAAATAAGAGGGTGAAAAATTTAATAAAATAAAGTATAATCAAATATAAGAACAAGTGTGATAAAATCTACTAGCATAATTCCAAGACCTGATGTCACAAGTATATGAGCTACTAGTCGAATATACAACACTGAATTATTGTCTGAACTAGAGTAGACAGAATGCAAATACAAAATAGAGACTTAAGGTGCTACAGAACAGACTCGGAAGTCATCTCACCACTAAGTCTCGGAGTATCAAGGGTGCGCATCGGAGGACTACTCGATGCACTGTCACGACCCAAATGCGGACACGGTAGTGATGGCGCCTCTCATGGGGACAAGGCCAGCCAACTAAACCCAATTCACCCTTTTGAACAATTAAATAGTTCATAAGCAGTTTAAATATGATTTAATGATAATAATAATTAGTGGGAGTACAACCCAACACAGCCTAAACCAAGGTGTCACAAGTCACGAACATCTATGAATATATGAATACAACTACAGAGTCTAAAATACAAAAAAAAATAGGACTAATAAACAAAGGAAAAAATGTGGTTCTACGAACGCTGGCAGTCACCTCGCTAAACTCCGGTAACTTATCCTCCGATCAGCCCAAAATCTGCTACCGGGTGAACAAATACCTACATCTGCACACAAGATACAGGGAGTAAAGTGAGTACTCCAACTCACTGAGTAAATAAATAACTGAGTAGTAAGAGAATCACGTAAGGCAAATCATCATGATGTATAGAAGCAGTATAAAACCCCTAGAGAAAAGCAATGAAGCTGTGAAATCTTTAAAAAACATCTTAACCTAGTTTAAATCTCTTTTGAAAATGCCCTTGTCAAACAGTTATGCAAATGAATGCAAACAATTTGTGTAGATAACCATAGAGATCCGCCATTCGGGCACAAAACTCACTCAATAGAAAATGCCAGGCAATTAGAAAGATATCACATGAAATAGCACAACAACAGATAATGACAGACAAATAAATGAGTAAACACATAAAATGGTACCGCTGCAGCGTGCATCCCGATCCATATATTGTTGCGGCGTGCAGCCCCATCCATTTATCATCGACGACACTCACTGGGGGTGTGTAGACTCCGGAAGGTTCCCCTTACGGCCCAAGCACAATATCAAGCTATCTCGTGGCATCAAATTTACGTCTTCAGCCTCGTATCAGTATCACTATCTCACTACTGCGGCATGCAGCTCGATCCAAAAGTTTCCTCACAACACAAGCCCTTGGCCTTACTCAGTCAAAAATTACATAAGCCTCTCAGGCAACAGTAAAACATGATGCTCAGCCCATAAATATTGTTAGAAATATCATTTCAAGTGTTAAAGCAAAGTAAACTTGGCTGAGTTTTGAAAATAGTGGAAAATACATGACTGAGTTAAAGTATAAACTCAAAACAGTGAGGAAATATCAACAATCATCCCCGAAAGGGTTCAAATAGCTGGCACAAAGCCCAAATATGACAATCAACCCAAGTCATGATGATAACAAATAAGTTTAAGTCAAATACACGGTAAAATCATCAATCGGGACGGACCAAGTCGCAATTCCCAAAGGTGCTCTGCCCCACGCTCGCTATCCAGCGTGCAAGTCACCTCAATACACTACGATGTGCAATCCGGGGTCTCGAATCCTCAGAACATCATTTACAATCATTACTCACCTCCAACCGGCGAAATCTCTAGCTCGCAAGGCCTTTGCCCCTCAAGTCAGCCTCCACACACGTCGAATCTATCCAAAATCAGAGTGAATAAATCACAATATGCTAAGGGAACAAAACCCAAGCGAAAACAATCAATAACGGGCATAAATCCCGAAATTACCAAAACCCGAGCTCTGGGCCCACTTCTCGAAACTCAAAAAAGTTCACATCAATAGATTCTTTATCTCCTTATGAGTTCATACATACCAAAAGTTCACAAATCCGACCTCTAATGATCTTTCAAATCCTTAAATAGAATTTCAAAATCTCAAGCCCTAGTTCTTCAATTTTCATGAATTTCTAGGTGGATATCACAATATAATCAAGTATTAAGACCAAGATTCTTAACTTAAGTCGATTCCTCTTGAATCCCTCCTTATTTTCCTTCAAAATTCTCCAAAAATGAGCAGCCAAATAGACCCACATTCGTGAACAAGATGATTTTAAAAACATTCTGCCCAAGGGTATTTTCTTCTATGCGATCGCTGAACATTCCTCGCGATCGTGAAGAACAAATCTTCAGCTTCCAAAATTAACTCTATGTGAATGCACCAAACACAATGTGATCGCAATGCACTGCCCAAATAATTCTATGCGGTCGCGGCCGCGTTCATGATGAAAAAAACCCAACTAAGACCTCAGGTCAACTTTACTCTGTGCGATCGCGAAGCCTCAACCGCGTTCGCCGAAGAACAATTTCCCCAAACTATGTGATCGCAAGCTATACTATGCGAATGCAATGAACAATAGAACAACCCCCAAAGATACTCTTATGTGATTGCAAGACCTCTTATGCGATCGCAGAGAACAAAAATCCTACAACTCTGAACCTGCAAATTTTCTGCTATCTTTTAAGGCACAAAGTGGTCCGATTGACCACCCGAAACTCACACGAGGCCCTCGAGACCTCAACTAAATATGCCAACGTATCCCATTAAATTATTCAAACCAGTTCCAATCATCAAAACACCTCAAACAACATCAAATTATCCAAAACTCATCGAATTCAAGCCTAAGTTTCTTATGCGATCGCAGAGAACAAAAATCCTGCAACTCTGAACCTGCAAATTTTCTGCTATCTTTTAAGGCACAAAGTGGTCCGATTGACCACCCGAAACTCACACGAGGCCCTCGAGACCTCAACTAAATATGCCAACGTATCCCATTAAATTATTCAAACCAGTTCCAATCATCAAAACACCTCAAACAACATCAAATTATCCAAAACTCATCGAATTCAAGCCTAAGTTTCCAAAAACTTCTGAAATACACTTTCGATCAAAAACCCGACCAAACCACATCCAAATGACCTGAAATTTTACACGCACATCCCAAATGACATAACGAAGCTACTGAAAATCTCATAATTCCATTTCGACCCTCGGATCAAAATCTCATCTACCAACCGGAAATCGTCAAAATATCAACTTTGCCAATTCAAGCCTAATTCTACCCCGGACTTCTAAAACCAATTCCGATCACGCTCCTAAGTCATAAATCACCCAACAAAACTAACCAGATTATAAAAATTCCGATCCGGGCTCATATCCAAATAAGTCAAATCTTGGTCAAACATTTCAAATTCAAAGCTTTCAACTGAGATTGTTCTTTCAAATTCATTCCAAATGTTTCACGAAAACCAAAACCAATGATCTACATCAGTCATAATACATTACACGGGGAAATTCATACCCGAGAACTGGCGATCAAAGTGCAAAAGCTAAAAACGACCGGTCGGGTCGTTACATGCACCTACTTTAGATCCTGCACAAGTTAGTGCAGAAGTGGAGAAATTGTGACGAGGGACCGACATCAACACTGACTATGGGCCAATAATAAAATGGAGAAATTCTAAACAAGTATGTAACTTGATGATGATGATGATGATGATCATCATCATCATCATCATCATCATCATCATAATAATAATAATAATAATAATAATAATAGTTCAAATATTCTCTTGTAAGGAAATCAAGAAGAATATTATCAGACCTTTTTTTGTATATTATTTCGAAATCAAAAGGGGCTATAAAACTTGCCACCTTGCAAACATCTGTCTTGAAACATCATGTTTAAAATCTTTATTAAAGATAAACTTTGCAGCTTGACAATCAATTTTAATCAAGAATTTCTTATTGTATAAATCAGTTTGAAATTTCGTAACACATCTAACTATAGCAAGAATTTCTTTAGCTACTACATAGACCCAATAATAATAATAATAATAATAATAATAATAATAATAACAACAACAACAACAACAACAACAACAACAACAACATAATAATAATAATAATAATAATAATAATAATAATAATAAGCAGTGAATAAATGGTTCCTTAACTGAAAAATAAATTCCAAAAAATCTCTAGCCAACATATACTAATCCCAATTAAATTTCTATCATTAAATAAATTATAGCCTCTCAAGCCATAAAACAATATCAAGCGGAATAAGGGTTTGAGTATTATCACGCATAATTTATGCTAAAATCTTACGGCACGATCAAAAATTATACTATGTGCATTGCCAAGGGTCGAACGACACGAAGCATAGATGCAGTTATTAAATTTCCGAAGCGAACGGCCCGCTCCCATGACAAAAGAGAAGCTTACCTCGCTTGCAGAAGTACTTGTGACGTGACAAGACATGGATTTCTCATAGTTACTAAATATTCTTTATTTATTTCCCCTAAATAAGAAATCTAACTTGGAAGTTTCCAACTTTAAAATCTAGTCGCATCTCTATTCAAGATAATTAATATGCATAACAAATATGATAGTACAGTTAAGGCATGATGTAAACCTAAGACTACCCGGACATAGTACAATTAAGGCATGATGTAAACCTAAAACTACCCGGACATAAGAAAATTAGTAGCTACGCACGGACTCTCATCACCTAGTGCGTACGTAGCTCCCACACAAGTAATTCACAACAAAATACACCTAAGGGAATGAGTTTCCTCTTACAAGGTTAGACAAGAGACCTACCTCGTTCTTAAGATCACTTGTGACCCACAAATACGCTTTAAATCCTCAACTCGGTTCCAAACAACCTGAAACTAGCCTAATATTATATAAATAAGTCAATATATACTTAAAAGTTCATAATTTAACTATTATGGTAATTACCCACCCCTAATTGGAAGATTCCTAAGATTCACCCTCTGACTTACGTGCCCGAATTTCGAAAATTTTCGAAGATAATTATTACCCATAACCTTACAAACTCAAATATATCATTCTCACCCAATTTCATAATTATTTTCGTTGTTAAATCTCATTTTTATCAAAACCTAGGTTTTTCATCTATACCCATAATTTTTTCATGTTAAAATATACCCATAATTTATGTATTTAACTTACATTAGATAGCACTTACTTACCTTTAATAGCTAGGTGAAAACCTCTCTCTAAGAAGCTTCAAATATTGCACAAGAAGTGAATAAATGAACCAAAATGGCCTAAGTCTCGTCTTAAAAGAACATTTCTTCCTCTAGCAATTTCCTCTTTTGCAGCTCCATATCTGCGAAAAATGAATCGCAGATGAGGCTTTTCCCCAGCTGCCTACTTCCACATCTGCAAAAAATGGCTCACATCTGCGAGCCAACGTCTGCGGCGTACGTGTCGCACCTGCGTCCTTGCCCGCTTCTACCTTTGCCTGATTCGCACCTGCGCTTTTGCAGGTGCACCCCCTATCTTGCTTCTACGACCACTGGGCAGCCCACACCAGGCTGCTTTTGCAGCCAAAAGCTCGCACCTGCGGCCAAAATTGATGCACCAATAGTTCTATTAAGTCCAAACTTGGTCTACGCATGGTCTGAATGAAACTCGAGGCCCTTGCCTAAACATACCAATAAGTTCACAAAAGGCGTACCTAGTCGACCTCTCTAAACACGAGAAACAACACCAAAACTAGGAATCACACCCAAAACCAAATTGAAACAACTTATGAACTTCAAATTCTTCCAACTTGCTCCGAACGCGCCGAGTCATAGACAAACTACTTGGAACACCAAATTTTGTATGCAAGTTTTAAATCACCATACAAAACTATTCCATGGATCGAGATTCCAAATAGACCTCGATAACACCAAACCTACTCCAAACCAAATTTAATATCTTCAATAAGCCAACTTTAAACTTTATGCGATGTAATGCTCATGGTTCATTAAAAACCCGCTTGAAATCTTTAATGATTTCAAAAAAAGTCAACCCGGGTCCGCTTGGTCAAAAAGTAAGATTCAGACCAAACCCCAATCACCAATTCACCCTCGAGCTCTGTTATGTAATTAGTTTCAAATTTCAACCTCAATTCCAGGAGTAAATCCAAAATTGACAAAAATCCCTAATTCTAGCAAAATCCATAATTTCTACCATGAAAATTCTAGGTTTTATGTTGAAAATTTATAAAATGTAATGGATAATTGAAAAGAAATAGATTAAAGTCACTTACCAATGAATTTAGGAAGAAACTATCTTGGAAAGATCTCATCTAGGGTGATAACAACACGATAGGGGAATCAAGAGTTACTAAAGAAAAACAAGAAAATCAAGAAACGTGCTGAAGCTAAAAGAAATTAAAGAAACAAAAAACGACAGAAAATTGAAGATAGATTGAATTCAAGAAAGAGTTTCTTGAATTCAAGAAGTCTATTCTTGAAGTTGAATCATAACAACAACAATTAGCTAACAAAGAACTAATCGCCTTTGGTAGAAAATTAAAAACAAGAGATAGATTGTGGAACCCGACCCTTTAGAATAACAAGAACAACAATAAGCCTAAACTTATCACCTTTCTTGAATACCTAGAAGTGATCTAAGATTTCGAAAGAGTCTAATATTACCACCTTATGTTGAGTCTTGAAGGTTGAAGAATAAATCCTAGAGTAGCCACACACAAGAATGCAAGAAAAATCTCACTATTTTTATTGATAATAATCTGAATAATCTAAGCCTAAAAATAAAGAAGATACCCTTTATATAGAGGGGGTCGCGAAATTCTACCTAGGGAAGTTCATGGTTCAGTTTGGGTCGATTTTTTCCTAAAAATAAACTGAATCAAGTAAGTCAGATTTTTAAATATTAGAACCAAACCAAACCAATTAAGTCGATTTTTTATCGATTTGGGTTTTTCGGTTATTTATCGTATTTTTTCTTAAATATGAGACATACACCATCAAACACATATTTCGGCGACTATATTTTCAACGTAACATTATCAAACCAGTTGTTCTTTGAGAAATCTATCATTTACCAAGATATATTGATGATAATTGAATCAAATAGTGATGAATAATTTTAGTACTCAATTAAAAATTGATTGTTTTTAACATGAAATAAATTCTTGTATTTAGCAAAATAAAAGTATGCATCAAACTAGAATGTAAAGGTAAAGAATTAGATGATTATATAGCAAAGAACTAGATTAAATAATACAAATGACTAATATGTGCCATAAAATTTTAGAAACTTTATATAAAAATATACATATATATAGGTGTAGTAATAAATTTAAATAGCTACTTTTATTGTCATTTTGGTTCGGGTTTTTTCGATTATTTTTTTATTTAAACCAAAAATAAATCAATTTTGATCGATTTTTAAAATTCAAAACCAAAACCAAATCAAACCTAAAACGTATTGATTTTTTGGTCGGTTTGTTTCGATTTTGGGTTTGGTTTGGTTTTTAGAACTTTTATGAACACCCCTAAATTCTACCTAAGAAACAAGGAAATAAAGTCCTAATCTACTTTGGACAAAATTCCAACTACCTTAGGAAAAGGAAAATACTAGGAAGCAAAAACCAAGTCATTCTTGGAAAGTAATTCCAAAAATCTTAGTAAAAGGAAAACATTTAATAAACTAGGAAAGCAATAAATATTGTCGCATAATATATAGGAATAAGTCCCAAACCAATCTTGGATAGAATCTTGAAAATCTTGAAGGAAATTGCAAGTGACTTGTGTGACGACCCGGACGGTTGTCTTAGGAATTAATGACCCAATTACTTATTAATTTCTTTCCTCAAGTTTATTTCTGCTAAAAGAGAATTGCCGGGATGTTCGATTTTAAATATCGGTGACTTTTGGTACACTTATTCTCAGAATGAGAGCATAAGTATTAGAAAGTTGACCATAGTCGAAACAGTATGAAGACGGCCTTGGAATGGAAATTCCATGGTTCCATTAGCTCTGTTGGGTGATTTCGGGTTAGGAATGTATTCGGATTGTATTTTGGAGGTCCGTAGCTAATTTAGGCTTTAAATGCCGAAAGTTGAATTTTGGAAGTTTCCGGTTTGATAGTGAGATTTTGACCCGAGGGCCGAAATGGAATTCTAGAAGTTGGAATATCTCCGTAATGCTGAATGTGTTGTGTGTGCAAAATTCCAGATCATCCGGACAAGGTTTGGTAGACTTTTCGATTGAAAATATATTTTTAGAGTTTTTGAGATTTCTAAGCTTGAATCCAATGAAAAATCGGTATTTTGATGTTGTTTTTAGCATTCCGAAGGTTGGAACAAGTTTGAATAAGGTTTTAGAATGTGTTGATGCATTTGGTTGAGATCCCAGACGGCCTCGAGTTTGTTCTGGGTGGGTAACGGGCTATTTTCTCCTATTTTGAACTGTTGTTTTCTGCTTCTAGTATCCTCTTTCGCGTTCGCAAATAGCCTTTCGTGTTTGCGAAGCTTTGTTGCTGACCACCTGGCAATTCTTCTTCGCGTTCGTGTAACACTTATCACCTTCGCAATGCTCTTCTTTATTCCTCATCGCGTTTGCTTTTCCCATCATGAGTTCGCGTAGTTATGCAATTCCACTCTTCGCGTTCGCGGACTAGTTCACACGTTAGCGAAGAGCAATCTCCGGGCCATAATATTTTCCTTCTTCGTGTTCACGTGTGTTCTTCCGCATTCACGAAGCACATCTGGGCAGCCTTCATTTTCTTCTTTGCGAACGCGATATTGCCTCCGCGTTCGGATGCTTTAAACATCTAGGCAGAATATAAGTTTTCCAACTCAAGGGTTTCACCATTTTCTTCACATTTTGACTTCTAGAGCTCGATTCTTAGCGATTTTTGTTGGGTTTATCACGAAATTTGATTGGGTAAGTGTTCTTCAAATAGAATTAAATATATTCCATGAATTTTTCTTTATTTTTACCATTTAAATTGTATTTTGGGTTGGGGAAAGAGTTGGTTTTTGAAGAAAAATTCAAAGTGAAAAAAAATCATGGTTTGGGGGACCAAATGACAATGGATTTGGATAATTTTGGTATAGCGAGGCTCATAAGAGTATGAGGTTTTCGAAAATATAAATTTTACCCGATTCCGAGACATGGGCCCAAGGGGCATTTTAGTCATTTTACATAATTTTGCTTATTCGTTTAGAATTTAATTGTAGAATCGGTTACTTGAAATATTATTTACATTATGAAATTAAACTGAATATATTTTTGAGCCATTTGGAGTTGAGTACTCGTGGCAAGAACGTGGTTTCTAGTTGATTTTGAGTCGGTTCGAGGTAAGTTCTTGCATATCCTTGTGTGGGGGACTTCTCTTTAAGATCTGAGTCTTCTCTATTGATTGTAATCCGTGTACGCAAGGTGACGAGTGTGTTCGGACTTATTTGGGGAAAAATTGGCCTTTCAGGGTTCTTAGATCCTTATATTCACTGAGTACCAAGTTGTTCTTGAATGATTGAATTCCCTATTACCAGTTTCACCTCTACATGTTTTACTTGGAATTAATTGCTTTATGATTCATTCTATTTGCCTAATTGACTCTTACTTTGATGCACTGAAGAACCTTACCTCCTCTATTGTCATGTTATCTTTCATAACTGCTTGGCTTTATCAAAAATCAATACTATCTCTCATGTAATTATTTAGTCTTAATTGAGGGTATGATTATTTTCACGCTGCTCATCCTTAATTGAAAATTATTGTATATCCTTCGTAACTTGTCCAACTTTAAAAGAAGTTTAGATATCCTATTTTTACTTGACATTTCCTTATTTGAAATTATTTGATTCATGTTGACTTCCTTGTTGTTGAACTACAAATTATGGTATCGTTGCTTCATATTATTTTCTCCCTTGTTGAGTTGTTCTTATTATGCTTAGTATTCTCTATTATGGTTATTCCTTGTGAGCTAGTTTTTTCGTCTCCTAGTGAACGAAAGTTCTTGAGTTTATTCATTTGTCGTGTTCTTGTATATATTGTCATTGTTGCTGTTGTAATTGTTGTCACGATGCAAAATTCTTTAAGGGTCGTGGTGGCGCCGGACACCGCTGTTAGGCAAGCTATCAACCAATAACTAGAAACTTCTTGTTTTTAAAACTTATTGAAAATGTTCCTTTTATACGTTTAAACATCAAGTAATGAAATTTATTGAAATAAGAAAAATGTCTTTAACCAACACAATATTGAATAATTCTATAACCATCCCAGAACCCGGTGTCACAAGTGCATGAGCAATTTCTAGGAAATAATACAATACAACAACCCGGAATATAATATTGGACATAAATAAATACAGAAAAAAATGAAAGAGACTCTGCTGGTTGCGGGTCGTCTCGAGAAGTGCAGCTCACCTAAGTCTCCATATCAACCATGCTACTACGCCCAGTAGGCCACTAGAGATATAAGTGCCTATTCAACAAAAATACACAGAAGTGTAGTATGAGTACGAAAACAACGTGTACCCAATGAGTATCCCGTCTAATTTCGAAGAAGTAGAGACGAGATGATCGACTTTGACATTACTAATAGTCCAATAATGATATTTTATTAATGCAAATAACCAAGGAATTATTAAGAATGATAGTAAATTCAAGTAAGCAATGACCAGGTGAAAGTTCCTTTTTATATTAAAAGTCTTCGCATTCATGATCCAATTGTTTCCAATTATCTCAAGTCGGGGAGAGAAAATATCAATCTCAAATAATCTCAAGGCAAGAAATACAAGTATGTGCAAATCATGTCGAGCTGACTCGGTCCAACAGGAATGTAAATTGTGCACTGCCGAGGGTCGAACGGCTCGAACCATAGATGAATCTATTACCCCGCTCGCGTATCATACATGCGACGCGGTCAACATTAAATAAACAAATATCCCGCTCACGAATCATACATGTGACGGGGGAACATATATAGATATACACAGTCAAACAGCCAATTAAGAGTTTATCGGGAAATGTTTGTTTCAGTAAAAGCCAATTTTTCCTTTACTTATATAAGAAAAATAAAGTTTAATCCTTTTTGAAATTCATTTACTGATTCTATGTGATTTAAGCAATTCAAGTTGTTAATAAGTTTATAAATAATCCAAGTACGACATGTTTTTGGGTCCTAGACTACCCGTACAATAGCATAATAGTAGCTACGCACAAACTCTTGTCACCTCGTGCGTACGTAGCTCCCACAAATAGGAGCACATAACCAATTAACTCACCTATGGGGACAATTCCCTCTTACAAGGTTAGAAAGGAGACTCACCTTGCTCTGAAGCCTATATTCCGATTCAAGAACAAGCTCAAACTTCCAGATTCGGAGCCGAACACTCCAAAACTATTCAAATAGGGTAACTAGTCAATACATGCTCAAAAGTTCATATTCTAATTATTAAACCAATTTCCCAACTTTAAATACAAGGTTCCTAATATTCATTTTTGGGCCCACGCGCCCGGATTCCGAAAATATTTGAAGTAAATTATGACCCATAAACTAAGTATCAAGAATATATGATTTATACTTCATTCCCTAACAATTTTCGCGGTTAAATCTAGTTTTTACCATATTCTAGGTTTTTCATCTAAAACCTTTATTTTCCTTAATTTTCACATGTTAAATCTACCCATAATCTATGTCTTTAACTTATGATGTGTAGAAATTACCTACCTCTTTGATGATGATGGAATCCCTCCTCAGATGCTCTCAAAAATCGCCTAAGGCCAAGTGTAAAATGAGGGAAATGGGCTAAGTCTCGGAATAAAAATCCACAGCTCCAAACGCAGAAATCACATTTGCGACTCTAGGCTCACAACTGCGATGTCGCATTTGTGACAATTGTATTGCAAATGCGAAGCCTAGCCCACCCTGTCTTGGTCGCATTTACGACAATATCCTTCGCAATTGCGAAGGCGACAACCTTGCAAAATTTATCCCTCGTTCGCAAATGCGAACTTTCCCCTAGAACCCCAAGCTCGCTAATGCGAACGGAAACTTGCAAATGCGAGGTCGCATTTGTGACTACTGCATCGCAAATGAGATCATACCAGTATCAGCAATCCTATTTCTTAGCACTCCGAAGCTATTCTGCATCACACCCAAGCCCCCAGAGCTCCAAACCAAAAACCTGCACAAGTCTAAAAACATAATACGGACTTGCTCAAAGTCTCAAATCACATCAAACAATTCTAGAACCATGAATCGCCCCAATCCAAGCTTAATGAACTTTGAAATTTCCAACTTCTACTTTCGATGTTTAAACGTATCAAATCATGTCCGATTGACTTCAAATTTTGCAGACAAGTCATATTTGACATTACAGACCTACTGCCACTTCCGAAATCGGATTCCGACCCCGATATCTAAAGTACACTTGCGGCCAAACTTCTCAAAAACCTTCAAATTTCTATCTTTAGCCAAATAACTCCAACCTACAGACCTCTGAATTCACTTCAGATCGTGCTCCCAACTCCAGAATCACCATATGGAGCTATTGAGAAACTCGAAATCCCAAATGAACATCGATAATGTTGAAATGCACTTCAAGCCAAACTTATGAAATTTCTTCCAAAATGCTAACTTCCACAATAGGTGCCAAAATGCTCTTGCGTCATCCAAGACCCAATCCAGACATACGCCCAAGTCTGAAATCATCATACGAACCTGCTGGAACCTTTAGATCCCGATTTCGAGGCCGCTTACTTAAAAATTTAATCTTAGTTAATTCTTTCAACTTAAAGCTTCCGAGATGAGAATTATCTTTCCAAATCAACTTCGAACTTCCCAAAGTTTAATTCCAACCACGCATACAAGTCATAACACCTGAAATGAAGCTTCTCATGGCCTCAAACTGTTGAACGGCGCGCTAGAGCTCAAAACGACCGATCGGGTCATTACATTCCCTCCCACTTAAACATAGGTTCATCCTCGAACGTGCTGAGAACTACACTTCAGTAGTCTGAAATCACCGTTTCACACCTCATGCACCTTCCCGTGCTACCACAACCCAATTGAGCACATTAGCTCTATTGATTCTGAAGATATCCCCTATCATTCAAGAAAATAAGCTTAGAGCCTAATTCCAATATCCGAAATTCTCTATCAGGCTTGCTTCTAATATCTAAACACCATATCAATAACTACACGCAGCACCAAAACATGGCTGCATACCTTAGCTAAATTCACACCTTGCACCACTTTACTCACAAAACCATAATGACATTCTCTGATCAAATAAACCGAAATTCCACAAATCTGATGCTCCCATTGCACCTCATGACCTACTTAGGCTTTGCTCTAGCTCTTATAATACCACCACGATGGAAGAGATGGGTAGAAATTCATAACCAACTACCGAATTAACAAATCATTTGGTCTATACTTCTTACGAGAACCATCACTTCATTCTGAATCGAATAATGGTCTTAACTTCTTAATGTATTTCCCATAATCAGATTGCACTGATCTTAAATCCAATGATCTCGTCTCACCCAGTATGAACTGCTCTGGTTATAAACCGTTGATCAAAAGCTTTATAATGATGCTACAATGTGCAAGTAGGCTACCATATTGAACGCGATACAACAGAAAATGAACTCTAGAAGGAAATATTCAACTCACACACTATTATGGACTTTTCTTAGAAAATGGGAAACAAATCAAATAAAAATAGCATATAGAAAATTGTATTCAATATTACACTGTTGCGGCGCGCAAATCGATCCAAATAACATACCTATGATGGCGTGCCATTCGATCTATACATAAAAGTCACATAAGGAAATATACATCGAGCTTAATTTCTCCTTATAATAAAATACTAGATATTGGTCACAAGTACGCTAAGCGCATGATATCATCTCTGGGGAGACATATTGCGCCATAAGATACAAAACTCAAGCACAACTGAGGTGTGATATACGATCTGAATCTCAAGAGCCATCTTGTTCAATAACCTACCTCTACGTGGAACCTCAACACATAAGAAATTCACCAAGCCATCACACAACTCGCGCGGCGCAATACATCGTTACATGAAATGGATGACGATAAAATAACGCCCTGACTACTCTTCCATAAGGAGTGCATTATTTAAATGAACACATATGGTCTAATTTAGAGGTCGTATTCCAATTTAGATCCATCCACAGACCTCAAGATGATTCTGATCGCACTGCAGTAGGATAATAACCTTTCAAAGGCCCATACTAGCTTCCCTCTCCTCATAACACACAAGAACAACCATCACAACCATAGTAATCATCCACAGTCCACAACTCAATAAGTCATGAGCCCTCCAGGCATCAATGTTTAATTTAGCGACATTACTACAACCTTCATACTCGGTTTAAATCTTTAATCTATTGAGTGACTACATGCCATACAACCTCCATGTGGGACACACTCCCCCTAACCTACCATAACAAATAACTGGGCCATACCTCCAAACCACGTGCCGCACTATTACTGAAAAGAGGCCAAGAATCATTAACCGGGATGCAAAGCCTTTTTCACAAACCACCAATCTCAAGAGACGCTGAGGACAATACCATCTTACTTCAAACATCGAAACTCCTTTCCAGCTCATCCGAGCTCATGACAACCTTGTCAACACCGAACTTCAACCTTGGTATTCACTTCAAATTCCATACTACTCACTGCACTCAACATGCCAATATACGATAGAACACGTTTTTCATCATAGATTCAGAACCACTATTAGATTATCACTTCATCATATAAAACTTTTTGCTCAACTCACTTTAGGAGAACCATAGCGACACACAGGTGAATTCTCATGGCCGTAGAATATGCAAATTACTAAGTAGTGGTCTAGGCCACTATAGCCCTTCCGGGGCTCACCTCCACATAACAAGCCACAACAGTAGAATAATTTCTGAATAACACCAACTACGGCAACCGACAGGCCTCGCAATCTCCATCACAATTCACTTACATAACTTAGTCACTCTGAAAGAATTGATTACTACCAGCAACATGTCAATCGACTATGGCTAACCAGTCCCCCTTCTTCAAATTTGTTCTTGATTGCCATAGAAATAATGATAACTCCATTCAAGACTTAACACACTCCATCCACACTCATCCCGAATGATCCTGAATCATGAGACCATGCTGTCTCCAATCTAACAAACCATTTCATACCTTTCAATTGCTACATCGCAAGCCAAAACATCATAGAACATTCTCTGCTTCTTCTCATAGGCTGCTATCAAGCTTGGTTCTTAACTAACTATAAGCTCAAAATCATTAGGCACCACACCTTACCCCTTTTAATCCACTAGGATCATTGCTGAGAGCCGCCCACTCTAACTTGGCCCGAATATAATCAACTCAATGATTCTCCCAGCACAAGCATACCCTCTCGACGGAACACCCGACATAATTAATCCCCAAGTTTGAACATGAGCCAACATAGCACACCTTTAACAATCCATTTGCTCAAATTACCACTTATGCTCTTTTCCCGTTGATAAAATAACTTACCAATATGTCGATAAGCCGAAACCTCACAAGAAAATAACCATACAACCCAATCGTAGGCAGTGGGACTCTCGCATTTGGCTCGAAGCCATTTATTACACAACTCTGGAATTCGACAGGATTCTTAATCTCTTATTGACACAACCTTGCGCAGTCAACCGCCAAAATTCTCAAAATATTTCTGTAAAACCCCCTTTTATATTCTGAACCATTCAAACACATTTTCACAACAGATCTCTTTGATGTATAACCAATAGAACTCTCCACAGAAGCTTCGCCAACCACGCGACCACTAAACTGCTCACATGGAATAACCTACCCATTGAAATAACTTTCCGACATCTTCTAACGTTCTTGCACAGGGTACAATCACCATAACATCAATAACCAATCCTGAGTCTGAGCTAACCCTCTAGCTGCATATGTCCTTTCACCCCTCATGGACATCAATTAAATATGAGGCAATATCCTTCCCATTTAAAGTTATGTTGCATCATTCTTCATTTCAAGCAACTCCTTTCCATTATATCAAGTCTTCTGACGCATAATAGCCCATACTTCATATTAAATCCGTAGACCCCAATCACCAATCACTAATATTCTTAAATCCCTCCGGACTCTCCTCAAGGTATGTGGCCATCCTACTACAAAGCCCAAATGCAACTCCACCACTCTCCCATTTTGGGCCAACCCGCTTCCTTAATCAATTACTCGACCTTCGCTTCATATACCTGGCCTTTTAGAATTTTTTGAAGACCGCCTAATGCTTCCCACATGTCTTTCCTCGTCCTTTGATGTTTAGTTGTTGCCTCAAATAAAATCCTTCTTCATAGCTCTTGGACCCACAAATGCTACTGACTTGAACCTTTCTGAAGATCATCTTTCTCGAGTGTCGACATTAGGAACACCGCTTCAATCCTGAACCACCGCACCACGTGATCTCTAACTGTCACTTCTTCAATACTATCTCACCATTTCCTGCTCCCAAGGCGAATTGTAGAAGATTATAACACCGGCGAACTTAGTACATTCAATAGGGACAATGATACCTCATAATAGGAGAAAACTCCACCACGGTTGCAACACTAAGCCTTCCTACTCCATCATCCCAAATATATACATTCATAGGCCAATTTCTTTTCTCTCGCCAGGAATAATTACCGAGTCTCTGGACCATGCACTGAGTAAACCTCCCCTCAAGTCATTCACTGCCCCTACCCGTAGGCAAACATCCCACTATCAAATCAATACTGCGGAATAATCATTCATAAGCATCATGGAAACTTTTGCCTATCCTCAGAGCCCTTAGAGGTACCGCTACTGAGCGGAAACGACAGAATACCCTTCCACAAAGCAACGATAATAGTCCGATCAACTATACTGGGACAAACATTCCGCACCACATCTGTAGTACCATTTACAATTCTTAAATTCTCAATTTATAACAAGCGATTTTCGTCGCATAAGATTGAGTAGGAAAGAAACAAAGGCATATGCCTCGAGTAATCAAATTGCATGATAAGGAATCAAGAAGGGAAGTACTCCTAATAGTCCTGCAGCCCCCTCCCCCCTCCCCCCCCCCCCCCGAGGATAAATAGAGACATCTTCGTACCGATCCGCGAGACTCTACTAGACTTGCTCGTGACTCGTGAGACCCTAGGAACCTCGTTCTGTGATACCATATTGTCATGACCCCAAAATTATTTAAGGGTCAAGGTGGCGCCGAACACCGCTGTCAGGCAAGCCATTAACCAATAACTAGAAACTTCTTATTTTTAAAACTTATTGAAATCGTTCCTTTTATACGTTTAAACATCAAGTAATGAAATTCATTGAAACAAGAAAAATGTCTTTAACCAACACAATATTGAATAATCCTGTAACTATCCAAAAACCCGGTGTCACAAGTGCATGAGAAATTTCTTGGAAATACTTTAATACAACAACCGTCCCGAATACAATATTGGACAGAAATAAATACAAAAAAAAATAAAGAGACTTTGCTGGCTGCAGGTCGTCTCAAGAAGTGCAGCTCACCTAAGTCTCTGTATCAACCATGCTACTACGCCCAGTAGGCCACTAGAGATACAGGTGCATGTGCAACAAAAATGCACAGAAGTATAGTATGAGTACAAAAATAACGTGTACCCAATGAGTATCCCGTCTAATCTCGAAGAAGTAGACACGAGATGTTCAACTTCGACACTTACTAGTGGTCCAATAATGATATATTATTAATGCGAATAACCAAGGAATTATTAAGAATGATAGTAAATTCAAGTAAGGCATGAATAGATGAAAGTTCCTTTTTATATTAAAAAGTCTCTGGATTCTTGATCCAATAGTTCCCAATTAACTCAAGTCAGGGAGAGAAAATATCAATCTCAAATAATCTCAAGGCAAGCAATACAAGCATGCGTAAATCATGTTGATGTCGCATGGCCCCATCCAACAAGAATGTAAATTGTCCACTGCCAAGGGTCAAACGGCTCGAACCATAGCTGCATATATTACCTCGCTCGCGTATCATACATGCAATGTGGTCAACATTAAATAAACAAATATCCCCCTCGCAAATCATACATGCGATGCGAGCACGCATATATACACACAATCAAACAGCCAATTAAGAGTTATCGGGAAATGTTTGTTTCAATAAAAGCCAATTTTTCCTTTAATGATTTAAGAAAAAGAAAGTTTAATCCTTTTTTAAATTCATTTACTGATTCGATGTGATTTAAGCAATTCAAGTTGTTAATAAGTTTACAAATAAACCAAGTACGACATGTTTTTGGATCCTAGACTACCCGGACAATAGCATAATAGTTGCTACACACGGACTCTCGTCACCTCGTGCGTACGTAGCCCCCACAAATAGGAGCACATAACCAATTAACTCACCTACGGGGACAATTCCCTCTTACAAGTTTAGAAAGGAGACTCACCTCATTCCGAAGCCTATATTCCGATTCAACAACACGCTCAAATCTCCACATTCGGAGCTGAACACTCAAAAACTATTCAAATAGGATAAGAACTAGTCAATACATGCTCAAAAGTTCATATTCTAATTATTAAACCAATTTACCAACTTTAAATGCATGGTTCCTAATATACATTCTCGGGCCCACGTGCCTGGATTTTGGAATTTTTTTAAGAAAATTGTTACCCATAACCTATGGTCAAGAATATATGATTCTTACTTCATTCCCTAACAATTTTCGTTGTTAAATCTTGTTTTTACCAAATTCTAGGTTTTTCATCTAAAACCCTTGATTTCTTTAATTTCCATATGTTAAATCTACCCATAATCTATGTATTTAACTAATGACGTATAGAAATTACTTACCTCTTTGATGATGATAGAATCCCTCCTTAGATGCTCTCGAAAATCGCCTAAGGCCAAGTGAGAAATGAAGGAAATGGGCTAAGTCTCGGAATGAAAAGCCACAGCTCCAGAAGCAAAAGTAACATTTGTGACTCCAAGCTCGCAATTGCAATGTCGCATTTGCGACAATTTCATCACAAATGTGAAGCCTAACGTACCTTGTCCTAGTTGAATTTGCGACAATATCCTTCGTAATTGCGAAGGTGACAGCCTCGCAAAGTCGATCCCTTATTCACAAATGCGAACTTTCCCCTAGAAGCCCAAGCTCGTAAATACGAATGGAAACTCGCGAATACGAGATTGCATTTGCGACCAATGCATCGCAAATGCGATCATACCAGTACCACAATCCTATTTCTTAGCAAATCACTCCGAAGTTATCCCGAATCACACCTGAGCACCAGGGCTCCAAACCAAACACCCGCACAAGTCTAAAAACATAATATGGACTTGCTCGAAGTCTCAAATCACAATAAAAAATGCTAGAACCATGAATCTCGCCCCATCCAAGCTTAATAAACTTTGAAATTTCCAACTTCTACTTTTGATGTTTAAACCTATCATATCACGTTTGATTGACTTTAAATTTTGCAAACAAGTCATATTTGACATTACGGACCTATTGCCACTTATGGAATCTGATTCTAACCTTGATATAAAAAAATTCACTTTCGGTCAAACTCCTCAAAAACCTTCAAATTTCTATTTTTAGTCAAATGTGTCCAAAACGACCTACGGGCCTCCAAATTCACTTTTGATCGCGCTCCAAACTCCAGAATCACCATACGGAGACTCAGAATATTAAATGGACATCGATAATAGTGAAATGTACTTCAAGCCAAACATATGAAATTTCTTCTAAAATGCTAACTTCCACAATAGGTGCCAAAATACTCCCGGGTCATCCAAGACCCGATCCGTTCATACTCCCAAGTCCAAAATTATCATACGAACCTGCTAGAACCTTCAGATCCTGATTTCATGTACTTAAAAATCCAATCTTAGTTAATTCTTTCAACTTAAAGCTTCTGAGATGAGAATTCTCTTTCCAAATCAACTCCAAACTTACCGAAGTTCAATTACGACCATGAGTAAAAGTCATAACACCTGAAATGAAGGTGCTCATGGCCTCAAATTGCTAAATGGTGCACTAGAGCTCAAAATGACCGGTCGTATCATTACACTTGTGGTGGTGGTGCATGAGGTTTCTGTCGTATGATTGTTGATATTGTGATGCACGAGGTTTCTGCGGTTTGGTTGTTTTTGTGGGGCTACAAGAGGTTTCTAACGTGCTATTGCTACTATTGATATATTGAACATACGGTGTAACAAGGCAGGATATGTATATATGCTTATATGTGGGTTGCACATGTGGTGAGACAAGGTGGGAAAATTTTGATGCACGTGTGGTGAAACATGGCAGGCACTTATTATGTTATTATTTGCACACGTGGCGGAATAAGGTGGGATACGTCAGGGATTGATTGTGAGTCTTTGTGATGGCCTGGGAGCATTTCTGTTTGTTCAATACTATGATTGTGGTACGCTTACCTGTATGAGCGTTGTCTCTTGCAAGTTGTGAGGAAAGATCATATGTGCTATCTATTCCTCTCCTTACGTCTATTAGTCGATAGGGATTTTGTTAGAGCACTTGCACAAGCATACACGTAGTTGAAAACTCCTATTGGATGTGAAGTCCTCCTAATTTTTTGGAATATAGATGTACATCCTCGTCTACTTATTATATATGTAAGAGTAGCCCTCGTTAACTAGTGAGTTGTCGGTATGACGATGAGGTTGATGGGGCACATGATACCGAGAGTTATATTCCAGGTACTGGGACCCGTGAGCTGTGATTTGTTTGAGATTTGGTATTTCTTGGAAATTGTTGGATAAGACCTGATGTGAACACTATTGTAGGATATGAGTTATTACTTACCTTGACCGTATACTCACTCTAAGACTTGGGTTGTGTTTTTGCTCACTTTTTTGTGTCATTATTTAGGTATTTTTGTGTTGCTTGCGGTTTTCTTCCCTTATTGAGATTTTTTGTATTGTTAACTATTTTGTGTAGTATTTATATATACATCATGTCCTGTTGTTCTTATATTTGCATAGTTTATCGGACCGGTAGGTGTCTTGACTATACCTCGTCACTACTCCACCAAGGTTAGTCTTGATACTTACTGGGTACCGATGTGGTGTACTCATGCTACTCTTCTGCATATTTTTGTAGTGCAGATCTAGGTAATTTCACTCTGTCTTATCATTCTTGAGGCGAGGCGACGCTTCTGTAGGGACTTCGAGGTATATCTGCCGCATCCGAAGACCGAGAAGTCCCTTTCTATCTTTCTATAACAGTATAGCCCTTCAGTAGTTTTCCTTTTGTTTGACATTTTAGAGTTAGAGCTACTTATGTATTCTCTTAGCTTGTGATTCATGAGGTTCCGGGTTTTGGGAATTATTGTTAGCTTTGAGAGTTGTTATTGTATGTGTCGAGCGGCACTTTAAACATTATTGTTCCATTCAGTTATTTTAGTTTTCTATTATTCCTTCCGCAAGATTTGTTATATTCAGTATTGTTAAGCTTACCTAGTCGTGGAGACTAGGTGCCATTATGACAGTTCACGGAGGGTGAACTGGGGTCGTGACAAGTTGGTATCAGAGCTCTATGTTCATAGGAGACATGGATCACAAACCGATTTATTAGAGTCTCGCTGATTGGTACGAAGACGTCTATACTTTTCTACGAGAGGCTATGTAACTGTTAGTAAAATTCCACTTCATTTGATTTCCCTTGCATGTGAGATTTTTGATATCACGGCCCTAAACCTCTATCTTCTATTCTCTCACAGATGGTGAGGACACGTACTACCCGCCCCCTTGCTGCAACCGTCAGAGGTCGAGGTCGGGGTAGAGACCGATGACGCATGCATAGAATAGCCAGGTCACCCGCACGAGCTGCCACCGAGGTACCACAAGTAGTCCCAGATGGAGTCCAGGCACCTGATATGCCTACTGCTACTGCTACTCCAGCTCTTTAGGAGACTCTTGCACAGTTCATGAGCATATACACCACTTTGGCTCAGGCAGGATTGCCTCCTCTTGCTGCAGCCATATATCAGGCTGGGGGGAGCACCGACTCCTGCCGCCCGCATTCCTGAGCAGCGAGTGCATATTGAGCAGGTCCCTGAGATTATTCCTATGCTGTCTGCAGTGCCAGTTCAGCCCGAGGGCAGGGCAGCGTCTTTGGAGGATGAGCAGCTGAGACTTGAAAGGTTAATGACGTACAAGCCTCTGGTATTTAGTGGTTTAGCATCAGATGATGCCTTGGGATTTCTGGAGGAGTGTCACCACATTCTCCATACCATGGGCATATCAGAATTGAGTGGGGGTTCTTTCACCGCCTTCTAGCTTTGAGGAGCCGCCTATGAGTGGTGGCACACCTATGAGTTAGATAGTTCAGATGAGGCAGCTTCACTGACTTGGACCTAGTTTTCAGATATGTTCCTAAGTGAGTTTGTCCCTCAGAACCTCGAGGATGCATGGCATGCACAGTTTGAGAATTTGTGCCGGGGCACTATGACTGTCTCAGATTATGTTGTCCGTTACACCAGCTTGGATAGACATGCCCAGCCTTGGTTTCTACTATTCGCGAGAAGGTTAACCGGTTTATTGAGGGGCTTGTTCCCAGCATAAGGCCTAGTATGGATCGTGAGTTGGAGATGGATATTTCTTATTAGCAGGTGGCAAGCATTGATAGGAGGATATGCATGATAGGGAGAGAGAGGTCATGTGGGGTTATGAGAAAGAGAGCAGACAAGATCAGGAAAGAGAGTTTGAGGGGACGAGGAGGCCTCCTAGACTAGGGAGATATGTTGGTACTTATTTTGGAGGCAGGGTGCGTCAGTGTAGAGGTTCTTTGTCAACTAGTTTAATTTGTACTTCAGGCTTTGCATCGTGACTCATGTGTTCATGGGTCTCGGAGTACCCGTACCGCACAGTTCCCACAGCCTCATTAGCACAGAGGGTGATTTAAGTGTAGAGATAGCATCCATCTGGTGAGAGAATGTCCCATACTTTGGCCGATGTGTCACAATAAGGTATTCAGGTGAGTGGAGGGCGCCCAAAAGGGAGAGGCCCGATTTGTTGATGTGTTTCATATTGTAGGCTTGAGGTTGTCGCGCCAGTTGAATGTCATTAAGGTATGATTTTGATTTGTTATAGAGGGGCACCATCCACATTTCTTTACAGTCTGCTTATCGGGGTGAGTTCCCATATTCGTTGCTCTATTTATGGGTGCGTTGAGCCCTCCAGAGAAACATATTCATTTCCTTCTTGTTACGTGGTTGTTCCGTTTTTCTTTCATTTTCTTCTTCAAAGGCACATGCACTAGGTCATGATTAGCACTCTATTTATGTGATTACCATGTTCCGAGATTCTACGAATGAAAGTTGTGTCTATCATCTGTTTGTAGTCATTTTTGATAGTTATGAGACTATTAGAAAATTTCTATTATCCATTTCGGTATGTTTGATATGATTTCGGAGTATCTTTAGCTACGAGCCGTGATGTTTATGCTCCACTGGTGTGGGAGCTAGTACTTGTTGTGAATTGTGTCGGGACTGATCTAGTTAAAAGTTTCAGCATGTTTGATGTACACCTTACTTGTGATTGAGAGTGGAGGGCGGGATTCTCATGATTTCATGTGTTTTGATTAGTTGAGACCGGGTTGTATACCACGATGGGAGTTATATCGGTATGAGATCCTTGTGATCCTTTTATATGCTTTAATTCTTTCTTGTCAGATTGTTTTATAGATTAGTGTTATAGAAACATTGGTGTTTGTCTGGCTTGTTTGATAGTTCCCTTATGTGTTTCACTTCCCATATTTAGTCATTTTCGTTCTATGTTTCTTGAGTTTTAGCTTATGGGGTGTGTGCTAGTTGGTATTAGCTAAGATTTGGTGATTCAAGAGTTGAGTATGTGGCTTTCATGGTTATTATATCGTCTCCAGTGTTGTGGAGGTGTGAAACGGGTTCTTATTGGATATGAGGCTTACGGTCGGTGCTACATTTAATTTTGGGCAAATATAGTGATTAGAAATATTATTGTGGGCCTATATATGATGTGTCGTGTTGGAAGGTTGTACTATATGGGCGTTGGTATGGATTGATGTAGCTGGTTGAGATTGACATTGGGTATGGATTTAGAATCGAGTCTTTGAAGATGGATGGGAGGTTAGAATTCTGGTTCTAAGGCTTATTGATATTTCTAGAAAAGCTAAATTTCAGTTGGGATAGTGTCGTCAGGATTATGTAGATTGGGGTGACATGGGATCACCCATGGGTGTATGTTGGAAGTGTGCATTCAATGACTTGAGGACTCGAGGCGAATCTACGCTCGTTCGAGAACGAACAAATGTTTAAGTGTAGGAGGATGTGACGACCTGGTCGGTTATCTTATGAATTAATGTCCTGATTCCCCATTAACTTATTTTCCCAAGTTTATTTTTGCTAATGAGAATTGTCGGGATGTTCGACTTTGAAATTTTGGTGAGTTTTGGTAAACATAGTCCCTGAATGAGAGCTTAAGTGTTGGAAAGTTGACCATAGTCAAAACAGTGTAAAGACGGCCTTAGAATGGAAATCACATGGTTCTATTAGCTTCGTTGGGTGATTTCGGGGTTAGGAGCATGTTCGGATTGTATTTTGTAGGTCTGTAGCTAATTTAGGCATTAAATGCCGAAAGTTCAATTTTGAAAGCTTCCAGTTCGATAGTGAGATTTTGATCCAAGGGCCAGAATGGAATTCCGAAAGTTGGAATATCTCCAAAGTGTTGAGTGTGAGGTGTGTGCAAAATTTCAGGTCATTCGGGCACCGATTGAAAATGTGTTTTTAGAGTTTTTTAAATTTCAAAGCTTGAATCCGATGAAAAATCGATGTTTTGATGTTGTATTTATCGTTCTTGAGGTTGGAAAAGTTTGAATAAGGTTTTAGGATGTGTTGATGCATTTAGTTGAGGTCCCGGGAGCCCTGAGTGTGTTTCGTGTTGGCTACGGTTCATTTTCTCCTATTTCGAACTGTTGTTTTCTGCATCTGGTATCCTCTTTCGCGTTCGCGAACAACCGTTCGCGTTCATAAAGCTATGTTACTGACCACCTGGAAATATTTCTTCGCATTCGTGTATCACTCATCGCGTTCACAGTGCTCTGCTTTATTCCTCATCACATTCGCATTCGTGTCCCCCATCACGTGTTCGCATAGCTATGCAATTCCACTTTTTGCGTTCGCGGACTAGTTCATGCATTCGCGAAGAGAAATCTCTAGGCCATAATATTTTCCTTCTTCGAGTTTGCATGCGTTCTTACGCATTTGCGAAGCACATCTGAGCAGCCTTCATTTTTCTTCTTCGTGTATACGATACTGCCTCCGCATTCGTGATGCTTTAAACATCTAGCCAGAATATAAGTTTTCCAACTCGAGGGTTTCACCTTTTCTTCACATTTTGACTTCTAGAGCTCGATTCTTAGTGATTTTTGTTAGGTTTATCATGAATCGATTGGGTATGTGTTCTTCAACAAGAATTATATCTATTCCATGAGTTTGTCTTTATTTTAACCATTTAATTGTGTATTAGGTTAAGAAAAGGTTGGGTTTTGATGAAATATTTCAAAGTGAAACAAATCATGGTTTGGGGAACCAAATGGCATCAGATTTGGATAATTTTGGTATGGCTACGAGTACGAGGTTTCTGAAAATATAAATTTTAGCCTATTTCGAGATGTGGGCCCGAGGGGCATTTTGGTTATTTTACATTATTTTGTGTATTAGCTTAGAAGTTAATTGTATAATTAGTTACTTGAAGTGTTATTTACATTATGAACTTGAATTGAATAGATTTGGGTCATTTGGAGTCGATTACTCGTGAAAAGAACGTGGTTTCTAGTTGATTTTGAGCCGGTTCGAGGTAAGTATCCTGCCTAACCTTGTGTGGGGGACTTCCCCTTAGGATTTGAGTCTTCTTTGTTGATTGTACTCAGTGTACGCGAGGTGAAGAGTGCGTGCTCCGACTTATTTGTGGAAAAATTGGGTTTTTAGGGTTCTTAGATCCTTATACTCAGTGAGGATGAAGTTGTTCTAGATATGATTGAATTCCCTATTACCAGTTTCACCTCTACATGTTTTACTTGGAATTAATTGCATTATGATTCATTCTTATTGCCTAATTGACTCTTACTTTGATTAACTGAAGATCCTTACCTCCTTTATCTTCACGTTATCTTTCATAACTGCTTGGCTTTATTGGAAATAATTATTATCTCTCATGTAATTATTTAGTCTTAATTCAGGTTACAATTATCTTCACGCTGCTCATCCTTAATTGAAATTGTTGTATATCCTTCGTAATTTGCCCAACTTTAAAGAAGTTTAGATATCCTATGTTTAGTTGACATTTCCTTATTTGAAATTAGTTGATTCATGTTAACTTCCTTTGTTGTTGAACTACATATTATGGGATCATTGCTTTATATATCTCCCCTGTCGAGTTATTCTTGTTACACTTAGTATTCTCTGTTATGATTATTCCTTGTGAGTTATTTGTTCTGTCTCCTGGTGAACAGAAGTTCTTAAGTTGATTCACTTGTCGTGTTCTTGTATATATTATCATTTTTGTTGTTGTACTTGTGGTGGTGGTGCACGAGGTTTCTGTTGTGCGGTTGTTGATATTGTGATGCACGAGGTTTTTGTCGTGTGGTTGTTGTTGTGGGGTCGTACGAGGTTTCTGTCGTGCGGTTGCTACTATTGATATATTATACATGCAGCTAACAAGGCGGGATATGTATATATGCTTATATGTGGGTTGCGCATGTGTCAAGACAAGGTGGGAACATTTTGATGCACGTGTGGTGAAACAAAGCGGGCACTTATTATGTTATTATTTGCACACGTGGCGGAACAAGGTGAGCTACGTCAGGGATTGATTCTGAGTATTTATGATGGAATGGGGGCATTCCTATTTGCTTAATATTGTGATTGGAGTACGCTTACCTGTATTTGCGTTATCTCGTAGAAGTTGTGAGGAAACATCGTATGTGTTGTCTGTTCTTCTCCTTACGTCTATTAGTTGGTAGGGATTTTGTTATAGCACTTGCACAAGCATACAGGTAGTTGAACACTCCTATTGGATGTGAAGTCCTCCTAATTTTTCTAAGTATATATGTACACCCTCGTTTATTTATTATATATGTGAGAATGGCCCTGGTTAACTAGTGAGTTGTCAGTTTGACCATGAGGCTGATGGGGCACATGATACCGAGCATATATTCCAGGTACTAGGACCCGTGAGCTATGATTTGTCCGAGATTTGGTATTTCGTGGAAATTGTTGGATAAGACCTGATGTGAACACTGTCGTAGGATCTGAGTTATTGCTTACTTTTACTGTATTGTGACTCTAGGACTTGGGTTGTGTTTTTGCTCACTTTTCTATGTCATTAATTTGGTATTTTCGTGTTGCTTGCGGTTTTCTTCCCTTATCGAGATTATTTGTATTGTCAACCATTTTGTGTAGTCTTTATATATATATATCATGTCACGTTGTTTCTATATTTGTACAGTTTACTGGACCGGTAGTGTCTTGATTATTCCTCATCACTACTCTACAGAGGTTAGTCTTGATACTTATTAGACACCACTGTGGTGTGCTCATGCTACTCTTCTGCACATTTTTGTTGTGCAGATCAAGGTACTTCCACTCCGTTTTATCATCCTTGAGGCGAAGCGATGCTTTTGTAGAGACTTCGAGGTATATCTACCGCATCCACAGACCGAGGAGTGCCTTTCTATCTTTATGTAACTTTATAGCCTTTTGTAGTTTTCCTTTTGTTAGACATTCTGGGATTAGGGCTACTTATGTATTCTCTTAGTTTGTGACTCATGAGGTTCCAGGTTTTGGGAATTGTTGTTATCTTTGAGAGTTGTTATTGTATGTGTTGAGCGACACCTTAAATATTATTGTTCCATATCGTTATTTTGGTTTTTGATTATTCCTTCCGCAAGATTTATTATGTTCCGCATTTGTTAGGCTTACCTAGTCGTAGAGACTTGGTGTCGTCATGACAGTTCACGGAGGGCGAGTCGGGGTCATGGCAACTTGGCACCAACTTGCACTCAACATCTTGCACGACTATTGTACTCTTCATGGACACCAAGTAAGTCCTTTTTATGCTATAAAACGTGGCTTTATGTGGGACTTCATGGGTAGCAAGTTTGGACACATTTTAGGTGCCAAATTGGTCTAACAATGGTCTGATTTTGGACCTTCTTCTGATGATGTTTCTTGAGATATAATCCACCTATTTTTGGACATGAATTTGGGCCATAAAATAATTATAACACCTAGATAACTCATATCCTTTATCATAAGCTCTTCCTCCGAACTAACAACTTCTTTAATCGTTCCTAAAAGCCAATGACCTTGTTCTTTAATCATTCCTGAAGTCCGCGCGATCAAAACACCAAAATAACACCTACAACTACGAATCAGACACCAAAATGAATAAATATTTTAATGAAACTTATGCAATTTTTCAACCATACGTCAAAATCACGTCAAATCAACTTTATTTCACACCAAATTTTGCAGACAAGTGATAAAATACTGTATGGAGTTATATCAAGTTCTGATACCAAAATTAGAACCCGTTAGCAACAAAGTCAACTTGTAGTCAAACTTATGAATTCTTTAGATCTTTGGAATTCTTGTTTTCAACAAATTGTGTTAGTTCAAGCTAGGGACTTCCGAATTTGATTTTGGGCAACACCCAAGTCTCAAATCACGATACGGATACCGAGACGCCAAGACACTAATCTGGGTCCATTTGCTCAAAACATTGACCGATGTCAACAATGAGTTGTAAGCCACGATTTCATGATTTTATCAATTTTCTCATGAAAACCTTCTGGAAAAAGGACACGGACTACGCAAATCTATGAAGGATAAACAGAGGTGTTCAAGGTCTTGGAATACAGAAATGAAGGGTAAAACTATAAATGGCCTATAGGGTCATCACACTTTATGGATGAAAGCAATACCTTCTCTCCCACCATATATGAAACATCACGAACCTTTCGATCAGCGTAACTCTTCTACCAAGACTGTTCCATGCAAAGTTGATCGTGAATCAACTTGACTTTATCCGAAGCATCCTGAACCAAATCAGTACCTAACAACCTAGCCTCCGTGATTGAAATCACCCAACTGGAGATCAACATCGCCTCACATATAAGGCCTCATAAAGAGACATCTAAAATACTTGATTGGTAGCTATTATTGTAGGCAAACTCTACAAGTGGTAGAAACTGATCCCAAGAACCCCGTATTCCATAACACAAGGTCGTAGTCTATCCTCCAATATCCGATGGTGCTCTCGGACTATCTATCTGTCTGAGGGTGGAATACTATACTCAACTAGTATGCCTAACTCTCTCTGCGCTGCTCTCAAAAACTACAATGTGATATGTATGTCACAATAAAAAATAATAGACATCAGAAGATTGTGAAGGCAAAAAATCTCGTGGATATAGATCTCAGTCAGCCGCTCTAAAGAATAGGTAGTCACAACCGGAATGAAATATGCGGACTAAGTCAACCATTGCACAATTACCCAAATAGCATTAAATTTCTTCAGAGTTCGTGGGAGTCAAACAATAGATTCCATGGTGATATGCCCCTATTTCCACTCAAGAATCTCAAGCCTCTAAAGCAAACTGCACAGCAACTGATGTTTGTACTTCACTTGCTGATAGTTCAAGCACCAAGCTACAAACTCCACTCTATCTTTCTTCATTATTCTCCAACGATAGTGCTGCCTCAATTCTTGATACATCTTCTTGTAACCTGGATGAATGGAATATCGCAAACTATGGGCCTCTTCAAGAATCAATTAACGTAACACATCCACATTGGGCAAACAAATCCGACCCTGCATCTGCAACATCCCATCATCTCTAATAGAATCATCCTTGGCACCACCATACCGAATTGTGTCCTTAAGGACAAGAAAATGGGGATTGTCATACTAACACTCTCTGATGTTATCATATAAAGAAGACCCAGAAATCAAGCAAGCTAGAACTCGTCTTGGATCTGAAACATCTAACCTCACAAACTGATTGGCCAAGGCCTGAACATTTGATACAAGCGGTCTCTCACAACAAGGAATATATGAAAAGCTACCCTTTCTCACCACCTTTCTACTCAAGACATCGGCCACCATATTGGCCTTCCTGGGATGATATAAAATTATAATATCATAGTCTTTTTAACACCTCCAACCATTTCCTTTGTGTCAAATTTGGATTCTTTTCTTGAACAAGTGTTGTACACTCTGATGATTTGTAGATACCTCATAAGACATGTCGTAGATTATAATTCCTCCAAATCTTCAATGCATGGACAATGGTTGCCAACTCTAAATTATAAATAAGGTAGTTCTTCTCATGGGGATTCAACTGGCATAAAGCATAAGCAATTACTTTACCCCCCCCCCCCCCACATCAAGATGCACCCATTACCAATCCGAGAAACATCACAATACATTGTACATGAACCCCATGTTGAAGGCATAACTAGAACTAGAGTCATGGTCAAGGTAGTCATGAGCTTCTAAAAGCTCTCCTCACACTCATCAGACCGTCTGGGTCAATATAGTCTTCTGACTCGGTGGTTGACTCAAGGACGAGAAACATTTAAGTGTGGGGTAGTTGATGTTTGGCCAAAATGCTATATTTTTAGTACATTATTCGCCTTACATGTTGTCACTTTATTGGCTAATTATGCAATGTTTGAGCTAAATTATCTTATTTTATGTGTAGGAGCATCGGAAGACAAAGGCGACTGAAAGTAGCACAAAAAGAGGATAAAAACCCGCGCTACAGGAAAGACATAGCCAGCTCTATAGCCAGGCTGCCCATGCTCATTGGCGAAGCTACATTATCACAAGGGTAGTCAATTGACCATCCTTTGACGAAAAATTATACTGCGTAGATAGGAAAAATATTAGACTTTATAGGTATATGACATATATTAAACACCCTTTATTGGATATTTTTTTTCCTCTTCTTTCAAGTTTGAAAACCCTTGGATAAATTTTTGGCTTCACCAGTGCCCACGCTATAAGCTTGGCCTCGCGAAGTCTATAGCCCGATGATCAAAAGTACGTGAATTAAAAGACTCCGACCCAGATTTGGACTCAAGGACCTCAAACCCTAGCATATAAATACTTTCTAAATATGTCTAAGAAAAAATTGACATTTTTAGAGCAGATTCGACCTAAAAAAAAGACGTTTTTGGAGAGGGGATTTCGGCCTAAGGAGGCAAGAACACACTAGGAACAAGGCGGAGAATTATTCTACGAGTTTTTCACTTCCTTCTTTATATTTTCATTATTGGTTATGAATGATAGTATTTTAGTTTTGCATACTGTTATGAATGCCTAATTTGTTATCTAGGTTTTGATGTAACCTTTTGTAGGATGAGTTCTTATTACATTTTTGTATAAATTTGTCGTTGATCTTTCTCTACTTGTTCAACATATTTCTGTTGTTATTGAAGAGATCTCAATTAACCGTGCATATTTAGTGTGTATATTGCTTGAGAGAGAATACACATTTATGTGGTTGTTGAACAACATCGCTTCCTAATGTATGTGAGAGATCAATACCGGAATTAAAAGTAACGAAACCTTGGTATGATTGTAGTGAGCAATGAATTAATGTCGGCTAGTGTAGTTTGAGAGAATATGTCAAGTAAATTGTGATAGTTGCTCGAGAGAGAATTACGAAACCTGAAGTACTAATGATAGGTATAGAATACATAGGCAAAATTATAAAAGACGTAGCGGGAAGAATTTTGACAATTGAGAAAATTATAACTCTAGCCTTCCTTAATTTTTTTCTCCAACCCTTATTATCTTTAGTTCATAATTCAACATAACTAGAAATAAAATCTGAATCTTTATAACTTCAGAATTTGTTTAAACTTATCTTCTTAGTGATAATAAATGGTTGTAGTTGAGTCTTAGTTCTCTATGGGATTCGACTCCGGACTTTTAGACCAGATTATATTTGTAGCGACCGCTTATCCTTTTTAGGACTAGAGTTGGGCGTGATCAAGATGTTCAGGAACTTGGAAGGAAAAATCCCTGAACTGAGTAATTTATTCCGATTAACCCCAATTTTCTTGTTTTGATTTCCGAGCTACTAAATTGCCATTTTTTGGCAAATTAAACTAGTAAATATTTCTATTACAAGCACAATAATTTTTAAAACTTTAAGTTTTGGCTTTGGCAATTAGGCGCCCACCTGTAGAACAAGGGAATATTTTTCAAAAATTTTAAGTTTTAACAATCTGGTGCCCACCTATAGAATAAGGGAATATTTTTCAAAATTTCTGCAATCAGGCACCTACCTGTAGAACGAGGGAATATTTTTCAAAATTTTAAATTTTTCCGATCAGGCGCCCACCTATAGAACAAGGGAACATTTTTCAAAATTTCAAGTTTTTGCGATTAGGCGCCCACCTGTAGATCAAGGGAATATTTTCAAAATTTTTAAGTTTCACAATCAGGCGCCCACCTGTGCGAAGGGAATAATTTCTAAATTTCAAGTTCGGGAAATCAGGCACCCACCTAGAAAACAAGGGCGTATCATCCATAAGTCAAGTCTTGATGATCAGGCGCCCACCTGTAGAACAAGGGAATATCTTTCAAATTGCAAGTTCAAATAGTCAGGCGCCCACCTGTAGAACGAGGGAATGCTTTCAACGGAGTATATCTCAAGACTAGCAGTTTGGCATCAAACATAGAAGAAGAGAAAACAAGAGGCCAACAAGGCAACAAGGAGTTTGTAGGAAGAAACACCGGACAACAAGGCAACAAAAAGATCCACAGGACGCAATACCAGACAACGAAGCAACAAGAAGTTCCACAGGAGGAAATACCGGTAACAAAGCAACCAGGAGTCCACACCAAGAAATACAAAACAGCAAGAGCAACAAGGATTAAGAGCAAGTCTGAAGATATAGATAGGTTTCCTTGTAATCCATAGTTCATAGCGTAGTCTAGCTTCTTTATTTTTCACAATGGTGTAATAAAGGGGTCTAGCAGAAGCAGCAACAACAACAGCAAAGTCACAGCCTCGATAATCCCAGCTACCAAACACTCCTAAACTACACTGACCTGATTCCTCTTCAGCCGAGGATATGTAGGCAACCTCTGAAGCAGGGTGCGGTCAAACTTTTCAAAATGCTTCTCACGAAGGGTTCAAACGGGAAAAAATCGCTCGTATTTGCTCACTCATATTTGCGTGAAAACTCATCGGGTTTCCGCGCAAAGAGGGGAAGCTGTGAGCATGTGATTTTTGCCCTATACGAATTACTCCCATAAATTCAAAACAAAATAATTTCATTTGTTTATTTGCAATTTTAATTTTTCGTGGCATTATTTTGTTAATTATTTGCATTTTTTGTGCATTTTTAAATAACGAATATATAAAAATACATTAGGCATGTGCACTTAGGAGTAATTTTACATTTTTTAAGAAATTAATTAGCAATTGGGAAAGGAAATTCAAAATTGGCTTAATTTGCACTTAAAATCGATTTTAAGCAATTCTTTTTCTCTTTTCTAATTATGTGAAAATAATTATTGTATGACTAATTAGGTTTTTTTTTAGAATTATGAATTTCAGGTTATAAATAAGTTTGGAATTAAAAAACAAGAGGGAGAGAAAATCTGAAACTAAATAAAAAAGGACCTAATTGGGCCATATATACAATTAAATCAGCCCACACCCCTTTTCTCCTTCTAAAATCCGCCAGACCCACACCCAATAACCCCCGAGCCGACCCGTTAGCACAATACACACACGGATACATACACGAAGCCCTAATCTCAACTGTGACCAGCCGACTGTTCTTCTTCTCCAAAGAAGAACATGAACCATGCCTCCATTTAGCCCAAATCCAAGCGAGTAAGTCTCAAATTCCTCCTCACGCATTCGTCCTTCTCTCCTCATCACCATCTCTAACCGTTTCTGACGCGAATATTCTCGTTCCTTTCACTCCCTCGATTTGGAGATAAGGTACGTGATTGGAAGATTCTGAGAAGGATTTGCTGGGTGAGTGTGAGGCGTTGGATTAATTCAATTCAATCCAAGCCCCACATTCATCAGGAATTCGTTCTCAAAAGGGATTTGGGATGAATTTCGGAGGGGTCAGTTTTTTGGGTAGTTTTTTTTTAGAGGAATTTTGAAGAGTTTCTTTCCTTCTTCATTTTTTTTGTAATAGACAAACACAAAAAATCCCTGATGGTTGTTATTTTCATCTCCTGTCGATTATGACTTCAAAAATGGGAATCATTTGAGAAATTTTGAGGCTGTGCTCGAAGATTGGTTTTCTGCTGTTTTGGTTTTTGTTCTGTGTCGATTTCAGTGTTGTGACGAATTCGTTCCAGGTTCACATCTTTTCTTCTTCTATGTTTCTGCTGTGAATGTGAGTTGTGGACAATTGTAAAAGTGATTAAGGCTGGAACAATAGTTGAAATTCTATGATTCAATAAGCGTGCCATGACCCGTTTTGATGATATTTTTCTGTGTCTGTTAATTTTTGAATTTAGGAGTTGTTTTTCTGTTTGGTCGAATTTCTTGCTCTCAATCTCATTTTAATGTGTTTTAAGTATTTTTGTTAGTAAAGAAAGGTGTAAGAATTGGGGAGTCGATCAAATTATGTATCTCTCGCCTCTATGCTGCGAACCTAGCTGAAATGGTTAGGGCTCAGTAGCGTTCAGTTTTTGTGGTTGAAGCTATGACGTTTATCCTCGTGATGTTTGTTTTCTAAGTGATATGTTCTTGTAAATCCTCTTCATTACTGGAAACTTTGAAACTAGGATCACCCTATTGCAGGGGACAGTAGGTTTGTTAAGCGTTGCGAGTTGGAGCTTTGATCGTTTTGTTAAGGAACGATCATTTCATAGATGAGCTTTCCCTGTGCATCTTTGTTGCATATAGAACCCCATTGTAGCCTTGGTAGATTTTTTGCTTTGCCTCCAGTTCTTGGTATTTTGTTTTCTCCTCCCTTTGAGATTGTGAAGGCCGGGCTGCAGGTTTTTGAATTCAGAAATCATAGTTAATTGGCGACGTGGTCGTGTGTCTTGTTTTGTTTGTTAGATTAGACTGCAGTAACATTTATCTAGTTTATCCTTGGGAAATTATGCCCGTTTTCTTGTGTCACAAATCGTATGATAAGTTTCGCGCGTTTCTTTGGGACGTGTTGGACAAGGACTGCCCATATTTGAACTACCTTCATGGCTGATAGTTTTGAATTTGCAAGTTGTTAATGAACTCATTCATGGCTGTGATAAATGTTCTATGATCCCCCTTCGAGTTCCTTCCATGAGGTGTCGGATTGAGTTTCTTTATTTTCCATGTAGGGTCAGTCTCAATATTCTAATGTTATGATAATACCACTGCCTTGATTGGTCAATTTTGCTGCTATTGATTTGCATCTCCCTGTTATTCTCATTCACAACTGTGACTGTATGTATATTAACCATTTGTCTGGTAGTGTATTTTACTGCTGCACTCATCCAGAAGAGTATAAGGCTCTTAATGTCCTTCTCTTTTACCTTTATATGAGCTATAGCTGGCATGAAAAATTGCGGGTTTCTCTTACTGCTGTTCTATAATGAATTTCATGTTTCATATGGAAATATTTGTAGTGTAAGGAAATTTTGAGGAAGTTCCTATGGTGTTATTTTGGGAACAAGAAGAAAGGGATCAGATAGTAGCTTATTCGGTTCAATATTTAAGCTGTGTATACATGAAAATTATTTTGACACTTCCTTAATCAAAACAGAAGGAAATTCGACAACTCTCTATGGGTTACCTTTTGGATAATCGCTACTATGCCTAAAGCGCGACTTAATTCATCAATTGTGGTTGCGTATACGTTCGCATAACACAATCATGATTCTAAATTAAGTTGGAGTATGCGTTAGCACAACTTCAATTAAATTTTTTTTTAATATAATAAAGTAGGTTACAAGTTTTATTTTTTTTTAAGAAAATTTGCATAAATTCTTATAATCACATGTGGCCTTTTAGTAATTTCCTAGGTTAGTTAAATATAATATCTCCTAAAATATCCTTTAGGGCCATTAAAAATTACTAGTGTGATTGTGTATACGTCCGCGTAACACGATTATACTTATACACTTAATTTGAAGTATGCGTTCGCGCAACATCAACTAATCTTTTCTTAAATGATAAAATAGTCTACAAGTTTTAATTATTTTTAGTTATTTAAATCACATATGGACTTTTAGTAATTTCGTAGGTTAGATAAAAATATAATATTTCGTAAAATATCATTTAGGGCCGTTTAAATTACTAGTGTGATTATGTATACGTCCGCGTAGCATAATTACACTTATAAAAATAAAACTGGAGTATGTGTTCCCGCAATTTTGGCCCAAACCGACCGTGCTAGAACCACAGAATTCGGGAGTGCCTAACACCTTCTTCCGGGTTAACAAAATTCCTTACCCGGATTTCTGATTCGCAGACTATAATAACAGAGTCATTGTTTCCTCGATTCGAGATTTTAAACCCGTGACTTGGGACACCATAAATTATCCCAAGTGGCGACTCTGATTTTTAATAATTAATCCCGTTTCGATTGTCACTTAATAATTAATCCCGTTTTGATTTTTAGTTCTTTAAATCACATATGGCCTTTTAGTAATTTCGTACGTTAGATAAAAATATAATATTTCGTAGAATATCCTTTTGGGCCATTTAAATTACTAGTGTGATTATGTATACGTCTGCGTAACATAATTACACTTATAAAGACAAACCTGGAGTATGCTTTCGCGCAAATTCGGCCCAAACTTTTCTTAAAAATAATTATGCGTTATTAATTGTGGACACGTTCGTGTGACATGATTTTTTACGCGCCAAACAAGCGGGTATACGTACGCGTAACTCGTTTCAAGATAATTTTCTTAACCAAAAGTGGTAAAAGAGGTAAAAGCACATAGGTTTAAATTCAGTAATTAAACAATTTAACAAACCAAGTAGGATCAAAGCGACCGTGCTAGAACTACGGAATTCGGGAATGCCTAACACCTTCTCCCGGGTTAACAGAATTCCTTACCCGGATTTCTGATTCGCAAACTATAATAACGGAGTCATTTTTTTCTCGATTCGGGATTTAAACCTGTGACTTGGGACACCATAAATTATCCCAAGTGGCGACTCTGATTTTTAATAATTAATCCCATTTTGATTGTCACTTAAATTGGAAAAAACTCCCTTTATTATACCCTTTAAGGGGTGTAGTAATGGAAAAACGAGGTGTGACAATAATTTAATTGATTATTCATGTATAAACCAAGATAGGTTAATGTATGCAAAGGTTCTTGGCTTGCCTAGCTACCACGAGTAGGCGCCATCACGACCCCCGAAGGTGGGAAATCCAGGTCGTGACAAGTTGGTATCAGAGCTCTAGGTTACATAGGTCTCACAACTCACAGACATGCTTAGTAGAGTTTGAGAGATCGGTACGGAGATGTCTATATTTATCCCCCAAAGGCTACCGAGTTAGGAAAAGTCTTACATTAGTTCTCTCTTGTCGTGCGGTTTGGTTTATCAATGCTAATTGAATTTCTACTCTATTCTTTCGCAGATGGAAAGAACACACACTTCCTCATCTTCTAATCAGCAGTTCGAGCCCCAGGAATCTCCCATTAAGGGCAGAGGGTGAGCCGAAGCTGTGCTCTGAGGTAGGGGTAGAGCTCAGCCCTGAGCAGCAGCACCAGTGGCGGAGCCTCAGGTTGACTTTGATGAGGAGGTTCCGGCCCTAGCCCCAGCAGTTCCAGTGGGCCCATCTCAGGTCCCAACGGGGTTTATTGCTACCCCAGTTCTTCAGGATGCTTTGGTCCGATTGGTAGGTCTCATAGAGAGTGTTACCCGAGCATGTTTGCTTCCTGTAGCGCCAGCCGTCTCTTAGGCTGGAGGAGGGGCCCAAACTCCTGCTACTCATACTCCGGAGCAGGTAGCTCCCCCGGTTCAGACTTCAATAGTTCGGCCAGTTGGAGCAGCTCAGTCGGGTGTGGTAGCCCAGGCCGGTGATGGGGCAGCCATGTGTGCCGATGCTTTATGGAGGTTTGATAGGTTCACCAAGCTTTTCACTACTACTTCAGCGGTGCATCTACCGAGGATCCTCGGGATTATTTGGATAGCTGCCACAAGGTTCTTTGGAAAACGGGTATTATTGAGACCAATGGGGTTGATTTCGCTACCTTTCGGTTGTATGGATCCGCTAAGACTTGGTGGAGCGATTATTGTTTAGCTAGACCAGCAGGATCTCCAGAATTGACCTGGGAGCAGTTTACGCATGTATTTCTGGAGAAGTTTCTCCCTATTACACAACGAGAGGCCTATCAGAGACAGTTCGAGATCTATCATGGATCCATGATAGTCACCCAGTATGAGACCAGGTTTATTGAGTTGGCCCGCCATGCTATTGTTATACTTCCCACTGAAAGGGAGAGAGTGAGACACTTTATTGATGGACTCATTCAGCCTATTCGTCTCCAGATGGCTATAGTGGCTACGAGCGAGATATCCTTCCGGGAGGCGGCCAATGTGGCCAGAGTATTGAGATGGTATTGTCACAGAGGGTGGTCATAGAGCAGACAAGAGACCCCGTAAGTTAGGCCGATTCAATGGTGCCTCGTCTGAGGCATAGATTCGTACAATAGGGGGTCAGCCTTCTAGGCCTTTCTAGCCAGCCCTCCAGGTGTTTAACGATTCCTCAGGTGGTCGTGGTTCTCACGCGCACTATTCTGATTAGCTGCCATTTAGTGCACTGCCAGCTCCTATCAATGCACGCCACTTTAGAGTTTCCGTGGTGGTCATTCAGGTCAACAGGGCCAGCAGAATCAGCAGCCGAGGACTTATTACACTTGTGGTGACACAGGTCATATTGCCAGATTTTACCCCCGAGCACCGAGCAGTTCTCAACACCAGGGTTATCGTGCCATGGTTCAAGCACCAGGTGTTCCACAGCCTGCCCAACCAGCTAGAGGTGGGGGTAGAGGTGCCATAAGTGGAGGTAGAGGTCATAGAGGTGGAGCTCAGACTACCAGAAGTGGAGGCCAGCCAATAGTAGGCCGTCCTAGAGAGGTAGATCAGAGTGGTGGGACCCAACCCCGATGTTATGCCCTCCGGGCCATGCTTGAGGCAGAGGATTCAGATGCTGTTATTACAGGTACGGTTCTGACCTGTGATAGATATACTTCAGTGTTGTTTGATCCGGGGTCTACGTATTCGTATGGATCATTCTATTTTGCCTCGTATTTGGTCATGCTAGTAATATATTGAGTATTCCTGTTTATGTGTCTACGCTGGTGGGTGATTCTATCGTGGTCGATCGAGTCCATCGTTTTTGTGTTGTAGTGATTGGGGATCTGGAGACTCGTATAAATTTGTTGCTTTTAGATATGGTCGACTTTGATATTATATTGGGGATGGACTGGTTATTACCCTACCACGCTATCTTGGACTGTCATGCTAAAACTGTGACCTTAGCTTTACCGGGTATGCCTTTTTTGGAGTGGAGAGGGACTCTTGGTCATACTACCCGCAGTGTCATATCATATGTGAAGGATCGGCGTATGGTCGAGAAGGGGTGTTTGGCTTATTTGGCGTATGTGCGAGATTCCAGTGGTGAGGTTCTCTCCATTGATTCTGCGCTCGTAGTTCGAGAGTTTCCTGAGGTTTTCCCATTAGATTTGCTGGGCATGCCACCTAACAGGGATATCAACTTTTGCATTGATTTTGCTTTGGGAACCCAGCCATTTCTATCCCGCCATATCGTATGGCCCCGCTAGAGTTGAAAGAGTTGAAGGAATTATTGCAGGATTTGCTTGAGCAGGGTTTTATTAGACCCAGTGTCTCACCTTAGGGTGCGCCGATGTTATTTGTTAAGAAGAAGGATAGGTCAATGAGAATGTGTATTGATTACCAGCAATTGAAAAAGGTAACGATCAAGAATAAGTATCCACTGCCGAGGATTGATGATTTGTTCGACCAGCTTCAGGGTACCAGGGTATTTTCCAAAATTGACTTGCGATATGGCTACCATCAGTTGAGTATTATTCTGATGCCCCTAAGACAGCTTTCCGCACTTGGTATGGGCATTATGAGTTCTTGGTTATGTCATTTGGGTTGACAAATGCCCCAACAACTTTTATGGACTTGATGAACCGAGTGTTCATGCCTTATTTGGACTCATTCGTGATGGTTTTCATTGATGACATATTGATATATTCCCACAGCCAGGGGGAGCACGAGCGGTACCTTAGAGTAGTTCTTCAAACTCTAAGGGATACTCAATTATATGCCACGTTCTCCAAGTGTGAGTTCTGGCTGAGTTCAGTTGCATTTCTGGGTCATGTTGTATCAGTAAAGGGTATTCAAGTGGACCCAAAGAAGATAGAGGTAGTCAAGAACTATCCTAGACCAGCATCAGCTACAGAGATTCGGAGTTTCTTGGGGTTGGCAGGCTACTATCGACGGTTCGTGGAGGGATTTTCATCCATTACAGCCCCGATGACCAGATTGACCTAGAAGGGTGCCCAGTTCAGATGGTCAGATGAGTGTGAGGAGAGATTTCAGGAGGTCAAGATAGCTCTGACTACGGCACCAGTGTTGGTTTTGCCCACAGGTTCAAGGCCTTATACAGTCTATTGTGATGCTTCCCATGTTGGGCTTGGAGCAGTGTTGATGCAGGATTGCAAGGTCATTACTTATGCTTCGAGGCAGTAAAAGATTCATGAGAAGAATTAACCGGTTCATGATTTGGAGTTGACAGGCATAGTTCATGCATTGATGATTTGGAGGCATTATCTGCATGGTGTGGCATGGAAGGCGTTCACGGATCACAACAATCTTCAGTATTTGTTCAAGCAAAAGGATTTGAATTTGAGGTAGAGAACGTGGTTGGAGTTGTGGAAGGATTATGATATCACCATTATATATTATTCGGGGAAGGCCAATATGGTGGCAGATACTTTGAGTAGGAAGTCAGCTAGTATGGGCAGTCTTGCTTATATTTTCGTCAGTGAGAGGCCGCTTGCTTTAGATGTTCAGGCTATAGCCAATCAGTTCGTGTGGTTGGACGTTTCTAAGCCTAGTCTGATGTTAGCTTGCACTCGCTTGTTCATCATTATTGGAGCATATCCATGAGTGGAAGTATGATGATCCCCATTTGTATGTCCTTAGAGACACGGTGCAGTGCGGAGGTTCCAGGCATGTTGCCTTAGATGATGATGGAGTTTTGAGATCGTAGGGTTGAGTATGTATGTCTAATTTAGATGGGCTCTGAGAGTTGATTTTGGAGGAGGCCCATAGCTCCCGGTACTCTATACATCCAGGCGCCGCGAAGATGTATTAGGATTTACTGCAACATTATTGGTGGCGTAGAATAAAGAAGGATATCATGGAATATGTGGCTCGTTTTTTGAATTGACACCAAGTTAAGTACGAGCTTCAGAGGCCTGGTGGTTTATTTCAGAGAATTGATCTTCCCGAGTGGAAGTGGGAGCAGATTACTATGGATTTTGTTACTGGGCTCCCACTGAATCCGAAGAGGTTTGATGTGATATGGGTCATTGTTGATAGGCTGACCAAGTCAGCGCATTTCATTCATGTGGCAGATTCTTATTCTTCTGAGAGGTTTGCTGAGATCTATATTCGGGATATTGTTCGCCTTTATGGTGTAGACGTGTCTATCATTTCGGACCGGGGTACACATTTCTGGAGAGCATTTCAGGGAGAGTTGGGCACACGGGTTGAGCTGAGCACAGTATTTCATCCCAAACGGACGGTAAGTCCGAGCGGACTATTAATATCTTAGAGGATATGCTCCGAGCTTGTGTTATTCACTTTGGAGGTTCATGGGATCAGTTTTTGCCTTTAGCAGAGTTTGCCTACAATAACAGCTAGCAGTCGAGCATCCAGATGGCTCCCTATGAGGCTTTATATGGTAGGCAGTATCGGTCTCCTATTGGATGGTTTGAGTGGGGAGAGGCTCGGTTGTTGGGTACGGATCTGGTTTAGGAGGCCTTGGACAAGGTCGGGGTCATTCAGGATAGGCTTCGTTCAGCTCAGTCCAGGAAAAAGAGTTATGCAGACTACAAGGTTCGAGATGTGGCTTTTATGGTTGGTGAGCGGGTATTGCTTTAAGTGTCGCCTATGAAAGGCGTGATGAGATTTGGGAAGAAGGTCAAGCTTAGCCCTAGGTTCATTGGTCTGTTTGAGATTCTTGACCGAGTGGGAGAAGTGGCTTATAGACTTGCTTTGCCGCCGAGCTTATCAGTCGTACGTCTAGTGTTTTATGTGTTCATGCTTTGGAGGTATCACGGCGATTCAGCCCACGTGTTAGATTTCAGCATTGTCCAGTTGGACAAGTATTTGTCATATGAGGAGGAGCCGGTGGCTATTCTAGACCATCAGGTTCATCAGTTGAAATCCAAGAGTTTCCCTTTTGTTCGTGTTCAGTGGAGAGGTCAGCTTCCTGAGGCATCGACCTGGGAGTTCGAGTTCGATATGTGGAGCCGTTATCCTTATCTTTTCCTCGACTCAGGTACTTCTCTCTTATGTCTGTTCGAGGATGAACGGTTATTTTAGAGGTGGAGAGTGTGATGACCCAAAGGGGTCATCACTTGTTTTAAATGAATTCTGTGCTTCCGAGACCTTGAAAAAAACCCTCATTTAGAGTTGTCTCGATTTGTGTGCGTAGTCCGGGTGCATAGCCGGAAAGCTTAAATTTGATTTTGGTTAATATTTTGGATAAACGGACCCGGACCCGTGATTAGACGGTCGCATAGGGTCCATAGAAAAATATGGGACTTGGAAAAGTTTGTGAAAGAAAATTGTGACCCATGAACAACGAGGAGCATTGACTCAAGTTATGTTGCAATTGTGAACGTATATGAAATGGTTGAATCCTTTGGAGCACTGGATCAAGTGGTAAAGTGAGATAAGGAATAAAAGTGAAAGAAAGAGAAAGAGTATTTAAAATGTTCCCTTGCCGGGATATTATTGTTTATTGATTATCTTCCTTTGTCGAGACGTTGATATTAATGATATTGTACCCTTGCCGTGATTTAATTGTTTTAATTGTGTACCCTTGCTGGGATTTCTATTATTATTTTATTTATTCCCTTTTCCCCTTGTTTGTGATTGGTTTGAGTGAGGAAGTGTTAAAGCACGAAGGGTAATGCCGTGCATTGCTTGTTTATTGTGAGGAAAGAGAGTAAAGCACGAAGGGTGATGCCATGCCGTACGATGTACCATTCCGTGCCGTTTCTATTGATTATATGTGAGGAAAGAGAGTAAAAGCACGAAGGGTGATGCGTGTACATTATTATTATATTTTGCTTGGTGAGGATGAGAGTAAAGCACGAAGGGTGATGCCGTGCACATTTTTATCATATTATTGCTTGGTGAGGATGAGAGTAAAAGCACGAAGGGTGATGTCGTACACTTATTGATTCCTGATTCTTTATTGATGCCTAATTATGCTGCTTTATCCGCTATTTGATGATTTTATTCGGAGTTGTTATCTTACCCACAACATGCTCCCCTCCCATATTGGCTTGTTAATTTCTTTATCTCGATTACACTTTATATGTATATATAACTACACAGGTTTATGTGGTAGTCTGATCTAGCCTCTCTACTATTTCACCGGGGTTAGGCTAGGCACTTACCAGCACACGGGGCCGGTTGTGCTGATACTACACTCTATGCTCTTTTGCATAGATCCAGGTGTCGGAGCAGCTTACACTGCGCAGCAATAGTCAGGGAGTCGATCTTCAGTCCACGAGACTCTGAGGTAGCCTTGCTGGCGTCCGCAGGCCCGACGTCTCTTCTTTCACTTTTCATGTTCTATTGACATTTTTATCCAAGGCAGACTACGTCTTTTAACTTAAACTCATATTTGTAGTAAATCTTAGACAATCCGTATATTGTTGTGATACCAGGTAGGTAGATACTTGTATTGATTTTCTAGACGTTGTTTCTATATTTAGTTCAGACTTCCGCTAAAATTTACTTTTTGTTGTCTTTTTAACTGCTTATTCAATGATAATTTAATTGTTTAATCATGTATAAACCTAGATAGGTTAATGTATGCTAAGGTTCTTGGCTTGCCTAGCTACCACGAGTAGGCGACATCACGACCCTCCGAGGTGGAAAATCTAGGTTGTGACAGATTCAATCCCAACTTTAGTTGTTGATGGTTTAACAACTAATTTTCCTTGTAAACAAGCAGCACAAGAGAAATCCATAAATTGAAGAACCTTCTAGTTCTTCAATGTGTGCACATTCGAATTCTCTATTATTTTGCACATCGTGTTAGAATCAGTATGGCCCAACCGGTCATGCCAAATGATAAATCATTAGAAGTAGTAAACCTTTCATTTACTATGAATTTTGGTTCTTTCTAGAATTTGTACCACTTTATAATGTATATAGATAAAATTATGGATTATACCAATCAAATTACTTCTTTTAAATTTGAATACAAATGAAAATGTTAGTCAAAATAAAAACATCAATAGAAACCAAAAACAAAAAAATTTTCTATGATACATTGCATGTGATTCAACCAAATCAATATTTGTGTGGTACAATCTAGAGGAAAATACGTATAATTTTTCATGCACATATTTTTTTTCTCATTTTTATTACAGTAACATAAAGCTATTCAATCATTCATTCGTTAGAAGCCTCAACATGGTGGCCATTTCGGCGAATAGCTTTGAAACTCAACAAATTTCTTTAAGACTTACTACAATACAATGCATTATTAATGGACAATATGATTCCTACAGGTAATAATAATACCGCTCTTATAGATCCCTCAATTAATTTGGTACTAACAGATATTGTATTAACATAGGCCTTTTTCATAACCAAATAAGAAAAAATTTTATTTTCTCTTAATATTGTGTGAGTTGAAGTACTATCCAAAAGACATAAATTTTCATTACTTATCGTAAATCCATTTAAAGACTGTAAAATTTTATTTTCTTTATAAAAATAAAAACGCATCATAAGAAAAACTGAAAAACTAACAACAACACAAGACAACTTAAGTAATACTTGAAAATAAAAATAACTTTTGAACGAGATAAAAAATATACAGAAAATAAAAATAACAACATAATTATATTCAATAAATGGTCTAATTTCAGTTTTGATCCCCAAAGATGTTTTCAACTTCCAAACGAGTAAGATGATTGAGCCTGCAAAATCATCATCTTTCAAAGCAAGATTTCCATCAGCATTATTATTATATTTGTTTAAAGGTCCTACCTCAAAATCATTTTTAAAGGTCAAGAGAGACTCCACTTGGGCATTATCAGAATACGCTCCAACATTATTTGTCTTTTTCTTGATAGAATTTTGCTAAAGTCCGACAAAATATTCAGGTGCATGGCATTCAATTTTTTAATGACCTTTTATACAATAGCGGTAGCAGTTACCGACTTTGTCTCTTGAAAGATTATTTTGAGAATCCAGATTGTTCTCTCGTTTTCCATGACCACCATGATGATGATTATGGTATCGTCTATTGCCATTGCCATGCCCATGTATATTCATATGGCCATGATAGTTATTTTTTCTTTTTTTCAAGACTTATCACGTCTCGCTACCATATTCGCTTCTGGAAATGAGGCTAACCTGTGGGACGCACTTCATGATTTTTCATCAAAAGAATCTTATGTTGCTCAACCACTAGAAGTCATGAGATCAATCCATAATACTTTTTAAAACCTCTTTCACGGTGTTGATGCTGTAACACCATGTTTGAGGTATGAAAAGTCATAAGAGTCTTTTCCAACAAATTCTTATCATTCATAACATCCACACCTAATTTTAATTGGGAAGCTATTTGAAATACAACATAGTTATACTTACTTACGGTCTTAAAATCTTGCAATCGTAATTGTATCCACCCATATCAAGACCTTGGCAATACCGTAGCCTTAAGATAGTTATATCTTTCCTTCATGCCAGTCCACAATTCAAGTGGACCTTTTACTATCAAATATTCAACCTTTAAACCTTAATCAAAATGATGACGGAGGAAAATCACGGCCTTCGCATTGTCCTGGCTCGATGCCTCAGTACCCTGAATAATGGTATCACTAATACATTTAGCGTCTTAGTGAATTTCAGCATCCAGAACCCATGATAGGTAATTCTTTCCAAAAATGTCAAGTCACAAACTCAAGCTTTAACAAAATTTGACATTGTAAAAACTATCAAAGAAAATAAATAAATTAAAAAAGATAAATATAATAATAAAAATAAATAAATGGATATAAATAGTGCGAATATTTAAATTGTGTTATCATAATACATATAGGATTCGTTTGGTAGGGTGCATCAGATAATGCTGAATAGTGCGTATTAATAATGCTGGTATTAGTAATACTAATATTAGTTATGCTAACACATTTCTTATCCATTATTTAGTTTGATGCATTAAAGTATTGCACAATTTCTAAAAGAATTGTTTGTTTACAAAAATACTCTCAAAATTAGTCCACACTCTAATTTTTTAAAAGAAATATATGTTGAGAAATATTTTTATACAAAAAAGTTTTTAAAAAATATTTTATTTGTCTATCTATATATTTAAATAAAATTAAATATTTATTTATAAAAAAGAAAATATGCTAAGTATTAATTTATTTACCAGGGATATAATTTATTTCTTACTATTTGAATTATTTTGGACTTGCGTTAATATACTAACTAGCATATTTTAATCAAATATAAATTTTGAAGGACAATTTTGTCTTTAACTAAGCTAATGCATACATTAAAACTCATTGCATTGTAATACCTTTGTTTTGTATGCATTAGTTATGCATATGATAATACCAAATAAAATGTATAACTAATGCTAATATAACTAATGCATAAGTTCAAAATTTCTACCAAATAATGTATTATTAATACACAAAGCTAATGCATCCTACCAAACGACCCCATAATGGTAATGATGACCTTAATCTATTCATTGGTGCTTTTGCAGTTTCCGAACGTAAAGTTACTTATTTTATCAAACAACAATTTTTATAAATATAGACAAAATAATAATATAGGTTTAAGGTGATGGCTTATAACACCGATAACTAGAAATTTATCATGTTTGCCACAATATTTTGTGATTCACATTGATTCGTCATGGTCACCATTATTATAACAATTTGACTTAATTTAGACAGCACAATGTCAACAAAAATGGCAAGAAGAAGATTATACCTTTAGGACGAAGAATTGTACTTAATTTGGAGAAGACTAGTGTCGTGGTGATGACATGTTAAGAAATATAGAGTAACAATATAAAACAAGAAGATTAGTAATAGAATAATAGAAGATTAAATAACTTTCGTATTTCATCAAATGTTCAAGTATCCCATATTGTATTTCATGCCTCTATTAATCTTATTACATAAAAGGTTACAAAGGATTGTCTTAAGCATGACGTTAGTAATTGAGATCAGTAGCAAAACCAGGAATTTTATTTAGGGTGTTCAAACTCATCTTCGATAAAGGGTGTTCAATATATGTTATATACCACTAAAATTTATTATTTTACCTATATATAATATAATTTTTGACGAACTATGGTCAGTTGACCACCTTTAAGATTATCATGGGGAGATCATGGGAGAGATTATAGAGGTGTAAGAGTTATAATTATAATAGTGAGCAGTAACGAGAGATTATTTACATTATGAATGAAAGTAGTGAAAGTAGTGAACATCCGCATTTACTAATAATTTTACAATACAACACAATCCAAAGTATATCAGTGGCAAATGTACTATCTAAAAGCATGAAATGTGTAATTATTCCACACAAAATTCACTATCGCTAAAGGATTTTGGATAACCTACGTGGTTTACTCATTAAAAATATCAGTTAACTCCATATATTTTTAAAATATTTATTTTACATTCTACACCTACTTTATAAAACTTTATTTACTTCTTAAATCATTAATATCATTATATGCCATTAAACATATCCCACATTTTAAGGAATTAGATTATCTCTCTCATATTCTTTTAGGATATCTTCAATCAACATTTAACTGGTATAATATTATATCTTTCTCAAAATTGTAGTAAGTATCGCGTATCCATCTATTCTTTTTTATTGGTTCAATCATACAATCACTTCTTTCAAGTTTTTTTCTCAAGCAAATAGCAAGCAAATAGTTAAGGAGAGGATAAAGAGAACATTGGCTTTTCATAGAACTGAAAAAATACTTGAAAATGCGATAAAGTTTCTTCTTCCATTAAAATTCAATTAAGAGAAGTGAAATTATTGGATGAAATTCCACAAAGAATCTATGAATTGGTTTTCAAAAGGGATAATAATGCTAGATTGCGAAATTGCGAAATTACGACATCAATTCGAACATCCAGAAAAGATTATGGCATAAAAGTTAGTAGGAAAAATAATGTATGGTAAAATTTAGGATTCCTAGTCTAAAAAGAGGAAATGTTGGTGACAACAATGGCGAAAATAAGGCTCCAGTATTGTTAGAAACCAAACACACAACAATATTTTAAATTGGAGTACTAGATTCAAATCAAACATCTCACAATATTCTAATAAGGAATACGATATTCAAATCAAGCATACTGCAATATTTTAAATTGGTATAAAATATTCAAATCAAACATATCTCAATACTCTAATTCGAGACATAATATTCAAATTAAAATAAAATATTAGAATAAAATATTCAAACCAACACACTTTAATAGTATCACATAAATAGTTTATTCTATTTTATGATTAAATGTTAGTATATTGTTAGAAATTATTTGGAATACTACTTCTCTTTAATAGTATAATCTAGCAATGTTAATGTAATATTAGATTTTAATTGGATACTTCAATAGAATATTCTAGTATTATATTTTGAATATTACAATATACATTAGAATACTTTTGAGTTGTAAATCAAAAACTAAGTTGAATATGCTAGTGAAATAACAATACGATAGAAATTAAATATCATTGTGTAGTTATGAATATTATCATAGATGTAGTGAATACTTTAAGCTTTAAATTAAATAATATATAAGGAAAATGTTATCAATAAAAAAACGAATATGCCTCTTTATTTTAAGAATATTATTGTAAATATATATCGAATATATAAACTATATTATCCATGGTTTAAATTGAATACTGTTATTTATTATGGCATACATATTTAATTTTCTTACTTTTAAGAGTTTGTATTGTAAAAAGTAACGTATTTTTAGGAATATGATAAATTTGAGCAATTGGCTTGATAGGAGAGAGGTAAATGACAATATTCAATTCATTACCTCTAGTTATGGCTATATTCAAGGGATATTATCCTATATAACCGTAACTGTTGAATAAGGAAGGTATATGAAATAATTATTTTAAAGATTTTTAACTTTATGATATATAGTGTAAAGAGGTCATGTAGATAGGTATATGTCCAAGAATTTTCTAATTTATCTTTTCTTCTTCGTTGAATTCTTTTTATCCTTCATTTTTCAAGAGCAAAAAGAGATTAGAAAAATTCAAATTGAGTTTAAGAGCATGAAAAATATAATAGTTCAATTGGTAGATTCGACAAGCATATTATTTGTAACGCATAAATATTAAATATTTTTTTCAAATTATTTCCGTTATGAACAATTTATTAGTATTAAGCTTCGGAAAGTATTTAAACACTTGCTAGAAACAATTGTCAAAAACATTTTTCTTATATCGCAAGTACTATATTTTTAATCTTGTATAATTGTCATGTGTGAGTGTGACTTTATTTTTTTGTACCAATCTAAAGTCTAAACAAGGCTAAAAAATTAAAAAATTATTATAAATACACTTCTATTTAAGGTGAATGTCTTTAATTAGAGAGATTCTAGAGTTCTATTCTTGGTAGATAAATCATCCTCCTCCCTATAAATAGAGGTACCCTCTACCATTGTAAATCACTCCTAACATTCTCTAAGTATCAATAAGAAGAACTCTCTCTACTCTTCTCTCTATTTGCTCTTGTTCTTGAGTTATTGTTCTTGTCTTTTATATTATTTCATAACACGTTATCAGCACGAGACTCTACCGTCTCAAGAACCATTCTCGAGAAATCTAAGGTATTTCCCTCTTCCTAATATAATTTTCGATTATGTCTGACATTACGAAAAGAAAGTTCGTTGCCCTTGAAATTTCGGGCAAGAACTATATGACATGGGTGTTGGATGCTGAAATCCACTTAGATGTTATGGGTCTCGGAGACACCATCAAAGATAGAGAAAAAGCATCCACCCAAGAATGTGCGAAGGCCTTGATTTTCTTGCGCCATCACCTTGATGAAGGTTTGAAGATTGAATATCTCACCGTCAAGGATCCACTCATCTTGTGGAACGGCTTAAAGGAGAGATATGACAACCTGAAGTTGGTCACTCTGCCACAAGCACGATATGATTGGGCTCATCTGAGGCTCCAGGACTTTAAGTCCGTTTCTGAATATAATTCTGCTATGTTCAGAATTACTTCTAAATTGAAGCTATGCGGGGATAATATCTCCGATTATGATATGCTTGAGAAAACGTTTACAACGTTTCATGCCTCCAATATAGTACTGCAACAACAGTACAGAGAGAAAGGCTTTACAAAGTACTCTGAACTGATTTCTCTTCTACTAGTGGCTGAGCGAAATAATGACCTGCTCATGAGAAATCATGAAAATCGACCCACTGGGTCTACACCACTGCCTGAAGCAGATAAGGTGCACTCTCATTATGCCAAACATGAAAAGGACCATGGTCATGGTCGTAAACGGGGTCATAGCCAGGGACGTAGACAAAGAAGAAATTCCAAAGAAGTCCGTCAACCCCCAAGGAGAGATAACCGCCGAAAGCAGAAACGGGGTCATGAAGATCCTAAGGAAAATGGTCAGAAACGATATGTTATCGTTGCGGTGGGAAAGGGCACTGGTCAAAGACTTGCCGTATACCAAGACACTTGGTTGACCTTTATCAAGCATCTCGAAAGAGAAAAGGCCCTGAAACAAATTTTGTCTATGACGACAATGAGGACATCACCCACCTGGATGTGGCAGACTTCTTTGAGCAACCCGATGGGAAAATAGACCACCTAATCGGCGATGGGTCCGTGATGAAAGAAGATGGAGTTATTTGATTTTGTTCTACTTATTTGTATTAGCTAGTGATAAACTAATAGTCATTAGTATTAGCTCGTATTAGTTAGTTCATGATGCAATGTTAGCAGTAGTTCTTTAGAATATCTTCAATATGCTCAAATATCAATAAAACTTTTATTTTCCAGTGGGGGTAATCGACTAGCCTGAAAAACTAGTCGATTATCAACTATTTTCGCATTAAAGTTGAAAAACAATTGATCAACAATCGATTGTCGTTGACTAACAATCGATTGTCATTAAGACAGTGTAATCTGGAATTTTTCAAAAATCATCCACAATCAATTGTCTTTGTCTAACAATCGATTGTCATTAAGACAGTGTAATCTGGAATTTTTCAAAAATCATCCACAATCGATTGTCTTTGGCTAACAATCGATTGTCTTGAAACAGTTCTGGAAATTTTCAAAATAGCTAACAATCGATTGTCTATGCATAACAATCGATTGTCTTGAAATAGTATGCTCTGGAATTTTTCAAAAATAGCCAACAATCGATTGTCTTAAGACAGTGTGATCTGAAGTTTTTCAAAAAAATAACAAATAATCGATTGTGTGTGTTTAACAATCGATTGTCTATGTTCAAACAATCGATTGTGTGTGTTTAATAATCGATTGTCTTATGAAAAACGCTGAAATTTTCAAACTGCAAAGTAATGGATAACATATCTGATTTTGTTAGTCAACTGTTAGCAGCAGATTTTGAAAATATTATGACACAAAAGAATTGAACTTGTTTATTCTTATGTTCTTGTATCTCTTTTGTATGTCAAACTATGGGATAGCAAATATGGATATCTCACAAAGCGAACTTGGATCAACATCCAACTGTAAAAGTATTTGCCTAATTGATTCATGTACTACACATACAATACTCAAAGAAAGGAAGTATTTCTCAACTAAATATGTGTAAGGCAAACGTTACTACAATCTCTGGAAGTAGCAAATTGATTGAAGGCTCCGGAAGAGCAATTGTAACTCTGCCCAAGGGCACGACGTTAATCATAGAGAATGCAATGTTCTCCTCCAAGTCTAAGAGAAACTTGTTGAGTTTTAAAGATGTACGCCGGAATGGCTATCATATTGAGACAATGGATGAAGATAATCTTTAATATCTCGTCATCACAAAGAATGTCTCCGGCCAAAAGAGGGTTATTGAGAAATTCCCGTCTTTATCTTGTGGCCTGTACTGGACAAGAATTAGTGCAATTGAGGCACATTCAACAGTAAACCAAAGGGTTACTGATTCCAATACCTTTATACTTTGGCATGATCGATTGGGACACCCAGGATCGGTCATGATGAGACGGATTATAGAAAGCTCATATGGGCATCCGTTAAAGAATTTCAAAATTCTTTCGAATAATGAATATCCTTGCACTTCGTGTTATCAAGGCAAGTTGATTATCAGGCCATCACCAACAAAGGTTGGGACTGAGTCACCCACGTTTCTGGAACGTATACAAGGGGACATTTGTGGACCTATTCACCCACCTAGTGGGTCGTTTAGGTATTTCATGGTCTTGATAGACGCATCCCGTAGATGGTCTCATGTGTGCCTATTGTCATCACGCAACCTTGCGTTTGCGAAATTAATGGCACAAATAATTCGACTACGAGCACAATTTCCAGATAATCCAATCAAGTCCATTAGACTGGATAATGCTGCTGAGTTTACATCCCAAGCATTTAATGATTATTGCTTATCAATCGGGATAAAAGTTGAACATTCTGTAGCTCATGTTCACACTCAAAACGGTCTTGCAGAATCGTTAATTAAACGCCTGCAATTGATTGCAAGGCCATTACTTATGAGAACGAGGCTGCCCACTTCGGTATGGGGTCACGCCATCTTACATGCAGCAATGCTAATTCGTCTCAGACCGACGAATTACCACAAGTATTCCCCGTTGCAATTGGTTTTGGGTCATGAACCCAATATATCCCATTTAAGGATTTTTGGATGCGCAATATATGTGCCTATTGCACCGCCATCCCGCACCAAAATGGGTCCGCAAAGAAGGTTAGGAATATATGTTGGGTTTGAATCGCCCTCCATCATTCGCTATCTCGAAACATTGACAGGCGACTTGTTTACTGCACGATTTGCAGACTGTCGATTTGATGAGACACTTTTCCCAAAATTAGGGGGAGAAGTTGGTGTAACCAAACGGGAAATTTTGTGGAAAAATGCATCATTATCTCATCTTGATCCACATACCTCTATTTGTGAAAGAGAGGTACAAAAGATTATCCATTTGCAAAGAATAGCAAATCAAATGCCTGACACATTTACGGACTTGAAAAGGATAACGAAATCCCACATTCCCGCGGAAAATGTTCCAATCCGTATTGATGTCCCTGTTGGACAATCATCTAGTGTCATATCCAATGAGTCAAATGCACGCCTGAAGCGTGGCAGACCATTAGGTTCCAAAGATCGAAATCCTAGAAAGAGGAAAAAGAACGATCAAAATGACACCACAAAAGAATCTCATGATTTAACAAATTCTGAGATTCATGAAGAATCCATTGAGCCCGAGACTCTGGAAAATACGGAACTATCCCTAAATCCAATTAATATTGAGGCAAATATTAATCGAGTGGATATTGTGGTGGATAATGCCTTTGCTTATAATGTAGCATCTAGCATTATGCAAGAATGTGAGGATCTCGAACCTCAATCTGTTGAAGAATGTCGAAAAAGACAGGATTGGCCAAAGTGGCAAGAAGCAATTCAATCAGAATTGAATTCGCTGGCAAAACGTGAAGTTTTTGGCCCTATAGTTGAAACACCTAATGGTGTTAAGCCTGTCGGCTATAAATGGGTTTTTGTACGCAAAAGAAATGAGAAAAACGAGGTACAAAGATATAAAGCACGCCTTGTTGCACAAGGTTTTTCTCAAAGGCCTGGTGTCGATTATGAAGAGACATATTCGCCTGTAATGGATGCGATAACCTTTCGTTATCTCATAAGTTTTGCTGTCCATGAAAAGCTTGACATGCACTTAATGGATGTGGTTACTGCCTATCTTTATGGCTCACTTGATAATGAGATATACATGAAAATTCCCGATGGACTCAAGGTGCCAAACGCGCACAACTCAAAATCTCGGGAAATGTTCTCAATTAAATTGCAAAGATCCTTGTATGGACTAAAGCAATCTGGACGAATGTGGTATAATCGTCTTAGTGAGTACTTGTTAAAAGAAGGCTATATAAATGACGCCATTTGCCCGTGTGTTTTTATAAAGAAAACAACATCGGAATTTGTTGTACTTGCCGTATATGTTGATGACATAAACCTTATTGGAACCCCTAAAGAACTCCAAAAGGCAATTGATTATCTAAAGGATGAATTCGAGATGAAAGATCTCGGAAAGACTAAACTATGTCTTGGTTTGCAAATTGAATATTTGGCAAACAGAATTTTCGTTCATCAATCTACCTATACAGAAAAGGTACTGAAACGGTTTTACATGGATGAAGCACATCCTTTAAGTACACCGATGGTTGTTCGATCACTTGATGTGAACAAAGATCCATTCCGACCACAAGAAAGGAATGAAGAGCTACTTGGTCCTGAAGTACCATATCTTAGCGCAATTGGCGCACTAATGTATCTTGCAAATACTACAAGACCTGACATATCCTTTTCAGTTAATGTCTTAGCAAGATTTAGCTCGGCTCCTACGAGGAGACATTGGAATGGGATCAAACACATATTGCGGTACCTAAAGGGAACTACCGATATGGGCTTATTTTATGGCAATAATTGCAGCCCGGATCTTGTTGGTTATGCTGACGCTGGATATTTATCCGACCCACACAAGGCTCGATCTCAAACGGGTTATGTGTTTACCTGGGGAGAAACCGCCATATCTTGGCGATCGACTAAGCAATCAATTGTGGCTACTTCATATAATCATGCCGAGATAATTGCTATTCATGAAGCAAGTCGGGAGTGTGTGTGGTTAAGGTCGATAATACATCATATCCAAGACAAATGTGGTTTGAAGTGTGATAAACTACCCACAACTTTGTATGAAGACAATGCAGCATGTATAGTTCAATTGAAGGGAGGATTCATAAAAGGAGATAGAACGAAGCATATTTCACCAAAGTTATTCTTCACACATGATCTTCAAAAGAATGGTGATATCAATGTTCAACAGATTCGTTCAAGCGAAAATATGGCTGATTTGTTTACAAAATCTCTACCAAAGTCAACCTTCAAGAAGCTAGTTCACAAGATCGGGATGCGAAGACTTAAGGACATAAATTGATGTTCTTATCAGGGGGAGTTAAGGCGCGTTGCACTCTTTTTCCCTTTCAAGGTTTTGTCCCACCGGGTTTTCCTTGCGAGGTTTTTAACGAGGCAACCAATAGACGCATATTCAAACATGTGTACTCTTTTTCCTTACTTTAATTTTTCCCATTGGGTTTTGTTTTAAGGTTTTAACGAGGCACATCATTGAATAGACATTCAAGGGGGAGTGTTATAAATACACTTCTATTTAAGGTGAATGTCTTTAATTAGAGAGATTCTAGAGTTCTATTCTTGGTAGATAAATCATCCTCCTCCCTATAAATAGAGGTGCCCTCTACCATTGTAAATCACTCCTAACATTCTCTAAGTATCAATAAGAAGAACTCTCTCTACTCTTATCTCTATTTGCTCTTGTTGTTGAGTTATTGTTCTTGTCTTTTATATTATTTCATAACAAAAATTAATTTCTCAACGTAAAAAATATTTTTTATGTGAAAATAAATTAAAATATTCATCCATTAACACATCTCTTTGGCTTCTATTATACGATTTCCCTTCCCTTTCCCGCCCTAACGCCGAAGCTTAAAATCCTCTCCTCCTCCGAAAAACATCGCCTGTTACTTCGAACTCCTCAAAATGTCTCAGCCAATTGCCGTGGACATTCTCTCCGACGACGACGAAGACGACACTTTCAACAGAGCCGATTATGTATCACTCAACCAAAACGACACCGTTGATCTATCGACGCCACTGGCAATTCCGTCCAAGAAGAAGCAAAAAATTGAGGAGTCGAGTACTAAATTGAAGCCCCCAGTCCTCATCATCAACGACGATGATGATCCGACCCCATTTAAACCCTCAAAATCCATTCCTTCTTTTGTCGCTGATACCCCATTATCTGATTTTTCTAAACCCGAAGTCTCATTTGTTAAATGCTCATTCGGTTCTTCCTCAATTTTGAACCCTAAGTCTTCCGGTGAGCTCGATATTTCTTTTCTTTAGTTTTTGACGTTTTTTCCTTTGAGTTGCTAGAATTATGGATTATTGGACATTTATGCTGTTAATTAAGAATTGTCGTGGATAATTAGTTTTTATTTGTTTTTGGTCTTTATGTGATTATTTAGAAAACAATGTGAATATCTGTAATATTTAGTTTAATTTGTGTTCTTTTTGTAATACGTTCAATATGAAAAGATATAAAGAAGTTAACACACCAAGAAGGCAAAGGGATTCAGCATATAGTATCATATACATAAAATACAATTACCTATCTACACAGTCTAATTTTTGGGCGAAGTTGACTCACCTTGGACTAGGCTAGTTCCGCATGCTTTATGGACTTCTGCATATTGAGCGTGTTTAAAAATCATTTTGAGTTGTTTATTGTTGTGAACTGTATTTCACTTGAAGATTAGTTGACCGTGAATCCCTTATTAGGCAAATTATTTGTTTTTGGGTGTTTTTTGGTTATTTAGAAATTAATCTGAAATTTTACAATACTGGACACTTGTCTCTTTGGATACTTAGGTTGTTATCTTGAAAAGTATTCTGAATTTTTGCTAATGCTGTACTTAGTTAACCTATATGCCAGCTTCTACATTCCTTTGTTTCTTTTGGGTGTTTGGAATGATTGGTGAAGGCTTGGTTGTACATTTTCTCCATCACTGAGATTTCCGTGGCAATTTGTGCCTCTATGTGTTATTTCTCCGGAGTTTGGGAACTTATGTATTCAATAGTAGACTTGTTTTTGGGAAACAAGTGTTGATGAAAATAGTCTCTCATGCAGGTCTTGATTTCACTCCATCCATGGTTGCTGAAACCCCGGCATCTGAGCTTTCAAAGTATAGTGTCCCAATAGTCAGATGTGATAAAGCTATTACTGATTCTCAGAATTGCTCTTTGTCAATTTTAGACCACAAATACGATGGTGATAAGCTTTCAATTGGCCTAATTCAAAGTTTCTATTGAATGCCGACTACTTTCACGTCAAATTTACCATTATGAAGGGACTTCTTTGCTTGGGTTTTAGATTAGGGCCAAGGGGCAAACGTCTGACACCAAAATTTTCTTTCTATGAAGAAGATAATACATTCCCATAGCACAAGTCAGACATGGTTTAAAACACCAACAATTTAAATTGAGAAATAATAAAACTTACAAGCGATAGAAGAGCTACAGAAGGAGCTGTATTATGCAGAGAAATATGGTAAAGGTCAGGAAAAAAATTTGGGAGAGTTCTTATATAGTTCTCTACGAGAGATTTGTGTGCAATTCAACTGTGCAAAAATTCTAATATGCATAAGAAATAATTTAAGTATGATAGCCTTCCAACGTGAGAGGTTGTGAGTTCGAGTCTCCCCAAGAGCAAGGTGGGAAGTTCTTGGAGGGAAGGATGCCGGGGGTCTATTTGGAAACAACCTCTCTACCCCAAGGTAGGGGTAAGGTCTGCGTACACACTATCCTCCCCAGACCCTACTAAGTGGTATTATACTGGGTTGTTGTTGTTGTTGTTGTTAGCCTTCTGTCATTAGTTCATGTTATGCATCACTCATGCTCAGTTTCCTGATTTATATTCTTTATTTGATGATAACTATTACTCCATTATTTTATTGTGATGGCTTTGTCATCATCATTCAATCCAGAAGCTTGACCATTAGGCTTACGTTGATGTATCATGGCATTATAGTTGCTTTTCTTTCAGGTAGTACGAGCCTACAAGGGCAAGTTGAGGCTTAACCTTTCATATTATTATATAAACCAGCATTTCCAGGCCCTTCTGGAACATTGCTTCTCCAATTTTACTAGTTAACTGTATAAAGAACATGAAATAGTGCAAATGCTTGGGCAAAGTAGTTGACACCTTCTGATACATTGCGAAGTGGCCTCGTGTCTGTGGAGGGCTGTCTTGAACGGCTTTGGTACACAGTGGGTAATGCCAGGTACTGTCAGAGATGTGTTGCTCAGCTGGGCTGGTAGAAGTAGGATCAGAAGACATAGGGCTTGGAAGGTTGCTCCGCTAACTCTCATGTGGGTTGCATGGAAGGAAAGAAATAGGAAAATGTTTGAGGGAATTGGAAATGATTTTGTACATTTGAGGAATAGCTTCTTGACTTTGATTGCTTTGTGGTGCATCCTTGATATTCCAATTTGTATAGATGATTGGGTGTCTTTTGTAAGGAATCCTTCTTTGTTGCAGATCCTCTACTTTTCAGTATACCTCTTGTGTACGGGAGTTTTTATCCCATTGATTAGTAAAATTGCTTAAGCTATAAAAAAAGAATATGAAATACATTTACAGTATCTCTGGTCTGCCACCAGAATGTAACTTAAATTAAATATGCCATATTCTAGTCACAATCTGTCCTTAAAGATTGTGTAGTTATTTGTGTAGTTACTGTATGATATTATTGCATGCTATTTTATTTGTGGCTCTTATGTTTATATAATTATTTTCGCTATTTCTACTGGAGTTAATAATGCTCTTTTGTTTTTGTTTTTTGTTTTTCCTTTCCTTTACTGAGCCGAGGGTCGATTGGAAACAACCTCTCTGCCCTTTCGGGTAGGGGTAAGGCTCGTCTACATATTACCCTCCCCAGACCCTACTTTGTGGGACTATACTGGGTAGTTGTTGTTGTTGTTGTTGTTAATCTGTCCTTAAAGAGTCACACCTTTACCCAGTTTGTTTACCTGTTTCTTGTGGACATATATCATGTTAACAAATAGTAGGAGACTTCTGTAAGTCTTCTTTATAACTGGACGAGTGGAAGTTTGGTTTGCTCTTCGTGCTGCATCACCCTGAGTGCTCCTATGAGTTGTGTTGCTATTCAGTTTTTGTCCACAAAGGCAGATTCTGGGTGTGTGCCGAGTAGGGGTCAGGCACAGTGTTTTGAGCTAGTCAGGTCACAGGTGTACACCTCATATATATTTTCCTCCAATGACAGAAGGGGATGATTAAGGGGATATTTTAGTCTTAATATGTATTTGTTTTTTACTAAAATGGGAACATTTGGCATATGGATTATGTTTAGATGATACAATTAGGAAAATGACAACCTAGCTTGATATACTCGTAGTTGTAGAATCCCTCGCATTTGTTGGTCTAATTTGGTTTCCTATTTTCTGGTATAATACTTTAACAAAAGAAATGGCACTCCTCAAAGGATTCTCTTACGCCTCAGCTTTTGCCACACCTTTCATTGCACAGTTGGAGGACCGATATAACTCAGAAGGGCTTGCACCACTATTGTGGTAGATTTTGTTTGAAAAGTTTAGTTTATAGATTTGCATTTGTGAAATGTTTTGCTTTATATTTTTTTTGACTTTATATGTGCGACTCTTCTTAGATATAAAGCTTTTCTTCAGGAATTGATGGACTCATTTGTTTGGAGTCTGATAATGAATCTGAGGATAGTGGTAAGCTAGTTTCCTGGAATACGGAGGAGAAACTTTGTTCCGCTAAGGAAATTGTAAAGGACACAGAATTGAGCTCCACATCTTTTAAGTCCACAATTTCTCTTGGTAAGCTACTGTTGTCTAATCTATTGGCTAAGTGACAACAGATGTCTCTGCATCTATCGTCACTTCAATAAAAAAATAAAGAAGTGTTTCCATGCTGGAATTGGTTTTGAGGTTATTCAACTAAGACAAAAACCTGCTGAACAGGTAATGACAATTTTATGCGAATGGCAGAGGATGTTTCTCATCGATATTTGATTGAAGCTGGTCCTCCTTCTCTGGTGTGTTTCCTTGGTTCAAGTTTATTATTTTCTTTCAGTATTTGCCTTTTCTGCATAGCAATAAAATTTCATTCCCTTGTTCTTCTTAATACGAATAATAACATCCCCCTTCCAAGCTCCCCCATCATGTGCATGTGTGCCCTTTAAAATGGCAAGGGAAGCCAGCTTTCAGTGGGAGATTAGATTTATGGTTGGACTGTTCCTTGGAATGTGCGTCATTCATTTGTGTGGATAGCACGAAAGAAGAAGAGAGAGAAAAGCGCATGTTCAATTAACTTAAGGGCTTCTGGTACTCTAACTACTAAATATACAACAACAACAACAACCTAGTATAATCCCACTTAGTGGGGTCTGGGGAGGTTAGTGTGTACGCAGACCTTACCCCTACCCTTGGGTAAAGAGGCTGTTTCCAAATAGACCCCCGGCATCCTTCCCTCCAAGAACTTCCCACCTTGCTTTTGGGGAGACTCGAACTCACAACCTCTCGGCTGGAAGTGGGGGTTGCTTGCCATCAGAGCAACCCCTCTTGTCACTCTAACTACTAAATATATCAGTGGAAAATAAGTTGATTGGACGTCTGCTCTGCTTTATAAGCTAATGCAGATACCCTGTAACTTGCTTCAGGAATATGGGGATGGAACCATATACTGCCTGTAAATTGGAACATGAATAAGCGAGCTTAGTCATAGCTGTGGATATTCAAGTTCAGCTCTACTTGCGTATTGCCATAGCGTAAACTGCTTTTCTATCATTTCTCAGGAAAAAGTTTGAACTCGAGCTTAATGAAGAACATATTTTACTGTTTTAACTCTAATGAGAAGTTCCTCCCAATTCCAATTAAATTTACTTTTTCTTATGCTATCAAAACGAACGAACTCATTTTGTCTAACTAAAATAAAATGAGATGGGGTTATGGAAGGAAAGAGCAGTCGGTAGACAACATCAGCAATGAGAAACTTAGATTGAACTGGGTGTGTGTGTGAGATAGAGAGCAAATAATTCCTTCTTTAAGGATCATATAAGGAGCCGAACTCAGTCATGCATAATGGATAAAGAGTTGCTATGAGCAACTGACCCTCATAGGCGGTAAAAGAATGAATCCAGTATGTCACGATCAGCTTTATCAGAATAGAATGTCTAGAGCTTTCAACAAAAGGGTCAGACCAAGACGATTCGCACCGGGGCAGCTGGTGCTGAAGCAGAGCTTCCTGCATCATGATGAAGCGAAAGGAAAATTTTCCCCAACTGGCAAGGCCCGTACATGGTTCACCTGGTACTAACAGGAGGGGCATTCATACTCGCAGAAATGGACGGTGCCTTCTTACGTTGGACGTATCAGAGGGACGCAATACCTAAACCCTTGGATTACAATGGTTTTGCTGCACCAGTAAAATGGCACTGATTGAGAGGGAAACAGGGAAACTGTGAGAAAGAGGTGAGCGGGAGAGATTGAGAAAGAAAGTGAGGGGGAGGTTTAGGCTTGTTGAGCATGGACCTCAGGTGGAAAACAGAAACCCTAAGTGCTAGTTTTCAGAGAATTAATAATGGAAGAAATCCTTCATGAACAACGTTTTTTTGCCAAAAGGTTGACAAACCCGGCTTTGCTCTAGTTAAGTTTAACGCAGGAGAGTTAGTTTTGGTCGTGAACCACAATGCTCATTTAAATACAACTACCTGTGCACTGTAAATATCCAAAATGATTCAAAAGTTACTTCTGAGGTTTTTTCCTTTTTCTGAAAGCGATCAGAACAGAAGAGTGTCAATCTAATGTTTGAGATTTATGTTCCCTGAGGAGCAGATCATATCCAGGACTATAGGGTGCATATTTTTTCCAAATATAGAAGGCAACTTGAGATCATAATTCAATCCAGAGATATGCCTGAGTAATTAGCTTAAAGGATGCGCTCAAAAGCATGATTCTTAATATATGTTTTGTGTTTTTGTCCAGCACTTCTTTTAAATTCTCGAAAGGCCTTGTCTCTTCGTAAATTTTGATGGTCAAGTTTGCTTTCAGGACCATGGTCATCATGATCACGAAAGTGATATTTTGGAGTTAAATGATGACATCTCAAGACCGAGAGATAAAGGCAAAGGCAAAGGCAAGAGAAGTAACAGAAGCAGTGTAGATGAAGTAACAGGGAAAACGAGGATGTCAAAGGATGAACGTCTTCGCCTAAATGAAGAAAAGAAGCAGCAGAAAGAGGTAAGTCTTCCCATTAAAACCTATTTATTTGGATGAGGTTAATTGGTTATGGCATATAATCTAGTATTCATTATATAGCGAGAGAAATTGCAAAAAGCGGCCCAGAAAGCTGAAGCTGCAGAGATGAAAAAGCGAGAAAAGGAAAAGGAAAAGTGGGAAAAGGGAAAGTTTGCCCATAAGTCTATTGTAGCTCACATTGACAATAAAGTTGTGGAACTAGGCTCGATTGGAGGTAGATTTTATTTTTCTGTTTGTTTCTCTGTCTCCCCTTTGTCCATTTTTATGCATTACAATTGTCTTACATGGTTATGTTGTCAAGTCAGGTCATTTGCTGTCAAGGCTCGCGGAAAAAGGTCTTTCCTTCCGAATTTCATCAAATCCAATTGAAAAGTCTATTGTGTGGTCAATGAGTGTCCCCGAGGAAATATCAAGGGTAACTTATTCTTTAGAATCTTATCAGATGTCAGTTAGCCTGTCATCTCGAGCCACCTTTTAATAATTGCTTTTTAACGTGTTAAATAGTTAACTTTTGTACACATTTAGCTTTAGTAAAACAATAGTTTCACAACTGACTATACTTGGTGCTCAAATATGTACATATTTATTTTATATCCATTTGAATGATGATTATCTTTGATAAAGTAAATTTCTTTTTTCCTTATCTGTCAATAAAATTTCATATTTAAGGCTATCCACTCCTGTAGAGACCAAACCCCATCAATTTAATTGAAATCTCATAGTAATACCCAAGTTTTAATATTGCAATTTAACTCAAACCTGTTATGTATGTGCACATATATGTTTGTGAGTGCAACATTACAATTTATCTCAAACCCCTATATATGTGTGTGTGTGTATATCAAATAAAATAAAATACCTTGTTATTTTGAAGTTTTATCGTTGTGGCTCAAGTCCAAATGGGTGTTGATATCCTATCACACCTTGTGGAATTAATGCGGCTGGAGGGGTTTGGTGGCACCAATTTGCTGCTGGCCAAACTTCGGCCTACTGTTTTCTCCCAACTCCCTTTTCTTTCTTTTTTTCCTCCTTAAGAGTTGTTGCAGATGCTCTCCCTCCCACAAATTCCCATTTGTTTAATGTTTCATCACATTCACATTTGTGTGTTTCGGCCTACTATACTCATTTCTTTTTTTCTTCATTTTTTTGAATCTAAATGAAGAAAGTAACACGAGGGTCGATTGGAAACAGCCTCTCTGCCCTTTCGGGTAGGGGTAAGGCCCGTCTACATATTACCCTCCCCAGACCCCACTTTGTGGGACTATACTGGGTAGTTGTTGTTGTTGTTTAAATGAAGAAAGTAACACTTACATCCCATGAGTAATGTCAGATTCACATTTGTGTGTTTCGGCCTACTATACTCATTTCTTTTTTCCCCCATTATTTTGAATCTAAATGAAGAAAGTGAAGGAGGAAAGTGTGCTCTGAATGTCAAAGTGAAGGGAAAAAAAAGAAGAAAAAAAGAAAAAGAAGAAGAAGAAAGTAGCGCTTACATCCCAGGAATAACGTCAGATGTCCATTGGGCTCTGAAAGAACTTAGTGGTGGTCTACTTGATCAAACAAAAAAGAGCCTAGTGCTGGTCTACTTGGTCAAACGAAAAAGAGCTTAGTGCTGGTCTTAGGGTTCTGATAGCTCCGCCAAAGTGTTTTTTTGAACTGTGCCAAAAGTTGGTCTCTAGTCTCTTTTGTCATTCTTTTGAGCTTTCTATCTGTCGTTTATGATGACATTTGTGTGCTTCTGCTGCTACAGTTTCCAAGTCTTTGAATTGGTTCTATCTAAGGATAGCTTCTATTTCTAGCTCTGCAAGTTTTTGATGTCGTTAGGCTCTTACTTTGTGCAGATTTCATCAGAAGTTATCAGAGTTCCATATGTATTAATCATATGTGAGGCAGAAGAGTTTTGCGACCTCGTGAATAGTGAATCATTGATGAGTCATATTTCCCGTGTTCAACGCCTTTATCCTCTTCATACAGTTTGTTATCTCACAAACAAACTTATGGCATACATCAACAAAAGGTTGACGATACTTGTTTTTGTCCTTAATTCCAACTTCTTTTCAATTTTAAGCTTGTTAAATTTTCCTTGGTTCAGACTTGTGTTCTAAGAGGCAAACAATTTGTGAAGAAAGAGAATAGAAAAGACGAGATAAAGAGATAAAGCCCCTGCACAACGATGAAAAATCTGCTTTTCCTTTTTGCCGAAAGTTCTTTATATCTTTATGCTGTAAGTGTCTGAACTAAAATAATACCTGAAATATAGCTGAACAAGCAATAAACTCCTACATGAAAATGTGCATCAACATCTTCGGAGATGCTCATAGTTCACCTGGTGCATGCAACCAATTGTTTTGGATGACTTAGAGAAGGCATGCTTGCTTGATTAATGTTTCTTGAACATGCTCCATTTGATGCGCATTGAGGCATTGGACAAAAGTACTACCGAATGTATTCCTGCAAAAGGTACCACAACCCATGGTTCGAATAATTGTCATAGACCTGATATAAGCAAATTAATGTGTCCAATTTAAGTATTTAGTTGAGGTGATCACACAACTCAACATGGTATTAGAGCAGGCAAAGGTCTTGGTTTCGAGTATCACCCATTATCAAATAGAATTTTCATGTGCCTGGCTCAAGAAAAAGATTCAAGCTCACATGTGAGGGTGAGTGCGCAGACGTAATGTAAGTAAATAAACATGTCTTCTCTTCTCTCTAATAGCTGAAGCTTTTTAGAGAGGGACAAGCAATTCACCTAATTCAACTAACATCTAAAGCTTTGATTCAGTTTGAAAGTGCTGAGATGAATGAGTAGTCATTTGAACTGTAGTGTAACATTTTCATATGCTAATGCTTTCAGTGAAATTTTGATCATCTGCCATTTGCATTTCAACTTATAATGCCTAAGAGCTACTATGAAGGAACTTCATTCATATCTATCATCTATAATCATCTGTGACAAACTGGGATACTTGTTTAATGACTGATAATTGTTACTGCTATTGGTGATAGGGAACAAGGTCAATACAAGGACCCTGCCAATCATATTGGTTGGAAACGGCCACCTATAGAGGAGGTTGTTGCAATACTTGTTCTTGTAATTATTGGGATTTTTTAATTGTCTGGTTCATGTAAGCTTGAAATTCTGGTGGTATTCCTTGGGTGTTGAGTTCCTCCTTTTCTTTTTGTGTAGGTTCTATCCAAGTTAACAATTAATTTCATTAAGGTGCATTCAAGACATTGTGATGATGAAGCTGAATTAGCTGAACATGTAGCTGGGCTCACTTACAGCTTAGCTTCTTGTCAGTTTAGGTATGTCAAAGTCATATCTCAGTAAACTCGATTCTTGGACAGTGCAATGGATGCCATATATGTGAACATCTATATAATATAAATTTGTCAGACTTGTAAGTAATTTGATCATAAAATTTGGGCTAGTTTATTGTGAAATACCTAACTGAAATGTTGCGAGTCCTTATATTACTATGTTTTGTCTACTATGCTTTTCCTAATTAGGAAAAACCAACCTCTTTTTTAGAATATTGTTTTTGGATGGAAAGTATTCTGCTCATATTTTTTTCATTACTTTTTTGGGTGGGTGGGCAGGTACAGGGAGTTTCCTTGTTCACCTCTACTTAAGTAAATATTGTGGAAATGCAACACTATGCTGCAACAAGAGGAGCTAGAAATCCCAGATTAGAAGCCCTGCCAAGAATCCCACTCTCACAAAAGGAAAAGGGTGAAAATGAGCTGCACTGTCAAGCTTTTAGGTACATTAAGCAGCAGAACTGGTTTCTGCTCAAGTACTTTCAGAAAATATAAAAGTTGAGAAACTTAATTTATGGAATTAGTTTCTGATTGAGTTGCAGTCAAACACCGTTCAGCTAAATGTCTGGTAGTATTCAGTATTTGACTGACTCATTAGGTTATGGTAGTAGACTATTTTACATTCATAAGACATGCAAGTGAGCAACAGTAAACTAGGAAATAAGAATGCCACCATAGCCATATAGTTGCCTTCATAATAAAAATAAACTCGATATAGTTCTACTTATAACTAATACAACATTCATTTTCCAACATAAAACTCTGCAATATATATGTAATCACTACATAACTAATAAAAATTTGATTTTCGGTATACAGTTCTGCAATACCTTATGCCGCTTTTCTTTTTGGTATTAAACTTTGTATTATTAGTGCTGATATAACTTATTTAGGCATCTATATTGCTCCAGCGGAGGTAAAATGTGGAATAAAAATATTATTAGCGGTACCCGGGTAAAATTATGTAAATACAAAATGCCATTAAAGTAGGAACTATTATTGATCATATAATAATCCCTATATTATTATTCAGTAATATCACAGGTCATCCCCAAGAGATGTAGTTTCAAGTAAGTTGGGTTGGTTATTCAAGGGATAGTGAGATCGATGAGGACGTCACTCACCGCATAGGAATGGGGCGGATGGAATGAAGGCTAGCAACTGGAGTCTTATGTGACAAGAAAGTGCCACCGATACTCAAAGGTAAATTTTATAGGGCAGAGGTTATACCGGCCATGTTGTATGGGACTGAGTGTTGGCCCGTTAATAACTCTCATATCCAGAAGATGAAGGTAATTGAGATGAGGACTAAGATAGATAAGATTAGGAATTAAGATATTCTGGAGAAGGTGGGCGTGGCCCTTGTGGATGACAAGATGCGGGAAGCGAGGTTCGGATGGTTCGGGCACTTGCGGAGGAGAAGCCTGGATGCTGAGGTGTGAGCGGTTGGCTTTGGTGGGTACGAAAAGAGGTCGAGGACAACCTAAAAAGTATTGGGGAGAGTGATCAAGTATGGCATGGCACGATTGCAGATTTTCGAGGACATGGCCTTGATAAGAATGTTTAGAGGTCGAGCATTAGGGTTGTAGTGATCAGGCAGAACATGGCACGATTGTAGATTTTCGAGGACATGGCCCTTGATAGGAAGGTTTGGAGGTCGAGCATTAGGGTTGTAGGTTAGGGTGGTAGTCGAGCTTCTCCTTCTCCATTCCGCGGGGGACACGAGTTTGAGTAGGTTGGTCTTAAACGGCTTCTGGTTAATGTCGAGTCCACACTACCCTTACTGTTTTCCATATTTCTGGACCTTAGTTACTGGTTATTGTTATTGCATGTCATCTTTTTTATGGTTCTTAGGATGCTGTCACTATTTCTATGTTGACGATACTTATGAATTGTCTTTTCTTGTTTTATTGCCATCTTCCTGAGCCGAGGGTCTATCGGAAACAGCCTCTCTGCCCTATCGGGGTAGGGGTAAGGTCTGCGCACACATTACCCTCCCTAGACCCCACTGAGTGAGATTTTAATGGGTCGTTGTTGTAGTATTATCAGTAATAAAAATTCTTTCATTAATATTCGTCGTATAACAATCCTTTTTATTGTTATCCTTGCACAAAGGATCTTTGAATCAAATGCGCGTGAGCTAGTTTTAATGGATTATTCTAGCACAGTGGCCTACTTTAGAGTCATTATTTTCCTCAACCTAGGTACTTTGGGCTGAGAATGTCTTATATTAAGGAAATTCAACTCGCTCTCAAAGAGTCTTAATAGTAATCACAAGATAGATTCAGGGGTTGGTGTTGCTCTCGACTGTATCTTCACAATAGTAATATCCTATAGGATAAATTAGTAACCTCCAAGTTTATTATAGTGTTGACCAGTTAATTTATATGTCAAAGTGCTCTTTGTTTCTTCATGATCAATGTCTAATACTTTAATGATTAATGATACTTAAGAAGATTAGTCTAAGCGCCAGTATGCTGGAGAAATTTTGGTTGCACATATGGTTACCCTGATGTTGTAGATGTGTAAAATAAATGCTTAAAATATACTAGTTAACATTGACCTTCGAGGAGTGTCCCAAGTTCCAACACCTATGGTTCCTTATCATTCACTTTGTATCATTGAAACTTCAATTTAGCTCCGGAAGTTTAGCCCCAAATGCTTGTCTGTGATGTATATCTTACACAGTTTTGGGATAATCAAGTTAGTGCTAGCATGCTAGGTTTTTAGGTGACATGACTTTCTAATAGATTAATGATTTTGTCAAATAAACTTGTATTCAAATTAAAAGTTTTGGAGTATGTTATTGAGGAGTAAAGGGTGGCCAGTAACTGAAGGATTGTGGTATAATATATTTTCAAAGAAAAATATTTTTGAAGTTTATTATGGAAGGCTATCAATTCCTGGTTCTTCTCCTAAGGACCTCCACTATTAATGGATAGTGGTCACTGTTATGTCTTTTCTGTTCTTGTTCAAATGAGAATGTGATGCTTGAGGCATAATATCTTAAGTATGCAAGATGCCTAAGGACTCTCCTTCTTTGAGAAACCTGCCTATATTAAATAGAGATGAAAAGATGTTGATGTTTCCTTCTACTGTTTTGTATGTCTAATATGTTCGGTGCTAAGATGTTCACGATCTGTTTTGTTCTACAGAAACAAGTTAACAAGACTATCTGTCAATGCAAATGGTTCTCTTATTCCCAAGAGTTGCATTGACAAGGACATGATAAAAAAGAACCCGTGGTAAGTGCTTGTGCTGTTTTTGATTTTATAAGTTTTGGATTTCCGCAATGCCTGTAAATACATGTGATGGTCAAAAGCTGCATAAAGGTTTCTGGTAATGTACTCCTAAGGTTGTGATAACTATTTTGGCTCCAATTTTTCTCTTACCAAGAAACTTCTTCATATTTTTTGATAAAGTAATAAATTTCATTAAAAGATGGCAAAAAACATCCATATACAAGAACTATACCAGAATGAAAGCAAAAGGAAATGGGCAAAAGTGGCATAAACAGGCATGTGGGCAGTGTACCTTTTCTGTAAATGGGTCTTAAAATTGTGATCTAAATCCCTTCTCTCTTCTTTCTCTCTCTAGATTTTGACGTCTTTTTCTTGAGCTTGGCAGCCATGGCTGCTGTGATCTCTCCCCAGCCTTTGGCTCTGGGAGAGACAATCAAAAACACAACTAAACAGCCAACAAATTCAATTCCCAAACCATCATACGCAGCCCAGCTTCAACCAAACAATCTGCCGCGTCGAAGCTCGAATTAGTGCCTGTAGTAGTCGTGCATGGGGAGCTATCGATTGAGTTCACCATGGTCCAAGTCAATGAATTTATTAGAGAAGGACTTCATCAGGCAGTAGTGGTGATGATTTCATACGGAAAACCGGAATTATAAGAGATTAGAAAGAGTTTTCCAGTGCAATTCGATGTTCATGGTCGATGTAATATTGGTCTGTTGGAATATCGTCATTTGCTGGTTCGTTTTGATTTATATGATGACTTTGTTAAGTTCTTATCAAGGATGACTGGATATATGAAATCAAAAGGAGACGAATTCTTTTTTAGAACGTTTCCATGGACACTAAACTCTTCAATCCAAAGGAAGAAACATCCATGGCTATTGTATGGATCTCGTTCCCAGGCCTTCCTCCTAATTTTTTTGCCAAAAGATCGCTTTTATCTATTGCTTCTGCTGTGGGTAAACCTTTGGCTGTGGATAAGGCAACACAGGAGAGAACATGACCTAGTGCGGCGAGGGTTAAAGTAATACTGGATCTTATGGACAAACATCCAAGAAAAATCAAGATTGTTATGACGGACAGAATTACTAGAAAATCAGTCGTCCATGAACAAGCAGTTGTATATGATAATCTCCCAAGATTTTGCACATACTGCAAACATCAAGGACATGAAGAAAAATCGTGTCGAATTTTGAAGAGACAAGTCGACGAAGAAGGGGTTGAAAAAGATACGGTAGATGTGAGTAATCTTCCTGTGATCGATACATCTATGACTAAACAGCTTCAAGGCGATGCAAGGGAATATCTTAATGCAAAAAGAAATATGCAACTGGAAGAGATTGCAACAAAAGAAAGTCTGGGTGAGCAGCAACCTCTACAAATCGAAGGAGCTATTTTATCAACTGGTGTAGTCTCAAAAGGAGCAACAACAAGAACTGGGCAACTGGAAGATGATGTAGAAAAGATCGAACATAAACAATTTACACAGCATGGTGAAGGAAATCAAATTGAGAATCAGAAAAATGACAATGAATCCAATTATGTTGCTATGGACAATACTGTAGCTAATGTTTCAACTTTGGATTCTGCAGCTACTGTACGTGATAAAATTGCAGTTGTTGACATGCCTCATTACACAGTGGGCCCAACCGTAAGAAATGGGATTCCAATGCCCATAATAAAAGTTGGCGAAAATGTTATTGCTGTGAGATCATTTGGTCAAAAAGGAAATGGCATGCTGCACATGGGACAGTGGGGTTGTGAATCTGCTTCAGCTTTTGTGAAGGAAAGTGTAAAAAATGCGGCGGATGATCTTCTGAATGAAGACCAATCGGACGCTACAGCTGGAAAGGATGTCCAAAATTATTTTGTGGGCAAAAATGGACATAATGGGAATGGAAACATTATTAAAGTGCAGCAAATGGAAAAGGGAGTGGGCCATCTTGGCCAACTGATTGAGGAAAAGCAAAAGGAAATGGGCAAAAGTGGCATAAACATGCCTGTGGGCCGTGTACCTTTTTTGTTAAGGAAAAAGTGCAACGACCAAGTTTATGTGCAAAATTCTGAAAATTTGCAACAAATTGTAGTCCATGCGGCCCATGATTTGAATGTAATGAAAGATTCATTTGGGGTGGGTTCACATGGAAAAAAAGATGGAAATAATGGTTTGCAACAATTAAATAACAAGTCAGTGGGCCATTTATGTTTGGTGATTGATGATTCTGCAGAGAATAGGAAGGCAAAAGTTGCCAAGGAACAAAGTCTTCACATGTGACCGAAAATTTTGATAAAATGGAAAAGAGGGACGAAAAAGTTGACAAAAATGCGGGCCATGATGCGGTCCAAGGTGATTTTGAAAAAAAGAAACATTTTGCAGCTGTTTCAATGAGCCATTTGAATGACGCACTCGCGGCTACAGGATGTAACGCACAGTTTCAAAAGGGTCCACTCAAAGGAATTAATAATACAATTCCTACAGTTTCAAATGATGGAGTGCAAAATGCTTCTGCTATTGCTACTACACATGAAGTACAACAAAAAAAGCTACTGCTATTGAAAAAAGCTTCTGCTACTACGCAAGGCGTGCAACAATTTAAGGAAAATGAGGTGGGCCATGTGGGGCGTGTGATTGTGAAGGAAAAGGAGAACAAATCCAAATTTTGGTTACAGCAACATGAAGAGGATGACGAAGACGATAATGATATTATCAAAGAAAATGTAAGGGAGCCAGCAATAATTCCAAGATATGGATTCAACAACGAGAATTCGATGATGAAGAAGATTTTGGAATTGATTTTGTGGATGACTCTTCAGACGATGGTGAGAAATGTAGTGGTGATGAAGAGATTCCATTAGTAGTGTCTCCAACTCCAAAAGGAGGTAGCTATGCTAAGATAGGATCTGGAAGCAGGCTCAATGCAACAGCTCCAGATTTTATCCCTAGCTCAAGGCAGCAACATGGAGAAATAACCACAACTAAAACGACGCTGACAAGAGAGGCAGTACCAAAGAATTCTGGGCAGCAGCAGCAGTTCGCTTCATCTGTTTCTACTGCTCAACGTGGTGCAGGTGAATGAAAATGCTCTCACAACTGCTCTAATAAGTGTACCAACAACCTCCTTGGATGACAGAATGTTACTTGATACGTTGGTAAGTCCCACACCTTTCAAAAATTTAAGTGCACCTAATGTTGCTAGCATTGGAAGAATGACCAACACCAATAACAAAAATCAAACAAGCGCAGTCTTGGTCACTAAAGAGGATAACACTTTGGTATCACAAGATTTTCCTCAACAAATTCCAAAACCTATAAATTTAGGCAGAGATGTTTATGAAGAAGGTGAGGAAGATATTACTCTAAATTAACTCCGGGCAGCGGCAGCGAGGAAAGGCGATTTGTCGCCATTGCATAGCGGAAAAAATGGGAAAACTAGAATAAGGGATAGAAGCTGGGATGGCAGGCTAAACAGTTACGATGGAAAAGCAACACAAGATGTTGCCCTTAGGAAACCACCAATGAGAAATGCAAAGCAAAAGGCGAGTGTACCTACCACTTCCGCAAGATCAACTAAATCCAAAAAGAAATGATAAAGTTTGAAAATTATTTGAAGAAAGCGGAAGAAGAAGCAAAAGAGCTACAAATTGGAGAATGCACAAGTTTCAACAAAGAAGACAAAGACTCAATTTGTTACATTGTATTATTTTACCATTTTATAAGTATTATCGTCTGTAACATCATCACAGAGTATGCTATAAACTCTGTGATGATCACTGAACATTTAGTCTTTGCAAGTTCTTTCTTTCTACATGCTTGCAAGTGAGGTTATTTTATGCCTCGATAGGATTATTACAATAAGGGTAGCCCGGTTGTGTTATATGGGTAACAATACCGGTGCTATTGTACCCCTTAATATAAAAACCAACCCTAGACGCTTGCCTAGTGGATTAAAAAAAAAAAACCAAAATGTAGAAAACCTTACAAAAGATAAGGTTTTCTTCATAAAACACCCAATCTTCTATGCATAGAGGAAAATATCAAAGGTGCACCAAAAATAAATAAGCAATAAGACTCTAATCTTCAAGTGTGCAAAATCCTTCTATACTCCATCAAAAGCTCTCCTATTTCTCTCTCCATATGATCCGCATAAGTGCTAGAGAAGCCACATCTCATGCCCTGCTTCTTCTCTTCCATATTTTATTGGTCCAACTAAACATTTTTTTCTTTCATCATGCTTGGCATCACCCACTGGAGTTCGTACTATCTCAGGGTTTCCCACCACAAATAGGACATGATCTGACAATGTAAAGCGAGATGATTCACATCTTCTCTTGAGTTTTTGCACATGAAGCACTAACTTACACAATTAATCATCCTCTTCCTCGTATTCTTTGCCGTCAAGATCACCCTCTCACAGTTAGCCAATTGAAAAACACACCTTTCTCTGTGCCCTAGAGATCCACACAGAGATGTGGGAAGTTGACTCTCCCTTAGTCAGAAGCTCTTTGTGAAGCAACTTGATCGAGTTTTGAATTTTGCAACCTGCCAATTTTGTATTTTCCTCCTAAACCTCTATCCAAATACTCCCGATTGATTGGCATTTCCTTTTCGCATGGTATTCTGTACATGTTTGGAAATTTGATCAAAATGTTGTCCCTACACCACTTATGTCCCCAAAAATGTTACCCACTCTAAATGATAGGTTTCCATTAAATTTTTCCCAACCCTTCAATATATTTCTCCATAGCCTGCACCCATAAGGAAGTGATACATTTTTTGTTCTCCAACCCTCTTCTGAAACTCCATACTTATCCTCAATTAGCTCCTTCCAAAAAGCATTCTCCTCTATCCCGAATCTCCATAACGAGTTTCTCCGTAATGCCCTATTTAAAACTGTTAGATCGTTAATCCCAATTCTGCCCCCAACACTTTGGTATTGTTACAGTTTCCCAATTTACCAGGAGAAACTTTCCCCATTTGAACCATCCCATAGAAAATCTCTCTGCATCTTTTCTAAACATCCTTTTAGCACCGGCTGGAGCATGCAACAAGGACCTGAATCTATGGGGATACTCAATTTTGCACTTTTGATCAATAGTTCCTTTGCCCCCGGAAAGTACCTTTTTTGCCTACTTGCTAGCCTCTTTTCTACCCTCCCGATCACGGGTTCTAAATAGTTTGGTCCCAGTTAGATGCTCCTGGCGGTAAACCAAGAAAAGTTGTAGGAAGTGTCCCGACCTTGCAATTCAACACTTGTTCTAGGCCCTCCATTGCCTAGAGAAACCTTCTAATTGAATGTTTTCTTCATGTTGCTAAGATTTTGCAGTCATCTTTTAGAACTTATTAAAGCAAAGCAAGATCATACTTATATGCAGGGAATGCGTTCCAAGTTAGTTTTGTTAAATTTTGCAAATTTGTGTTATTTCTCCATCTTTGAGTTTTAAGTTGCATTTTTCTCTTTTTCTATGTACTTATTCTTTCACTAGTCCTATAAACTTAGGGCTCATTTGGTACGATGGATAAGGGATAATTAATCCCATGATTAACTTTGAGATGAGTTTATCCCATGTTTGGTTGTGATAAAATTATGGTATAACTAATCTCGGGATTAGTTATCCCGGGATTGTAGTGATTTTTTATCCCGATGGGATATTTAATCTCGGAATAATTATTCATGGGATAACTTGTTTCCCAACCAAACGACCCTTTATTGCCCGTCTTTTATGCTGCAGTCGACTCCAAAAGACGCAGAGTTAATATCAGAGTTTAGCTGGTTTGCCTTGGCTAGTTCTAGTGTACTTTGGTATTTCTTTTAGGGCTCAAGTTTCAATATAGTAAATTCTATGTTAGTGGGTAAAAGAAAACTATCATCCCTTATATCATGATGGATTACCCATTTTTAAATGTGCTTACTACTTTACCCATTTTCCTGTCTTTGATGCCTACATTGGTTTTGGGTGCTATATTATTCTTTGATGAACTGTCCTCTCATGCAGGTTGAAAGCATTGGTGGCTATTCCAAAGGTTCAGCCTCGATTTGCCATTGCCATATGGAAGAAATATCCCACAATGAAATCTCTTTTGCATGTTTACATGGATCCAAGTAAATCGGTAGGCGATAAAATTTCCTTCATTTCCCCTTGGATTTTATGATATATTCAGGCTTCAGTGCCGATTAATTTAACTTTTACCTTAGATATTAGGTTTAGTTATCATTACATTTGTGTTTAGTACTAGTTCCTGGGCACGCCCTTTGCACGTGTATCCCATATAATAAGTACAAAATTATAAAATTATATTATTTTGTGCATAGATGGTAAAACACTTTGAATCATGATTTCGTTTATAGGAAAAGAATTGCACTTAAAAATTATAACAATCTGAATATTTAAGCTAAGCTAAATAGAAGAAAATAAAATATAAGAACTATAAATGTTATCTCTAAAAAATTATTATACGCATGGGCAGTGGGAATATTATGTAAGTGGTGTCACAATTAATCGGTAGACGGTGACTCATAGAAGTTAGGGGAGATGATAAGAGAGACGGAAGGACAAGTAGAGTAGGAGTAAGCCAACACATTCAACAATAGCAAATCTTAAAGGAGTTTACCAAGTAATTAAATAGATAATTCTTATTAGTACTTAAACATACATTTTTGTCTGGCTCTAGTCCACTGGCTTGTCCCTTATATTTTGTAGCAGGGGTCGACAGTTCGAACCCGTGCAAATCGAAGCATCCCTTTATTGATTAGTAGCTAAAATGCTCAAAAAAGGTGAGCTCATGCAAGAATGTGGTATCGAACACCTTACCTTCAGTTTGAGAACTAGACGCTGAACCATTAGAATGTGACTTGGATTTGATAAGTGGTGTCACTTTAGATTTTATGTCTTATTTCTTTTTATATATCCTCTATTGCAAAAGAATTTAGTTAAATTTTCCGACCAAATGGTATCACGTGACACTGCTTGGGCCTACGTGCATCCGCTCATGCGCATGGGAAGTTAAAGAGCTTAACCTTGTAGAATGAAGAATTTAGATACACGTACTGTAATCCAAGGCAAATTTAATGTTAGGCAAAATATATATTTTACATATCGACCTTGTCCCTAAATCTTGCTTACACATCTGTTAAAGACGATGTGTCAATTACACACCACTTCGGTGTTTGATCACATCTACTTAAAGATTGTTATTACACGCACCAATCGGGATCTGATACGTGTCATAAATCGGAAAAAGAAAAAAAACTGAAAGAACACCCTCTGCCCCAATTAAATTTTGTATTCAACAATAATTAAGAATTCAAACTAATTTTCTAGGTCATGGAACATCTAAATCAATAAGATCTAATTAAATTTTCAAGCTTATTCAAAAGGTCTATAATAATGATTTTTACAAGACCCGATTGCTCCTCTTTTCTTTTTCTTCTAATTCATGGGGATTGGTTGGAAAGACGAAACATGAGGAGAGTAGACTAAACTAGGATGGAGGTTGGGGAAGAAGACCGGGGAGAGGGGGGGGGGGGCAGTGGGGTGTGGGTTGGGGAAGAAGACATGGGTTATTTGTTTTCTTTAATTTGGAAAGAAAATAGTTAAAAAGCGAAAAACAAAAAAAAAATTTCAGATAACTTTTGTAGTTTTTACGCGCCTCTTTTATGTGTAATACACTCGTGTGGCACGTGGCAAAAGAGGTGTGTAATTGACACATTTTTAAAAGTTTTGGTGTGTAATACTATTCCCTTGCTTAACAAGTGTGTAAGAGGGATTTGAGTACAAGATCGATGGGTAAACTATGTATTTTGGCTTAATATAGTAACTCTTAAGGGCATAAAAGTCCAATAATATTGTAGTGTTATTTTGGTCTTTCACTTTCAACTCTTGTTCTTGATGCTTATACTTGATCTTGATGCTTATAATATAGTATGATATGATGTAGTTCTTTTTTTTAAACTGGCAATGTTAGGGATTTCAAGTAGGTTTTGTAGTCAATTATTTAGTTTGAGGGGTATAACATCCCTCCCTTTTTCACCAGCGCTGTTAACGTTAAATCAGATATCTGCATTTGGAGATGTCGGCAAATAATGAAGGAGACCTTTTATAAAGAGAGTGAAAACTTCACAACTGCATTTGATTATCATACATTCTGTTCAAGGGTATGTTGTTAAGAAAGGTCAAATTACTAGTGGACAAATTACATTGTGGAGCTGGTATATTTTGGTAAATGTAATTCATTCTTGAGCAATGAGGATACTGTTAAGATGACCTTCAAAAGATTCATTTAAACAAGAACTTGATAAATATTGAACATTTAAATGTTATAGGAACTTGTTCACTTTGCTTCGAAGTACTTATTTAGTCTTTAAAACAAATAATAGTGAAGGGAAGGTCTGATTTAATATGTTGGTCCTTTGGGAGTAACATGTGTTCCTGACATTTTCTCTAGGAAATTTCAGGTACATGAGAAAGAATTACTGCTGAAAGATTTGAAAGTCGAAAACATGTTGGGTGATGATAGAAAATTGGGAGAGATTTGTTCAAGGAGAGTATACAGAATATTGATGGCTCAATGTGGAAGCATTAAGACAGATGACATTGAGAACGGAGCTGATTTCTTCAGCCAGCATTCTGCCGAATAACCTTTTTTTTGTATCAATTGTGACAAAGCTATTGTGTGCATCTCGACAATTTCACTCTTTAACCTATCTAGCCAACAAGCAGAGGTTGCCAAGGTGATCATGCCCACCAAGATTGGAGCAAATCTCATCTGAGAATTCCCTTTCTAAAAAGAGAATTAGTACATTAATTGTATGTAATCCTTTTGAATTTTGGTTACAGTAATAGTAGTAGGTGAAGAGTTGGTGTTAACTGCATCGAAATGATTGCTTAGCTGTTCTCTTTAAATGAGTCTGAGCATTTACCAAAGATGTTTATTTTTTATTTAGTTGATTTATTTTTTCAATATGGTTTCTTTACAGGGGATTTGCATCTATATTCGCTTTTTGGGTTATATTTTAATTTTTATCCGCTTTGTAAAAAAATTTACAAGCTTATTCACTTTTTCGCATAACTTCAGTATACGATATTGAAGTAACAAAGACAATTACATAAAATTTCAACATTCTAGTAGACGGGCTTGAAGTATCTCGTCCAATAGGGCGGGACGAGACAAAATTAACGGGACGGGACAACATTTAAGCGGGACGGTGGTGGGACGGGACGAAACATGACGGGATAAAACGGGACGAAATGGTTGTCCCATCCCATCCCGCAAACAAACGAGTCGGGACGGGACGGGACGGGACAGGACAGATTTATAGGCATTAAGTGTATTTTTTTTAATAAACGTCTAGTTTTTTAAAAATAACTAAGTTTTTAAAGTTTGTAACGGCTAGTTTTTTGACTTATTTAACAAACTTAAATGTTAAAATGAAATTAGAAAATTAAGTAAAGCATTATAAAATATTAAAATAAAAGACTTATAATGAAATATTCTAGTAATTATAAATTTATAATAGAGTTATAATTTATTTAATATAATTTCAAAGTATTAAGTAACTAAGATAATTCATAAAAAAAATTCAACGCTTAGAGCCAATTCTAGGAAAGGTTATGTTTGAACTAGGTTTCTTAGTAGGCAATTATAAATTATTGTACTAATATTTGTAAGCTCCTATATAGCTTCTTTGTAACTTATCAATAATATCTCTCGGACATTCTGTTGGAATTGGCAATGTTGATTGATGTTCCATGAGCTCCATATCGTCATCGCTCCCAGTGCAAAGTATCTCATTGTATTCTTCTTCTTCCCTAGTGGTTAATTTTTCAAAACTAAGATTTCTTCTTTCTGAAATAATCCAATCCCTGAATAATACGGAAATCTCTAGACTGTCCTCCGCTAATGCATGTCTATGATCTCCAATTTGAAATCTTGCCGCGCTAAAATCACTCTTCATAGATTTAGAACTAGAAGGAGCAGTTTCACAATCTGTTGTTTCTATATTTATATTTATCAAACATTGGTTTAGCATAAGAATATATGCTAGCTTGACAGTCTTTGAGAGATGGTTGTTCATTTTCTTGAAATCATTTTATTAATGACCGGTGCATAAGTTGGATTTGTTTTATACTTACCAAATACAACAGAAATTCCACAAATACACCATAAAAACTCGCGAACTGGTGGGATGGGACAGGATGAGATGGAATAGGCGGGACAAGCAGGATGAAACGGGATGGGACGGGACAAACAGGACGAAATGGCCGTTCCGTCCCATCCTATGTCCTGTTTAACATTGATCCATCCCGTTTAAAGCGAAGTGGGACGGGACGGGACGCGGGATGGGACCGGGACGAGACGAGATGACCCATCCCATTGGACAGCCCGTCCCGTTGGACAACATAGTAGCTGAAGTTTTATTCTTTATTTGCTGAAGTTTTTGTTTGTAATTGCACTAAATAAGTAGAAGTTTTTTTTTTATCCTTGATTCATTAGTTGTGTCGTTAAGCTTTTTCAAAAACTTCACCAGAAGATGCTGAACTTATTTAGTTCAATTATAAAAACTTCAGCATTCAATAAGCTGAAGTTTTTTTTGGCCTGGATAAGCTTTTTTCAAAAACTTCAACAGAAGATGCTGAAGTTATTTAGTTCATTTGTAAAAATTTCAGCACTAAAAGTTGAAGTTCTTTTGTCCTGGATTCAGTAGTTTTGTCATAAAGATTCTTCAAAAACTTCAGCAGAATATGCTGAAGTTATTTAGTTCATTTGTAAAAATTTCAGGATTATATAAGCTGAAATTTTTGAAAAAGCTTTCTAACATACTAGATAAATAATCAGATTGCCAACAGTATCTAAATCAAAAATTTTAGAAGCAATAAATGTGAAAAGAATAGAATTATCATTGTCTACTAACTTACATACGTGGAAATATTTACAAATTAATGTCTAATAATTATATTTATGGCAATCATCCAATGAACTGAATTTTCATAGCAGCACCAACAAAAACAGAGAAAGAAGAAGAAGAAGAGGAGGAGGAGGAGGAGGAGGAAGAAGAAGAAGAAGAAGAAGAAGAAGAAGAAGAAGAAGAAGAAGAAGAAGAAGAAGAAGAAGAAGGAGGAGAAGGAGGAGAAGGAGGAGAAAGGAGGCTGAAGTTGTTTTAAAAGTGAGTACAAGTTAAAACTTTTAAAAAAATGAATATAGATTAAATGCGCGACCAAATAGGGCACCCCATGCAATTTTTCTTATTTTTCTTTTAGCCGATTGTCTATGAGAAACAACCTCAATACTTTCACAAGGTAAGGGTGAGGTCTTCACACACTTTCCTTTTCATATCCTACACTGTAACAATATATTGGGTATATCATTATTGTTGTAGTTGATAACATTTAAAAACTGCTATTTGTTTAGTCGGCTAGAAGTTTGTTAAGATTATTTGTGATGTTTATTCCCCTTAATCATTGTTTTTGGTGACCAAATTAGTATAACGCATCAGTTTTGAGACCATAAATCTGATAAATCTTCCAGGAGCAACAAATAACCTACATTGCTATCAAAGCTAGTACTTGACTCTAAGATTTTTTTTTTCATAATTTTCATGACTTACTCCTTGTGATTTGTTGCGACAGTGGTTGGTTTATAAATAAAACTCGTTCAAATATATTTCCCCTATCCCCCTCAACCCACAGCCCTCCACCAAAACAAAAAAAGGGGAAAGGAGATGATAAATTTGTTATAAAATAAAGATTTTAATGTAAAGAAACTGAAGACAAGTAGTGAGATAGATTTATTATTCAACTTTAAATTTCTGTATAGAATGAACTGAAATTTTCTCTATTTATAAAAGAAAGGAAGCTGTTTGTAAGTTGCTACTGTAAGCTGTTGTGTAAGTTGTCTGTAAGTTTCTTTGTTGAGCCAAATATGTACATTTTATCCGCCTAATCGTTATGTATCATAGTTAACCCCTTTGAGCCTGTAATCATGTTTCTTTGGCGACCACATTACAAGCCTTACCCCTTTGTTTAAAGTAACCATCTATTTGAACTTTTTCACCTCTCGTGAGCACTTGAATTGTTATGAATTTTGTAAAAGTTAATGTGGGTTGATTGGTTTGGCTTTTGAGTAGAACTAATGAAATAAGGAAAAATGTGCACTGATTTGAAAAAGCAAGATCCACTTGAATTGAAAAAGAAAAGAAAGAAAAAATAGTTGTATTGCTGTAAAAAAATATTCTTTGATAGTGGCGACTCTTGATGTAATTGTGCTTAAATAATTTGAGAGTTGATGTATATTGATTTGAATGTGGAATTTGGTTTGACATAAGACCTTGTAGCATTAGCAAGATACATTAGTGCACCAATTGCACTGAGATAAGGGTACTTCAGGACCAAGGAGTTCCTCATCCTCTTCTGGAGGTTGGAACAAATCTTTATCCACTTCAAGTGATTGAACAATCATTAGTGTACTCAATGGGTGCGCTTTGTCCATGTAAAAGCATTTTAAGACCCATTATGTATAGGCAGTTTGATAGATAAAGATCCTGTCCGCTAAATATTCAATTTGCAGACCAAGAAAAAGTTGTCTTTTCAACATTTTTCATCTCAAATTCTTTCTTAAGATATTCAATCACCTTTTGGAGCTCTTCTAGAGTTCCGACAAGATTTATGTCATCAACATAAACAACAAATATTTCAAATTATGAATACACTTCATATATGTAACTTTCTTTCAACAAATATTTACTGAGGCAATAATGCCACATACACCAAGATTGCTTTAAACCGTACAAAAGTATTTATAATTTGACCGAGTACATTTTCTGAGACTTTGAATTATATGCTTTAAGCATTTTAAGTCCTTCAGGGATCTTCATATAGACTTAATCAAATGAGTCATGAAGGTTATGCCTTGCATTTAATGGCATGACATCTCCAGGTGCTTCGACTACAGGTCTGATCGATCCTCACAATCTTTTATAATATTGTGCTTTATATTGTTCCAAATACATCGTCGACGACCATTTTGTATCGGTTCCTAAGCGACATAATTTGTTGAAATCTCACTACTTTCCTTATTTTCAGGTACCTGAACTTCTTCTGGAGTTTCAGAAAATATTATGTCGTGGGCTCTTCTAGAGCTCATTTCCTCCTCATTTTGATAATTTTGATCATTGATCTCTTATCATTTTTTGAGGATTGTTACTTTTGGAATTGATTGGTCTACTATGCTTCATCGGTGCAGTACACTCTACCCTTCAGGGACTTTATTTTTGATAGGAGAATTTGCAGCTGAAATTTAATATTTAATTTTGGATCAGCAAATGCCTCTTGCATTTTACTTGAATTATCTTCTAAGTGAGGATCATATTAATGATAATTCGATTTATATAGCATATTTTCAGCTATTTATTCCATCATCCAAATTTTAGAAAAACTAAAATATATCCCCAATCTTCTTTGGGAAACATATCTTTGTGCATTGTGGTAGAGAAATTAATGATATACCACACATCATAAGATAGTACAATATTTGGTTTATGATCCTAAACCAATTGTGCCGGAAGGACTTATCATATATTATTGGTCTGATGCACACAAATGCTGCTATATGCAATTTGGAAAATCTTAGACCAAAACATAAAACTTTGTTCTCATAAGCAATGATTTAGCCATTAATAGAAGGTATTCAATACTAAACCAACTTGGATATAAACTAACATTTTCAAGATGAACTGTCTTGATTTCATAAACGGAAAGTTATGCTCTTAGTTGAGAAAAGTAATTTCAAAATTTTTGGTCCGCAGCCCTGCCTTATAGAATGAATAAGGAGATGCTTATCGATGATCGAATCACTCTTATACCACTCCTTACCTCATCCCTTTTGTTTCTTAATGGAAAATCCAGAGAAGGAGGCCTGCTGAAATGCCAAAACTGCATGTTGACAATGAATATGTATATATATATATATATATATATATATATATATATATATAAAATAGGTGAATTCCCATATTCACCTTTTATATATTCCAGAATTTAGGAGTCTTAGTCACAACTTTATCCGGTATAAACAATTTATTATGAGAACAAGCAGCACAAGAGAATTGTTGAAAAATCTTCTGGTTCTTCAGTATATGCTTATCAGAATTCTCAAATAGCTCATTCAAAAATGGCAAATGAAAACTTCATGTTTATCATGGCATGTGTTATCTCTTACTATGACATAAACTTTTGCATTAGTAAACTTTTGGTTTACTATGATACATGTGTAGTACAAATTGAAGACATAAGACGTGTAAATTCTCATATACATATTATATTACCCCCTATGATTGTGGAAACGTAAAGATTTTCAATCTTCCAATCATTTTTAGTCTTAATATGATAGCCAAATTGTATTAGTAAACTTTGGGTTTATTACAACATATATTTTAACCACCATCACATAATATGAATGACAAATTTGCATATAAGCTCTTCGGGAGCTTTCAATTTATTTTTCACAATCAAATATTATTTAAATGCTATGTATCAATTATCTTTTGGACAAATAGTTAGCTCTTCATGAGATTTTGATAAATTTTGTACTACCAAATAGTGCTCAGACACTACTGGTATCATAAGAGAAAATCATAATCAAATTGACAATATAAAGACAGTTTTAAATTTATAAATGTAACAAAATTAAGAAACAATATTTTTACCACCAACTTTATGAAAAATATCTTATTTAGAGAGAAATACCATTAACATTAGAATATATTATATCAAAGCAGTAACCACATAGTTATTATATCCTTCATTGAAAGATACATGAGTTATTATTTCGGAGAACTCGATAACTAACCATAACATATTAATGTGGTTGTAGTAGAATGCATTACACAAGAATACATTTGCCTTGAAATGATATTTAATAAAAACTTTCAAGATATTTTACGTACAACAGGTACGTGCGACAATGATCTTTATATCACATAAACAAAATTTATATCCTTTTATTCTACCTCTTCAGGAGGTGTGCTGTGGTATTTCTTCATTCACTCCAGGGAATGAAAATGTACTTCAAAAATAACTTTTAATAGCTTATTATTTTGTTTAAGCACAGAAAGATACAATTTCATAATATTTCCTACTTTAGGAGAAAATTTCAATTGTGTTACTTTTTCAGGAGCAAATTTAAAATACGAAATATTGAGTATATATTTCCTCTATCATATTACCTCTTCTGGAGATGAATTGTAATATATTCACATGAAAAGTACGTTCATATTTACGAGCTTTATTAATATTGTCACATACACTTCAGGAATAGATCAATATTTAACAAAAAGTCTCATCCTTTAGGGAACATAACATAATTATTTGAACGTGCATTAATCACACCAAATTGTGTGACGACTTAGAACCTCTTTTAAGATATTGCTACTTCAGGAGTAAATCAAGTCATGCAAGTAATATAGAGAAATTTTCTCTAACTTATCTTTAATTGTAACCATAGAAAGCATAAATTATTACTTCTGGTGGTTATGGGCATATATCATTCCGGTGGTTAACAAAATTTAATTACAATGAGATATACAAAACATAACCACTTCTAGTGGTTATATATATTTCTTGCAAACTCTGTTGGAGTTTAAGTGGATCTAATAATATTATCCACTTTATAATCCTTTATTATGATAATTAGGATGAAGAAAATAAATATCAAAATAGGTGTTATATATGTAACATATAACCACGCAAGCGATGATAAATATATTAAACCAAATATAAACAAAAGACTCAAGTTACTTTACACAAATTTGGCCACTCCAAACGTAAGTGATATCCACATATCTACCGCCAAGAAGAAAATCTCACCACCTCAAGGATATAATCTGCCTTACGATGCTCAGAATGAACACGATCTAACCACATATGTAAGAGCGTTGCCATACATCCGAGATGAACACTGTAAATAAATTAAATTCGAAGTAAGTGCTCAAAATAGCAGAGTCTCGTGCTGATAACATGCTATAAAATAGAAACTATAAAGTAAAGAAATCGAAGACAAGCATAGATAGAGAGAGAGAGAGAGAGAGAGAGAGAGAGAGAGAGAGAGAGAGAGAGAGAGAGAGAGAGAGAGAGAGAGAGAGAGTTATTATTCAACTTCAAATTCATGTACATAATGAACTGAAATCTCCTCTATAGAAAGAAAGCCGCTGTGTAAGCTGCTACTGCAAGCTGTTGTGTAAGCTGCTTGTAAGTTGCTCGTAAGCTACTACTGCAAGCTGCTACAGTATGCTATTGTGTAAGCTTCTTGTAAGTTGTTTGTAAGCTGCCACTGTACCAGATATAGATAATCTTCTTCCAGAAATAATATTTATCCATAACGAATTACTGAAATGATATATTTCTTCCGAAAGCTTATTTTCAATGGAATACTAATAATCATATTTATGGCAGAGTCCCATATGAATAAACATTTTAAAAAAACTTATTTAAAATAAAGTACTAAATAAACATTTATAATACAGTATGTATTTATAACAAAATTGTTGTAGTTGATAGAGTTTTTGCACATTATTTATGCTTTCCATAAACAATCTAGAAAGGATGACTATTTTATTTGGTAGTGAAACAGTTTGCCTTCTGAATAAAGGTTTGCAAACACCGGTGAATATTTTTACGATTGAGTATGATTTATAGTTCTTACAATTTAGGTTTTAGAGTATGAAATTATATTTTAGAGGCAGTTGAAAAATCTATATCTATTCGCATCAAGATTTAGGTGTGCCCTACTAAACGAATCATCTATCTGGAAGTATTTATTAGCTGTCACGATCCATTTCAAAATAGATTGTGATAGTGTCCAACATCATTCTTAGGTCAGGCAATGCGAAAATATTAGTAAATTCTTATTTTACTTAATAAAAATAGTTGTAACACTTTTCTTAATTAACAATTAAAACAAGTGATAATAAGCAATGTTTAATAATAATTATACAACCTAAAAGAACTGTCTACCAATGTACGTGTCAAAATCTGATATCAAAAGTAGTGGACAACTTGTACAATGTACAAAAGAATAAAGCAATCCTACTGTCTGGGGATAGAATAGACATCAAAAGTAAAGAAAGACCCCATCAAGCTGCTTAACGGTCACCAGAAAGGGGCAGCTCACCGTGAAAGTATCGGACTATAAATTAGGGGCATGTACCAGATTGATAGCCAGATATACCTGCCTCAGACCCTGTACAATTAAGTATAGAAGTGTAGTATAAGTACATAAAATAATATGTACCCAGTAAGTATCCCGTCTAATCTCGAAGAAGTAGAGATGAGAAGTCGACTTGACACTTACTAGCGTCAAATAATATAATAAAGTGTTCTGCTAGGCATGATAGGTGCAAATAATCAACTGTGAGTAGCAAAAGCTAAAAGGTCATGTTCTTAACAATTTTTGCAGTTAACCGTATACATTTCAAGTATTCAGCAGAACAAGTCATAGATAAGATTTCACACACACAAACACACACACACACACACACACACACACACACACACACACACATATATATATATATATAGATATTATGCTGAGGTCGACGGTTCGATCCAACAGAAAAATAATTGTGCACTGCCGGAGGACTGAATGACGCGAACCATAGAGACATGTATTTTTATCGGGGTGATTGGCCCGATCCATTAATATCAGTTCATATCAAGAAAACACATCCATGGGCATTTTGTTCCAAGTAAATTAATACAAGTGTCCAACAAGTGTATACATTCTCTTATTTTCCTTTTCAAGTCCCTAGCACATTCTAAATGATCACATTAACAAGAAAATATAGAGTCATTCACAAATATAGAATGATATGAGTCCTAGACTACCCAGGCAATTAACATAATAGTATACACACACCGACTTTCGTCACCTAGTGTGTACTAGCCCCTGCATTTAATAGAAAATTGCCCAATTATTATACTTATGAGGTCAATTTTCTCTTACAAGGTTATAAAGGAGACTCACTTCGCTCCTAAGTATACTTCCAATGCCAAGAACGAGCCCAAACCCTCAATTTAGAGTCGAACGATTCGAAACTAGTCAAACGGGGTAGGAACTAGTCAATACAAGCTTACAAGTTCATATTCTAATTATTTAAGCCATTTCCTACCCTTAAACATCAATTTCCTAAAATTTGACCTCGGGCCCACGTGCCCGAATTCCGAGATTTTTCAAGGCAAGTTATTCTTCATAACCCAAGGATCAATAATATATGTTTCTAGTTTATTCCATAACAAATTCCGTGGTTAAATCTAACTTTTATTAAAACCCTAGATTTTGCTCCAACCCCTTGATTTTACATAATTTCTAGTGTTTAGTCTACCTAAGACATAAATATTAAACTAGAAATAGGTAGAACACACTTACCTCCAGATGCTAGGTGAAGGTATTCTCTCAAAAGCTCTAAAAATCGCCCAATGGAGGAGTAATATAGGGCAAAACTGGGATTAGAACCCGTTAAATGAACTTACTGCCTCAGCAATTTTCACATCTGCGGTCAGGGGACCGCATCTGCAAGAAAAAGATTGCATCTGCGAGATGGGCTAAATGGACTTGGATCGCTTCTGCGGTCCTAAGGCCGTTTTTACGGTTCGAGAGCCGCTTTTGCAGTTTGTCCTGGCCTTCCCCGGCGCTGCATCTGTGATAGATGGACTGCATCTGCGGTCTCGACCTGCTGTCCACCAACCGCAGGTGCGGTTATGACAGAAGCAACAACTTCAGCTTTCCTCAAAATTTTCAACTTCACTTGAGTCTCGTCCGATTGACGCTCGGGGCTCCCAGGCCCCGCCCAAACATATCGACAAGTCTGAAATCACAAAACGGACCTACTCAACCTTTGGAATATCCAAAACAACACTAAATCTAAGAATCACCCCTTAAAACCAAATGAATCAAACTTATGAACTTCAAGTTCTCAATTTTCCTCCAACGAGCCAAAATGCCCTGAAACTACTCGGATTGACACCAAATTTTGTAGGTAAGTCTTAAATGATATTTCAAACCTGTACCGGGCTTTGAATCTAATATACGAGCCTGATAACCATGAAATCAATCATTATTTAGTTTCTTTAAATCCTTAAAACTTCAAATTAATAATTTCTAATAAAAATTTATTACTCGGGCTAGGGACCTCAAAATTCAATTTCGGACATACGCTCAGGTCACATATTTCCCTACGGACATTTCGGAACCGTCAAATCACAAATCTGAGTCTATTTGCCCAAAATATTGATCGAAATCAAGCTTAGCCTTCCCAGAAAACTCTAAGGAATCAAATGGGCATATTTCACTCCGAACTCTTCCAAATCTCGGACCAACCATCCCCGCAAGTAGTAAATTAGCTAATGCAAGCGCATGATGTTTTATTTATGGGAACGGGGTTCAAAAAGACAAAATGACCAGTCAGGTCATTACATTCTCCACTCTTAAACAAACGTTTGTCCTCGAACGGACATAGAAAGGTACATGAGCTGCTGAATAAATATGGATATCTGCTCTGCATGTCCTCCTTGAACTCCCAAGTCACCTCCTCGGCTAGTTGGTTCCTCCACTGGACCCTCACCGCAGGAATCCTCTTGGACCTCAACTGGCGATCCTGCCTATCAATAATGGCAACTGGCTCCTCCTCATAACCCAAACTCTCATCCGACTGAATGGTACTGAAGTCTAACACGTGGGACAAGTTGACATGGTACTTTCAAAGCATCGATACATGAGAAATCAGATTAACTCTCCATAAGATGGGGGGGAGGGGCAAAGAAAGCTCGTAGGCAGCCTCCCCTACTCGTCTCAACACGTCAAAGGGGCCAATAAACCTTGGGATCAACTTACCCTTCTTCCTGAACATCATAATACCCTTCATTGGCGAGACTTTCAAGAGGACCTTCTCGCCAACCATGAACGATACATCACACGCCTTCTGGTCCACGCAACTCTTCTGTCTTGACTGAGCTATGGGAAGCCTTTCTTGAATTAACTTCACCTTATCCAAGGCATCTTTCACCAAGTCTGTACAATATACCTTAGCCTTACCAGGCTCAAACCACCCGATAGGAGAATAACACAATCGACCATATAAATCCTTGTATGGAGCCTCTCTATGCTGGACTGGTAACTATTATTGTATGCAAACTCTGCCAAGGGAAAGAACTGATCCCATTGCCCTCCAAAGTCAATCACACATGCTTTAAGCATGTCCTCCAAAATCTGCACCGTCCACTCTGACTGGCCGCTGGTATGAGGATAGATTGATGTGCTAAGCTCTACACGGCCCCAACTCACTCTGAATAGCTCCTAAAAATGGAAAGTGAACTGAGGGCCTCTGTCTAATATTATGGAAACATGCACAGCGTGCAACCAGACTATCTCCTGAATGTAGATCTGAGCATACTTGTCTGTTAGAAAAGTAGTTGCCACTGGAATAATGTGGGCCGACTTGGTCAATCTATCAACAATAACCCACATTGAATCAAACTTCTACAAAGTTCACAACAACCCAACTATGAAATTTATGGGAATGCACTCCCACTTCCATTTGGGTATAGGCATTTGCTGAAGTTGGCCACCCCGCCGCTGGTGCTCATACTTGACCTACTGGATATTCAAACACCTAGCTGCATACTCCACTATGTCTTTCTTTATCCTCTGCCACCAATAATGCATGGCTCATGTTCTTCTTTGTTCTGCTCATCTTCACTCTTTTCTTAGGCATAAAAAGCTGAAAGCTGTTCAATTCTTGGACAGTCCCTCGCCATGTGTGGTCCTTTGCAAATAAAACAACCATCAAACTTGCTAATTTGTCCCTTGTTTGTCGAAGGTCTAGTACATTGCTTTCCCTTTTCATTGCCATTGCCCTCAATAGCATTGCCCTTGTCATTTCTATTTTTCCTCCACTCTTTTTCCTTGTCCTTTTTCCCGTTTTTGGACTTCGGAGTAGTAGAGAAATCAGAACCATCTTTTCCTAATCGGAAATCACCCAACGCATCCGCATCAGCGATATCACTAGAAAGGTCTTTCACACTGTGCCTTCAGAGTTCTATCTGTGCCCACGACTGCAACCCGTAAAGGATATTATACAGCTTGTCTTCCTCAGACATGTTGCTTATATCCATCATTAAAGAACTGAATTCTTTGAAATAATCCCGATTGTTCTAGTTTGTTCCAACTTCTTCAAACGATCTCTAGCAATCCAGCCCGCATTGCTAGGAAAGAATTGATCATTCAACTCTTTCTTCATCCCTTCCTAAGAGTCAATTTTCGGCCTACCAACGCTTACGTCATCTTCCACGCGCGTCCGCCACCAAATCTTTGCATCATCCACCAAGTACATAGTCGTAATGGTGACCTTGTCTTCATCTTGCACTTTGGCAGCATGAAAGTACTGCCCCATATCCCACAGGATGTTTTCGAGTTTCTTGGCACTCCTTGCGCTATTAAACTCTTTAGGCTCCAGAATTCTGACCTTGGTACGATCTGCCCCACGCTATGCTTCATCATTGCCAATAGCATGATACAACAACCCATTTTTTGTTTTTCAAATCTGTGCACTCCTGGCTCAACCTGTTCATCTCAGCCTCAAGGTAGGCGAGACGAGTCACGATGGTCAGAAATAGATCCCCATCAACAGTTCTGATAAGTGCCTATAATGCAACAATCTTTTTCCTTATGTGTTGCCACCAGCCATTCTTCACAAAATTCAGCTACTGAACGTTATGTCTTCGCTCCCATCCAGCCAAGCCCTGATACCAGTTGTCACAGGGGTTATTTATGTCACTCAAATTTTTCCCGAGGTTCACCTCCGTGTGACAGTCAAACCCAGCCTTGACTTCAGCTTTTCCAATACTTAGTCTTATTTTATGGATGTTTTGAACTTTGAATGAAAATAGGCAGCAAAAATAGTAAATAAAGGCACATATGATATACAAGAAGTTTTTCCTAACTCGTATTAATATGTGAACAAAAGAACACAATAGCAAACCCTATGGCCAAGATAAAGAATTCCCCAATTCCCTGCCCCAAAACAATTTCCCACCCTTAGGAAATGACTTGGATGATTTTGGCTTAGCAAAAAAAAAATGCACAAAAGTTATGTTCTGCCCATTTGGGACAGCTTATGCACATATTTATAGTGCTGCTGCCCAATTACAATTGGCAAGATTTAGAAAAGTAAGTTTACAAGCCCCAACTGAAGAGAGAACAAGCTAAAAACGTGTAGCACTAAGTCACGAAGTCAACCATGATCTAAAAACGTGCGCATGATCAACCATGCTTGAAATGGGCAGTTGTAATCGCTCAACCACCCTATCATGTGCACTGCATGTGTTTGAGTTGGCCAATTCTGCATGCCCAAGGCTGGTATTGTGCCCAGCCTTGCCCTTTGACATTGCTCCACCGTAATGCCGTGATCATAGCTTGCCGCCCAATGTCTTAGCTGCACACGCCCATTACTGTAGCTGCTTGCTTTGTCAAGTCGTCCCCAACTTGACCAAATCTACCCGCATCAATTATTTATGCTTGTCCTACACTGCCTTGTCTTTTCTTGCCATGTCTTTGCCCCAGCTTGACATGGCTTTGCCTTGTCATTTTGACACATGGCATGATCCTATTGGCTTTTTCATTTGACTTGGGGCTCCGCGTCATTTGACACGTAACACCAAATCGGGCCTCTAGGATGTTGACCTCTTGGACTTAATGAAGTGGGCTCATCACTTTAGCCCAATTAAATGGCCTAATGGATTAAGACTTATTTATTTAATCCGCATATATTGGATTTATATAATTAATTCAAGGATTTTTTTACCTCATGTAGCAAAGGTCAATACCTTATTTATTTTAAATAAATACCATTTCAAAAAATTATATTATATAGATACCTTTTAATGTTTATAGCAAAATATCTAATTTTGGTTGCTTTCTACCCCTAGGCCACTAAATACACTATTCAATTATACTATTTTCTTTCTCTCTCTATTTTGATACATGCCATTCTCTTTCTCATTCCCTGAAGACACATGTTTCTGCTACCGGGAAGAAGATAACATAATTAATGCAATGTGGGTATATAGAGTGATTTCAACTATCGGAAAGAAGATAACAGAATTAACGCCAACATGAGGATTTGCATATGAATTTGCAGCTGCATCGGTAGTATTATTCGCATCCAAGTTGGGGCTACCTATCTCAGCCACCTATACCCTAGTGGGTGCAGTAATGGGGGTCGGTTTTCCTAGAGGACTTAACACCGTAAGAGTAGATACAAGAATGAGATTGTGACTTCCTAGATTGTGACAATATCATTGACAATCAGGTAATCAACTTTTGCTAATGGTACGTACAATTTTGCTATGCATCCTATTCCTATCTCTGGCATAGGGTCTCCAGTGGCTGCATATACATACATGTTGGGAATAGTGAGATTTAGGATCGCCTGCAAATTTGCCGAAAGTTAGGGTTTGTTCTTGAACAAAGATGATGGAGTTTGGGGCTGACCTACTTAATTTTTTGTTAATATATTTCATTATACTTTCAGCGTATCACGCTGAATTTTCATGTATTTTATTGTATTCATTGTGTTTTTCCATTTTAATTCAATGTATCTCGATGTATTTCATTGTATTCACTATTTTTTCATTGTATTTCAGCCGCTGTATTTTATGTATTTCATTGTATTCACTGTCTCGCTATATGCCATGAATGTATTCATATGTTTTTTTCGGTTGAGAATCTTTTTTATAACTGAAAATACAAAATTTGTGTGTTGTAATTGAGTTTGTTAAGTTATATTAGTAGTCTATAATGTTAATTGATTCACTTTCCGTTTAAAAATAATGTAATTCCCTATTTCATGTTGTGAATACAGTCGAATACAGTAATCTATCCAGCTGTAATCCCATGTTTCACGCTATGAATACAGTCAAATATAATAATCTGTCTTGCTGTAATCCCATGTTTCACGCCATGAATACAGTCGAATACACTCGAATACAACAACTGATTAGCTAGACTTCCCTAATTTATGCCTATTTTTGCTACTGTATTCATGAATACAGTAGCTTAAATACATCAAATACATCTTATAACAATAGAAAACGTTTCTACAATCCATAATATAGCAAATTATATATATAGATAGTTAATTACTACTAAAAGAAAGTGCTTTATGAAAATTTCTCTTCATTCAACTGCATTAGCCCGTAGTATTTATTTGGACTAATATATCTTAAATTTAAAAATAAGTATCCACTGCTGGGGATTGATGATTTGTTCGATTAGCTTCAGGGTGCCAAGGTATTTTTGAAGATTGACTTGAGATCTAGCTACCATTTATTGAGGATTAGGGCATCCGGTGTCCCTAAGTCAGCTTTTCGCACGCGATACATGCATTATGAGTTTTTGGTTATGTCATTCGGGATGACAAATACCACAATGGCTTTTATGGATTTGATGAACCGAGTATTCAGGCCTTATTTGGATTTGTTTGTGATAGTCTTCATTGATGATATATTGATATATTCCTAGCTAGGAGGATCACGAGCATCACCTTAGAGTGGTTCTTCTGACTCTAAGGGATAGTCAGTTATATGCTAAGTTCTCAAAGTGTGAGTTCTGGTTGAGTTTAGTTGCAATTTTGGGTCATGTTGTATTAGCAGAGGGTATTCAGCTTGATCCAAAAAAAATTGAGGCAGTCAAGAACTAGCCTAGACTAGCATCAGCTACAAAGATTCGAAGTTTATTAGGATTGGCAGGCTACTATTGTTGGTTCGTGGAAGGGTTTACATCTATTGCATCCCCGATGACCAGGTTGACCCAGAAGGGTGCCCAGTTCAGGTGGTGGGAGTAGTGTGAGGCGAGCTTTCAGAAGCTCAAGACAGCTCTAACTATGGCACCAGTGTTGGTTTTTCCTACAGGTTTGGTGCCTTATGCAGTTTGTTGTGATACTTCTCGTATTGGGCTTGATGCAGTATTGATGCAGAATGGTAAGGTTATTGCCTATGCTTCACGGAAGTTGAAGACTCATGAGAAGAACTATCTGGTTCATAATTTAGAGTTGGCAGCCATTGTTCACACATTGAAGATTTGGAGGCATTATTTGTATGGCATGGCATGTGAGGTGTTCACGGATCACAAGAGTCTTCAGTAGTTGTTCAAGCAGAAGGAGCTTAATTTGAGGCAGAGGAGGTGCCAAGCAGGTTACTTTAGATGATGATGGAGTTTTGATATTGCAGGGTCGAGTTTATGTGCCTAATGTGGATGGTCTTCGGGAGTTGATCTTAGAGGAGGCCCACAGCTCTCGTTACTCTAACCATTCGTTCACCATAAAGAGGTATCAAGATTTGCGGCAGCATCATTGGTGGCGCAGAATGAAGAAGGATATCGTTACATATATAGCTCGATATTTGAATTGTCAGCAAGTTAAGTACGAGTATTAGAGGCTTGATGGTTTATTTTAGAGGATTGAGCTTCCCGAGTGGAAGTGGGGGCGGATCACTATGAATTTCGTTGTTGGTCTCCCGTAGACTCGGAGAATTTTGATGCAAAATGGTTCATTGTTGATAGTCTAACCAAGTCAACATATTTTATTCCTGTGGGAGTCTCCTATTCTTATAACAGGTTGGCTGAGATCTATATTCGGGAGATTGTTTGCCTTCACGCTGTGGTCGTATCTATCATTTCGGACCGAGGTACACAGTTTATCTCATGCTTCTGGAGAGCAGTTCACTGAGAGTTGGGCACGCAGGTTGAGTTGAGCACAACATTTCATCCCCAAATGGATGGACAGTTTGAGCGAGCTATTCAGATTTTGGAGGATATGCTTCAAGCATGTGTCATTAACTTTGGAGGCTCGTGAGATCAGTTTTTGCCTTTAGCAGAGTTTGTCCACAAGAACAACTACCAGTCGAGTATCCCGATGGCTCCTTATGAGGCTTTATATGGTAGACAGTGTCGATCTCCGATTGGATGGTTTGAGCTGGGAGAGGCTCGGTTGTTGGGTACGGATATGGTTCAGGAGACCTTGGACAAGGTCAAAATCATTTAGGACAGGCTTCGTATGGCTCAGTCCCAGCAAACGAGTTATGTAGACCGCAAGCTTCGAGATGTGGCTTTCATGGTCGGTGAGCGGGTATTGCTTCGAGTGTCGCTTATGAAGGGCGTGATGAGATTCGGGAAAAAGGGCAAGCTTAGCCCTAGGTTCATTAGTCCATTTTGGATTCTTGATCGAGTGGGTGAGGTGGCTTATTGACTTGCATTTCCGCCAAGCTTATCAACCATGCATCAAGTATTTCATGTGTCCATGCTTCGAAAATATCACGGCAATCCGTCCTATGTGTTAGATTTCAGCACTGTCCAGTTGGACAAGGACCTGTCTTACGAGGAGGAGCTGGTGGTTATTCTAGACCGGCAGGTTTTCCAGTTGAGGTCGAAGAGTTTTCCTACTTTTTTTGTTCAGTAGAGAGGTCAGCTTGCTGAGGCATCGACCTGGGATTTCGAGTCCGATATGTGGAGCCGTTATCCCCATCTTTTTTCCAACTCAGGTACTTCCTTCTTACGTCCGTTCGAAGATGAACAATTGTTTTATAGGTGGAGAATGTGATGACCTTGTGCTTCCGAGGACTTGAAAACCTTATTTAGAGTCACTTCAATTTGCATGCGCAGTACGGGCGCGTAGCCGAAAAGTCTGAATATGAAAATCTGTGAAAATGGTAAAATTTGGCTATAAAATAAATTAATTTGACTTCGGTCAATGTTTTGGATAAACAAACCTGGACTCATGATTTGACGGTCCTGAGGATCCGTAGAAAAATATGGGACCTGGGCGTATGCTTAGAATCGAATTCCGAAGTACCAAGCCCGAGAAATGAATTTTTGAAGAAAATTATTTTCCTAAATTGTTTAAGGAAATTTGAAACAAAATTTGATTAAAACATGTTAGTATCGGGCCCATATCATTTGGTGTGTTTCAGATGAGTTTCGGGAAGTTTTGAACTTAAGAAAAATTGCTTCTTCGCGTTCGCGTGAGAACCCACACGAATGTGATGCATTAATTCTTGCTGAAGGAAAATCCTTCTATGCAAACAGGTAATTCAGGTTGCAAATGCGAGGCAATGGGGGGGGGGTTATACCTTCACGAATGCGAGCCTTGCCATGTGAACACGAAGGCCAAATAGGCATAGGCAGGGGTGGAGTAATTACCATACGCGAACGTGAGGGCTTGAGGGGCTTAAGCTCTGCGAACGCGAGCCCGTTTATGCGAACGCAAAAGCTTATCTAGCCTGACCCATCATGAAGGCGAAGGGTCTTTCGCGAACGCGAAGAGTGTTTTCGCCTAGTGATTTTACAAGACCAAAAATAGAACACTTACGGGATTTTATAAAAAATTCACAAACCCCTTCTTCTCCTATGCTCTTAGGATATTTTTGAAGCAATTCTTCTCCATAATATCTTGCGTAAGTAATTGTTAACTTGTTTCCTTCCATTTTTATCAACACCCACTAGATTTCTAGGCCTAAACATGTGATTTAGGGTAGAAAATTAAGGATTTGGGTAGAGTTAGGGATTTTTGATTAATTGTGATTTAGACCTTGTTTTAGGGTTGCATTGTGGAAATAATTATATATTTGGTCTCATGGTTGATTGGGTGATTTGATTTTGGTCCGAACCTCGTGTTTTGACCAAGCAAGCTCGGGATCGATTTTTGGATTTTTTGGAAGAATGATGAAAAAAACTATAAATGAGCGTTGGAATTGGATTGTTTAGCATTTATTGATGTTATTAAGTTGATTATGTATAGATACAATTGTTTTGCAGCCGAATTCAAAAGGGAAGGCGGTGTTTAAGGTTTGAGTTGGTCGTGGAAGTTCAAGGTAAGTGTTTGGTCTGACCTTAGCTTGAGGGATTAGGAATTGTGTCCTATTTTCTATTTGTTTCATGTTAAGTACGGCATATAGGCATGGTGACGAGTATCTATACATTGGTGTCAAGCATGATTGTGAGTCTTATATTGTGATTTTCATGATTTTGTTGTGTTATTCATGCCTTGTCAAAGATTTCTATTTGTTGTGTAAAGTTGTGGAAAGGATTGTGACTTATGAATATTGAAGAGCGTTGGCTCCAGTCATATAATGAATTGTGAAAGTACAAGTGAGAATTGAAACTTTAGAGCACTGACTCGAGTTGTGAAGCGAATTGTGAAATAAAAGTGAGAAAGAGAAGAGATCATTATGTTGCCCCCTTGCCGGACTAGTTTTGAGTTGTGGCTCCCTTGCATTGTGTTCATAATTGATATTACGAATGCTTAAGTTGATGATTCTTTGTGTTGGGTAGATTTTAGTTATGAGGTAGTTAGGTGTTGTAACAAGTTTGGTTATAGTTGAGGTAGTTAGATATTGTAACAAGTTTGGTTGTACCTGAGGTAGTTAGGTGTGGTAACGAGTGTGATTATAACTGAGGTAGTTGGACGTTGTAATAAGTCTAGTTATAACTGTTTTTCCCTTGCCAGAATAGTGTAGATCTTATTGATCCCTTGTCGGTACTCTCGTTATAATTGTAAATATTATATATGGATCAGGTTGCATGCCGCAACAATATTATATATGGATATGTTGCACGCTGCAACAATATTATATATGGATCGGGTTGCATGCCGCAATAATATTATATATGGATCGGGTTGCACGCAACAACAATACTATATGTTGATTGGGTTGCACTCCACGACAATATTATAAATGGGAGCGGGTGGTACGCTTACCACAATACATAATAAAATGGGAGCGAGTGGTACGCCTACCACAAGATATAATGAAATGGGAGCGGGTGGTACGCCTACCACAAGTTATAACAAAATGGGAGCGGATGGTACGCTTATCACAAGATATAATGAAATGAAAGCGGGTGGTACGTCTATCGCAAGATATGAAAAGAAATTGGAATCTGGCTTGTTTTCATTACTCTTGTTAGTGGTTGGATTTTTATCCCTTTATAGTTCTTTCACAAGTTATTCCCGAAGCATGTCCCCCCTCACATCCTTACTTGTTTATTCCTACATTTCTTTCCATTGTATATTATGTAACTGCACGGGTTTATTTGGTGGTCTGGTCCTAGCCTTGTCACTGCTTCGTCGAGGTTAGGCTTGGCACTTACCAGTACATGGGGTCGGTTGTATTGATACTGTACTCTGCACTCTTTTGTGCAGACCTTAGTGTTGTAGTCTTCGGACTGTAACGAGATTGCTGATTCTTATTCATCAGGCGACCTGAGGTATCCCTGCAGGCGTTTGTAGGCCCTGCCTTCTCCTTCTATCTACTATCCTGTTTTTTACCTGTATTTCCGGAGACACTATTGTATTTAATTCTTTCAGACCCTTATTTGTAGAATTCGTTAGACCGTATGTAAAACTATGACACCAGTTCGGGGGTAGTTAAGACTCATGTATTAGATATTCATGTTCAGGTGGTTCTTTTTTTCTTCCGCTCATATTAAATTCCACTGTTTAATGTTATTACTTCGCAATTATTAATGAATATAAAATGGGTAAAAAGAAAAGGTAAATTGTTCACATAATTGGCTTGCTTAGCTCACACTAGTAGGCGCCATCACGACTTCCGAGGGTGATAAATTCAGATCGTGACATTTCTTTTCTTTCTTGTGCCTTTCTTTTTTTGTTATCTTTTTTTTCTTCTTCTTTGTAGGTCAATAAAGTGAGAGTAGATTCCTCCATGCATGAAGAATGAAAATTTAGGTGTGAAGAGATGAGTACTCATCCTTGCCCAAATATCAGAGAGATTACTCTCATGGCCCGACTACAGGAGAGATTACTCTCAGTGTGGTCGACTACCTAGGAGATTACTCTCAGTGTGACCCAACAACCGGAGAGATTTCTCTCAGTGTGGCCCGGCTACTAGAGAGATTACTATCAAAATGAACCGACTACCGAAGATATTACTTTTAATGTGGCCCGACACCGGGGATATTACTTTTAATGTGGCTCGACTACCTGATAGATTACTCTCAAACTGATGCGACTATCGGAGATATTACTCTCAATATAGCTCGACTATTGGAGAGATTACTCTCAATGTGGCTTGATTATCGGAGAGGCCAACTTAAGGTGCAAAGGGACTCATATATCCACCTTAAGATTGAAAATCTATAGTTTCCTTTTAAGGACAAACCCACGAATAGTCCAACTTAAGGTGCAAAGGGATTCATATGTCCACCTTAAGATTGGAAAATTATAAAGCTTCAACTCGAAGATGACATCGACTTGACTACATCGACTTGAACACTTGGAAAAATTTGAAGATTTGGCGGACTTTGCACCCTTCAACTCATAGATTTGGAGGGCTTAAACAATTCAACTTTTAAGATTGGCGAATTTGAAGACTGAAAATTGAAGACCGACGGTCTTGAAGACTTCAACTTGGAGACTTGGAAGGCTTAAATATATTAACTTTAAGACAAGAAAATTTGAAGACTGAAACTTGAAGACCGATGGACTTGAAGACTTGGAGGGCTTAAATATGTCAACTTGAAGAGTGGTGAATGTGAAGACTTCAACTTGAAAACCGATATACTTGAGATTTCAACTTGGAGACTTCAACTTGAAGACTTCAACTTGGAGACTTCGAGGGCTTATATATTTCAGCTTCTCTTTTGCTTTACATTGTCCAATTTTTGTCATAGTCGCATAATTTTCATCTTTATGTGCTTGTAACAAAAGATTCATATCTTATCGTGGGAAAGTCCAACAACTAAACCGTTTGATTTCTCAAAAATTAAACTTAGATATCTAAAATATGCCCAAAACTTAGAATCGAACACTTTCAGAATTGACCTAGACAATATTTTGAATCCAACTTTAGATCCCACCATGATCATATCTTGATGTAGAAAATCGAAATTACAAACCGTTTAATTTTTTAAAAACTAGACTTAAAAACTAGAACATATCCAAAAATTCTCAATCAAACATCTTTATAATCGTCCCAGATAATATTTTGAAATTAACTTTATATTGCACCACGCTATCAATTTCATATTTACGCGGTGTCACAAAAAAATTCATATCTTGGTGTAAAAATTTCAAAGTTGTGAATCGTTTGATTTTTCGTAAACCAAACTTCAAAATTAAATCATATCCAAAATGAAAAATTTACTACATTAAGGATAGTTTCATATAATATTTCAAATTCAACGTAAAATTCTAACACGCTGATGATTTCAGATTTGCGCGACTTCACCAAAAGTTTTGTATCTTGAAGTAAGAAAGTCAAAATCACGAACGTTGATCTATTGAAAACTTAACTTCCAAATATAGATATATCAAAAATGTAAATTTAATGCCTTATGGGTAGTTTCAGATGATATTTCAAATTTAATACTAAATTCTGACACACCGACGATTTCAGATTTGCACGACTTCGCCAAAAGTTTTGTATCTTAAAGTAGGGACATCAAAATCACGAACCACTTAATCTTTTGCAAACAAAATTTCAAAATATAAAACATATCCAATACGTAAAATTTAATGCCTTATGGATAGTTTCAAATAATAGTTCAAAGTTGACTTCGGTTTCTGATATGCCGACAGTTCCAAATTAGCATGACTTCACAAAAATGTTTGTGTCTTGTTGTGGAAGCCTCGAGATTATAATACCTTTTTAATTTTCGGAAATTGAAATTAAAGAGCTTCATTCTCGCTAAATATCTCGAGTTCAAGTTTCACTAAATTTGAAACATCGTGAAGATACACCAAAACCTCAAAGTTTTGACGAACATGAATGCATAACAAATTCCCGGACTTCAATACAAATGTTTGGCAGCCTCGTAAAAGATATTAATAATTTTAGTAAAGATTCCAATTTACCTGAGCGGATGCCCCATTTAAATCAAATGGGATCCAAAGTTTAACAGGAAAATTGTATTTCAGCTAGATATTCAAGCGCTAATTGAATGGAATTACACTCCATCGTACTTTATTCAGACAATGATTGGGGGATTATGTATCTTTTGAACTTATGCGACTGAACTCAGAATGAAACTCTAAGCTGCTTACGTACCTCAGTCAAGAGAATCAAGTCTTACCATAGTCTAGAATTGGTAGAATTATTACTTTATTTTTTATTTTTCTGTCCTATATTTTGCCTAAGTTGTCTCTTTCGAGAATTTCAACCTAACAGACTCTTTTTTTTGGGCCGTACACAATTTATACTCTTACAGTCCAAGAGTATAGGAACATGCAGTTTAGGCTCGTGCATCAAGGAGCGTAGGAACCTCAAGGATAATACTTTTTCAAAAACTTGCCATTGATAAGGCCGATTCTCATGCCATCTGGATTAAACAACTTGTAAGCCCAACTTGAGTAAGCTTCTTGTACGACATATGATACATCCCATTTTAAAGTGAACTTCCCTAAAGGTTTATGGAAAGTAATTATGGGCCTTCGTACAACAATGACTTGATCTCCGACTTGAAATGATATCGGGCGAACTCTTTTATTGAAGGCGCGAGACAATATAACTTGATAGAATTCACGACTCTGTTGAGCTTCCAACCTTTTCTCATCAAGAGCCTCCAACTCTTCCAAAATGATAAATAATATTTACTCGGATGAAAATTGCAATATTTTCCTTCTTTACTTCAATAAGAACAATTACTTCTACCCATTTTGAGAAATAGTCAGTTGCATCCAAGATATATACATGCCCACCAGAGGGGTTTGGTTGTGGTCCAACAACATCCAATCCCCAAGCGTCAAATGGCTAAGATACAACAGTCGGGTGTAACACTTCAGGAGGTTGATGAATAAAGTTCGCATGGAACTGACAGTTTGCATGTTTGAGCATAATCTAAGCATTCTTTTACCACCATTGACCAATAATATCCCATCATTTTTATATGGAAATAGAGATTTGATCCAGATTGGTTTGACCCACATATCCAGAATGCTCTTCTTGCAAAGCTTGGAATACTTCATCTTCCCCTAAGCATCGCAGGAGTACTCTCTCAAATGATCTTTTGTATAGGGTATCTTTGTAGTAAAGGAAACAAGGTGCACGATGGTGAATTTAAGTCCTTCTCCTGGGATTTTTTGGAAGTATCTCATAGTATTAGTAGTCGATAATGGGTTGTCACCATTCTTTTTTCTCAACTTCAGAAACAACGACAAAATGTTTGAGTTCATTTTCTTCACCTTCAGCCTCGTTTGGCAGTGGTACTTCCCATTTTTGGCAGACAATTTCTTGCACTTGATCAGGCAGGGTTATCGATGAAGCTAGGGTAGCTAAAACATCATCCTTCTTATTTTCTTTCCTTGGCACATGCTGAATAGTCACATCATCAAGCAACCCATTAGTTTTTAGTGTAATCATAATATGGGTGCAGTTCAGGCTTCTTTACCTCATAAATACCTAAAAGTTGATTCACCACTAACTCATAGTCACCAAAGACTTGTAATTGCAACCGTTTTATTTCGATAGCCATTTTGAGCCCGAGTATTAGTGCTTGATACTCATCAAAGTTGTTAGAGAGAAGTTGCATCAATGTAAAAGATTAGGGAAAAACTTCACCTTGAGAAGTAACAAATACTACACCAGCACTAGATCTTCCATGATGCTCAGCACCATCAAATTACATTTTCCATGGAGGCTGAACTTCAATGACCATGGTGTCCTCATCAGGTAGTTCGTCAGTTAGTTCCCAATCATCAAGCATAGGGTGATCTACCAAGAAGTCCGCTAACGCTTTTCCTTTTAAAACCTTTTGTGGGATGTACAAGATTTCAAATTGTTGAAATTGGAGGTACCACTTTTCTAGTCGATCACTAAGGACAGGTTTTGTTAGCCCAAGTTCAGTTTAAGTTTTGAAGAATGACAAATGAACTAAATGATGGACTAGGTCCATCATGGGAGACACAGTGATTACCAACCTATGCATATGAGATGCACTTGAAGAAGATAAATCTTAGGGATCAAGCAACAATATCTTTTGAATATCTTCTGAACTGATCGAAATAATTCAATACGGGATAAGGAGAAGAAGTCTCCTTATGAGAAGAGAACACAATCCGGATCAAGGATAATGATTGGAGTTTGTATTGGTCTAGGACTCAAATTTGATTGAGGATCATCAATTGAGTCTCAATCAAACTCTAATTACTAACTTAACAAGTATGCATATTTCCTGTAAAAGGAATTCAGGATGAACCAGGTCCATCACCCAGGTGCACAAAAATGGGCAGATTCAAACATATGGGTTGCACGTGAAGGATATAAGCTTAACTTGGTGTATTTAATATCTCCTTATCGAAAACGTTGCATAATTGATAAGGAACAAGGAGTCCTTAATCAAATAGAACACTATCCAAGATAGGGAAGGAGTTAGAAGTTGAAATCTACTAGAACTCTTCCACCAAGGAAGAGTTGCATCAGAACTCTAGTTATTTATTCATCTTCTAACTCTATAAATTCCAGGATGTTCTCACATTAAAAGTGTTGCACAACAACACAGAAGTAAAACATGAATTGAGCGCAAAATAGCAAGGGTTTTTGCAAGCAGTTCGTGTGTGATTCAAGTGTGCAAACCTGAAGCTACATGAACCAGATTGAAGAACCAGTTCCATAAAGAGTTTTATGTGTCTTTCTTTATTTCTAGTTCAATTGTAGTAGGTGTTTTTATTTGTACCTTTCAGCTTTCATAGAATTAATTGTAATAGGTACTTTGGGTATTCAAGTTAGAGTTAACTTGAAGTTGTTAGAGGCTGGTTGCTACAACGAGATTAGAGTTAATCCTTAGGTTTACTAAGAGGTTTTGTAAATGCATTTTTGGCTCAGTGATATTAGTGGAAGTTTGGGAAAATCCTACTGAGTAGTAGGTTGTGATTTTTCATCTTTTGCGCCAGGTGTTTTCCATGTAAAATTTCTGTGTTCTTTATTTTATGTATTTATTATTCCGCAATAGTAGTAGTTGGAACACAATAGAATAACCAGACCCTTCATAAGCAGTTTAAGAAAAAAATTAGGTATCACAGTAATCACTCCCCCCTCTTGTGTGGTATTACGTCTATAACAACAATTGGTATCAGAGCACTTATGGAACTCAATTTAATTTTCACACTTCCACTCTTTAAATCAACTTGTCATTGAGGACCAAGTTTAATCAGATTATAAATATCACTTTATTTCAGAGTACAAAAAAAGACTAAAGCACAAATTCTCTTCCCCCTTTTGGCATCATCGAAAAGTTGCATACTATATGAATCTCAGATGTTAATTAATACTCATGGCCGCTGGGGCAACTGCAAGTGAAAACATGATTCAGTTAACCAATAATCAACATCACAAAGAATTTAACTATTAAGATTAGAAGTTTCATAGAAAAAGAGAAAAAAAACACACCGTCATTGATTGGGAGGTGTTTCTACAAAAAAGTCCACAAAAAGAAAGAACAAAAACAACCAAACCATGAGCAAAAACAAGTAAAAGTTACTGAAGAACAAAAAGAAGAGTGGAGTGGAGAAGAAGAAGAGGAGGAATCTGAAAAGGGGCAAGATCTATTTGTTATCTTTAGTAGGAGAAAGATATTGAAGAGAAGGTTGCTAAATGACTTGGAAGAGCCAGGCATGATTAGATTGGTAGATGCTTTAGCTACACAACGATGGAAGGACATGGTCCTTCAAGTGGATGGAAAACTAGCCAGAAATGAGATAATTGAATTCATGGCAAATGGTTATGTGAAAACTGGGCTAGTAACTAGTGTAGTGAAAGGAGTGAAGGTGAAGTTTGATGCACCTGAATTGGGGAGGATTCTAGACATTCCTAGTGAGGGATATGAAGTGTTTAACACATCTGGGCTAATGAATGGAAGCGAATATAATTGGATTGTGTTTGGAAGATAAAAGAAGAATGAGAGTTTTTGACGGCTTGAGAGAGATAAGGTAAGGAATATTGCGATACCAAGGCTAATGACACGATTGGTTGAGGTAGAATCTAAGAGAGATGTTCTCAGAATTGAACTTGCAAGGGAAAAGGAGAAGAATGATGGAATTATTCAAGACATGCTGAAACTTGTCCAAGCAAATAACTCAACCCTACCTCTTCCAAGCCTTAATACTCCTAGCCTGGTGTAGATCAACCAGTGACCCAATTTAGGACATTTTGTTTCTTTTGCTCATTTTTCAATATTTTATTTCTTCTTATGCTTTATGGTAGAATCTTATCAATCATTGATGAAATTCGCTATTTTTGCTCTAACTGTGTGTTTATATTTCTTGATGGTTAAAATTCTTAGCATGATCTATGATGATTAATCCATGATTGCGTTTGAAGTAGCCGCAGTGATCATGAGTAAGTTTTAATATCTGGTTATCTCACATTTTATGCAACTTTTCTATGATGCCAAAAGGGGGAAAAGGTTGTGCTTTAAACAAGTGATGTTTACACTTTAAACAGTGATGTTTATAACCTAATGTACCTGGTCCTTGATGATAAGTGATAAAAAGGAAAAATATTTCTAACATTATGGTGATGTTGAGCAGAGTTAAAACAAGTTCTCTGATCAGTAAAAGCACATAGTTTTTCATCTTCAAAAAGGGGGAATTTGTTTGCCCAAGTTTAGTTGAAGTTGTGAAGAATGACAAATGAATTAAATGATGGACCAGATCCATCATGGGAGTCATAGTGATTATCAACCTATGCATATGATATGGACTTGAAGAAGATAGGTCTTAGGGATCAAGTAACAATATCTTCTGAACTGATCGAAAAGATTGCATATGGGATAAGGAGAAGAAGTCTCCTTATGAGAAGAGAACACAATCCGGATTAAGGATAAGGATTGCAGTTTGTATTGGACAAGGAATAGAATTTGATTGAGGATCAGCAATTGAGTCTCTATCAAATTGTGATTACTAACTTAACAAGTTTGCACATTTCCTGTAAAAGGAACTCAGGATGAACCAGGTCCATCACTCAGATGCACAAAAATGGGAAGATTCGAGCATGTGGGTTGCACGTGAAGGAGATTAGCTTAACTTGGTGTATTTAATATATCCTGATCGAAAATGTGGCATAATTGTTAAGGAGAAGGAATCCTTAATCAAAGAGAACACTATCCAAGATAGGGAAGGAGTTAGAAGTTGAAATCAACTAGAACTCTTCCACCAAGGAAGAGTTACTTCAGAACTCTAGTTAATTATTCATCTACTAACTCTATAAATTGTAGGATGTTCTCACATTAAAAGTGTTGCACAAAAACGCAGAAGTAAAATGTGAATTGAGCGCAAAATAGCAAGGGTTTTTGCAAGCAGTTTGTGTGTGATTCAAGTGTGCAAACCTGAAGCTACATGAACCAGATTGAAGAACCAGTTCCATAAAGAGTTTTATGTGTCTTTCTTTATTTCTAGTTCAATTGTAGTAGGTGTTTTTATTTGTGCCTTTCAACTTTCATAGAAGTAATTGTAATAGGTACTTTGAGTATTCAAGTTAGAGTTAAGTTAAAGTTGTTAGAGGCTGGTTCCTACAACGGGATTAGAGTTAAATCTTAGGTTTACAAAGAGGTTTTGTAAATGCTGTTTTGGCTCAACGATTTTAGTGGAAGTTTGGGAAAATCCTACTGAGTAGTAGGTTGTGGTTTTTCATCTTTTGAGCCAGGTGTTTTCTATGTAAAATTTTTGTGTTCTTTATTTTATGTATTTATTATTCCGCAATTGCAGTAGTTGGAACACATAGAATAACCATGTCCTTCATAAGCAGTTTAAGCAAAAAATTAGGTATCTCACAAATCATCCCCCTCTTGTGTGGTATTAACGTCTAGAAAAACAATTGGTATCAGAGCACCTGTGGAACTCAATTTAATTTTCACACTTCCACTCTTTAAATTAACTTGTCATTAAGGATCAAGTTTAGTCAGGTTATAAATATCACTTTATTGCAGAGTACAAAAAAGACTAAAGCACAAATTCTCTTCCCCCTTTTGGCATCATCGAAAATTTGCATACTATATGAATCTCAGATGTTAATTAAAACTCATGGCTGCTGGGGAAACTGCAAGTGAAAATATGATTCAGTTAACCAATAATCAACATCACTAAGAATTTAACTATTAAGATCAGAAGTTTCATTGAACAAGAGAAAACAAAGCACATTGTCATTGATTGGGAGATGTTTCTACAAAATAGTCCACAAAAAGAAAGAACAAAAACAACCAACCATGAGCAAAAACAAGTAAAAGTTACTGAAGAACACGAAGAAGAGTGGAGAGGAGAAGAAGAAGAGGAGGAGTCGAAGCAAGATCATTTTGTTGTCTTTAGTAGGAGAAAGATATTAAAGGGAAGGTTGCTAAAAGACTTGGAAGAGATAGGCATGCTTAGATTGGTGGATGCTTTAGCTACACAATGATGGAAGGACATGGTCCTTCAAGTGGATGGAAAACTAGTTAGAAATGAGCTAATTGAATTCCTGGCAAATGGTTCAGTGAAAAATGGGCTAGTAACTAGTGTAGTGAAATGAGCGAAGGTGAAGTTTGATGCACCTGAATTGGGGAGGATTCTAGACATTCCTAGTGAGGTCTATGAAGTGTTCAACATATTTGGGATAGGCTATGGAAGAGAAGAAAATTGGGTTGTGTTTCGAAGATAAGATAAGAATGAGAGTTTTTGACAGATTTAAAGAGATAAGGTAAGGAATATTGTGATACCAACGTTGAAGACATGATTGGTTGAGGTAGAATCTAAGAGAGATGTTCTCAGAATTGAATTTGCAAGGGAAAAGGAGAAGAGTGATGGAATTTTTCAAGACATGCTGAAACTTGTCCAAGCAAATTACTCAACCCTACCTCTTCCAAGCTTTAAAACTCCTAACCTGGTGTAGATCAACCAGTGACCCAATTCAGGACGTTTTGTTTCTTTTGCTCATGTTTTCAATATTTTTATTTCTTCTTATGCTTTGAGGTAGAATCTTATAAATCATTAATGAAATTTACTATTTTTGCTCTAACTGTGTGTTTATATTTCTTGATGGTTAAAATTCTTAGCATGATCTATGATGATTAATCCATGATTGCGTTTGAAGTAGCCCCAGCGATCATGAGTAAGTTTTAAAATCTGGTTATCTCACATTTTTATGCAACTTTTCGATGATGCCAAAAGGGGGAAAAAGGTTGTGCTTTAAACAAGTGATGTTTACACTTTGAACAGTGATGTTTATAACCTAATGTACTTGGTCCTTGATGATAAGTGATAAAAAGGAAAAATGTTTCTAACATTGTGTTGATGTTGAGCTGAGTTAAAACAGGTTCTCTGATCAGTAATAGCACCGAGTTTGTCATCATCAAAAAGGTTGAATTTGTTGTCCCAAGTTCAGTTGAAGTTTTGAAGAATGACAAATGAACTAAATGATGGAACAGGTCCATCATGGGAGAAACAATGATTATCAACATATGCATATGAGAATGTGAAGAAGATAAGTCTTAGGGATCAAGCAACAATATCTTCTGAACTAATCGAAAAGATTGCATATGGGATAAGGAGAAGAAGTCTCCTTATGAGAAGAGAACACAATCCGGATCAAGGATAAGGATTGGAGTTTATATTGGTCTAGGACTCAAATTCGATTGAGGATCAGCAATTGAGTCTCAATCAAACTCTGATTACTAACTTAATAAATAGCTAAATTTGTTCTCTTTTAAAGGCATGCACATTTCCTGTAAAAGGAACTCAGGATGAACCAAGTCCATCACTCAGGTGCACAAAAACGGGCTGATTCAAGCATGTGGGTTGCACGTGAAAGAGACAAGGATAAGGATTGGAGTTTATATCCGTCACTCTTTTCTTCCCCTTTGTCAGCATGGCAATAAGAGGCATCAATGCAGGAAATCTTTGTGCATAACCAACTAGGTAAGAACTCTTCCAAGGTCACTGGATGTCGTGGCTTTTGAGGACAGTGCACCTCCACTTTTACTTTCTTCAAATATTTAATTGGATTCCATTTCCTTGGTCATTTAAAGATCATTATCCTTATTGGATGTTCTATTAATTCTTTTCGTGGGCTTTTTTTATGGTGCCTACAATAGGTCACCAATGTCCAACTTCATCATCATCAGGTTGATTAACTTCAGCTTTGTTGTTCTCCAGTAATTATTTATCTTTACTTTGTTTAAAACCACATAATTCATCCAGAATGAATGAGCCAAAGATTATAGATACTTGGTTTGTGCGTGCTTTATCATTTTCAATCACGATCTAAGTCCATGACTTGTCCTTGAAGACAAAGCACTTGTTAGAGGGTGGCTCACAAGTCGATGGTATTTACGGTCATTTGGGTTATTTATTTTCCCAGCTTCATTTGGTCGCTTCATCTCTGGAAGCTCAATTAGATTTAACTTGAGGAGTTCTTCAAAAATAGCTGACACATCAACATCCAAAAATGGGTACTCTTTCTCTTGCATTTATTTTAAAGTCAACTTTCCACTTGCCTTATCTTGAAAAGAAGTGGATTTCATACTGTGCTTCTTGCTCACCTTCGTTGTGAACTTCACCAAGATGAGTTGACATTCATAGCTTTTTTGTTTTCAGATTTGTGTACAAACTTGCTCTATTTCTTGACTTCTTGTTTGTCGTTCCCTTTGCGAGGCTCATAGATAGGCAACCTTTCATTTCCAGCTGCGGCCATGCTCAACTCCATGTCATGGGCACGAGTCACAAGTTCTTCAAATGTTCCAGACTTGATACCTTGCAAGATGTAGCGTAGTCCCTAATACATACCTTGGATGCACATCTCTAGCCTGAAGCTTCACTAAGCCTATCTTTGCAATTGAGGCTTGTATTCCTCTAACGATTGATAAAGTCGATAACCGGTGCACCCTTTCGTTGATAAGTATTTGTAAGTTCTATAATACTCAATGTACGTTTTGTACCATCAAAGAGGTTGAGTAATTTTTGCTCTAGTTAATCCTAGCTATCAACAGAACCATCCTTGAGGTTCGTGTACCAATCAAAAGTATTTCCTTTTAATGAGCGGACAAACTGCATGACGAGGTAATATCCATAAGTCCTAGCATTATTGCATGTCTTAACGAAGTGTGCCAAATGTTGCTTCAAATTGCCTTTGCCATCAAACTATTGAAATTTTGGAGGTTGATTGCCCGCAGACATTTTCAACATATCGATTCTTGAAGTGTACGGCTTTCCGTAGGTAAAGGAGGACTTGGAAGCGATTTCATATTTGGTTTTGTTACCCCGTTCAATGAACTCCTTTAGTTGATTGATATGAATCATCCCTTCCTAAAGGACTGGAATTTCCTTAGTGGATGTAACTTGTCGTGGGGCAGGATCAACATCTTGAACTTCTGGAAGTTTGCCGAGTGCATTGGTGGATTCTTCTTCCATTAAGATTTCCACCCTGTCTGTTAGCTTTTCAATTCAAGCCTCTTGATTTTTCATGCACTTGGTCAAGCCAGGGATTGCTTCCGTCAAGTTTGCCAGCTGCTACTCCATAGATAAAGTATTCATCACCATAGCTTGCATGATTATCGTGGACGATGGAGAGTAGCATGGATTTTCACGTAGATTGATCCTTGATTGGCTCACACTATATGGTGTAAGTGGGGAGCATCCATCACTTGAAGCATCATCATCTTCCTTCACAACAGAGTGCTTGGATCTGGAGAGGTCAAGTAGTGCAAGAGCTTTCTTAATCTTTTCAGCAACATCGCTTCCTCCTTCAGGTGCATTTGTGGAATATCTTGCTCCTTTTGAGGATAAAGATCCAAAAACAGGGGTTGATGTGAACGATACTTGGGGTGCTTGTTGTCCTAAGGAGCTTGCTTTGCTCCTCGTAATTGGTCTAAAGCTTCCAAAGGTAACATCGAGGATGTTTTCCACATCAGCATAGAACCTGGATTTAGCAGCCTTGTTGGATGTTGATTTGGAGTTAAATTTTCTTCGAAGCCATTTCAATGTTCTTGAACCTTTGATGATTGAAAAGTTAAGATGAGAGGTCGAGTTGTCCCATTGGGCGTGCAGGAATTTATAGACAATAAGTAGCATCAAAAAATAAAATCAAGACCGAAAATAATTGCAACAATCGTAGTATTTTATTTCAAATAAATAGAGTATATAATCTCTATGATTCTTCTATTCCACTGATTCTACTTTCCAATATAAATTCAAGGGCCTTGGAGCTTGATCTTGAATTTTGATTTGATTTATCTGTCGCGAACACTTTAATTGTTGCAATGAATTTTATCATGAACAAGTAACCTTGATCTTTAACGCCTTGTATTTGATTTAACTTCGTTCTTGATCTTGAATACTTGAATTATTTTTCGTTCTTGACCTTGAACTTGATTTCTTGAACTTGAACTTGGTTGCTTGAAGCCTAAATTTGTAGATTTGATCCACGAGCTTTCTCCTGCTTCTTGTTATAACTTTTGGTCTCTTTTATGAGTTATCTAGTCCCCTATTTATAGTTGTGGGAGGGAAGAGTTATGATAGGAACAAACTCTTTCCAACCAACCAAATTAAAGTGTGACAAAGCCGCATTTGATTGGCCGAACATGTCACTTGCACATGTGACGCGATTTCATTAGCCTTTTAGTGTTACTAGGCATGCCTTGTTATTTTGACACGTGGAATGATCCTATTGTCTTTTCCATTTGACATGGTGCATTACGTCATTTGAAACGTGGCACCAAACTGGGTGTCTAGGAAGATGACCTCTTGGGCTTAATGACGTGGGGTCATCACTTTAGCAATTAAATGGGCTAGCCTAATGAATTAAAACTTATTTATTTAATCCATATATATTGGACTTATATAATTAATTCAATTGTGTTAGGCCGTATTATTTATTTGGACTAATATATCTTGAATTTAAAATATAATTCAAATTATTTTATGAATTTAATTTTAATAAAATTTATATGCATACAGGCTTCTTTCCTCCTTATTTTTTTTAGCCCAGGGTCTATTAGAAATAACCTCTAAACAAGGTAAGGGTGATATCTACACATATTTTTCTTGTCATATTCTATACTGTGACAATATACTGAGTATATTATTGATGTTGTAGTCGATAAAATTTAAAAACTATTATTTGTTTAGTCGGCTAGAAGTTCGTTAAGATTATTTGTGATGTTTATTCCCCTTAGTTATTATTTTTGGTGTACTTAACTAATATAACGCAGGAGTTTTGAGACCGCAAATATGATAAATCTTCCTAGAGCAACAAATAACCTACACTGCCATCAAAGCTAGTGCTCGACTCTAAGATAGAATTTTTACCTCCTATAGCATAGGTTAACACCTTATTTTTTTTAAAAAAAATATTATTTTAAAAAATTATATTTCGTAGATACCTTTTAATGTTTATAGCAAATATCTAATTTTAGTTACCTCCTACCCCTAAGCTACTAAATACGCTATTCAGTTATATTATTTTCTTTCTCTCGCTACTTTGATACCTGCCATTATCTTCCCCCATTCCCTGAAAATACGATGCTCAATTTCAATTTTCTCTCACCCACATCATCTACCATTAGTGTTTCTGTTTTTAACTTTTTGTTTTGGCTCAGTTAGGAGGCAGAGGAATAGACTGGCCAAGTTAAATTCAGACTATCTTGCACGTTTAAGAGATCAGGGTTTTAAAAGTGTTGAATTTTTTTTGAATCTTAAGAACAATTAACCTGTATGCCTGCATCTTTTTAGGGACATTGATAAAAGGGATGATTCAGAGAAGAAGTGCCTTAAAGAAATACCATTGAATCTCGCTATATTCCATTTGCTATCAATTAGCAGTGCAACCACCAAATCGGCTACTATACATGATGTGCGTGAACAATGAGATTCAGCGATTTTGCTCGACGACGGATTCACCAAAAAATTAGGGTTTGTTCTTAAAATAAAGATGACAGAGTTTGAGGTTGAGCAATTTGATTTTCTATTAATATATTTCAATATATTTTTAACGTATCGATGCTATATTTTATGTGTTTCATTATGTCTTTTTTCCCCTATTGTAATTCAATGTATCTCATTGTATTATATGTATATTATTGTATTCACTATCTTTTTTCATTGCATTTTAATGTATCTCGCTGTATTCTATGTATTTTATTGTATTCACTGTCTCGCTATATGCCATGAATGTATTCATATATTTTTTAATTAATATAATTTATGTATTCAGAGGTATTATATAATTTCTCTGAAATTGGTATGTTTTTGGGGTATTTTTTGGTTGATGTGGCGACCGGGCCGGTCGTCATAAGAATTAACGCCCCGATCCCCTATTATCTGCTTTCCCCAAGTTTAATTCTGCTAATTTGAATTGCCGGGATGTTTGGTTTTGAGTTTCGGAGAGTTTTTGGACACTTAGCCCTTAAATGAGAGCTTAAGTCTTGAAAAATTGACCATAGTCGGAACAGTGTGAAGACGACCTTGGAATGGAAATCTGATGGTTTTGTAGCTCTATTAGGTAATTTTGGGGTTGGGAGCGTATTCGGAATGATTTTGGAGGTCCAGTGTAGAATTAGGCTGGAAATGCCGAAGTTTGAATTTTTATAGTTTTTGGTTGATAAGCGAGATTTTGATCTGAAGTTCAAAATAGAATTTCGAGAATTTTTGTAGCTTTGATATGTGATTCAGGATGTATGTGCAAAATTTCAGGTCATTCGGACGTGGTTTGGTTAGATTTTTGATCGAAAACATGTTTTGAGAGAATTTGAAGTTCTTAGGCTTAAATCATTGATTAATTCGAGTTTTCGACGTTGTTTTAGGTGGTTTAAGGATTGTACAAGTTTGAATGATGTTATAGGATATGTCCATAGGTTTGGTTAAGGTCCCGGGGGCCTCGGATGTATTTCGGATACTCAACAGAGCATTTTGGAGTTGTGAAAAATTGCAGAACAATCCTCAGCTGTTGCAGACCAAATTCCTTCTTTGCAGTCGCGTTACCTCTCTCGCATTCTCGAAGCTCTAACTACTTCCCCCTTCGCGTTCGTGTGAAGCCTGCCACGTTCGCGAAGCTTCATCTTTCCTCCCTTCACGTTCGCAGCCAAGAGATCGCGTTCTGGTAGCTTTGTTAGCCCAGGCTTCGCGTTCGCGTGCTGTTCCTCGCGATCGCGAAGAACATTTTGGCAGCCTTCATTTTTCCTTCTTCGCGAACGCGTGACCTTCTCCGTGTTCGTGATGCATTAAGTACCTTGGCAGTAAAGTTATGTAACATTTCATCCATGGGTTGATCCTTATTTTCCACCGTAGCTAAATATTTGAGAGCTTCTTTGAAGGGAATTGAAGAGGGATTCAAGGATAATCGACTAAAGGTAAGTTTTATGAATCAAAAACGTGATTCTATTGTGAAATTAGCCTAGAAATTCATGGAATTTAACTGAAAAGGGAAGAACTAGAGCTTGGGATTTTTAAATATTAATCTGGGATTTGAGGGGTCATTTGAACTTTGATTTTCATATTCTTGTTATGTATAGACTCGTGAAAGTATGAGGTTTTCAAAAATATAAGTTTCATCCGATTCCGAGACACTCGCCTTAGGAGCATTTTGGTCATTTTACCTAATTTCGCGTCTTAGCTTTGAATTAAATAGTACAATCAGTTGTTTGAGATGTTATTTACGTTATGTAATTGAATTGAATAAATTTGGGCCATCTGAAATCGGATACTCGTGGCAAAAGTGTGATTTCGAGTTGATTTTGAAGTCGGTTCGAGGTAAGTGACTTGTCTAATCTTGTGTGGGGGACTTCCCCTTAGGATATGATGTTTGGTAATTGAATAACCTGTATGTGAGGTGACGAACACATACTTGAGCTAATTGTTGAAAATCCGATTATACTTAAATATTTTGATTGAGTTTCTTTCTTATACGCTTTTTTATATTTGCAGTTATAACCTTCGTTAGTTTAAAAACCATGCTTAGTTGATCTAAATTGCCTATTCGCTTAAGTTGCTTTGTTTTTGCTACGTAAAGCATGTTAGGCTAGAACTACCTATTGCCTTGTATTTCTTTCAACTTCATTGCTGAATATCTTCTTGTTGTGGCTCCGTTTTTACATTGGGACTACGGGTGTGGGATTCTGGTAGCTACCCCTTGTTTGTTTACGTTGGGACTATGAGTTAGATTCCCGATAGATTTCCCTGCACATTTACTTTGGGACTACAGGTTCGATTCCTGATAGATCCCCCTGCATATTTACTTTGGGACTGTGGGTTTGATTCCCAGATTTCCCCCTGCATATTTACTTTGGGACTGCAGGTCCGATTCTCGATAGATCCCCCATGCATATTTACTTTGGGATTGTGGGTTAAATTCCCGATAGATCCCCCTACACATTTACTTTGGGACTACAGGTTCAACTGCTGATAGATCCCCTTGCACAATTATATGGAACTACTGGGTATTTACATTTGAGACTACAAACTGGGGTTTCGGTAGATCCCCGCGCATTGCTAGTTGGACTATGGGAAGATATCACGGGATCTTGGGATATCCTTCAGATATACACATATGATGGACTATGAGACGGTATCCTGGGAGATCTCTGGACAGTTGATGAAAGGGACTACAGGACGTTATCCTAGGAGATCCTTCAGATAAACACATATGATGGACTATGGGACGTTATCCAGGGTGATCCTTAGACAGTTGATTAAATAGACTACAGGCGGTATCTTGGGAGATCCTCATTGTTGGTACTGATATTGAACTATTACTCCATGTTACCTTATTCTCTGTGTATTATTTGTTGCTTTGTAACCCATGTCTTACTTTAGAGTTGTACTCCTTAATTCTGTTTATTTCATACTGTTGCAAGATTTATTATTATGTTTATTCTCAGTAGGGCCTCGACCTTCCTCGTCACTACCCTACCTAGGTTAGGCTTGGCACTTACTGAGTACCGCTGTGGTATACTTATGCCCCGTCTACGCATGTTTTTCATGTGGAGATCTAGGTACCTCCACCCAGGCGTATTATCCTTAAGGCGGAGAGATATAACAGAGACTTCGAGGTACATCTGCCGCGTCTGTAGACCAGGATTCTCTATCTTGTTCTAGCTTTCATAGTTAGCTTTCCTTTCGTACTTTTGTTTTAGACATTATGGAGTTAGAGCAGTGTATTACATTCTGTTATCTTGTGTTCCCATGAGTTTTTGGGTTTTGGGATAGTATTGTAGTAGTTGAGCTATTGTGTTGTATGTGCCGAAGGGCATTTTACATTCCGCGTTTCATTTTTATAAATTTGGGTTGAGTTATAATTTTCGCAAATTTTTGTTTTTTTTCATTGTTAGGCTTACCTAGTTGTAGGGACTAGAGCCTGTCACGACATGTTCACGGAGGGCGAACTGGGGTCGTGACAAGTTGATATCAGAGCTCTAGGTTCATAGGAGTCATGTAACACAAGGTGGTTTATTAGAGTCTTGTTGATCGGTACAGAGACGTCTGTACTTATCTATTAGAGGCTATGTAACCGTTAGGAAAATTTCACTTCATTTGATACCCTGTCGTGAGAGATTTTTGACATTATAATCCGAAACTCCTGCTTTGTATTCTCTCACAGATGGTGAGGACACGTGCTACTCGAGATTATCAGGCACCCATGCCCCTTACTACAGTCGTTAGAGGTCGGAGCTAGGGTAAAGGCCGAGGACGCACACGTGGTGCAGCCAGAGCACATGCGCGAGCTGCCGCCGAGGTACCACCAGCAGATCCGGCGGGAGTTCAGGCACCTAACACGCCTACTGCCACTACTACTTCAACCCTTTAGGAGGCTTTGGCAAGTTCCTAAGCATCTTTGGTACATTGATTCAGGAAGGATTGATTCAAGTTTAACTGACTACTTCATAGGTCGGGGGAGGGAGTAAGACTCCCACCACCCCACTCCAGAACAGCGAGTTCCCATTGGACAGGTTCCAGGTGTCATGGCGACACAACTTGTGGTACCAGTTCAGTAGGTGGTGAGGACCTCTTTCCGAGTAAGAGACATGTAGGTCTAGGAGAGAGAGGACAGACGAGGTTAAGATGGAGAGTATAGAGGAGTGAGTAGGCCTCACAGATTGGGGAGACCCACTGGTCCTTATTTTAAAGGAAAATACGCATGGTAGAGGTTTCGTGGGTCAGCCAGCTCAGTTTGCATCCAAGATTTCACATAGGGTTTTAGGTGTTCAGGGGTTTTGGAGTAACTGTACCCTACAGTTTCCACTATCCACGTCAACCGCGAGTTGCTTCGAGTGTGGCGACATACACCATATGGTGAGGTATTGACCTAGACTTGGGAGGGATGCACCTTCACAAACTTCTCAGTCACAGAGTGCCCCGCAGAGTTCCCAGGCTATGGTTGCAGTTCCAGCTGCCACCCCACCCGCTCAGCCAACTAGAGGTGGAGGTCGAGGATGTAGAGGTCTCCCTCGAGGGGGAGGCCATGCCAGATACTATGCCCTTCCCGCTCATGCTAAGGCTATTGCCTCCGATTTTGTCATCACATGTATTATATTGGTTTGCCAAAGAGATGCATCGGTTCTATTAGATCCAGGCTCTACTTACTCTTATGTGTCCTTTTATTTTGCTCCGCATTTGGGGGTATCTCGGGATTCTTTGAGTTTCCCTGTTTATGTTTCTACTTCTTTGGGGGATTCACTTGTTTTGGACCGTGTTTAACAGTCATGTTTGGTTACTATTTGTGATTTTGAGACTGGAGCAAACTTGTTGCTACTGAGCATGGTGTATTTTGATATTATTTTGGGCATGGACTTGTTGTCGCCCCATTTTACTATTCTTGATTGTCACACCAAATCCGTGACGCTGGCTATGCCAGATGTACCGCATGTTGAGTGGAGTGGTACTTTAGACCATACTCTTGCCAGAGATCTCTTTTCTTAAAAGCCAGCGTAAGGTTGAGAAGGGGTGCACCGCGTATTTAGCTTATATGATGGATGTCAGTGTTGATACCCCTTCTGTTGATTCAATCCTAGTGGTGCGGGATTATCCCAATGTATTTCCAGCTAATCTTCCGGGAATGCCACCTGATAGAGACATTGTCTATCCCTCCATATCGTATGTCTCCTCATAAGTTGAAGGAGTTGAAGGATCAGTTACAGGAATTTCTTGATAATGGCTTTGTTCGGCCTAGTATTTCACCTTGAGGTGCTCCTGTCTTATTTGTGAAGAACAAGGATGGTTCTATGCATATGTGTATCGATTATCGCCAGTGAACAAGGTTACAGTGAAGAACCATTATCCTTTGCCTCGTATTGATGATCTATTTGACCAGCTTCAGGGCGCACATGTGTTTTCTAAGATTGATTTGTGCTCTGGTTACCATCGGTTGAAGATTCGCGAGCCAGATATCTCGAAGACTGCCTTCAGGACTCGGTATGGTCATTACGAGTTTTTTGTTATGTCATTTGGGCTGACCAATGCCCTAGCAGCTTTTATGCACTTGATGCACAGTGTGTTCTAGCCCTATCTGGACTAGTTTGTTATTGTTTTAATTGATGATATTTTGGTGTATTCCCAAAGTCGGGAAGATCATGAGCCGCACCTGAGGACCGTGCTTTAGACCTTGATAGAGAAGAATTTATATGCAAGTTCTCAAAATGTGTGTTTTGGTTGGATTTTGTGGCATTATTAGGCCACGTGGTGTCGAGTGAGGGCATTCGGTCAATCCGAAGGAGGTAGAGGCAGTGCAGAGTTGGCCTAGACCATCCTCAGCTACAGAGATTCGCAGTTTCCTTGGCTTAGTGGGTTATTGTCATCGATTTGTTGAGAGGTTTTCTTCTATTGCAGCACCTATGACTAGACTGACCTAAAAGGGTGCTCCGTTTCAGTGGACAGAGGGGTGTGAGGCGAGCTTTCAGAAGCTCAAGATGGCTTTGACTACAGCCCTAGTTTTGATATTGCCTACTGGTTCAGGGTCTTATACAGTTTATTGTAATGCATCACGGGTTGTCCTTGGAGGGGTGTTGATGAAGGATGGTAGGGTGATTGCCCACGTGTCCAGACAATTGAAGATACACAAGAAGAATTATCCTGTCCATGATCTTGAGTTATCTGCCACTGTTCACGCCCTGAATATTTGGCGCCATTATCTATACAATGAGCCTTGTGAGATTTATGTTGATCATAGGAGTTTTGCAGCATTTGTTCAAGCAGAAGGATTTAAATTGGCGCTAAGGAGGTGGTTAGAGTTGCTAAAGGATTATGACATCACTATTTTATATCATCAGGGCAAGGCCAATGTAGTGGCTGATGCCTTGAGTCGTCGGGCGGAGAGTTTAGGGAATTTGGCATATCTACCAGTATCGGAGAGGCCTATGGCGATGGATGTTCAGGCCTTAGCTAGCCGGTTTGTGATATTGGATCTTTCAGAGTCTAGTCGGGTTCTAGCTTGCGTGGTTTCTCGGTCTTCATTATTTGATCGTATCAAGGAGCGGTAATGTGATGACCCTCATTTGCTTGTCCTTAAGGACGGGGTTCAACATGGTGATGCCAGAGATGTGACCATTGGTGAGGTTGGAGTATTGAGGATATAGGGTCAGGTTTTTGTACCCATTGTCGATGGGTTAGGGGAGCTGTTTCTAGAGAAGGCCCATAGTTCGCGGTATTCCATCAATCAGGGTGCTGCGAAGATGTATCAGGACTTAGTAAATAATATTTATAAATAGTTAATTATCACAAAAAGATAATGCTTTGTGGAAATTTGTGTTTGCTTTTTTTTTTTTTTATGATTAGATATCCTTAGTCCTTTCGATTTGCTGTGACAATGGTTGGTTTTATAAACAAAACTCGTTCAACTATATTTCCCCTAACCTCCCCCTAACCCACACCCCTCAACCAAAAAGGAGGGGAGGGGGGAGAAGAAATGATAAATTGTTGTAGTTGGTAGAGTTTGTGCACATATTTATTTATTCTTTCCATAAACAATCTAGAAAGGATGACTATTTTATTTGGTAGTGAAACAGTTTGCCTTCTGAATACAGGTTTGCGAACACCGGTAAATATTTTTAGGATCGAGTATGATTTATAGTCCTTACATATTAGGCTTTAAAGTAAAAAATTATATTTTAGAAGCAGTTGAAAAATCTATATCTATTTGCATCAAGATTTAGTTGCGCCCCACTAAACGAATCATCTATCTGGAAGTATTGTATTAGCAGATTGCCAAAATATTTACATCGAGATCGTCACTAACAATAGTACATGTGGGGGAGAATAAGACGCCTTGCTGGCAGGAGATTAGATATTTGCTAATCTTGGATCAAAATCATGGTTTTTATTTGCCCCTAATTAAAAAGTATTCCAATGTTCAAATTTTCATAATTGGGTTTAATTCTTTAAGTTGAATCTTTACATCTTCTTAGCAATCTGATAAATAGAAAAAGACGAAAACTAAAGGAAAAAGATCTAGGTAGGATTGTAAATGTTAGAGGTCTAGGCATTGGGCATATTAAGGATATTGTCCTTAAAAATATTTTGTTTATACAATAATAAATAAAATTAGGCGTATTCCCAAGATTCAAGGAACTCTTCCAATTATTAAACTGGAAACAAAATTAGCAGAAAAATCAAGAAACACACCCAGCATATAAGAGGAAAACATGATTCAGAAAGTTATATTAGAAAGTGTATCTTATGCTATCCAAGATCATGTTTATATATGCGTTGCTCCAACGACTAATTAACAGCTAGATAATGGCTAGTAACTGTTGGGATATATACCATTAATCATGAATTTTGGTTTGAATATAGTATTTATTATAAAATAATTGTTTATTCAATTTTAACAAAATTTTAAATAGACCATTAATTCGTTTGCGTCCTTTACTTATATAGTAGATGATTTAGTATATAGAGTTTAAATTATACACAGAAGATTAAATCATCCGCTCTTATAAGTATAAAGATCATGTTCACAATCTAATGATGGAATTAGACAAACCATAAAAAATGATTGTAGCACAAATTCCCTAGCCCTTAAATCTACTTATATTCTTAATTTTGATATAGTTATTATTAGTGTAGACATGTGATTTTTGACCCTCCCCAAGATTTTTCATAATAATATTTAATGTAAGTCTAATATAGCAATTTTAATTCATTTTGACTTTTTTACTTTGATGTTATTACAAGAAAATAAAAATTACAACACTAGGTTCATTAATGTTTTGTAGTCATTTTTAATCTTGAAAAAAAACCAAAAAAGTAGTTTTATTTTTATGGTCAGCCTTATTTTAATAATTATTTTTACTTAAGTAGAGCTAATTAATATTTTTGAAATACTTTTAGTTAATTGGGCTAATTTTAAATATAGCTAGTCATAAGGCCCAAGTTCTAGCTCATTCCTTAAGCTCAATATCCAATACACATTAAGCAATCCGAGGGATCCTTCTAGACTCTTCTTTGGAACAAAATAATAAATAAAAAGACCATAAGAACCTAACACAAAAGACCTAGGGGTGGGGATTTTTGTTGCGTGGTCCAAAGACGCGTTTTAGATGGCGTTGAAATTTTCTTAAAATAATTAAAAGCGAGCTTAAAGGTAAAAAATACACATAGGTTTAAAAGTGTTTTAAAATTAGATAATTAAGCCAATAATAACAGTTGAGCGATCGTGCTAGAACCACAGAACTCGGGAATGCCTAACACCTTCTCCCAGGTTAACAGAATTCCTTACGCGAATTTCTATGTTTGCGGACTGTAAAACATAGTCAATCTTTTCCTCGATTCGAGTTTAAACCGGTGACTTGGGACACCATAAATTATCCCAAGTGGCCATGTTTTTACTACAAGTTTTTCCTAGGAGAAACTCGCCCAATGAGTTTCGGTGATTTCGGGCATTATGCGGATCACACAGTAAAAGATTGTGGAACTGAAGGATCATCTCGTGGATGATATTTGCTCATGTTTGAAGGGTTTTTGGCAATTGCAATCACGCTTCAAGAGATAAGTATTGATTTTATGTTTGATTAAAATTTGTAATTATATTTTGTCTACATTACATGTAAATAATTTTGACTATTTGCTTTCGCTGTTCATATTTGTTTTCCATCAGTAACGACTAATTTAACTCTATTAAATGTAAAATAATTTACTAAATAATAAGTAAATGTAAATAATACTTAAAAAAAAAATCCAAACCATAATGCACATTCCCATTTGAGATATTTTCCTAATTTTTCAACAGGCATAATATCACTTTTTTGGTTTAACAATCCATCTGGTATCCGCTGATTTGACTTATAGGAATTTGTCTCTCAAGGCCTGTTAAGTGAAAAATACTTCCTCTTAATTTAATTTTTTGTTAATTCTTGAAGTTTGAATCCGAAACTTTTAATAAAAAATGAAGAGAATATATATATATATATATATATATATATATATATATATATATATATATATATATATATATATATATATATATATATATATATATATATATATATATATATATATATATATATATATATATATATATATATATATATATATATATATTATATGGCGGTAATAAAAGCATAGAATTGATATTAGAAAAGTGAAAAAAACTAATAGATCTTTTTAGGAATAGCTATCTCCTATAGCAAAGGTTGATACCTTATTTATTTTAAATAAGTACCCTCTTAAACAATTATATCCCATAGCTACCTTTTGATTTTTATAGTCAAATGTCTATTTATAGTTATCTCTTTTCCTTAAGTCATAAAAACACTTTGTATTATTTTTCTCTCTTATTCTTTTAGATTTTTTTCTACCATCTCTCTTTCAAAGCTCGTCTTTCTCCATAAATACAATAATAATTTTCTACTGATTCATCTTCATTGTCAAACGAAATTAGAAGTCAAGAATTGTATCATGGCAGCCACGAATAGAATTAACAGTTGGTTGAGAAGTTTCCTAATGAGCAGAAATCATCAACATCACATTTGGCTTTTGATTATAAAATTCTTTCTATAAAGCCTTTTTACTCATCTATGGAAAGCATAGAGGAACAATGTGATATGAAGAACGTCTCCTTCAATTTCAAAGGCAAATCAATTCACTCTCTAAATTAAATTTTGAATAAGCGAATTTATCTTCGAACAATGAGCTTGTTATTTGGTACCCAGAGTTGTTTTTGTATGTTGGTGCGAGTCCGCACATAAATTAAGGTTTATTCTTGAACAAAGACGGTGGAGTATGAGGCTGAGCAACTTATTGTTAATATATTTCAATATTTTTCCAATATATTACGTTGCATTTTCATGTATTCATTGTCTTTTTTTCATTGTAATTCAACGTATCTCGTTGTATTCCATACATTTCATTGTTTTCGTTGTCTTTTTTATTCATTGAATTTCAATATATCCCGCTGTATTTTATGTATTTTATTGTATTCACCGTCTCTCTATATGCCATGAATGTATTCATATTTTTTTAATTAGTATAATTTATGTATTCAGATGTAATATATAATTTCTCTGAAGATTGCTATATTTTTGGGGTATTTTTTGGATGAGAATCTTTTTTATAACTGAAAATACAAATTTTGTGTGTTATAATTGAGTTTGTTGAGTTATATTAGGAGTCTATTATGTTAATTGATTCACTTTCTGATTAAAATCAACGTAGTGCCCTGTTTCACGTCGTGAATATAGTCGAATACACTGTCCAGCTGTAATTCCATATTTCACGCCATGAAAACAGTCGAATATAATGCCTGATTAGCTGAACTTCCCTGATTCACGTCTACTTTTGCTACTGTATTCATGAATACAATAGCTTAAATATATCTAATATATCTTATAATAACATAAAATATATCTACAATCCGTAATATAGCAAATAATATTTATAAATTACTAATTACAAGCAATAAAAATTTCTCATATTCTTATGTATAAATTGATGGCACCAAAATGAAGTGTTTAGTGTGAGGTACAAACAAGCAGGGAACAAGGAAGGTCCACAAGTAAATGCACGAACACCAATTTTTAGCCATCTTAAAAGAGGAATGCCCACTGACTGCTATTTTTGTCTCCTTGAAAATTCATTGGGCCTCATTTGGGCCCATTTTCATGTCAAAGTCTCGTGATACAGGCCCACAATACCTATGACGTTAAGTAAGCGGAGATGAACGCAACTTGATAACTCCATTTTGCCATAATGCACCGTCGAAGTCAATAACTTTTATTTAAATTTTATATTTATTTTTAAAAATTTATAAAATATATATAAATTATTAATTTAAAATTTATTAACTTAAAATAGTTATAATCATAAACTTTTAAAGTTCAAATCTTTATTCCACCTTTATTGATGATGATATTCCAACCCCTCAACCACTCCCGTATTTAATAAAAAACAAAAGAAAGAAAGGAAAACCAAAAGGAAAAAATGGAAAGAGAAAAAGGATAAAAGAGGAAAACGAGGAATACCCTACATTTATCCAGTTTGTCTGGTTTTTAATTTGCGTGAGACGCTTTTCTGGATTTATCGTCTTAGTTCAGTAGATCTTGGATTTTTGGATAGTGTAGGCATATAACTTTTATTGGAATTAAATTTATTAAATAAGTTAGATTATATTTTAAATTTAAGATATATTAGTTCAAATAAATTTATTGGGCTATTATAATTGAATTAATGTCACGACTCAGTTGATGCTCCATGAACCATCGTGACGACACCTAGTCTCTATAACTAGGTAAGCCTAACAATGCAAAAATTTAAATCATAATTGCGGAAAAAATAATTAAAACTGAACTAGTAAAGTAAAACAATGTTTAAGATGCCGCTCGGTACATATAATATCTCTTGAAACTAATAACATTCCCAAAACCTGAAATATCAAAAATCACAAGCTATGAGATGCATAAGAGGTTCTAACTCAAAAATGTCTAAAGAAAGGAAAATATTGAAAGGGCTATACTTTTTACTGAAAGTTGGAACGGGACTCCTCGGTCTGCGGACGTAGCAGATATACCTAGAAATTCTCTATAGAAATGCCTCTTTCCAAGGCTGACGAACTGAGTGGCAGTACCTATATCTGCAAACAAAAATGTATAGAAGAGTAGTATGAGCACACCACAGCGGTGCCCAGTAAGTATCAAGACTAACCTCGATGGAGTAGTGACGATGAATGGTTAAGATGCCTACCGGTCAAATAAACAGTATAATTATAAGAACAACAGAACATGATATATAAAATGTATGTGAAGACTGTACGAAATGACCAATAATGCTACAATCACAAAGGGAAAGAAATAACAAGTAACATGAGAATATAAAGAACGATGACACATAATCATGGCAAAGTACAATCCAAACCCTAAGATCACAATACAGAAAGGAAGCACAACAATAACTCAAGTCCTGGTAGTGTCCGCATCAGATCTTATTTAACAATTTCCATAATTTTTTTTAAATCTCGATCAAATCACAATATCATGAGTTCCGGCATCTGAAATCTACACTTGGTATCATATGCCTCCATCGACCTTACAGCCATACTGGAAACTGATTGGCTAACTAGGGCCACTCTCACATAAAAAATAATTTAAATAACGAAGTGACCTTATACTTAGCAAAATCAGGAGAACTTCACCTCCAATAGGAGTGTTTCAACTACGTGTATGCTGGTGTGAGTGTTTTAACAAGATTTCTACCAGCTAATAAAGATAAGAAGAAGAGTAGACAGCACGAATAATGTTCCCTCACCACACCCACAAGATAAAACTCATACAGGAAAGCAAACCACAATCCAAATATTAAACGAAAATAGAAATACCTACACAGGCTATCATAATGCATACAATCAATCCCTAACATAACTCTCCTTATTACGCTACGTGTGTAATGAATAACATAATAAATACCACCTCATTTCGCCACATCTGCATCATAGTATTTCCCACCTTATTTTGCCACATGCGCATCCCACATATAAGCATATGAACATATCCCACCTCATTACATTGCATGTGCAATATACCAATAGCAACAGTAGCACGACAAAGACCTCGTGCAAACCCCCAACCACAATCTCACGGCAGAAACCACGTGCATCACAATATCAATAACCGTACGGCAAAAACCTCATGCATCACAATATCAACAACCGCACAACAGAAACCTCGTGCATCACAATATCAAGAAACGCACGGCAGAACCCTCGTGCCTCAATACCCCAGGTACAATAACAATAAATACAATATATACAAGAGCACAACAAGCGAATTAACTTAAGAATCTTTCACTCAACGGGGGAGGTAAGACTAGCTCACAAGGTATAACCATAATTGAGAATACTAATCGTAATAAGAACAACTTAGCAAGAGAGAAAATAATATGAAGCAACGACCCCATAGCATGTAGTTCAACAATAGGGGGATTAACAAGTGTCAAGTAATTTCAAATAAGGAAATATCAATTACACATGGAATATCTACACTTCTTTTTTGAGATTGGGAAGGTTATGAAGGATATAATACAATTCCAATTAAAACTAAGTACTTATATGAGAGGTAATAATGATTTCCAATAAAATAAGCAGCTATGAAAGATAACATGACAACGGAGGAGGTAAAGATCTTTAGTTAAGTAAGGTAGGATTCAATTAGGCAATAAGAATGAACCTCAAGGTAATTAATACCAAATAAAACATGTAGAGGTGGAACTAGCAAAAGAAAATTTAATTATATCAAGAACAACTTCATACTCAGTGCATATAAGGACATAAGAACCCAGAAGGCCAATTTTCCACAAATAAATTCGAGCACGCACTCGTCACCTTGTGTATATGGAATACAATCAGCAGAAAAGACTCAAATCCTAATGGAAAGTCCCCCACACATGGTTAGGCAAGACACTTACCTCGAATCGGCTCAATGTCAACTAGAAATCATCCCTTTGCCACGAGCATCCGACTCCAAATGGCCAAATCTATTCAATCCAATTACATATTATAAATAATATCTCAAACAACTGATTCTACGATTAAATTCATAGCTAAGACGCAAATTAGGTAAAACAAAGAAAACGCCCCTCAAACCAGTATCTCGGAATTTGATGAAACTTATATTTACCTCATACACTCACGAGTCTGTGCATAATAAGAACACGAAAATCGAAGTTCAAATGACCCCTCAAATCCCAGATTAAAATTTAAATATTCCAAGCGCTAGTTCTTCCTTTTTCAGTTAAATTCTATGAATTTCTAGACTAATTTCACAATAAAAATTACATTTTAGGTTAAAACATCTTACCTTCAATCGATTCTCCTTGGTTCCCTCTTGAATCTCCCTCAAAAAGCTCTCAAATGCTCAACTATGGTGGGAAAGATTGCTCAACTCGCGGATGAAATATTTTATAACTTACTGCCCAGGTATTTAATGCACCTCGATCACGAACAATGGCCCGCGATCGCGAAGAGTAAAAATGAAGGCTCCCGAAATTGGCCTACGTGAATGTGAGAGGAGGCACACGATAGCAGAAGAGGATGAATTAGCCTTAGGCGATTGCGTTAGAAGATACGCAAACACAAATAAGGAATGGGCCACTAGGCCACCGGCTCAGTCTACGCTATGCGAACGCGAATGAGAAGTTGTGAATGCGAAAGAGAAAAGGGATAGTGTTATGCGCTTGCAAATCGATCCATGCGATTGCGATTAAGGAATTGGGGCCCCCTCCGAGATTACTCTATGTGAACGCGTGAATGGACATGGGTCGTGAAGAGGAAAAGGTCTGCAACTGCTGGACTCAGATTCTGCAATCTTTCACAACTCCAAAATGCTCCGTTGAGCATCGGAAACACACCCGAGGCCCCTGGGACCTCAACCAAACCTGCAGACATATCCCATAACATCATTCAAACTTGCATCAATCCTTAAACCACCTAAAACAATGTAAGAAACTTGAATTAATCGATGATTTAAGCCTAAGAACTTCAATTTCTCTCAAAACATGCTTTCAATCAAAAACCTAACCAAACCACATCCGAATGACCTGAAATTTTACACGCACATCCCAGATGACATGAAGGAGCTATTGAAACTTCCAAAATTCCATTTCGACCCTTGGATCAAAATCTCACCTATCAACCAGAAACTTCAAAAATTCCAACTTCGGCATTTCAAGCCTTAATTAGCTAAGGACCTCCAAAATACATTCCAAACACGCTCCCCACCCCAAAATCACCTAACAGAGCTAACAGAACCATCGTATTTCCATTCCAAGGCCGTCTTCTCACTGCTAGGACTATGGTTAATTTTCCAACACTTAAGCTCTCATTTAGGGACTAAGGGTCCCAAAACTCTTCGAAACTCCAGAATGAAATTAAACTTAGAAAAAGTAGTTAATAGGGGATCAGGGCGTAAATTCTTATGATGACAGGCCGGGTCGTCACATCCTCCTACACATAAACATTCGTTCTTCGAACGAGCTAAGATTCGCCTCGAAGTCCTCAAGTCTCTGAGTGCGCACTTCCAGCATACACCCGCGGGTGATCCCACGTCGCTCCAATCCACTTAAGTATGGTGACGCCATCTCAACTGAAATTTAGCCTTTCTAGCTATACCAATAAGCCTTCAAGCCAGAATTCTCACCTTCCATCCATTTCCAAAAAACCCGATTCTAAATTCATATATGGTATCAGTCTTAATCGACTATTTCAGTTCATGACCACACACACAGGGTACAACCACACAACTTGACACATCACACATAGGCCCATAATAATATTTCTGATAGAAATACTTGTCTGAGATCAAATGCGTACCGACCATAAGCCTCATATTCAATGGGAACTCTTTTCAAACCTCCACACCACTAGCGATGATACAATAACAACGAAAACCACATAACAAAACACACGAGTAGCTAAATCTCAGCTAATACTAATGGCACACACCCCACAACTAAAACTCAAGAAGCATAGAAAGAAAATGAATGAATATGGAAAGGGAAAACACATAAGGGAACTATCAAACAAGTCGGACTAGCACAAATTTTCTAAAACACTAGTCTACAAAACAAACTAACAAGGAGGAAGGAAAGCGTATAAAAGACTCATGAGGATCTTATACTGAGATAAACCTCCCTGCGGTTGATAGCATTCATGGAAGCTTAACATCATTAAAGGAGAAGGATGAAGCTCTGGAAACTCCAATAAGGCCCATGACAAGGTCTCAAACAACGAAATTTCAAGACAAGCTTAATATTCTTCAATTGGCAATTAGAGAGTGTCTTATAATAGAAGAAGAGCTCCAACACAAGGGGGATATTTGGGCCAAGTCTTACAACTATTTGGAGGCCCAAATTAAAGTCCAAGAGGAGATGGAATGAGGCCCAAATCTGCCCCAAAAGAGAGGAATTTTCAGCAGCCCAAATAAGCCCAAAAATAGTTTCTAGAATATATATTTAATAGTTATTTTAATCTATGTTGACTTGCATTGGTCTATATGTATGTTGACTATATTGGTCTTAGTGTAGGTAGTCTTCTATGCTTCTAGGAATATGATTCTCATTTTATTGAAGTCTTGACTAGCTTTTTCATTACTGCTATATAAAGGGGTGCTTGTCTTCGATTGTAGGACATTGAAGATCAATATTATTATTGTGAGTTCTCTTGAACCTTTGTGAACTTTACTTTGAAGATTTATCTTGCAACACTAACTAGTTCATAGCTTAAGGTAGTAAGATAATTTTCTTTCTTGTGATATCTTTGGTTTCTTTTGATATTCTTTGAAGGCGACTAGTTTATGCTTGCTGTTGTTAAATTTTTTGATTATGCTTCTACTTGGTGAAAAAAGCTTACAAGAGACAGACAACAAGATGGATAACCACCCATTGCTACTTGGACCGAGATGAAGAGAGTCATGATGAAGACGTTTGTGCCTTCCCAATTTCAAAAAGACCTACAACTGCGTCTTCAAACCTTGAAGAAAGGAACCATGACTGTTGATGAATACTTTAAAGCTATGGATATGGCTATGATCTTGGCTAATTGTATGGAAGAAGAAGAGGCCACTATGGCTAGATTTTTTAATGGTTTAAATACAGAATAAGTAACTATAGATGAATTAGTAGATTTGGCTATAAAAATAGAAAAGCAAAATAAAACAAGGCAACAAGCTAGCTCATGGAGAAGTCGGCCAAACACCAATTCCAAGAAGCCATGGCCAAAACAAGAAGTGATTTTTAGACCTCAAGAAGACAAGGGAAAAGGTAAAGTTGATGAGAAAGAGGGAGGTAAAGATTTCAATTCTAGATCATCGAAACCTTCTAGTTCTATTCAATGTCACAAATGTCATGGAAGAGGCTATATGATGCATGAATGTCCAAATAGGAGAAATATTCCTTTGAGAGAAGATGGAGGATATGAGAGTGAAAAAAGTGAGGAAGAAGAGGGAGGAGTAAGTGAAGATGATGTGGAACTTTCTAATGATGGTTTGGTTGGGGTAATTAGGAGGACTATAGATGGAGAATATGAGGGAGAAAAAAGTGAGGAAGAGGAAGAAGATGAAGGTGTGAGTGAAGATGATGTAGAGTTACCTTTCAATGATGGTTTGGTTGGGGTAGTTAGGAGGATTATGACTATTAATTTAGGAATCACTAGTGAACAACAAAGAGAGAATATATTCCATACTAGGTGTGGAATAATGGAGAAAATGTGTTCTATGATTATTGATAGTGGTAGTTGTGCTAATGTGGTGAGTTCATACTTGGTGAACATGTTAGAACTTGCATGCATGAAACACCCTAATCCCTACAAACTCCAATGGTTGAATGATAGTGGTGAACTGAAAGTCAACAAAAAATGCATGACTCCCTTCAATGTTGGTAGGTATGTGGATGGTGTTCTTTGTGTTGTGGTTCCCATGCAAGCTTGTCACATCTTGTTAGGTCGTCCGTGGTAATATGATAGGGATGATATTCATGATGGAAGAAAGAATATATATTCTCTTGAGCTTAATGGAAAGAAGCATACTCTTGCACCTTTAAGTCCTTCTCAAGTGTTTGAAGATCAAAAGAGATTGAGAGAAATAATGGGAAAATAAAGGGGAGGGAACAAGGTGAGCTTTAGGGAAAAGAAAAGAAAGAAGGACAATAGTATAAAAAAATAAGAGATGTCCTAGAGAGAGAGAGAGGGTAGCAACTTGGAAAAAGTGGTAAAAGAGGGTTTGAGTGATAAAAAAGAAAGTTTTAGTGAACGAAAAGAGGCAGAGAAAAATAAAAAGGAGAGTTATACATAAAAGCCAAAGAGTGTTTGAACAGAAGACACAAGGGGCTGTCCATTATGCTACTTAGTGACAAAGAAGTTCTGATTAATTCTAAGTCACTAACTTCTTCTTTGCCAAGTAGTGTTTCTTCTCTTTTGCTGGATTTAGATGATATCTTCCTTGAGGATATCCCTAATGGTCTACCACCTTTGCGTGGCACTGAGCACCAAATTGACTTTGTGCATGGAGCACAAATTCCAAAAAGGCCTGCTTATAGGAGTAATCCAGAAGACACAAAAGAGCTTCAAAATCAAGTTGAGGAGTTGCTTGAGAAAAGTTTTGTGAGAGAGCATGAGCCCTTGTTCTGTTCATGTCCTATTGGTACCCAAAAATGATGGAACTTGGAGGATGTGCGTGGATTGTAGAGCAATCAACAAGATAATTAGAGTATCGCCATCCTATTCCTCGTCTTGATGACATGTTGGATCAATTGCATGGATCCAAAGTCTTTTATAAAATTGATCTAAAATGTGGTTACCATCATATTTGAATGAATCCTTGAGATGAATGGAAAACTGCTTTTAAAACCAAATATGGGCTTTATGAGTGGTTAGTTATGCCTCTTGGATTGACTAACGCACCCAACACTTTTATGAGATTGATGAATCATATTGTCAAGGATTTTCATGGGAAATTTGTGGTAGTTTATTTTGATGATATCTTGATTTATTCTAAAAATCTAGAGGAGCATGTGGAACACTTAAAACAAGTTTTTGAAGTTCTCAGAAAGCAATATCTGTTTGCTAATCTTTACAAGTGTACTTTTTGTGTGGATCGTGTGGTATTCCTGGGTTTTGTGGTTAGTTTTAAGGGAGTGGAAGTTGATGAAGAGAAAATCAAGGCAATCAAAGAGTGGCCTAAACAAGTGTAACCGAAGTTAGGAGTTTTCACGGGCTTGCTAATTTTTGTAGGAGATTCGTTAAAGGATTTAGCACTATTGCTGCTCTTATAACTAAAGTCGTTAAGAAAGATAGGGTTTTCTCACGGGGACAAGAACAAGATGAGGCTTTTAACTTGTTAAAAGAAAAATTGTGTTCTGCTCCTCTTTTGCAATTACCAATTTTTTCTAAATATTTTGAGGTTAAATGTGATGCCTTTGGAAAAGGAATATATTATCTTTTGATGCATGCTTTGAAGCACATTGCATACTTTAGTGAAAAGCTGAGTGGAGCTACACTGAACTACTCAACTATGACAAAGAGCTATATGCTTTGGTAAGGGCTTTAGCTATATGGTAACATTATTTGTGGCCAAGAGAGTTTATGGTTTAGACTGATCATGAATCCTTAAGATATTTGAAACGCCAAGGTAAGCTTAATCGTCTCCATGCAAAATGGGTTGATTTCATTGAAACTTTCCCATACGTAATTGCTTACAAGCAAGGAAAAGGGAATGTGGTTGTTGATGTATTTTCAAGAAGGTAGTATTGGTTTCTTCTATTACTTCTAAATTGATGGGTTTTGATCAAATCAAGAAACATTATTCTAATGATTCTGATTTTGGCAAGGCTTTTGCAGAATCTAAGTTGGGTCCTTATGAGAAGTTCAATCTTCAAGATGGATTCCTTTTTAAGGAAAATAAATTGTGTATTTCTAATTGCTCTTTGCGTGAATTGTTTGTTAGGGAGCACATTGCAGTGGACTCATGGGATACTTTGGAGTGCCCAAAACTTCGGATATACTTATTGAACATTTTTTTTGGCCTGGATGCAAAAGGATGTTGAAAAAGTGTGCTCTCAATGTCTTAAATGTAAACAAGCCAAATCAAAAGTGTTACAACATAGTCTTTATACTCCTATACATGTCTTTGCTGCTCCTTGGATTGATATTTCTATGATTTTGTGTTAGGACTTCCTAGAACTAAGCATGGTAAGGATAGTATATTTGTGATGGTAGATAGATTTTCAAAATTAGCTCGTTCTATTCCATGCTTGAAGACTAATGATGCATTATATGTAGCTGATTTATTTTTGAAGGAAGTGGTTAAATTACATGGCATACCTAAAACTATCGTTAGTGATAAGGATGCTAAATTTTTAAGTCACTTTTGGAGAGTTCTTTGGGCGAAGTTCGGAACTAAATTGCTATTTTCTACATCTTGTCACCCACAAACTGATGGGCAAAGTGAAGTAGTTAATAGGACCTTAGGGAATATGTTGAGAGCTGTTTTAATAGGAAAATTAACTTCTTGGGAAGAACATTTGCCAATGGTAGACTTTGCCTATAATAAAACTACCCACTCTTCTACTAGTAAGTCTCATTTTAAAGTTGTTTATGAATTCAATCCCCTCGCTCCTTTTTATTTGTTGCCTTTGCCTACTAATGGCATTGTTAATCTTGATGGTAGGAATAAGGCTGAAATGATGAAGAAGATTCATGAACATACAAGGCTTGCAATTGAACAGAAGAATGAACAAACTGCCTTAAGAAGAAATAAGGGATTAGTTTGGGTGCATTTTAGGAAGGAAATATTTCCTTCCAAACAAAGATCCTAATTATATCCAAGAGGAGATGGGCCATTTGAAGTCCTTGAAAGTATTGGAGACAATGCTTACAAACTTGACCTTCCTAGTGAATATCAAGTTAGTGATACCTTTAATGTTTCTTATCTTTCCTTGTTTGATGTAGGCTCGAATTTAATGATGAATTCTCTTCAAGAAGAGGGTAATGATAGCATTCATAGCAGCTCAACATCATTAAAGGAGAATGATGAAGCTCTAAAAACTCCAAGAAGGCCCATGACAAGGTCTCAAATAAAGAAATTTCAAGACAAGCTTAATGTTCTTCAATTGGAAATTAAAAAGTGTCTTATAATAGAAGAAAAGCTCCAACACAAGGGGGATATTTTAGCCAAGTCTTAAAACTATTTGGAGGTCCAAATTAAAGTCCAAGAGGAGATGGAATGAGGCCCAAATCTGCCCTAAAAGAGAGGAATTTTCAGCAGCCAAAATAAGCCCAAAAATAGTTTCTAGAATATATATTTAATAGTTGTTTTAATCTATGTTGACTTGAATTGGTCTATGTGTATGTTGACTACATTGCTCTTAGTGTGGATAGTCTTCTATGCTTCCACGATGTCACGACCCAAACCCCGCTCCGGTCATGATGGCGCCTCTCGTAAAGACAAGGCCTTCCAGACGATTACAAAACACCTCATTTTAGAGGTTAAACAATTTATAAGCAATTTAAATATGATTTAGTGATGTTAATTAACAAAAGTACAACCCAACACAGTCCAAACCGGGGTGTCACAAGTCACGAGCAACTATGAATATATGAATAAAACTACAGAGTCTAAAATATACAAAAATAGGACTGATAAACAAAGGAAAAAATGCGGTGCTGTGAATGCTGGCAGTCACCTCGCTAAACTCCAATAACTTAGCCTTCGATCAGCCCAAAATCTGCTACTGAGTGAACAAATACCCGCATCTGCACATGAGGTGCAGGGAGTAAAGTGAGTACTCCAACTCAGTGAGTAATAAAGGTAAATAACAACTGAGCAGCAAGAAATCACGTAAAGCAAACCAACATGCTGTATAGAAACAATATAAAACCCTTTGAGAAAAAGCAGTGCAGCTGTGAAATCATTTGAAATATCTTAGCTCAGTTTAAACCTCTTTTGAAAATAAATTTTCAACAGCTACGCAAATGAATGCAAAAAAAAGGAAGGAAAGGTTAGTGCCGATAAACATGGAAAATTTGCCCCATAGGCTCAAATACCACAGTATATCAGGTAAAATGACAAGTATATATGATAGATGAACACATAAAGGTTCGCCCCTCGGGCAATATTTCAGAACAACACTAGCTCATCGGGCTAACTCTCATAATAGCATTAGCCCCCTGGGTTACCTCACAATTACTCATATCAGCCCTTCGGGATCACTCTCAGAATAAAGGGAACCCGCGCTCACTGTAGGTGTCCAGACTCCGAAGGGACCCTTAACGGCCCAAAAGCTATATCAAACCACCTTTTGGCATCATCACTCGGAACTCGGCCTTATATCACTCAAGCCACCTCGTCGCATATAAATATATCACAGGCCCTCGGCCTCATATCACTCATCATATCCTCACATATGGCCCTCGGCCTCACTCAGTCCGAAAATCATTACAAGCCCCTCAGGCATTTGCAAAACAGTAGTTCTCAGCCCAAAAAACATCATTTAGAAATATCATTTAAGTTTTCAAATCCGAGTAAAAATGGCTGAGTTTGTAAAACAGTAGATATCAACAGAACTGAGTTCAAGTAATAAATCAAACAGTGAGGAAATAGTGATAAAATCCCCGAAAGGTTCAAATAATTGGGCACGAAGCCCAAATATGGCAATTAGCCCAAATCATCGTGATAGCAAATAAGTTTCAGCCAAATACACGGTAAAATCATCAATTGGGACAGATCAAATCACAATCCCCAATAGTAAAAGACCCCACGCTCATCATCTAGTGTGTGTTTCACCTCAATATAGCACTACGATGTGCAATCCGGGGTTTCAAACTCTCAGGATATCATTTACAATCATTACTTACCTCGAACCAGCGAAATCTCTAACTCGTGATGCCTTTGCCCTTCTAATCGTCCTCTACGCGCGTCAAATCTATCTAAACTAAAAACGAATACATCACAATATGCTAAGGGAACAAAGCCTAAGCGAAAAAATCAATAACATGCACAAACTCAAAATTACCAAAACCCGAGCCCTAGGCCCACTTCATGAAACTCAGAAAATTTTACATCAACGGGTTCCATATCCTCCCACGAGTTCATACATACCAAAAGTTCTAAAATCTGACCTCAAATGGTTCGTCAAATCCCAATGTAAAAGTCCAACTTCTCAAGCCCTAGTTCTTCAATTTTAGGCTTAGTTTCCATGAATTCTAGGTGGATTTCACAATAAAAACGAGTTTTAAGTTCATAAATCTTACCTCCAATCGATTGCCCTCGAATCCCTCTTCAATTTCCTTCACAATCTCTCAAACATTACCAATAGTGCAGTGAAAATGAGCTCCAACCCGCGGATGAGATGTTTATAACCCTTCTACCCAGCACTTAAAAATCCTTCTTCGCGAACGCGGTCAAAGCCTCGCATTCACGAAGCACAATAATTCCATTGACCAAAATTCTTCAACGCGAACGTGACAACCACCTCACGAACGCGTAGCTTTACCCAAGCAACCCTATGAAAATGCGACCCAACTCCTACGAACGCGAAGCACAAATTTTACTTCCAATCCACTTGACCCAATTCCTCTTATGCGAACGCGAATACACCCATGCAAACGTGATGCCTTCCCTTTTCCAAACTATGCGAACACGAGATGATTCATGCGAACGCGAAGAGCCATCTCACAGCCTTACGTGAACGCGATGCTTAAGTGGGAACATTAAGTCTTAAACTCCGGCCTTCCAAATTCCTCCTATGCAAACGCGAAGAGCTAAATCTCAGCAACACCTTAAATGAAAATCTGGAACTTTAAAACTTAAAAAATGGTCTGATTGACACTCGAAACTCACCCGAGGCCCCCAGGACCTCAGCCAAAGCCACCAACTATTCCCATAACTTCATTCGAACTTGTTCCAATCATCAAAATACCTCAAACAACATCGATTTACCCAAAGCTCATCGAATTCAAGTCTAAGTTTTCTAGAAACTTTTGAAATACTCTTTCAATAAAAAATCCGACCAAACCAGGTCCAAACGACCTGAAATTTTGCACACACATCCTAAATTACATAACAAAGCTGTAGCAACTCTCAGAATTCAATTCCGACTACCAGATTAAAATCTCGACTATGAACCGGAAATCGCCAAAATCTTAACTTCACCAATTCAAGCCTAATTGCCCCCGGACCTCCAAAACAAATTCCGAGCATGCTGTTAAGTCATAAGTCACCCAATGAAGCTAACCAAATCATAAAGAAACTCCAATTTTAGCTCATATTCAAATAAATCAATTCTTCGTCAAACTTTTCAAATCTAAAGCTTTCAGCTGAAACTGTTCTTTCAAATTCGTTCCAATTTTCCTGAAAACCAAAACCATCGATCTACCTTAGTCATAACACATTACACGGGGAAAGTCGTGCCCGAGAACTGGAGACCAAGGTGCAAAAGCTCAAAATCACCAGTGGGGTCACTACATCCCCCCACACTTAAACACACGTTCGTCCTCGAATGGACCCAGAATTGATCTAGGAGCCAATCACTAGCTGAATAACCTTACCATGCATATACTCGAGGGTGATCCCACTTCACCCCTGTCGCATATAGGTTAGCTAACACATTGCAACTAAAATTACACAATCCAGTCTGGCCCTAAGCCATAGAACCACACTTCTACTCCTGAACCATCAATATGATCAAAATCTCACACCTACTCTCTGAATAGACCCGAACCAGCTGTAATAACCCATGTCGACAACGTCGGGAGCAATCCCATGATATACCACATAACTCAAACACTCATAGCGATAACTTCTATTCACAACAGCTGCCCACCACTACCGAATACTGGTAAAAACCTCCTATCAACTAAAGTCTCATCCCAATACTGTCATATACTTCCAACGGTAAAGGAAACATGCAATAAACCATAACCATTTTCTCACATCACCCATTCATGAAGCCACTTCTCCTCTGAAAAATTGCTTAGCAAATTTCTGAGCCAAACCTCGATATTTATCCATCAATCATGCTGAAATTGAATCCATTTGTCATTTATGATCCCAATGATCTCCTCTAATCCAACACACCACTCTGGTGACATGACATACCGATAGAAGCCTAAGCCATAACTTGCACAACACGCGTACTAATAAGCAACGGTCTGAATGTACTCAAATCATGACAATGACTAACATGAAAGAGTCGTACCTCAAGCTCACTAGTACCAACACAACACAAGGCTGAGAACCTGTCTCACATCATAGAACAGAACACACGAATCTAACCTGCAAGGTCATATCTCCACAGAGCTTCGCTGCAAATGTGCGGTCCTATCCAAATACTGCTCCACCTGAGACACCTCAAATCACGATGCTCGACACACAATTTGATGTCTGGAACCAAAGCAAATCACTACACCCTCGGTGAAACAAGTAACATATACCACGCATACCCAATAGGACAAAATTGATACGCCATCCACCGAGCGACACCCAATTACTTTTCCCGCTCGACTTCCACTATAAACCTCAATAGAACCGCACCTTATGTGCCTATAACTAACAAATAATAGTGTCTCGCGACATAGACATGCCACTCCTAGATCTCCCTAGATCACCAAAAAGCTCGATAACGATCGAATCAATTTATCCCTCAACAATACATTTCGGGGCTAACCAAGCCGACTCAAGCTAGAACACGCATCCACTTTGGCATGCCAACAAACGCATCATCAAGAAAGCATGAAGCTATTCTTTCCACTACTATAACTCATGCCGGTGCAAGACACCAAATCAATACTTAAATCAACAACTTTGCCCAGCGTCATGCCCGGCCATGAGAAACACATTCGATAAATCTTTCATCACCGAAATTGAATCAATATGAGGAGCCTCAGCACTGACACTAATCACAAGAGCCCCTATAAGAAAGAAAATTCCTCCCCAGCCGTCCGCTAGGTCTTCGAAATATAAAATTCCCGATAGGACATATTCTGTCAAACATCTCCACTTAATCCGTGTCATTTTCTGGCATAGCCAACAACGCCGTCTTATTTCCATAGTCCAGAATCACACAACACAGAGACACCAGTCTTAACCCAATATTACTTCCAAATCCAACATACCAAGCATAAAAGATCCGCTCAGGCCTCCAGACCCCGATAGTCATAGACAGTCGATATATGCGACTTACAACAACAATATAGCCTGAACATGATAACTCCTAGTATCCAACTCTGTATAGCATACAAATCGCCACGCCTGATCCCAAATTCCGCTTCTCGAATAAATATCACCTCAAGTACCCAATCATTCCACGAAAGATACCTTGAAATTCCCCTGTGCCATCAAGAAAACTCGAATATCAGCTATCGATCTAATCAATAGAGCGCCGCAATACTACCGAAGTTCGATCAACCTAATAACATTGTCTTTTCTGAAACATATACCCTCGTAAAATCACTATGATTAGTAATACCATTTCCTTAATCATCTGAAGATTATTCATCCTAATAATCTGAAGCTCGTTTCTCTAATCACTTTAAACTGCTGGTGTTGCCTATGAATTTCATGACTTTCCTTTCAGAACTGAACCATAACCTAACACGTGCGAATCCCAATCCTCCACAACATATCACATATACCACACCATCCTAGGATAACATGAGAAATTCATCTCTCTTTCGAGCCACAAACACTTACATACTCAACTAGTTAATAACTCTCCATTTGGTCTCATCTAGAAGAAAAATCACTGTACATCCCATACTACGCGTTCCCATAGAATATATACATCTCGAAAACACGGTATAAACCATCAAGAACTCTCCGAGTTCCCCTTGCGCTAATCAGGCCTGCCAGGACTATATTCCCTAGCTCGACCAAGCTAAGCAAGACATCAAAACCTAAGAGCATTGCCACAAAATACCTGTAAGAACTCAATCACCTCGAACACACAAAGAATTAATCATATCCTTACCATACTGGTCCGGTCTACTATCAAACTACTCCAGCTATCTAAGTTCCTTCTAATTCACCTTCAACTTGATATTCCCCCTTGCTGTAGCACCACAATTTCTCACCCAGACTCACCACACGAAACCCAAGCATAAAACCACACTATCTAAGGCTCATAGGTCGCTGAATACTCACTTAATTATTCCCAAAGCACCACATTCCAAAACACCTTACTCTAAAGGACTTCCTGCGAATCTAAATTCGTTACCTTTATCTTTTTGATACTAATACATAAAATCCCATAATTAATATAGAAATACCACAAGTCTTGAACTCTTTCAATAAAAACTCGGTTTCTAATCACATATACAACTTTACGATACCCAATTATTGCATGCAGAATCTTGAACATATTAGAACCATTCTCGAGAGTCATTCACTCTATTTAAACTACAATTAGCCCGATCAAACGAACACAACTACATGTGCCTCATTAACACTCTGGCACCGCAAAATGAAATCCTTACACTGATACAGCCAAGAATCTACCTACTCTATGCACCAAGCATTCTTTACAAACAACAACTTAAGACATTCCGTGATTCTCATACCCAATGAAGCATAATATAACCTTCGTCAAAATTTTCCCTTACCCTAGCCATAGCTAATTCACTCGCACACCCAAAACTAGAACAAACATAGCACTTAGATATGCAATAAGCTGCTCACAGTAGACTCCTACACTTGTCTCGAAGCTACAACAACTCTCGGAATTCCATTCTGACTCGCGGATCAAAATCTCGACTACCAACCAAAAATCCCCAAAATCTCAACTTCGCCAATTCAAGCCTAATTCCCCTCCGGACCTCCAAAACCAATTCCAATCATGCTCCTAAGTCATAAGTCACCCAACGAAGCTAACCAAATCATAAAAACTCCAATCCGAGCTCATATTCAAATAAGTCAACTCTTGGTCAAATATTTCAAATTCAAAGCTTTCAACTGAAATTGTTCTTTCAAATTCGTTCTGATTTTCCTAATAAACAAAAACAATGATCTACCTCAGTCATAACACATTACACTGGGCAAGCCATGCCCGAGAATTGGCGACCAATGTGCAAAAACTCAAAACGATCGGTCGGATTGTTAAATAGGGAATATGATTCTCATTTATCGAAGTCTTTACTAGCTCCTTCATTACTACTATATAAAGGGGTGCTTGTCTTCTATTGTAGGTCATTGAAGATTAATATCATTGTTGTGAGTTCTGTTGAACCTTTATGAATTTTACTTTGAAGATTTATCTTGCAACCCTAATTAATTCATAGCTTAAGGTAGTAAGATAATTTTCTTTCTTGTGATATCTTTGGTTTTTTTTGATATTCTTTGAAGGCGACTAGTTTCTTTTACTAGTTGTTGCCGTAAGTTATTCAAACTAGAAGTCAAGATCTGAATCTTGATCTGGACGAGCTTATCTCTAGTGAAAGAAATTGGTTTTATTACCAACTTGTTATCATTAAGATCTCGTCAAAAGATTAACATAATCTCGAGGTTCTTGGACCTTTCCTTGAATTTAGACATATCTAGTTTAATTTTCTTGCTTTTCTTAGTCTGCTTGCATTTCTTTACTACTTCCACATTTCATCAACTTATTTTCGTTAAGTTCTTGGATCTCCCAATTTTTGTGTTATCAAGTGGTATCAGAGCGGTTGTATCAAGATTCCGTTCTTGATAAATCTTGGGATTTCTTGAACAAAGGAGCAAAATAAAAGGTTACTGTAGCAGTGAATAGCACACTATAAAAAAAGAAGAAGAAGAAGGGAGAAACATATTTGCTCTTTAAGAAATCAGATTTTATTTGTGTTTATTTTCAAAGTCAAAAATTCTTTTCTTTGTTTGAGGGTTGTTTCAATTAAATCTTACTCCGTCTAGGATTCGTTCTTCATTTTCTTTAGAGCCCCAAATTCCTTGTTTTACTACTAAGGGCTTTGATATGACTTGGGCTTAAATATAAGTCTACAAGGTATTTTCCAAAGGTTAATTCAGGGGAAAAAGGCAAGAGTGGCTGAGAACAATTGAGGGAAAGAGCCAACGTTTGAGTGATAACTATTAGTATTATTTTTATTATTTTAAAAAGATGTCTCATACAGGTGCTAGTGATGATGAACAGAGGGCTCTTCAAGAAGCCAAAATCCTAGCAAGAAATGATTTCACCCTACAAGCTATGCATCAACAATTTGAGATATGGAACCTGCAATTCCAAGAGATAAGGGATACTATTGCCGAACAAAATGAGACAATAGCTGCACTTAGGAGGGGAAATCAACATGATGTACAACCTCAAAATAATCCTAAGTAGAAGAAATGTACCCCATTCCCCCATTGTAAATAAAAAAAAAGATAAATTTGTTGCTGATCTTCATGTAAATCTAGATAGGGTTGGAAGAGGTAGGAGGAGACAACGAGGTAGAGTAGAAGATGATAATATTAGCAGCATAAAAATGAAGATGCCATCTTTAAAGGGCACAAGAGATCCATACTTGTACCTTGACTGGGAGCGGAAAGTTGAGGCCATATTTGACTTTCACCACTACTCTGAAGGTAAGAAGGTTAAGCTTGTTGTTGTTAAATTTTCTGATTATGCTTCTATTTGGTAGAAAAAGCTTACAAGAGATAGACAACAAGATGGAGAACCACCCATTTCTACTTTGACCGAGATGAAGAGAGTCATGAGGAAGAGGTTTGTGCCTTCCCACTTTCAAAGAGACCTGCAACTGCGTCTTCAAACCTTGAAGAAAGGAAACATGACTGTTGATGAATACTTTAAAGCTATGGATATGGCTATGATCCAGACTAATTCTATGGAAGACGAAGAGGCCAGTATGGCTAGATTTCTTAATGGTTTAAATATAGAAATAGCTGATGTAGTAGAGATACAACAATATGTAACTATATATGAATTAGTAGATTTGGTTGTAAAAATAGAAAAGCAAAATAAAAGAAGGCAACAAGCTAGCTCATGGAGAATTCGGTCAAACACCAATTCCAAGAAGCCTAATTTCTATACCTCAATAAGACAAGGGGAAAGGTAAAGTTGATGAGAAAGAGGAAGGTAAATATTTCAATTCTAGATTCTCTAAACCTTCTAGTTCCATTCAATGTCACAAATGTCATAGAAGAGGTCATATGATGCATGAATGTACAAATAGGAGAAATATTCCTTTGAGAGAAGATGGAGGATATGAGAGTGAAAAATGTCAGGAAGAAGAGGGAGGACTAAATAAAGATGATCTGGAACTTACTAATGATGGTTTGGTTAGGGTAACTAGAAGGACTATAAATGGAGAATATAAGGGAGAAAAAAGTGAGGAAGAGGAAGAAGAGGAAGGTGTGAGTGAAGATGATGTAGAGTTACCTTTCAATGATGGTTTGGTTGGGGTAGTTATGAGGATTATGACTATTAATTTAAGAATCACTAGTGAACAACAAAGAAGAGAATATATTTCATACTAGGTGTGGAATAAATGGGAAAACTTGTTCTATGATTATTGATAGTGGTAGTTGTGCTAATGTGGTGAGTTCATACTTGGTGAACATGTTAGAACTTGCATGCATGAAACACCCTAAGTCCTACAGACTTCAATAGTTGAATGATAGTGGTGAACATAAAGTCAAGAAATAATGCATGATTCCCTTCAATGTTGGTAGGTCTGTGGATGATGTTCTTTCTGATGTGGTTCCCATGCAAACTTTTCACATCTTGTTAGATCGTCCGTGGTAATATGATAGGACTGGTTTTCATAATGGAAGAAAGAATATATATTCTCTTGAGCTTAACGGAAAGAAGTATACTCTTCTACCTTTAAGTCCGTCTCAAGTGTTTGGGGATCAAAAGAGATTGAGAGAAATAATTAGAAAACAAAGGGGAGGGAAAAAAGGTGAGCTTTAGGGAAAAGAAAAGAAAGAAGGCCAAGAGGTAGAAAAACAGAGAGATGGCCAAAAGAGAGAGAGAGCAACTTGGGCAAAGTGGTAAAAGAAGGTTTGAGTGATAAAAAAGAAAGTTTTGTTGAACGAAAAGATGCAGAGAAAAAGAAAAAAGTAGAGTTTGTACATAAAAGCCAAAGAGTGTTTGAACAGAAGAAACGAGGGGCTGTCCATTATACTACTTACTTAAATAAAGTTTTGATTAATTCTGAGTGACTAACTTCTTCTTTACCAAGTAGTGTTTCTTCTCTTTTGCTGGATTTTGATGATATATTCCGTGAGGATATCCCTAACGGTCTACCACCTTTGCGTGGCACTGAGCACCAAATTGACTTTGTGCCTGGAGCTCAAATTCCAAATAGGCCTGCTTATAGGAGTAATCTAGAAGAGACAAAAGAGCTTCAAAGGCAAGTTGAGAAGTTGCTTGAGAAAGGTTTTGTGAGAGAGCATGAGCCCTTGATCCGTTCCTATTCTATTGGTACCCAAAGAGGATGGAACTTGGAGGATGTGCGTGGATTGTAGAGCAATAAATAAGATAATTAAAGTATCACCATCCTATTCCCCGTCTTGATGACATGTTGGATCAATTGCATGGATCAAAAATCGTTTCTAAAATTGATCTAAAAAGTGGTTACCATCAGATTCGAATGAATCCTGGAGATGAATGGAAAACTGCTTTTAAGACCAAATATGGGCTTTATGATTGGTTAGTTAAGCCTTTCGGCTTGACTAATGCACCCAGCACTTTCATGAGATTGATGAATCATACTTTCAAGGATTTTCATGGGAAATTTTTGGTAGTTTATTTTGATGATATCTTGATTTATTCTAATATCTAGATGAGCATGTGAAACACTTAAAATGAGTTTTTGAGGTTCTTAGAAAGCAATATTTGCTTACTAATCTTAACAAGTGTACTTTTTGTGTGGATCGTGTGGTATTATTGGGTTTTGTGGTTAATTTTAAGGGAGTCGAAGTTGATGAAGAGAAAATCAAGGCAATCAAAGAGTGGCCTAAACCAGTTTAACTGAAGTTAGGAGTTTTCACGGGCTTGCTAGTTTTTATAAGAGATTCGTTAGAGGCTTTAGAACTATTGCTTCTCCTTTACCTAACGTCGTTTAAAAAGATAGGGTCATGGGGAAAAGAACAAGTTGATGCTTTTAACTTGTTAAAAGAAAAATTGTGTTCTGCTCCTCTTTTGTAGTTACCAAATTTTTCTAAGTCTTTTGAGGTTGAATGTGATGCCTTTGGAAAGGAATATGTGCTATCTTGATGCAAGACTTGAAGCACATTGCATATTTTAGTGAAAAGCTGAGTGGAGCTACACTGAACTACTCAACTTATGACAAAGAGCTATATGCTTTGGTAATGGCTTTAGCTATATGGTAACATTATTTGTGGCCAAGAGAGTTTATGGTTAAGACTGATCACGAATCCTTAAGATATTTGAAAAGCCAAGGTAAGATTAATCGTCTCCATGCAAAATGGGTTGAATTCATTAAAACTTTCCCATACGTAATTGCTTACAGCAAGGAAAAGAGAATGTGGTTGTTGATGCATTTATAAGAAGGTATGTATTGGTTTCTTCTATTACTTCTAAATTGATGGGTTTTGATCAAATCAAGAAACTTTATTCTAATGATTTTGATTTTGGCAAGGCTTTTGCAGAATGTCAGTTGGGTCCTTATGAGAGGTTCAATCTTCAAGATGGATTCGTTTTTAAGGAAAATAAATTGTGTATTTCTAATTGCTCTTTGCGTGAATTGTTTGTTTGGGAAGCACATTGCGGTGGACACATGGGATACTTTGGAGTGCCCAAAACTTTGGATATACTTATTGAACATTTTTTTGGCCTGGCATGCGAAAGGATGTTGAAAAAGTGTGCTCTCAATGTCTTGAATGTAAACAAACCAAATCAAAAGTGTTACCACATAGTCTCTATACTCCTTTACCTGTCCTTACTTCTCCTTGGATTGATATTTCTATGGATTTTGTGTTAAGACTTCCTAGAACTAAGTACGGTAAGGATAGTATATTTTTGGTGGTAGATAGATTTTCAAAAATGGTTCGTTTTATTCCATGCACTAAGACTAATGTAGCTGATTTATTTGTGAAGGAAGTGGTTAAATTACATGGCATACCTAAAAATATTGTTAGTGATAGGGATGCAAAATTTTTAAGTCACTTTTGGAGAGTTCTTTGGGAGAAGTTTGGAATTAAATTGTTATTTTCTACATCTTGTCACCCACAAACTGATGGGTAAACTGAAGTAGTTAACGAACCTTAGGGAATATGGTGAGAGTTGTTTTAAAAGGAAAATTAACTTCTTGGGAAGAACATTTACACATCGTATAGTTTGCCTATAATAGAACTATCCACTCTTCTACTAGTAAGTCTCATTTTGAAGTTGTTTATAGATTAAATCCCCTCACTACCGTTGATTTGTTGCCTTTTCCTACTGATGACATTGTTAATATTGATGGTAGGAATAAGTCTAAAATGATGAAGAAGATTCATGAACATACAAGGCTTGCAATTGAACAGAAGAATGAACAAACTGCCTTAAGAAGAAATAAGGGGCGAAAATCTATCATTTTTAATCCGGAGATTTAGTTGGGTGCATTTTAGGAAGGAAATATTTCTTGCCAAATGAAGATCCAAATTATATCCAAGAGGAGATGGGCCAGTTGAAGTCCTTGAAAGGATTGGAGATAATGCTTACAAACTTACCTTCCTAGTGAATGTCAAGTTAGTGCTACCTTCAATGTTTCCGATCTTTCCTTGTTTTATGTAGGCTCGAATTCGAGGATGAATTCTCTTCAATAAGAGGGGAATGATAGCATTCATGGCAGCTCAACATTATTAAAGGATAATGATGAAGCTCTGGAAACTCCAAGAAGGCCCATGACAAGGTCTCAAACAAAGAAATTTCAAGACAAGCTTAATGTTCTTCAATTGACAATTAAAAAGTGTCTTATAATAAAAGAAGAGCTCCAACACATGGGGGATATTTGTGACAAGTCTTAAAACTATTTGGAGGCCCAAATTAAAGTCCAAGAGGAGATGGAATGAGGCCTAGATCTTCCCCAAAAGATAGGAATTTTCAGCAGCCCAAATAAGCCCAAAAATAGTTTCGAGAATATATATTTAATAGTTGTTTTAATCTATGTTGCCTTGCATTGGTCTATGTGTATATTGACTACATTGGTCTTAGTGTGGGTGGTCTTATATGCTTCTAGGAATATTATTCTCATTTTATTGAAGTCTTGACTAGCTTCTTAATTACTATCATATAAAGGGGTGCTTGTCTTCGATTGTACGACATTGAAGATTAATATTATTATTGTGAGTTCTTTTGAACCTTTGTGAACTTTACATTGAAGATTTCTCTTGAAACCCTAACTAGTTCGCAGCTTAAAGTAGTAAAATAGTTTTCTTTCTTGTGATATCTTTGGTTTCTTTTGATATTCCTCGAAGGCGACTAGTTTCTTTTACTAGTTGTTGTCTTAAGCTATTCAAACTACAAGTCAAGATCCGAATCTAGATTTAGATTTTCTTATCTCTAGTGAAGGAAATTATTTTCATAACCAACTTGTTGTCATTAGGATCTCTTCAAATTTAGATTAACATAATCTTGGGGTTCTTGGACCATTCCTAGAATTTCGACATATCTAGTTTATTTTTCTTGCTTTTCTTAATCCGCTTGCATTTCTTTGCTACTTCTACATTTCATTTACTTAAAGTTCTTGGATCTCCTAACCTCTGTGTTATCATCTGTACAGTCTCAACATATCAAATCACCTGAAATCATGAGGGTCCCCCCCTCAACTCTAAATCACAAGAAGGGTACAAATCAACCTATCTAGAGACTCTCACTAGATCAAGTCTGCCTACAAATTACAACATAGCCTGGCCCCCACACCGGTGGAGCATAGAAATCACAGTTTGTAACCAAGAATACTCATAAATCACATCAAACCTTACCAAAATAGACAACATGAATATTTCTACTAGTCTCATCACTCCCGGTAACGGCTAGAAACAGATGATAGACACAACTATCACTCATAGAACCTCTCAGCAGGATAACCACATAAACAGAGTGCAAATCATGAAATGCACCCATAATGGAACAACAATTTAAGGAAAATCACCCCGATAAGCGAAACTGTAATGAACTACAGATAGTGCCCCTCTATAACAAACATAATTCATACCTGAATGACATTCAGTTGGCACACCGGGCTCAAGCCTACCATGTGAAGCACATCAACGAGCCGGGCCTCCCATTCTTAGACGCCCTCTACTCGCCTGAATACCTCGCTGTGACCATCGGTCTGAAGTCTGGGACAATCCCTCACATGTGGCTAGTATCTCCACACTCAAAGTAGCCTCTCTGCTGATGAGGCGGTGGGAACTGTACGATACGGGTACCCCGAGACCCATGAACACCTGATTCACCATGCAAAGCCTAAAGCGCGAACTGAACTGGCTGACCCGCAAAACCTCTACCATGATGCACCCTACCTCCAAAATAAGGACCAGTATACTTCTCCGCCCTACGGGGCCACCTTGTCTCCTCGAACTCCCTCCCCTGATCTCGTCCACTCTCTCTATCTCTCTCTCTCGTGACCTTGCCTATCCTCTCTCTCCCTGGAATGCATGACCTCTATCCGCCTAGCAATATTCACAACCTGCTGATATGAAATATACATCTCCAACTCACGAGCCATGCTCGACCGAACATTGCTAATAAGTCATTCAACAAATTGATGGACCTTCTCTCGAACAGTAGAAACCAAGGCTGGGGCATGTCTATTCAAGCTGGTGTAACGGACAACATACTCCGAGACGATCATATTACCCTGGCGCAACTTCTCAAACTCCGCGCGCCACGCATCCCTGAGGCTCTGAGGGACAAACTCTCTTAGGAACATGTTTGAAAGTTGACTCCAAGTCAGTGAAGCTGCCTCGTCTGCACTTTTTAACTCATAGGTGCGCCACCAATCATAGGCGGCCCTCGAAGCTAGAAAGTAGTGAAAGAATCCCCGCTCGATCCTACGATGCCCATAGTATGGAGAATGTGCTAACACTCATCAAGAAAACCAAGAGCATCCTCCGATTCTAGACCACTAAATAGAGGAGGCTTGTACCTCTTGAAACTCTCAAGCCTCACCAGCTCCTACTCGGAAGCCGCTACTATGCCCTCGGGCTGAACTAGCACTGCCAGCAGTCGCTTCTCAGGATTGCGGGCGGCAGGATTCTATGCATCTCCCCCGGCCTGGGATATGGCTACAACAAGGGGAAGCAGAACCTGCGTGAGCCAAAGTAATGTACATGCTCATTAATTGTGCCAAAGTCTCCTGAAGGGTTGGAGAAGTAATAACAGTAGGCGTGTTAGGTGCCTAAACTCCAGTTGGTTCTGCAGGTGGTGCCTCGGTGGCAACTCGCGCAAGTGCTCTCACTACACCATGTGTGCGTCCTCGGTCTCTACCTCGACCTTGGCCTCTGACGGCTGCAGTAGGGGGCGCGGGTGCCTGATCATCTCGGATAGTACGTGTCCTCACCATCTGTGAGAGAGTAGAAGACATGGGTTTAGAATTGTGATGTCAAAAATCTCACACAACAGGGAAATCAAATGAAGTAAAAATTTTCCTAACGGCTACATAGCGTCTCGCAGATAAGTATAGACGTCTCTGTATCGATCCACGAGACTCTAATAAACTGACTTGTTATTCGTGACTCCTATGAACCTAGAGCTCTAACACCAACTTTTCACGATCCGGTTCACCCTCCGTGATCCATCGTGACGGCACCTAGTCTCTACGACTATGTAAGCCTAACGATGCAGAAATTTAAACTATAATTGCGAAAGAAATAATTAAAACTGAACTAGTAAAGTAAAACAGTATTTAAGGTGCCACTCGGCACATTACTCCCTGCACTGTGTGTGCGGATTCAGGCATAGCAAATTCCTCTCTTGAGTGTTGATCCTCCCAGTCAGGCAGTGTCTAGGAGACTACTGTTAGGATTTATGTCCGTCACTAGAGGGGGGGTGAATAGTGCGGTACGAGAATATTGATAAATATTGCGGAATTAAAATTGTAGGAGTAAAGTAAATGCAGTAATAAAAAGATTAAGGGAAGGACACACCGAATTTATACTGGTTCACCACAACGTGTGGTTAGTCCAGTCCCCGAGAGACTCTCTCGAGTTTCCACTAACTCCGTTAAGCTTACGGGTGCCTAACAAACCGTTACACTTGCTCGTAGATGTACACTCTCAAGACTTCAACTTGCTCGAGGATACCTCACCTCAAGACTTCACCTTGCTCGTGGATACCGCACCACAAGACTTCACACACTAAGATTGAGGGTACTTAGCAAACCCGACAATCAATGAGAAGATATGGTCTTCTCAAACACCTTTCTCTATTACAACAAGAACTCTCTAAAAAGAGTAGATAAAGAGATACAAAATAAGCTCTATGAACAACTCAAAGTTGTCTCTCAAATGGCTCGACAAAAGCTCAATAATGATGCACAAATAATATCAATATGTATATGAATAATGAGAGGCGTTGTGTGTCTCAAATCAGCTCAAAAGACCTCTATTTATAGGTGTTATAAGTTGTATGTCCGTTGCTTAATTGACAATCAATTATGCTGATTTTAAACAAGATAATCGATTATCAGATTTGCATTATCGATTATCAGCTTACCGTTACAAAATCTGAAGCTGATTTTGTACTAGAATAATCGATTATTGGATTTGCATAATCGATTATCTGCCTGTCGTTCAAAAACTTTGGCAACGGATACAAGATAATCAATTATGTCCAAGTGTATAATCGATTATCCTACTCTGCGGAAATTTCCAATAAATGGAATTTCCCAGAATAATCGATTATCACTTTTGCATAATCGATTATTCACCTATGCTGTCCAGAATTGAACACTTACTTCAAAAACCATTTTGGTTAAAATGAAAATGTTAAAATCATTTTGTTTGAAGTATTTGAAATATGTTTATGACAAGTATGATTTGATAAAAAGATTTTATGCATATTTATGATGACCTATGTTGAGCCAAAAGACGAGATAACTTAAATGTTGCTCTTACATTGGTTCTACCTAACGACCTACGCCTTGGGTCTTCGGTCTTGAACTTTTGAGCTCGTCTTTGGCTTTTTCATGCAATCCATTCATCAATATGCTTCTCGGCATTCAATCTTGATTGTTTGTCATATAATAACGTTGTTTGACACTTGACTTCATTGTTTGTCATTCATCAAAACCTATACCTGAGAATCATGCTAATACAACCAAAGCACACATATCATGGATAGAATGATTTTCTACAACTACGAGGTAGTTGTTGGCGTCCGTAGCCTTGTGCCTCACTTACCTTATTATTCTGTGTCTTTTAGCCTTTTTGTATCAGATTTCGTATTTAGTAGACTTGTATCAGGATTCATTAGTTGCTCATGACTTTTGACACCCCGGTTTGGGCTGTGTCGGGATGTTCCTCCTCTTTTGATATCGCTATATTCCACAAATTTGGCTATTATACAATGTCTAGAACTGTTATCTATCATTTAACTGCTTATCTGAGGTGTTTGGTTTTGGTCTGGCTGGCCTTGCCTTCACGAGAGGCGTCATCACGATAGAGATCGGGAAATGGGTCATGTCACTTAGCCACCTCTTTCAAAGTTTTCAACCTAGCAGTCTCTTTTTTTGTAGGGGCCGTACACAATTCAGACTCATGCGGGCCAGGAGTGTAGCAACATGTAGTTTAGGCTCATGCATCAAGGAGCGTTGCAACTTCAAGGATAATACTTCTTTTAAGAACTTGCCATTGATTGGTCTGATTCTCATGCCATCTGCATCAACCAATTTTTAAGCGCCACTTGAGTAAGCTTCTTGTACGACATATGGCCCATCCCATTTTGAAGTGAACTTCCCTACATGTTTATGGGAAGTAGTTATGTCTTCGTATGTGAAGGACTTGATCTCCTACTTGAAAGGACCTCACGCGAACTCTTTTATTGAAGGCACGAGATAATCAAACTCGATAACATTAAAGACTCTGTTGAGCTTCCAACCTCTTCTCATTAAGAGACTCCAACTCTGCTAATCAAAGTCGAGCATTTTCTTCATCAGTGATCCCTTCTTGAATAGCCAGGCGTAACGAACGTATTTGACGCTCAAGTGGCAAGACGGCTTCGACTCCATGAACGAGTGAATAAAGAGTCGCTTGTGTTGGCATGCTGTGAGTTGTCCTATATGCCCATCGAGCTTCTTCCATACGATCATTCCAATATCATTTGGATTTGGAGACGACTTTCTTTAGCAAGTTGCATAGAGTTTTATTGAATGCCTCAGCTAGACTATTAGCGGCAATATTGTACGTCGAAAAGTTATGTTGTTTGAAGCCAAAGAGGTCACAAATCTTGTTCATCAACCTATTATCGAATGGCTTACCATTATCCATTATTATGTAACGAGGAATGCAAAAGTGATAAATAATGTTTACTTGGATTAAACTTACAACATTTTCCTTCTTTACTTCCTTAAGAGCAACAACTTTAGCCATTTTAAGAAGTAGTCAGTTGCAGCCAAGATGTATAGGTGCCCACCAGATGACTTTGGCAGTGATCCAACAACATCCAATCCCAAAGCCTCAAATGTCCAGGATGCAACAGTAGGGTGAAACACTTCAGGAGGTTGATGAATACAATTTACATAGAATTATCAAGCTTTGTATCTTCGAGCATAGTCCAAGCAATCTTTTACCATTGATGGCCAATTATATCCCATCTTTTTTATATGGACGTCGAGCTTTGGTCCAGACTAGGTTGACCCAGATATTCCAGAATGTGCCTCTTGCAAAGCTTAGAGTGCTTCTTCTTCCCTTAAGCATCACAAGAGTACTCCTTTGAATGACATTCTGTATAGAGTGTCATTGTAGTAAAGGAAGCGAGGTGCACGACGATGGATTTCATTCCTTCTCCGTGGATTTTCTGGAAGTATCCCAAAGCATAGGTAGTCGATAATGGGTTGTCTCCATTCTTCTTTCTCAACTTCAGAAACAACGACGAGATGCTTGAGTTCATTTTCTTCTCCTTCAGCCTCATTTGGCGGCGGTATGACCCATTTTTGGCAAACAGTTACTTGCGCTTGACCAAGCAGGATTAATTGTCACGTCCTAAATTATCCCTAGATGTGACTGGCACCCCACCACCTGCTAGGCGAACCATACTTTCATACCTTAACTATTAGTTTGCAATAATTGGTTAACTATGAGTATCCAAATAATTTGATAATTAATTATGAACAATTGGTATCTCAAATTATAAATTAAAAATCTAGCAAAAATCTGAACTAGACCATGGAGCATTTAAGAATTACAAAAGACATCAAATGGATAAATGATAAAGACTCTTTTGGTAGCCTCCACGAACAGTGGGGAGGCTCACCTCAATAACTGAATTAACTTCAGCAAATTCGTTAGCTATTACTGTCTTCACCAATGGTATCTATATAGACATGCAGAATTGGATTGAGTTATATGTAAATATAACCCAATAAGATACTCGACCCGTCACTTTAAATACCTCTAAAATAAGTGTTGGAAATGCAAACACACCACAACAAGAATGATGTAGTAACTATGATAACTATACAATAACTCAATATATGTGTATCAATAGAGTTATTTTAAGAATTGTTTAACAAGGATATACACTAAGGACTTAATAATTGCAGTGAAAGAAATATATCAACACTTCACAAGTCCATAATGGAACCACAATGCCTCGAATATGTGACAGAGCATACACAATGCTTGGGTGATGTACAACAACATACACAATGTCCCAATATAATAGGCATAACCGTATCAAACTTGACATCATGGCACACAACCGTATCAAACTCAACATCATGGCGCACACCCGTATCAAACTCAATATCATGGCGCACAACCATATCAAAGTCAACATCAAGGCGTACACCCTTATCAAACTCAATATCAAGGCGCACAGCTGTATCAAACTCGATATGATGGTGCATAGCCGTATCAAACTCAACATCATGGTGCGCAACCGTATCAAACTCAATATCATGGCTCACAACCATATCAAACTATAAAACTCAATCTTATGACGCACAGCCGTATCACACTATCAAACAACTTATAAAATAATATTTATTTTTTCATAAAATAATATATTTACGTCTAGTCTAAGACCACCGATTTTGCCAAGAGCACGCTTGTCCCAACAAATGGACCGAAGAGAGAAAAATATATTCTTAAAACGGATTTTAGAAAAGCAAGCATCAAAGTCTACAGTCTCGCTTATTTCGCTAACAGAAAATTCCGCAAACCTTGCAGCATCTAGAATACCAATCAAACGGGCCTTAATGACTTCAATCTATGTAAAATATAAATGAATAATGTGAATTATACTAGTCAGGTCAAATTCTATTCGTTCCTTAATGTCAGGGTTATAATTACATCTTAATATTCTACACCTCAACTCATGAATATATAAAAAATTAAGTATAATTCAGTACTCAATATATGACCTGCTAACCAGTTGACTAATCCTTCAGTTATACACATTCAAACACTAATTCAACATACCCTAAACATAATATGACAGAGTGCTCTTTTTGTAAATATACGTGGACCTATTCTGAAGTGTGAAGTTCGAACCTTATTTACATAAGTATAACTAATCAAACATTGTAGCAAACATTTGAAACGTATTTCCTATGCAAGGTTCCAAAAAAATTAACTTTAAAAATGTAACTCTCGAAAAGTTTTGAGTATTATTAAAGAGCAAATTTATTGTTATAATTTACTTTTATTCTCGAGGTGTGACCGGTATAATTACTCTGACATAATCCTTATATTCTCACACTTAATTCTTGGTACCATTATACAAAGAATTAATAAGAATATCTCTCTTAAATTAATGCAAGAAATATAGCTACAGGGACTAGAATTGATACCTTGCCATTACTGTTGAGTTTCAAGAATATTTTGCTCTTCCTAGCTTTCAAGTTCTCGCCACCAAATAGTTAGGAAAATCCCTAATGCCGTTACCCCTATATATTTTGTTGCCTCTACGTAATAGCTAAAACAAGAATATTTTAATGTCCTAATGCCCTCTAGATCGTTGGCAGCAATTGAGATGGGTTGACCCAGTTAGTTACTTTTATTATCTAAGGCCCATGACTATTTAACTATAATATGTAATGTAAATTGGCTCACTATTATTTTATATATCAGGGTAAATTCTCTTCTACTAACTTAGTATTTAATCCAATAACTACAAACTAAATAATTCTCTAATTTCACAACTAATGAATATGTAATAATATTTTTTTGGGTTATTACATTAACTATGAAGCTAGGGAAACTAAAGCATCCGCCTTCTTATTTTCTTTCCTTGGCTCATGCAGAATAGTCAGATCACAAAGCCACCCCATTAAATTTTTAGCGCAATCATAATATGGACATAGTTCAGGCTTCTTGACCTCGTAACTACCTAAAAGATGATTGACCACTAACTGAGAGTTAACAAAGACTTGCAATTGCAACCGTTTTATCTCGACAGCCACTTCAAGTCCAAGTATTAATGCTTGATACTCAGCAACGTTGTTAGAGCAGAGTTGTGTCAACGCAGGCAGGACTTCACCTTGAGAAGTAACAAATACTACACCAGCACCAGCACCAGCTCCTCCGATATGTGCAGCACCATCAAAGTACATCTTCCATGGAGGCTTAACTTCAATGAACATGACGTCCTCATCAGGTAGTTCGTCAGTTAGCTCCCAATCATCAGGTATAGGATGATATGCCAAGAAGTCTGCTAATGCTTGTCCTTTTATAACCTTTCATGGGATGTACGCGATTTCAAATTGTTGAAACTGGATGTACCACCTTGCTAGTCGATCATTAATGACAAGTTTGACATCACGAACTTGATGGGATTTTCTCTAGAAACCAAATGAACAACATGAGCTTGAAAGTAGTTCTTCAACTTTTGGATTGAGAAGACTAGTGCCAAACGTAACTTTACAATTGGCGAATAATTCAGCTCATTTGGTGTCATCATCTTGCTCAAGTAGTAAAGGGAGTTTTCTTTCCCTTCACTATTTTCTTGGACCAACATCGCTCGAAAAGACCTTTCTTGTGTTGAAACATATAGTATCAACGACTTTCCAAGTATAAGGGTTGCCAAAGCTAGAGGCTTCATCAAGTAGGATTTAATGCTCTCAAAGTCATTGCTACATGCTTGGTCCCATTTGAAAGGGACGCCTTTCTTCATGAGGCGACTGAATGGTTGGCACCTCCTAGATAGGTTTGAGATAAATCTTCTAAGGTATGCTATCTTTCCTTGCAGACTTTTCAATTCATGGATGTTGCGGGGCTCAGGCATTTTCAAGATTGCATCTACTTTAGCTTGATCAATTTCAATCCCTCGATGTCGGACAATGAAACCTGGGAACTTTTCGGAGTTAATTCCAAAGGCAAATTTTAATAGATTCATCTTAAGTTGGTATCTCCGGAGCAACTCAAACACCATCCTCAAGTCTTTCAAGTTGTCGCTTTTCGTTCTTGATTTTACTACCAAGTCATCAACATAGAATTCAACATTCTTGTGGAGAAGGTTATCAAAGATATTCTATATAGCTCTTTGGTAAGTAGCATCGACGTTCTTAAAGCCAAAAGGTATCACCTTGAAACCCATATTGGGCTTAACTAGCACTGCAAGCAGTCGCTTCTCAGGATTGCGGGCGGCAGGATTCTGTGCATCTCCCCCGGCCTGGGATATGGCTACAACAAGGGGAAGCAGACCTGCGTGAGCCAAAGTAATGTACATGCTCATTAATTGTGCCAAAGTCTCCTGAAGGGCTGGAGAAGTAATAACAGTAGGCGTGTTAGGTGCCTAAACTCCAGTTGGTTCTGCTGGTGGTGCCTCGGTGGTAACTCGCGCAAGTGCTCTCACTACACCACGTGTGCGTCCTCGGTCTCTACCTCGACCTTGGCCTCTGATGGCTGCAGTAGGGGGCGCGAGTGCCTGATCATCTCGGATAGTACGTGTCCTCACCATCTGTGAGAGAGTAGAAGACATGGGTTTAGAATTGTGATGTCAAAAATCTCGCACAACAGGGAAATCAAATGAAGTAAAATTTTTCCTAACGGCCACATAGCGTCTCGCAGATAAGTATAGACGTCTCTGCATCGATCCACGAGACTCTAATAAACTGACTTGTTATTCGTGACTCCTATGAACCTACAGCTCTAACACCAACTTTTCACGATCTGGTTCACCCTCCGTAAACCATCGTGACGGCATCTAGTCTCTACGACTATGTAAGCCTAACAATGCGGAAATTTAAACCATAATTGCGAAAGAAATAATTAAAACTGAACTAGTAAAGTAAAACAGTATTTAAGGTGCCACTCGGCACATATAATAACATCTCTTGAAACTAATAACATTCCCAAAACCCTAAATCTCAAAAATCACAAGCTAAGGGATACATAAGAGGCTTTAACTCAAGTATGTCTAAACAAAGAAACATACTAAAAGGGCAATACTTTTCACAGAAAGCTAGAAAGGGACTCCTCAGTATACGGACGTAGCAGATATACGTCGAAGTTTCTATAAAAATGCCTCCTTCCATGGCTGACAAAACTGAGTGGGAGTACCTGTATCTGCACAACAAAAATGTGAAGAAGAGTAGTATGAGCACACCACATCGGTGCCTAGTAAGTATCAAGACTAACCTAGGCGGAGTAGTGACGAGGAACAGTCAAGACACCTACCGGTCAAATAAACAATATAATTATAAGAACAATGGAACATGATATGTAAAATATATGTGCTGTACGAAATGATCAATAATGCTGTAATCACAATGAGGGAAAGAAACAACAAGTAACACGGGAATATAAAGAATGATTACACATAGTCACGGCCAAGTACAATCCAAACCCTAATATCACAATACAGAAAGGAAACACAACGATAACCCAGGTCCTATGGTAGTGTCCGCATAAGATCGTATTTAAAAATTTCCATAATTTTTTTAAATCTCGGTCAAATCACAACATCACGATTCCTGGCATCCAAAGTCTACACTTGGCATCCTGTGCCTCCATAACCTTTAGGGTCATACTGGCAACTGATTGGCTAACTAGGGCCACTCTCACATATAAAATGATTTAAACAAGGACGTGACTATATACTTAGCAAAATCAGAGAACTTCACCTCCAATAGGCGTGTTTCAACTACGTGTATGCTTACGCGTGTGCTTCAACAAGATTTCTATCAACTAATAAAGATAAGAAGAAGAGCGGGCAGCACGCACAATGTTCCCTCACCACATCCACACAAAGCTCATATAGGAAAGCAAACCACAATCCAAATATTAAACAAAAATAGAAATACCTCCACAGGCCGTCACAATGCTTACAATCAATCCCTGACATAACCCTCCTTATTCCGCCACGTGTGCAATGAATAACATAATAAATACCGTCTTATTTTGCCACATATGAATCATAATATTTCCCACCTTATTTTGCCACATAGCAGCCCACATATAAGCATATGAACATATACCGCCTTATTACACCGCATGTGCAATATACCAACAGCAACAGTATCACGGCAAAGACCTCGTGCAAACCCTCAATCACAATCGCACGGCAGAAACCACATGCATCACAATATCAATAACTACACGGCAGATACCTCGTGCATCACAATATCAACCGCATGGCAGAAACCTCATTCATCACAATATCAACAACTATATGGTAGAAACCTCGTGCGTTAACACCATAGGTATAACAGCAACAAATACAATATATACAACGAATGAATTAACTCAAGAATCTTTCGCTCACTGGGGGTGGTAAAACTGGATCACAAGGTATAACCACAATAAAGAATACTAAACGTAATAAGAACAACTTAGCAAGGGAGAAAATATATGAAGCAATGACCCCATGGCACGTAGTTCAACAGCAAAGGGGGTTAACAAGAGTCAAGTAATTTCAAATAAGGAAATATCAATTACACATGGAATATCTACACTTATTTTTGACATTGGGTTGGTTACGAAGGATATACAACAATTCCAATTAAAACTAAATACTTACCTGAGAGGTAATAATGATTTCTAATAAAATAAGCCGTTATGAAAGATACGTGACAATGGAGGAGGTTAAGATCTTTAGTTAAATAAGGTATGAGTCAATTATGCAATAAGAATGAACCACAAGGAAATTAAATCCAAGTAAAACATGTAGAGGTGGAACTTGCAAAAGAAAATTCAATCATATCAAGAACAACTTCATACTCAGTGCATATAAGGATCTAAGAACCAATAAGGCCAATTTCCCATAAATAAATCTGAGCACGCACTTTTCACCTCGTGTACAGAGAATATAATTAGCAGAGATGACTCAAATCCTAAGGGGAAGTCCCCCACACAAGGTTAGGCAAGATACTTACCTCGAATCGGCTCAACGTCAGCTAGAAATCACGCCTTTGCCACGAGTATCCGACTCCAAATGTCCCAAATCTATTCAATTCAATTACATATTGTAAATAACATCTCATGCAACTAATTCTATGATTAGATTCAAGGCTAAGACGCGAAATTAGGCAAAATGACCAAAATGGCCCTTAGGCCAGCGTCTCGAAATAGAATGAAAGTTATATTTTCAAAAACCTCATACTCTCACGAGTCTATACATAACAAGAACACAAAAATCAGAGTTCAAATGACCCCTTAAATCCCAGATTAAAATTTAAAAATCCCAAGCCCTAGTTCTTCCCTTTTCAGTTAAATCCCATGAAATTTTAGGACAATTTCACAATAAAATCACGTTTTAGGTTCAAAAATCTTACCTCCAATCGATTCTCCTTGATTCCCTCTTGAATCTCCCTCAAAGAAGCTCTCAAATGCTCAACTATGGTGGCAAATATGGCTTAACTCGCCGATTAAATGTTTTATAACTTACTACCTAGGTATTTAATGCACCGCGATCGTGAACAATAGCCTGTGATCGCGAAGAGTAAAAATGAAGGCTCCCGAAATTGGCCTGCGGTAACATGAGAGGAGGCACGTGATCACAGAAGAGGATGAATTAGCCTTACGCGATCTCGTTAGAAGACACGCGAATGCGAAGAAGGAATGGGTCATTGGGCCACTGGCTCAGTGTATGCTTCGTAAACGCGAAGGAGAAGCTATGAATGCGAAATAGAAAAGGGAAAGTGTTATGCGATCGCGAACCGATCCATGTGATCACGTTTAAGGAATTGGGGCCCCCTCCGAAATTACTCTATGCGAACGTGTGAATAGGGACGCGATCGTGAAGAAGAAAAGGTCTGCAACTGCTGGACTTAACTTCTGCAATCTTTCACAACTCCAAAATGCTCTGTTGAGCATTCGAAACACACCCGAGACCCCCGGGACCTCAACCAAACTTAAAAATATATCCCATAACATCATTGAAACTTGCACCAATCCTTAAACCATCTAAAATGTCGGAAACTCGAATTAATAGATGATTTAAGCCTAAGAACTTCAGTTTCTATCAAAACACGCTTTCGATCATAAACCCAACAAAAACACGTCCGAATGCCAAAAATTTTACAAACACATCCCATATGACATGACAGAGGCACTGCAACTTTTGGAATTCATGCTGAACCTCGGATCAAAATCTCACCTATCAACCGGAAACTTCAAAAGTTCCAAATTCAGCATTTCAAGCCTAAATTAGCTAAGGACCTCCAAAACACATTCCGAACATGCTCCCAACCCTGAAATCACCTAACGGAGCTATTGGAACCATCGGATTTTCATTCTGAGGTTGTCTTCAAACTGTTCAGACTATGGTCAATTTTCCAACACTCAAGCTCTCATTTAGGGACTAAGGGTCTCAAAAATCTCCAAAACTCCAGACCGAACATCCCAGAAAATCAATTTAGCTGAATTAAACTTGGAAAAAGCAGTTAATAGGGGATCATGACGTAAATTCTTAAGACGATTGTCCGGTCATCACAATTAATTATATAAGTATAATATATATGGATTAAATAAATAAGTCTTAATCTATTGTGTTAGCTCATTTAATTGGGCTAAAGTGATGAGCCCATTTCATTAAGCTCAATATAACATCTTCCTAGAGGCCCAACTTGGTTCCACATGTCAAATGACGTGGCGTGCCAAGTCAAACGAAAGAGATAATAGGATCATGTCATGTTTCAAAATGACTAAGCATGCCAAGTCACCTTAAAATGCCAATGAAATTATGCCACATGTGCAAGTGACATGTTCTGGCCAATCAAATACAGTCATATCACACTTAAGCTCTCATTGATTTCTAAGCTGATTTGCTGCTGAATTTCCTAACCGTGGCCCCTTATTTCATTTTTCCTTGATTCCAGGTATTACTTAATCCCAAGCGGTGTGTGATGAATGGAAACGCAAATTCAAAGAATGGATAGTGAAATTACTACATATTGTTTGAATATATCATTGCGTCATTTACTTTAAATACCTCTTTTAGTATAATCAAAACCATGTTGCTTTATTTGTACTAGTACAGCTGTGAATTTATTTGTAAATTGGACTGTTTGAATTTTGATAATTAAGCCTATTGTTAGCCTTAGTGTTACATAGCTTTGATTATTATGTGTCAGATTGATATTGTTCAACTAGAAACCATCAGGGGCTTTGAGATTGATTTACATGTACCTGCGGCTCATAATTGAATCTTCAAGTTGTCATAGAAGTTAGCAGGAACACCAATTTTAGTGTATTTCACTTCAGGCATAGCTATTGTATTCATGTAGGAGATAGACCCAGAATAAGCTACTGATTCGAAATTGGATTCAAAAATGGATTACTTGTTTGTATTGATGTTGAACCAAGTATGCCTTATAGCTCAAATCCGGAAATAGTTTAACTGCTCTTTTTAATCATGTAGTCGTCGGAAGTCCTATTGAATTCAATAAATTGACTGTGGGCTCATGTAGGCTAAAATCGACAGCCTCATAACCAGACTTGGGCCTGGAAGTTTATATACCAAAGGCCCAATGCATATTGTTTCTCTTGATTACTTGAAATAATAGCGTATCAAAACGCTTAGTAGAAAATTATAGCTCTTTAGGGTTGGCTTGAAAAAATTAAAAAACAAGTTGTGCCACACTAAACAAAATCATACATTGTGTGGCCCCTTTATATTATATTAAACATATTTTAGACCTCGGGATATGTTGTTTAGCAAATTTTACTGCCTCCCACAAAGATAATAAAATATGTTAGTCGCTTGTGGGCACGTCTTTAACAATTTTATCTTCCTAAGCACGGGTGCACATTTATGCGACCCAAATCCAAATCTCAATGGAGTTGGGATATGCCAAAAACTACGGGTGCATTTATGTGACGTGGTTCGCGGCGTGTTTTAACGACATTGCAAATTTCTTTAAAATAAAAAATATTAAAAGCAGCAAAGAAATAATTTAAAATTACACCATAGGTTGAACATGTGTAAAAATTAGAATTTTAGCCAATTGTAATAGTTTAAGTGACTGTGCTAGAACCACGGGACCCGAGAGTGCCAAACATCTTCCTTCGGGTCAACAGAATTCTTCACTTAGAATTTCTGGTTCGAACACTCCATTTGGGCAGTCAAAAATTTCCTCCATTTGGGATTCTAAATAAAATGGTGACTTGGGACACCAAAAGGCGAACCTATCCCAAGTGGCGACTCTAAATAAATAAATAATTCCATTTCGAATAACTTTAATTGGAAAAACTCCCTTGTACATTTTATCCTTCGGGGTATCCATATAAAAAGGATGCGTGACAACTACGAGGGTGAAGTCGATAAGAAGACAGTTGCTGATGACGAGCCATTCACCGAGGCAGAGTCACACTTCGCCGATGCAAAGTTCTCCTTGTAGAACCACATTGTGAAGGAGATAAAAGTTGACACAATGGCAATAAAAACAAGAATAAAGAGCCCATAACTAAAATAGCTGAGGTGACTATTGGTAAAGCCAAAGTTGTTACAGAGGAGGCACACGCCAATGTGAACAGATCTTGTAAAGGGGATATTGCGTCTTATGGAAAGGACGTAAGTCATGCGCTCCAATATGTCCCTAAAAAGAAAAAGATGAAGGCGAATCATCCAATCTCCAAACTAACACGCTATAGGAGTAAACTCTTCTGCAAAAATGAATTGAGGAAGTAAAGTTGTCCTCAAAGCTGCTTGCAGGGTTTGTAGCCCAAGTTCATTTGTAGAATGTGGCACTCCCTAGAAAGCGAACAAATGAAGGTTTTGATCCTAACGCTTACAAGCTAATTGCAAAATCTAGATATAATCCTAATGAGCTGTTGAAGTTAGGAATCTCTCATCAGAAGTTACAACGAGGCAACCACGTAAAGGTTTGGGATACATGCAACCGTCACCACCGCGCATCTCAATAAGAAAGGCGAGTAGTAACTATATCAATGTAGAAGACGAATATGCCGCTCCTAAAAGGCGTTCTGTCTTTGATCGACCTGGAAAATCAACTTTGAGAACTTCTGTATTTGAGAGATCTGGTCCATTAAAGAAGGGAAATAAGTTCCAAAGAAATTATCGAAGTACAAGAACACCTGCTTCACCCAAAATTTAGAAGATCTCTAAAGATTTTCAAAGTTCGATTCTTTCTAGAATGAAGCGACAAACAAAAGTCATGGTTTTGTGTGACGAAGTACTGAAGGTGAAGCCATATATTGTGGTCTACACTAAAGAATGTGATGAAGAGTAAGAAAATATGGGTTCTTCGTATCATGTTACTGCACAAGGCGAGCATGTTGTCTTATCTCTAATAGAGGATGGCGAGAAATTGGATGATGTTTTACCATGTTATCACATATCCTTCAATGATGGGGACCCTCAAGAAGATGAAGATTCAAAAGATGCTCCTCCAAAACTTGAAGAAGGGGTGAAGACGACAGTGGATGCCTTAAAAGAAGTTAACTTTGGCACCGATGAAGAATCAAGACCCACCTACCTAAGTTCTTTACTAGAAGGTGATGAAGAGTGCAATTATATTGAGTTACTTGAGGATTTTAGGGGCATCTTCACTTGGAGATACAAATAAATGCCTGGCTTGGATCCTAAATTACTAGTTCATCACCTTTGCCGTCAAGAATGGTGCTCAAGCTGTTAATCAAGCCCAAAGACGCTTTAGGCCAGACTTGGTTACCTTGATTGAAACCAAAGTTAACAAACTCATTGAAGCTGGCCTTATTCGTGAAATAAAATACCAATATGGGTTTCAAGGTGATACCTTTTGGCTTTAAGAACGTCGATGCTACTTACCAAAGAGCTATACAGAATATCTTTGATGACCTTCTCCACAAGAATATTGAATTCTATGTTGATGACTTGGTAGTAAAATCAAGAAAGAAAAGCGACAACTTGAAAGACTTGAGGATGGTGTTTGAGTTGCTCCGGAGATACCAACTTAAGATGAATCTATTAAAATGTGCCTTTGGAATTAACTCTGAAAAGTTCCCAGGTTTCATTGTCCGACATCGAGGGATTGAAATTGATCAAGCTAAAGTAGATGCAATCTTGAAAATGCCTGAGCCCCGCAACATCCATGAATTGAAAAGTCTGCAAGGAAAGCTAGCATACCTTAGAAGATTTATCTCAAACCTATCTAGGAGGTGCCAACCATTCAGTCGCCCCATGAAGAAAGGCGTCCCTTTCAAATGGGACCAAGCATGTAGCAATGAGTTTGAGAGCATTAAATCCTACTTGATGAAGCCTCTAGCTTAGGCAACCCTTATACTTGGAAAGTCGTTGATACTATATGTTTCAACACAAGAAAGGTCTTTTCGAGCGATGTTGGTCCAAGAAATAAGTGAAGGGAAAGAAAACTCCCTTTACTACTTGAGCAAGATGATGACACCAAATGAGTTGAATTATTCGCCAATTGTAAAGTTACGTTTGGCACTAGTCTTCTCAATCCAAAAGTTGAAGAACTACTTTCAAGCTCATGTTGTCCATTTGGTTTCTTGAGAAAATCCCATCAAGTTCGTGATGTCAAACTTGTCATTAATGATCGACTAGCAAGGTGGTACATCCAGTTTCAACAATTTGAAATCGCGTACATCCCATGAAAGGTTATAAAAGGACAAGCATTAGCAGACTTCTTGGCATATCATCCTATACCTGATGATTGGGAGCTAACTGACGAACTACCTGATGAAGATGTCATGTTCATTGAAGTTAAGCCTCCATGGAAGATGTACTTTGATGGTGCTGCACATATCGGAGGAGCTGGTGCTGGTGCTGGTGTAGTATTTGTTACTTCTCAAGGTGAAGTTCTGCCTGCGTTGACACAACTCTGCTCTAACAACGTTGCTGAGTATCAAGCATTAATACTTGGACTTGAAGTGGCTGTCGAGATAAAACGGTTGCAATTGCAAGTCTTTGTTAACTCTCAGTTAGTGGTCAATCATCTTTTAGGTAGTTACGAGGTCAAGAAGCCTGAACTATGTCCATATTATGATTGCGCTAAAAATTTAATGGGGTGGCTTTGTGATCTGACTATTCTGCATGAGCCAAGGAAAGAAAATAAGAAGGCGGATGCTTTAGTTTTCCTAGCTTCATAATTAATGTAATAACCCAAAAAAAATATTATTACATATTCATTAGTTGTGAAATTAGAGAATTATTTAGTTTGTAGTTATTGGATTAAATACTAAGTTAGTAGAAGAGAATTTACCCTGATATATAAAATAATAGTGAGCCAATTTACATTACATATTATAGTTAAATAGTCATGGGCCTTAGATAATAAAAGTAACTAACTGGGTCAACCCATCTCAATTGCTGCCAACGATCTAGAGGGCATTAGGACATTAAAATATTCTTGTTTTGGCTATTACGTAGAGGCAACAAAATATATAGGGGTAACGGCATTAGGGATTTTCCTAACTATTTGGTGGCGAGAACTTGAAAGCTAGGGAGAGCAAAATATTCTTGAAACTCAACAGTAATGGCAAGGTATCAATTCTAGTCCCTGTAGCTATATTTCTTGCATTAATTTAAGAGAGATATTCTTATTAATTCTTTGTATAATGGTACCAAGAATTAAGTGTGAGAATATAAGGATTATGTCAGAGTAATTATACCAGTCACACCTCGAGAATAAAAGTAAATTATAACAATAAATTTGCTCTTTAATAATACTCAAAACTTTTCGAGAGTTACATTTTTAAAGTTAATTTTTTTGGAACCTTGCATAGGAAATACGTTTCAAATGTTTGCTACAATGTTTGATTAGTTATACTTATGTAAATAAGGTTCGAACTTCACACTTCAGAATAGGTCCACGTATATTTACAAAAAGAGCACTCTGTCATATTATGTTTAGGGTATGTTGAATTAGTGTTTGAATGTGTATAACTGAAGGATTAGTCAACTGGTTAGCAGGTCATATATTGAGTACCGAATTATACTTAATTTTTTATATATTCATGAGTTGAGGTGTAGAATATTAAGATGTAATTATAAGCCTGACATTAAGGAACGAATAGAATTTGACCTGACTAGTATAATTCACATTATTCATTTATATTTTACATAGATTGAAGTCATTAAGGCCCGTTTGATTGGTATTCTAGATGCTGCAAGGTTTGCGGAATTTTCTGTTAGCGAAATAAGCGAGACTGTAGATTTTGATGCTTGCTTTTCTAAAATCCGTTTTAGAATATATTTTTCTCTCTTCGGTCCATTTGTTGGGACAAGCGTGCTCTTGGCAAAATCGGTGGTCTTAGACTAGACGTAAATATATTATTTTATGAAAAAATAAATATTATTTTATAAGTTGTTTGATAGTGTGATACGGCTGTGCGTCATAAGATTGAGTTTTATAGTTTGATATGGTTGTGAGCCATGATATTGAGTTTGATACGATTGCGCACCATGATGTTGAGTTTGATACGGCTATGCACCATCATATCGAGTTTGATACAGCTGTGCCCCTTGATATTGAGTTTAATAAGGGTGTACGCCTTGATGTCGACTTTGATATGGTTGTGCGCCATGATATTGAGTTTGATACGGGTGTGCGCCATGATGTTGAGTTTGATACGGTTGTGTGCCATGATGTCAAGTTTGATACGGTTATGCCCTATTATATTGGGACATTGTGTATGTTGTTGTACATCACCCAAGCATTGTGTATGCTCTGTCACATATTCGAGGCATTGTGGTTCCATTATGGACTTGTGAAGTGTTGATATATTTCTTTCACTGCAATTATTAAGTCCTTAGTGTATATCCTTGTTAAACAATTCTTAAAATAACTCTATTGATACATATATATTGAGTTATTGTATAGTTATCATAGTTACTACATCATTCTTGTTGTGGTGTGTTTGCATTTTCCAACACTTATTTTAGAGGTATTTAAAGTGACGGGTCGAGTATCTTATTGGGTTATATTTACATATAACTCAATCCTATTCTGCATGTCTATATAGATACCATTGGTGAAGACGGTAATAGCTAACGAATTCGCTGAAGTTAATTCAGTTATTGAGGTGAGCCTCCCCATTGTTCGTGGAGGCTACCAAAAGAGTCTTTATCATTTATCCATTTGATGTCTTTTGTAATTCTTAGATGCTCCATGGTCTAGTTCAGATTTTTGCTAGATTTTTAATTTATAATTTGAGATACCAATTGTTCATAATTAATTATCAAATTATTTGGATACTCATAGTTAACCAAATATTGCAAACTAATAGTTAAGGTATGAAAGTATGGTTTGCCTAGCAGGTGGTGGGGTGCCAGTCACATCTAGGGATAATTTAGGACGTGACAATTAATCCTGCTTGATCAAGCGCAAGTTACTGTTTGCCAAAAATGGGTAATACCACCACCAAATGAGGCTGAAGGAGAAGAAAATGAACTCAAGCATCTCGTCGTTGTTTCTGAAGTTGAGAAAGAAGAATGAAGACAACCCATTATCGACTACTTATGCTTTGGGATACTTCCAGAAAATCCACGGAGAAGGAATGAAATCCATCATCGTGCACCTCGCTTCCTTTACTACAATGATACTCTATATAGAATGTCATTCAAAGGAGTACTCTTGTGATGCTTAAGGGAAGAAGAAGCACTCTAAGCTTTGCAAGAGGCACATTCTGGAATATCTGGGTCAACCCAGTCTGGACCAAAGCTCGACTTCCATATAAAAAAGATGGGATATTATTGGCCAGCAATGGTAAAAGATTGCTTGGACTATGCTCGAAGATACAAAGCTTGACAATTCTATGTAAATTGTATTCATCAACCTCCTGAAGTGTTGCACCCGACTGTTGCATCCTGGACATTTGAGACTTTGGGATTGGATGTTGTTGGATCACTGCCAAAGTCATCTGGTGGGCACCTATACATCTTGGCTGCAACTGACTACTTCTTAAAATGGGCTGAAGTTGTTGCTCTTAAGGAAGTAAAGAAGGAAAATGTTGCAAGTTTAATCCAAGTAAACATTATTTTTCACTTTTGCATTCCTCGTTACATAATAATGGATAATGGTAAGCCATTCGATAATAGGTTGATGAACAAGATTTTTGACCTCGTTGGCTTCAAGCAACATAACTTTTCGATGTACAATATTGCCGCTAATAGTCTAGCTGAGGCATTCAATAAGACTCTATGCAACTTGCTAAAGAAAGTCGTCTCCAAGTCCAAATGATATTGGAATGATCGTATGGAAGAAGCTCGATGGGCGTATAGGACAACTCACAGCACGCCAACACAAGCGACTCTTTATTCACTCGTTTATGGAGTCGAAGTCGTCTTGCCACCTGAGCGTCAAATACGTTCGTTACGCCTGGCTATTCAAGAAGGGATCATTGATGAAGAAAATGCTCGACTTCGATTAGCAGAGTTGGAGTCTCAATGTTATCGAGTTTGATTATCTCGTGCCTTCAATAAAAGAGTTCGCGTGAGGTCCTTTCAAGTAGGAGATCAAGTCCTTCACATACGAAGACATAACTACTTCCCATAAACATGTAGGGAAGTTCACTTCAAAATGGGATGGGCCATATGTCGTACAAGAACTTACTCAAGTGGGGCTTAAAAATTGGTTGATGCAGATGGCATGAGAATCAGACCAATCAATGGCAAGTTCTTAAAGAAGTATTATCCTTGAAGTTTTAACTCTCCTTGACGCATGAGCCTAAACTACATGTTGCTACACTCCTGGCCCGCATGAGTCTGAATTGTGTACGGCCCCTACAAAAAAAAGAGACTGCTAGGTTGAAAACTTTGAAAGAGGTGGCCAAGTGACATGACCCATTTCCCGATCCCAATCGTGATGACGCCTCTCGTGAAGACAAGGCCAGCCAGACCAAAACCAAACACCTCAGATAAGCAGTTAAATGATGGATAACAATTCTAGACATTGTATAATAGCCAAATTTGTGGAATATAGCGATATCAAAAGGGGAGGAACATCCCGACACAGCCCAAACCGGGGTGTCAAAAGTCATGAGCAACTAATGAATCCTGATACAAGTCTACTAAATACGAAATCTGATACAAAAAGGCTAAAAGACACAGAATAATAAGGTAAGTGAGGCACGAGGCTACGGACGCCAACAACTACCTCGTAGTCTCCTAGACACTGCCTGACTGGGAGGATCAACACACAAGAGCGGAATCTGCTATGCCTGAATCCGCACACACAGTGCAGGGAGTAATGTGAGTACTCTGACCTAGTGAGTAATAATTATAAATAATGAGTGACAACAAGAAAACACGTAAAGGCACAAAGCAATTCTATATCAAGCAGTAAAATCACTTAAAGTGGTAAATCAGTGAAGAAGTCAAATGAAATTCCTTTAAAGATAGTAAAACAGGTAATTTAGTAGGTAAGTAACAAGTAGGAATCACCCCTCGGGCATAGTATTACTCATTCGGCAGTATCAGCCCCTCAGGCTCACTCTTAGTACAGTATCAACCCCTCGGGCTCTCTCTCTCTCTCGCAGAACATGATGGGTACCTGTGCTCACTCTGGGGGTGTAGATTCCGGAGGGGACCCTTATGGCCCAAGCGATATATCAAGCCACCTCGTGGCATCATCAGTTGACACTCCGCCTCACATCACTCAAGCCACCTCATGGAAGATAAATGCATCTCAGTCCCTCGGCCTCATATCACTCAGCATATCCTCACATATGGACCTCGACCTCACTCAGTCCGAAAATCATCACAAGCCCCTCGATCATTAGTAAAATAGTATTTCTCTACCCAAACATCATTTAGAAATATCATTAAGTTTAAAATTCGAGTAAAAGTGGTTGTTTGTAAAATAGTAAATGTTAACAGGACTGAGTTCAAGTAATAAATAGAAATAGTGAGGAAATAGAGATAAAAGTTCCCGAAGGGTTCAAATAATCAGCACGAAGCTCAAATATGTCCATCAACCCAAATCATGATGATAACAAATAAGTTTCAGTCAAATATACGATACAAACCATAATCGACCAAGTCACAATCCCCAGTAGTAAACGACCACACGCTCATCATCAAGCGCGTGTCTCACCTCAACATAGCACTACGTTGTGAAATTCGGGGTTTCAAGCCCTCAAGACATCATTTACAATCCACTCATGAATAACCATCTACTGGAACAAGCCACCTGGTCTCTGATGCTCACATTTTACCTGTTGACAATTGAGACATCGAGCCACAAATTCCACGATATCTTTCTTTATTATCCTCCACCAGTAATGTTGTCTAAGATCCTGATACTTCTTCGCGGCACCGGAATGAATGGAGTACTGCGAGCTATGGGCCTCCTCCAGAATCAACTCCTGAAGCCCATCCAATTGGGCACGCAAATCTATCCCTGCATCCTCAGCACTCCATCATCATCAATGGCCTCATCCTTAGCATCATCATGCTGAACCCTGTCCATAAGAAAAAGCAAGTGCAGATCATCATACCGGAGCTCTTTGATGCGATCGTATAACAAAGACCGAGATACCGCGCAAGCCAATACCCGACTGGGCTCAGAAATATCTAACCTCACAAACCGATTGGCCAAATCCTGTACATCAACCGCCAGAGGTCTCTCCCCAACTGGAATATATGCCAAACTCCCCCTACTAACTGTCTTTCGTCTTAAAGCATCGGCTACCACATTGGCCTTCCCCGGGTGGTACAATATGGTGATATCATAATCCTTAAGCAACTCTAACCATCTTCGTTGCCTCAAATTGAGGTCTTTTTGTTTAAACAGATTCTGAAGACTGCGATGATCAGTTAATACCTCACAGGATACGTCATACAAATAATGCCTCAAGATCTTCAATGCATGAACTATAGCAGCCAACTCCAAATCATGAACGGGGTAGTTCTTCTCATGGGGCTTCAACTGGCGAGAAGCATAAGCAATAACTCTACCCCCCTACATCAATACACAACTAATCCCGACTCTCAAAGCATCACAATACACAGTGTACGAACCTGAGGCAGATGGCAACACCAATACTGGGGTTGTGGTCAAGGCTGTCTTGAGCTTCTGAAAGCTCTCCTCACACTTGTCCGGCCACACAAATGAAATGCCCTTTTGAGTAAACCTGGTCAAGGACGATGCGATAGAATAGAACACCTGAACAAACCGGCGAAGTAACCTACCAAGCCTAGAAAGCTACGAATCTCTATGGCTGAAGACGGTCTAGGCCACTCTGAACCGCCTCTATCTTCTTCGAATTAACCTGAATACCCTTGTTGGACACCACATTCCCCAAGAAAGCCACTGAACCTAGCCAACTCATACTTGGAGAACTTTGCATAAAGCTTCTCCTCCCTCGATCTCTGCAATACAACTCGCAAATGCTCCGCGTGCTCCTCTTGATTACGCGAGTACACCAGAATATCATCAATGAACACAATAACAAACGAATCAAAATAAGGCTAAAATACATTGTTCATCAAATGCATGAACGTTATGGGGGCATTTATCAGCCCAAAAGACATGACAAGAAACTCATAGTGACCATATCTAGTCCTGAAAGCAGTCATAGGGATATCTGAATACTTGATCTTCAACTGGTAATAGCCCGAACGGATGTAAATCTTGGAGAACACCCTCGCTCCTTGAAGCTAGTCAAATAAATCATCTATGCGAGGCAGAGGATACTTGTTCTTGATGGTAACTCTGTTCCTCATTGTGCCATCCTTCTTCTTTACAAACAGAACCCGCGCATCTCGTGGTGATACACTAGGCTGAATGAACCCCTAATCTAGGAGTTCCTGAAGCTGATCCTTCAATTCTTTCAACTATGCTGGTGCCATACGGTATGTCGGAATAGAAATGGGCTGAGTGCCCGGCACTAAGTCAATACCAAAATCAAAAACCCTGTCCGGTGGCATGCGCGGCAGGTTTGCAGGAAAAACATCGGGAAAATCCCACACAATTGGGACAGAATCAATAATGGGAGTCTCATCTCCAATGTCCCGCACAAACTATAGATATGAAAGACAACCTTTCCCAACCATTCGTTGGGCCTTCAAGAAAGATATCACTCGACTAGGGACATAATCAGTCACACCACACCACTTAATCCGAGGTACACCCTGCATAGCCAACGTGACTGTCTTAGCAATACAGTCTAGAATAGCATGACACGGAGACAACCAATCCATGCCCAAAATCACATCAAAGTCCACCATGCTTAATAGCAATAGATCAACTCGGGTCTCCAGACCCCCAATAGTCACAATACAGGACCAGTACACACGGTCTACAACAATTGTATTGCCCACCGGGGTAGATACATGAACAAATGACGCAAGAAACTCTCATTACATACCCAAATAGTGAGCAAAATATAAGGACACATAAGCGAAGGTGGATCCGGGATCAAATAGTACAGAGGCATCTCTGTAGCAGACTAAAATAATACATATAATGACGGCATCTAAATCAATGGCATCTCGCCTACCTGGCAAAGCATAAAACGAGCCTGGCCACCACCTGATCAGCCTCCCCCTCTGGGGTGACCTAGCTGGCTGGGCGGGTGGCGAAGTAACTAGAGCATAAGTTGAGGGCTGACCCCTCTGCTGGGACTAACTGGTGGCACGACGAGGAAACTGCCTCCACAAATGCCCATAATCTACACACTCAAAACAACTCCCAGGTATGGGAGAAGGGGACTGATGGGAACCCCTCGCACCGGAGTGACCAGCTGATGAACTCGGCATGGAAGAAACCTGAGCTGACGGGGCACAAGATGTTCTATAAGCTGGGAGGGCGCTGACAGAAGGCTGGCTTTGTTGAGACCCATGATAACCATGACCTGAAGACGCCCCACAATACTCTGGACGAGCTGACTGGGCATGCCTGAAAGAACGACCCCTACCATGCTAGAACTGGACCCTTAAGGGAGCACTAATGAAAATGCCAGAACCTCGAGGCCTCTTGGCCTCTCTCTCCTCCCTAACCTGACGATGAACCATCTCAATCTCACGAGCGATATCAACCACCTCCTCAAATGTATCACCTAATACTCTCTCTCTCTCTAGTCATCAAGATACGGAGATGGTAGCAAAGGCCATCAACAAACCTCCTAATCCTCTCACGATCTGTCGGAACCATCCATACGGCATGATGAGCCAACTTAGAAAATTGTGACTCATATTGTGACACAGTCATATCTCCCTGTAACAGCCACTTGAGCTGTCTACGTAGCTCCTCTCTACGGGACTGCGGTACATACTTCTCCAAGAAGAGAGTGGAGAACTGTTACCAAGTAAGGGGCACTGCACCAACCTGCCTACGCCTCCTACCAAGTGAAGGTGACCCTAGTAAATTGAAAGGTGGTAAATGCCACACCACTAATCTTAAGAATCCATGTTATATGGAGCATCTGCTAACATTTATCTGGAAAACCCTAGGCATCCTCACCCTCAGCACCACTGAATGACGGAGGCTGGAGTCTACCAAACCTCTCAAGACGATGATGCTCATCATCCGGCATAACTGGTACCATAAACTCCTAAACTGGTGCAACCGGCAGGGCTAGGGGTGCCTACGGTGTCTGTAGCTCCTGCACTACCTACTCAGGTGTACAAGCAGTGGGGTTCTGATTACCTCCCCCAGCCTATGAAGTAGATGCTGCTGTGGTAGCTGAAACTGCCAAAGCCAGGCCAGTGCAAACTGTCAAGATCTAGGCCAAGGTCTCCTGTAGACCCGAAATTATGATGGGCACAGCTGGTTCCTGAGCTGGTGTTGCTGCTGGAGCCTGATCCGGAGCCGAGGCAGCTGGTGGGTCAAAAGGTGCTGCTTGCACTGCACTGCCACGACCACGACTGCGTCCAGGGCCTTTGGTCGCCTTAGTGGATGGCCATGGTGGTCGTCCAGCTCGTCCGGTAGTGCTAGTCCTCGCCATCTGCGAGAGAGTAGAATAATAGAAAATTTAGTTCTCGGATCAACAAAGTCACATAACAAGAATTTCAAGAATATGAAGTTTTTCCTAAAGGTTCTGCAGCCTCTCTAGCACAAATACAGACATCTTTGTACCGATCCGCAAGACTCTACTAGACCGGCTTATGACTCGTGAGACATAGTAACCTAGGCTTTGATACCAAACTGTCACGATCTATTTCCCGAACCCACTCGTGATGACGTCTCTCGTGAAGACAAGGTCAGTCAGACCAAAACCAAACACCTCTGATAAGCAGCTAAATTATAAATAACAGTCCTGTACATGATATAATAGCCAAATTTGCGGAATATAGCGATATCAAAAGAAGAGGAAGATCCTGACACAGCCTAAACTGGGGTGTCACAAGTCATGAGCAACTAATGAATCCTGAAACAAGTCTACTAAATATGAAATCTGATACAAAAAGGCTAAAAGATATACTATAATAAGGTAAGTGAGGCACGGGGCTACAGACACCAACAGCTACCTTGTAGTCTCCTAGACACTGCCTGGACTGGGAGGATCAGCACTCAGGAGCGAAATCTACTATGCCTGAATACGCACACACAGTGCAGGGAGTAATGTGAGTACTCCGACCCAGCGAGTAATAATTATAATTAATGATTGAAAGTAAGAAAATACACAAAGGCACAAAGCAATTCTATATCAAGCAGTAAAATCACTTAAAGCGGTAAATCAGTGAATAAGTCAAATGAAATTCCTTTAAAGTAAGTAAAACAGGTAATTTAGTAGGTAAGTATCAAGTAGGAATAGCCCCTCGGGCATAGAATCAATCACTTGGTAGAATCATTCCCTCGGGCTCACTCTCAGTACAGTATCAGCCCCTCGGACTCTCTCTCTCTCTGTCTCTCTCTCTCTCTCTCTCTCTCTCGCAGAACAGGATGGGTACCCGTGCTCAATGTGGGGGTGCACATTCCGAAGGGGCCCCTTACGGCCAAGCGCTATATCAAGCCACCTCATGGCATCATCACTTGACACTCGGCCTCACATCAATCAATCCACCTCGTGGCAGATAAATGTATCTCAGTCCCTCGGCCTCATATCACTCAGCATATCCTCACATATGGCCCTCGTCCTCACTCAGTTCGAAAATTATCACAAGCCCCTCGAGCATTAGTAAAATAGTAGTTCTCAACCCAAACATCATTTAGAAATATCATTAAGTTTCAAATCCGAGTAAAAGTGGCTGAGTTTGTAAAATAGTAAATATTAACAGGACTGAATTCAAGTAATAAATAGAAACAGTGAGAAAATAGTGATAAAAATCCCCGAAGGGTTCAAATAATCAGCATGAAGCTCAAACATGGCCATCATCCCAAATCATGTTGGTAACAAATAAGTTTCAGTCAAATATACGATAAAAATCATTAATCGGGATAGACCAAGTCACAGTCCCTAGTAGTAAATGACCCCACGCTCATCATCAAGCACGTATCTCACCTCAACATAGCACTACGTTGTGCAATTCTGGGTTTCAAAACCTCAAGACATCCTTTCCAATCACTACTCATCTCGAACCGGCTACAACTCTAGATCGCGGCTCCTTTTCCCCTCTATTCGGCCTCCACATGCGTCGAATCTATCCAAAAGTAGAACGAATACGTCACAATATGCTAAGGGAACAAAACCCAAGTGAAAGACAATTGAAAAATATCAAGAATCCCAAAATTAGCAAAACCCGAGCCCCAGGCCCACTTCTCGAAACTCAAAAAATTTTATATCAATTGGTTCCTCATCTCCCCACGAGTTCATACATACCAAAAGTTCTCAAATCTGATCCCAAAAGGCCCTTCAAATTCTCAAATCAATTTTTTAAATCCCAAGCCCTAATTCTTCCATTTTTTTTCTAAATTTCCATGAATTTCTAGATAGATTTCACAATAAAGGCGAGTGTTAAGTCCATAAATCTTACCTCCAATCGTTTTCCCTCGAATACCTCTTCAATTTCCTTCAAAAGCTCTCTGAAATTGCCAACAGTGGAGTGAAAATGAGCTCCAACTCGCTGATGAAATGTTTATAACCTTCTGTCCAGCACTGAAATTTCCGTCATCCGGTTCACGACTACTGTTTTGCGAATGCGAAGCTCATCTTTTCCTTTCAACAAATTAACCCTATGCAAACATGAGACTAACCCCGCGAACGAGATCCCTCAGCCTTCCTCTCCTATGCGAGCGTGACACCTCTCATGCAAATACGTAGCACAACTGCCCCTGGACCCCTATTCCTCATCGCGTATGCGATATGCCTTGTCCGAACGCGAAGGACAAACATCCAGCCTTCCGCGAACACGAAGGGAGATTCACATGCCTCCCAATTCCTTCTTTGCGAACGCGGGACTCTCTACGCGAACGCGAAGAGTAAATTCTCTACAACACATGAAATGGGAAATCTACAGCTTTTAAACTTGGAAAATGTTCGACTGACCACCCGAAACTCACCCGAGGCCCTCGAGACCTCAACCAAAAGCACCAACACACCCTGAAACCTCGTTCAAACTTGTTCCAATCATCAAAACACCTCAAACAACATCAAAACTATCAATTCACATCGAAATAAAGCCTAAGTTTTCCAAAAACTTCTAAAACTCGTTTTTATCAAAAACCCAACCAAATCACTTCCGAATGAACTAAAATTATACACACACCTCCCAAATCGCATAACGAAGCTACAAAAATTCTCGGAATACCAATCCGACCATCGAATCAAAATCTCACCGATCAACCAGATTCCCAAAATACTAACTTCGCTAATTCAAGCATAATACTACACCGGACCTCCAAATCCACTTCCGATCACACCCATAAGTAAAAAATCACCTCCCAAAGCTAACCGAACCATCAGAATTAACATTCGAGCGCTCTAACTTATAAGTCAACATCCATTTGAGTTTTTCAACTTAAACCTTCTTAAAAGAGACTAAGTGTCTCATTTCTTGCAAAATTCACTCCGAACTCAAACCATTCAGCTCGACCACATAAAAACACGGATAATGAAGCATAAAGAAGCAGAAATAGGGAAAATAGAGCGGTAACTCATGAGACGACCGGTAGGGTTGTCACATCTAGGCAAAAGTTAGGACATAAAAAAATCACCCAATCTGAACTATGGTATGACTTGATCCTCTTCACCAAGGTATATAGGCAGCTTAGAGTTTCATTCTAAGTTCAGTCACATAAGTTCAAAAGATACATATTACCCCAAATTGGTGCTTAAATGAAGTATGAAGGAATGTAAAATCAACCTGAAACGCCATCCTCCTGTTGAACTTGGATCCCATTTGATCTAAAGTAGGCAAGCTACCATAGGGAAATGGTGTCTTCACTGAAATGATGACAATATTTGCATCTAAGTCTGGGGATTCACTATGTCTTCAGGTTCGTATAACCTTCAAGTTTTTTGGCATTCATATCTGCTCTCTACCCTAAAAAGGGAAGAGTAACAATCACAATCTTGAAAGAGAGCGTGGATAAGTAAGAAAAAAATACACCTCAGACGTAAAAGAAAAGGGGGGATGTCCTTTCGGAGTTTTTCTAAAGGTTTTCATTGTGAACTTTTAAAGATGTTCGTCTCAAACTTTTAAAGGAATTTAAATTTTTAAAGGTTTTCACTGCAAACTTTTAAAGGTTTTCCTCTCGAACTTTTAACAGCATTCAGATTTTTAAAGGTTTTCGTTGCGAACTTTTAAAGGTTTTCGTCTCAAGCTTTTAAAGGCATTCAAATTTTAAAATATTTTCGTTACAAAATTTTAAAGGTGTTTGTATCGAACTTTTTAAAGGCATTCGTATTTTTAAAGGTTTTCATTGCGAACTTTTAAAGGTGTTCGTCTCAAACTTTTAAAGGCATTCGGATTTTTAATGTTTTCATTTCGAACTTTTGAAAGGCGTATGTTTCAAATTTTGAAGGTCCTCATCTTGAACTTTTAAAGGTGCTCGTGGTAAACTTTAAAGGGTCCCTACAACCGACTTTATAGGATTTCTACCATGAGCTTTTAAGGGTCTTTGCCACAAATCTCTAAACGTCTTCATCACGAGCTTTTAAAAGTCTTCACCGCGAACTTTTAAAGGCCTTCATTGCTTTATTTTAAGGGTCTTCGCACGAAATTTAAAGGTATTCATCGCGTTCTTTTAAAGGTCTTCACCGCGAAATTATAAGGTCTTCATCCCGTATTTTTAAGGGTCTTACCCATGAACTTGTAAAGGTCTTTATTGTGTGCTTGTAAAAGTCTTCATCTCATGATTTTAAGGGCCTTCGCCATGAACTTTTAAAGGTCTTCAGTCGAGCTTTAAAAGGTCTTCACAGTGAACTTTTAAAGATCTTAGCTACGAGCTTTTAAGGATTTTCGCGCGAACTTTTATGGGTCTTCCCCGCAAAATATTAAAGGTATTCATCGCGAACTTTTACAAGTCTTCATTGTGAGCTTTTAAAGGTCTTCAATGTGAACTTTTAAACATATTTGACCATGAGCTTTTAAGAATCTTCACGCGAACTTTGATGGGTCTTCCCCGCAAATTTTAAAGTTATTATCGTGAACTTTTACAGGTCTTCATTGCGAGCTTCTAAAGGTCTTCAATGTGAACTTCAACAGATCTTGACCACGAGCTTTTAAGGATCTTCGCGCAAAATTTTATTGGTCTTCTCCGCAAATTTTGAAGGTATTCGTCACGAAATTTTACATGTCTTCATTGTGAGCTTTTAAAGGTCTTCAATGTGAAATTTTAAAGATCTTGACCATGAGCTTTTAAGGATTTTTGCACGAACTTTTATGGGTCTTTGCTGCAATTTTAAAGGTATCCGTTGCGAACTTTTAAAGGTCTTGACTATGAATTTTTAAGGATCTTCGCGCGAACTTGTATGGATCTTCCCCGCAAATTTTAAAGATCTTCATCACAAACTTTTAAAGGCCTTCGTCTCGAACTTATAAAGAACTTTGTAATTTGACGAAGTTACTTAAAAAAAGAAAAAGAAAAGACAGTAAATACACCAAGAAAGAAAGCATAAGAGAAAAGAATACCTTCGCGTTAATGCATTCGAATTGTGAAAGGTAGACTCGATGTGGACTGCAAATCCATCAATTGATGCCAACTGAATGAAAGGAATGACCTATTTATAGGTACAGTGATGCGGCTCTTAAGATGACTAATAACGATATGGGATTGCTAATTGTTAGAGTCCAAGAAGAGTTGGATATTTTAATCTTGTTGGAAAGGAAAAGTCCTAGGCGGCGAAAGTCTTCTATTCCTGATAGAAAAAGTAGTTGTGATTTCATTAAATCACGTGAGCATGCAACAACATATATTAGAACTGTTTCTTATGTAAGCAACCAATTCCTGGAAGTATAATATGGTAAAGCTATTGATTTTGAAGTCTTTCATAATAGTGGGCAGTAGCAATTTTTGGAATTAAAATTTAATAGCTTTTACATTCCATGTGATTGAGGCGTGTGATTTTGAAATTTAAAGTTCGAATACTTTTAACATTTTCATATGATTTTAGTCAAAGCCAATTCAAGTGTACTAATATGAATACTTTAAGCTTAGTCTTCAAAAGTTAAAAGACCTGAACAAGTCTTGAAGTAAGGGGCATTTGTAAGCATATTATTGGAATTAAATTAGTAAATAATTTGAACTATATTTTAAATTCAATATATATTAGTTCAAATAAAGTTATTGGGCTATTATAATTGAATTAATTATATTAGTCTAATATATATATAGATTAAATAAATAAGTCTTAATCTATTGGGCTAGCCTATTTAATTGGGCTAAAGTGATGAGCTCACTTCATTAAGCCAAATATGACATCTTCCTAGAGGCCCAGCTTGGTGCCACGCGTCAAATGACGTGGCGTGCCGAGTCAAACGGAAGAGCCAATATGATCATGCCATGTGTCAAAATAACAAGGCATGCCAAGTCACACTAAAAGGTCAATAAAATGGTGTCACGTGTGCAAGTGACATATTCTGGCCAATCAAATGCGGTCATGTCACACTTCAATCTGATTGGTCGGAAAGAGTTGTTTTTATCATAACTTTTTCTACCACAACTATAAATGAGGCTCTTCCCAACTCAAAAAAGATATCAGAAGTTATAATACGAAACAAGAGAGTACTCGTGGATCAAAAGCTGCAAATTTCTCTACAAGTTTCTATTAGGAAATATTGTAAATATCTTTTGTGTATCTTTTTATTATTGGTAGAAATATTCTCTCATTAATTGTACAATCCTATAGTTGGTAGGTTTTGATTTTCCTTCATTATTGTACAATCCTATAGTTGGTTGGTTTTGATTTCCCTGTACTCTATATATACTTTGGTGAGCAATAAAAGAAACTTACTTCTCCAAAACTCTCTACATGGTATCATACGCCAGGGGCTTATCGCCAAACAAACCCTAAATACATACTACCCGCTGCCGCCGTAACTCCTCTCATCGGAGCCCGTCGCCGCCGCCGCTGCAGTAATCGCCAGCCCTCTTTTTCTCGACGTCGTTCAGCGCCTCCTCTCCTTGCCTCGCGCTCATGGCCGCCACGACGTCAACCACGCCTCTCCAGCCGATTGCCATCAATGCATCGGCCCAAATCCCACTCAAATTGGACTCCACTAATTACCTGGCGTGGAAATTTCAATTTCGAACCCTCCTTGCGGGTTACGATCTCCTCGGCTTCTTGGACGGATCGAAGCCATGCCCACCGGCCACTATCGTCGACAACGACGTGACTTCCCCCAATCCAGCATATCCTTACTGGATTCGCCAGGACAATCTTATTCTCAGTGCCATCATCTCGTCGATCACACCGATGATTATCTCCTTCATTGACGCTGCGGAAACCTCTAAAGAGGCCTGGGACATCCTCGCGCGCACATACGGCACCGCTTCTCGTGGTCGTATCATGGCTCTCAAACAGTAGCTCCATAATCCGGTAAAAGGTTCTAAATCTATTACTGACTTTATGCACGGTATTCGCGTGATTGTGGATGAATTATCTCTCCTGGGTGTTACCGTTGATTCTGAGGATCTTGTCATAAAGGTTCTAAATGGTCTTGATGACCCGTATATGGAACTCTCTCATGCCATCCAAGCCCGTGAGTCTCCCATCTCTTTTGCTGAATTACATGACAAGCTGTTAAGCATGGAGGATTAGATTACTGCTCGTGTGCCGGCCACCTCCGTCACATCCGACTCGGCTCCATCGGCTGCCTTCGTCGCCAGACAGCAGCCAGTCCGTCACCGATTCGGTAGCCGCGGGCACGGACGAATCAGCCGCGGGTCAGTCTCCGGTCGCGGTGGTTACTCCAGCAATGGCCAATCTCGCCGGTACAATGGGAAGTGCCAACTCTGCAGTGAATTTGGCCACTCCGCGCGCCGCTGCCCATCCTATCTCATCTTCTGCACCAACCAGCCCCCTTACAGTGGACCATTGTCGCGGCCAGCTTATGCTTCGCCGCCCTATCCAGCTGCTCACACAGCCTATCACTCTCCGACGATTCCCTCTGCATCCGATTGGATCCTGGACTCTGGTGCCTCTCATCACATAACCTCTGATCTTGCCAACATGTCTCTTCACAGTCCTTACACTGGCTTCGACAATGTGGTTATTGGTAACGGTGAAGGTTTGACAATTACTCATACTGGACAACTTAACAGTCATTCCTCTATTTTATTACCTGGGGCTCTCTGTGTTCCACATATGCGTAAAAATTTGATCTCTGTTTCCCAATTATGTCGTCACAATAATGTTAACGTTGTTCTTTCTGATACTGATTTTCAGGTGAAGGATCATCGCACGTGGGCAACGCTCGTTCGCGGCCCACTTAGGGGCAACACCTACTACTGGCCGGCGGCTCCCAGTCTCCCATCTGCCCTCACGGCACAAAATCTCTCTACGTCATTGTGGCATTCGCGGTTTGGTCACCCGTCAGCTAAACCCTGCGTCATTTAGTGTCGTCTAGCAGTATAGCGTCCAGTAATGTGTTTGATCTTGACTGTGTATCTTGCAAGCTTCATAAGTATCATAAGTTACCTTTTTCTGAGTCAAGTCTATCTTCTACTGCTCCCCTGGAGCTTATTTTCTCCGATATATGGACCTCTCCGATTATTTCTAATGAAGGGCTTAAATATTATGTCATCTTCGTTGATCATTTTTCTAAGTATGTTTGGTTTTTTCCTTTACGTCGTAAATCTGATGTCTCACAAACCTTCCCCATTTTTAAATCCATTGTAGAGAAATATTTCTCTGCTAAAATCATTACTCTGTATACTGACAATGGGGGTGAATTTCTCGCTTTACGCTCTTTTCTTGCCTCTCATGGCATCTCCCATCTTACGTCACCTCCTCATACTCCTCAGCACAATGGCTATGCTGAACGCCGTCACCGTCATATTGTCGATACTGGTCTCACTCTCCTTCATCATGCCTCTATACCTCTCATTTACTGGCCTTATGCCTTTGCTACAGCAGTCTACCTCATTAATCGTCTTCCCAAGACAAATCTCTCGATGCGCTCCTCCTTTGAGTCTCTCTTCCAGAAACGCCCCAACTTTGCCAAATTACGTGTCTTCGGCTGTCAATGCTTCCCTTGGCTTCGGCCCTACACCTCACACAAGATGGAACCCAGATCTCGTGCCTGTGTCCTCTTCGGCTACTCTACTACTCAAAACGCCTATCTCTGCTTTGATCCCTCAACGTCTAAAATCTTCGTCTCGCGTCATGTCACCTTCCATGAGGATGTCTTCCTGTTCTCCAAAATGTCTAACCCCGAGTCTCCCCCTGTATCCATTCCGGTCTCCCTAGATGTCCTTCCGCTGCCGCCGCCAGTACCTACTGTTGCTCCCACTAGCGATCCTTCACCGGACGCACTCCCGGCGCCACCAACCGCGCCACCAGCGCCCCTTCCGGCACCGCCAGCGGCCCCTGCTGCCGCTACACCCATTATACCGCCACCTGCATCCTCTCAGGATGGTCATCATATGCAGACTCGCAGCAAAAATAACATCTTTATGCCCAACAAGAAGTTTGGTATGTCTGCTGTCACCTCTCCTGCTGTTACTGAACCTCAGACCCTGTCCAGTGCTATGTTTGATGAGCGCTGGCGCGCTGCTATGTCATCATATTTTGATGCTCTGCTACGGAATGGCACTTGGGATCTTGTCCAGCATGATTCCTCGCAGAATGTTGTGGGTTGCAAGTGGGTTTATCGCATCAAACGCAAGCCTGACGGTACTGTGGATAAGTTCAAAGCCCGGCTTGTTGCAAAGGGCTTTCATCAGCGTCCAGGTGTGGATTTCCAGGAGACTTTCAGTCCGGTTGTTAAGCCGGAAACTGTGCGTTTGGTTCTCAGTATAGCTGTATCCAAGGTCTGGCCTCTTCGTCAATTAGATGTGAACAATGCCTTTCTCCACGGGAGGCTTACAGAGGATGTTTATATGGCACAACCACCGGGCTTTGTTGACAAAGCCTATCCATCTTATGTCTGTAAGTTACAGAAAGCTATTTATGGTCTCAAACAGGCACCCCGGACATGGTACAGTGCGCTCCGCCAAAGCCTTCTGACCATGGGTTTCGTCACCACTACCTCTAACACTTCGCTCTTCGTCTTTCAGCACTCTAGTATTACGGCCTATCTTTTGGTGTATGTTGATGATCTCATATTGACTGGTAATGATTCTGCTTTCTTGAACCTTGTGATTGACTCTCTTGGGTCTCAGTTTTCTCTTAAAGACATGGGTGATCTAAGTTACTTTCTTGGTGTTGAAGTTCTGCGCAGCTCCAAGGGGTGTTTTCTTTTTCTGCGTAAATATGTTGTTGATCTTTTGACTCGTCATAATATGCTGGAGTCAAATCCTATTCAGACGCCAGCAACGGCGTCAACTCGCCTTCATCTGGCCGACGGCTCGGCCCCTGCCGACGCATCCACCTATCGACGGGCCCTTGGGGGCCTCCAGTATCTCTCCTTCACTCGTCCTGATATCTCCTTCGCTGTGAATAAACTCTCACAATTCATGCATGCTCCTACTGTCACTCATTGGGGTGTAGTTAAGCGCCTATTCCGGTATCTGAATGGGACGCGTGACTTTGGCGTCTGGCTGCGTCCTTCATCTGCTATACCTCTGCATTGTTTCTCTGATGCTGATTGGGGTGGAAACTGTGATGACCGCTCCTCAACTGGTGCCTATGTTGTTTTTCTAGGGCCAAATCCTATTTCCTGGAGCTCCAAAAAGCAGCGTTCCGTTGCACGATCATCTACTGAGGATGAGTATCGTGCCATTGCTTCTGCTGCCGCTGAAGTACGTTGGCTTCATTCCTTGCTGTGCGAGCTTCATGTCCCTCTTCCGGCTGCTCCTGTCATTTACAGTGACAACATTGGCGCCACTTATCTCTGTGCCAACCTGTGTTTCATTCTCGCATGAAACACATCTCCATTGATTATCACTTTGTTCGTCAATTGGTCCACAATGGGTCCCTTCGTGTTGCTCACGTATCCTCTGCTGATCAGCTTGCTGATGCTCTCACCAAGCACTATCTCGTCCTCGGCTTCTTCTGCTGATGTCCAAAATTGGCGTGTCCTCCGGCCCTCCATCTTGAGGGGGCGTATTAGGAAATATTGTAAATATCTTTTGTGTATCTTTTTATTATTGGTAGAATATTCTCTCATTAATTGTACAATCCTATAGTTGGTAGGTTTTGATTTTCCTTCATTATTGTACAATCCTATAGTTGGTAGGTTTTGATTTCCCTGTACTCTATATATACTTTGGTGAGCAATACAAGAAACTTACTTCTCCAAAACTCTCTACCGTTTCAAGCTTCAAGCAATCAAATTCAAGCTCAAGAAAAAAGAACAAATCAAGGTCAAATTCAAGCAATCAAGCTCAAGCTCAAGAACAAGATCATCGTTCGTGACAACAAACATAAATTCAAGATCAAGCTCAAACGCCTTAAATTTATTTACTACTAAAAAGAAGAATCAGAGGAACCACAGAAATTACACACTTAAATATTCAAAATAAAATATTATGATTGTTACGATACTTTCGGTCTTGATTTTATTTTCTCAATAAAATTTATTATCTACATGTAGACTTTACTGAATTTCTGTGTGATAAAGAAATATTTTTCATTTTGTTTATTGGACCTACTCCTAAAAAATTCTTCTAAAATTAAAGAAATGAAACCATTTTTTTCCGTTAAAAATGTGTAAGATTTCGATCAACAGGCCTTGTAATAAAGTTTTACGGTCAATTAAACTTGTGTAATATTTAACGAGTTTTATAAGTTCTAATGTCGTTGGCTACCACTAACTTCATTTTCATTACACCTTCTACTCAGAATAAATTCCAACTTTAAACGATCTACTCATTTTCCTTCTTGCTCTTGGTATATAATAATTCTAACTTTAAGTACGTTCAAAAGATAAACAAAAAGCTCCTTCCGTTCAGAAAGTTGTGATAAATTTGAAATAACAAAACAAGATTAGGAATAAAACAGATTATTTAATAAGCGCATAGGCACTACCCAAGATTGGCTCAACCACCACTTGATATACTTTAATTTTTATAATCTTTGTACCAAAATAAGCCTAAATTTCTCAAAGTGGCCACTCTTCCCATCATATCCCAAAACAACCAAATACTATACATTCACTAAATCCAGCTATTATGTTTATCCTATCATATCTTCAATCCACTTTAAGTGATTTTTTAGGTATTTTTACGTATATTTAAAATTTTACTTTTTGATATTAATTAACAATATAAATGTAATTAATCAAATTAATTTTAATTTGTTCATTAAAAATACAATAAATATTCCTAGGCTCTTTACTCTTAGAATAAACTTTAAAAAAAGTTAATTCTTTCTTAATATTTGAAAAAATCAGAGTATGAAAAAAAAGCCAAAAATTAATTAAAGTGTGTAGAAAGAATATTAAAAAAGAATGTGGAAGCTACCACAATCTTGTACTCAAATTATTATAAATCCAAGTCACTTTCAGGGCCCATGCACATAACGCACTGACGTACACTAAAACTAATTTCCATTTTATATATACATATACACACTTCCTTCTTCTTCTTCTTCTTCTACTAACAACCCTATTAAGCTTTCTATTTTCTTGACAATGGAGAAGAGCAAATCTTTCCCTCATCACTCTGCATCTTATAAAGAAGCAAGATTTGATTTCGAGGATCGAACCAAGTCTTATAGTTTTAATGGATCAGGCGAAAATCCGAAGGGGAAGAGGAAGAGAAGGATAGCTAGTTATAATATGTATTCCATGGAAGGTAAGCTTAAAAGATCTTTGAGGAATAGTTTCAAGTGGATAAAGAGCAAGTTTTCCGATAATTATTATGATTAGTGGTGTGATTAAGAGGAAAATTAAGTATCTTTTATTACATGGGGTTTGTACCTGATTTCCCTTTTTTCTTTTTTCTTCTTGAATCTTATTTTCCCCCATTTCAACCCCTTTGCTCAAAGTATGAGAAGTGGGACAACCTTTTTGCATGGTCTCACTCTTTTGTAAACAAGAAAAGAAAATCTTATCTTGTCGACTGCTACTTATCCTAAAGAGGTGCTGTTACTTAAACGGTTTGGTTAAACTCGATAGCTTTTATTTAAATTTTATATTTATATTAAAAAATAATTAAATTAATATAATTATTTAATTACAAATTCAATAAATAAAATGAATTATAGATTGAATGATAAATTCAAAATCTAAAAGACTTCAAACCTAGCTGTTGTTAAACCAAATATCTAATGAATGATTAAATAAACTAAAAACCATTAATCATTGCCACCAGTCCCTTAGTTCACGTGTCTGTTAGTTATACCAAAACCTGTTTAAGCATACTAAAGAAAAAAAATCACAATTCAATAATTTAGGAAAAAATCTTTGCATAATTGTACTCTTTATTTCATCAAGTAATAATAGTAATACACAGACAACTACAGAAGGAGAGATTCAACCAGTAGAATTAGCCACTGCTTTATAGGCATCATTGGCTGCCCCCATTACACTCTTGAGATGACGGCCTTTCTTTGGATTCTTCGTGAATGCGTGATAATTCATGTACCGAAATATCCTTTTTAAACATAGACAATTATACACGTCTAAACCAAATACACGAGTAAACAGTAATAGAACAAATTTTTCTAATTAATTATGGTGTCTAAGCTGAATAGCTTAGAGATCTTGTCATCAAGATCATGATGACCTCTGAAATCAATGGTGGAGATAGCCCTACGGTTGAGGCTTAATCTGTTGTCTTCATAATGCTTAGCAGCCTCAGTAATGGAAGCTAACAAAATGGGATAATTCTTGATGTTTTTGTGAGCATTAGGATGTGCCTCAGTTTTAGCAGATTGGTTCATTTTGTTTCTTAATTTGAAAGCTGGAGTTGGTGAAGGAGGACTTTGAATATTATTATTATTATTATTATTATTATTATTATTATTATTATTATTATTATTATTATTCCTTCTACTGCTTAAGGAAAAGGAACTGCTACTTGCACCACTATGACCTGGCATACGTGACCCTCCTTGCTTTTCCTGCTCATTAATCAAATAAATAAAATTTAGTAAAATTTGAAGCAGAGCCACCATTCAAACCTCATGAGTTCTAAATATACCATCAAACACTATTGAGTTACTGAGTTCTGAACATAATACATTTTAGCTACTGAATTCCCAATTAAAAATTAATGTATATTCAATAATTTTTCTAATATATTTATAGTTTAAGTAAAAGCTATTAAGTTCATTCAAACCCGCCATCATTATTTTGTTGAAACATGAAAAGTTTTAGCATAATATATATATATATATATATATATATATATATATATATATATATGTGTGTATATATATATTGAATTTTGAAATATAGACTTACAAATATTGCTAGACAATCAGTCAAGAGTAATGAGAGTTGGTTAATTGGTCTGTCCAATAAAATTGCCTTCCTCTTTTGTATATGTAGTTGGTGGCATGCATGTGGGAATCATTTATGGCATTTGTGTCCTATTTTTGAAGGAAAAGCGTACTCCCTTCTATCTAGTGCAATTTACTTTTTTTTTAATCTAAATAAGTATTTATTTATATAATTAATAAAACAATTAATTTGTTTTTTTAAAATACTTTTATATACGTATTTCTAAAAAGTTATTTACTCCTTGCATTTGAGAAGAAAAGTAAGTACTACTATAACTATGGTGCAACATTTAATGAAAAATAATTTAATCACGCTAATTATTTTCGTCTAGAATTTAGAATTTAGTATTTCCTAAATGTGGACCAAAGGAAGTAATGTTTTTTAACATAATTATTACTAGTACAAAAAGAAATAAAATGAAATGGTAGAGAAAGAAAATTGCGAGAGTGATAAAAATGTATACCATTTTACCATCCTTCGGTTTGAGATCAAGAAAACAGAGAAGATATGATTTATTGAAATTAAATCATTAAAGAGCCGTTTAGCCTTGAATTTTATTCACTTTTTTCCGGAATAAAATTTTCACTTTATTTCAAAAATAGTGTTTGGTTGTAAAATCTCAAAAACTCAACTTGGAGTTGGATTCTAAATTTCGAAAAGTGCTCCAAACTTGTTTTCGAACTCCATCTTCATAGATTTCAAATAAAGTGCTCTCTTCTCTATTTTACAAAGCTACTTCATCTTCACCTCCAACTTCATAAATTTTAAGTAAAATAAAATTTATTAGGAATATTACCAAACGCCTACTAAGTTAGTATGGCACTAGAACATATTCTATTTTTCAATACTATTTTTTGGAGCTCAAGAGTAGTGTGAGGGTTATATATATATATATATATATATATATATATATATATATATATATATATATATATATATATATATATATATATATATATATATATATATATATATATATATATATATATATATATATTAAAACTACAAAATTTTGAAAAATAGGTCATAAGTTGCATTTTTGTGCCCCTCATTTTGTTAATTTAAGAGACATATCCGTATCATACGTAGTTCTTTTCTCCTATCATATACTATAATTTAATAAAACAATAAAAAGAAAAGGAGAAAATTTACCTCTGCAGAATGTTCAGAAATATTAGAGAGTATTTTCCGGTAGCCCTCCTTATTTTTCCTAACCCGTTTGCCTTTAAATTTCTTCCTGTGGTGCACTTCCCTCCACATTAAAATTGAACGAATAGAGGGAAAAAAGATTAGGGAAAATAAAATAAAGCATCTTAATTAATGAATATAGAAAAAAAAATAAATAAATAATAAGAATAAAAACAGAAGAGCTAATCTATAAATCAATCCTCCAAGTAGAAATGTGGGCTTTTCAATGAAATCGCGTCATTTAATCGTTCGGCTTTCTATGCAATTATATACATAAATAAATAAATAAATAAATAAATGGTGATCTCTGTTCTAACTTAATTATCAAAAGCCTTTTTTAAAAGCTAAACCTTACATAAATTATTTTTTATAGTTACAAATAAAATATAGATGTAGTACGTTGTAATTTATCAAATGATATGGGAAAATGCGGTTTAAATTTTCAATCAAAGATCACATAAATTGGCTCTACAGAAGCCAATGGCACAGCTATTTTTGGACAGACACCTCATAGAGGGAAAAAAAGAAGGAAAAGAGTGAAAAGAAAAAGAAATAATGTAAATATGTAATGATGGCTCCTGATATAATTATCCTCTTATAGTGCACGGGATTAAGGAAATAAGACTATGATTATACAACGAACTTTGTGACATTATTTGAATATTTTGTGACATCGATGTGTAAGAACTTGACTTGTCTTGGTCCTTAAAGACTTCACTTTTATGATTACTTTTGCCTAAGAGAAATGACGGAGCTAGAACTTTTATTAAAAGATATTAAAATATAAAAAATTATACACAGAAAAGCAAAGAAAATTTACCATATAGTCACATATATGCATAAAAGAAAATATTCTGCCTAGCAATATAAAGTAATTTTTCTGTTAGGGAGTGTCAAATGTGGCCCTGCCACTGCCTAGGAGGATGCTTAAGTTATTGATTGCCATTTTAATGATCACATATGTAACTATGACATTATGGGGGTGTGAGAGAGAATTCTAGTGAGTATTTATTTAATTTAAGAAAGCAAAAGAAAAACTTAAGCACTATAATTAACGACTTAAACTTTGGAGTTTGAGTTTCAAATGTTGGAAAAGAGAAAAGAAAAAATAAAAAATAAAAAATGTTTTAAGGGCCAAAGTCAAAATTATATTGATTACTATACGACGCTAGGCGGAAAGGAAATATTTAATAAATTTTAATCATGCTTAGGCCCCTCCCCCACCCCCACCCCCACCCCCAACCACCCGCTTATATCAGGGAAAAGCAAAAGCAAAGAAATAAACAAAAGAATATGACCAATTACTGATGTTTGCCCTTTATAAATTATATAAAAAAAATGAAAAGGAAAGGAGCATATTTTAATACTCTCCACATAACAACGACAAAAGTAAAATCGTGCTTCCATTCACTTGCAACCATAAATGTCTTTCTTAATAAGTTGTGGATTAGTTAATATATTCATAACTGATTTTAGATTGGTTATGTATCTAAAACAAATTTTAGATTGCTTATGTATTCATAATATATTTTGGATTAATTTTGCAATAATAAAATATTTCTAAAAATAGGTTCTTTGATGAATCTATTCAACACTCTAAAGCGAAGAAATAAATCCTCTCTTCTAATATTAGCATTCTCTTCTATTATTAGTCCTTATTAATTATATAATTTTTACTATATTGCTTTTATTTTAAAATACTGCGATTCTTTTTCTTCTTCTTTGTAGCATTCATGATCAATGCCAAGTTATGTAACTTTCCATTAGAACTTAAATACTAGCTCTTAAAAAAGCATTCATTTCAAATTGAAATTTGCGTGTATGCATTATGGGTTTTTCTTGGGGTACGTGCACAAATCGCCGTTCTTAAGGCCGCTAGTTAGAGATTTTTCATTGTTTATTTTTGTCCTCAAAAATTAAATTTAAAAATTAAAATTTAGAATATTTTGACTAATTTATAAATAGTAGTTCTTTAGAGTGATTATCTTATGTATTTCTTCCGCATAAATTTTAATTTGAGAAAAAGCTCTAGATTTCGACTTTTCACCTTTCAGATTGAATTTTATTTCCTTTTTTTCTTTGTAGAAACTTTAGTTCAAAGGAAGAAGTGAAAACATACCTTGTGATATCAATGGATTGGGCCGGCCCATCTTCTTCTGCTTTGATCACGGGCATTTCAGAGAGCCCACATGCTAGTGGACTTGTTATAAAGAACTAAGACAATGTTCAGGAAAACTTTAGTGCTCAATAATATTCGGCAAAATATAAAATCCACAATTGATCGAAATTAATTATATTCGCTAGCTCAAATATATATATATTTTATTAGTTATATATTTCTTGATAATAATATACATATTCTTTTGTATTTACGATCAACAACAACAACAATTACCCAGTTTATTCCCACCAGGTGGGTCTGGGGAGGGTAATATGTAAACGAGCCTTACCCCTGCCCGAAAGGGCAGATAGGCTGTTTCCAATCGACCCTCGGCGTATAGTATAAAAAAAAGGAAAAGCTGCATTAAGAAAACAAAGGTAAAATTAGAGACACAAGCAAGACAAAACAAAATAATAAAGCATAAGTACTCCCGCAAAAATAACGTAAATAATATGAAAGCATAAGCAACATAAATACAGTCGCATGCAATACTAACAAGCAGTAACTACTATACTAAAACATAATCACCTATGAGCCCCTAGCCTACAATCTTGATTCTAGACCTCCAGACTCCCCTCTCAAGGGTCATGTCCTCGGTAACCTGTATTCTGGTCATGTCCTGCCTAATCACCTCTCCCCAATGCTTCTTAGGCCTCCCTCTCCCTCGCCGACCACCAACAATCTCCAGCCGCTCGCAGCTCCTCACCGGGGCATCGGGGCCCCTCCTCCGAACATGCCCGAACCACCTCAGTCTCGCTTCCCGCATCTTCTCGTCCACCGGGGCCACCCCTACCTTCTGGCGAATAACTTCATTCTTGATCTTATCCAGCCTGGTGTGCCCACACATCCACCTAAGCATCCTCATCTCCGCAACCTTCATTCGCTGAACATGCGAGTTCTTCACGGGCCAGCACTCCGCCCTATACAATATCGCAGGTCTAACCACGACTCTGTAGAATTTTTCCTTGAGTTTGTGTGGAATTTTCTTGTCACACAGGACCCCTGAAGCGAGCCTCCACTTAGACCACCCCGCTCCTATCCGATGGGTGACGTCCACGTCAATCTCTCCGTCCCCTTGGATCACAGACCCAAGATATCTCACACTGTCCCTCTTGGCGATGGCCTGAGAACCAAGCATCACTTCCCTGCCTACCCCACTCGGCTCGTCGCCAAACTTGCACTCCGGATATTCTGTCTTAGATCTGCTTATTTTGAAACCCTTAGACTCAAGGGTTTGTCTCCATATCTCTAACCTTCCACTAACACCGGCCCTCGTCTCGTCTATCAATATTATATCATCAGCAAAGAGCATACACCAAGGCACATCCCCTTGGATATGTTGGGTTAGAGCATCCATCACTAAGGCGAACAACAGGGGGCTCAGCGCCGATCCTTGATGGAGCCCCATTACCACAGGAAAATGGTCTGATTCGCCCCCCACCGTCCTAACCCTATTCTTAGCTCCATTGTACATGTCCTTGATTACTCTGATATAGGCTTCTGGCACACTCTTCGCCTCCAAGCACCTCCATAGCACCGCCCTCGGGACCTTGTCATACGCCTTCTCCAAGTCGATAACCACCATATGAAGGTCCTTCTTCTTATCCCTGAATTGTTCCGCCATCCGCCTGACTAGGTGAATCGCCTCTGTGGTGGAGCGTCCCGGCATGAAACCGAACTGGTTCCCAGATATAGTTGTCGCCTCCCTCACCCGCGCCTCAATCACCCTCTCCCAAACCTTCATCGTGTGGCTTATTAATTTGATGCCCCTGTAATTGTTGCAGCACTGGATGTCCCCTTTGTTCTTGTACAGGGGCACCACTGTACTCCACCTCCACTAATCCTGCATCCTTTCAGTCCTGAAAATCGCATTGAATAGCCTAGTGAGCCACTCCCCTCCAGCTTTACCCATGCACTTCCAGAACTCCACCGGGATCTCGTCAGGCCCGGTCGCTCGACCCCTACTCATCCTACGCAACGCCCCTAAGACCTCCTCTACCCTAATGCGCCTGCAGTACCAAGGTCTCTATGGCGCTCTGAATGCCCCAACTCCCCTAACTCTATGCTCTGATCCCCTCCTCGTTAAGAAGGTCCCGAAAGTACGCCTGCCACCTCTGTTTGACTTGCGATTCCCCCATCAGAACTCTACCATCCTCGTCCTTGATACACCTGACTTGGTCTAGATCACGAGCCTTCCTCTCCCTTACTTTAGCCAACCGGAATAACTTCTTATCCCCACCTCTCTCCCCTAGCTCCTCATACATGCGACCGAACGCCGCGTTTTTAGCTTCCGTGACTGCCATCTTAGCCTCTCTTCTCGCCTCCCTGTAGACCAACCTGTTCGCTCTCCGCTCCTCCTCGCTTGTGCTCCCTGCCAACCTAGCGAACGCCGCCTTCTTCACCTTCACTTTTCCTTTGACTACCTCGTTCCACCACCAATCACCCTGATGCCTGCCTGAATATCCCTTGGCTACCCCGAGCACGTCCCGTGCTGCCCCCCTAACCAAGTTCCCCGTCACTGTCCACATAGCGCCGTCACTGTCCACATAGCGTCCGCTTCTGCCCTCTAAGGAGGTTATTAGTGCTCTATATTACCAATTCAAACTCACACTCAGTTTCATATCTTCTAACTGGATTTATCAGTTTTGCCCTAAATTCTATTAACTCGGAGTAAATATCTTAATTCTTAACATTTCCCAAATTCGAGTTTCGAGTATGAAAACTCTATTGTTATGAGTGATTTATCCCTCTTATGGCCTATCTGATGCATTTAACTGTGTTATATTGAATGATTAAACCAGAAAAAAAGGTATAACAAGTTGACATTTTTGTTATTCAGGCATGATATAATGAAATATTGTAACTTACTTCATTTTGGAGAGCAGTAGCAGCAGTGCCACGAAAATGAGGTTCCACAGCCAAAAGTGTGTATAAAAGTGAAAAGGTAGAATGAGGGAAATTGGGAAATACTTGTCCAAAACAAGGCTTGTAATTCTGTGGTGGCCTAAATGTTGTTGGTGGCTTCACTTTCTTCCAATACTCCTCTGCTGGTGATCCACACAACTTAAATATCTTGTGAAGTTGCTCTATCTGAAAAGAAGAAAAATATATAACACTATCTTGTTGTTTTTTCAACATTCTATTAATTTGATTCACTAATATTATTGGTCGTAACTCCCGATAAAGAAAAAAGATTCCGATAGACTGACAGAAAATATAAAATTAATTAGTGCAATATGAAACATATAATGAACATTATCTTATTATTTATTACATAAAAGCTGGATGTTCAATCACACTAGAATTGAGAAACGACTGGGCCTTCCACGGAGGCAGAAATGGAATCTTGGACAATAGATGAAACTCCAATCCAGCAATATTGCATGAGACCGAGACTGTTATTGTTATTGTTTTATATATTTTTTAATTTTCTAAATAATTTAACATTTCAATAATTAAAAAAATTAAAATGTTGTTTACCTCATTCCTACCAGGCATAATAGGCCTTCCAACAAACATCTCAGCCAAAAGGCAACCAGCACTCCAAAGATCAATCCCAACACCATAATCAGTGGAACCCAAAAGTAGTTCTGGGGCTCTGTACCAAAGTGTCACAACTCTACTTGTTAGGGGTCTTTTTGTCTTTGTCTGGTAAATATTTGCAAGCCCAAAATCAGCAATTTTGAGTATCCCATTTTTGTCTATTAGCAAATTTGACCCCTTAATATCCCTATGTAATATCCCTCTCTCATGGCAATGTTGAAGTCCTGAGAGCAACTGCTCCATGTAACGTTTTATCTGCAAAATTGTGTTTAGAATACATGTTTATTAGGTTATATTACTAGAAGATATATTATAGAAAAGGGATCTATGTGTATATCCAGCCAAATTTATACTCTCTTTTTTATCAGTATATATAGATTATACATATACACAGTTATACACACATTATACATACATTATACAAAAGCCAATTATTTTTAATTTAAGCGGTCGGATGGTATATCTATTTAGGTTAATTCTTCTATAGAATATGTCTCCATCAAGTATCCATGATTTTTTAATCCTTTTCTTTACTCAATTAAATTGTTGATCAATAACCCTAAATCATGTTGTTAATATCTTGGTGTTGTTACTATTTGTTGTCAATGCTTCATTTTATCTTGTCTTTAGCCGAGGGTCTATCGCAAACAACCTCTTTGCCCTCCTAGAGTAGAGGTAAAATTTGTGTATATACTACCCTCCCCAAATTTCACTGTTTTTTTTTTGTTGTTGTTGTAATAATAATAAACCTAAATCCTAAAATATGACCTCCATATTTAAACTCTTTTAGCTTCATAAATTGCAAAAGATACACTCATATTTAAAGAGAAGAATAATGGAAAGGAAGTCGCAATTGACCGTAATATATTAATATTTGTCAATTTTAAACTTTTAAAAGTGTAGTCACTGTGGTTTGATCACCAATCTGCTTTCAAGTTTAAATAACTTCAAATTGGCCTCGGGATACGAATTCACTTACTTAGAAAATAACATACAAGGATGAAGTTTAATTTCCCAAAAAGGTTCATGATTCGATGAGCACCCACGACTTTTTAATTCCAGATCCGTCACTATATATATAATGCCACTATATTGTCTAAATATTAGAAAAGGAGGAAAATAATAATTATTACCTGAGGCTCAGTTAATCTTCCTTCAGTGCGATTGATAAGTTTAGATAAATCAGATTCCATGAAATCAAAAACTAAATAAAGACTATATTGCATTCTTGAAATGACTAAGCCCTCAAGCTTGATGATATTTGGATGATCAAGTTTCTTCAATATTATGATTTCTCTTGCCATAAACTTTACACTTTCTGGTTCTGATGTATCAAATCTAACCTTCTTTAAGGCTACTATTTTCCCATTCGTCCTATTTTTTGCTTTATACACATTGCTATATGTCCCTTGCCCTACCTGCAAAAACATACATATATACATTTATATTTGGACTAACGATTTGGCCTATTTCCAATGCAAACCATGTTTCATTTATCGTTTCTGAATATATAGCTTTAAATATGTATTAAGAAAACATATCTTCATGTCTCATGCACAAAAGGCAATATCTTGAAAAAAAATTCTTAAAATTTGTACCTTCATGGTTCGTTCTATTTATTGTTTAAAAATTCTAAGTTGTACATGTTAGGGATATAGTAGATATGCCCTAGATCCAATATCATATTTGATAACTTGAACACATTTTGTGAACGTTATTTGATATAAAATATATGGCATTAGATATTCTTTTATCATTATTATCAATTTTTTGATTATTTTGATAAGGTCCTTGATTAAATTTTGAGATTTGTCATCGTGATAGAGATCATGATAATGAGAGCAAAGTCTTTTACAACTTAATCTAAATTTGTTCTTGATCGTAGGATTATTAATTTGGACATTAGTAATCTGGTTAGATCAATATTTATGTGATCGTCTTTATCGGATAAAGATTAGTTGATCTCATTAACTAAATCACATAGATAGATGATGCATATAGAGATATGATCATTGAACCGACTCATTGGATAATTCCTAATGGTTAGAATTACCATAAACTGTCAATAGGATATTTTCTTGAAGAATGTGATGTAACCGTTTCCTTTGACTTGAGATCGTCATAGTAATTGACAAGTCATTTATTGTGCTTTGATACTAGACACCTATGGCCCTAGGGCGATAGTTGAAAGGATATTGGGTACGATTAAATACTTGTAGAATTAGTGATTGATCAAGACGGAATCTGTCAACTCTTCGTAATGAGTTTAAGCTCCATGTTGTCATGAATTATAAACGACCAAACTAAGACCTTGGCCAGGGCAATTGAATGAAAGAAGAAATGAGTTTCTTAGGTCATTCAATGGTCGATTATATTTGACGTGAACACATAGTTGATCGCCTATTAGGATTTGACAGTTGAACCATATCCTAGGATGATCCAGAGCTATAAGGACAGAAGGAATTACTACATTATTCTTCTACTGGTTCTTGAGAGTAAATTGTATACTTCATGCTATCCGGTCGTTAAGGAGTGTTGCTAGACGCCACCCTTGATTAGTATATTGATATGATCAATTTACTACCGGTTTAGTATTGAACCTATGAGGTCGCACACTCACGAGTGTTCTGATCTTTGCTAAAGGATTAATTATTTTATTATTTGATAATTAAATTAAAGAATTTAATTAGTCAAATAAATTTAGTTATTACTCCAAATGAAATATTATTATATTCTTTGCTAGCACATAGAATATAATTAATATTGTGAACAAATTAAAGTTTTCTATTTGGAATAGAAAATTAAACTATATCTCTTAATTAATTATATATATATATATATATATATATATATATATATATATATATATATATATATATATATAAGAATGCTTATTAATTTGAAAGACTGAATGTCGGCCAAATTCCATTTAGAATGGAATTGGGTCAACTAAATTGATATGTCGGCCAATTTCCATTTAGAATGGAAGACATGTCGGCCAAACAATTCTATTCTAAATGGAATTGGTTCTTTTTCAAACACAAGGAATTTGAGATGGAAACAACCACGTCTCCATCTTTTCCTTGTACTGTTGGCTCAAGATTGTGTATATATATACACATATCATTAAGAAGAATGAGCAAGAAAATTGAGACAGAGATACAGAAAGAAGAAAAAAAAAACCGTGAGATAAAGAAAAAAATTCTTGACAAGAAAATTAGTTTTCTTGGTCTTTCACGTTTTAGCTACTGTTTTTTGAGAAAAAACTTTAGCATAATATTTCCGTTCAATTTGTTCGCGGGTTTCATTTATCAAAAGGTTGATAGCAAGGATCGGTCTCGGTGTGGATACGCATAGAGTCTTCGCACAATCGAAGAAATTTTGAAAAGAAACTCTCTTCACCAGGTACGTCTTAAATCCTATTTTTGACACGTAAATAAATTTTAAACATGAGAAAATCTACCTTGAATTATTATTGTCTTCTGCTGCGTGTTACGAACACCCATACGCAATCCTTCAGTACACTCATAATTCCTTCTATTTACTGTTTCTTAATATTGTCATCGATTTAAGGAAATTTCAAGCAAACCCTTTTTTCCTTTAGCAAAAGAGGAGGGAGGAGCGGAGGCGCTCCTCCCCGTATAGTCGAGTGACTTTTACTCCTTGACTAATATCTTCTATTCACTTTCAACCGGTCGTAAAAAAAAAGATAATAAGTGAGATAATACACTATACGCAGATTGACTTGTTGCTAGCTTTTTTTAGGATGCACCGTACCATATCTACAATGAGTTCAACTAAACACAATATATTCTCTAAATAATTATGTAAAAGTATTAAAATTTCTACAAAATATCAATTTTTGAATTCATACTATGTCCAAGTACAATGCATTTTGTATTAAGAATCTAAAAAGTTGAACTAGTTCTGAATCGGCTTTTAAATGGATTGAGAAACTTACCTTAGCAAGTTTATCATAAGAATCGGCAGACTTAGGAACTAAACCAGCCAAAACCTCTTTAGGAATGTTATCAACTAGCCATTTTGGCCATCCATCCACCAATTCATCTCCTCCCATTTTCCTAGTGCCTCTATTTGATAATTCATTTCCTATTCTAACTCCATTGCCATTTCCATTTCCAATTCCATCCCTTCCTTTGATCATCTCCTTTTGATCTCTACCAATAATTCTCTTTTCTACTTCAACACTATGATTCTTCCCATTCCCTTCTTGCTCCCTAATTCGACTCATATCCCTCATATTATGTTGTTGTTGCTGTCGTCGTCCTTGTGCATGTTGCTTTTCAACTCCATCTCCTTTAACATAACCATTATCAGCTTTCATTCCCTCAAATCTCTCCGGAGAGAAACCATAACTCCTACCTTGAACACATCCCATGATGGATATGGTCCCTTTACGTCACGAATCTCCTAAATTTTTGTGTTGAATTTAAGTGGTGGTAATGACAAAGAGAACAATGCAAACAAATGAAGCATTTAGATTATTTTATTTTTTTAAAAAAAGAAGAAGAAGAAGAAGAAGAAGAAAGGAAATGTTAAAAATGGGAAGTTGCAATTCTCTTTGTCCCTAGGCCGGCATATATTAATGGAATAACGTATAGTTGTAAAAGAAGTCATTTTCTAGGATTTCTTTGCTTTCGCCGTCATGTGTAGAATAATATGGAAAAAAAGATCATGTCTTAAGTCCATGGCTAATGACCAGGTTCCTTCTGTTACTCAAGGAAACTTACTCTTGTTTTTGGAGATATTCTTTTTTAGATTTAGTAATAAATTAAAAGGTTTTGGCTGGTAGAACCTAGTCAAATTATATTTTATGTAAGAATATCCAAAAAGAAGCATAATGGACAAAACTGGAGCAATCAAAGGGATACAGGTAGAAACTTAGTCAAATAATATAAAATCTACTTTAGAAGTATGTTCCCAAATGGGCAAAATTGAAATAATCAAAGGGATTACGGATCCAATTTTTGGAGTAACTGAACCAGTGTAAAAAGCTTGAGCCTATTGTAAATAATAATAATAATAATAATAATAATAATAATAATAATAATAATAATAATAATAATAATAATAATAATAATAATAATAATAATAATAATAATAAAGGTAAAGAAATTAAGAAAGGAGAAATTACAGTGTTTTGATCTTGAATTTACTTAACGAATCAACATTTTGCATCTTGAATTTACTTGTTTTACAAGATACATAATCATCGTTTCAAAACAAAACTTAAAATAAATAATAATGACACTTTCCTTTAGACCTGCAGTTAGGATATGCCACGTGTTATCTATCATCTTATGCATCATGGAAATCTAAAATTTCACCATTATCAGTTATAAATGTAATAAAAATTTATACGTATATATATAAAGTTGGAAATAGAAAAGATGATTTGACACTCTTTAAAGTCATGAATTTTATTTATCTTTTTTTCTTCTTCTTTTTTTGTTTATTTTCCTCATCCATGGTATTAGTTTAGCTTATATAAAAAGCCTAAAGTCCATATTAAATTCCTTGACGTTATGGTTCTTCTCCTTTTTTCCTTTAATTAATTTATATTAATGTGCCTTGTAACGTATCAATCAAAACTAGGGGTGTGTTTGGTATAACGGAAAATATTTTCCGTGCAAAATATTTTCCAAAAAAAATATTTTTTTGGAAAATAAGTCGTAATTTTATTTATTTTTGGTGTTTGGTATACAAATTAAGGAAAATGACTTCTTAAGAGTATTCATAAATAATTTAGATATAATAAATATGAAGCCATAAACTTTCAGACTAACAACCTTCTAGACTCATAAATTTCATAAACTTTCGAACTGCTAAACTTTCAAAATCGCGGAATTTCAAACGCGTAAATGTTATAATTTCTAAACCCGTAAACTTTCAAACACATAAACCTCCGAACTCATAATTTTAGAACTTGTAAAATTTTAAGCCTTAAACCGATAATTAATAAAATTAAAATTAATTAAAAAAATTATCTTTTTCGGGAGGAGGGGGGGATAGGGGGTGGGTGGCGGGGCTGGAGCACAGTAGAATAAAAAAAAGTAGAAATTTAAATTATAATAAATAAATAAATAAAAATTTTGTGCGGGGAGGGGGATGGGGAGTGGGGATGAGGGGTGCAAAAAGGAAATTAAGATAAAAAAGAATTCGGGGGATGGGGGAGGGGAGGGGGTGGAGGGGTAGTAGGGTAGGTGGTAACGGAAAATTAAAATTTGTAAAAAAAATTGTAGAGGGGATGGGGTGGTTGGTGAGGATGGGAAAGGTTGAGAAGGAGCTCTGGAAAATATTTTTCCTTCTCTTAGTAAGAAAAATATTTTCCTCCAATTAGAAGAAAATAAATTAACAAGAAAAATATTTTCTAAAATTTTTAAACCAACCAAACATAAAAAAATCAGAAAATATTTTTCGAAAAATATTTGCTTGAGTAAGAAACTAGGAGATAAAAAAATAAGAAGCATCATGCTGCCATAGTGATCCTAATACATTACCTCTGCCACTTCCACCCCGGGTGAGGAGTTATTCAGGTACGTTCCGTCCCATTTAGCTTTCATTGTGCATTGGGAAATTTACCACCATATTTTCACTTAAATGGGTGTTATAGGATCTCAAAGTTGAATACAAGTCCACCAATGAGGTTCACTGTATTTTTAGTTATTTACTTTATTTAATTTTAACTTATCCAGAAGCTATCTTTTGCGAACAAATCCTTGATTGCTGTTAATTGATTTGCTAACTAATAATAAGGTATTAATCTAATTCCAAAGGCTAAGACCTTAAAATTAAGAGATATAATTGGAATCAATACTTGTGTTAAATTAACTTTTTATTAATATCATACAGATAAATGAATTGAGCCCCCCCCCCCCCCCCCCTCCTTTTTTTGGGAAAAAAGGAAGGATGGAACCGGCGAAAAAGGGTATTTTCCTTTGAGAAGCTAGACACGAGAAAAGCAAAAGAAAAATTCGATATATTTATTTAAACGAAAAATAAGGAAAATTTTAGAAGAGTCGGATTACTGATAATCGAAAAGTATGTAAAGAATGAAACTTGAGAATAACATTATCAGAAAGCAAGTAAATTAAAGTATATTCCAATAGTAACTTGTGTCTCAATTAAAGGTAGCTAATGGGTCAACCGGTCCGGGCCGGGTCGGATTTTGTCCGACCCGTCCGGGTTCCGGTCCGGGCCGGGTCGGATTTTGTCCGACCCGTCCGGGTTCCGGTCCGGGCCAGGCCGGATCGAATAGTACCGGGTTCTTAAGGGGCCGGGTTGGTTCGGGTTAAAATTGAACCATACGGGTTACGGGTTGAAAGGGGTCGGGCCGGGCAGGGTGTAGTATATTTTCAACTTTTTTTTAAATTAAGTATAACTATTAAGTTATAATTATGTTAATACTTTGTAATCACTGAATGAAATCATAAATATAAGTAAGATGGAAAAATTTGCACTTATTGCAAGTGCTACTTTATTTCTCAATTTCAAATTAATAAGTAGAAAATAAAATGTTTACATTTTTTCTAACAAGTAAACTAGTGAAGTAGTAATTTCAAATGTTTTGCATCGCCTTAGCAAGTTCATCATAATCAATATGAACTGATTGACCTTCTTCTGGGGAGTTAAATTTCGATGGGTTTCCATAGGTTAATATATCTCCAATTTCTTCGTCTTCTGGGCTATCAACATCATCCTTTCCTTGATTTCTTCGTTCCGATCTAATCCAATCTCTTAAACATACTAAAACTTCCAAAGCATTGCCTCCCAATGAGTGGCGGGTGTCTCCAAGTTGTTGTCTTGCTTGGCTAAATGCACTCTCCGATGCAACGGTAGAAATTGGCACATTCAGCACGTCACGAGCCCTAGCGAAAAGAACAGGAAATTGCTTTGCATTTTCATGCCACCATCCCAACGGTGAAAAGTCCTTTGTGCGAGGCTCCTTTTGCTTCTGCAAGTAGAATTGAAGCTCATCAATATTGCTGCTACTGGTTTGAGTGTTAGAAAATGTAGAAAAAATATTAAAACTATCAAGGTCTTCATCATCCACATTAGAAGAACTGCTACATTGCATAGCGGGATTAACATTGTCAGAAGCACGAGCAGTATTATCACATTCATTTGCATAATAATTATATAGTTGTTGCAAATATTCATTTAGTTTGTTCGTAGAATCATATAAATTTAGGGTTTCAGATTCTCCAATCTCCATATAAGTATATAAAGCATTCATTAATTGGTGACAATCAGACATTTTTATAGAAGGATTTAAAACTGCACCAATTAAGTAAACTGGAGGAATTGGAAAGAAATATTTTTTGAATTTCGCTTGCATACTTAGAATAACATCCATATATTTTTCTTTCTTCTTAAATTCATATAGTAGCAAAGAAATTTCAGCTATATGTACTAAAGCCGTAGTAACAGTTGGGTAATATGCGCCAGAAAACACAACAGTATCAATATAAAATTTATGTAAAAATTTAACGACATCATTAATGACATCCCAAGTATCACTTGTTAACATACGCCTAGGATCAGTACAATGTGCATTAGCAACTTTAGTTATAGGAAATCTATATTTGTAGCAACATTTTAAAAATATATATGTATAATTCCATCTAGTAACAACTTCGTCTGGCATGAATCTAGGTGTAAGGTTATACTGCATACACTTTGTTTTAAATTCTTTTATTCTAGATTGTCTATTATTTCCCTGAATAACACCAACTGCTCTTCTAACATGAGTAATCTCAACTGAAAATAAATCAAGGCCACTTTTAACAATTAAATTATAAACATGACATGCACACCTAACATGAAAAATATCGTCAAGAGGTGGTTGCAAATGCAATTTTAAAATTGAAACTGCAGCATTATTGTTTGAAACATTATCAAAAGACATACACCAAACTTTTTGGTTTAGATTATAAAATTCAACAACGTCAACAATTGTACTACTTATAAACGTAGCAGTATGACTCTGATCTTCATCATATTTAAAAGCGATAATACGTTTTTGCATACAAGTATTATCATCTATCCAATGGCATGTAATTGTCAAATAATCATTTCCATTAACAGCATGACCAATATCAGAAGTTAGACATACTCTAGAAGGAAGGTGACTAAACAAATAACGTATGTATGTTTGATATTGTCCATGAAGTCTAAAGATATCTGCTCTACAAGTACTTCTAGGGACACCTTTAAATAAAGGATTGTAAATCCTTTGAATATATGTAATAAGATACGATGAAGACGCAAAAGAAAAAGGTAAACAATCCAAAGTAATCATTTTTGCTAGTTCCTCCCGATCCCTCATTTTATCATATTTTAATAGACCTCCAGTAGTAGGGTTAATAGTTGTTTGACTTCCATCCCCATTAACTCCCCATTCTATAGGATGGATAGCCGACATATGTCTAGTAAGTGTCCCAGTCCCCCCTAAATTACCTCCGGTCAAATGTTTAAAAGTTTCATTACAAAGTTTGCACTTAACTCTATCAGTACCTTCTATTATTTCAAAAAATTTCCAAACCGGACTTCTTTTTTTACGAGTAGAAGTTGGAGCAACTGGTGGTCTTCTACCCCTTGTAGCACTAGCAACTCCAACTCCAATACTACCAACATTTCCACTACTAGGTGTAGGTGGTATCACATCTTCTATTCCAATTTCATTATCTTCTATTCCATAATCTTCTTGTAATTGTTCATAATCAATCTCTACATCTTGCAAATTAGGCGATGATTCAGAAACATGTGTTATTGGGTCATTACTATTACTACCAGAAGCTACAGGACTACCTCTTTTTTTTACTTCCACCCCTAGCATTAAACATATTGTAAAAATTAAAATATAATCAAATATGCAATTAAAATATTAAATAAGAGAAAGAGTTGGAGGGAGTGCACCGAATTTGACAATAAATTGAGCACTTGATTACGCAAATCCGGTGTTACCACGAACAAACTTCAAGCAAGTATTTCAATTTTGAACTTCAAGCTTCAAATTCCGAATGACAAATTGTGATAAATTAAATTCGGGAAAAGAGTAACAAATAAAATATGTAATCTTGCAAATTGAAGGGAAGAGATAGATTGATAATTTGAGAATTGAGATTGAGATAATATTTTTGAGTGAAGAAATGAAGAAGAGATGAGGGGTATATATAGATTTTAAGAATGGTTAATATTGTAATTTAATAAATACAAAAAACAATGAAAAATGGCCATTTTTATAAGAAATCCGTTGGCCAACGGATCTGTAGCCGTTGACAACGGAAATGTGGGCCCCATCAATTCAAAATTTTAAAAAATAAATAAATAAATAAAAATTACCGTTGAACCGGGCCGGTCCGGTCCGGGCTGTACCGGTTCACGGTACTGTTCACTGTACCGGGCCGGTCCGGTCCGGTTCCGAATAAAAAAATTATTAACGGACCAACCCCCTACCCCCTTTGAACCCAGCCCAGCCCGGCCCCCCTACCGGTGCGGTCCGGTCCGGTCCGGTCCGGTCCCGGGTTGTACCGGTCCGGTCTGGGCCGGTCCCGGGTCAACCCGGCCCGCTTGACGGGTCTAGTCTCAATCAACTATATATATATATATATATATATATATATATATATATATATATATATATATATATATATATATATATATATATATATATATATATATATCCTTTTATAGGCCCTTTTGGGAATGTACATTATGTCTAAGTCATAATGAGGCTATTATGAATAATTAGTGACATTAGATGTCACATTACATTATAATTACATTGAATGCATATAATCCTTAACACATTCAACATTTAATATTGTTTAATACCGTTTAATACAGTATTTGAATGCATATATTCCTTAACCAGATTCATTATTTCCATTGCTCGGATGTGAATAAGCTCAAACAAGGACGGTTGCCGATACTCTCGCCCCGTGCCTCTTCCTTTCTCCTTACTCGTACCTGATTTGTAATTCTCGAACCGTAGCTAAATATAATTTATTGATCATCCCACGTGTCCTGATACGTCGTCATATATATGAATTAAAAAAATTTCCAATACAGATAATCCTCCCACTTTCCATTTATTCATCAGTTTGAATATTTGGGAAGTGGAATTCATTAAAGGAGAATTTGTGTCGTCATTAATGATTTGACAGAGTTGACGCTTCAATTGTCACTTTCTTTTAATGCTCTAGGCACGTGTCATTCTTTCATTGGTTGCATAATTTTGCAGCACTTTCTTGGGCTTTCTTTTCGGCTTCACTGTTCACGAAGCGTCAGTATCATTATTATGGTTCTTTCATTACCATACTTTTCCGTTTTTGCTGGTTACCCATTAGTATAAATATAACTTCTTTTCGTGTCTTGTTTCGCATAAAGCATATCATACACTCTAATCCTTCGAGACTTCTTTGCTATTTTCTGCTTCACTTTAACTTTCTTTGCCATGGCTTCACCAAATCTTAACCCTAAGAGAACCCCCATTCTGGATAGCTTCCCTAATGTTGCGATTAGACATGGAAGAGGGGGTAGACTCTGTAACCTTGGATCTGCTCGTGGTGGTAGTACGTCAACTCCTTCTTCTAGATCTGGTCCCTCTTCTAGGACTAAAGGTTCACATTCTCAGAGGAGTTCATCCCGGAATAAAGAATCTTCTGAGCCACTTTGTGAGCCTCTGGTTGAGGAAGTAATCCCTTCTGAAATTTCCTTTAATCATGATAGAGAATCTCTTAGGACCAACGTTGCTTCTTTAGACCGTGATGATCCTTTCCCTACTCAAATCACGGATATTTTAGCTCCCTTATTTCGTAAGGATTGTTATTGGCGTGATGATTTCCCAATCATCGTTCCTAATTCAAATCAGAGGATCACATCTTACTTAATAGGATTCTCTTCTGTTTACACATACCCTTTTACTCTAAGTTTAAATCGACCATTGACCTGGTCATTCTAGACTTCTGTCGTTTTTTTACGTTTTGGGTCAAATTGGTCTGATTGTTTGGAGGGTTATCACCTACTTGAGGCATCTTGCTAACATGGCAGATATTGAATTCACTTTTTCCTACCTAATTCACCTTTACTCCCCCAGACTTTTTTAAAACAGCGTATTTGGATTAGCAGCCAGGAGTAAGAGGGTTTTAGTGAGTCCCAAGGATGATAAAGATTGTGGCTGGTATGCCCGATTTGTTGCTACTTCCACCGCTGGTCTAGTGGGTGAAAATAACATTCCCTTCCCGGAGAAGTGGGACTTTGCACGTAAGTGTTAAACCCTTCTCGTGCCTTTTTATTTCTAGGCTCGCTTATTTTTAGTTTTACTTCTTTTTCTTTTCAACAGCCATGGGCATTGTGGAGTCTGTGCAGTTGGGTAGAAAAGTTGCTGAAAACTGCCCCAATGGAGGGTAGATCATGGAAAACCCTTTTCAACAGTTATGGTTGGAAAGTAAAGACTCATGGTAAAGACTTCTATTTCCACCTTATCTATATTCAAATACTTTTGTTGTTCTAACTTTCATCCTTCTTTTTATCAGGATTTTCCATTCGATGAGTTACTCTAGAGACCACCTTGGTATCCCGTGACCATAAGTACTTGCACTTCTTCAGCCCAAGATATATTCTTGGGCTCTGTCAAGAGAAAATCTGTTGAAGAAGATGATTCAGAGGAAGAAGACGAAGGTTCTTTGATGTCAAGACCACGAGCCATGAGACGTATCGTCTCTGAAGACGAGCCTGATGTCTCTCCTCACCTATCTCTTTCCGAGCCTGTTATTACTCCGATGATAATCCCTATGATGATGTTTCTCCTTCTGATACTAATGAGTCAATAAATCAACTCTTTATCAGTGGATTCGGTAGTGGAACTTTAGGACATGTTTTAAACGAACCTCCTTTTGTCTTCTTTTACCTCTTCCGCACCTATGATTGCTTCTTTACCTTCATCAGCTACTATTTCTATCCCGTCCCCCGTTATTTTTACTCCTTCCACCGCTCCTCCTTCAGTAACTCCTCAAAAACATCATACGAACTTATCCGTGCGATTAAATCTCCTAAATAACCTCAAAAACAATGAATCAAACCTCAAAATCATGAATTTTTCCTCAAACTTCATCAAGTTTCAAATTTAGAAATTCAAGTCTGAATCATGTCAAACGACGTCCGTTTTCAATCAAATTTTACATGAAGGACTTAAACCATATATAAGACCTATACCGGGCATCAGAACCAAAATACGCGCCCGATACCAACACGTTCTAATCGATTTTCAAATTTCCTTAAACAATTTCAGAAAATAATTTTACTTAAAAATTCATGTCTCGGGCTTGGGACCTCGGAATTCGATTTCGGACATACGCCCAGATCCTATATTTTTCTATGGACCCTTCGGGACAGTCAAATCATGGGTCTGAGGCCGTTTTCCTAAAATATTGACCAAAGTCAAATTTATTCAATTTAACATTAAAACCTAACATTTTTCAAAGTGTTTCATATTTAAGCTTTTCGGCAATGCACTCGAACTGCACATGAAAATCGAGGCAATTCTAAATGAGGTTTTTCAAGGCCTGGGAGGCACAAAATTGAATTAAAAATATGTGATGACCCTTTGGCTCGTCACAGTGTATTTGGTTAGGAGCTACGAGGGCTCGGATGTGTTTCGGATGTAATTCGGAAAGTGTTAGACTTAAGAAAAAGTTGCAGAAATTCAGCTACAGGTGCCCAGGCCTGTTGTTCATCGCGATCGTGTAGTAACTCTCGCTATCGCATAAGGTAAATAGGTACAAGGGTGGATTTGTCAACGCAAACGCGAAGCCACAGTTGCGAACACGGAGCTTTGGGGGATTGCTCATCGCGAACGTGACCTGTGTGACGCGAACACATAGTGTTAACTGGGGGGGCTGGGAATTTGGTCATTCTTCTACGTGAAAGCATACGTGTGTCCGTAAATTTGAAGGTCAAGGGGTTCAACCATTTTTGAACACGTGGAAGACATCGCAATCGCGTAAGTCCACTTACTGGAAGCCTTCGCGATCTCGACAGTGTTCTCGCGAACGTGATGAACACTGTCACCCAGCACTTAAAACAATAGCTAATACGAGTTTTGTTGAAAATTTTATAACTTCTTCATCTCAACTCCAAAATTGGGAGATTTTTGAAAGAGGATTTCACCATAAACTCATAGGTATGTAATCTTAGACTCATTTTTTTCTTTTTCCATTAACACCCATTTGATTTCTAGGCCTAAATCATGTGAATAAAGGTAGAAAATTAGGGATTTGGGTAGAGTTAGGGCTTTTTGATTAATTGTGATTTAGACCTCGTTTTGGGGTTGAATTTGGAAATAGTTATATATTTGGGCTCATGGGTGAATGGGTAATTTTATTTTGGTCCGAACCTCGTATTTTTACCAAGCGGGTCGGGGGTCGATTTTTAGATTTTTGGGAAGAATGATTAGAAGGCTATAATTAGGCACTGGATTCGAATTGTTTAGCATTTATTGATATTATGAAGTCATTTATGTATAAATATAATTGATTTCGAGCCGAATTCGAGAGGAAAGGCGGTTTTTGAGGATTGAGTTGGCCGTGGAAGTTTGAGGTAAGTGTTCGGTCTAACCTTAGCTTGAGGGATTAGTAGTTGAGTCCTATTTTCTATTTGCTTCTTGTTGAGTACGACATATAAGCATGGTGACGAGTATCTATACGTTGGTGTCGAGCATGACCGTGAGTCCTAAATTGATACTTGTTGTACACTTAAATGATTCTACGAATGTTTTAGTAGGTGAATTCTTGATAATGAGTAGAGACTTGGTTTATTTTCGTGGATGTTACTTATGATTGAGAAATAGTAATAACTGAGATGAGTAGGAGTTGAGTTGAGATTGGTTATAGCTGATTCTCCCTTGTCGGGTCATATATATACTTGTACTGTTGAGTTCCCTTGCCGGGATAGTGTAGTTTATTGTTGATCACTTGCCGAGATGATTATTATAATTATTGATGACTGTATATTTGGAACGGGTTGCGTGCTGCAACATTAATTATTATATATATGTCAATCGGGTTGCACGACGCAACTGTCATATTATATTGGATCAGGTTTCACGCCGCAACTGTTATATTTTATTAGATTGGGTTGCATAATAGTTATATTATATTAGATCAGATGCACGCCGCAACAGATATTATATTGGATCGTGTTGCATGCCGCAACAGTTATATTATATTGGATCGGGTTGCACGCCGCAACAGATTTTATATTGGATCAGGTTGCATGCTGCAACAGTTATTTTATATTGGATCGGATTGCATGCCGCAACAGATATTATATTCGATCGGGTTGCACGCCACAACAGATACTATATTTGATCGGGTTGCACGCCACAACAATGTTAAAGGATAAGGGTTCAAGTTGCGCTCAACAGTAGTATTATTGTTATGTTGTAGATATTGAACTGTCCTTCTATATTTTATTAAATTTCTGTTGGATTTGAGATGTTCCCCGAAGCATGTATCCCCCTTCCATTCAAACTGTTTATTCCTATTTATTTTCCGCCATATATTATATAATTGCACATATTTATCTGGAGTCTGGTTCTAGCCTCGTCACTACCTCGTCGGAGTTAGGCCAGACACTTACCAGCACATGGAATCGGTTGTGCTAATACTACACTCTATGCTCTGTGCAGATACCGGAGCAGCGCTTGATCAGCAACAATAGGGGAGCCAGCCTTCGGTCCATCGAGACACCGAGGTAGCCCTGCAGGCGTCTGCATGCCCGGCTTCTCCTATGTTCTGTTATCTCTTGTATTCGAGATAGATAGTATTACTTTCTTTCAAACAGTTGTATGTAGTAAGAGTAGTCCGTGAATGATGTGACATCAGTTTTTGGGTAGAGGCATATGTGGATTTTCTTATTATTTTGATTTATTTTGTCTAAATCTTCCGCTTAAATCTCATATTCCGCTGTTATTTAAATGTTTATCGCTTGTTATTATATGTTGTAAAAGAGATTAAAATAAAAGAGTTAAGAATTCATAATTTTGTGATTTGTCTAACTTCTACGAGTAGGCACTATCACAACTCCCGATGGTAGAAAATTCAGATCGTGAGAATGTGGTGAGTTGTTTGTGTGGAGTTGGAGACATGGAGAATGCTGGCTCGAGGTGAAAAAAAGGAACATTCATGGTATTACTGATTAGTGAGTCACTTCTCATTTTATGTTCCTTTAATTTGTAAATCCAAAACTTTCATTTCCTATTATGTTTCAATGCCTCTTCCTCAAATATGCTATCTTGGTAGAGTAAAACCTTTCAAACAAATTTGTTAGTTTGGTTCGGGGAGTAAAACCTTTCAAACAAATTTGTTAGTTTGGTTCGGGGAGTAAAACTTTTCAAACAAATCTGTTAGTTTGGTTTGGAAAAAATAGGATTCCTGTCTGTTGGAACTAATATTGCCTAAACTAAAAAAATTCACTTGCGCTTTTACCGATTATTCTATTGCATATATCTTTTGATTATATTTACATGGATCATATAAATTTTTCTTCTATTAGTGTCTGATCTATCATTTTGTTGTAGTTCTGTCAAATTATAAACTATTTTATGGGAAGAATTTGGTGAGAAATTTGATCTTTATTTGTACAAGAAGGATTCTTCCCTGTATATTATAATAGTAACCTCTACAATAGTTAAACAATTATGTGGTAATTGTTTTAGATTTAAAGTTATATGCTTTGATTCATTGAACATTAGAATAAAGCTATTAATTATTGTATTCATTGTCTATTTCATGCAATGCGTGTTCAAAAAAGATCAAACCTGTTAATGGTTTCTATACTTGCCCTATTTGCAACAAAGAATGCAAGTTTCCCTTAGGGAACCAATTTGTAATGTGTATCTAAACTAACTTATTTTGTAAAATAAGGTATAATATACACGTAAAAGTCAAAGATAAAACTGGGAAGCTACTTGATACATTAGCTCACAAATTGTTCAATGGGCTGTCATCATCATATAACAATGATGTAGCTGCCCAAATCCAAAGCCTTATCGGAAAAATTTTGATTTTCAAGCTAAAATCTGTTATTGTCATTTAACCTTTCAATTAATCCTATTAGGCAATGCTTCTGATTTTAAGACAAGAGGGGTTGCTCTGATGGTAAGCAACCCCTACTTCCAACCGAGAGGTTGTGAGTTCGAGTCTCCCCAAGAGCAAGGTGGGAAGTTCTTGGAGGGAAGGATGCCGAGGGTCTATTTGGAAACAGCCTCTCTACCCCAGGGTAGGAGTAACGTCTGCGTACATACTACCCTCCCCAGACCCCACTAAGTGGGATTATACTGGGTTGTCGTGAATGTAGTGTCAATATCCAAGAAGACAAGAGGGGTTGCAACCCCCACTTCCAACCGAAAGGTTGTTAGTTCGAGCCTCCCCAAGAACATCTCGACTTATTTTAAGAATACAAACTACATTGCAGAAGCATTTTCCTTCTCTGATCTTTTCCAAGGAAGGCGCAAATTTTGTTTACAGTATTTTAGAAAACAAAACACGGCAGCAAATTCATTCACTATAACCCATCACAAGGTCCGTTCACTTTAGATTATCGTGTTCTTTTTATTGAATATTCCTTTTTATATGTTATTTTGATATATTTCACTCTTCCAAAACTTCATAGCAGATTAAATGGAATTGATATTTAAGAAATTAGTGCGTTAGTAGATATCCCATTGGAGATTAGCCTACTACATCAGTTTTTGCCAGTTTTAGCTTGGCAAGAAAGGATGCTAAAAATAAAATTGAAGAGAATTTCATCAACGTCCAATGTAACCGAAAGAACGAGGAATTAAGTGTAATCAGAAATTGCAGATTCAAGTTTGCGATACTGAAGCGAAAAGTCTCATTAATTGAAAAGAAATACTAGTTTTGTATCAATATTTGGTGAAAAGATTCACTAAATTGTTGAGATGAGAGATTATATGGTTTCCAAGTCAAAGCATAAGTGACATAGACTTGTATATTCATTGTATATTTACTGTATACTCATGGTATACCTTGTAATGGGCTATGATGATTGCTGTTGCTGGGCTGTGTATCTGAGCCCACAGTTATTTAGTTTTGGGCCGGCTCACCCGACCCGACCCAATGGTGAAATGTGTATATAGTGGAGGGGCAGATATTTTGTAGATACGGATTTCATTTTGCCTTCATTTTGATTAATAAAATTCTCTCTCTTCTGGAGAGTTCTCTCAACTGTTCCTTCCTCTCTCTTATTTCTCTCACTATATTCTCCATGTTCTTTAGCTTAATCTTCAGGTTTTCATGGTATCAGATCCAGGCCCGTCTCAATTATTGTTACCGATGTTGGGCCCCCATTTATGTTGTCCACGCTCCAGAGATCTCGGCGTGAGGGGGGTGTTGAGTTGTCCCACATCAGAGGGATTTGAGGTCAATGGTCTTCTTATATGCCTTGGGCAATCCTCACCTCATAAGTTAGCTTTTGGGGTTGAGTTAGGCCCAATGTCCATTCTTTTCATAAATTGATGAAGTTAATCAACTTCGAAGGGAGACATGTACCAAGCTTTATTCCTTAACAATAATGCCAAATTAAAGTTGTTACTTTTAAATTTTGTTGATGTTTGATAATAGAAAATTCATTATCTATTTATAAAATGCCTATATTAATATTTAAAATTTTGAACCTGACGGGCTTATACTCGATGTTCCATTCACATCTATAGGGGGGCGAATTGATGGATCTATTAATCGTTCAAAGGGGCCGTATGAGCAGTCAGAATTACCATCACATAGGCTCTTTACTACCAGAAATTGGGAAGAAGTCACAGTTTGCTCAGCTTTATATATACGATATTGAAAACGAGATAAGTAACAGAATGAGTTGGCCGTCGCAAGAAGATATTGATCCAAAGGTTGTTCATGACTTATCTCAAATGCTAGATGAGCGTTAAGGGTGCAAATAATTACATTTAAAATAAGTTTAGGAGGGTAAAAGGATTTCCGCAAAGAAAAAGTGTGTAGTTGGAAATATAGGTATAAGTCAATGGTGTACTTATGCATTTTCCCAATATTTAAAAAGAAAGTCAGCTTTATGTTTTGAATAAATGATGGTATGATTATTAATTTTCTTTCATCCTAACTATCATCGTATACCATTAATTCTGTAGGTCTATATACAATTGAGTTTCAGAAAAGAGGAGTGCTTCACGTACATATATTGTTCTTTCTGCATCCCACATTAAAGAGTCCCTCCACAGACCATATTGATAAATTAATAACAATAGAAATACCTGATCTAGAAGTTAATCCCGATGGTTATAATGCCGTCAAGAACTTCATGATGCATGGACCCTGTGGAGAACAGAATCGCCATTGCCCATGTATGAAGCAAGTAAAGTGCACCAAGCATTTTCCAAAAAGATTCAACGACCGAACAACTTTTGATGCAGATGGATTTCCAATTTATAATAGAAAGAACACAGGTACTCAGGTCAAGAAAAATGGAGTCTTATTACCTTACAATAGAAATTTGATTGTCAAATTTGATGCACATATAAATGTTGAGGTATGCAATTACTCAAGGTCGGTGAAGCACTTATTCAAATATGTCAATAAAGGATCCGATAGAGCAACAGCAACTGTAGAATGTACAGATACTGGTATAGAAATTGATAAGATTAAAAGATATCTAGACTGCAGATATATATCAGCTACGGAAGCTTGCTGAAGGATCTTTAAATTTTGCATGCATCACAGAGAGCCAGCAGTTGAGTGATTGCCATTTCATTTAGAGGGAAAAAATTCAATAATATTCGAAGAACAAAGGCGAGCAGAAAGCGTTCTTAGTACACCCCGCATAGAAGTGACAAAGTTCACGGAATGGTTTGAGGCAAACAAAAAGTACACCGAGGCAAGAGAGCTCACATATTCTAATTTTCCTACACATTTTGTCTGGAATTCAAGAGACAAAACTTGGACCAAAAGGAGAAATGGCAACGAAGTTGATAGAATTTACTTTGCACATCCTGCAAGTGGAGAACGTTTTTATATGAGAATGCTGCTTAATTTTGTCAAAGGGTGCACTTCATTTGAAAGCATCAGAAGAATAAATGGAGTAACGCACGAAAATTATAAAGATGCATGCTACGCTTTAGGATTACTAGAAGATGATAAAGAGTGGAATGACTGCTTGGCTGAGGCTGCACTTTGGGCAATAGGAAACGAGTTGAGAAATCTCCTTGCGACAATAATTATTCACTGTCAAGTAACTGATTGTAGAAAAATTTGGAAGATCAACTTTGAGATTTTATCAGAAGATATAATATTTTACAGAGAAAGAGATTTCGATTGAAATATTTACAGTTGACAAAAAAATAACTTGAAGCATATACATTATTTGAGATTGAAAGCATCCAATTGAAGATGGGAAAAAGTTTGAAAGACATAGATGGAATGCCACTCCCAGATTCAGCTTTACTAAATAATGTCGGAAATCGTCTTATCAACGAGTAGCTACACTATGACAAAGATGCTCTAAAAAGGGTGCATGACCAATCGTTCGCGCTGTTAAATGCTTGCCAAAAGTCAGCTTATTAAGCAATAATAAATTCAGTTGAGAAGGAAGAAGGCCGTTTATTTTTTATAAAGTGGACTTGGTGGTACTGGGAAGACATCTCTATGGAATACAATAATATCTAAGATCAGATCACAATCAAAAATAGTTCTCCCTGTTGCTACTTCTGGAATAGCTGCTTTGTTATTACCAAATGGTAGGACAGCTCATTTACGGTTTCATATTCCTTTGGATGTTAGCTCAGAAACAACTTGTGAAATAAAACAAGATAGTTCGTTAGCTGAACTTCTCTTGAAAACATCCTTGATCATTTGGGATGAAGCGCCAATGGCAAATAAATTTTGTTTTCAAGCCTTAAGACAAGACATTGAGAGATATCCGAAAATATCTTAGACAAACTTTTTGGAGGCCTTACAATCGTATTTGGTGGTGATTTCCGTCAAACTCTACCAGTAATTCCAAAGGGTACGAGCTGATATTATTGATGCATCACTAAACTCCTCTTACTTGTGGCCATTTTTCACAATTTATGAGTTGAAGCAAAATATGCGTCTCTACAGTGGAAGAGTAAGTGATTCTGAAGCTGCTAAAATGTGACAAATGGTTGCTACAAATTTGAGATGGCTCCATTTACGATGATAATAATAAATAGCTTATTAAATTACCTCATGATGTATGTATCAAACCATCCAACGATCCAATCGGATCAATTGTCTGAGGCAGTTTACCCATCCCTCTTGCAAAAGTATAATGACCCAAAATATTTGAAAGAAAGAGCAATACTAACGCCAAAAAATGAAATGGTGCATGAGTTGAATGATACAATTATGAAAATGCGACCAGATGAAGGAAGAACATATTTAGCTCAGACAATGTATGTAAAGCAAGCATGAATACTATTGATGAAGATCTGTTGTATCCAACTGGATTTTTGAACAGCTTATGATTCCCTGGCATCCCTAATCATGATGTAAATTTAAAAGTAGGTACCCCAGTTATGCTTCTCAGGAACCTAAACCAAAGTGAAGGCCTATGCAATGGAACAAGATTGATCGTCATGCATCTTGACAATTGGCCCGTCAGCGCAAACATCATTTCTATTGGCTCGACAGTCACAATTCCTAAGAATAATTTTTTTTTTTTGGTAAGTTCAAATACTATTAATTTTGAAGTAACAAATTATAGAATATATGGCTAACTCAACCATAATGACTCACTGCTATGTAGTTCTTCTACACCCCCTGCCATTGTTGACCTATTTTACATGATAGAACTATTATTTGCCTCTGCATATAAACTTGTATTGCAGCTTTGAGTTTACCTATAGCTTTAATGTTACAAATGTAGATAATTTTGTTAGGATTATGATTCCAACTAAATATAACAACCTTCATATTGAACAATTCGGAATTAAACTACATGAGCGGAAGCTAACCTGAATCCATGTGTGAAATTTGTTGAACCTCCTTTGATGATTGTCCTTTAGTCCTTATGAAGATTGCTCCTTTGATCCTTCCTTCAAGAATGTCTTGAAGATGTATGACACCACAAGAATACTTCACAAGGCTTAAACAATATGTGAATTGACCCACAACAATAATAATATGACAATGATCAAAATGGTATATGGTTTTCCACAATTATTTGCAAGACAACAATGGTGTTTTTGCACTTGATTCAATGGGAGGAAGAAGAGTTTGTCTTACAATAATGTGGGAACCATAACCCCCACTTTATAACAAAAGAGTTACATAACCCAAGAGTCACAAGAGTTACATAACTCAAGAGTCACAAGCTTGTAACCATGGTTACATATATGTAACCTTAGTTAGCCCATCATTAACTAAGGTTACCCTTTTGGGTATCTACACATTAGTCCTACACTTTATATGACAACACATTGGTCCCCTTAACATAATGTCCATAAGACCACAAAATTAGGCCAAACCAAAAGATAGCACATAACATATAATTTATCCATATATTGTTCATATGTATGTAGATATAAGTCCATATATCTTACAATCTCCCACTTGGACGAGATACACAAACATATGTACAAACCTTAGCATTATATGTTACAAAATAACCTTAGGTGCGCAAAATTGCTATCACAATAAAATTCTCATGAACAATCCGGTCCATCTATCATACCAACATAGGAACTAAGTGCTCTTTGTTACTCATTCGTAACTAGAACCGGCATAGATCACGTATATCAATATAACCAACGACATGGATCAAGTGTAGGTATGTAGCATGGAAATAACATAAAGTGTGGTCAATAGAATGTCTATTTCCAACTGGTTCTCTTTATTGAGATCAATCATAAATTGTAAGAGTACAAAAACTTTAAAACTGAATATCTGCAGATATAACTGAATTACTGAATTTCTGAATATAATGAACAATACATAAATGTACAATACAAAACTCCCACTAAAATACATAATCCTTATCTGATTTGACACCCATACAAGCAATATGCTCATGAAATACTTTTGGTGTCAATCTCTTAGTGAGCGGATCCGCAAGCACGGAGTTTGTACTAATGTACTCAATGCACAATTGTCCATTTTGTACTCTTTCTTTAACAACCCAAAATTTGACGTCCATATGTTTTGCTTTCGTCAAACTACTGTTGTTATTAGCATAAAGGACTGCCGATCTGTTATCACAAAATAGCCTAAGTGGCTTTTTGATGCTATCAATAATTCGCAGTCCACCAACAAAATTCCGCAGCCATAATGCCTCATTAGATGCTTCATAACATGCCATAAACTCCGCTTCCATGGTGGAAGTGGCTGTAAGAGTTTGCTTGATACTTCTCCAAGAGATAGCACCGCCCGCAAGCATGTAAATATAGCCTGAAGTGGACTTCAAACTATCCTGACATCCAGCAAAATCGGAATCGGTATACCCAATGATCTCAAGCTGGTCCGATTTCTGGTATGTAAGCATGTAATCCTTTGTTCTCTGTAAGTACCTCATGACCCGTTTGGCTGCCTTCCAATGGTCCATTCCCGGATTGCTTAGATATCTGCCTAACATCCCAACAATGTATGCTATATCAGGTCGTGTACATACCTGACCATACATCAGACTACTTACCGCCGAAGCATAAGGCGTCTTCTGCATTTTCGAAATTTCATAATTATTATTTGGGCACTGTTTGAGACTAAATTTGTCTCCCTTAGCAACAGGGGTGTTTCCTGGTTTACAATCCTGCATGCCAAATCTTTTCAGAACCTTATCGATATAACCCTTTTGTGACAGATCGAGAACACCTTTAGAGCGATCTCGTTGTATCTGAATTCCTAATACAAAAGAAGCTTCACCAAGATCTTTCATTTCAAATTTCTTTGAAAGAAATTTCTTAGTTTCAAGTAATAATGCTATATCGTTACAGGCAAGCAGTATGTCATCGACATATAAAACCAGAAAAATATACTTACTCCCACTGAACTTATGGTATATACAGTCATCAGCAATATTCGGTTCAAAACCAAAAGATGTAATGACTGCATGAAACTTATAATACCATTGACGAGAAGCTTGCTTGAGCCCATAGATGGATTTCTTTAATTTGTAAACCTTCTTTTCTGATTCATCCGAAACAAAGTTTTCAGGTTGCACCATATAAATTGTTTCCTCAATGTCACCATTGAGAAATGCTGTCTTAACATCCATTTGATGAAGCTCAAGATCAAAATGTTCTAGTAATGCCATTATAGTCCTGAAAGAGTCTTTCGATGAAACTGGAGAGAAAGTCTCTTTATAATCAATGCCTTCCTTCTGAGTGTAGCCTTTTGCGACAAGACGAGTTTTATTCTTAATAACATTGGCCCCTGAATCCCTTTTGGTTTTAAAAATCCATTTACAACCAATAGATTTAATACCTTTGGGCAATGTAACAAGCTCCCAAACGTCATTATCGCTCATAGACTTCATCTCATCATTCATGTCATCAATCCACTTTTGAGAGTTAGAACACTTAATGACTTGACGGAAGTTGATTGGATCATCTTCCTCAAGTCCAATATCACTTTCTTTTAAGAGAAATACTACATAATCATCCGAAATTGCATTTTTCCTCTCTCTAGTGGATCTCCTTAATGGCATTTCAGTTTCTTGAGGTTGTTGAGTTTGATTTCATTAGTTATATCAGGGTCTTGATGGGGGAGATTTTCGAGATTGTCTTGAACCGGAGTTGTGTGATCCGTGTCATGAAGACCAAGATCAACAACTTGAGGGAAAGACACATGTTCTTCCTCAAAGACAAAATCTCTAACAACTTTATCTCCCCACCCCCCAAACTCAATATCCTCAAAGAACCTAGCATTACCCGTCTCAAAAATAGTTCTAGAAGTGGGATCATAAAACTTAAAACACCTGGATTTTTCAGAGTATCCAACAAAATAGCTACTAACCGTCTTAGCATCCAGTTTCTTTTCATTCGGCCTATAAGGCCTTGCCTCAGCTGGACAACCCCAAATGTGTAAATGCCGAATACTGGGTTTATGCCCAGTCCAAAGTTCATATGGGGTTTTGATTGTAGCTTTAGTTGGAACTCTATTAAGAATATAAGCTGCGGTTTTTAATGCTTCACCCCAGAGTGAGTCTGGCAAAGTTGTACGAGAAATCATACTTCTTACCATATCCTTAAGGGTCCGATTTCGTCTCTCAGCTACACCATTCATCGTAGGACTGCCTGGCATAGTATACTGAGGGACGATCCCACACTCATCTAGGAATTTAGCAAAAGGCCCTGGACGTTGTTCACCGGAACCATCATATCGACCATAGTATTCACCACCACGGTCAGATCTAACGGATTTAATTCTTTTGCTTAGTTGATTTTCAACTTCAGCCTTAAATGATTTGAACACGCCAATGGATTGGGACTTTTTATGAATAAGATATAGGTACCCATAACGAGAGTAATCGTCTATGAATGTGATAAAGTATTATTGACCATTCCGACAAGGAGTAGGAAATGGCCCACAAATATCCGTATGTATCAATTCTAAGACGTCCGAAGCTCTCTTAGCACCTAATCTACTCTTGTTTGTTTGTTTTCCCTTGATACACTCAATATAAATTTTCGAATTTGAGGTATCAAGAGAATCAAGAATTCCATCTGACACGAGTTTCTGAATTCTTTGAATGGATATGTGACCCAAATGTTTATGCCAGAGTGATATAGAATTCTCATTAGTTAATTTTCTTTTAGTACCACTTAAACTTGTATGCAAAGTTTCTTTATTTGAAGTTATTGTATCAACCAAATATAAGCTATCAAATGTTGATAAAACACCAGTACCAATAAGATTTGAATTCTGAAAGAGACTAACTTTATTGTCACCAAAAAAACATGTATAACCGGATATGTCCAATTGGGGAACAGAAATTTAATTCCGTCTAAAAGACGGTACAATAAAAGTCTCATCCAAATCTAAATGAAAACCGGTCTTAAACAACAGCCTAAATTTTCCAATAGCTTCAACTGGCACCTTCTTGCCGTCACCCACATAGATGTATCTTTCACCATCATTTGGTTTTCGGCAGTTCAGGTAACCCTGCATTGATATACTTATGTGAGTAGTAGCAGCAGAATCTACCCACCAAGTATCCTAAGGTACCGAAATTAAATTAACTTCAGAACAAACAAGAGAAAGAAATGTACCTTTTTTCGCACGCCAGGCATGGTACTTGGTACAATCTTTCTTCACATGATTAGTCCCCTTACAGAAGAAGCAACCTAATTCAGTAATTTCAACCTTAGGTTCCTTATGTTGCTTAATCTTGGGCTTTGCAACCGCAACTTCCTTACCTTTCCTCTTCTTAGTTTCCTTAGAAGAGGATGCCAAATGAGCACTTTCTGTCTTATCTAGCTTTATCCTTTCCTCTTCTTGCACACAATGTGAAATGAGCTCATTAAGAGTCCATTTCTCCTTCAGGCAGTTGTAACTGACCTTAAACTGATTAAAGTGTGCAGGAAGAGATATCAAAACAAAGTACACAAGCAGTTCCTCAGGTAAATCCAGCTTGAGTGACTTTAGTTTCGAAGCAAGATGAGACATTTCCATAATGTACTCCCTAATGTTTCCCTTGCCCTTATACCTCATGGAAACAAGTTTACTCAATAGTGTACTTGTTTCCGCGTTTTCGTTTTGCATAAAACGCTGTTCAAGGTTTCCAAGGAAAACTTGGCATTAGGTTCATCATTCATAGTGCCCCTGAATGATTCTGGAATTGCACGTTTCATAATCATTAGACTCATGCGATTCGAGCATTCCCACTTCTCCATCACCCTCCTTTCATCGGGAGAGGATGTATCCTCAAGAGGAGTAGGTTGCTCGGTCCGAAGAGCAAGGTCAAGATCCATGCAACCGAGAACGATCATGACGTTCTCTTTCCATTCCTTAAAGTTTGTGCCGTTAAGCACAGGGATGCTATTGATGTTGGCAGAGATCGTAGAAGCAGAAGAATTAACTGAAAATAGAACAAAAGGATTACTGAATACATGCTTACAATTACTTGAACTTTAACTTTACTTTATAGATTCAAAATAGGCATATCCCATTAAGGCTGTATCCGGTTCCGGTTATGGGTCTATTTGGGTAAACGGTTCCGGTTCTGGCGGTTCCCGGTTCTGGCGGTTCCGGTTCTGGCGGTTCCCGGTTCTGGTGGTTCCGGTTCTGGCAGTTCCGGAGCCGGAACCGGAACCATACGGTTCCGGAACCACCCGGTTCCGGTTCTGGCGGTTCCGGAACCGCGGGTCTGGCGGTTCCCGGCGGTTTCGACCTTTTTTTTTTTTTTTTAAATTAAATATCTTGTATAGTAGTGATTAGTATATTGTAGAATATATTTTTATATGGTGTACTATGTTGTTACTATAGCATATATTGTGTTTGGAAATTAGTATATATTCAAAATAAGTAGTGTATATTTTGTATATAAGTAGTATATGTTGTAGTAAAGTAGTATATATTGTATATAAATAATGTATATTGTGTAGTAGTTAGTATTAATAGTATTATGTGTTGTATGTTATATATTATATGTTATATAAATATTTTATATTCAAGGATTGATATAGAAGTAAAGACAAAGAAATATTGAGACAAATATATTCAAGTATATGATAAAAAGCATATTTATTGACCAAAATGGCATATCTTTCTTAGTCTTCCTTCCCCCAATGGAATGAGCACAACATGGTACTAATACCACCATTAAAAGGAAAAAAAACTAAAAGAAGACATGCCAATGTACAAGTTACATCATAATTTATGTATTATTTCTAACAAATCTCATAAAACCTTCAAGGTTTGGAGGTGGTTGTGTTGGCGGTGGTGGAAATGAAGCTTGTTCATCACCACTTCCGGGTGAAGATGATTCTTGAGCAATTTCTGCTAGCATTTCTTCATAGCACTCATCTATTTCGGGTTGAGATTCAGCTAGCCCAAAGTTTCTTCTTTCAGAGCGGATCCAATCTCGGAAGAGCACTGATTTTTCCAAGCTGTCCCGCATCGACGCTCTATGATCTCCTATTTGTAGTCTGGCTTGACTAAATACGCTCTCCGATGCAACAGTTGACGCTTGAATGGACAGAACATCCCGAGCCATCCTTGCAAGAACGGGAAAATGCTTTTCCCTTGTCTTCCACCAATCTAAAAGGTCGAAAGATCCGTCTGGATTATCATTCTCTAGCCCCTGCGACAAATAAACTTGAAGTTCGTTTAGATGGGAAATATCATCTAAATTCTCACCTTGAGTACCCCTGAACTCCGTCCACGATTTAAGAGCTGTTAAGCCAGCAACTCTTTTAGACGATTGTGACGTGGACGAAGTAGGAGTTGGAATATTAGGCCTAGCATGCTCTAAGGCCTGTTTATAAGCATTATAAACAGTTTGAGCATTCACTGTAATTGATGCTTTTGCATCAGATAGTGTAGCCATTTCTTCTGGTGAAAGATCTAAACATTGATAAATACTAGTATACCAAAAGTTAGGACCTCCTGCTTTCATAGTAGGGTTTAACAAAGCAGCCACACCAAAAATAGGAGGGATTGGAAAAAAATATTTTTTAAATTTCTTTTTCATTTCAAATATTGCATTTTCATAAATTTCCCCTCCCTCGTTAAAATCAGCAAATAAATTAGCAAGTGCGGCAATATATACTAAACAGTTTGAAATTGTAGGATAATATTGGCCAGATAAAGCAGTTGTAGCCACACTAAAATGTTCTAAAAAATCTAAAAGAATCTTAACGTTATTCCAATCTTGATTAGTTAGCATATCATTATCTTCATCCTCACAATCCCTAGAATTATAAGTAGCGGTTATTGGGTTTCTATATTCGTACGCCACTACTAAGCTTTCATACATGTAGTTCCACCTAGTCGGACAAGGTTTAGGAACCTTTCTTTCTCTAAGGCCACTTTCGTCACATTTTTTATAATATTCTCTAAGTCTACTTCTACGGTTTGAATAAAAAAGCCAATTAAGAGCGAATTTAACTTTTTCAATTTCTATGTTTAAAATTCTCATACCATCTCCAACAATTAAATGATAAATATGGCATATACATCTAACATGGAAAATATTTGTAAAAGCAGGATTAAGTTTTCTAGTTAAAATACCTATTGCAGTTGTGTTGCTACTAGCGTTATCCATGGAAATTGACATTATTCTATCACTAAAACAAAAATATCTACAAACATCAGAAACAGTGCTAGCAATAAACTTACCTGTGTGCCGTGAATTAATTATTCTATATGCTATAATGCGTTTTTGCATCGTCCAGTCTTCGTCTATCCAATGACTGGTCACGGTTAGATAATCACAATCATTTCCACTTCTACCAATATCAGTTGTAATAGACATACGATTACTTATATGAGTACATAAATAGCGCAAGTACTGTTCATATTCATGCTTATATTTATAAATGTCGGCCTTAACTGTGGCGCGAGGCCAACCTTTATATGTAGGATTAAATACTCGTCTAATATATTGAATCCAAGCAGGATTAGAAGCAAAAGAATAAGGTAAACACATAACAGTAATCATTTTAGCTAATTCTTCACGATCCTTATTAGGATCGTAGTACAATATACCTCCGGTGACAGTGTTTATTCCTGGTTGAACCATGTTAGAACCAGTACTTTGGTTAATTGTAGTATCAGGACTTGACTTCCCCTCTTGTTCCGCTTCCATTTGAAAATATCTAGCCTTATCGCTAGGATGTATATATATATGTTTGACTAAACTACCTGTTCCGCTACGATCACCCGTATACCTATGAACAAGTTCTTTACCACAAGTTTTACATTTAGCCCTATCTTTATCTCTTAGTTGAATAAAAAAATGCCAAACTAATGAAGTTTCTGTACGTTTCCGAGGTTGTCTACTAAAAGTGGGAGTTTGTACGGGTGGGTGTTCTGGGTCATTAGGAGCAGGACTAGTAGGTGTATCATCTAAATCTACCGGAGGTTGGGTTTCGTCATCATCATCACCCTCATTTCCCTCAGATATTGGTGCATTAGGATAAAGCAAATTCATAATATCATCATCTATTCTATCACCGACTGCTATATCATGTAGAAAATTAACATCGCTAAATTGAAAACACGGGTGATCACTATCAAGTATTCCTAAGTTTTCATTAGTATTTCTAGGTTGGCTACTAGTTTGAACTTGTTTATCTTTTCTAGGTCGGGGAGCCGGGGGAGGGGTAGGATTTTGGCTACTACTTTCACCGGATTTAGATGTACCTTTTCCGAATATTTTTTTCAATGAAAATGCCATACTAATTATAATTAAGGAAAATATCAACACACAACAAATATTCTTAGCACGTAAGAGTTGAAACGAGTTTACCGGATTGACGAACAACTTCTTGAAAATTGACAATCGTTGTAATTGAACACTTGAAAACTTCAATTCAACAACTTCACAATGTTTCACGAATTTGCAACAAAAATTAAGCACTTGCACAGAAAGATTGTAAGAGAGCTTGAGAGAGATTGAGAGAGATTGAGTAAGATTGATGAATTGGTGAATTAAAATGAAAGAATGAGGGGGTATTTATAGTTGAGAAATGGGAAATTGTGTAATTATATAAAGTTTGGGGTTAAATTAAATTTGAGGGGTCAAATGGCTAAATTTTAAAAATGCCAAACGGCTATTTCTGCAATACCAACGTTCTGATTTTCAGAATTTAAAAAAAAAATTTTTTTTTTTTAAAAAAAATGGCCGTTGGGAACCGGATAGAACCGTATAGAACCGGAACCGGAACCGGACCGGTTCCGGCGGTTCTAAACGGTTCCGCCAACGGTCCGAATTTAAAAAAAAAAAAATTTTTTTTTTTAAATATCGGAACCGTTTAGAACCGCCGAAACCGGTCCGGTTCCGGTTCCGGTTCCGGTTCTGGCGGTTCCGGTTCCACGGTTCTAAAGGGTGGAACCGGCCCGGAACCGCGGAACCGGAACCGTATAACCGGAACCGTTTAGAACCGCGGTTCCGGTCACGGTTCCGGTTCGGAACCGTTATTCTTCCACCCTTATATCCCATTACAAGATACCTAGCACAACATTGATTTTAGTCTTCGGACAGAAAAATAACTTGTAAGAGGTACTCTTGGTGTAGTGATCAAACATAGACAATAAACTCCTGTCAAATATCAAACCTTCCTTTGGGCCGATTTAATATTCACATGGAAAACCAAATAATTGTCTCATATTTATCACCACAAGCATGTTTGAATTCCTGCCAAATAACAACCTTCCTTTGGGCCGGTGTTAAACGCATGGAAGACTAACATCCACAGTCATCTTATATTTCAAGATTAATCAATCTACACAATAGAGGTTACTTTGGCAACATAATGCTTCAATTGACTAATTTAAAATATTAGATGCTAAAAGCTTTAGTTCCTTAAGCCATATTATGAATCTTAACTTAATATGTTACATGTTTTGACATGCAACAACTGAATATTAATTGTTATTTTACTTGAGAGGACAATTCCAAAAATATGAAAATTGATGGACTAAAAAACAATTAACATTCAAAACTTAAATATTAATGTATAATACATTAATAATCAAACTTAAACATTTTATGTCAATTAAAATCTGAAACTTAAAAGATTTGAAACGTTTTTAACCTTACTGGTCCAGGATAATCGATTATTCTGGCATAAAAAAAATTTCATAAGTTACTGGACCAGAATAATCGATTATCTAAACCAGATAATCGATTATTCTGGTATTAAGAAAAATGTTCTGAGTTACTGGACAAGAATAATCAATTATCTAAACCAGATAATCGATTATTCTGGTATTAAGAAAAATTTTCTAAGTTACTGGACCAGGATAATCGATTATCTGAAATAGATAATCGATTATCTGGTATACGAAAAAACGTTTCAAACTCACTGGACCAGAATAATCGATTATCTAAGACAGATAATCGATTATTCTGGTGTTCCAAAAAACTGCCAGAATTCTAAAACTTGAGAGATAATCGATTATGTAAGAAAAATAATCGATTATCTTTAGGCAGTGTCTTAAAATAATCGATTAACTTCCAAGATAATCGATTATTTTTGGATACTGCTTTGCGAAAATTTTTCTGAATAAAACATGATTTTCAACAAGAATCTTAAACAAGAAACATGTTGTTTACCAACTAAAATCATGCTTAATACAATGTTTTAATTCAAGTAAAGTTAACATGACATCAAAACATCAAATTTCAACAAAACACAACATTCATAAAATCATGCTATTTCATGGTACTAGAATTTCATAAATAAAATGCTAACATTACTTGAACATGAATCCTAACATAACATGAATCTTATGAACATCCAAATTATCCAAATATGAAGGTGGCTCTGATACCAATTGTTAGGATTATGATTCCAACTAAATATAACAACCTTCATATTGAACAATTCGGAATTAAACTACATGAGCGGAAGCTAACCTGAATCCATGTGTGAAATTTGTTGAACCTCCTTTGATGATTGTCCTTTAGTCCTTATGAAGATTGCTCCTTTGATCCTTCCTTCAAGAATGTCTTGAAGATGTATGACACCACAAGAATACTTCACAAGGCTTAAACAATATGTGAATTGACCCACAACAATAATAATATGACAATGATCAAAATGGTATATAGTTTTCCACAATTATTTGCAAGACAACAATGATGTTTTTGCTCTTGATTCAATGGGAGGAAGAAGAGTTTGTCTTACAATAATGTGGGAACCATAACCCCCACTTTATAACAAAAGAGTTACATAACCCAAGAGTCACAAGAGTTACATAACTCAAGAGTCACAAGCTTGTAACCATGGTTACATATATGTAACCTTAGTTAGCCCATCATTAACTAAGGTTACCCTTTTGGGTATCTACACATTAGTCCTACATTTTATATGACAACACACTGGCCCCCTTAACATAATGTCAAAAAGACCACAAAATTAGGCCAAACCAAAAAATAGCACATAACATATAATTTATCTATATATTGTTCATATGTATGTAGATATAAGTCCATATATCTTACAAATTTCTCTAACAATGCTTTGTCTGTCCCTATACACCTTCTCAAAAACTTTATGATTTCTCTCCACCCATATGTTATATAGTATTTCAGCTAGAATCATTCTCAACAGCTGCCTTTCTGTTGAGTTCTTCTTTGCTTTTCCCACAAACCAGCATAGTAATTTTTTCTACGTATTTACTGGCACTTGAATTTGCATCCATTTGAATCTGTCACTCCACATTTCCATGATGGTAGTACAATTAAAGAATAAATGGTGGTGGTTCGCTGGTTGACATTTGCAGAATACACATGTAGTATCCATGTTCATGTTCCATTTGCTCAAGTTGTCTGCAGTCAGCATTCTTTCTTTAATGATCAGCCACATAGAAAATATTGCTTTGGGTCTAGCTAAGTTGTTGAACATAACTGCTTTGCACTCCACCTTTTCTAATGTTCCTAGTTGTTGCAAATATAGTTGTTTGATGACACTACCTTTGCTTCATTGCTTTCATATCTGTGGACTTGGCCCTTTTATAGTCAGGATCTTCTGTACCATCCAGCTTGCTTGTTTAGCTTCTTTGATGTTCGATATAGGATGTCCCTTTATATGGTACATATGCACCCATTTAACCCACAGTCTGTAAGTTTTAGAAGCTAGATCCCATTGCAGTTTGAGAATGGCTACTTTCTTCCATTGCTTAAATTTAGGATATTTAAACCTCATGTACTCTTTGGTCTGCAAACTTTTTCCCAAGAACAATTATGTCGCCTAATGATTCAAAGTGGCTATTCAAGCTTAAAAGACGAAAACTTCTCACTAAAAATATTGTTTACAAAGAAGTTTTCCAAAATATATTTCCTACAGTTGCAATAAACACGAGGTATTTGTTTCTACCATTAAGGACGCTCATAGTTGTATAGTTTTTTTAAAAATTAATTAATTATGATCATTTCTCATTGCTGTGTTACTGGATAACTAGGTATATCATGAAAGATTGATGATGAGGACGAACCACCTAAGGCCAATAATAATGTTTTTCAACCGAGGATGAACTGCCTAAAGCAAATAACATTGTTGTACAACCAAATAAAATTGGTACCTTGAATTTGATCAAATACCGTAAAGAATAGCAGAAGAAGAGTATTATTCGGAAACCTTCTGCTTGTCCAAGATCGTTAATCAAGATTGGAGAATTTAACTAAAGAAGAGGAAGCTTGAAAAGAGAAGAGAGATTTTAGATAGGAGAACTTATTTAGGAAAAAAGGCTTTGTTGATTTTGGCTTCACTACAAATAGCCAAGGTTACTCCTATTTATACTTGTCTAGAGATGATTTTAGATACAAAAATAATCTAGAAAATTCTATCACATGCTACTAATATCTTCCTTAAATATCCAAGACTCTAGAATATCTGGATATTTCTTAAGTACAACAAATATCCATGATATTACGCCATAACTTTCTAGAAACTTCTTCTAACCAAAAAATCAACTTTATTTTTTTCACACTCCCCTTGAAATGATTTTTTGGAAGCTATCCCAAGCTTGTCGCAGAAGAACACAATCGATGCTTTAAAACCTGTCTTGATGAAGATCTCAATAATATTTTCTGGCTCGCCTTGCTTCCCCAAATACTGAAGGTTTTTCAATTTGTCTTGCAAAGAAACATGAGTATGTGCTGACGAAATTTTCATCTCTGAAATGAGCTGTCTTGACAATAGTTCGTTTTGGCCTTCCCGAACCACTTGAATCATCTTCTTGTTGAGTTTTATGTTGTTGAGGTCCGGGACTCCCCCTTTCTCTTAACTCCTCGGCAACTGTATTATCTGGAGAAGCACCTACAATGGGCAAGCTTGAATCTCCATTATTTAAGGTTTTTGAACTCGCTTCATCCAATGCATCTCCATAATACAAAGACACTTCGTCAAATATGACATCCCTTGAGACAACAAGGAGATGAGTTTTAGGATCCATGCACTTCCATACTTTTTCCCTTTCATCATATCCGATAAAGATGCATTTTCTTGTCTTGGCATCTAACTTGCTCCTTTGAGAATCCGGAATGTGAACATAACAAATAGAGCCAAAAACCCTGAGGTGTTTCACGTTAGGCTTTTCTCCAAACATTAATTCATAGGGAGACTTCATATTATTTGAAGAAAGCGGCTTCCTGCGAGTATAGCTACAACTTTCATTAACACATTTATTATATTTGTAGGAAAAAAAATTGGGGAGGAAGATGAGTCATGATGAGTTCTTCATGGAGACTCACATCCGAAAAAAGAAAGCACTGACAGATCTAACTAGATGGGTGGACTACCGGGCAGAGACTACACATATAAGTTTCATAACTACTATAAATGTTTATAATATTAAATAATTACTAATTTTCTATCTTCTAAATAAAGGGTCGCTACAAGATCAATTTGGAGGAGTACACTCAGAGCTGCCACCGAATGAGCAAGGCGAGCGACCGCCCATTTCAGACGAAGAATAGAATATGATATGGTTGGATACTGTCGGTGGTCCTAAAAATGGGATAGCATACGGCCTTTCAGATAAATCGTTTCGGCACTACGGGGCTGGATTGCAAGGTATAGGGACTTCCGCCCAAGGCAAGGCGATTGATAGTTCAGCTATATCGGCTATGGAAGAGAAGATCGCAAAGCTGACAGCAGAGCTTCAAGAGACCAAGGCTAGTGAAAAGAAGAGATTTGATATCCTTCAAGATCAGCTAGAAAGGAGGGACAAACAATTTGATCTCCTTCAAGGTCAGCTGGCCAATCTTCTTGCTTGTGGTGTTTTCCCCATTTCCCGGTCTCCTCCTCCTTCCCCACTTGCCAACGATGAAGGTCCTACAACCGAAGATGGAAATGATTGTCCTAAGACCGAAAATGGAGATGATGCTACATAAAAAAAACTCATTGGATATTGTGTATTGCCAAAACAAAGTTGTGAACTTGTTAATATTTTGTTGTTGGTTATTTGAATGATGATTATATTGTTATTTTGTTATTGAACACTTTAGTAGTTGTTGTGGTTATTAGTTGTTGGTTAGTTGTTGTTGTTGGTGTTTATTAGCTGTTGTTGGTTATTAGTTGTTATTTTGTTGGATTTTCATGGTTGAATGGCAGCAATGTAAGCTACCATTATAGGATGTATATTGGTTTACATTGGCTGGTGGTGGAGCTTAAAAGCATGCAATTACTGCCCAGTTTTTAGCAAGATTTTCGACTGAAATCAATCGGAAATTAATTTTTTTTGCTCATAATTGCAAAGTTTCCTACCGAAATCGGTCGGAAATCATGAATTTATATTTATTTCTTTAGTAAATTAATAATTTTCAAAAATTATTTAATTAAATAACATTATTGATATTTAATAGTTTCGACCGATTCGGTCGGAAAGATAAAATTAAAAAATAAATAAATAGTAATATTTTCCGACCGATTTCGGTCAGAAATTTGAAAATTAAACACAGTCAACCAATTGAATTTTCCGACCGATTTCGGTCGGAAATTTCCGTCCATTTGCGATCGGTCTGCTTTTGTGACCATTATTTTTTCGTCCAATTAAAAGCGGTCGGAATCTGGTTGGAAATTGTGGACGGAAATTACCTAATTTCTTGGAATGAATCATTTTTCCGATTTTTCATTTTGTTTTAAGGCCCCATCGACGAAAGAACAAATCGGAAATGTAGTGGTATCGATGGTACTCACTTATTCCTTACTATATGATAATAATGATGCTATACATTTTTGATTTTTTTCTTCACTGCATTTTCTTGCAACTACCTGTCTATGAGACCAATGTAAAGTGGAACTTGAAAACGTATCTGCTGCTGTGTGCTGTGATTGTGCACCAAAAAAATAGAAGCCTAATGAGATGAGGCTTTCTTTCGATAAAAAAATAGTAACATCTTTGTGTTCTGTGGTCATTAGCTGATGCAAGATGCTTCTTGTCAGCACGCAGGATTGATTCAACACATCTTGGAGCTCTCACAAGTCTGTCCATTTGAAGGCAAAATTATCTTCTCACCTAGCGATGGTTGGCTATGCTATATTCCATGCTCGAACACCTAAACGATTGGGCTGCCTATGTTTGATATGATTCTTACTCTTAGCTAATGAATTTGTAGTTACCTCTTTGATATTCTGTGTAATACTATGATCCTGACTTTCTACTCTGTCTTAGTTTGCTGCTAAATTTGTTCACTAAATAACAACCAACAGGTATGAAGATGAGGAGAGCATACAAGCACAATAAGCAACAACAGATCTTACTCCCCTCAACTAAGGCAAAACATACTGATGGTAGTTTAGTTAAAATAACAACACTCTCTAAAGTAGCATAAAGATTTAAGCATATAAAATAATACATTATTATAGAGATCTATATTAATTATACATTAACAATATAGTTCAAACATACGCTTATATCTGCACACTAAAATTTGTCTTGCATTATACAGGATTTATACAATGGATAAACAGATTATAGATCAACGACATCAAACTTCCATGAATAATTGTCAAGGTAAGTATTTATGCTAAATTAAATAGTTTTATTACTTTACTAGTCTTAGCTATATTAAAACTACAATTCGTCTTTTGTTACAGATGTCATGGATGAGATGTATACAAGAATGACACAAATGAGGATAGAGTATTTGAAGTATGGACAAGTACAACTTAGAAACGAATTATATAAAGGAGTATTACCAGATAAATGATGACTTTATAATATTATGTTATTGCATTTGCAAATAAATGGTATTTACCTCCCATTTATTAGACGTTCAAATTGATGGACTTCGTTTTTCATTTTCACCATATCTAATATCCAACGTGGGAATATGATTACATAATTATAGCATATTTACGCGGTCAAGTTCCCTACTCATATCATATTTCTTGCCGACTCCCCCATGATTGGAATTATATATAGAAGAGATCGTACCCGGCAATAGAGTATTTTCTGCGTTCCATGTATGCATAAATACTAATTCCCTTCCATGTGAGCTTTCCAAATGGATGAATTGCAAGAAATGACATGTAACATTGGACCCTCAAAAATATTTGAAAATGTTGAAATAATCTTCTAATTCGGAGGAGAATTCACAAAATTTTGTTTTCGTCGAGAATTGAATTGACTTTTCCCTAATTTCGACGGTATAATCTAACATAGACATTACTGTGGATATTCTGACAGAAAGAGTTAGACATCTCATGCTCTCGGAGAATGTTTGGTCGTGCTAGGTCACTCACATATCCTTTTTGTTTTTATTTGACCCCAAAATTGAGTTGGAGCTAAACGACTTTCCAGTTAATGCCCTTTGTATCTCTATTAATTTATGATTAGTTTTACCTCAAGTATGAGTTTATTAACGGGTAACTTGTAAGTAGAGCGCTAAAAGCAGGTAAAAGCGTCCTTCATTTGTGAGAATTAACTTTGATTGGAATTTACCAGAAAAGAAATGAATACATATGGAAGTCAACGTTTTACCAAGTATATAATCTTAGTTGTCGCCAATAGGTAAATCCACTAAACATTTTTAATCGGGTTGTGATATTTATCTGATTACTAGTTATTTGGAGCGTCTAGCTAACAAATTTTAAGGGGCTATCTATGTATTGGCCTTTCGATTTCCAGATAGTTTACATTATCAGTAAAATTAATTGACTAAATTTCATTACGGTAACAGTAGGTTACCTGCTCAATAGGTGATTTGATTATAAAACTATGTTCGAGGAAATTCCAATTGCATTAGATTAGACAATCTTACATCAAACTGAATAAGTGATTAACAACAAACGGGGGTACAATCCCTTCAACAAAGATTTCATAATACCATATCGCAGCAACATTAGTTTCTTATTATTATCACATTGTAAACTCGTAGATCAATGTCAAATGAAAATTAAGTTGTCTGTGTTATCCCTATCAATCCAAACACGACCACGTTCAGTGACTGTTTTCTACATATTATCTTGTCTTAACTTCCATATGAAAGATATTACCAAGTCCTTGTCTTAGGTATTGACGAAAATGAAAAGCCCAACTTAAGGCTAATATTACATAAAAGTACTACTGTCCTTGATAATCACAGTATCGTTCTTTTAGCTATTTTTATGGACAATTCACAGCACCATTTTTACTTTCTGAGTTTCAACTGTTCAAGAATTTGATCCTCGAGCTGAGGAAAATTTTCCTAGTGTCTATGGTATCAGTTCAAGACTGCAGCCTATCTTCTCTTATGATATTTAATATAAATATGTTATTTAATGAACTCGCTGAGGCTAACACTGTCTTCACTGCTCACCGGTCGCAAGATAGGAATTCCAAGGTCAAATGGTCCTAGAGAGTCTTCCTGCAAACAAACATAGGAAAGGGGTATGTTAACTTCTCCTGTTCCTTGACAAGAAGCAAAATTTCAGATGGAGACAAGATTAGTTAAAGAGCGGAAAGTACCCATTTGATGCCCTTTAGGCCAACGCTGTTGTCTTCATAAGAAATCCCCCTTGGACGGGAAATGAGGGGTGTCCTTGGTTGTTGAGATGGTTGATCTTGTGCAATCACGCTTTGAGTTGTGCGCTGTAACAACACCAGAATGTAAGAAGTCGTCAATACTTCCATAAGAACGTCAAGAAGTTATATAATAACGAAGGAAGCAAGATTAGGAAACTCCATATTGAGAATTGATCACATGGAAGCAATATTATATGTTAAGTAGTTAGTCATCTATAGTGTTCTACATCAAGAAGTAAATACCTATTATTATGTAATCACTTATATAAATAGGATTGTACAACACTTGAATTAATTAATAATATTTTCTTTCGTGCTTTCTCACATGGTATCAGAGCCAGACCCATCCAATAATTGTTGCCGATGTTGCACCCCATTTATGCTATGCACGCTCCAGTTTGCAGGCATGGGCGTGAGGGGGCGTTGAGTTGTACCACATCAATGGTATTTGAGGTCCTTAGTCTCTTTATATGGTATTGGGTACTCTTCACCTCATAGCTAGCCTTTAGGGTTGAATTAGCCCTAAATATCATTTATCATAGAGCATGGGCATGAGAGGGGTGTTGACTTGTCCCACATTAGTAGGTATTGAGGTCGCTCAGTCTAGCTCAAGTATTGTTATTTCACAGCGAAAGTATGCTTTAGATATTCCTGAGGGGACTGGAAGACACTCTTATGGATCTGAATGCTAAGCTCCTGCCTAAACACGGGGGTCTCTTATGTTAGAATATACGCTTAACGCTAGAGGGGGGGTGAATAGCGTTATAATAAAAAACAGCGTAAACTTGCGGAATTTAAAAATTGCAGGAATGAAATAAGTGCGATAAGTAAATAATGAGGAACGAATGCACCGATGTTATCCTGGTTTACCACAACCCGTGGCTAGTCCATTCCCCGAGAGACTCTCTCGAGATTTCCACTAACTTCGTTAAGCTTACGGGTGCTTAACAAACCGTTACAAACTGAGAACTTCAGTCACACAAGCCTCAACAACCTTTGCTCGAAGATACCACACTTCAAGACTTCAATCAAAGGAATCACAACGTTCCTTCTTACAATACAAGGGATTAACACTTCCCTTCAAGTGTATAAAAACACTTTGCACTCAAAACAAGACTCTCCTCAAGAGTAGATATGAGTAAAATAAATACGCTCAAGAACGCAACAACTTTCGTCAAGAATTTGGCTCTCAAAAACTTATGTAATGAATAGAAAATGATGAATAAGAGAGTATGCAAGCTTTAGCAATAATATGATCAGTTGTTGTACTTAAAAGACTGATTTTAAGATGTATTTATAGTGTTGAAAACATGCACAACCGTTGCCTGATTGCCAATTAAGAATTGCTGATTTTGTGCTAAAACAATCGATTGTCTAAGTTGCATAATCGATTGTTTTCCAATCGTCCAAAAATCATTCCTAGATTTGACGCATAATAATCGATTATCTAAATCGTATAATCGATTATCTGGCAACGTTCAAAAAATCTTTTTCAGATTTTACTTAAAACAATCGATTATCAAGATCATATAATCGATTACTTGGCAACGTTCAAAAAATCATATTCAGATTTTACTTAGGATAATCGATTATCAGAATCATACAATCGATTACCAGACAGAGTTTGAAAATATTTTGGCAACGGTCATTTACATAATCGATTATGCTATATGTATAATCGATTATATTACAGTCTTGAAAAATCGAATAGACACTGCCTCAACACAATCGATTGTCATAAGGTGCACAATCGATTATTTTGTAGCTTTGAAAAATCTGATGGACACTGCCTCAACATAATCGATTATCAGAAGGTACACTCGATTGTCTTGCAGCTTTGAAAAATCTGATGGACACTGCCTCAACACAATCGATTATCATAAGGTACACAATCGATTGTCTTGCAGTTGCCTTAACATAATCGATTATCATAAGTACATAATCGATTATCTTTGTCCAGATTTTAGAGGCATGTTTAAAAAATCATTCTGGTTAAAATAAATATGCATGATTTAAAATCATTTTGCTTTAAATTAAATATGCATGATTTGATAAAAATGATTTTACGAGAGAAGACAAGTCTTGAGTCAATTGTCGGATCAAGATCACAATTAAAGAACGACTCATGTATAACTTTATTTCTTTGCTTAATCTTGATCTTTGTTTGTCTTATGCTTGAATCTCGTTATGTATCAATTTCGCGCTTGTGCTTGGACCTCGTCATATGTCAATTGCGCATCGTTTGTCATTTATCAAAACCTACAAATATAAACACACGTTTAGTTTAGTGCCTTGTGAGAACGTGTTTCAACAATTTCCCCCTTTTTGATAATGGCAAACCTTAATCGGGATATGCATATTAGATAATTCATAATGACGATCCAAGACTAGTAAATAGATATGCAATAAGACAAGTAAATAGATATGCAATTAATTCCCCCTCAACATATGAATTCCCCCTCAATTTATGCCAATAAATATTACGTGCATAGCCCTTATTCTTCCCGCTTTTGACATTAGCAAAAAAAATAAGCAAATAACTTGTTTATGGATTAATCAAAAATACGATTACATAAAGGAGACAATAAAAGATAGAATAATAAGCTAGAAAAGCAAATAAAGACATTATTCATTATCATTATCAATTTTCGCCTCGTCATTTTTTATGAAGGATTGAGAGCTGGTTGCTGAGAGTTTTTGAGAGACTTTTTGAAGCTTAGATTGATTGTGAAATGAGGAAGATGATCCTATTTATAGAGTGGAAAATAAGAGAGCATTTACTGGGAAAAGCTGCAATTTTAGAGATTTCAAAGAGTCAGAAACGAAAAAAAAATTGCACCGACCGTTACACAATCGATTATGGAATCGAAATAATCGATTATTATGGAGTTTTTGACTTGTACTCGGAAATGCCAGAAAAAAAATCGATTGCAGGAGCCAAACGGTAACAAAGATTTGAATTTACTGACAGAGGATAATCAATTATTGAATTATGGTAATCGATTATTCTGACACAGTGTGCATAGTGATTTTCTGACTTGGGAAATAATCGATTATACCTTTGAGATAATCGATTATATTAGGAAGGGCAGTAATGAATAGCCGAGACGGTAATCGGTTATACAGTTAAAAAAATCGATTATTGTCACAATTAACATCAAAAACCTGCAAAGCAAAAATGGTTAAACAATATGTTGTTTTTCCGGCATAATAAACGTAAAAACGTAAATAATCGATTAGTGATACTTGCTAATCGATTTTCCGGCACAGTAAGCATGATAATCGATTGTTGACTAAAAAATCGATTATTCTACACCATTGCCTTATAATTCCCCCTGCCTTTGGGGCGATACCTACAAAAGAGAATTAGACGTCTCCGACGCTTAAGTTAGTAATTGTGGAAAAAGTTGCAATACATGACTTAGATCAATTTTGAGTCAAGCATTCCGAGTTCACTACGAATTCGGAAAAGGACTCTTTCTCTAACGGCCTTGTGAGGATGTCGGCCAATTGAGAACGTGATCTCTTAAGAAGTGTGTCCTAAGGTGTTCTTAAGAGTGTTTTGAGTACTTACCTGTTGTTCAATGTCGTCAATTACCTGTTCGAGATGATGGTCTTTGATTGTCCTCCACGCATTACGCAGTTTCGTTGCTTTCTCCAGTTGGGGCGCTTCTTCCGATAATTGTTCCAAGGTTTCATTTTGAATTTCCTTTGGATTTTCCTCTTGTACTTTGTCTTGAGGACTTATTGAGTTTAAAATACCTGCAAGATCAAAACCAGAATCCTTTCTCGCCAAGCGAGCATTATTTTCGGAAAACACAATATGAGGGGATTCCTCCACAGTTTCGGTTCTATTGCTGAATACTCTATATGCTTTGCTACGTGAAGAGTAACCAATAAAAATTCCTTCATCGGATTTTGCATCAAATTTTCCCAAATTGTCTTTTCCATTGTTATGAATAAAACATTTACAACCGAATACTCTAAGATGGGAGATATTTGGTTTCCTTCCCTTGTAGAGTTCATAGGGAGTTTTCATGAGTATTGGCCTTATGACTACTCTATTTAAAACGTAGCATGCGGTACTCACGGCATCCACCCAAAAATGTTTGGGAATCTTAGCCTCATCGAGCATGGTTCTAGCCATCTCTTCGAGACACCTATTTTTCCTTTCCACCACTCCATTTTGTTGTGGTGTACGTGGAGCAGAGAAGGTGTGCTCGATACCGAGTTCGTCACAAAAGTCCGCGAAGAGATTGTGATCGAATTCTCCCCCATGATCACTTCTTATTGAAGTGACGGTTGTGTCCTTTTCATTTTGAACACGTTTAAGAAAGCATTTAAAATTATGAAAAGCCTCACTTTAGTGAGCAAGAAATAGTGTCCATGTAAATCAAGAATAATCATCAACAATAACAAAAGCATAACGATTTCTACCAAGACTTTCAATGCGAGATGGTCCAAAGATATCCATGTGGAGAAGTTGCAAAGGTCTAGTAGTTGAAATAATATTTTTCGATTTAAAAGATGCTTTTGTTTGCTTCCCTTTTTGGCAAGAATCACAGATAGAGTCTTTTTCAAATTTCAAATTTGGAACACCAATAACTAAATTTTGTGAAACTAATTTGTTTAAAAGATGCATGTTGATGTGAGCTACTCTACGATGCCATAACCACATATCATCTTCTTTGCTCATAAGACAATTCACATATTCAGATGAAGAATTTTCGAGATCAACCATATAGATGTTATCCATTCTAAAACCACGAAGAATAATTTTAAAATCGCTACGGCGAAAAACTAAGCATTCATCCGAATCAAATAAAACAAGATTTCCCTTGTCACATAATTGACTTATGCTCAAGAGATTATGTTTTAGACCTTTAACTAGCAAAATATGCTTAATGGAAGAAGGTTCATCCTTACCGACCGATCCAATGCCGATAATTTTTCCGTTGTTGTTATCTCCAAAAATAACGCTTCCTCCTTCCTTGTGTTCTAGTTGAAGGAACTTGGATTCATCTCCGTTCATGTGTTTGGAGCATCCACTATCAAGGTACCAAAGTATACTTGATCCCTTCAAACATACCTACAAGACAAATTAATGAGTCTTTGGTACCCAAGCTGTTTTGGGTCCTTGAGAGTTAGGTGTAACATGCTGTTGTGCTTGACATGCAGTTAAGTGTCTATGTCTAGTGAAACAAGCAGGAGCAATATGTCCAATTCGATTGCAATAACGACAAATGACATTAGGATTATGCATTCGTCTAGGTTGATAGTAGTTGGACGGACGAAATTTGTTTACTCTATTTTCGACAATATGACTATTGCGCATTTCATGAAAATCATTTCTCCTACTATTTGTTCTAGGATATGCAGCATTTCTAGAATAGTTATTTCTAGGTTGAAGGCCATTTCTAGGTGTCCTAAAATGTTCAAAGTTTCTTCTAGTGTTTGGTCTAGCATGCATGTTGATTCTAGGATTGTTATCTCTAGGATGAACATTTGTTTTATTTATCCTAGGTTGAGCCTTAGGTGGTTGGGGTTTGGCTTCAACTTTTTCTTTAGGCTCGTTTTTAAAACCTATCCCATGTTTGGTCGATTTCAAATTAACAAGAACTTCATTCAAATTTTTATGAGAAGAATTGAACTTATCTAGGGTGCCCTTAAGTCTTTCTACCTCAATTTTTAGATGCATGCAAGAAATACAATTTTTACTAGAGCTCTCGGGTTTGCCGGCGCTTCTCTTGCCGAAAAATTTATTTTCTTCTTTCAACTTCTCATTTTCCAAAATCAATTTTTCCAAATCTTTTTCTTTCAAAAAGAGTTGTTTTTCAAAATCTTTTTCTTTCAAAGAAGCATTTTCCTTAGTGTTTTTAACAGTTTTGGAAGCTTTAATGAATTCACTATACAACTCATCAAAGGCATTTTGCATTTCCTCAAGAGAATAGAAGTTTTTGGAAGAAATTTGACATACCTCTTCTTGATTGTCTTCGTGTGCCATAAGACAAAGATTTGCGGTTTCGTCTTCTTCTTCCTCACGTGACTCGTCTCCGGAGTCGCCTCCCAAGATATGTATGCTCGTTGTTTCTTGAAGGGTTTCTTCTCCTTTTTGACATTTGGGCAATTTGATTTAATGTGCCCGATTTCTCCGCATCCATAGCACTTTACTTGATCTCCTTGTTGTTTGCCTTTTCGTTCATACTCTTTTCGCATGAACTTTTGAAATCTCTTAATAACGAGTCCGAACTCGTTATCTCCGTCCTCATCATTTTGAGGTTGACTTGTGCTTGCCTTGAGGGCGATTCTTTGTTTCCTTTGATCATTAACAAGAGGGTTAAGTATAGTAGATTCATAAGTTTTAAGATTACCTCTTAATCCGTCGATGGTGACATTTGAAATGCCAATAGACTCTTGAATTGCGTCGGCCTTGGAGCGCCATTCCGGAGTGAGACTTTGGAGAATTTTTCGGACAAGTTCCTTATCCGTGAAGGTCTTCTTAAGAGCATGTAAGTCATTAACGATTTTTGAAAATCGTTCGAACATGTCATCTACCATTTCGCCTTCCTTCATGTGAAACAGTTCATATGCATGGGTTAGAAAATCAACTTTAGCCTCTCTTACCTGGTCCGTACCTTCGTACGTGATTTCCAGCTTATCCCACATTTGCTTCGCCGTTGTACAACATGATATTTTTCTGTAGTCATCAGCGTTTATAGCACAATACAATAAGTTGATGGCTTTAGCGTTGTTCTGCACTTTTCGAATATCATCCGTATTGTATTCATCTTCGGATTTTGGAACCCATTCATTTTCAACCTTTTTGGTTGGAATTTGTTCTCCCTTCATTATAACCTTCCACATATGAAAATTATTCGTTTGAATGAATATTCTCATCCTCTCCTTCCAGTACGTATAGTTTGTGCCATCGAATAGTGGTAGTCGGGTGGAGCATTGTCCTTCACCTATTCCTGCAAAAGAATCACGAGTAGAAGCCATGGATTGTTTCTCTCAAACGGTTAAGTTTTTCAGAGAGTTGGGATCTGATACCAATTGTTAGAATATACGCTTAACGCTAGAGGGGGGATGAATAGCGTTATAATAAAAAATAGCGTAAACTTGCGGAATTTAAAAATTGCAGGAATGAAATAAGTGCGATAAGTAAATAATGAGGAACGAACGCACCGATGTTATCCTGGTTCACCACAACCCGTGGCTAGTCCATTCCCCGAGAGACTCTCTCGAGATTTCCACTAACTTCGTTAAGCTTACGGGTGCTTAACAAACCGTTACAAACTGAGAACTTCAGTCACACAAGCCTCAACAACCTTTGCTCGAAGATACCACACTTCAAGACTTCAATCAAAGGAATCACAACGTTCCTTCTTACAATACAAGGGATTAACACTTCCCTTCAAGTGTATAAAAATACTTTGCACTCAATACAAGACTCTCCTCAAGAGTAGATATGAGTAAAATAAATACGCTCAAGAACGCAACAACTTTCGTCAAGAATTTGGCTCTCAAAAACTTATGTAATGAATAGAAAATGATGAATAAGAGAGTAGCTTTAGCAATAATATGATCAGTTGTTGTACTTAAAAGACTGATTTTAAGATGTATTTATAGTGTTGAAAACATGCACAACCGTTGCCTATTGCCATTTAAGAATTGCTGATTTTGTGCTAAAACAATCGATTGTCTAAGTTGCATAATCGATTGTTTTCCAATCGTCCAAAAATCATTCCCAGATTTTACGCATAATAATCGATTATCTAAATCGTATAATCGATTATCTGCAACGTTCAAAAAATCTTTTTCAGATTTTACTTAAAACAATCGATTATCAAGATCATATAATCGATTACTTGGCAACGTTCAAAAAATCATATTCAGATTTTACTTAGGATAATCGATTATCAGAATCATACAATCGATTACCAAACAGAGTTTGAAAATATTTTGGCAACGGTCATTTACATAATCGATTATGCTATATGTATAATCGATTATATTACAGTCTTGAAAAATCGAATAGACACTGCCTCAACACAATCGATTGTTATAAGGTGCACAATCGATTATTTTGTAGCTTTGAAAAATCTGATGGACACTGCCTCAACATAATCGATTATCATAAGGTACACAATCGATTGTCTTGCAGCTTTGAAAAATCTGATGGACACTGCCTCAACACAATCGATTATTATAAGGTACACAATCGATTGTCTTGCAGTTGCCTTAACATAATCGATTATCATAAGTACATAATCGATTATCTTTGTCCAGATTTTAGAGGTATGTTTAAAAATCATTCTGGTTAAAATAAATATGCATGATTTAAAATCATTTTGCTTTAAATTAAATATGCATGATTTGATAAAAATAATTTTACGAGAGAAGCCAAGTCTTGAGTCAATTGTCGGATCAAGATCACAATTAAAGAACGACTCATGTATAACTTTATTTCTTTGCTTAATCTTGATCTTTGTTTGTCTTGTGCTTGAATCTCGTTATGTATCAATTTCACGCTTGTGCTTGGACCTCGTCATATGTCAATTGTGCATCGTTTGTCATTTATCAAAACCTACAAATATGAACACAGGTTTAGTTTAGTGCCTTGTGAGAACGTGTTTCAACATCTTAGAGATCCTACGAGATATAGGAGGTTGGTTGGCAATTTTTTTTTTAATAAGGGAAGATTTTATTAAACAGAAAACAATATCAAGCTGATACTGTGAAATTAAATAGCTAGCTGAAGAACATTAAAACCCTACCAATCAAGCATTTCCAGCATGTTATGTGAATTCAGTACAACATTTCCATCTCTCCTGTAGTACACATAATGTAAGCAATTGTATTTAACCAGTGCTGTCAAAGGCGCGCTTAAGCCCAGAAGCGAGGCTCAAAACACGTTGAGCGCTTCGTCTCGCTTTGTGGGCGCTTAAGTGTCGCATCAAAGCTCTAAAGCATATTTTTCCTTGCAGATAAGTGTAATCCTGAACATGCGACCTTAAACAATTGATATTTCACTTTATCGTAAAAAAATTTTTAATTTATTTGTCCATATATTTGTTATTCATGCTTATAATAATTTTTCTTGGACTACATACATATTTTTACTTTTTCTCCCGTTGCGTATTTTTTCATTAAAGCACACGCTTTATTTGCGCGTTGCGCTTAAAGCCCCAACGGACCTTGGAGCTTTATTGCGCATGTCACCTTTGATAACACTATATTTAACAGATCGCAGCTGCTCCTTTTTGCCACCAAAACATCTTCCATTTCTTTCCTTCCAAATAGTCCAAGCAATGCTAAGAGGAATAGCTCTCCAAATCTTCTTTAGGGATGGTTCTGGACATGCAGATTCCCAGCACTCCAACACACCTGAACTTCATAGGGATTGACCAATGGATGTCGAAATTTGCCATGAACATGGTCCATACCTGCCAAGTAAATTTACAGTGTACAAAATATGATCCAAGTTTCACAGGCCTTTTCGCACAAGTAGCATCTACTGCACATAATCCAACCCCTTCTCATCAGATTTTCTTGAGTCACTAACCAACCAAGACATGCCACTTTCGTAGGGACTACGGTCTTCCAGATTATTTTCCAAGGCCACTTTTGTGCTTGCATTGACTGACCAGCGTTGAGGATTTTATAAAATGAACTGACAGTAAAAATTCCTTTTTTACTAGCTTTCCATATTAACCCATCCCCTTTATCTGGCAGTAGTTCTACTAATTGCATCTTCTGTATAAATGTATCAACTTCTTGCATTTCTCTGTCAAAGAGATTCCTTCTAAACTGGTAGCTCCATCCTGTATCGGTAAATAAATCAGCCAAGACTACAACCGGATTGTAAGCCAATCTGTACAAGCTGGGAAATTGGGCTTTCAACATATTAAGACAATCTGTACTAGCTTTCCATATACCCATCCTCTTTATCTGGGAGTAGTTCTACTAATTGCATCTTCTGTATAAATGTATCAACTTCTTGCATTTCTCTGTCAAAGAGATTCCTTCTAAACTCGTAGTTCCATCCTGTATCGGTAAATAAATCAGCCAGACTACATCCAGATTGTAAGCCAATCTGTACAAGCTGGGAAATTGGGCTTTCAACATATTAAGCCAATCTGTACTAACTTTCCATATCAACCCATCCTCTTTATCTGGCACTAGTTCTACTACTTGCATCTTCTGTATAAATATATCAACTTCTTGCATTTCTCTATTAAAGAGATTCCTTCTAAACTGGTAGTTCCATCCTGTATCGGTAAATAAATCGGCCAAGACTACATCCGGATTGTAAGGCAATCTGTACAAGCTGGGAAATTGGTCTTTCAATAAACCATAGTCATCCAATTATCTTTCCAAGGAGATTGGTTCGCAAATTGAATTACCTCTTAGTGACTAGACCTGAAATGTCTTTTCCGGTGAGTGTTACAAGTCAGTTTATCCTTCGGTATATGAAGTCAACTCCAGGCAAAGGGTTACTATTCGAGGATCGAGGCCACGAGCAGATTGTTGAGTACACGGATGCTGATTGGACAGGATCACCTTCTGATAGACATTCTACGTCTGGATATTGTATTCTAGGAGGTAATTTGGTCTCTTGGAAGAGCAAGAAACAGAATATTGTTGCTTGATATAGCGCCGAAGCTGAATATGGGGCCATGCCTATGGCAACTTGTGCGCTAGTTTGGGTCAAGCAGTGCTCAAGGAGTTGACGTTCGGAGAAATCAGCAAGATGGAACTGGTGTGTGATAATCAAGTTGCTCTTCATATTGCATCAAATTCAATATTCCATGAGAGGACTAAACACATTGAGATCGACTGTCACTTTGTTAGAGAAAAGACTCTCAGGAGATATTTTTCACAGTTTTTAAAGTCGAATGATCAAGTAGCAGATATTTTAACTAAGTCGCTTACTGGTTCTCCTATTAGTTACATTTGTAACAAGCTCGGTACCTATGATTTATATGCACCGGCTTGAGGGGGAGTGTTAAGTAGTTAGTCATGTATAGTGTCCCACATCGGTAAGTAGATACCTATCATTATGTAATCACTATATATAAATAGGGTTGTACAAGACTTTAATTAATTAATTTTCTCCCGTGCTTTCTCACGTTATCAAAAGCCAAAAACTAATGATGAATAAAATGAAGCTTTTTTAGGCTGAAAATCAGAAAAGATTATAGAGCAACAAACCTCAGGAGCGGTAGAGGATGATGGAATTCTGAAAGATTTCGAACTTGTATACTCGTGACAATTGCCAGGACCAGCTGTTCCACACGTACTTGCATTTTCGTTTCCTGATGAAATTTTACGCACTGGAAATGCATGGCATGTCTCTTCAGCATCCAGGATAGACAAGTGCAATTCATGAGATGATGACTTTGAAATTTCAGGGTGTGAATTTAGGCGGGAAGCTATAAATGCATCCAATGAATCAAGAAAAGATGACGTAGGTTGTGTGCCTGGTTTGCCCTCAGTTCCTTTATCATGATTTTTTACTTTTTCCAGTAGGGACACCTCAGATAGCAATCCTCCAATGCTCAAATTAGTGAGATTAAAATCCCATGAAAATTTTGACTCACTGTGCTGGCCATACTCTGACGTTTCCTTCAATCCAGATTTGCTTCCTTTTGAAGCTAAATTGCAATCACTAACCTTTCCTTGAGAAGATGCTTCAGAAAAGAAGCTCCCTGAGCTAATAACCGAAGCAAATGAAGATGGCTGCAATCCCACTTTGTTCTCTTGTTTCATTCCAGAAGACATCTTACCCTGCAAAGACACTTCAGACAGCAAGCCTCCAACACTAATATCAGAAACTAACTGGATTGGCTGCAAATCCATTTTAGTTTCCGAGTTGCTGATCTTTCCTTGCAAAGATGCCTCGGACAGCAATCCGCCAATGCTTAAGCTGGTGAAAGTATCATCCCATGTACCAACCCTCTTTGCAGGGACATTTTGCTTTCTTGCTCCATCAACCTAGAAAGGAGTATCAAGGACCAAATTTAAGACATATACAGCCATTTCTGATTGTAAAAATCATCTAGTTAGACCAGTCCTAGAGGCTAGATTCTTGAACACATGAAAATACAATCATAGAGGGTAGGGTAGTCGTTAACAATTGATCTTACACATGCAGTAAAGGACCTCCGATTTTGTGGCAATTTCAACAATTAATTAATCTGTATTTTCATCCTATAAAAAAAACCATGTCAATCTTGTTTAAGCACACATCTCAAGCATTCAGTCTTTCCAAAGTATTGTGATAGCAGTTTGCTTGACCTAGCCACAGCCTACAGGTTGCATAAACACGACATATACTTGGTTGTTTCTGTTGTCAGTTTATGGTGCATGCGGGCTGTATACATCTTGCAGGACAAGCATACCAATTTCAGATTCAGAATATCCAAATCACCATAGAGTATTTTCGGAAACAAACTGTCCGATTGAGAGGGTTAGATATCCCAAGGAAACAGGTATCAGAATTCACTTGGATAAGCCTGCTTATAGGAAAAAAAACACTTTGGAATGCCTGCATGCAGAGGTAGAGGAGCAAAGGGCATCTTTTATCGAGTTTGTCAAAACAAAATTAACATTGGATTTTAAATAGGAATTTGAGAAGTTTACCGGGCACCTGAGCCCGTACTTCATTGAACACAGTAGGACTTGAAATAAATGTGACATCCCAATCAAATGATGTGCCTAACTACCAACCTATCAGCATTTAATAGGGTATGCCCACATATATTTATTCATAAATTGAACATACTAAATATGGACATTCTTTTACTTTCCTGCAAGTTCTTTCTCCCCATGCCACTATACATCAGTTTTAATTAGCATAAAAAAGAAATATCTGTAGTGAGGTATTTCTAATGCATTGGGATCTCATATGAATTACTTAAAGCTTTTGCAACTGGTAACTCTAAACTTAACAGTATCAGTAGTGCTGCCAGAGACCCCGGCAATCACAAGATATAAGGGGCAGCATTATTTTGCTATAAGTTCAACTTTTTCAGCATAAGTTCCTAACTGAAGCAAACTAAAATCAGCAATATCGTAAATGGCATTAGATTGAATGACTGAGAAGATTTACAGAACAAGATGTTAAACAAAAGAACCAGAATGACATAAGTACTTACCATATTATCAACAGGTATGTTCAGAGGCATCTCCTGCTCATTCATGCAGATTGGTTTACTAAGCTCTTCAACAACAACAACAACAACAACTACCCAGTATACTCCCACCAGGTGGGGTCTGGGGAGGGTAATATGTAGGCAGTCTTACCCCTACCCAAAAGGGCAGAGAGGCTGCTTCCATGCGACCCTCGGCATTGGTTTACTAAGCTCTTCATTTTTCAATTTAGCTCCTTCTACTTTGTCATTTCCAATGTCCATTGCAGCAGCAAAAATTCTCTTAATACCCCTTGATTGTGAATGAGTGCCAGACGGCAGGGATATATCAGGCACCTCTGAGCCCTTGAGCTTAACATCAGAAAACCAGCCATACCTAGAAAATTGGAAGCAAAATTAAAACCTTTCAATTTAAGAGCTATATGCAAAAAAATGGAATCAGACCAGTCTAGAACCTTAAGCGAAAAATGGCAGGACCAGCTGCATACACTTGTCCTGCAGAAACGTTGGTATCTTTTGAGCTCCATCGCTTCTCTGATGCCAAGTTTTCTGTATTAATATTATAGGGGAATAGAAAGAGCTCCCCCAACCCCACACTCGAAGAATTCCACTTCGTATTGAGGTGCTTAATCACTGATGATATCTTCTTGTGAATACTTAAAGTAAGTTCCTGAAATGGATTGCAGCCATCCTACCAGAAATACCAAAACTATCAAGACTCAATTGGTGCACGTTACGCATAGTTCCATTCAATCAATGCATGAGTTATACCTTCTTCAATCTCTGTCGGGTACTTTTATTTATTGGAAAAAGTTGTAGCTTAATCTTCTTATGGGAACCACGTTGTTGACTCCCAGTCCCTGCTGCATCATTTCCTTTTTTTACAGGGGAACAAGTCACCATTCTGGGGAGTATTTGGCTAGATACTTTAACAGCCTGTTAGAGCAAAATCCCATCATTTTCCCCAGCTGAAACGTTTCTACATTCCCCTGGGAAGTACACAAGAAAAGTCATATGCCCCAGTTGAGAGATAAGCCTAACAAAATGGAACTCAATCAGCAAATGTCTACAGATTCATGTCAGCTGCCAAACCTGCTGCATTCAGATGTTGCCGACCAATCCTACGTGTTGCTTTCTTTGATCCAACATTCTCCTTGTCACTGTATTTTTCATGAACCTCACTTTTCTTTCTCTTCATCGATCGCCTAAATTTCTTGCTCTGCTGCAAAAGAAGTTTAAAAACTCAGTATTTCTATTTATTTTTACTTCGGAAATCATATGTCATTCAACAAATCTTCTTTTTTTGTATTACATGGCATTTATCAAATCTTTGAAAACAGCAGACTTGAAAAATTCAGTTCCTATAGAAGCACCAAAGGAAATAAATCAACATCTACTTCTTGTAATGTATAATTCAAAAAATATTAAGGAAAAGCAAAGTCAACATGAAGCAGTGTGTTTTCAGTCAAGCAAGTTCCACCAGCAGCAAGTCTAGCGATGATTCCTCTCATCTGATTTTCAAAGACAAATTGTAGCAATACGTAAACACCTATAAAAAAAATAAGAACATATATAATGGGTGGTAAATACTTCTTCATTGACCTTGTGTCCCAAACCTGCAAATGAAGCATATAGTCCTAGTGTTATTTATCTCACCTTTCCAAGTTCTCATAACCCAATACCTTCTCCACTAAAATGCTACTACTTGATTATTAAACAATAAACTGTGGATCAATTTCGATACATGTATCTAGAATGCTTTCAAGCCCCACGGTCTTCTGACTAAAGCTTTTCAATTTAGAGGATGAAACTAAAAACGGAAGCTCGGCGCACTAAGTTCACGCTATGAGCGGCGTCCGGGGAAGGGCCGGACCACAAGGGTCTATTGTACGCAACCTTACCCTACATCTCTGCAAGAGGTTGTTTCCGCGGCTTGAACCTGTGACATCCTGGTCACATGGCACCAACTTTACCAATTACGCCAAGGCTTCCCTTCTAATTTAGAGAATGAAACTAAAGTTTTAAATTGCAACAGAGAGAAATATCGTGTGAATCTCATGCAAAGCCGACTTCCATGAACCTTGTTCAAGTAACTCTTCTTCTACTCAAGCCTATGTGAAGCAGTTTTTATCTCATTTATATTCTAACTAATTACAAAATCCTCTTTCATATTACACCAAATAGCACACTTATTCTCATTGAAATATCCTTTGATTTCAGTTCCCAAAATAATTCTCTCGTTTCATTTTTACACTTGTCTTATTTTTACTCCTTTATACAAACTGTTAAAAGTTGTCCTAACAAATAGCTTCTTTCATAACTGCCCCAAAATCAACTACATGCAAAAGTTAACTCAGCAGCTGTAAGAATCTCACATCGAATCCATTACAAAGTAAAGGTGTGTAATTAGACTGCACCAAGAAAGCGACTCACGCTCTCTATCAATTGGGGGGGTTGGTGGGGTGTGGGGGGAGGGGGAGGTAAGTTAAAGATTGGGCAGATTCAAGTTAAAGTACTTCTCAGACGTCCTCAAAAATCTAAAACTCAAGATCAATCCTAAAAAATTCTTGTCTTTTTTACCAACTTTAGCATAGATTTCTGATTTTCAAAGTGCCAAATTCGGAGGTGGGGGTTTTTTTTGGGGGGGGAGGGGGGTTATTAATAACCACTCTCGTCGTCCTAATTAATGTGAGTCTTTTTTATTTTAAAATGTCCTAAAACATATGACATTATTTTGCAGATAATTTTATTCTAAATCATTTTTACAACTTTCTAGATTTCAAGTTTTGAAGTGATGCTTTTCTCTATCAAACTAATTTCCCAACCATTGTAACATTTAAGTCAGTGTCCAATTAAACACTGTTAAATGGACAGCCGCAATTGAGTATTTCTTCTCATTAGCAGACAACATTTTCCTTCTCCTCTGTCCTTATTTTTAACATCTTCCAGTTCCAGCTAAAGGGCAAAAAGTTACCAAATTAGTGTTTTCTTTAAGAAGCAAGTTATAACAAAACTGAATCACATCAATGGAATGAAGCAAGAGAGATATTCTCATAATAAATTCCAATTGAAAATCTTTCAATTCTAAAGCGGCAAATTGAGATTCAAAGAAAACGAAGAAGAACAACTTGCTTTTTTTTTTATTTTGACGTGATATTTTCTCTATCAAACTAACTCTCACTACAACTGATATACTCCCACGCCGTCTAGTTTATGTGGAAATATTTTTGTTTTGTCCCGTCCCAAAAAGAATCGTAGCTTTCCAACTTTGAAAATAATTTAACTTAGCTTCCAATTTTATCCTTAATTACACAAAATACTTACAACAAGTTAAAAACTACAAGTTTCAAAAGTCTTATGGTCACAATGACGACTTTCAAAAGTTCTGTTAAAATTAGTATCCAAGCAAACTATGCCACATAAATTAAAACAGAGGGAATAATACATAAGTTGTTATGAAATAGAAGATTCTTACACTTCTATTTAAGGTGAATGTCTTTAATGTATCTAATTAGAGAGATTTTAGAGTTCTATTAGTGGTAGCTAAATCTTCCTCTCCCCTATAAATAGAGGTGCCCCCTACCATTGTAAATCATCCCTTGAGACCCCTCTCAACACAATAAGAAGAACTCTCTCTACTCTTCTCTCTATTGCTATTGTTCTTGCTCTATTGTTCTTGTCTTTTGCTTTAGTTTATAACACGTTATCAGCACGAGACTCTACCGTCTCAAGTATCATTCTCGAAAATCCAAGGTATTTTCCCTCTTCCTAATTTAATTTTCGAGTATGTCTGACATTATGAAAAGAAAGTTCGTTGCCCTTGAAATTTCGGGCAAGAACTATATGACATGGGTGTTGGATGCTGAAATCCACCTAGATGCTATGGGTCTCGGAGACACCCTCAAAGATAAAGAAAAAGCATCCACCCAAGATTGTGCGAAGGCCTTGATTTTCTTGCGCCACCACCTTGACGAAGGTTTGAAGATTGAATATCTCACCGTCAAGGATCCACTCGTTTTGTGGAACAGCTTAAAGGAGAGATATGACAACCTGAAGTTGGTCACTCTGCCACAAGCACGATATGATTGGGCCCATCTGAGGCTACAGGACTTTAAGTCCGTTTCTGAATATAATTCTGCTATGTTCAGAATTACTTCTAAACTGAAGCTATGTGGAGATAACATCTCCGATTACGATATGCTTGAGAAAACGTTTACAACGTTTCATGCCTCCAATATGGTACTGCAGCAACAGTACCGAGAGAAAGGCTTTACGAAGTACTCTGAACTGATTTCTCTCTTACTAGTGGCTGAGCGAAATAATGATCTGCTCATGAGAAATCACGAAAATAGACCAACTGGGTCTACACCACTGCCTGAAGCAGATATGGTGCACTCGCATTATGCCAAACATAAAAGGGACCATGATCACGGTCATAAACGGGGTCAAAGCCAAGGACGTGGACAAGGAAGAAATTCCAAAGAAGTCAGTCACCCCCCAAAGAGAGATAACCACCGAAAGCAGAAACGGGATCCCGAAGATCCTAAGGCAAATAGTTCAGAAACTATATGTTATCGTTGCGGTGGGAAAGGGCACTGGTCAAAGATTTGCCGTATACCAAGACACTTGGTTGACCTTTATCAAGCATCTCGAAAGAGAAAAGGCCCTGAAACAAACTTTGTCTATGACGACAATGAGGACATCACCCACCTGGATGTGGCAGACTTCTTTGAGCAACCCGATGGAAAAATAGACCACCTAATCGGCGATGGATCCGTGATGAAAGAAGATGGAGTTATTTGATTTTGTTCTACTTATTTGTATTAGTTAGTGAATAAACTAATAGTCATTAGCATTAGCTCGTATTAGATAGTTCATAAAGCAATGTTAGCAGTAGTTCTTTAGAATATCTTCAATATGTTCAAATATCAATAAAACTTTTATTTTCCAGTGGGGGTAATCGACTAGCCTGAAAAACTAGTCGATTATCAACTATTTTCACATTAAAGTTGAAAAACAATTGATCAACAATCGATTGTCTTTGGCTAACAATCGATTGTCTTGAAACAGTGTGTTCTGGAATTTTTCAAAAATAGCCAACAATCGATTGTCTTTGTCTAACAATCGATTGTCTTGAAACAGTGAGGTCTGGAATTTTTCAAAAATCACCCACAATCGATTGTCTATATCTAACAATCGATTGTCGTTAGGCAGTGTAATCTGGAATTTTTCAAAAATCATCCACAATCGATTGTCTATGTTTAACAATCGATTGTCTATGTTCCAACAATCGATTGTGTGTGTTTAATAATCGATTGTCTCATGAAAAACGCTGAAATTTTCAAATTGCAAAGTAATTGATTATGGATAACATATCTGATTTTGTTAGCCAACTGTTAGTAGCAGATTTTGAAAATATTATGTGACACAAAAGAATTGAACTTGTTTATTCTTATGTTCGTGTATTTCTTTTGTATGTTAAACTATGGGATAGCAAATATAGATATCTCACAAAGCGAACTTGGACCAACGTCCAATTGTAAAAGTATTTGCCTAGTTGATTCATGTACTACACATACAATACTCAAAGAAAAGAAGAGTAATTGTGTAAGGCAAACATTACTACAATCTATGGAAGTAGTAAATTGATTGAAGGCTCCGGAAGAGCAAATCTAACTCTGCCCAAAGGCATGACGTTAATCATTGAGAAATGTTCTCCTCCAAGTCTAAGAAGAACTTGTTGAGTTTTAATGATATCAATCAAAACGTTCTCCTCCAAGTTTAAAAGGAACTTGTTGAGTTTTGAGAATCTATCTTAGAGAATGCAATGTTCTCCTCCAAGTCTAAAAGGAACTTGTTGAGTTTTAAAGATATCATTCAAAATGGATATCATATTGAGACAATAGATGAGAATAATCTTGAACTCTTCATGAAAACGAGGCTGCCCGCTTCGACTTGGGTTCACGCCATTTTGCATGCAACAATACTAGTTTGTCGGCTGCCCACTTCGGTTTGGGGTCACGCCATTTTGCATGAAGCAATGCTAGTTCGTCGGCTGCCCACTTCGGTTTGGGGTCACGCCATGTTGCATGCAGCAATGCTAGTTTGTCTCTGACTGACGAATTGACACAAATATTCCCCATTGCAATTGGTTTTGGGTCATGAACCCAATATATCCCATTTAAGAAGCTTTGGATGCGCAGTATATGTGCCTGTAGCACCGCCATCCCGCACCAAAATGGGTTTGCAAAGGAGGTTAGGAATATATGTTGAGTTTGACGCGTCCTCCATTATTCGCTACCTCGAAACATTGACAGGAGATTTGTTCACTGCACTATTTGCAGACTGTCAATTTGATGAGACACTTTTCCCAAAATTAGGGGGAGAAGTTGGTGAAACCAAACGGGAAATTTTGTGGAAAAATGCATCATTATCTCATCTTGATCCACATACCTCTATTTGAAAGAAAGAGGCACAAAAGATTATCCATTTGCAAAGAATAGCAAATCAAATGCCTGAAGCATTTATAGATTTGAAAAGGATAACAAAATCACATATCCTCGAAGTGAATGTGATTCACAAATACATATTCAATGTTGGAAGAATATGAACATGAAATTGGTATTGAATATACCACACTCACTCCTAGAAGGAGGCTTGAGATGATACCACCCTCACCCCTAGAAGGAGGTTTGAGATGATATATGGCATGAATGATCGTTGGTCGCGTACCTATTGTACGCCAAAGTATTTTGGAAATATGACCATTAAAGGACAACGATAATGCAAGAAACATATCTTGCATATAAGTTTGACATGACCATAATGGTATAACTTTCTCTTTAAGAAAGATATTCACCACACGGATGTTGATGAACCTGTGGTAGTACAAAGTTAATTGAGAGCTCTCGAAGAGCCAATTATTACTATGTTGGAGAAACACAATTGAGTATTGTGCTGTAGTAAGTCTCAAAGAAACTTATCCAGTTTCCAAAAGTACACGCGAAGGCGATTGATGATATTGAGACTATAAATAAAGGAAGGCTTTGATTCTCCTATTACTACAACTTGTCGCGGGGTAATTTGTATATGAAAAGCTACCCGCTTTGTTCTCCAGTTTGTACTACACAAAAGAAAGAATGCCACAATAAAGTGGATATCTATTGGTATAAAACCCATGTCATAATAAACCCGAAGTTTATTGGTAAGTGCACATGTCATGGTGTAAATTTGAAGTTTACCAATATTGATAATTTAGTCAGTTGACATTCGTGTTAGCCATCTCATTTGAAGTATGATGTGCAAATTCACATAGGTGAATATCAAAGAACTAGAAGTTCTTGTTCTCAGTAATGAACTGACCAACTAAAGAGTTCGGGTTGAAGCCCCTAAATTCTGGAAATATCAAAGGTGAATATGGGCCCTTTCACCTGCCATGTATACCACATATGATGCATCTATGATATGGTTACATGCGCCATTGTTATTAACCCGCAGCCTGGCAGTGCTTGCGAGGTAAATCGCTCAGTAATCTAACTTCGAGCATAGTTTCCAGATTCTCTACTCAAGACAGTTCATCTTGATAAGTTGGTTTATATCAAAGTTGGTTTAGCAAGATAATTATTGAGTGCTTCCACTTAATAGCTAAACTGTTCCTTATGAGAACGAAGTTGTATATATCAGTTTGATATAAGTTGTATACGAGAGTATATTCTCCCCTCACAAGTGGTTTAAGGTCAGGAACCAAATAATTTCATCTTATTACTAAGGTGCTGTGTATATTGACATAATGCACAAAGATGATTTCCCAAAGTTGAGGAAACATGTTAGCTTTACTAACATGAGGGGGAGACATGATAAACATTTGAGAAAGTGTTACATGGGATGAATTTTCATTTGCATATGTATATCCCCGAATATCATGATATGAACCTGTAGTTCATAAAAAGGAAATGCAATTGCAACATATTGCAAAGCATGCTATACGCATTTGCTGACTCAAAGAAAGTAACTAAATGGAAGAGATACAATTCAAGAAGAATTGATTCCATATGAAAGACATGTAGTTTTGAACCTATAGTTCATATGCTTGAAAGTATAAAGGCAAAGGTATGTATAGTCAATTTTCGATATCTTATTTGTTTAGCATGACATGAAAACTTGATATGCAGCTAAAGTTTATTATGTGACTTATATGACTTAACTTGAAAGATTTAAGTTGCTTGAAGCATATGCAATTCTTGGTCCTGAAGTACCGCATCCTAAGTACAATTTGTGTACATATGAATCTTGCCATAAGCATGATGGATTTGAGAATGCATCTATGGAGATATTGAAGAGCTATTCCACGACATTATATGAAGATGTTCATATCTATCAAGAATGATGATTTCAAGGTGCGGAATATTTATTCAAGTCAATATGGTTGATTTATTCATCAAGCATCTACCAAAGATCGTTTTGAAGATGATGCACAAGATTGGAATGCAAATGCTCAAGGATATAAATCGATGTACTCATTAGGGGGAGTCAATGCGCGTTGCACTCTTTTTCCCTTACAAGGTTTTGTCCCACTGGGTTTTCCTTGCAAGGTTTTTAACGAGGCAACCAATAGGCGCATATTCAAACATGTGTACTCTTTTTCCTTACTTTAATTTTTCCCATTGGGTTTTGGTTTTAAGGTTTTATGAGGCACATCATTGAATAGACATTCAAGGGGGAGTGTTATGAAATAGAAGATTCTTACACTTCTATTTAAGGTGAATGTCTTTAATGTATCTAATTAGAGAGATTTTAGAGTTCTATTAGTGGTAGCTAAATCTTCCTCTCCCCTATAAATAGAGGTGCCCCCTACCATTGTAAATCATCCCTTGAGACCCCTCTCAACACAATAAGAAGAACTCTCTCTACTCTTCTCTCTATTGCTATTGTTCTTGCTCTATTGTTCTTGTCTTTTGCTTTAGTTTATAACATAAGTCAAATTAACATATTAAAATCGACATCTAATCAACCAGCATTAAATAAAATGGGACGGAGAAAGAATTAACTTTGACAACAGGCATCAAGTTCCTTCCCTTTTCTCCTTACACCTCTTCCAAAAACAGAAAAAGACAAAAAAGAGCTAGAGTTTATAAAAGAATGAAAAGTTGAATAGCATGAGCCCCTAAAGATGTGGCCTAATGATCAATGAAATGGGCTGAAACCCTGAGGTCTCAGTTCAAATCTTAATGGAGACAAAAAGCACAAGATGATTTAAACTGGTATAATATTCGAGGTGTGCGCAAGCTGGTCCGGAAACCACCAGCATAAATTAATAGAGATTGAATTTCATCTATCGGCTGAACCAACAGAGACATTCTCATGTCGATTCCAATTGAAATTCTTCCAATTCCGAAGGGCAGGTTCAAATTCGAATAAAAATCTAGGGTTTTTTGTTCTTCGATTAAGCATCAATAGATACAAACAAATGAGCAACACAGATATACACATAACAATTCCGGTTGAAGAAAATTCAAATTCAGATCTTCAAATTACAATTCAGTCAATAGATTCAAACTCTGAGCGGATTCAATAATAAAATTAAACAAAATATAAAGATGAAAGAGAAAAATTCAAGCTTGCCTGGAAATAGGAATAGTGGGCGGGAATGAGAGATTTTGTGTTTTGGTTTTTCAATTTGTTTTTCCTTTTACTGTCATTTAATTATATGTGCAATTTTATAATTATTTTTTTTGGCGCTTAGAAATTGTTTGATACCTTATTTATTTTAAATAAATACCCTTTTAAAAAATTTTATTCTATAATTACCTTTTAATTTTTATAGCCAATTATCTATTTATGGTTGCCTTAAAAAGTTGATATTGTTGGGACCGCGCGTACCCTCACCCCAACCCTGCATTAGTATGATATTGTCCGCTCTGAGCCAAGCCCTCACGGATTTATTTTTGGGCATCTCCCAAAAAGCCTCATACTAATGGGGTTGGGTAACCATATATATTTGGGTCTATATTCTCTTTCTCTTACGGTGTGGGACGGATGTTTGATCGAGATTCTGAAGGCTGGGGCAGTTTGATAAAACTAAGAGGTGATGTCAGAGAGTACCTAAATGCTAATCTTGTAGCAAGAAGCAGTGAAAGGTTGTTGCCTAATTGACTGGTGATGCAGGAGTTCCAGCTGAAGAAGTACATTCAATGTCGAATGCTGATTCTAAACAACTATGTAAACCATCTTCTGTTTTGAATGTTAACATAAACAGGTGCTCTCAAACTTGGCTAGGGTTCTTTCTAATTAGACTACAGATGCAGGACAAAATATGGATTATATACCAGCTATTCCAGCTACAGAATCGTATTCAACAATGAATGCTGATATGGCACAACTGTGTAAATATCCAACAACTGTTCAATCCAATTTTAATGTTCCCAGTGAACAGATGGTGCCAAAATTGACAGTTGCAGCTGCAGAGGCTTCACATCATAAGGCAAACAGAATTGAACAAGTGTTGTCTACAAAAGTTTATCCTAATGCTGATACAGCACAGATATGTAAAAGACAATCTACTGTTCCATCCTATCACAGGGAACAGGTGGTGTCAAATTTGGCTGGGTTCATTCCTAATAAGACTGCTGATGCAAGTCAAAATAATGATTGTGGTCCAGTTATTCCAGCTGCAGAAGATCGTTCAATGCAGAATGTTGAAATAGCACAGCTGTGTCAAAATGCATATACTGTTCCATCCAATATGAATGCTCCCAGTGAAAAGGTGGTGTCAAAAGCTACTGTTGCATCAGCTGATACTGCATTTCATAACTCAAACAGGATTGAACAACTGGTATCTGAGCAGTAACATCTGTTACACAACATTAACAATAACAAACCTACACTTTTTTGTCAAGCAAATGACACAAATTTGGAGGTACTGCATCCTGCCAAACCTGTTGCAAATCATGCTGTCACTGCAGGATGTAATGGTTTAATTAAATCCTCAGCCTTGAGTATATTTTCAAATGACTCATGCAAAGGGCAGCATTCCAATTCCACACACACAGATTCTGTGCAGCCAATTGTTTAGCCATATATAGCAGGGGATGTCAATATATGCACTGGGCAAAATGCAGTAATGGATATCCAATGTGATGTTATGGAATTGGAATTTGCAGCATCTGGTACAAAGGATACCAACACTGCCAATTTGACAGTACAAAATGAAACAGCTACACTTTCTATTAGTGCTCTGTTGATCGAGATGCATCACAGATTGGCAACCAGGAAGCAGTGAAGAATGGTATCCACATAACAACATTTCAGTCTGATAAGGACACTGCACAGACCTCTCTCACACAACATATTGTTAACCAGCAAGGCAGGAACCAACAAGGAAGTGGGATCATTACATGTACAGCAGCTGATACTGTCTCTAAAGTTGCACTGGTTCAAGCAAATTCTACTTTACATTCTACTGATATTCATCAACACACAAGGGAAGAGGGACAATGGTCATCGATGGCCAATAAAGCAGTATCTCCAAAAATCAAAAATAAAAATCAGAACACAGGAAAAAATCCAGCTTTACCTTCAATTTCAAACTCATTTGACGTACTTGCCAATGTCAATGATGATGAAGGAAAAACCTTGGGAGAAAATTTGCAGCCTTGTCACAGTCAAACTAGATCACAGAATTCAGAGGCAAAGAATGCAGCTCATGCTACTGGTACAAATATGCAAATACAATCAAAACTTCAAAGTTCTCCAATCATAGCTACTCCTACTGTGCCAAAGAGGGCAATGGCCATTAAATCGAAATTGTGGGAAGAGCAAAGAGACTATGATGATGAGGAGAGCTGGGGAGAAGGACTCGCTAGTTTTTCATGGGAAGAATATGACCAAGAGTGTGATCAAGACAGTACTGAAGAAGACAGTGATGATTCAGTCGAGCAAAAATTTCAAAGGAAAAATGCAAATAAGAACTGTCGCGCAATTGTGAAACAAACAGCAACTCCAAACAGCAGTTTAAACCATAATGCTCCAGTTTTTGTTCCAAGAAATAACGCAAAAGCAGTAAGCTCAATTGAAGGGACATCAAAGTTCAACAACAATGATACATCACATAATCGTCAGCTGACCCCAGCCGAAGCTTCAGTTGGTGATCGAATTTCAACTCTGCTGCCATCAACTAGCCAGAATAAGGTTGCAACAACAGAACCAGTCTCTAATTTAGAGGACAGAAAATTTTCGGATACCATGACGCCAACTCTGCTATCAAATCAGGAGCAGCAAAGGAATGCTACAGCTAACTCTCATTCTGCTGATATCAACACAGTAGCAAGGTCTCATGCGGGGCAGCTCATCACAACTGCTTCAGTAATCTCGTCCGAGGAAAGGCAACTCTTGGAAGCAATGGTAAATACAGAAACTAACCTTATTGCTGGTAGTTCTGTCATGAGCAGGAACAAACCGCAAAACCAAAAAAAAAACAATACAGTCATGAACAACTCACAATTAACAACTCAAGGTGTCTGTCAAGAATTGCCAAATATAAGTTTGGCATGATATCTTAAACCAATGCCGAGCAGATGCTTCAACAAAAGGAGATATGTCACCATTGCACAGTGCAAGAAATAAGAAGTCTCATCAAAGGGAAAGAAGTTGGGACGGCAGGATGTATGAAGACGTAAACATAAGGAGGCCCCCAATGAGAACTGCAAAACAAAAACAGGCCGCTCAAACAATTCTTCCAAAATCCAATCGCCTGAAGACTTTTTGAAAAATTATGGGGAAGAAGACAACATTCTTCAAATCAAAGTTTTCACAACAAAAGAGAAAAAGGGGCATATTTATGGCTTCTTCATCTTTTTATTTTACCATCACATTAGTATTATTTTGTGTAATATCATCACAGAGCATGTTATAAACTCTGTGATGATCACTCAATTCTTAGTTGTTGCGAGCTCTTTCTTTTTACACTCTTGTTAGTCCAGGAGGCTGTTATTTGCCTCAATAGGATAGCTAAGATAAGGTCTATGCCGGCACTGTTATATGGGTGACATTACCGGTGTAACTCGCCTTATTTTATTTTTTCTATTTGTTGTAATTTTCTTTTCCGTTTATTTATGAAAATTAACCCTAGGCGATTGCCTAGTGGAACCAAAAAAAAAAAAAGGTACCACCAATTATGCCGTTAGTTGCGGGGTATTTTTGTTAATAGAATTAACGTCGTGTATTTTTTTTTTGGACGGATAGATGGACAGATGATATTTATAAATTATTTAGCAAATGACAGGGGTTGTTTAGGCCTTTATTCCGTATAGCAAATGATAGCTTTAACTAGCTAATAACCACTAAAAAATAGTGGTTTATGAAAATTTCTCTTTCAATTATCTAGTTGCATGTTTAGCTGGCCTTCCTTTGTGCATGGTGGTACAAAGCCCGGGCCTTATGACTAGGCGTTATAGTGGCCCAAAAGACTACTTATTATAGAATTTAGGGAATCCACATAAATGCTTCAAAAAAGTCCTAACTTACCAATCTCTAGCTATTAATTATAGACTTAATAAAACTATCCAAGCATATATAAAAATTGAAAACCCAAAAAATAAGGTTCTTTCTCTCCAAGAATCACACACAAAGATGTCCTTCTATATATTTCAAGCATAATTAGCAACATTAGATGTAAGACGGAAGGATAATTTCGTGGACGAGGCAATAAATAAGGTGATGATTATATATATATAATGGGTACGGTTGAGATTCATTAAAAATATGTAGATGAGTCAATATACATAATATAAGGAATATTGAAGGTGATTTGGTATCAAAATTTGTAGTTAAAATCGAGTTCAAAAAATTCTTCCGCAACACATGTATCAAACATGTATCTCACATATGCAGGTATGCCCTTATACATGTAATATACATTTGATAAAAATATGGTACATGTGTGATACATAAGTTATACATAGTATGATATACCTATTATTTTTTCTTGTTCATCTTCTACATTGAATTTTCAATTCAAAACACCTCAAAACTCTACCAACTAATCCCAAAACTGAGATTCGAGTTCCTTAAGATATACCCAATCTATTCTAATAATACTAACTCAAAAGAAAGTAAAATTTTGACTTTTCTTGCTTACAAATAGCTATTTGGCTAATATTAATAATATATTATGAATTGGTCAATTTTTGCAATAACCTACTATTTTTCCTAGAATTTAGCCACGTTTTAATGACTTTTTCCTTTGGGATTCTCTTTCTCCTTTACAACTTCTTTAAATGGTTGTTATGTATCGTTTTTCATAATGTATCATATAATATTTTATTATATTATATTGTATCGTTTTGATGTATATAATGATTATCAATTGTATTGTTTGTCCATATTTCATGATATCATGCACAAAAATATAAAGAAAAACTTACAATATCATAAATAAAAAAAAGTAATGTACGATGTAGAATTATTATATAAAAGGGTAAGATAAAAGATAAAATAAGGTTATTTAATAATAAGAAAGAGTAAGATGAGAAAAAAGAAAAAGTAACGACGCGACTACACCAAATTAAAGGTCATTCTATAAAGTGACACTTTTCGTCATTCCCTAACGACGGATTTAACGATAGCTTAAGTAACAATAAAAACAAATATAAACAAATATTTATTTAAGGTAACAATACGATACAATACAACAGGTAATACTCATCCAAACACGTTGTTAGAGAAAACTATCTAGTTTTGCTTTTCAAAATAAAGATATATCAATATTAATTAATTCATAAAATACTATCAATATAGCCAAATGTTACCAATATTAGCCTAAATCGCTCTTTTATTACAAAATTTGATGCAAGGTCTCATCTCTTTGAGTTACACTTCGCAATTGGCCCTTTTTTAATTTGTCATGTCGCAGACCTTATTAGTTCTTATATTAGCTTAGTTGACTGTACCAATTCATTGATTAGTGTGGTATTTTTCTTTTACTGGCATATATATATATAAACTCCCACTGTAGGAGTCCCACACGTGTAAATGAATTTAGAAAAACCATTCGAAATTTCCTACCTCTCCTACTTGTAGAATCCCTAGTTCCTCTCAACTTTTGTGGACCCTAATCTCAATCAAGCAATCTTCACAATTGCTGAGAATAAATTATTATTTTACATTGACAGATCTTTTTTTTCTATTTTTTAAAATGGTATATATTACACTTACGAGTTCTAGATGTATAAGCAATGAAATTCTCATCTTGAATGGGAAAAATTGATAAATTCCTTCAAAACGTCACAGTATAGGTGGTGCTCTATGGAGGTTAGGTTACGAAGAAGGTCATTGAGTTAGCTAATGCCAGTTTATTCTTGATACACAATTATAGAAGGAAGGATCGAGAAGCTCAAGTAATAGAGGAAGAAGTCGTGAAGTTCAAAAGTTAGTTACATAGTTGGAGAGTTAGTTAAAGTTAGTTGAGGTAGTTAGAATAACATAATTCAGTTAGAAGAGAATCTGTTATAGCATTAGCATTTTGATACATAGTAATCAGTACAAATAGGATTTTTAAGCTACATATTAATCATCTATCAATACATACAATTCTATCCTATATCTTCTCTTCTTCTTCTACAGTTCTGTCTGTCAACTATTTTCTCGAGCTTATTCCTAAAGCAGTGTTGCGATCCTCGAATTCCGGAAATCGTGTAATATTGTATCAGAGCATACAATCCTTAGAAGCATGGCGAAGGGTAATCGATCAAATGAAAATTCAACTGAAGAATTAGTGGACTAACGTGAGTTAATGTAGAAACTGATCCTAGTAGATATGGGAGCTTTACTTGGGGAAGTTTTCAATTTGAAACATCTGGATCAAACAGTCCACAGATTGAAGAAACAAATGACAAATTCTACGGATCTTCATAAAGATAAATCACCACTGCAAAACGAGTGTGAACCATCTGAAGAAAGATCTCAACCCCTAAACTTAAAGATATGCAGGGCAAGGCATCAATGGTAAACCAACCTTACTACCAATTGGCTACGCTCTACTCCAATTTGAACCCAGAAATTTGAAGAACACAGCAGCAAGTTCTTCAGCAACAACTCAATTCAGATTACTGTCCTAGATTCAAATCAACTACAATTGACGACTCAATGAACCAAACTCAGGATCGAACAGAACTTTCAGCTCAAAAAATCAAGTTTCAAACTTAGAAGTTCATGAACTTAGAAAATCAGACATGCTTTCAAACCTTCAGGAGTTACAGAATTTGAACCTGGAGTTTTCTTCTGAATTAAATCGACACTGTAATTAGCTGAGGGCGGAGCTTGGAGAAGTTCTGGGGAAGCGGACGCTATGTGGTCAGAGACGGCAAACTTGGTTAGGGAAGTAGCACGGGATGTGCTCGGGGTAGCCTAAGGCTATTCAGGCAGACATCAGGGTTTACTGGTGGTGGAACGATATAGTTGAAGGAAAAGTGGAGGTTAAGAAGGCGGTGTTTGCTAAGTTGGCAGGGAGCACAAGCGAGGAAGAACGGAGAGCGAACAGGGAGATCTACAAGGTGGCGAGGAAAGAAGCAAAGCTGGCGGTTACGGAAGCTAAAAACGTCGCGTTTGGTCGCATGTACGAGGAACTAGGGGAGAGAGGCGGGGACAGGAAGTTATTTCGACTAGCTAAAGCAAGGGAAAGGAAGGCGCGTGATCTTGACCAAGTTAGGTGCATCAAGGGCGAGGATGGTAGAGTTTTGATGGGGGAGTCTCAAGTCAAGCAGAGGTGGCAGGCGTACTTTCGAGACTTACTTAACGAGGAGGGGGATCGTAACATAGAGCTATGGGAGTTGGGGCATTCAGAGCAACATAGAGACCTTGGGTACTGCAGGCGCATTAAGGCGGAGGAGGTCATGAGGGCTTTGTGTATGATGAGTAGGGGTTGAGCGACGGGGCCTGACGAGATCCCGATGGAGTTCTGGAAGTGCATGGGTAGTGAGGAGTGGAGTGGCTCTCCAGGTTGTTCAATGGGATCTTTAGGACCAAAAGGATGTCGGATGAGTGGAGGTGGAGTACAGTAGTGCCCTTGTACAAGAACAAAGGGGACATCTAATGCTGCAACAACTATAGGGGTATCAAATTAATAAGTCACACCATGAAAGTCTGGGAGCGAGTGATCGAGGCGAGGGTGAGGGAAATGACATCTATATCTGTGAGCCAGTTCGGTTTCATGCCGGGTCGCTCCACTACAGAAGCTATCCACCTTGTCAGGACGATAGTGGAGCAGTTCAGGGATAAGAAGAAGGACCTGCACATGGTGCTTATCGACTTGGAGAAGGCGTATGACAAGGTCCCAAGGGAGGTGCAATGGAGGTGCTTGGAGGCAAAGAGCGTGCCAGAAGCCTACATTAGAGTAATCAAGGACATGTACGATGGAGCTAAGACTAGGGTTAGGACGGTGGGTGGCGACTCAGACCATTTTCCGGTGGTTATGGGGCTCCATCAAGGATCGGTGCTTAGCCCTCTCTTGTTTGCCTTGGTGATGGATGCTCTGACCCGACATATTCAAGGGGATGTGCCTTGGTGTATGCTATTTGTTGATGACATAGTCTTGATAGACGAGATGAGGGTCGGTGTTATTGAGAGGTTAGAGGTATGGAGACAGACTCTTGAGTCTAATGGTTTCAAAATAAGCAGATCTAAGACAGAATACATGGAGTGCAAGTTTAGCGCCGAGCCGAGCGAAGTAGGCAGGGACGTGATGAATGGATCTTAGGTCATCGCCAAAAAGGGACAGTGTCAGATATCTTGGGTCGGTGATTCAGGGGGACTAAGTGATTGACGGGGACGTCACTCATCGTATAGGAGCGGGGTGGTCAAAGTGGAGGCTTGCATCAAGAGTCCTGTGTGACAAGAAAGTCCCACAGAAACTCAAGAGGAAATTTTATAGAGCTGTGGTTAGACCTGCCATGTTGTATGGGGCGGAGTGTTGTCCTGTGAAGAACTCTCATGTTGAGAGAATGAAGGTTGCGTAGATGAGGATGCTCAGGTGGATGTGCGGGCTCACCAGGTTAGATAAGATTAAAAATAAAGTTATTCGAGAGAAGGTGGGGGTGGCCCCGGTGGATGAGAAGATGCAAGAAGCGAGGCTGAGGTGATTCGGGCATGTGCGGAGGAGAAGTCCTGATGCCCCGGTGAGGAGTTGTGAGTGGCTGGCGATGGTCAGCATTAGGCGAGGCAGAGGGAGGCCTAAGAGGTATTGGGGAGAGGTGATTAGGCATGATATGGCTAGAATGCGGATTTTGGAGGACATGGCCCTTGATAGGAAAGCCTGGAGGTCTAGTATCAGGGTTGTAGGATAGGTCTCCTAGAGTTTTTCGTACTCCTAACCCGGGGTTGGGTGAGGCTTGGCAGGGCTATCCATAGATGATTTGTGTTTTGGATTGTGTCTCACTTATGAAAGTTATTTATGGTAGTTACTGTATGATATTATTGCATGTTATTTTATTTATGGTTCTTATGTTTAGATAATTATTTACGTTATTTCTGCGAGAGTTACTAGTGCTCTTTTGTTTTTGTTTTTGTTTTTATTTTTGTTTTTCCTTTCCTTCTCTGAGCCTAGGGTCGATTGGAAACAACGTCTATGCCCTTTCGGGTAGGGGTAAGGCTCGTCTACATATTACCCTCCCCAAACCCCACTTTGTGGGACTATACTGGTTATTAGTTGTTGTAGTTGTTGTAATTGGTAAGTTCAATTGTCGAGGGGATTACCTTCGTGGAGCCAATTCAGTTGCAAATGAATCTCGGAAATTTTTTTTAAAGAACACAACTCTTGTTCTTCGTCTCCTTGAGAGAATCGACTCTAGATCAACCTAAAAGCAATTCGAATCAGCTCTAGAGGTGTTCCTCTTTGATTTACCAGATGCCCGAATTGACTCGAATCAGTTCGGAAAGTTCTTCAATCAAAACAACTGTTCTTCGAGCTTCAATGGCAGGGAATTTGATTTTCGCTCGATCCTCCTCCAAATGAGCCAAAACTTCAGCTATGACTTCCCAGCAACTTTAAGTTCAAACCCCAGCAACCAATTTGTAACGAGCAGCCAGCAAAATCAACAACACCAGCTCGTCTTCTTCAAACAGACTTCCAAAAAATTTCGACCAAACCAATTCAAATTCAGTCGTAAACGAACCCAAGCTGCAGATTACACCCCTGAATACAAATTAGAACAAAACCCCAATATCAATTTGTTCCAACACTCACAGAAACGACAAACCCTAGGTCGTCTTCTCTGTCTAAATTCAATTCCAAAATTATCAACGAAAACCCTAGCAAATGAGCTTCCAATCGAGACCTAATTTCAAATTCAGATCAACAAATTCGTTTCCAGCAAGGATTTCAAAAACCCAAACGAAATCGAACCCCCAATTTTCAGATTTGAATGTTAACCAACTTTGTCGACGAAGTTTTTCAAAATGTGTGCTCAAATTCAAGCCTAACTTTGAATTTCAGCCCAAATTTAGTAGTTCAAACTTAGATAATGAACAAATCAGAATTTCAGAACCAAAATCCAGCTGAGAACAAGGAAATCCAAGTTTCTAAAAGAAAACAGTGACAAACTAAGAATCCCAAACTTCTCTAATAATTTTTTTTGGACAAAAAATTAGTTTTTACTGCTAAAAAGAACGTCTAAATACATATTTGGCACTATTATAATGTGAATTATTTTAACAGAAATTTTGCCATTAACTCCCACTATAATACTGCAAATTATTAAAAAAAATCTTTTTTTACTAATTCGCAAAATTAAATTGTGAATTGCTTACTCAGGTTTCTGGGCCACAATAAATTAGTAATTTGCAGTATAGTACTGTGAATTATGGTAATAAATTAAACCCCCCTCTTTTCCCCAACACAAACTCGCAGACCCCCGTTAAAAAAAATTACTCACCAGTGGTACCCCATCCCTCGTGAAATAAAAATAATATTTTTTTGGGCCCCATCTGTCACCTAAAAAGCAAGGAAGTGTAGGTCACCCACACAAGACAAGCTTTGGATAGCTTCTTTTGAGTGCAAAAATTCAATTTCAACCAAATTCAAAAAACTTAAATCGAGGTATATCGATTTTGTTTATGTCAAAACTCGTATAGTACATGCATATTTGTATTGTTTAATGTGTTTTTGTGTTATTTATGTTACATTTGTATTTAAATTTGTATCTTATTTATACGTAGATTGATTTATTAGCTTTGGGCCAAAAAATAATTAAGTTTGATAAATAATTTGTATTGTTAATGTTATATTTTTATTTGGTTAAATAATAAATAAATATTATTTATTTAGTTTGTTGTTCATATTTGTATGTTATGTTTGTTGTTTTAATATGTAATAGTGACCTTTTAACGTAATAAAATAAAGAGCCTTTTCGTGTAGTAAAATATAGAGTCTTTTAGCGTAGAAAAATGTAGAGCCTTTTAGCTTAATAAAATATAGAGCCATTTAGCGTAGAGTGGAAAATATAGAGCCTTTTAGCTTAGTAAATATAGAACCTTAAGTATGTACTAACTGCAAACTCTATCCAATAACACTTTCTAAAATTAACTTTTTAATTTATAAAAATAAACTTACAAAAGTAACAAATTAATATATGTTGTCAAATAATTCATATATCGAGCCTGGAACTCATAGATAATTATTCAGTCCAATTCAATAAATAATTATTTAATTTATTAAGCATGGAAGCCATTCATAATTATTAAGTTCAGTTCAAGAATTTTTAATTTAATTAATTAAACTAAAAAATTTATAAAGAATGTTGAAAATGATACACATAATAATTAAGTATAGCTTAGTGCTGCCGGGCCAAATATCAAGCCTGGAAGGGCATACAAAATTATTGAGTCAAATTCAAAAAAATTTAATTTAATTAATTAAACTAACAAAATTTCTAAAAAATATTGAAAATGACACACATAATAATTAAGTATAGCTTGGTGCTTCCGGGCCTCAAATATCGAGCCTGAAAAGGCATACATAATTATTAAGTCCAATTCAAGAACTTTTAATTTAATTAATTAAAATAACAAATTTCTAAAAATTATTGAAAATGACGCACATAATAATTAAGTATAGCTTGGTGCTATGGGCCTCAAATATCGAGCCTGGAAGCCATTCATAATTATTAAGTCCAATTCAAGAATTTTTAATTTAATTCATTAAATTAACAAATTTCTAAAAAATATTGAAAATGACACACATAATAATTAAGTATAGCTTGGTGCTACCGGGCCTCAAATATGGAGCATGTAAGGGCATACATAATTATTGAGTCCAATTCAAGAATTTTTAATTTAATTAATTAAAGTAACAAATTTCTAAAAAATGTTGAAAATGACTCATACAATAAACTAGATGCAAAAGGTATGAATCTCACTTATATACCGCCAATTATGAAAGAGGGAGAAATTGTGGTGCAGCTGATGGAGGAAGATGTGATAGAGGAGAATGTGAAATGGAGCATAGCAGTGATACTATATGTTGTGGGGAATGTACCTTCAATTGGAGCTATTGAGAGGTTTATAGCTAATCAGTGGATGAATATACAAAAATCGAAGGTGCTATTCCACAATGAATGATACTTCATAGTTCTACTAAGTACAAATAAGGAGAAGACAAGAGTTCTAGAAAATGGACCTCATACGATTAATAACAAGCCAGTCATTATGAAGCCATGGGTGGATAATTTTGATTTCAGTGAAGAGGTTCTGAGGAATATACCTATGTGGATTAAGCTTCATACTTTTCCGCTTTATCTATGGAGTAATCAAGCACTTAGTAAGATAGGGAGTAGATTGGGAAAGCCAATTTATGATGATGCATGCACAACAATAGCTGATAATGTTTCATATGCTAGAATACTAGTGGAGATGGATGTTATGAGAACACTCCTAGAGAAGATCAAAGTACAGGACCCAAAAGGAAAGGTACTAGAACAGTGAGTACAATATGATTGGAGACCTAATTATTGTCAAACATGATTTCAATTGGGGGTATAACTGTAAGGAATCAAAGGGAATGAGGAATAGCTTTACGGGGACAAAGGCAGAAGTGAAGCAGAGGCAGGAATGGAGAAAAGTGAAGTCCTGGATCCAAAAGTAGATAAAATTGATGCTCACAGGAGGTTCATTGAACAAATTGAGGAGATGGAGCAGGAACAAATGAACAAAGAAGTGGATGATGTACAATGGTAAAATGTCAAGGGAAGATCAGCAATAAAGAAACATACAGAAGCAATAAGAGGGGAACAAGTTGACATTGGCAATGCATTTAAAGCCCTGGTGGATACTGCACAAAAGATTGTCCAGAAATCTGAGGCTCAAGAAGATAGGGCCAGATCAAAGGGTGCAGAATGGGGAGGTGAGATAACTCAATTGTTATTGAAATGATGAATTTTGTAGCCTGGAATGTTAGGGGGCTCAATAAGTTGTACAAACATAAGGAGTTAAAAAAAATTTGCAAAATAAATAAGGTAGTATGGATAGCTATTATTGAACATAGTAAAAGAAGAGAAGGATGAACTAGTTAAACAAAAGATTTTACTAAACTGGAGATGGGTAGATAATTATGAAGGGGCCCTTGGGGGAAGGATATGGATAGCATGAGACCCTAATCAAGTAAACTTCAAAATAGAGAGGAAGCACGACCAATTCATATTAGGGAGTGTGACAATGATACAGTAGAAGGTTCACAAGTATATGGGAGGAATAAAATACTAGAAAGGAAGAGATTATGGGAAAAGTTGAAAGAAGAAATAATAAAAATCAGGCAGCCATGCTTGGTCATTGGGGATTTTAGTATTAAGGGGCGATGAAAGATATAATGGGTGCCCAGTACAAGAGATGGAGACAAGAGATTTTAAACAGTTTATGATAGATACTAACTTGGCAGAAGTAAAGACGGTGGGGAGACAATATACATGTATAAATAATCATGTCCATTGCAGGATTGACAGAGTATTAGCCAATGCTGAGTGGATACAAAGATGGCCAAATATGGAGGGGTAGTTATAAATCCAAGATTTTCAGATCTGCGCACTTAGTATAGTAATTGGTAGTAATAACCTAGATGGAGGAAGTCCATTTAGGTTCATAAATTGCCTAGCAAATTTGACAGAATTTAACCAAGTAGTAAAGAATTGATGAAGGGGTAGATGCCAAGGGAAACAAATGAATGGAGTGTGGTACAAGCTGAAGAGATTGAAGTCTAGTCTGAAACAATTGAACAAAGATGAATATGGTAGTGTGGGTGGGAAAATACAGGAGGCAATGGGAATAATACAACAATGTATGCAAAGTCCTTATATGAATGAAATTCATAGAGAGATGGAAAAGCAGACAATACTAGAGTTAGAGAGATGGTTACTAGTGGAGGAGAGTATATTGAAACAGAATCAAGGGCACAATGGCTAAATTTGGGTGACTCTAATACTTCTTACTACCATGCTTGCTTGAAGCAAAGACAGTCAAGAAACAGCATTGGCAGACTTGTTGATAGTAGAGGAGATGTAATACAAAATCCAGAGAAGGTGGAAGAAGGGATTTTATTATTCCATAGGGGATTGCTTGGAAGTTCAGCAAACAGCTACCAATGATCAACTATGAGACAATGCAAAATGGGAAGGTCCTAAATAAAAGGCAACAACTCCAACTAATTAGCCAAGTTAGTAGGAGAGAAGTAAAGGAGGCTCTATGGGGAATGATGACAATAAGGCACCATGTTGTGATGGATACAATGCATACTTTTTCAAAAGAACTTGGGATATTGTAGGGGAGGAAATAACATATGCGGTGTTAGAACTTTTTTTTGTGGTGACATGTGTAAAGCAATTAATTGCACAACAATCACACTCATACCAAAAGTCCAGAATCCAACGAACATAAGAGAGTATAGACATATCTCTTGTTGTACAGTTTTGTATAAGATCATTTTCAAGATTATTACTATTAAAATACATGGAATAATGGATTAATTGGTGGACAATTACCAAGCAACATTTGTGCCGGGGAGATTAATAATAGAGAACATCCTAATGAGTCATGAGCTAGTGAAAATATATGGTAGGAAAAATGTCTCCCCAAGATGCATGCTCAAAATTGATATGCAGAAGGCATATGATTCTGTGGAGTGGAAATATATAGAACTAGTACTAAAGGCACTAAACTTCCCTGAAAAATTTGTAAAATGGATTATGGTATGTCTCAATACAGTGACATATTCTGTGCTTATAAATAGGAGGTCAAATGAACCATTTGAGGCCAAGAAGGGGCATAGACAGGGGGACCCAATTTCACCATTCCTCTTTGTCTTAGCTATGGAGTATCTTTGTAGATCATTGAAGAACTTGAAGGAGGATAAGAGGTTTAAATATCACCCTAGATGTGCAAGGTTCAACCTTGTACAACTGGGGTTTGCAGATGACTTGCTTCCAGAGGTGATATGAAGTTAGTACAAGCATTGCACGAGCAGTTCCAACATTTCTCAGCGGCTTCTGGACCAATAGCAAATCAGAATAAAAGCTGTATTTACTTTGGAGGGGTGAGTGAAGGAATGCAATAACAAATACTAAAGGCAACTGGATATAAGAAGGGTGAATTTCCATTTAGATATCTTGGTGTTCCTTTAAGCACCAAAAGATTATCTATTATGCAGTATGAACCTCTAATAGACAAAATGCGACATAAAATCAGAAGTTTGACAACAAAATATTTGTCCTATGCTGGGAGGGCGGTCTTGGTAAAGAGTGTCGTATTTGATATTCAAATATTTTGGGCACAAATGTTCATACTGCCCAAGAAAGTGATCCAATGTAGAAGATTTCTATGGAATGGGAATGCTGAACCAACCAGGAAAGCTCTGATAGCTTGGAATAGATTATGCCTACCAAAAGCAGCAGGGCGTTTGAACTTCATAGACATAGGACTATGGAATAAACCAACGATATGTAAGTTTTTATAGAACAAATGTACAAGGAAAGAGAAGTTATGGGTGCATTGGGTTCATACATACTATATAAAAGGACAGGCTGTGGGAGGTAAATGAAAAAAATGTTTCATGGGCTATGAAGCAAGTCTTTTAAGCAAAGAAGCCCTTTGATAATGCTGGATTAGAAGAAGAAGAAGAGGTTAGACAAATGCAGAACTTCTCAATTGAGAGGATGTACATAATAATGCAGGGAGAATGTCCAAAGTTGATGTGGAGAAGATTGGTGTGCAATAATCAAGCGCAACCAAAGTGGACGTTTATATTGAGGCTAGTCATCCAACACAGACTAGCAACCAAAGATAGATTGATGAAATAGGGCATTAATGTTGAACCTACTTGCCCCTGTGTAACAAGGAGAATGAAACAGTCAGTCACTTGTTCTTTGAATGTGAGGAAACAGGCAAATATGGGGTGGACTACTGCAATGGCAAGGCATTCAAATACTATCGCAAAACTGGCAGAATGTGATTGCATGGATGGTGGAGAAGGCTAAGGGAAGAAGTGCGAGGGCTGAGATACATCGAATGGTGCTTGCAGCACCAGTATACTATTGCTGGCAAGAAAGGAACTGGGCAGTGTTTCAGAAGAAAAGACGAACTGCTAAAATAATAATGAGGCTGAGAATTCATGAAGTGTATGTAAGAGCAACAAGGTCTCCAAAGTTGGCTAGAGTGATGAGTACATTAGATTGGTACCCATAAATATAGTATGTTCAAAAATGTTAGTAGAGATAGATGAAACATAGAAGGAATGTGCAAGGTACTCATATTCTAGGGCACAATGTCCAGATATGGTGTATGTTAGAATGAAATTGGTCCAAGTATAGTTATGAGTTGTAAATATTGCGGTTTACATGAAATAAACTAATAATTTCCCAAAAAAATAATTAAGTATAGCTTGGTGCTACCGGGCCTCAAATATTGAGCTTGGAAGGGCGTACATAATTATTAAGTCCCATTCAAGAATTTTTAATTTAATTAACTAAACAAAAAAATTCTTTAAAATGTTGAAAATGATACACATAATAATTAAGTATAGCTTGGTGCTACCAGGCCTCAAATATAGAGCACGGAAGCGCATACATAATTATTAAGTCCAATTCAAGAATTTTTATTAATTAACTAAACTAACAAATTTCTAAAAAATATTGAAAATGATGCACATAATAATTAAGTATAGCTTGGTGCTACCAAACCTCAAATATCGAACCTGGAAGGGCATATATAATTATTAAGTCCAATTCAAGAATGTTTAATTTAATTAATTAAAATAACAAATTTTTAAAAAATATTGAAAACGACACACATATTAATTAAGTATAGCTTGGTGCTACCGGGCCTCAAATATCAAGCCTGGAAGCCATTCATAATTATTATGTCCAATTCAAGAATTTTTAATTTAATTTATTAAACTAACAAATTTCTAACAAAATTTTGAAAATGACACACATAATAACTAAGTATAGCTTGGTGCTATCAGACCTCAAATATCAAGTCTGGAAAGGCATACATAATTATTGAGTCCAATTCAAGAATTTTTAATTAATCTAACACACACAATTAATTGTGTTTAAATTATAGTAGATGACATCGCGTTTCCTCTGCCTGCGCATCCTAGGCCTGCAGAGGATCAGCTATTAGTGTTGAAGGGCGACCATAGGTCCTCCTATATATGGGAGCGACAACCATCGGAGTAGGCTCTTCGCCCCAGGAGACCTGACGATTTGTGGGAGTTCATCCTGGAGCATCATTTCCATGCCCATGTAGTCACGCGCCTACAGGCTACGGGCTTCTATACGGTTTTTGAGCTTGGACGGAAGCAGCTTGATTGGTATCTTATCACGGCCCTAGTAGAGCGGTAGCGACCGGAGATGCACACATTTCACTTGCCCACTCGAGAGGCCACCATTACGCTAGAGGATGTCAGGTTTTGTACGGGCTGCGCGTAGATGGATGGGCCGTGGCACTGCCCCAATACATTATATCCATGATGTGTGCACAATTTTAGGATATGATGGGCCAATTTACTGGTTATATACCTCAAGGCTGCGCTGGGGGCAGTCGCGTTCTTTTGTCAGCCATCAGAGATCATATGGCGTTTTTGCATCCGAACATTGCCGACGAGACGGAGGATCTCTACATTGAGAGGTACATACGGTTAGCGCTGCTCCTACTTTTCGGGTGTGTCTTGTTGTTGAACACTTCGGGGAGTATTGTGAGTATGCGCTTTCTCCATCATCTTCAGCGGCTCGATGATTTAGCCCAGTACAGCTGGGGTGTTGTTCTCGCATACCTGTATAGGAGCATGTGCCGGGCGAGCATCGGCCCAGCGGTGGACGTATGTTGTTTTCTGCCCCTCCTATAGGTGACAATATTTTCGAATACTCTGTTCATTACTCCGAACTATATGGTCAATATGAATCATAAATTTTACATTAACCTTTTATCTTAGGTTTGGGCCCTGCAGCAGATCATGCTGTTGCAGCCACCTTTACCACCACTTGCACCCGGTGAGGCTTATCCATTTCTCCCTCTAGCCTTTAGGTGGATTCTCCAGCGTGGGAACTACCGAGGGAGCGATGCTCGTCATAATATCCCCCTTGTCAGGGATGTGTTAGATATGCTGGTGGACAGACAGGTAAATATGTACCTACACTTTCTTATTTTATATTGAGTTGTGTTGCATACTCACTTTTATGTTATTATTTGGTAGTTCATGTGGACGCCATACATCGATGAGTTGCTAGCTCAGCTTCCCGATATTTGTTCAGTCGACAAACTACTTTGGAACACCTCCATCCCGATGATCTTCTTCGTTATGGTTGAGTATCATGCCACAGAGCGTGTGCTTCGCCAGTTTCACCATCCCCATCCTATACCGGGGGAGCCTGGATGGGTGGATACATACTATCAGCGGGATGACCATGCTAGAGTGGATTATATATATGGGATGGCTAGAGCAACAGGTCCATACTTGGGAACAGTGAGGTCATAGTATTCCGCCACAGCTTGTATATACCTAGGAGGCCACTATTCATCTGTATATGTCATGGTACCGCCGTCACACCCGAGTGATGATCGAGAACCCCATTCATGTACTTGGCGATCGCTATAGACCATACGCCGGGAGGCACGAGGCACTGGTATGTTTTTGTGGCTTATTAAAATCTTTTATTTTTGATATAGCGTTATTTAATTAATATTTTAAATGTTTCATATGTTATTGGGCATCATCACCTCTACCAATTGGGACAGGAGATGCAGCAGTATACCGACAATCCTGCACTCGTTGACTTTGGCCAGCGAGTGGCACAAAAGGCTCGTCGGACCTTGTTGCAGGCGAGAGATGCTGTGAGGTTGGACCACCAGGCTCAGTATGCGGTGCCAGAGGACTACCATCGGGGTATAGGTGTCCCACGAGGTAGGGGTAGGGCACGAGGCATGGGTGCCCCACAAGGTAGGGGTGCCCCACGGGGTCGAGGGGGACGACGAGGAGGTGGTCCCCAGCAAGGGGGCTATGAGGCACTTGTTGGCCCACCTGTTGGCGGACATGACGGGAATTTTAAAGATGAGGCTCTTGGAGATGATAAGTCGGGTTATTGACCTCAAGTGGATGAGCCATCCAGTAGCATGCCGTCGTACAGCCTCCAACTATCTATGCCAGCATCGCATGTCACCCCGTCGGGAGCATTGTCGATCACGGGTGCATTCGACAGGGATGTAGACTAGTACTTTGCATGCCCATCTATCGCAGCTGAGGATCGGCCCACCCGGGAGGTGGATGGCGGGCACATGCTGAGTTATGCCTCATCCCCGACGGTTGATGCAGATCTACCATAGGCGCAAGTATCTTTGTATTACTTTTAAATTTTAATTTGTTTTCTTTTCCTTAATGAGCTGACATTAATTAATTTTTAACTTTCTTATGAATGTTTTATCCCATTCCATATTTGAGGCTGCTACATTCTTTGATGAGGACACTACAGATGCATATACTCAGGCAGCCGACGAGACCACGATGAGAAAATATTTTTTGACTCAACACGTACAATGCAAATATACTTTTTCACACACTAAGATTACTACTTGTTTTGCAGGTTGCTGATGCCCCGACGACATATTCTTCCGATCCTGCCAGTCGTGGTTGTCGATGCTACTGTAGATTCTCACATAAAGAGACGGCTTGATGACGATGATCCAGATAGTGTACTCAGGCGACAGGGGATGCGACTTAGGCCGGCAGCAACACTAATGCACACAGGTTGCAGGACTCATTGATTCACTTATGTTTTTATTTTGTGTAAATAGTGCATAATGTAAATAATGGTAACAATTATCTTTTAACAACAATTTCATTTTAATTGCATTTAAACATCAATTTTACTTAATAGTGCAACACAAACCCAAACCTTGCAAACATAACACAAAAACAAACAGTAGAACTAAAACCATCACTGCACAAAGGATAACTAAACCCATAAAATGCAATACTATACCATGCTTTAAGTATTAAATATTTCAGCAAAATAAACAGTTTTTTCCACATAGTTTTCATCTTTTTTATAACGTCAAGACAACTCTATAAAATACAGTACTATATTACGCTTTAGTTATTAAATTTTTCTGCAAGAAAACAGCTTTTTCCACATGGTTTTCATCTTTTTTCAGAACGACAAGATAACTCCATAAAACGTAGTACTATACTGTGAATTATTATTAAATTTTCTGCAAGAAGCAGCTTATTTCACATGGTTTCATCTTTTTCAGAATGACAAGATAACTCTATAAACGTAGTACTATACTGCGAATTAATTATTAGATTTTTCTGCAAGAAGTAACTTTTTTCACATAGTTTTCATCTTTTTTCAGAACGACAAGACAACTCCATAAAATGTAGTACTACACTGCAAATTAATTATTAATTTTTCTGCATAAAGCAGTTTTTTTTACACGATTTTCATCTTTTTCAGACCGACAAGACAACTCCATAAAACGTATTACTATACCACGCTTTATGTATTTTGTCTCGCCTATAAATAACATGCTCATTGTATTTATTTTGTATGCTCAAGAATTACTAAAAGCAAATATTTCATTAAAAGTAAGGTTTTTTTTACTAAAAGCACATATTTCATTAAATGGCTCAACCTCTTCGTCCACCAAAGTGCAATTGTGGAATAGAATGCTCGATGCAATATTATTGGGACGGTGGTGAAGTTCGACGCCACTATTGGTGTTGTATGAACCAGTGTTACAAGGTTCCCGATGAACCTATTTGTGATTTTGAGGAATGGGTAGATGAACCATATTATCGGGAATGCTACAGAGATCAACTGCAGTTTCTTCATAATATGTGTTTATGCCAATAGGAAAGACAAAGAGAAAACGATAGAATTATTGCAGAAATGAGTGCGAAATTGAAGGAGGTTGGAGAAGAAAAATGGAAAGCATAATGGAATTGTGAAGCACAAAACAAATGTAAAAACTACATAAATGGGAACTTTCGGAGGTGAATGCGAAACTGAAAGAGGTAGAAGAAGAAAAAGAACAACTAGAGGAACGACTTAAGTGGTTGGAGCGGAGAATAAATGGCAACCGGGACTAAACATTGGCATGTATGTGTTTAGTGTATTTTTCATGTTTCATGTATTTTTATTATGTTGGCCTGCTATGTTTGTGTTTGTGGTGTAGTAATATTTTTCTTATGTTTTAATTGAAGTAAAAATTAAGTTTAAGTGCTTGAGTTGTCATATAAAACTATCAAACCACGCTTTACATATTATATTTTCCTGCTATTAAACAGTTTTTTCTTCACTCATTCCAGATTGTGGAACATTTTTTTTATATATATTGCAAAATAGACAAGTACAAACACGTACTACAAAAACAATACCTAAACAAAAGACTAGGGGTATCCTTGATAGTTGGGTACATTCGACGAACTTGCACCAGGAGCCGGATTACCACCGCCACGCACATCACCTGAAGGACATTTACGACGGTCGTGTCCTGTTTGCGAGTATATGCCACATTACGCACATAAACGGTGTCACCAAAATCCATTTGGTTCTGTATACATGTTCTCTTTTGCACTTGCAGCTTGCACAAAAAGTCCTTGTTACATACCATCTTAAAAGGTTCCGTCGGCTAATAATGCTCAGCACATAATGGCTGCAACTTTCCACTATACGTGTCTACATATGCAGCAACATTGTATTGCCTATCACTATAGTTGGTTGCCTCAAATCTAACTTGTTAAAAGCACTTCAATGCATGCGTGCACGACATGTGGTAGATGGTCTATTTTCCACATGAACATAACCTTCTATTTTCATTCACCGTCTGTAGATTATTCCAACGATGTCCACGGATAGCGGTCTTAACTTCAAAAATACCTCGTTCATGATCGTATTGAAGAAATGAATGCCACTATGCTCGCCTCCTGGACCTTTCAAATCTTCTCATGGGTATTGGAATAAATTGAACTCCCATGTCCATCATAGCCGATGCAGTTGTATGCCTTTCCACAAACCTCTCCGCACTCTGTTCGAATGCCATGCGGACCATGGCAATGACAGGCAATCCACGGGCGGACTTTAATAAGCCGTTGAATGACTCCAACACGTTTTTAGTGAGGGCTCCCCATCATCTACCGCCATCAACATGCAATGTCCACATGTAAAGCTCATGTCGCATCAACTAAGTATAGGCTCGTGAATCTATATGCCGGATCGCTTCCATGCGCCTCGTTTGCACTGCCAGTGCTCAGTTGCAGCCATTCACATTAAGTTATGCAAGGGCTTGTCAGGAAATTTCTTCTAGAAATTGGTCTTCAGGTGCTCACACAGTAACGGTAGTACGCATATGGTTCCTGCCATTCAGGCAAGTGACGTACAGAACTTATAATACCACCATCCTGATCAGATATTAGACAAATACGTGAACGCTATTTGACAACATGCTGCTTCAAGTAGTTCAAAAAAAGCGTCCACATCTCGTCTATTTCGTTGGCACATATGGTAAACGCTAGTAGAAATATTTGTTTGTTGGCATCAACTGCAACTGCAATCAAAAGCTTAATATCATACTTTCCATAGACACAAGTACCGTCTATGGAAATTATAGGACGACAATGTATAAAACCATCAATTGCTGCTTTAAATGACGAGAACACATAGTTTAACATATATTCGGGTCTTTTCGGACTCCGCTCACGCCTCCATTCAACAATAGTCCCGGGGTTAAAGTGTTGCAATGTGGCCATGTACCTGGGTGGGAAGATTTGAAAATGACTTATCCCAATTGCCATAAATAAGTTCAAAGGTACGTTTGCGACTGAGATATGCCTTTCTTTTGGTTATAGTACAACCATACCCGGTGGACGACTGTAATACATTCTTTAATCTTGAACCTAATGGACACTTCCAAATATGGAATCGGGACAAGAGAAATCAAGTCCACATCCTAGTTGAAGTAATGCTCATTGAATGTGTCCATTTCTCATCTGTGCTCACTAATAAATTTACCCACTCTCCACAAACCTGATTTCTTCTTGCTAGCACGTAACATCCAGTGACAACCTATAAACCACCTATGACATACAACCTTGTATGCCTCTGTAGTTGACTCACTTATTGTCATCTCACGGCACTCTCTAATACTGTAGATTCTTATAGTCCTAATCAGGCGAGCTTTATCGGGGAAATACATGCCATTTGTCAGAACAGCTGGTCTAGACTCATTCCACATCGCTGACCGAATTTCATCATCATCCCTTACGAGGGAATCCACGTTCGACATACTTGGCAAATTATCAAGGTACGGAATATTCCGCCCATGAAATGGCACGTGAGACTCGTACACTCTTTGTCTAACGGGAGGTGGAAGTACATGCTCCCTCGTCAGCTCAGGTTCAACATTCACTTCCTCTTCCTCATCACTCTCATCATGGAAGGGTGTGTCATCCATAGACTCATCCACATTGTTGTCATAATCACTATTATCTTCCTTGACTCTGTGCATCAGCCAAATCACAAGTCAATACATCGTTTATGGGCAACTGTGTGAGGTCATAAACATCAAGAAGCTCGTTTTCATTGCACAAAAAGAACAAAATGATAAGGTACCCAATTACATAAATACTTTTGATATAGCTATATCACTTTACTTACAAGTTGTACTGTCTTGACGTTTCATGATAGATATTTTCTTATTGGTGATAACTCCCGGATGGACCACCGTGCTCCAATACTGCAGAACTATGCATATTCCAACTAGGGACGAGGTCATAACTTGTAAAATTCATATCCGGACGGTACCCCCTATGAAAAATATAAGTGTTAATACAAATCCAATTAAAACATAAAACAAACATCGCTAAAGCGTAGTAAAATTTAAGTTTACCAGTCATCTTGTGGGTTATATAAAGTCAAAAAATTATTTTGTGACTGCTCATTCACCTGTAGTGACAAGTTCAAATAAGGAAACGCTTTCATCAGCAATCTGCCAGGAAAACTGCTCCAGAATAACCACCTGATGACTAGGGGTTATCCCTACTATGCACGTCCTCATTATTAGGAACGTCTTCCACCTTGACGTATATTTCCAATAATTTTATTAAAATAAATTCCCTATATTCATTCGACATCCGCAAAAAATCTCTGAAAGTTTCATCATCCTCGATGTTAAACTCAGAATAATAAGCAAACCCCCGCGGAGTCACTGAATATGAAAACCTACCGGTTACTTTAAGGTTAACCTAACGCTTCGTCATACTCATTTTTTTTACATAACAATAAAATTAATTTATCATACTCCATAGTAAGCGGCAATTTAACATGACACTGTGGAGGTGAGCTATACCTTACAGAGTTATTCTCCAGCACAACCTCACCCCTCCCCCCCCCCCCCCTCAAAATAATGAAACCCTTATTTTTGGCTCTTCAGACATTGTACAAAAATAATTGATAAGAAGAAGAGAGAAGTATGAACGAAATTTTGAAGTTTCTATTGAATGAATTTTTATAAAATTGAAACGCCTTTAAATAAGGCAAGTTCGAGCTAGGGGTGCGTAAGGAATTCGCAGTACAATACTATATTTTATTTGTTTGAATTATTGTTATGTCAGTTAATTATTGGTGGGACCAAATTATAATAATAATATTTTTTAATAATTTGCAGTTTAATACTGCGAATTAGTAAAAAAAAATTAATAATTCGCAGTACTATACTGCGAATTACTTTACGACAAAATTTTTGTTAAAGTAATTCGCAATATAGTACTGCGAATTATGTATTTAGGTAACTTTTTTAGTATTAAAAACGTATTTTAATCCAAAAAATTATTAGAAAAGTTTCGGATTCGACAATTTAAGGCATACAATTTCTATTTTTGTCACAAACCAATCAGATGAACAGTAACCTTTCCTTTTTTGAAAGTTTTGTTTTTTTACTTTTCAGATTTGTTGTTAATCAAAACAAAGACCCAAGATTGATATAACAATCTAAAGCCTCCGCTCTGATACCAATATGATACAAAATCGTATCAAAAACACGGATATAGCGAAACACGCAGAATCAAAAATAAGAACTAGATCTACAATTGATTGGAAGAACAAGAACCATTTAGGATATGAAACCTAATTACCTCTATGAACTCAATAAATTATAACCCTAAGATATGAACATAGACCCACAACTTCATAAAGTTTTGGCATCAGAAAGGGCTAGTAAGAGAATGTCCAACCTCTCACTACAAGAACCACCATATATTACCACCAATATCCCACCAAAGCCACCAGATAAATCTTGCCACCAACCACAAAACTCTACTCATATAAGGAAACCCTCCTAAGAGACGAATTCATTACCAAAGTAGTAAATCCTCCACCTCAAGAGTTAGAAAATCATATGGATATGGACATTGCCCAAATCCAAGCTGATGATTCAAGCCAAAATGATTTAACTAGCTCATTAAGACAAATAAACCTCAGCCAAGATGACCTTCATCGAATGTATATGCCTTGGAAAAATTCGATCATCATCAAACTAATAGGGAAGAGACTCATGCACCACTACCTCAAAAAGAAATTACAAGACCTGTGGAAACTCAACGATAATTTCCCTCTAATTGATCTTGGAGAAGACTACTATACAGTCAAACTAACTAGTGAGGAAAACATGACAAAAATCCTACATAATGGACCTTGGTTCATTAATGATTTTTTTATCCACTCAAAAATGGGTTCCAAACTTTGTTGCAAAAAAAAAACCACAACATAACTTCACTGCCATTTGGATCCGACTACCACAATTACCCACTTGTATGATGGAATAGTCCTTGCAAAAATAGGTAATTCAATTGGCAAACTTCTCAAAGTGCATGCATGCACCTCAGCTACACTTATTGGACGTTACGCCAGATTATGTGTTGAACTTCTACTTGACCAGCCTGTCTAACACCACATACTCATTGGACAACATAAACAATCAATCGTGTATGAGGGCAATGATATATTGTGCAAATCTTGTGGCAGATTAGGACACACGACTCAATGTTGCACACAAGGAAAGCTGCCAATCACAGCAAGAGAAACAAATGCAAAGGAAATCCATGCAGAAAAGCAAGGTAACAACCAACAAAAATCAGAAGAAGAAGGAGAATGGATGACAGTAAAGTTCCCAAGAAAAGGTAAAGCCAAAATGGCAAATGCCCACACTGCCACAACTGAACCAAATTCCCTTCCAGGTATGAATGTCCGCTTGTTCGATGCAAGATCAGGTAAGTACCTCAAAACTCAACACTTATACTATATTAACAAGCAACTATTAAGCAACCCTCCTAAAGCCCTATCAATAAATTCTAATTCATCCGCTAGCATTGATCAAAGTTTATTCAATAATTGCACGCCTTTGGACCAAATGGAGGAAGACAAAAGCAGCTTCAAAAACCTACAAAACCAACCCATGGTTTTGAATGATCTGCAACAACAAAAATTTTAAAAATAATTCTAATATTTTGCATGCAAGTCAAGTGAAAAATGGCACAAGAATACCCACCTATCCGGCTAACAAAGTGAATAACAAGGAAATGTATAATAACTTGGAAATAGACTGCACCCCCAACTCATCCAATAAGATTGATAACAATACTATCATTACCCCTAATAATACTAACCTATCTCCTAATGATCATTTTACCCCCATGCATGCATGTCCGTTAACCACTACCCAATCAAATGATAAACATTTGGATGATCTCCATGGCCAAGTGGCAAATGACATCTCCATGGGAGATTTTACTATCAGAAACACGCAAGTATGTGCCTCCCAATCACAAATAGAGCCAATCATTAGAACTACTACTACTTCGTCCACTACTCCACCCCCTATAAACACTATCCCAACTTCAAAAAATGGTCAGAACCTCCCAACCCCTCAGGAGAAGATACCGACTCCTCCAAATATTCCGCCTATCACGCAACCAAAATATGACCTTCCCAACTTCCCTCCCCATACTCAACAAAATCCGGCAATCTATGCCCAACCACCAACACCACCAAATCACCTTGCTCAGTCGTGGATAGAATTGGGACTTAAGGCCATGCAGTAACTTTTAATTTGGAAATCAATGGCCAGGAATCGATCCTAGTGATACAAAACATTCACTTCCTTGCACAACTCATCCTGGAGGGTATGAACTTAGCAATGAACAATTATATGAACCAAATGTGGTTAAACAATATACTCCAACCATTAGCTCCCAATATGAACCAAAACTTGGTGAACAGCATGCAGCAAATGTGGAACATTCCACATCACCCAAACCAACAAGTCTTACAGAACCCTCCCCTAAATCTACCCTTCTTTGCACCGGAGGACATGATGCTCCTTAACCCAGTCTTCCCCAACCATCCAGACCCACAACCAGATCCCATGGAAGAGCAAGTTCATCAAATGAACGTACCAAATCAAGTAGGGAACCAAGAGGGAGACGAGGCAGTGGAAGACTTAGCACACTTAGTGGAACCAACTGCGACTCTTTCAAGTCTAAACGAGGTAAAATATTGATATTCAAGGAGATGCTCGACAGGAAGTATATCTTCAGCTGCCCGATGACATTGTACAAGTGCTCGTTGGACATCCGTCCACCTCCGGATCCAACAGTGGGAAAAATGTGGTGATCATGATTCCATACCAAAGAGTTATGCAAAACACCAATCCACCAAATAATATGCCCATGCACCAGCCCAATAACGTAGTCATTTGGAATGTTATAGGTGCAAATAATAAAAATATCACCAGAAACTTTAGGGAACTAATGGACTCACATAGGCAGTGTCTAGTCGCTCTTCTAGAAACAAGAATGGAAAGCCACCTCTCAATATTGGAAGCATTTAGTTTTACAGAGATGATATAGGTGCCTTCCAATGGACAAAGTGGAGGTTTTGTGATCTTTTGGAACAACGACGTGGTCACTATCAGAAACTTCAATAGAAATGGACAAGCTATTATGCCATGATTGAGGTTAGACTTAAAAACTTAACTTGGCTAATTAGTGTTATATATGCTAGTAATAATGTTAATTATAGATATATTCTTTGGATAACCTAAGGAAAGTGTATGATAGTTACAAAGGACCTTGGCTAATAGGCGGGGATTTTAATGAAATAACTAACGTGTCGGATAAGTTTGGTGGTAGGGTTACTAATCAAAGGAGAGCAAAACCCCTCCAAAATTGCCTAGACTATTGTAACCTATTAGATTTAGGCTATAAAGGGTACAAGTACACTTGGACAAATTTTAGAAAAAACAATAATGGGTTGATCATGGAAAGACTTGATAGCGTCTATTCAAATAAAGGTTGGCTAGAAGCCTACCCCAATGCCACTGTCACCCACCTCCCTAATGTCCATTCGGGCCATAATCCCATTTTGATAAACTTGAACAACATCATTAATTCCATTAGGAATAAACCATTCCGGCTAGAAAGTTTTTGGTGTAATCATCCAGAATTTAGTAACTTAATATCCGTCAATTAGGGTGACAAAGGCTTACTAGAAAGCACGGAAAGTTTCAAAGATATGGTGATAAGTTGGAAAAACCAAAAACTTTGGAAACATCTTTACTAGGAAAAAGAAGCTCCTTAATAGAATCAATGGCATCCAAAATTCCCCAAACTACCAAACAAGCAGTTTCCTCGGGAATTTGGAAACCAAGCTAGTTGAGGAATTTAATTCAATCCTGAGACTAGAGGAAGACTATTGGAAAATAAGATCAAAGGTGGATTGGTTACGCGAAGGAGATGCTAACACTAGATTCTTCCACATCAAGGCCACAAATAGAAGACGAAGAAACAACATAGTTTTCTTTAAGGTTGACTTAGGAAAATGGATAGAAAACCCTTTTGCTAATAAGAAATCATGTCACAAATTATTTTAAAAAGGTTATTCACCACCTCCCATAAGTGCTCTATCAAATGCAATGACACTACTTATTACTCGCACAATTGTGACCAATCAATCCTTGATAGACCCCTCACAAACCACGAAATTAGAAAAGCTATCTTTTTATTTAAACCATTCAAAGCACCAGGACCGGATGGCCTTCATCCTTTCTTCTTCCATAAATTTTGGCATCTATTAGGAGGGAAAATAATCAAGCTTTGTCACAATATATTTGCTACCAACAAAATTCCTGCAGAGATGAACCACACGTACATCTGTTTAATCCCCAAAATAAACAATGCTAACCTATTAAAAAGCTTTCGTCCTATAAGTTTATGCAATGTTATTTACAAAACCATTATCAAGATAATTGCAAAAAGAATAAAGCCCTTCATAGACCACCTTATAAACATTGAGCAATCCAGTTTTGCAAAGGGAAGAAGTGGAAGTGACAATGCTATTATAATTCATGAAATCCGAAGATACTTCAACAAACGTAAGGGAAAATGATCCTAAAGCTTGATCTAGAGAAAGCCTTCGATAAGCTCAAATGGTCCTATATCTATCGAACGCTTAGGTACTATAATTTCCCAAAAGACATTACAAATCTCATAATGAACGCTGTCACAACTAGATCATTCTCAATCCTCGTCAATGGAAATAAAACTGAAGTTTACCTCTTCTCGAGGAATCAGGCAGGGTGACCCCCTATCCCCTTACCTTTTTATTCTATGTATGAATATGTTATCTAACAATATTAAGTATGAGGTGGATATCAAGAACTGGACTCCACTTAGACTTAATTCCTTGGCACTTGGTATATCCCACCTTTTTTTGCAGATAATATAACTCTTATGGGAGAAACAAACTATAAGACCATCACCAGCATTAATCGATGCCTAGAAAATTTAGTAAGCTTTCAGGCCTAAGAGTTAACAAAGCTAAATCTAAATTAATAGTGTCCAATAATTATTGTAATGACACAAAGACTCTTTTAACAAATACACTGGGAATAACATCAAGTACTAGCTTTGGGAACTACTTAGGCTTTCCCATGCTAAGTGTCGTCCCAAGGCATACAGACTACCTTCCTCTCCTTGATAAAATGAGAGCTAAACTCAACAACTGGAATGCTAAATGGATCAGTATGGCTGGTAGATGTACTCTCATAAAGTCTGCCCTTAACACTCTTCCCAATCACCTTATGCAAACATCCATTCTTCCTAAAAAAAACTTTAAACTAAATTGACAAAATCCAAAGGAATTTCTTATGGGGTACTAACCAGGACCAAAAGAAACTACACCTAATTAACTGGGACATTGTCACTAAGGAAGTTTCCATAGGGGGATTAGGTATAAGAAAATCCTACCAAAAAAACTAAACCCTAATCACAGGCCTAGCTTGGAGAATCCTCAACAATACTCACTCCCTATGGGCAAAGGTTCTAATTAGTATTTATGGAAGAAAAAATAAAACAATTGGCTCATCAATCACTTGGAAAAGTCTTTTGGAAGGATGGAATATCTGTAAAAAAAAACATTAGATGGCCAGTTCATAACAACTCATGTCACAATATTTGGGACACAAATTGGATCCTTATTTATAAGAACCTTAGGAGCAGTATACAAGGGCCTCTCCCAAAAGGAGAGGATACTACAAATTAAAAATATTAGGGATAATAACACTTGGTGCTTAGAAAAAATCTCCTTTGAACTACCAACCCCTTTAAAGAATTGTATCAATTCCATTCCCTGTAATAATGAAAACTCAGTCGTCCTAAGTAATATATGTTGGAGTCTCACCTCAAATGAACTGTTTACTACCTCTTGATCCTACAAATTAATTGATAATAACAACAACAATTCCTTAAATAGCATCTGGCTCTGGAAGCTCCAATGTCCTAACAAAATAGAATTCCTCCTATGAAAAATATACAATGGACGCCTTCCCACAAGAAGTTTGTTATCAAAAATTGGTATAAACATTGATCCTTTTATGCCCAATTTGTAAAAATAACAAGAAAACTATTCGCCGCATATTTTGGGAATGCCATATAGCCAAACACCTTTGGCACAACTTTGGTATCAACACTGTTGACAAACCTAGCAATAAACTTTGGATGGATTTTCTCTTGAACACACAACAAAAAATAAGCCCTAAATATGTACATTGGCACCAATCACTTCTTTTTATAATACGGGAAATTTGAAACAACAGGAATCAAGAGAATATTAATAATAATACCAACCCTATCAACATTAATAAAATATTTGCTTACACAAATGAATATTACTTCTACACTAATGGAGAGTACTATATTATTACAAGTAAAGTGGATGAAATCACCCTTAGGGTGGTACAAAACAAATATTGATGGTGCCTTCAACATAAAAATCATGGAAGGTGGCATTGGAACTGCAATACGTGACTCGAAAAGACGCTGGTGTCTAGGATCATCGATGAAAATTCTTGCAACATCACCATTACAAACAGAACTTATGGCTCTACGCCACAGTCTTCAATTAATAATCAAGGAATACCTCTTCCCCGTGGAAGTAGAAACTGATGCAACGGATATATTAAACATAATATACAATAACACCCTTACTAACGACAAACTCTCCTTTGAATGCAAATCATTAGTGGAGGAGGCAACCAAGCAGGGGAAGATAGTATTCATGCATAGCTTCAGACAAGGAAATGGCGTGGCTTATACTTTGGCAAATGAAGCTCTAAGAAACAAGACATTTGATAAACTATGTTTTTTACTAAGCCTCCCAATTTTGTAATCGATCTCTATGAAAGAGATATGGAGGACTATGTTTACGTAAGATCGTGTAGTACCAAACAATGCGAAACTCTAGCTGCTCTAGAAAATATTAGTGCCATAGATGGCCTAATGTTTGGCAAAAGTAATGCATGTATAAACAATATTTATAGGGAGGAGACAACCCTCCCTACTTAGCCTTATATATATAATATTTACTTTCCCTTTCAAAAAAAAGAACATAGACCCACAATTTATTGGAAAAAAGAAGAACCAATTAGGATATGAAGCCTAATTACCTATGAACTCAATCAATTGTAACCATAAGCTATGAAATCCTCAAGAGATTGACAACTCTCGAAAACACCGGCTAACGTAATGAAGCAATTAAGCATTCACTATTAGTTACTGACTAACTAAGACTAATTTAGCATTAATGAAAGCAATAAAGAAATTAAAGGCACAAACATAAATGCATTAATTAAACTGTAAGAATAAAAGGTGAGACTTGCATGTCTTCAAATTTATGATTCATCAAGTCTACCTAAAATAAAAGCCTTAAGGGCTATTTATACTAGAGTGGGTATTTGGGTAAGCTATTTATACTAGAGCGGGTATTTGGCTGCAAATGACCTAAATACCCTTAAGCTAATTCTATGGAGCTTACTCATTTATTACAAGTATAGCATTCTTAATCTTGACTCCTTTAAAGCACTCCATGCTATAATGTTGACTTGGAAATGTTAGGCATGCTCATCCCACATGTATCACATGAAAATTTACCTTTTGCCTTATTGGGATATCACACAACCATGCGCATATCAGTTGGAGCCATACCTTATTTATTGGTTTATGGCACTAAAGCCATAAAACCTACAGAAGTTGAAATTCCCTCTCTTCGAATCATTGTTGAAGCTGAGATCGAGGATGATGAATGGATCAAGACTCGGTTGGAACAATTAACTATGATTGATAAAAAATGGATGGTCGTAGTTTGCCACGAGCAGTTGTATCAATAAAGAATGGCCCGTGCCTATATAAAAAAAGTGCGGCCTAGCAACTTTAAAGTAGGGCAACTCATTTTGAGACGTATTCTCCTGCATCATAGGGAAGTGAAAGGGAAATTTTCTCCAAATTAGAAAGGTCTGTACATTGTAAGAAAATTGTTTCCAAAAGGAGCACTGTATTTGGGAGACATCGAAGGAAATTATCTCGAAATATTGTCAATGTAGATGCGGTAAAAAGCTATTATGTTTAACCCCTTTTATGCAATTTTAATGATCTCTTATTGGGATGACGAAGGCTTTCACTCCCGCTACCCAAACATTACAAACCTTGCAAACCCTTTGAGTCGGTTCCTTTTTTTTCTTCGATTAACCTTTTTGGAATAGGAAGTTGTTATGAAATTAAAACATATATATATAATTTAAAAAAAAACAGAAAAGAGAAAAAAATTGATGAAAAATAAAAAATAAAGTTCCTTGGACTACGTTCGAGTTGATTCCGAAAGGATACGTAGGCAGCCTCTCTCTAGGGTTCAGTCACACTAAAATAAATATTTAAATTTTTCCAAAACTGAAACTAGGGCAGATGTTATAATATTTCGGTAATGGTTTTGCCTGAAAAGTTCCAAAGTTGTAATTCAGTCAAAATCCTTTTTACCCACTTTTCAAGTCCTTCCGATCAATCATCGTGAATGTTCAAATTGGAGGATACAAACATTTCAATGTGATACAATCAAAATGAGAAAAATAAAATGAGAGAGTCTTATTGGTGAAAATCCTCACGGACACCGTAAGGCGATGTTAAGTATAGAAATTAAAATGAGAGAGCCTTGTTAGTGAAAACTTGCAAGAGCACTACAAGGCAATAGTGAGAAGAGAAACGATAGAGGTCCATTGATTTAAAAGAAGATCCTTATAGCCATTTAGAGTTTTGTCATGGTTTCTCAATTTCGAGGTATAAGTTATGATGAACTTCTGAGAGTTGGACGATTTTACACATATCAGGCATCCAGTTCAAGAGGCATGTCATGTTCATTGAAGTCCACATGTACTTCATATATGTCCTTCTTTCCTTTCCCCGAAAGGGAGACCTCTCGTCTAAGTTCATTTGTCCATTTCACTGTTTGATTTTCTTTGAATCCCTTACGGTCTAATTCTGTTTTAAAAATAAGACAAAGAAAGGATGGCAAGATTGATTTACAGGGTTTTGTCTGATACGAGCCAATATTTAAGAAGGCACCCGGCCTCAACAGGTGCATCGAGTCGACTCCAACTAACCATGATGCCGATGCTCCTAAAAAGAAAGGAAATCAAAGTGAAATGCCCAGAAAGGAAAAATAGAGTTGAAAAGGTTAAATCCCGCGTGATTAACCATCATGATAAAGTATCTTAAAAGAAAAGTTTCTCTAGGGCCTGAAATAAAATCGGTCTTTAGGGAACAAGAAATTGGAGTTGAGATCTTCTTCAAAGAAGTTGAACCGAGATCAAGTGACTGAAACGATCAAGACCACAAAACCAACAACTATTTATAACAGACAAATTGTTCTTTGTTTGGAAAATAGGAAACATGTATAATTCAAGGTAACCTTGCAAGAAGAAAGTGCAACAAAAAGAAAAACCGCGCAAAGACTAAAATAGCTCTGCAATAATAATCAATCCAAAAGGGAAGTCGCCTCCAAATTTTTTCTTGCATTTTTACTCAGTTTCTTAAATAAAAAAATGATGAAAAAATGAATGAAATAAAAATAAATAAAAGAAGAAAAGTTCAAAGTCACAGGATAAGGTCTCCAGTCCCTTGCTGTATTTTTGCCAATATATGGTCTCTACTCCTTAGTTGACACCAGCATAACATGATGCCAATATATGGTCTCCACTTCCTAGTTGATGCCAACATAACTTGATGCCAACATAGGGTCACTACTCCTTAGTTGATGCCAACATAGGTTCTTTACTCCCTAGTTTATGCCAGTATAACCTGATGCCAACATAACTTGATGCCAACATATGGTCACCACTCCCTAGTTGATGCCAACATAAGGTCTCCACTCCCTAGTTGATGCTAGAATAACCCAATACCAATATAGGGTCACCACTCCCTAGTTAATGCCAGCACAGGATCTTCACTCCCTAGTTGATGCGAGCATAACCTGATGGCAACATAACTTGATGCCAATATAGGGTCATCACCCCCTAGTTGATCCAACATAGGTTCTCCATTCCCTAATTGATGCCAGCATAACCTGATGCAAACATAACGTGATGACAATATATGGTCACCACTCCCTAGTTGATACCAACATAGGGTCTCCACTCCCCAATTGATGCAAGTATAACCTGATGCGAACATAATTTGATGCCAACGTAGGGTCACCTCACCCTAGTTAATGCCAACACAGGGTCTCAACTCCCTAGTTGATGCCAATATCACCTTATGCCAACATAACTTGATGCCAATGTAGGTCACCACTCCCCAGTTGATGCCAACATAGGGTCTTCACTCCCTAGTTGATGCCAGCATAACTTGTTGCCAACCACTCACTAGATGATGATTTTCCAACATAGGGTCTCCAATGCCTAATGAATTTTATTGTTTTAGGTATAGGATCTCCACTCCCAAATCTCTTTTCCCAAGGATATATAGTCCTGACTTTTATTGCTTTAAATAATGAAGTAATATGGAGTTTTAGTTACAAATAATTTACTTAATTCTTCTAGTGGAAACTGGGGCAGAAAATTCCGTTCGTTCGTTTGTTTCGGTGTCTGAGCAGGTTATACCTTGAGACACGGGGTTCAAGACGACCAGAAGAAGAAGTTTCAATCCATAATAAAAGAAAAAGAAGTGAACTCAAAGTGCATAAGCAGAGTAGTGATTGAAGTCACAAACTTTGCATGTCTCATCTTGATCCAAAAAGTTGAAGACGAATGAACAATCATTTGCAGCTACAAAAGCATCAAGATTCAGATCAGAAGCTGCATGAAAAACCAGCCAAGACTCAAGATCAAGCTTCAGAAGGTTTATAGATAGGGATCTTGTAACTCGTAGCTGATAGGTTTAGTTAGTTTAGTTTTTCATTTTGATTTTGGTGTAATAAGGAGCTCAGCAAGCAATAAACAACAGCAACATCCGTGAAATTACAGCTTTGTCGTCCCAGCTACAAAATTTTCATAACTACACTGACCTGATTCTTTTATAACCAAGGATATGTCGCAACCTTCAAAGCAAGGTTCGGTCAAACTTCTTTAAAATGGTTCCCATAAAGTATTAAACAAGTAAAAATTATTCATTATTACTCACTCTATCTTTGTCCGAAAACTCTTCGTGTTTTCGAGCAAAGAGGGACAACTGTAAGCATGTAATTTTTGCCTCATCAAAATACTCCCACAAAATCAATAAATAGATTTTTCTTGTTTGTTTTAAGATTTTTTAAGAATTTTTGGTAATTATTTGCATTTAATTGCGCTCTTTCATGCATTTTTAGCATTTTAAAATAATAAAAGATGTCTAGATCTTCGTTATATAGCACTGGTATGTCTTAATTGCATTTAGCATCCAATTGCATAATTTGATTGTACTATTAAAAGAAAATCACAAAAATTGTTCATTTTTATATTTTTTAGCACTTAGTGTAAAATTAGTAATTCTCTTTTATTGATTTAAGATTGTCTAATTATGTAAATAGTATAAATAGATAATTAGTTTATTTTTACAAATCATATTAATTTAGGACCTAATTTAGGATTTTAATTAAGTTGATTAGATTTTAAAAAAAAGAAATTAAAGAGTTGGTTTAGTCTTGTTCAAACTTGGGCTAAAGATTGCTATAGCCCAATTTCCTCAATACATGCCCCAGCCCAGACTAAAATCAGATCCAGTCCCTCCCTTTACTTAAAATGGTGCCGTTTTTAATTTTTAATCCCAACGATTAGATCATTTTGATCCGACGGTTCGCAACTGAAGTCCCCTCCCCGTTAAAAATGTCATGGACGGCACTATTTTCGCCCCAAAACAAGCACAAAACAGCTCCAAAATGCTTCCGGAACAGTCCGGAATACCCCGGAAGGTCCTGGAAGACTCTAGAAGGCTCTAGAAGACTCTAGAAAATTCTAGAACACTCTAGAAGACTCTAGAAGACTCTAGAAGACTCTAGAATTGTGCAGATTGTTGAAGACAAGCCTAGAATCATGTGGAGGCTTCTAGAGGGCAGCAACCTTGTGTAAATATCTTAGATATTCATTTAGGAAGATTCTAGATACTTAGGAAAAGTCTAGACATTTAGGTAGCCAACTATAAATAGGCACCTAAGGCATTCATTTGGAATCAAGCAAGAAAGCAAGCAATCAAGCAAAGTTGTAAGCATTCAAAACATTGTAAAGTTCTCAAAGTTCTCTTAATAAAAGAGTTCTTTCTTCCAACTACTAGTTTCCTTCGCCAAGTTTCTACAAGCTTAGTCTTTCTGAAGTTCTACTAAGCTTCCGGGTAGGCTGACTAGCTAACTTTGGCATTGAAAGTTCGCTAGGCCGGACAGATCGTCGTGTTTGAGTTACGGTCTCGTCACAATTGGTATCAGAGCATCAGGTTCGTTGGAACATCTAAGGGAGTATGGAAGGCGGCAGTGAAATCACCCAAGCTGGAAGAGACAAATCTAAGGGCCAAAGGTCTCGCTCCAGGGATGCCATTGAGGGGTTGGAGACTAGGCTGGCCAAAGTGGAGTTGGCCATTGCCGATGGGCAGGACAAGTTCATGGAGGTCGACCAAAGGTTCGAGGGGGTCGAACAAAGGGTCGAGGAGGGCCTAGACGGATTGCGGGAGGAGATGCAGTCCGCCGTGAATCAAGTCCTGGCACAATGTCTTCAGGCGGTGGAGGAGAAACACCAGGCCGAGATTTCGCTCATAAGGGAAGAGTTAGGGAGGCTTTCACATGAACTGGAGAACACCAAGGAGGAGCTCAGCTTGTGCAAAAGGGCTCTTGCACAAGGCACTGCCACAACGTCCGAGGTAAGGACTACCCCTTCCACTAGAGATGTTCCCCGACCCAAATACTTCAAAGGGTCTAGAAGCGCGAGGGAACTAGACAACTTTGTTTGGAGCATGGAGCAATACTTTAGGGCTCTCGACATGCAAGACGAGGCTCTAAAGGTAAACATGGCTAGTCTTTTCCTCGAGGACACCGCAATGGTTTGGTGGAGGAGAAGACAAAGCGACATAGAGAAAGGCACCTGCTCTATCGACACTTGGGCAGATTTTAAGGCAGAACTCAAGAAGCAATTCTACCCAAGCAACGTCGAGGAGGAAGCTCGTGGCAAGCTAAGACGTTTGCAGCACAAAGGAACCATCCGGGAGCACGTCAAAGAGTTCACAGAGGTACTTCTCGAAATCCCTGACTACCCTGATAAAGAAGCTTTCTTTGCCTTCATGGACGGGTTACAGCAGTGGGTAAGGCTTGAAATCCAACGCCGTGGTGCCCAAGACTTGACCACTGCCATATCCATTGCCGAGTCCCTTATTGAGTTTAGGAAAGTGGAAAAACCTAAACCCAAGGACAAGGGCGGCAAGGGAAAGAGTGGGGGAGACCCGCCTAAGGGCAAGGAGGCGTCAGAAAGGGCCAAGGGACGTAGAGATTTCCCTCCTAAACCTATCCGATGTTTCTTTTATGATGGACCGCACTATGCAAGGGAGTGCCCCAAAAAGAGTAAGCTTTCTGCTTTAATCGAGGATCGCGAACAGGAGGAAGCAAAGATTGGGGCCATGCGGCTTCTAAGCTCAATTCAGGCAAAAGTTGAGGTGCCTAAGAATGAGAAAAAAGGGAGGTTGTTTGCCGAGGCCAAGATTGGGGAGCATACCGTGAAGGCATTAGTTGACACGGGAGCCGACAGCAACTTCCTCACTTTCCAGCAGGCTAAGAAGATGGGCATCCGGTACGAGACAAGCCGAGGTTGGCTCAAGGGCGTTAATGCTGCACCAACAAAAACCTTTGGAGTTGCCCGCAACGTGCCGGTTCACTTAGGCAATTGGCACGGCCACATAAACTTCTCGATCGTGACCATGGACGATTATCCACTCGTCTTGGGTATTGAGTTCATGGACAGGGTCAAGGCCGTCCCAATTCCCTTTGCGAACTCCTTATGCATCTTGGAGGGGGGCAACACCCATCTAGTTCCACTAGAGCGGGAAACCCGACTCCAAGGAAGACAAATTTCAGCCATGCAACTCTCAAAGGGCATCAAGAAGGAAGAGCCAACCTACCTTGTTGCCTTAAAGGAAGAAGCTGTCATTCCTACAACCGAGTCCATGCCACCCAAGGTCCAGCACGTTTTGGAGGAGTTCCAAGACGTCATGCCACCGGAGCTACCAAAGAGGTTACCACCTAAAAGGGAGGTGGATCATAAGATAGAGCTGGAACCAGGTGCCACCCCGCCAGCTGCCGTGCCTTATAGGATGGCGCCTCCGGAGCTTGAGGAATTACGGAGGCAACTGAAGGAGTTGATGGACATGGGCTATATTCGTCCATCAAAAGCACCTTATGGAGCGCCGGTATTGTTCCAGAAGAAGCACGACGGGTCACTTCGACTTTGCATTGACTACCGGGCGCTTAACAAGATCACGGTCAAGAATAAGTACCCGATACCACTCATTGCCGACTTGTTCGATCAGCTTGGGCAAGCTCGTTGGTTCACCAAGCTGGATTTGCGATCGGGGTACTACCAGGTCCGCATTGCGGAGGGAGACGAGCCTAAGACAGCATGCGTCACAAGGTACGGCTCATATGAGTTCCTTGTGATGCCTTTCGGACTCACCAATGCGCCTGCAACGTTTTGCACCCTCATGAACCGAGTCCTACAACCTTTCTTAGACAAGTTCGTCGTGGTGTACTTGGACGACATTGTCATCTATAGCAACACGCTGGAGGATCATGTAAATCATCTAAGACAAGTCTTCAAAGTACTCCGCACGAACGAGCTTTATGTCAAGAAGGAGAAATGCGCATTTGCTCGACGAGAAGTCTCCTTCTTAGGACACATTGTTGGTGAGGGAAAGCTACGGATGGATGAGTCCAAGATTCGGGCTATACAGGATTGGGAGCCGCCGAAGAAAGTTCCAGAACTTCGGTCTTTCCTTGGTTTGGCTAACTACTATCGGAAGTTCATCAAAGGCTACTCTTCCATCGCCGCGCCACTCACAGATCTACTGAAGAAAAACCGGACCTGGGAGTGGACTGATAAGGCCCAACAAGCATTTGAGGAGTTAATGGCCGCCGTGATCAAGGAGCCGGTATTGGTTTTGCCCGACCATACCAAGTCTTTCGAGGTGCAGACGGACGCCTCTGACTTTGCCCTGGGAGGCGTCCTAATGCAAGAAGGGCACCCTGTGGCTTACGAAAGTCGTAAGCTGAATGATGCAGAGAAACGCTACACAGTCCAAGAGAAAGAGATGACTGCTGTAATGCATTGTTTACGGACGTGGAGACATTATCTCCTGGGCAGCAAGTTCATCGTGAGGACGGATAATGTTGCCACAAGTTACTTCCTTAAGCAGAAGAAGCTTACCCCAAAACAAATTCGGTGGCAAGCTTTCTTAGCGGAATTTGATTTTGTGATGGAGTACAAGCCGGGCAAGGGTAATGTCGTGGCCGATGCACTAAGTAGAAAGGCCGAACTTGCCTCCATCACAAGCCCAAATTTCCCTATAGTTGATCGCATCAAGGAGGGGCTGGAGCATGACCCACAAGCCAAAAATTTGTTGGGATTGGCACGTCAAGGGAAGACACGCCAGTTTTGGCTAGAGGACGGGCTGCTCCTCACCAAGGGAAATAGGGTTTACGTACCGAAATGGGGAAGCTTAAGGAAGGAAATCCTCCGAGAAAGTCATGACTCCAGATGGGCGGGCCATCCCGGAGTCCGAAGGATGATGGCGCTGATCGAGCGAGCATACTTTTGGCCCCAAATGCGGGATGACATAGAGCTATACGTAAAAACTTGTCTTGTGTGCCAGCAAGACAAGGTTGAACAACGCTCACCCGCGGGTCTTTTGGAGCCTTTGCCTATTGCGGAGAGGCCATGGGAAAGCATTTCCATGGACTTCATCACATTTTTACCCAAGTCCGAAGGCTGCAGCAACATAATGGTTGTAGTGGACCGCTTCAGCAAATATGGCGTATTCATTCCTGGTCCAACAAAGCTTACTGCCGAGGACGCTGCTCGATTATTTTTAAAGTATGTGGTGAAGTATTGGGGCATTCCAAAGACCATTATCAGCGACCGGGACCCCCGCTTCACGGGAAGGTTCTGGATGGAGCTCTTTAAAATAATGGGGTCCGAGCTCAACTTCTCTACAGCCTTTCACCCTCAAACTGATGGGCAAACGGAACGGGTGAATGCTTTGCTGGAGCTATATCTTCGCCACTTTGTCAGCGCCAACCAGAAAGATTGGGCCAAGTTATTGGACATTGCCCAATTTTCTTATAATCTGCAGAAGAGCGAGTCAACAGGGGCAAGTCCGTTCGAGATAGCAACAGGACAACAACCGATGACGCCACAAACTTTGGCCATTGGTTACAAAGGGCTCAATCCGTTAGCATACAAGTTTGCCAAAGGCTGGCACGAAAAGGCAGACTTGGCAAAAGCCTACTTAGCAAAGGCGGCACAGAAAATGAAGAAATGGGCAGATGCTAAGAGGCGTCACTTGGAGTTCGAGGAAGGAGACTTGGTCATGGTAAAACTCCTTCCTCACCAGCGTCGAAGATCCGGCCAGGTGCATAAAGGGCTAGTAAGGCGCTACGAGGGACCGTTTCCAGTACAGAAACGCATTGGCAAACTAGCCTACCGCTTGACTCTTCCATCACATTTAGAAATGCATCCGGTTTTCCATGTGAGTCTTTTGAAGCCATATCATCAAGACAAGGAAGATCCAAGCCGAGGAGAGTCTAAGCGAGCACCAACGGCCATCACAACAGTGCCAGAGAAAGAAGCAGAAGAGATCCTTGCGCACCGCATCATTCCAAGACGGGGGACTCACCCAAGCTACATTGAATACTTTGTCAAGTGGAAAGGGTCTCCCGACAGCGAGGCGAGCTGGGAGCATGAACTAACTTTGTGGAATCTCCAAGACCTCATCCAGGCTTACAAGGAGCACGCGCCGAGGTCGTCGCGAGATTGAGCAGGGGAGAATGTCATGGACGGCACTATTTTCGCCCCAAAACAAGCTCAAAACAGCTCCAAAATGCTTCCGGAACAGTCTGGAATACCCCGGAAGGTCCTGGAAGACTCTAGAAGGCTCTAGAAGACTCTAGAAGACTCTAGAAAACTCTAGAACACTCTAGAACACTCTAGAAGACTCTAGAAGACTCTAGAAGACTCTAGAATTGTGCAGATTGTTGAAGACAAGCCTAGAATCATGTGGAGGCTTCTAGAGGGCAGCAACCTTGTGTAAATATCTTAGATATTCATTTAGGAAGATTCTAGATACTTAGGAAAAGTCTAGACATTTAGGTAGCCAACTATAAATAGGCACCTAAGGCATTCATTTGGAATCAAGCAAGAAAGCAAGCAAAGTTGTAAGCATTTAAAACATTGTAAAGTTCTCAAAGTTCTCTTAATAAAAGAGTTCTTTCTTCCAACTACTAGTTTCCTTCGCCAAGTTTCTACAAGCTTAGTCTTTCTGAAGTTCTACTAAGCTTCCGGGTAGGCTGACTAGCTAACTTTGGCATTGAAAGTTCGCTAGGCCGGACAGATCGTCGTGTTTGAGTTACGGTCTCGTCACAAAAATGTCGGACCCTTCCCTCCAAACCCTAGAGAACACCATCAGAAGCATCCCCCTCTCCTCCCTCTCATCTCCACCGCCTGCCCCCATCGAAAATCACCCCACGATGGCGGCGCTACTCCAATCCCACCCAAATTCATATTAGACAACCACCACACTCTTCTCATCTCATATCTACCACTAATTTCCCCAATTCTCACTCATTTGCTTCAATTCCAAATTTGAATTTCCAAAAAGAAACAAAAAACATAATTTGTTCCTCTTTATGATTTTTAACGGTTTCAAGGCTCGATTCTAGAAGAAATATATGCCAACCGATTGTTCTCAGTAAGAACAATCTATTAGTGTCATTTTTGGCTCATTTCGAAGCTCGCTTGATTCTGGCCAAGTCAACACTGACTAGCCAAGCTTCGTCGTCATCGTCGCTCGTTGATTCGCCTTGTTTGTTCAATCATTTTCGGCCAAATCAGTAAATGTTCCTTTTCCCTCTTTTTGTTTCTTTTTCTTTTTTCTTTTTGTTTTTTATCACTACTTAGTTGTTATTTATTTTTTATTAGTTCAATTTAAAATTAGGTTATTTAAGTTAATTACATGATTTCGGATTATATCTTTGGCTTGATTTTCTGTTCTGGTCGGATTCAATTAGTGTGCTCAATTTCATAAATTATTGTCACGACCCAAACCCAGACACGGTCGTGATGGCGCCTCTCGTGGGGTCAAGGCCAGCCAACTAAACCCAATTCATCCTTTCTGAAATAGTTAAATAGTTCATAAGCAGTTTAAATATGATTTAATGATAATAATAATTAGCGGAAGTACAACCCGACACAGCCCAAACCGAGGTGTCACAAGTCACAATACATCATACGGTGCAAGTCATGCCCGAGAGCTGGCGATCAAGGTACAAAAGAACAAAACGACCGGCCCGATCGTTACATCCTCTCCCACTTAAACACATATTCGTCCTCGAACGTACCCATAGTTGTTCTAAAAGCCAACCAATAGCTGAATAACCTTACCATGCATATACCCGGGGGTGATCCCACATTACCCTATCTCATATAGGTCCAATAGCACATCGTAACTGAAATTTCACAACCCAATCTAGCCCATAAACCTTAGAACCACATTTCCATATCTGAAATCATACACAAGATCAAAACCTCACATCTATTTTAAGAATAAGCCCGAACCGGCTGTAATAACCCATACCTGTACCCTCAGGTGCAATTACCTGATATATCTCATAACTCAAATACCTGTAGCGATAACTTCCATTCACCGCTGTTGTGTCTTCCATTCACCGCAGTTGCACACAACACCAAAATACTGATAGAAAAACTCTCATCGACTAAAGTTTCATTTCAACACTTTTATATACCGCCAACAATAAATGAAATACGCAATAACCACGACCATTTCTCAGGTCAACAATTCAGGAAGCTATTTCTCCTTTGGCAATTTCCGTAGCAATTTCCGAGCTGGACCTTAATATTATCCTTCCAACAATCTGAAATCAAATTCGTTCGCATTCATTAATGATCCCAAAGATCTCCTCTAATCCAACACACTGCCCTGGTTACATGATACATCAATAAAGGCCTAAGTCGCAACTAGCATGATACGCGCACCAATAAAAAACGGTCAGAACTACTCCAATCATGACAATGACTCAAATGATAGAGCCATACCTCAAGCTCACTAGTACCACCACAACACCAGGTTGAGAACCCTTCTCACATCAGAGAATAGAATACACAAATCTAACCTGCAAGGTCATATCTCCACATAGCCTCGCTGCAATGCGCGGTCCTATCCAAACACTGCTCCACATAAGACATCTCAAGTCACTATGCTCGAAATTGACAACCACGCAGAATTTGATGTTTGGAATCAAAGCAAATCATTACACCCTCGGTGAAACAAGTAATATATACTATACAAACCAGATAGAACATAACCGATGAGCTATTCACCGAGCAACGCCTAACTACTCTTCCCGCTCGACTTCCACTATGAACCCCAATAAAACCGCACTATATGTGCCCATAACCACAAATCATAAACGTCTTGCAACATAGAAAGGTAAATCATAGACCTCTCCAGATCACCAATAAGCTCAATAAACAGTCGAATCAACACATCCCTCAACAATGCAATTCGGAGCCAATCAAGCCAACTCGAGCTAGAACACCATCCATATTGGCCTACCAACGAACTCTTTATTAAGGAAAAATCCCAAAGTTGTTCCCTCAACTCCTTAACTCTGTCGGTGCCATACTATAAGGTTTCTGGCACCACATCAATACCAAAATCAATAACCTTGCCTAGAAACATACCCGACCATAAAAAACACATCCGATAAATCTTTCACCACCGAAATTGAATCAATATGAGGAGCCTCAGCACTAACACTCATCACAAGAGCCAAAATAAGAAAGGCAATTCCGCTGGGTCTATGAAAAATAAAAATCCCCAATAGGACATAATCCTTCGAACATCGCCACTCAACCTGTGGAATTTTCTGGAATAGCCAACAAAGCCATCTTATCGCAATAGTCATGAATAACACAACACGGAGACAACCAGTCTAACCCAATATCACATCCAAAATCTAACATACTAAGCGACAAAAGATCCACTCGGGTCCTCAAATCCCAATAGTCGCTCAACAATGCTGACGCACACTATCTATAACCACAACATAGCCTGAAAATGAGAACTTTGGGTCTCCAACTCCATGTAGCACACAAATCACCGTACTTGATCTCAAACTCCGATGTCCGAATACATATCACACCTCAGGTGCCCAATTATTCCACAAAGGATATCATGAAATTCCCCAGTGCCATCAAGCAAACTCGAATATCAGCAGTCGATCTAACAAAAAAGCGCTGCAGTACTACCGAAGTACTATCAACTTAAATTGCCTTCTCTGAAACATACCTCGTAAAATCACTAAGGTTAGCAATACCATTCCCTTAATCATCTGGAGTCATTCACTCTAATTATCTGAAACTCATTTCTCTAATCATCTAAAACTGCCCGTGCTGCTTATGAATTTTCATGACTTTCCATTCAGAACTGAATTGTAACCTTACACACACAAGCCTCAATACTCCACAGCATGTCGCCTATACCTTACCATCCCAGGATAACATGAGAACCTCATCTCCCTTCCGAGACACAGACATCTATTTACTCAACTAGTCAAGAACTTTCCATTGGTCCCACCTAGAAGAAAATCACCATACGTCCAATTCCCCGCATGCCCATAGAAAATATACATCTCTAAACCACGGTAAAACCCATCAAGAACTCTCCGAGTTTCCTTTGCACAAATCAGACCTGTCATAAATGAATCTTTCTAACTCGATCAAGCTAATCAAGCCATCAAAACCTAAGAGCATTGCCGTAAATACCTGAAAGAACTCATTACCTCAAACACACACAAGAAATTAATCAAATCCTTACCATACCGACTCGGTCTACTATCAAACTATTCCATTTATCTAAATTTTCTTCTAATTCATTTTTAACTTGACGTTACCTATTGCTGTAGCACCATAATTCCTCGACCCAGGCTCACTACACGAGACCCAAGCATAAGACCACACTGTCTAAGACCCATAAGCCGCTGAATACTCTCTCAATCATTCTCAGAAACATCACGTTCCCGAATACTTTAATATGAAGAACCTTCTGCGAATCTAAATCTGTTACCTTTACTTTCCTGATACTGATACATAGAATCCCGTAATTCACATAGAAATTACACAAGTCTTGATCTCTTCCAATGAAAACACAGTTTCTAACCGCATATGCAACTTAGAATACTCAATTTATGTATGTAGACTCTTGAACATATTAAAACCATTCTGGCAAGTCATTCACTCTTATTCAAACTGCAAATTACCTGACTTAACGAATAGAACCATCTTTGCCCCATTGGCACTCCGACACCGCAGAATGAAATCCTCATCCCATTACAACCAAGCAACTTCTTGCTATGCACCGAGCATTCTTTACCAACAACCACTTAAGATTCCTTAATCTATGAAGCATAATATAACCTTTATCAACATTTTCCTTTACTCAAACCATCCTCGGTCTCTATTTCTGGGAGCGATAGCTGATTCTCCCGCACGCCTCAAACTGAAATCAACATAGCACCTAACCGTGCAATCAACTGCTCACAGTAGACTCCCCCACTTGGCTCGAATCCATGGATCAAGATACATGCAATAACTCATAACTCTTTTACTCTATTAATGCCATAATAACATAGTGAGGTTAAACTCAAATCATTTGTAAGATTGTGAAAACATATATCATCTAGTACTGCAAATCTTCTGAAAATCTCGCATTCATCCCCACAACAGTTAATCCCACTCTCTTAAGCGACCCAAAATTTCAAATTTCAACAGGTACTTTTCACTTACACATGAGGCCTCCTGACATACACATAAGGATCACACCATTCAGAATACTCCGTAGGAAATAATCCACCTACTTCGCCTCAATATAACTTTTTCTGTATACCTTCCATCGTCATAAACATTACACAGTCACTTAGCCTTCTTGAGTCTGAACTCATACTGTAACATGAAATTTTACTTTGCTCCCAATTAGGAAACATGAAAAGATTCTTCACACGCCCATAACTTGGGCCTATACCTCGAATCACGATAGAATTCAAGCACCTAACAGTTCTTCTATCCCCCAACAGACCCTTCTCATCATTTTGCAATCATATAAATATAACTCGCAATACTAACATGCTCATCACATAGCTATCCAGTCGTCACTCCCACTAGTAGGGACAATAACGAACATATATAAGTTCAAAATACTTACTCACACAATCAACACCTCGGTGCTCAATCCATAGACAAATATCCGGCCTCAAGTCCTTCAGATTGGCCCAACATCAACTCACAGAGATCACATCTCGCCCCTCAATCGGGAAAGCACAAACCATAAAGGCACATCTTGCTGAGCGGTTATGCACGCATACAAATGCGTGGAAGGAATTTCAAGAGTTACCTTTAAAGCTGAATCAAGGACGCACAATAAGAATTCAAGAATGTGAAGTTTTTCCTAAAGGTTCTGTAGCCTCTCGAGGATAAATACAGATGTACTCGTACCGATCCGCGAGACTCTACTAAACCTGCTCATGACTCGTGAGACCTATGTAACCTAGGCTCTGATACCATCTTGTTACGATCCAAACCCAGACACGCTCGTGTTGGCGCCTTTCGTAGGGACAAGGCCAGCCAACTAAACCTAATTCATCCTTTTTTGAAAGAGTTAAACAGATCATAAGTAGTTTAAATATAATTTAAGGATAATAATAATTAGCGAAAGTATAACCCGACACAGCCCAAACTGGGGTGTCACAAGTCACAATACATCATACGGGACAAGTCATGCCCGAGAACTGGCGATCAAGGTGCAAAAGCTCAAAATGACCGGCCTGGTCATTACAATTATAAATTAACTTGTTGAAGAGTTTGGTTGATTACTATATATTCATAAATTATAAAAGTGTTTGTTTGAAATTGAAACTTGAGGGGGTCTAAAAGATCATGGAAACTTAGGGCATTGAGAATCAGAAATCAAGTTAAAATTGGGCTGGCTATTTGTATTAAGCAGAACTTAAAGGGGTCAATTGGAAAGTAAAAAATGGGGGAAATTTAGATAAAAATATCAGACACTTCTAGTATTGGACAACTGTCCATTTTTGGTGTTAAAAGGATGCTTAAAATTGGATAAAAAGGACAGTTGTACCAAAATCTGTTAAAAAGATACTTTTTAATCTGTTTTTACAGCTGATATCCTTGAAATTGATGCTGGAATATTTCCTATCAGACCCTCCCCCATTCCTATCCTTTTGCATTCCTACAATTTATATAAAAGACCTCACACTCACTCTGTCACTCACACGCACACATTATCATCAGCATACTCACTCGAAAAAGGCATTTTTGAATACACAAGGAATTCTGAGCAAAGATTTCTCCATTTCACACTGATTTCTTTCTTTTTCTTGAGTCTCAAAGTAGATTTGAAAACAAAAAATAGCTCTCTGTTTTTTTTGGTTCACTATTTCTGCTATTAAGAGGTTGATTTAGCTCAATCTCTTCTTATTTTGTTGATGCTCTATTGCTACTGTTGTTCTTCTTGTTGTTGCTTTTGTTCGAGGTTTTTTAGAGATTTAATTGTTTTCTTCTTTTTTTACTGTTGTCAAGGTACAGATATAATGAACTAACATGTTTGAGATTTCACGTGATGTGGTGTTTTAGATTTCATGCAAAAGGTTGTAAATTTTTAAGCGTTTGAAATGGAAATCTATTTTGACCTTATTGTTGTATTACTATCCTTCAACTGCTTTAAAGCATATTATCTCTGTTAGGTCCTATTCTAATATTCTGGGCTATTTTGAACATGAATTCTAATGCAAATATGTCCCTAATGTTGTACTATGTAATGTTGGTAGTAAACTCATGACAGGAAAAGGTTATTGCTGCAAATAAATACGGTAGTAGTTTAGAGATTACTACTAAATCTGTGAAGCTAAAACCCGGCCATCAGAGGTATTTGAATTTATTGCAGATTCTCTTGACTAATTTTCTTTGATATTTGGGAGTGTAATACGAAATTTAGCTTGTAACTGTAACTGAAATAATTTATGAGTTCAAATGTTAGAGTAAACATTTTGATTGCAAAGCACAAATGCAAATGGTTGGGCATTAGGTTTAGAAGTTCAGAATCATTCGTTTATTATGTGTATAATTTTGTACAATCTGAATATTCATGTATTAGTTGTATGAGTATTCTGGTTCTCAGATTCGTCATGTGTACCTCTGTTATTGCAAGTTCTATAATTTTAGTTGATTAATTATATGAAAATAAAGACTAAAATTGGCTATTGTTATAAAGTGGCTATCACCGTAAGGTCCAGATATGATTTCATTCCTTATAGGCTGAATACATACGAGACACTTGAATTTGGAACCAAATGAAGGCTTTTCCTATGAGCACTTATACTTCACTAAGATGTTTCATTTAGACACTTCTTGCTAAGTTGGCACATAGAATGAGTTTCACCCAAAATAGGCGCGTGAAGAGCCCAAAAAATATATATTTTATCTTCACTTTTTCTTTTTATTTCTTTCCTCTTTTTCTTCTTCTCTTCTCTCCTCCATTACTTCCATTATGGTCTCCCCCATTTTCACCATTGTTGTGCCTCCGCCATTAATTTAGCTCGAAAATTTGAACCAATAACCGTCTCAGTTGATTGAAATTGAAGTGGATCCGTATTCTTCATTTGAAGTCAAAACTCCATTAATGGGGTCTTTAAGAGAGCTTGAAGTTTTAAAGTTTGGTTACTTGATTTGATGAAAATTTGAGAAATTATTATTGGGGTTGACTTCGAGTCTTGGTAGGGAATCTTTAATTGGAGCTATAACAAATTTGGAGGAGTTTCTCTTGAAATTTTGGATTAAAATCGTGGTTGGAACAAGAATAGACATGAAGATAGTGAAGAACACCAAGAATAATAATTCAACAACACCAATTATATCTTTTTTTTGTCTTTTCTTTTGTTAATAATGTGACATTCTCTGATTGGGTGTAAATAAAAATATTCTTTTTGAGAATGTTATTTTATTAATTTGTTTACTAAATAAATTTTAAAATAGTTGTTTCTTTTTTTTTTAACTCAAAATGATATATGTCTCTTTTATTTGTCATTCGCCACATTAGCTGCGAGTTTACACACACTTTGTAAGTTTGGTTAATTATCAAAAAAGTGCATGATTGGAATAAGTTTAGTGTAATATAAGTGTTTAATAGAAACAACCTTCCGTTTAAATATCTAAATAAAAAATAATGTCAACTTTAAGTGTTTCGAGATATATTCCGCCTTCCCTACAAGAAGGTTCCTCTCTTTGTCTGTTTGGTTTTCTTACAGTATTTCTTAATGACTGTGGAAAAATAGCACCAGTTTAGTAGCAATCTCCCAAATATAATATGAATTAAGTGCCATAGCCAATGTGTCTGCCTCATTTCAGTCAGTCGAACCGAGTCAGGCCATAGACCTAAATTTTGTGCTAATAGACATTTAATCACTAACCTTAGATCTTCTCTCAAAGACGATACACTGAAGTTGTAATTCAAGAAAGGGGTCGGCATTTTAATTGAGTAATTCTACGCTTTGTCCATTTACTCTATTTGAAGATGTTTAGTTCATTCTGAGATTTATCCTTCGCAATGCTACAGTATATCAGAAATTTTTAGTCTTATTAATACATTAAAGTCCATTCAAGTTTATATTCCATAATCTATGACTTGTACACGAAATCCCAAATAAGTTTAGGAAAATTACGTAATTCTTGAATCTTCGTAGTTGCTTCAGATGCAATTAATAATAATTATCGTGACTATGAGTACGAATCCAGTAACATAGTAATGATACATAATCTCAATTCGAGTGTGCATTTCATGTGACTGACCACAAGTTTGAATAATGACAAAAATAAACCATAAATCGGGGTGCATTTCATGTGGCGCAATTTGCAACATGTACCAAAACGACAAGTGTACGACATCGTGACTTGTTTCATAAATAATTCCATAAATACTAAAAGAACTTAAAAGTTTTACAACTACACAATATGTTTAAAACATGTAATTAATCATATACAAATCAATTATTAATAGTTGAAGACCGTGCTAAAATTACGAAACTCGGGAGTGCCTCGCACCTTCTCCCGAATAATAGGACTAAGAGTTGAAGTAAAAAAGCAAAGTGCATGATGCAAGCAATAAATCATTCTAGTTATATGCCATAGGCTAAAATTGGGTAAACCTTCTCTTCTAGTCTTAAATAGAACAGAGTAGGCCACAACATGCTCTTGCCATCTTGCAAAGGCATTAGCTATTAAGTAAAAGCAGGAAACTGACAAAGGAGAAGGACAGTTACAGAGATTATTATGGAGACATGATGCATAACCAAGATTACAGATGAGGATTCCAAAGATTCCAATTAGACGATGGAAATGCAGAAAGCAGCTAGATCATATATAGAGTAGCAGAAATTTAAGGACTTAGAAAGTTCATAGGCATCTCATGGGGATCTGATGAGGACAGACGAGGCAATCAGTAACGCAAACTGAAAATAAATGGCTAGATAGTTGAAATAAATAAAGTGTCAAACAAAAAAGAGGGGAATTAATCAACAAGAGCAGGAAATAAAAAGGTTGAAGTGCAACATAAACTATGACAGGATACAGGTGAATGGAAAATCAATAACAATGGATGAAATAATCAATGGAAATGTGTTTCATGCGCGAATGAAACACATGGTTGGCACAGAGGTAAGTGGCGCCAATGTTGTCGCTGTAAATGACAGGAGCAGCCGGAAGAGGGACATGAAGCTCGCGCAGCAGGGAATGAAGCCAACGGACTTCAGCAGCAGCAGAAGCAATGGCACGATATTCAGCCTCGGTAGAAGATCGTGCAACGGAACGCTGCTTTTTGGAGCTCCAGGAAATAGGATTAGGCCCCAGAAAGACAACATAGGCACCAGTCGAGGAGCGGTCATCACAGTTTCCACCCCAATCAGCATCAGAGAAACAATGCAGAGGTATAGCAGATGAAGGACGCAGCCAGACTCCAAAGTCACGCGTCCCATTCAGATACCGGAAGAGGCGCTTAACTGCACCCCAGTGAGTGACAGTAGGAGCGTGCATGAACTGTGAGAGAGTATTCACAGCAAATGAGATATCAGGACGAGTGAAGGAGAGATACTGGAGGCCCCCAAGGGCCTGTCGATAGGCGGATGCGTCTGCAAGAGCCGAGCCATCGGACAGATGAATGCGGGTTGACGCCGCTGTTGGCGTCTGAACAGGGTTGGATTCCAGCATATTATGACGAGTCAGAAGATCAACAACATATTTACGCTGAGAAAGAAACACCCCTTGGAGCTGCGCAGACCTTCAACTCCAAGAAAGTAGCTTAGATCACCCATGTCTTTAAGAGAAAATTTAGTCCTAAGAGAGTCAATCACACGGTTTAAGAAAGCAGAGTCACGACCAGTCAATATGAGATCATCAACATATACCAAAAAATAGGCCGTAATACCAGAATGCTGAAAGACGAAGAGCGAAGTGTCAGAGGTAGTGTTGACGAAACCCATAGCCAAAAGGCGTTGGCGGAGCTCACCGTACCATGCCCGGGGTGCCTGTTTGAGACCATAGATAGCTTTCTGTAACTTACATACATAAGAGGGATAGGCTTTGTCAACAAAACCCGGTGGTTGTGCCATATAGACATCCTCTGTAAGTCTCCCGTGGAGAAAGGAATTGTTCACATCCATTTGACGAAGAGGCCAGCCCTTAGATACAGCTAGACTAAGAACCAAATGCACAGTTGCCGGCTTAACAACCGGACTGAAAGTCTCCTGGAAGTCTACACCTTGATGCTGATGAAAGCCTTTCGCAACAAGCCGAGCTTTGAACTTTTCCACAGTACCGTCAGACTTTCGTTTGATACGATAAACCCACTTGCAGCCCACAACATTCTGTGAAGAATCAGGCGGAACAAGATCCCAGGTGCCATTCCGTAGCAGAGCATCAAACTCCAATGACATAGCAGCGCGCCAGCGCTCATCAGACATAGCAGTAGACAAAGTCTGAGATTCTGTAACAGCTGGAGAGGTTACAGCAGACATACCAAACTTCTTGTTGGGCGTAAAAATGTTATTTTTGCTGCGAGTTTGCATGTGATGACCACCCCGAGAGAATGAAGATGGCGGCAAAGTGGGTGTAGCGGCGGCGGGGGCTGCTGGAGGTGCCGTAGGAGGCACTGGTGGCGCGGGCGTTGGTGCCGGCGGTGCATCCAGTGAAGGATCGCGAGTGGGAGCGGCGGCAGGTACTGGCGGAGGCAGCGGAAGGACGTCTAGGGAGACCTTAATGGGTACAGGTGGAGACTCGGGGTTAGACAATTTGGAGAACGGGAAGATATCTTCATGGAAGGTGACATGACGCGAGACGAAGATTTTAGACGTTGAGGGATCAAAGCATAGATATGCGCTTTGAGTAGTAGAGTAGCCGAAGAAGACACAGGCACGAGATCTGGGTTCCATTTTGTGTGAGGTGTAGGGCCAAAGCCAAGGGAAGCATTGACAGCCGAAGACACGCAGTTTGGCAAGGTTGGGGCGCCTATGGAAGAGAGACTCAAAGGAGGAGAGCATCGAGAGATTTGTCTTAGGAAGACGATTAATGAGATAGACTGTTGTGGCAAAGGCATAAGGCCAGTAAATGAGAGGTACAAAGGCATAATGAAGGAGAGTGAGACCAGTATCGACAATATGACGGTGACGGCGTTCAGCATAGCCATTGTGTTGAGGGGTATGAGGAGGTGAAGTGAGATGCCATGGGAGGCAAGAAAAGAACGTAAAGCTAGGAATTAACCCCCATTATCAGTATACAGAGTAATGATTTTAGCAGAGAAATATTTTTCTACAATGGTTTTAAAAGTGGGGAAGGTTTGTAAGACATCAGATTTACGGCGTAAAGGAAAAAACCAAACATACTTAGAAAAATGATCAACAAAAATGACATAATATTTAAATCCTTCATTAGAAATAATTGGAGAGGTCCATACATCAGAAAAAATAAGCTCCAGCGGAGCAGTAGAGGATAAACTTGACTCAGAAAAAGGTAACTTATGACACTTATGAAGCTTGCAAGAGACACAAGCAAAATCAGACACACTACTGTACGTTATACTGCTAGAAGACACTAAATGACGCAGAATTTTGGCTGACGGATGACCAAACCGAGAATGCCACAATAACTCAGAGAGCTTTTGTGCCGTGAGGGAGGACGATAGACGGGAAGCCGGCGGCCAGTAGTAGGCGTTGTCCCTACGTGGGCCGCTGACGAGTGTTGCCCACGTGCGACGATCCTTCACCTGCAAATCAGTATAAGAAAAAACAACATTAACATCATTGTGACGACATAATTGAGCAACAGAGATCAAATTTTTGCAAATATGTGAAACAGAGAGCCCCAGGCAATAAAAGAGAGGAATAACTGATAAGTTGTCCAGTATGTGTAATTTTCAAACCTTCACCGTTACCAATAACCACATCATCGAAACCAGTGTAAGGACTGTGAAGAGACATGTTGGCAAGATCATTGGTTATGTGATGGGAGGCACCAGAGTCCAGGATCCAATCGGATGTAGAAGGAATTGTCGGAGAGTGATGGGCTGTGTGAGCAGCGGGATAAGGTGGCGGAGCGTATGCTGGCCGCGGCAGTGGTCCACCGTAAGGGGGCTGATTCGCGCCGGAAAGGGGATAGGACGGACAGCGGTGCGCGGAGTGGCCAAATTCACTGTAGAGCTGGCACTTCCCATTGTACCCGCGAGATTGGCCACTGTTGGAGTAACCAACGCGACCGGAGGATGAACCACGGCTGCCACAGCCGCGCCCGCGACCACCGAAACGGCTACGGCCGGACTGCTGTCCGGCGACGAAGGCAGCCGACGGAGCCAAATCAGATGCGGCGGAGGTGACCGGCGCATGAGCAGTAATCTGAGCCTCCATGCTTAACAGCTTGTCATGTAATTCAGCAAAAGAGATGGGAGATTCGCGGGCTTGGATAGCATGAGAGAGCTCCATATACGGATCATCAAGACCATTGAGAACCTTAATGACAAGATCCTCAAAATCAACAGTAACACCAGGAGAGATAATTCATCCACAATCACACGAATACCGTGCATAAAATCGGTGACAGATTTAGAACCTTTTACCGGATTATGGAGCTGTTGTTTGTGAGCCATGATACGACCACGAGAAGCAGTGCCGTATGTGCGCGCGAGGATGTCACATGCCTCTTTAGAGGTTTCCGCAGCGGCAATAAAGGAGATGATCGTCGGTGTGATCGACGAGATGATGGCACTGAGAATAAGATTGTCCTGGCGAATCCAGTAAGGATATGCTGGATTGGGGGAAGTCACCTCCTTGTCGACGATAAGGGCTGGTGGGCACGGCTTCGATCCGTCCAAGAAGCCTAGGAGGTCGTAACCTGCAAGAAGGGTTCGGAATTGGAATTTCTACGCCAGGTAATTAGTGGAATCCAATTTGAGTGGGATCTGAGCCGATGCATTTATGGAAATCGGCTGGAGAAGCTCGTTTGATGTTGTAGAGGCCATGAAGCGCGAGGCAAAGGAGAGGAGGCGCTGATCGACGTCGAGAGAGAGGGCTACCGATTAGTGCAGCGGCGGCGACGGCGCGGCTAGGGAAGAATTAGGGTTTCTTTGGCAATAAGCCACTGGCGTCTGATACCATGTAGAGAGTTTTGGAAGAATTAATTTTCTTGTATTGCTCACAAAAGTATATATAGAGGACAGAGAGGTATCAAATCCTACCAACTATAGGACTGTACAATAATGAGAGAATATTTACCAATAATAAAAAGATGCACAAAAGATATACACAATATATTCTAATAGAAACAGTCTATGTTCGAGTACACTATGCTGTCTACCAGAACCTCATCTGCGGGTGTTCCTTCTTATTTTTTCTGTTCTTTTACTGATGAAAGGTAATATTTACCTCATCTGCCGATCTTCTTGTTCTAACTAAGGGCGTCAACCGGGTCGGGTCGGACCGTGATCGGACCGGCCCAGTTACTAAGGGCCGGGTGGACTGGGTTCGAGGGGGGGAGGGGTTGGTCCGTTTGGGATTTTTGGGGTTGGAACTGGACCGGACCGGTTCGGTTTGACTAAACAGTACCCTGAACCGGTTGGACCGGCCCAGTTCAACGGTAATTTTTTTAGATTTTTTGAATTTTTGGGGCCCACATTACCGTTAGCAACGGTCCAGATCCGTAGGCCAACGGATATTTTTGCAAAAATGGCCATTTTTTGGTTATTTTTTGTATTTATTAATTTACAATACTAACCCTTCTTAAAATCTATATATAGCCTCCCATCTTCTTCATTTGTTCACTCAAAATTCTTATCTCAATCTCAATTCTAAAATTATCAATCTCTCTTTTCCCTTCAATTTGCAAGATTTCATATTCTAATTTTATAATTTTATTTGTCTCTCTTTTCCCGAATTTAATTTATCGCAATTTGTCATTCCGAATTTGAAGCTTGAAGTTCAAAACTGAAATACTTGCTTGACGTTTGTTCGTGGTAACACCGGAGTTGCGTAATAAAGTGCTCAATTTATTGTCGAATTTGGTGCACTCCCTCCAACTCTTTCTCTTATTTAATATTTTAATTGCATATTTAATTTTAGCTTATACTTTTATTTTTACAATATGTTTAGTGCTGCTAAAAGAGCGTGTAGAAAAGTTACTGGTAGGGGTGAAAATAAAAAAAGAGGTAGTCCTGTAGTTTCCGGTAGTAATAGTAATGACCCAATAACACATGTTTCTGAATCATTGCCTAATGATAATGTAGAGATTGATTATGAACAATTACAAGAAGATTTTGGAATAGAAGATAATGAAATTGGAATAGAAGATGAGATACCACCTACACCTAGTAGTGGAAATGTTGGTAATATTGGAGTTGGAGTTGCTAGTGCTACAAGGGGTAGTAGACCACCAGTGGCTCCGACTTCTAATCGTAAAAGAAGAAGTCCGGTATGGAAATTTTTTGAAATAATAGAAGGTACTAATAGAGTTAAGTGCAAACTTTGTAACAAAACTTTTAAACATTTGACCGGAGGAAATTTAGGGGGGGACTGGGAAACTTACTAGACATATGATGTCTAACCATCCCATAGAATGGGGCAATAATGGGGATGGAAGTCAAACAACTATTAACCATACTACTGGAGGCCTAGTAAAATATAATAAAATGAGGGATCATGAGGAATTAGCAAAAATGATTGCTTTGGGTTGTTTACCTTTTTCTTTTGCTTCTTCATCGTATCTTATTATGTATATTCAGAGGATTTACAATTCTTTATTTATAGGTATCCCTAGAAGTACTTGTAGAGAAGATATCTTTAGACTTCATGGACAATATCAAACATACATATGTTATTTGTTTAGTCACCTTCATTCTAGAGTATGTCTAACTTCTTATATTGGTCATGCTGTTAATGGAAATGATTGTTTGACAATTACATGCCACTGGATAGATGATAGTACTTGTATGCAAAAACGTATTATCGCTTTTAAATATCATGAAGATCAGAGTCATACTGCTACGTTTATAAGTAGTACAATTGTTGAAGTTGTTGAATTTTATAATCTATACCAAAAAGTTTTGTGTATGTCTTTTGATAATGCTTCAAAAATAATGCCGCAGTTTCAATTTTAAAATTGCATTTGCAACCACCTCTTGATGGTATTTTTCATGTTATGTGTGCATGTCATATTTATAATTTAATCGTTAAAAGTGGCCTTGATTTATTTTCAGTTGAGATTACTCATGTTAGAAGAGCAGTTGGTGTTATTCAAGGAAATAATAAACAATCTAGAATAAAAGAATTTTAAGACTAAGCGTATCCAGTATAACCTTAAACCTAGATTCATGCCAGACGAAATTGTTACTAGATGGAATTATACATATATATTTTTAAAATGTTGCTACAAATATAGATTTCCTATAACTGAAGTTGCTAATGCACATTGTACTGATCCTAGGCGTATGTTAACAAGTGATACTTTGGAGGTCATTAATGATCTTGTTAAATTTTTACATAAATTTTATACTGCTACTGTTGTGTTTTCTGGCGCATATTACCCCGCAGTTACTATAGCTTTAGTACATATAGCTGAAATTTCTTTGCTACTATCTGAATTTAAGAAGAAAGAAAAATACAAGGATGTTGTTGAAATAATGCAAGCAAAATTCAAAAAATATTTCTTTCCAATTCCTCCGATTTACTTAATTGGTGCAGTTTTAAATCCTTCTATTAAAATGTCTGATTCTCACCAATTAATCAATGATTTATATACTTATAGGGAGATAGGAGAAACTGAAACCCCAAATTTATATGATTCTATGAACAAGCTAAATGAATATTTACAACAACTGTATAATTATTATGCAAATGAATGTGATAATATTGCTCGTGCTTCTGGCAATGTTAATCCCACTATGCAATGTAGCAGTTCTGCTAATGTGGATGATGAAAGCCTTGATAGTTTAAATATTTTTTCTCCATTTTCTAACACTCAAACCAGTAGCAAGAATATTGATGAGCTTCAATTCTACTTGCAGAAGCAAAAGGAGCCTCGCATAAAGGAATTTTCACCGTTGGGATGGTGGCATGAAAATGAAAAGCAATTTCCCGTTGTTTTCGCTATGGCTCGGGACATCCTGAATGTGCCAATTTCCACGGTTGCATCGGAGAGTGCATTTAGCCAAGCAAGACAACAACTTGGAGAGACCCGCCACTCATTGGGAAGCAACGTTTTGGAAGTTTTAGTATGTTTCAGAGATTGGATTAGATCGGAACTAAGAAATCAAGGAAAGGAAGATGTTGATAGCCTAGAAGACGAGGAACTTGGAGATATATTAACCCATGGAAACCCATCCGAATTTAACTCCCCAGAAGAAGGTCAATCGGTTCATATTGATTATGATGAACTTGCTAGGGCGATGCAAAATATTTGATATTACTACTTTACTAGTTTACTTTTTACTTGTTAGAAAAAATGTAAACATTTCATTTTCTACTTTTTCAATTTGAAATAATGAAATAAAGTAGCACTTGCAATAAGTGCAATTTTTCCCCATCTTACTTGTATTCATTAATCATTACAAAGTATTAATATAACTTAATAGTTATACTACACATAATTCCAAAAAAAATAAATGAAAATATACTAAACCCGGCCCCCTTCAACCCCTAACCCGTATGGTTCAATTTTAACCCGAACTAACCCAGTCCGCTACGAACCCGTCACTGTGCAACCCAGCCCGGCCCGGAACCCGGACGGGTCAAAAAATTTCGGGCCCGGACCGGCCTGGTTGACCTGTTTAACACCCTTGGTTCTAACAAATATTTACTTATCAAAAGAATAAAAACTGTATGCCAAAATATCAGTACCTGAAGTTTGACCTGTTCGCCAAATACATTTATAGAAGCGCATTCTAAATGAAACAGAGAACATGCAAGGTGGCACAACTGTAATGTTACGATCCCAGTTCGCCCTCCATGAACATGTCGTGATGGTCTCTAGTCTCTATAACTAGGTAAGCCTAACAATGTGGAAAACAACCCAACTTACGAAAATAAATAATCAAAACTGAACAACTACAAGAAAAAATGTATATAAATATCGCTCGGCATATACAACTCAACATCACAGAAGCTTACAATATTATCTCAAAACCCGAAAACAAACGAGAACACAAGCTGAAAGAAACTTAGTCCAATGCTCTAACTTCAGGATGTCTATAACAACGGTAAGAAGGAAGGCTAAATCCTAAAAGATAGAATAAGATAGAGACTCCTTGGTATGCGAACGCGACAAATGTACCTTGAAGTCTCTGATAGATCTCCCCGCCTCAAGGGTGATACGCCTGGGTAGAGGTACCTGGGTCTGCACATGAAAAACATGCGCAAAAGGGACATGAGTGCACCAATGCGGTACTTAGTAAGCGTCAAGCCTAACCTCGGTGGGGTAGCGACGAGAAAGGTCACGACCTTACTGAGATTAAACATAATATAAAGTTTTCAACAGTATGAATTAGATACAGGCTATACAAGGCAACAACCAATACACAAGGAATAGAGTAACACGGAATAAAAACAACTCAATACCAATAGCAATAACGAGGATCTCCCAGGATACCGTCCTATAGTCCCTTTCATCAACTGCCAGAGGATCTTTCGGGATACCATCCCGTAGTCCATCATATGTATATATCTGAAGGATCTCCCGGATACCGTCCTGTAGTCCAACTACCAATGTAGGGGGGATCTACCGGAATACGGTTCGTAGTCCCAAAATAAATGTGCAGAGGGAGCTATCGGGAATCTAACCTGCAGTCCCAAAGTAACTATACATGGGGGAGATCTATTTGGAATCTAACCCGTAGTCCCAAAGTAAATGTGCAGGGGCAGATCTATCGGGAATCTAACCCGCAGTCCCAAAGTAAACAGACAAGGGGGAGCTACTGAAATCCCACATCCGTAGTACCAATGTAAATATAAAGCAACAACAAGGAGATGTTTAGAAATGAAATTTCATGCCAAGGCAACAAGCAATTCTAGTCTAACATGCTTCATGTAATGAAACCAAGGCAATTTAGCAAATAGGCAATTTTAAATCAACTAAACATGCTTTTATAACTAATAATAGGCTAAAATTTGCAAGTATAATAAAGCATGGAAGAAAGGAACTCAGTTTTAAATACTTAAAGTAAAATCGGATTTTTAACAATTAGCTCAAGTACGTGCTCGCCACCTCACGTACAGGGCATTCAATTACCAATTATCATATCCTAAGGGGAAGGTCCCCACCACAAGGTTAGACAAGCCACTTACCTCGAACCGGCTCAAAATCAACTCGAAACCACACGTTTGCCACGAGTATCCGACTCCAAATATCCCAAATCAGTTTAATTCAATTAAATATTGTAAATAACATCTCAAGCAACTGATTCTACGATTTAATTCAAAGCTAAAACACAAAATTAGGTAAAATGACAAAAATTCCCCTGAGGCCGACATCTTGTAATTGCGTAATATTAATTTTTTTAGAAACCTCGTACTCTCACGAGTTTAACCATATAAAAATCTCTCAAATCGGATGTCAAAAATCCAATCAAAACTCAATTTCTAGGTCTAAGAACTTTCCCCCAATTTTCATACAAATTTGGAAATTAAGAGATGAATTTGTGTTTAGTTTAATGGGTTACAAGCAAGAAGGAGTTAGGAATCGTTACTAGCAAACTTCCTCTGAAAATCTCTCCAAAATTCGCCTCCTCCCGAGCTCCCAATTCAATTTTGTGATATGAACTCAAAACCCTCGATTTGAACTTTAAACACTTTGCCCAGATGTTGTTCATTGCGATCGCAGGAAATCATCTGAGATCGCGAAGAGTAAAAGTTAAAGGCTCAGAAACTGGCCTATGCAAACGCAGCTTAAGGCCTGCGATCACAGAAGAGAAAGAAACAGACTTATGCGATCGCGAACAAGCCACGCGATCGCGAAGAGGAAAATGCAATGAAGTACCAGTTCCAATTTCTACTACGTGAAAGCGGAAAAACAGTTGCAAATGCGAAGAGCGAAAAAGGCTGACTTCCGTGATCGCGAGACAAGTATTGCGATCATGAAGAACAACTTAGGCTCCCTCAGAAATTACACTATGCGATCGCGTATGGAATGCTGCGATCGCAGAGAAGGAAACCAAATACTAGCAGTAAGTTCCAGAAATGATTTGTTGAGCATCTGAATCACACTCGAGGCCTCCGGGACCTCAACCAAACCTACGGACATAACCCATAACATCATTAACTTGTTTCAACCTTCGGAACGCTCAAAATAATATCAAAACACCTATTTTCCATTGAATTCAACCTTAAGAACTTCAAAAACTCTAAAAAAACTTCTTCGATCAAAAAGTCTATCAAACCTCGTCCGGATGACCTGAAATTTTACACACACATCCCAAATGACATGACGGAACTACTACAACTTCCGGAATTCCATTACGACCCTCGGACCAAAATCTCGCTATCGGACCGGAATCATCAAAATTTCAAACTTTGGCATTTCAAGCCTAAATTAGCTATGGATCTCCAAAACACATTTCGAATACGCTCCCAACCACAAAATCACCTAACGTGGCTAACAAAACTATTAGATTTCCATTCTGAGGCCATCATCATACTGTTCAAACTATGGTCAACTTTCCCACACTTAAGCTCTCATTTAGGAACAAAGTGTTCCAAAACTCTCTGAAACTCAAAACCGAACATCCTGACAAATCAAATTGGCAGAAATAGACTTGAGGAAAGCAGTTAATAGGGGATTGGGGCGTTAAATTCTTAAGACGACCGGCCGGATCGTCAGATGTAAGCACGTGCAAAAAAAAAGACAACGAATAGCAATACACGACAAAACCATTAAATGACTATGAGCTGAAGCACCACTTCTTAAAATTGAATCATATTTGGATATCAAGAAACTAGTCCCTCGTTAGATCATTCTCCTCTTATCCTATATTTAGTATCAGGTAAGCACACAACAACGTTATTCTTTGCCCAACGATATTTTCCTCCCTTTTGATTGTGTTGACAGCTATATGGTCAATACTTTTAAGGAAATAAATAACCCGTTTTCAGCACCACCACTTCTTATTTGAATAAAACGACGCTAACAAGCATACCTTGGGAGTCCGGCCAATACTAAGTTGCTTGAAAGTGCGTGAGAAGCTATTTGACCGTGGTAATCTTGCAAGGCATGGTATCTCTTTGCAATCACAGGAATCTATTAGGATATATTATTTTGTGTATCTTTTTACTATTGGTAGATATTCTCTCATTATTGTACAGTCCTATAGTTGGTAGGATTTGATATTGTACAGTTCTATAGTTTGTAGGATTTGATATTGTACAGTCCTATAGTTGGTAGGATTTGATACCTCTCTGTACTCTATATATACCTTTGTGAGCAATACAAGAAAATAAATTCTCCCAAAATACTCTACATGGTATCATATGCCAGTTGCTTATCGCCAAAGAAACCTAACTCTTCCCTACCCGCGCCGCCGCCGGCGGTGCACTAATCGGCAGCCCGTCGCCGCTGACCTCCTCGGCAGCCCCCCCTCCAGCGCCGCGCCACCGCTGCACTAATCGGCAGCCCTCTCCAGCGCCGCCGTCGCTGCACTAATCGGCAGCCCGCCGCCGCCGACCTTCTCGGCCAACTGCATCTCTCCGGCGTCTTACCGCGCCGCCGCTGCACTAACCGGCAGCCCTCTCTCTCTCGACGTCGATCAGCGCCTTCTCTCCTTTGCCTCGCACTTCATGGCCGCTACGACATCCAACGATCTTCTCCAGCCGATTGCCATCAATGCATCAGCTCAGATCCTACTCAAACTGGATTCCACTAATTACCTGGCGTGGAAATTCCAATTCCGAACCCTCCTTACTGGTTACGACCTCCTCGGCTTCTTGGACGGATCGAAGTCGTGCCCACCAGCCACTATCATCGACAAAGAGGTAACTTCCGCCAATCCAGCATATCCTTACTGGTTCAGAATGGGTCTCTTCGTGTTGCTCACGTATCCTCTGCCGATCAGCTTGCTGACGCTCTAACCAAGCACTTATCTCGTCCTCGGCTTCTTCTGCTGATGTCCAAGATTGGCGTATCCTCCGGCCCTCCATCTTGAGGGGGCGTATTAGGATATATTATTTTGTGTATCTTTTTATTATTGGTAGATATTCTCTCATTATTGTTCAGTCCTATAGTTGATAGGACTTGATATTGTACATTCCTATAGTTGGTAGGATTTCATATTGTACAGTCCTATAGTTGGTAGGATTTGATACCTCTCTGTACTCTATATATACCTTTGTGAGCAATACAAGAAAATAAATTCTCCCAAAACTCTCTACAGAATCTTCCTCGTTGCATGGCTTAAGTTTTTCAACAATAGCCTAAGAACAAATTGCTTCTAGTTATCAGCTACTAGAAAAACACCACAAATTTATTAATAAATAGAAACCTCAGATGACCAAATTCCCGCCAAATGTAGGAATATTATAGAAGTGTTGCTTAGGCCATATATGCTCTTTTGAACCTATAGACTACAGCCATAAGCTTCAAGGTTAAGATAGTATGCCAAACTAAGATTTGTAAACCAAGATTACCTCACTTTCATCCATGGCAAACACAAACTTTATGGCAGCACTATGCCAACAATGGCTGCACTTATAGTTTTCAAGTTGTTCTGCAACAAAGAACTGCTACAGGCGATGCTCCACGGAACACCCTGACATCTAACATTTTATTTGCAGAAAACATTACTATGACTATGGAATCAAATTAAGGCACATAAACATATGACAATAGAGTTTTAAACTTACGACAGCCGCACTGCTGCTTAACACTGGTACAAGATGCAAGTTATGAAACAACTGAAAATCCAGAGAGATCTGAAGAAAAACAACAGAATGTGAATAAGCCAATTAAGGAATGAAGATCCAGAAGATATAGCCTGAATCCAAAACTAAAGATCATATTACAAGAATATAAGATATCATTAAATTTACAACTTATTTTACAAAGTAAAAGGTCCCACCTTGAAACTCATATATAGCATAATTAGCCCCAGTTAGACAATGACCTAAATGGTAGAGGTTTTCCATATATTATGCACAGAAGAAGGGCTAAAAACTATTGAAGCGGCACCTTGATGTGAATATAAGAGTAGCTACACAATCATATCCTCCAAGAAAGTTAAAGAGCAAAGCCAGCAAAACTAGAGACAAAATTATCCAAAAAGACCTAATCAGATGGCATAAAATGTAAGATAGGAGTGCTTTATTAATTTTTAATTTTTTCTCTTTCAAAGTACTTTCGATATCCATTAGTTAATTGTTTTCTTAATAACTTCTCCATTAGTTAAAATCTTCCCTTTTACAGCAACTTGAAACCAATGGGTCAGATTGCACGTGTGCCTGATGTCACGGCCTTAGAACTCAAGCTAAGTGTCGTGCGGCGCTAGAATGAATCTGCCTGCGGAATTGGCAGTCTAGTAAGCCTTGTTTGCCTAAAATCGGACTAAGGGACGTTGGTCAGTGAACAAAGAAAGAATATAGGGAAAAAGAGCTTGTATTGCCTTAATGAATGTTATACAATGCTATGTTCAGAAAATATATGGATGCCTAACAAATGATAAGTGCTAAGCTATTTATACAACTCCCTATATCTACAAAAGGGGCATCATCCGTTTGGACTAGCCGTTTATGGCTGTTGGGGCAGTCTGGACCGTTACTGGCAGACTGTCCGTGGGGCACAGCTGTCTGCCTAGCCGTTGGGCATGGCTGGCAGAATATGGCCGTTGGCCGACAGGGTGGGCCGACAGGGCGCGCGCGCACGTGCTGGGCGCGGGCGCTGGGCGCTGGGCGCGGGCGCTGGGCGCTGGACGCTGGGGCGCTGGGCGCGTGCTGGGCGCTCGATGTTAGCGCTGGCGTGTGTTGGACATGCCTGCACGCAAATTTGGGTCGAAATGGACGCGGGACGTGTCATGCTTCCCCGCCTGATGATGCGACGACCTCGGCGCATACTGCATCCGTCGGAATTCCTCTACTTTGTCCCGAAACTGCCACAGGTTTTCATACCTTTCCCATGTAGCTTCTTCTGGAGATTGTCCTTTCCGGTGGACAAGGAACATGGCCGTCGGTTGTTGACCCCGTTTCTGCTCCGCTTAATAGTCTATGATATTTTCTATCTTCCTATCATGCGAGACAGTGACTGTAATGGGTGGTCTACCTGTTTCACCCCTAGTCGGATCCTCCTTGTCCTCGAAATAAGGTTTGAGAACGCTGGCATGGAAGACCTGATGGACTTTGAAAGTTGGTGGTAGTTCCAACCGATAAGAGATCTTGCCAACCTGGGCAAGAACCCGAAAAGGTCCTCGTACTTGCGTACTAGACTGGGATTTAAACCCCTTAGTGCTCTAAATTGCCTCGAGTTGAATTTCACCAATACCAAGTCTCCAACTCTGTAATTTGTTGGGCGTCGCGACCGGTCGGCAAATTTCTTCATCCGCTTGGCTGCTTTGGCTAAGCGAGACTTTGCAGTGTCTAACTGCTCCTCAAATCCTTTGGCAAAATGATGGGCACCCAAACTCCTCCCTTCAAATGCTGCTGGCAGTGTGGGGGGAGTGTGCGGTTGTTGGCCCGTAGCAAGCTCGAAAGATGTTCTCCCCGTTGACTCGCTCCGTTGCAAGTTGTAAGAGAATTGGGCCATGTCAAGCAGGTTACCCAATCTCGTTGATTTGAGCTAACGTAATGCCTTAGATAAAATTCCAATAAGGCATTGACCCTTTCCGTTTGGCCGTCCGTTTGAGGGTGGAAACTTGTGGAGAAGTGCAGCTCCGTACCTAGAGTCTGGAATAATTGTCTCCAGAGTTCCCGGTGAACCGCGAGTCGCGGTCACTGATAATGTGCTTTGGCAGACCCTAGTATTTGACTACGTTCTTGAAGAACAGTTGGGCTGCCTCCTTGGCATTACATCCCGGAGTGGCTGACATGAAGGTGGCGTATTTAGAAAATCTGTCTGCCACCACCACAATGGTGCCAAACCCATTGGACTTCGGTAGGCCAGTGATGAAGTCCATGGTTATGCTTTCCCACGGACGCTCCGCTATGGGGAGTGGCTCCAAGAGTCCTCCAGGTTGCTTCTGCTCTACCTTGTCTTGTTGGCAGACAAGGCAAGTTCGCACATATGCCTCGATGTCATCCCGCATCTTAGGCCAGTGGTAAGCTGCTTCTATTAGGGCGCGCGTATGGTGCTGCCCTGGGTGTCCAGCCCACAAAGTGTCGTGGCTTTCTTTCATGATTTGCCTCCTGACATTGCCATATCTCGGCACGTAGACCCTTCTACCAGGGGCAAGTAAGAAGCCTTCTTCGACCCAGAAACTTCGGGTCTTTCCTTCAGATGCCATTTCCATCAGCCTCCTCGCGTCTGGATCATGTTGTAAGCCCTCTTTAATGGACTCACGAATGTTGCATCTGGTTGTTGTTATGGCGGCGAGTTTTGCCTTTTGACTTAAGGCGTTAGCCACCATATTGCCTTTGCCCAAATCTATCTCGACTCGGTCATATTGATCCGTAGCAAGCTCGTTCGGTATCCTTCCAGTTGGCTCGCATTTGGATGGTTTTATGGTGTCAGCCACCATACTGCTCTTGCCCAGCTCTATCTTAACCAGGTGATCCACCTTTCCCCTTGGTGGATGTTGCCTTGGTAATCTCTTGGGCAGGACGTTTTTATCCTCGTCCAGTACCCGTTTACTGCAAGGCTTTGGGGCACCATCAGTTTCACTCAAACTCTCGATGGTGGAAATAGCGCCAAGTCTGATCATGCCTACTTGTGCGGAGCTCTCGGAACTTTCACCTCGTTCCATGACCTCTTTCTGCTGGTGATCCTTAATTATGGCACCTATGCTCTTCATCTGTGGGCATGTTGCGTACCAGTGGGATCCTCCGCATATGTAGCACTTTGGTTTCTTGCGCTGCTGGTGAGGCGGACTTGCCTTCTCGGCAAGCCCCTGTATAAGTGACTTCCTTGGAAAATGGTTGTCTCTACCCCGTTCGCGTTCTGCTCCGCTACTAGCATGGTTACTTATCTCCTTCACCGTACCGCGGTCCTGCTTGAAGTCTGTAAGACTCTCAGCTTGTGAGATTGCCTCGTTCAGAGGGAAACTTGCCGTCGTTCCAGCTCTGTTTTGGCCCAGCCTTGTAGTCCATCTTTGAAATAGAACAACAAGTCTCTGGGTGTGAGTTCCGGAATCTGAAGCATATGGGTAGTAAATTCCCTTATGTAGGCCTTGATTGAACCCGTGTGCTTCAGTTCTTGTAACCTCTGCATGCCTTCGTCAAAGACATTGCTGGGAAAGAACATCTTTTTCAACACTGCTTTAAACTGCTCCCATGTGCAGATCGTGCAAAGTCCTTTGCCGATGTCCTGATCCATTCGTCTCCACCACAGCATTGCGTTCTCCGTCAGGTAGAGTACGGCTGTTTGGATCTTTAAGTCATCAGTGCCTATCCTGCTGAACTTGAAGTAATTTTCAAGATGCCACAGGAAACTTTCCACTTCTTGGGCATCACAGACGCCTTTAAAGGTGGGGGGCTTGGGAGCGTCGATCCTTACTTCGCGCTCTACGATGGGAACAACATGTCTTCTTGGCGTGCATCTTCCTCGAGCTTATTCAATCTGGAGCTCAATGCTTCTACCAGATTTATGAGCTTTTTGATGGAAGTTTTGGCTCCTTCCTGTGCCTCTTGCTGCTCGTCTATGTTTTTGCGGATGTTATCATTTTCCTCGAGCAAAGACTCTTTGAAGGACTCATATTCGCCTTCGAACTTGTTAAAGCGATTGCCCAGCACTTCGGCTGTTCTGTGGGCACTCTCGACCCTTGTAACCAATTCTAACTCTAGAGTAATATTTGTGGGTAACTCCTCTCGTTCCCAATCACTCACTTCTGGTGTTAGAAGGTTGGCAACATCGCTTTGGACAGTATTGACTGGCATTTTACTGGCCTTCTTTGTTGTCTTCCTACTCTTGGTTCTTTTTGTAACGTTTGCAAGGACTTCAGCAGTGTGGGATGCAAAAACTTCTCCGTCGTTGGCCATTGTTTAATCCTTAGAACCCGCTCTGATACCACGTTGTCACGGCCTTAGAACTCAAGCTAAGTGTCGTGCGGCGCTAGAATGAATCTGCCTGCGGAATTGGCAGTCTAGTAAGCCTTGTTTGCCTAAAATCGGACTAAGGGACGTTGGTCAGTGAACAAAGAAAGAATATAGGGAAAAAGAGCTTGTATTGCCTTAATGAATGCTATACAATGCTATGTTCGGAAAATATATGGATGCCTAACAAATGATAAGTGCTAAGTTATTTATACAACTCCCTATATCTACGAAAGGGGCATCATCCGTTTGGACTAGCCGTTTATGGCTGTTGGGGCAGTTTGGACCGTTACTGGCACACTGTCCGTGGGGCACAGCTGTCTGCCTAGCCGTTGGGCTTGGCTGGCAGAATATGGCCGTTGGCCAACAGGGCGCGCGCGTGTTGGACGCGGGCGCTGGGTGCTAGACGCTGGACGCTGGGCGTTGGGCGCGTGCTGGGCGCTGGCACTGGCGGACGCTGGGGCGCTGGGCGCGTGCTGGGCGCTGGATGTTGGCGCTGGCGTGTGTTGGACATGCCTGCGTGCAGATTTGGGTCGAAATGGACGCGGGACGTGTCACTAAGCTAGCAGAGCAAAGCAGCTACGTAAACTTCCTTGTAAATGTAGCAAACATGTTCTATGGTGTGCAGAAAGATACAGCAGTCGGATAATTGAATTGTATGATTGTAAATATTCTTTCAAGTACCATTCAACCTGAAACGAACAACTTTGGCAGGTTAAAAAGCTACCAAGAACCCCATCAAAGGAAACTTTGCTGCCATCTATCCTGTTCACTTTCTCCTGCCATCCTTTGTGTAACAATCTTACAGTTGGGAAGCATAGTTATATCTGCCAAAGACCTGTGATCATGAACATAAGATTCTGACAACTCAGCTCTTAAAGAAGATAAAAGATGGGAAAGTGCTTCTCTGCATCCTAATACACTAGAACTAGTGACGATTTGAATGACCACATACTGTAAAGAAAATAATTACCTGCTAGCTAGTTGGATTGAAATTAGGAATGTAACTAGTCATGGCATGCATCAATCTCCATGGACTTATAACAGTTCTTCCATGTTGCGTAATACATAATTCTGCATAACATCACAATATTTTTCTCACTGAACATTTAACATTACTTGTGATAGGGAGGAGTCCTACCCTTCACCATTGCTTCTTGAAGCAAAATCATCGCTGATTAAATGTAAAAGAGTGGAAATCTTCACTCTCCCTTAGGTAAGAGGTGGTAAGGTCCAATATCTCCCTAATAATTTTTTTTATATCAATACTCAACATAGGGTCAATCCCTAACCCATGCCTTACTCCCCCCTATAGCATCAAGCACAACGATACAATTTTGGAGGTAAATAAAAAAGCTTTTAGTAGTATAGGAATTTATAATTATTTGGTGGCTCAAATTGAAGTCCAAGAGGAGGAAGATTGGTTCCCAACATCAGCCCTTGAAGTCCACCAAAAGGGCACCCAGAAGATCTTAAAATGAGCTTAAAAGAGGTCCAAATGGGGTATTTCAAATGGAGCACAATTGGAGTCCAAAACAATGGTCTAAACCAGTAGTTTTAAGGCCCAAATCTGCCCCTAAGAGATTTAGCCACCCACCCCCTTATTTCTATTAGCTTTTATTAGGTTTTCTAGTACTTAGCTGAGCCTCCAAGTTAGGGATTGCCTTGGCAGCCACCTTACCTAGTTCTAAGGATTTTTTTTACTTCTATAAATAAGAGTTCTTTTCATTTATTATGGTACCTCATTATTGATTAATAATATTATACTTCAAGAGTTCTTTTGACCTTTGTTACTTATGCTTTGAGATTTATCTTTCAACATTTACTAGTTCATAGTTCAAGGTAGTAAGATAACTTCTTTATTGTTATATCATTGATTTCTTTGTGGTATTTTTAGAAGGCGATTAATACTAGTTATTAATTATTGTCTCCAGTTACTCGTAAAGCGGTCAGATCCGAATCTATTGTTTTTTATTTGTTCTTAAGTAAAGGCGTTTGATTTCTACAATAAATCAAAACATCGTTGCTTGGATCTTATAAGGCTATAGAACTTGCGTTCTTGGAAATTTTTGGAATTCTTTTCCTGAATTTTCCATATCCATTATTTTCTGCATTTTAATTCTAGTCGTTCAATTTCTTATTGTTATTGCTTCCGCATTTACTTCTTAAATTCTTACTCTAGTTTGGATTTCCGACCTTGTTGTTACCAAGTGGTATCAGGGCGGTTCTATCAAGATTTCGTTCTTGATAATTCTTGGGATTTCTTGAATACTATGAGCAATTAAATTTTTTTTTATTGTAGCATCGTGAATAGTAACTTGAAAAAAAGTTCAAAAGCAAAGAAAAAAAACAAAAATCCGTTAAAAAAGAAAAGAAAGGCTTGCTCTTAATTTCTTTTGTATTTAATTTGTTTCCAAAAATTAACAAAGGAAACAAGAAGGGGGATCCTAGATTTCAAATATAAGAAAAAAAATCAATTTTTCTTACTCTTTTTTATCTAAATATATAATCCTTTCATTTTTGTTCTTGTCTTGTTTCAACCGATCCTACTAGTTCTAGGATTTAGTTCTTCTTTGATTCGTTCACCAAAAATCTATATTTTACTACTAAGAACTTCACAAGGGTTGGATTTAACTATAAATCTACAAAGCATTTTGTTCAAAGGTTATTTCGAGAGGAAAAAGGCAAGTGTGTGTGAGAACAATTGAAGGAAAAGCCAATTTGCGGGATACCATGTAATATTTTTTTAAGATGTCGCACATAGGTAGTGATGATGAACAAAGGTTTCTCCAAGAAGCCGAAATCAAAGCAAGAAATGATTTTTCCTTGCAAGCTATGCATCAACAATATGAAAGGTGGAATTTGCAATTCCAAGAAATAAGGGACACATTGCTTACAATAACTGAACTTAGGAGGGGAAATAATGTTAGGCCCCAAGCTAGGAGAAATATGCCCCTTGGTCCCATTGGAAATTAAGAAAACTCTATCGGTGACTTTAATAATATTGATTTTGATAGGGTGGAAAACATAGGAGGGGACAAAGAGGTAGAGTAGAAGCTGACAATATAGGTAGTACAAAGATGAAGATGCCATCTTTCAAGAGAACAAGGGATTAGGGGTGGGCATCGGTCGGTTCGGTTCGGTTTTGAACATTATCGATTTTGCCTATCGATTATCGGATTACAAATATCATAACTCGATAACCAAACTGATAAGATATTGGTTATCGATTGTCGGTTAATCGGTTATATATCTTTATCGGTTCGATTATCGGTTTACCCGATAAGATAAAATAACTAAAAAAAATTGCAATATATAAAACAAAGAAATCAAACTGCTTGAACATGTATACTGTAAACTGCAACTTTTGTTGTTTCTTAACAAAAGTACGCTCCCACTTCTGTGCAGTATCTACTGATACACATCATGGATCAACACCAATTGTGGTGGAACCTTCCTCATTCTTGGAATGAAAATTTCACATGAGTAGAGAAGACACCACACCACTCCGAAAAATCACAGTAAAGACATCGCACACAGTTTCACAACCTTCCCGAACAAATCCAATCAAAGAAAAAATCTGATATACTAAATACTACAAGATCATTCTCAAAAATAACTTATCACTACAAGATGCCCACTACAAGATTCACATATATAAGATAGCCTGATATATATTACTGGGTAATGTGAAGGTTAGCAAAAATCAAAACAATTAACAAGAAGCAAACAGAAAAATCTTGAGCCAAAACTTACACGATTCAATTGATGAGTGAGGGAGTGAGCCGTCATGACTGGTGGAGAACTGGTGAGGCACTAGCATCTGGCGAAGAACTGGTGGTGAGTCTTGCGTCTTGACTCTTAGGGACTGCGGCGGAAACAAGAATGAGAAATGAGAGACAGACGACTAAAGACTGAAGAGTGAAGAAGGAATTAGGAAAATTAAACCCTAGTATATACTTAAGGGTAAATTAGTAAATTACTTTATTCTTATTGAAACACCCTACTCCCTATAGACTGCAATGGTTAAATGATAGTGGTGAACTAAAAGTAAACAAACAATGCATGATTTCATTCAGTGTTGGTATATAAGAGGATTATATTCGTTGTGACATAATCTATATACAAGCTTGTCATATCTTACTAGGTCGTCCTTGTCAGTATGATAGTAATGTTTTCATGATGGAAGGAAGAATAGATATTCTCTTGAGCTTAATACCAGGAAATTTATTCTTGCATCTTTATCTCCTTCTCAAGTGTTTGAAGATCAGAAGTGATTAAGGGAAATAATGGGAAAACTAAGGAGAGGGATAAAAGGTGAGCTTGAGAGAAACGAGAAAAAAGGAGGCCAAGATTTGAAAAAAATAGAGACGACTGGGGGAAAGAGAGAGAGTGTAGCAATTTGAGAGAAGAGATAAAAAAAAAAGGGTTTGAGTGAAAAAATAGAGGTCTTGGTGAGGGGAAAAAGACTAAGGAAAGAAAAAAAAAAGAGTATTTATATAAAAGCCAAAAAGTGTTTAAATGCAAGAAAAGAAGGATTGCTCATAATACTACTTACTTACAAAGAAATGTTGATTAATTCTGAGTTACTAACTTCTTCTTTGCCAAGTAGTATTTCTTCTCTTTTGCAGGATTTTGAAGATGTTTTTCCCGAAGATATTCCTAATGGATTGCCATCTTTACGTGGCATTGAGCATCAAATTGGTTATGTGCGTGGGTCACAAATCCCTAATAGGCCTGCTTATAGGAGCAATTCAAAAGAGAAAAAAGAGCTTCAAAGGCAAGTTGAGGAGTTGCTTGATAAAGGTTTTGTGAGAGAGAGCATGAGCCCTTGCTCGGTTCCTATCCTATTGGTACCCAAAAAGGATGGAACTTAGATAATGTGCATGGATTGTAGAGCAATCAACAAGATAACGGTAAAGTATCGTCATTCTATTCCTTGCCTGAATGACATGTTAGATCAATTACATAGATCCAAAATCTTTTCTAAAATTGAACTAAAAAGTGGTTACCATCCCATTCGAATGAATCCTGGAGATGAATGGAAAACTGATTATAAGATCAAATATGAGTTTTATGACTAGTTAGTTATGCCTTTGGCTTGACTAGTGCACCTAGCACTTTCGTGAGATTAATGAATCATATATTTAAAGATTTTCATGGAAAATTATTGTGGTGTATTTTGATGATATCTTGATCTTTTATAACACTTTAGAGGAGCATGTAAAACACCTAAAACAAGTTTTTGAAGTTCTTAGAAAGCAACTTTTATTTGCAAATCTTAAAAAGTGTACTTTTTGAGTGGATCATGTGATTTTCTTGGGTTTTGTGGTTAGCTCTAAAGGAGTTGAGGTTGATGAAAAGAAATCAAAGCAATAAAGGAATGACCTAAACCTAAGAGTGTAACTGAAGTGAGGAGTTTTCATGGACTTGCTAGTTTTTATAGGAGGTTTGTGAGAGACTTTAGTACCGTTGCTTCTTCTTTAACTGAAGTTATTAAAAAGGACAAGATTTTTACATGGGGAAAAGAACAAGATGATGCTTTTAACTTGTTGAAAGAAAATTTATATTCTGCGCATTTGTTACAATTGCCTGATTTTTCTATATCTTTTGAATTGAATGTGATGTTTCTGGCAAATGAATAAGTGTCGTTTTGATGAAATATTCTAAACTTATGCCTACTTTAGTGAGAACTTGAGCGGAGACACATTGAACTATTCCACTTATGACAAAAGCTATATGCCTGGTAAAGGCTTTAGCCATATGGCAACATTGGTTGTGGCCAAGAGAGTTTGTCAGTAAAACTGAGCGTGAATCCTTGAAGTACTTGAAGAGTCAATGTAAGCTTAGTAGGAGGCATGCTAAGTTGGTTGAATTCATTGAAACATTTCCTTATGTAATTTCTTACAAACAAGGGAAAGAGAATTTGTTGCTGATGCACTTTCAAGAAGGTATCTTAAATTGCTATCCACCCAAGATTCTACCCATATTTTAAGGTGAACACAAATACAATTTTGTTGAACTATTAGCTAAATTCAAAGTTGATTGCATATAATTTATTATAATAATGTCAGGATTGTATTGGTGCAATTGATGGAACACATATACGCGTTAAAGTTTCACAGCGTGAAGCACCCAAATACCATGGAAGAAACGATTATCCAACACAAAATGTATTGGCTGCGTGCACATTTGATTTAAAATTCACATATGTGTTAGCTGGTTGGGAAGAGACGGCATCTAATTCAAGAATCATGAAAGAACCATTAAATAGTCAAGACCCGCTAAAACTTCTAGAAGGTAAATATTTCATATATTTATATAGGGAAAGTTAGATATGATGGATAAATAATTAAAGCTTTTACTTTTTATCTTTAGAAAAATACTACCTTGTTGATGCTGGATTGATGTTGAGAAATGGACTTATTACCCCTTATCGTGGGGAGCAATATCACTTGAAAGAATATTCAAGAAATCCACCTCGAAATCCTTGTGAATTATTTAATGTGCGACACACATCTTTGCGTAATGCTATTGAACGAGCTTTTGAAGTTCTTAAAAAGACATTTCGTATCATTTTTAGTTCAACTGAACTGTCATATGACGTTGAAACCCAAAAGCTTATTATTTTTGTATGTTGTATTATGCATAACTACTTAAGAGGTGCAGATCCAAATGATGAGTTACTTGCACAAGTTGGTGCCGAGCTTATGAATGATAATGATGTGCATGAAGAACCACCAAATCCTAGGGAAAGTAATAAGGAGTTTAGCACGGGGAGTTGATTAGAGATGGCATGGCAGCTGACATGTGTGCTAATTATCAAGTTTAATCTTCTAGGAGAGAAAAATTCAATGAATTTTTTCGTGTTTATATTTGTTTGATGTTGTTTGAAAGTAATTTCGGCTATTTTTTGAATAAAATATGTTATGTACTATGCATGTATTTTATTTTATTTTAGAACTCTTACAAATATTATGTCTGATAAATTTTTCATTAAGTCTTATGAATATCTTAATTTGTTGTTATCAATATGCCAAAAAGGTCAAAGGCATCCTAAAGCGACACAAATCTTTCAGATAATGCTTATGTTTGTATTTGGTCAAATGCTATGGGTGATACCTTAATTGATGCATTCTATCATGAGCATACACATGGAAACGGGGTTGGTGGAACTTTTACTGCACACACAATTGACAATAAAGTGAAAGAGATGCAATCAAAATTCCCAGATAAAGTTTTTACCAAGTAGAGAGTTCATAACAGAATGAGAAATATTAAAACAAAATTTAGCAAGAGTTATGACACATTTCAAAACGGGATGAGCGGGTTTGCATGGGATTCCAACACAAATATGTGGAATGTTGAATCTGAAGTATGGGATCAATTGATACAGGTACATTTATTTTTAGCAGTTTTGTTCTTTATTTGCATCTTATAATGTTTATCTCATTTTGTGCATTATTATATTGTACTTGTTTAATGCATACTAAGCATGAAGCTGTTGAACGGAGAAACAAGCCAATTAGAAATTATGATAAGCTAATTGAACTATATGGAAGGGATAGATCTACTGGAAAGCAAGCTGAGGCTGGAGCAGATATGGTAAAAAGGGGTGCTCGTAATAATTTTAGAAAATCAAGTGATAGTTCATTGACTATTGATGAGGTAGATGAACTAATTTCCATGAATGCTACCTCTTTGGAAAATATCGAAGAACATGGACAACATGAACAATATCAATCTACTCAGGAAGCACATAAATTCAATGCATATTCAGAGGTACCGACTCCTACCAGGAATAAAAAATCTAAACATGATGATCTTGAAGGCATGCGGATATGTTGAGAGGTGGGATGAACAATTTGGCTGATGCAATTAATCGCTTTTCAACTATGCCACCTATTCCTGAGAGTGAGATATGGCAAATGGTACAAGTGTTGGATTTAGAGCCTAGTATGCACATGAAAGCTTATATATTTCTTTGTATACATGCAGACTTGTGTCGCACACTGATTGGGTGTCCATTGGAAGATCGCAAATTTTTTTTACTGACCTTGATGTCATCACCTGGAAATTGAGTTAGACTAAATATTTTTTGTGCTTTAGCTATAAAGGATTTTGCTATGATGGTAAGCAACCCCCACTTCCAACCGAGAGGTTGTGAGTTCGAGTCTCCCCAAGAGCAAGGTGGGAAGTTCTTGGAGGGAAGGATGCCGAGGGTCTATTTGGAAACAGCCTCTCTACCCCAGGGTAGAGGTAAGGTCTGCGTACATACTACCCTCCGCAGACCCCACTATGTGGGATTATACTGGATCGTTGTTGCTGTTGTTGTTGTTGTAGCTATTGAGGATTTTATAGACTTTGACTAGATCTTTTATATGTCATGTAGCTACAAATTTTTATTATATTATGCACTTAAGTTATGGATTATTTACCACATTAAAGGTCAGGAAATCAAGGTTTATTGTCTACTCTGTTTTGATGGGGCAATCAAGAGAGATTGATTGTGGACAAGTGAGTTATAAATGGAGTTCGCATTATTGTACTTTTTGTGGATTTTCAGGTTGGAATTATTTTGTTTCTTTGAGATATGGAAAAATATCATCTTTTTCTTTATTTTTTTCCTCATTCTCAATTTTTTCAGGGAGTTACTTTTCTATCTGTTGAATTGTGTGGATTGGGTTCATCTAAAAGTTTATCCATTCTATCATGAGCATACACATGGAAATAGGGTTGGTGGAACTTTTACTGCACATGCAATTGACAATAAAGTGAAACATATGCAATCAAAATTTCCAGATAAAGTTTTTACCAAGGAGAGAGTTCACAACCGAATGAGAAATATTAAAACAAAATTTAGCAAGAGTTATGACACATTTCAAAACGGAATGAGCGGGCCTGCATTGGATTCCAACACAAATATGTGGAATGTTGAATCTGAAGTAAGGGATCAATTGATATAGGTACATTTATTTTTAGCAGTTTTGTTCTTTATTTGCATCTTCTAATGTTTATCTCATTTTGTTCATTATTATATTGTACTTGTTTTGTGCATGCTAAGCTTGAAGCTGCTGAACGGAGAAACAAGCCAATTAGAAATTATGATAAGCTAATTGAACTATATGGAAGGGATAGAGCTACTGGAAAGCAAGCTGAGACTGGAGCAGATATGGTAAATAGAGGCGCCCGTAATAATTTAAGAAAATCAAGTGATAGTTCATTGACTATTGATGAGGTAGATGAACTAATTTCCATGAATGCTACCTCTTTGGAAAATATCGAGGAACATGGACAACATGAACAATATCAATCAACTGAGGAAGCACATAAATCCAATGCATATTCAGAGGTACCGACTCCTACCAGGAATAAAAAATCTAAACATGATCATCTTGAAGGCATGGCTGATATGTTGAGAGGCGGGATGAATAATTTGGCTGATGCAATAAATCGCTTTTCAACTATGCCACCTATTCCTGAGAGTGAGATATGGCAAATGGTACAAGTGTTGGATTTAGAGCCTAGTATGCACATGAAAGCTTATATATTTCTTTGCAAACATGCAGACTTGTGCCGCACACTGATTGGGTGTCCATTGGAAGATCGCAAATTTTTTTTGACCTTGATGACGTCACCTGAAAATTGAGTTAGACTAAATATTTTTTGTGCTTTAGCTATTTGAGGATTTTATAGACTTTGACTAGATCGGTATGAATTTTATATGTCATGTAGCTATAAATTTTTATTATATTATGCATTTAAGTTATGGATTATTTAGCATATTAAAGTTCAGGAAATCAAGGTTCGTTGTCTACTCTGTTTTGTTGGGGCAATCAAGAGAGATTGATTGTGGACAAGTGAGTTATAAATGGAGTTCACATTATTCTACTTCATGTGGATTTTCAGGTTGGAATTATTTTGTTTCTTTGAGATATGGAGCAATATCATCTTTTTCTTTATTTTTTCCTCATTCTCAGTTTTTTCAGGGAGTTACTTTTCTATCTGTTGAATTGTGTGGATTGAGTTCATCTAAAAGTTTATCTATATTAAAAAAAGAGAATTAATTACAACAACAAAGGAGATCTATGGGAATTAGTAATGGTTTCTCGTTTGGATGTGAAAACAAAATGGAGAATGTTATTCACATGAATGCATATTTTAGTATGTTCTTATATTTGTTTTTTCTATATGTATACCTTGTTTAAAATAATTGAGGGTATTTTAGTAAACTTAGCAGTACAATACAGTACAATCAAACCAAATAATAAAGATGTTATTTAACAACAACAAATGATAGAGTCTATCCAAACGTCGTATCGATCAAAACGATACAATATAGTACAGTACAATACATTATAAAACGATGGGGAACAATTATCCAAACACAGTGTGAAGGTAAACAAAAAATGCATGATTTCATTCAATGTTGGTAGATATGAGGAAGATATTCTTTGTGACATAATCCCTATGAAAGTTTGTCATATCTTACTAGGTCGTCCTTGACATTATGATAGCAATGTTTTTCATGATGGATGGAAGAACAGATATTCTCTAGAACTTAATGGCGGGAAATTTACTCTTGTATTTATCTCCTTCTCAAATGTTTGAAGATCAGAAGAGATTAAGGGAAATAATGAGAAAACCAAGAAGAGGGATAAAAAGTGAGCTTAAGGGAAAAGATAAGAAAGGAGACCAAGAGTTAGAAAAAAAAAGATGGCCGAGAGAAAGAGAGAGAGAGGGCAGCAATTTGAGAGAAGAGATAGGAAGGGGTTTAAGTGAAAAAATAGAAAGTCTTGGTGAGGGGAAAAAGGCTAAGGAATGGAAAAAAAGAGAGTTTCTATATAAAAACCAAAGAGTGTTTAAATGCAAGAAAATAAGGGTTGCCCATAATACTACTTACTTACAAAGAAGCTTTGATTAATTCTGAGTTACTAACTTCTTCTTTGTCAAGTAGTATTTCTTCTCTTTTGTAGAGTTCTGAAGATGTTTTTCCTGAAGATATTCCTAGCAGATTGCCACCTTTACGTGGCATTGAGCATCAAATTGATTTTGTGCCTGGATCACAGATCCCAAATAGGCCTGCTTATAGGAGTAATCCAGAAGAGACAAAAGAGCTTCAAAAGCAAGTTGAGGAGTTGCTTGAGAAAGGCTTTGTGAGAGAGAGCATGGGCCCTTGCTCTGTTCCTGTCCTATTGGTAACAAAAAAGGATGGAACTTGGAGGATGTGCGTGGATTGTAGAGCAATCAACAAGATAACAGTAAAGTATCGCCATCTTATTCCTCGTCTTGATGACATGACATGTTAGATCAATTACATGGATCCAAGATCTTTTCTAAAATTGATAAAAAAAGTGGTTACCATCATATTCGAATGAATCCTGGAGATGAATGTAAAACTGATTATAAGATCAAATATGAGTTTTATGACTAGTTAGTTATGCCTTTTGGCTTGACTAGTGCACCTAGCACTTTCGTGAGATTAATGAATCATATATTTAAGGATTTTCATGGAAAATTTATTGTGGTGTACTTTGATGATATCTTGATCTTTTATTACACTTTAGAGGAGCATGTAAAACACCTAAAACAAGTTTTTGAAGTTATTAGAAAGCAACTTTTATTTTCAAATCTTAAAAAGTGTACTTTTTGAGTGGATCATATGACTTTCTTGGGTTTTGTGGTTAGCTCTAAAGGAGTTGAGGTTGATGAAAAGAAAATCAAAGAAATAAATGAATGACCTAAACCTAAGAGTGTAAGTGAAGTGATGAGTTTTCATGGACTTGCTAGTTTTTATAGGAGGTTTGTGAGAGACTTTAGTACCGTTGCTTCTTCTTTAACTGAAGTTATTAAAAAGGATAAGATTTTTACATTGGGGAAAAGAACAAGATGATGCTTTTAACTTGTTGAAAGAAAATTTATGTTTTGCTCATTTGTTACAATTCTCTGATTTTTCTATATCTTTTGAATTGAATGTGATGTTTCTGGCAAATGAATAAGTGTCATTTTGATGCAAGATTCTAAACTTATTGCCTACTTTACTGAGAAGTTGAGCAGAGCCACATTGAACTACTCCACTTATGACAAAGAGCTATATGCTTGGTAAGGGCTTTAGCCACATGACAACATTACTTGTGGCCAAGAGAGTTTGTCATTAAAATTGGCTGCGAATCCTTGAAGCACTTGAAGAGCCAATGTAAGGTTAGTAGGAGGCATGCTAAATGGGTTGAATTCATTGAAACATTTCCTTATGTAATTTCTTACAAACAAGGGAAAGAGAATGTTGTTGCTGGTGCACTTTCAAGAAGGTATGTCTTAGTTTCTACTCTGACTTCTAAATTGATGGGTTTGATTAAATCAAGGGACTTTATGCTAATGATGTTAATTTTGGCAATATTTTTGCAGATTGTAAGTTGGGTCCTTTTGAGAGGTTTAATCTTCAAGATGAGTTTCTTTTTAAGAAAAATAAGTTGTATATTCGTAATTGCTGTTTACGTGAAGTATTTGTAAGGGAAGCACATTGTGGAGGCCTTATGTGTCACTTTGGAGTCTAAAGACACTAGACATACTTATTCAAAAAAAATTTTGGCCTGGCATGAGAAACAATGTTGAAAGAGTGTATGCATATTGTTTGCAACAGTGTTTAAAGAGCTCCCTCTTCCTCGCTTAAAGCGAGAAGCAAAGCGGAGCGAGAAGGTGCACGCTTAAGACGGGTAAAGCGACTAAGATGTAGAAAAGCGACTGCTTCCCACTAAAAGCGAGAAGCGGGAATACGATGCGATCCGAAGGAAGCGACTGCTTCTGTGTTTTGGAACAGACCCAACCCTATTTTATTAAAAATGAGATGTATGGTCTTTTATTAAACGAACAAATGCGACTAGGGTTTTAAATCAGAGACACTGGTCGACTTATTTTGCTTGAACAACAACATGTATGTTCTGATTTTCCTCCTCCTCCTCATCCCTCTTCTTCTTTCACTGTTTAAATATCCAAATCGTAGTGAAATGCTGGCGATTTTTTTTAGTCCTTTCTCAGAATTGATGCCAATTTGGTTTCTTCTTTCTCTACCCAGTTTTTAATAGAGAATTATTGCCCTTCCTCTATGCAGTATTTATTTTAATTTATTTTTAAAATTTCGCTTCACTTAAAAAAAGTAAGCAATTCGCTTCTCGCTTTAAGCAAAATGGGAGTTGTCACTTTTTCTCGCTTCATGCTCTTCATAACGCTGGTTTGGAATGTAAACAAGCCAAATCTAAAGTATTACCACATGATCTTTATACGCCATTACTTGTTCCTACTTCACCTTGGATTGATATTTCTATGGATTTTGTGTTAGGTTAGCCTAAAACCAGGTATGGTAAGGATAATATATTTGTTGTGGTAGATAGGTTCTCCAAAATGGCTTCTTTTTTTTCTTATTTAAAAACTAATGATGCTTCACATGTTACTGGTCTATGTGCAAAAAAGTTATTAAATTGCATGGTATACCTAGAACTATGGTAGTGATAGGGTTGCTAAGTTTTTGAGCCACTTTTGGCGTATATTTTGGGGAAAGTTATGCACTAAATTGTTGTTTTCTACTTCTTGTCACCCACAAACTGATGGATAAACTGAAGTAGTTAACAGAATCTTAGGAAACATGTTGAGGGTTGTTTTGAAAGGTAAATTAACTTCTTGGGAAGATCACTTACCTATGATTGAATTTGCTTACAATAGAGCAATCCATTCTTCTATAGGTATGTCTCCTTTTGAGATTGTTTATGGCTTTAATCCCTTCACTCTCCTTGATTTATTACAATTACCTACTAATGGTATTGCTAATCTTGATGGTAGGACAAAGGCTTAAATGATGAAAAAAATCCATGAGCAAACAAGTTTCAATTTTCTGGTGAACCCGTCATTGCGTGGAAGGGGAACATTGCTACACCAAAGTGTAGGTTTATTTCCTATCTTAAGTCAAGGAAAATGATCTCAAAATGTCACATTTATAATCTCGTTCGTGTTAGGGATGCGGAGGGGAAGCCGCCTACTCGACAATCAATCCACGTGGTCAATAAATTTCCAGATGTTTTCCCAGATAAACTCCCAGGACTTCCTTCTGAAAGGGAGATTGAGTTTAGTATTGATGTGTTGCCTGACACTCAACCAATCTCTATCCAAGAAAAATGAGTAAATTGCCTTTAGAAAAGAATAAGGGTCGAAAATAAGTTGTTTTTCAATCGGGAGATTTAGTTTGAGTTCACTTTAGGATATGGCCCATTTCAAAGTTGCGTCATAGAGGAGATGGCCCATTTCAAGTCCTTGAAAAGATTGGAGACAATGCTTACAAGCTGGACCTTCCAGGTGAGTTTCAAGTAAGTGCTACATTCAATATTGCTCACTTGTCTTTATATGATGTAGGACCAAATTCAGGGATGAATTCTTTTCAAGAAGAGGGGAATGATAACATCAAGGACAAGGACATAATTTTGGAAGTTCCAAGAAGGCCATTTACAAGATCTCAGGCTAAAGAATTGCAGACTAAGGTTGCTGGACTTAAATGCCAAATAAAGAAGCTTTTAATTGTAGAGGAAGAGCTCAATCCCAAAGGAGATAAACTGTCCAAGTTTTATAATTATTTGGTGGCTCAAATTGAAGTCCAAGAAGAGGAAGAGTAGGTCCCAACATCAGCCCTTGATGTCCACCAAAAGGACATTCAAAAGAGCTTAAAATGAGCTTAAAAGAGGTCTAAAAGGGGGTATTTCAAAAGGAGCTCAAACTAGTAGTTTTAAGGCCTAAATCTGCCCCTAAGGGATTTGGCCACCCACCCCCTTATTTTTATTAGCTTTTATTAGGTTTTCTAGTATTTAGCTTAGCCTCCAAGTTAGGGTTTGCCTTGTCAGCCACCTACCTAGTTTTTAAGAATTTTTTTACTTCTATAAATAGGAGTTCTTTTCATTCATTGTGGTACTTCATTGTTGCTTAATAATATTATACTTCGAGAGTTCTTTTGACCTTTGTTACTTATGCTTTGAGATTATCTTTCAATCTTTATTAGTTCATAGTTCAAGGTAGTAAAATAACTTCTTTATTGTGATATCATTGATTCATTTGTAGTACTCTGCAATTAATACTAGTTATTAGTTGTTGTCTCAAATTATATGTAAAGTGGTCAAGATCTGAATCTATTATTTTTTATTTGTTCTTAAGTAATGGCGTTTGATTTCTTCAACAAATCAAAATATTGTTACTTGGATCTTGTCAAGGTTATAGCAATTGCGTTCTTGAAATTCTTTCCCTGAATTTCCCATATCCTTTATTTTCTGCACTTTAATTCTAGTCGTTCAATTTCTTATTATTATTTCTTCCGCATTTACTTCTTAAACTCTTACTCTAGTTTGAAATCCCGACCTTGCTGTTATACCCCCCCCCCCCCCCATAAAAAGAAAAACTCAAGGCGGTTTTTCCTAAGAAGAGGACTAATACATAATTCAGGGCAAAAGCACATTAAGTATTAAGTATTTTACCAAAAGACAAGAGCTTCCAACTTCTTCCCGCTAATCTCAGATGACTGACAAATCAAGATAAATTATCTATAGATACCCCATATCTTCCGTTAAGGGCTACGACTCTCCTCATGGTAATAACCATTCCGTAATAAGAATGTATACCAGAGGAGTTAGACCCAATTTCAAAAACACAATCTCTTTTTCATGATTAAAATCAAACATAAACTGTTGGAATGATTAAAACCATACAGTTTACATATTCCAATTTGCAGTTTTTTGGTGTTTTATATAACCACAAGCATTCATTCTCTACATGGTAGGGTTCACCACACCCTTCGACATATAACCATGCTGTGCATATTCAGCTGTGCTTCAATCCATAATTAGCTAAAATGCAATTAACTGATCTAAAACTTCATACTTTTATGCCATAAGCTCTACCTCGCTATCAGCTCTACAAGCACGAGATTTTCTGCATTTTCATTTAGTATCCAAGTTTGCATTTAAGTAGAACTCAAATAGTTATTTATCCATACTAGTCCAGCCAACATAATTCTACTATGTTAAACTTCAAACTCACCTTGTATGAGCGAAGCCAAAGCAGCAATAACTGGCACGTTTCCACTTCCTTCGATTGATGAACCCTCATGTTCCTCCACAACTTGCTCAAGAAACTTGCTAAAGCTCTTACAGCTAGCTAAAGCCTAATCCAAAAATGAAAATCAAGCCTTTATCAAATATTCATCAAAAACCTCATACTTACAAATATTAAGACTAACCAATCAGAAAAATCCAACTAAAATTTTGCTATAAAACCCAGAGATCTAGCTAAAAATAAATATTTATTCAAGTATATTCATAAAATCCCTCTTATTTACAATAATTAAAACAGCAACATTAACAAAACTCAAGAAAAGGTGGATTTAGTATGTTTATCAAAACCTATTTACAATAATTGAGACAACCCCATTAACAAAGTTCAATCTTTTTTCAATTAACGAATTGATCTTTACCTGTAAAACAACATTCAAGAAGCAATTATTTCCAAGATTTTGCAATCCAGGTATTGTCCAATAATAACTGTTTGAACTGTGCTTATATGATACCATGAAGTTTCTGAGTTTGCCATCTTTAATTGCAAATATGAAACCAGCAATCTTTAGTAGAGTAGCAGCAACTGAGACTTGAACTCCATGAACAGTGACCCAATGGGACTTAAACCCTGTTTGAATTTGTTTACAAGTGAATAGCAATCTATATTTCCATTAATTTTCATTGTGAAATATTGTCAATTTCCAGAATTTGCAGGAGATATTTGATCTCTATTTCAACACGTTGTATAGGGAAGAGCACTGAGAATTCATAGAGCAGTCGCAGCCTTGCAGGTTAAACGCCGCTTCGTTTTCCGCTTCTTTCTTCCCTTTTTCTTTTTTGGCGCCTTTTTCGCTTGTAAAGTTCATATTCTATTTGTTAGAAATAATACATCCAACAGTCTTGAAATTGCATCATTTTTAATGAAGAAACCTAAATTGAAGGTCGTTTCTATTGAGCATTTATATTATTTTAAGCATTTTCAATTAAATATTTCTTACTGAGTTGGTATATCGAATGAGCTTCACCCAAAATAGAAGCGTGAAGAGCCCAAAAAATAGATTTTATTTTCATTTTTTCTTTTTTTTTCGTTGTTCTTATTCTTCTTCTTTTCTCTCTACCATCACTTCCCTCATTGTCTCCCCGACAGTCACCATTGTTGTGCTTTCACCACTAATTTAGTTCAAAAGTTTGAACCAACAACCGTCTTAGTTGATTGAAACTGAAGTAGGATAGTATTCTTCATTTGAAGTCAAAACACCATTAATCGAGTCTTTAAAAGAGCTTGAATATCTAAAATGGGTTACTTGATTTGATGAAAAACTGAGAAATTATTATTGGGACTGTCTTCGAGTCTTGGTAGGAAATCTTTAATTGAAGTTATAACAAATTTGGAGGAGTTTTTTTCGAAATTTTGGATTAGAATCATGATTGAAACAAGAATAAACATGAAGATAGTGAAGAACACCAAGAACAATGATTTCAAGAACATCAGTGTCTTCCTTTTTTTGTCTTTTCTGGAATGTTATTCTTGTTATAAATAGAACTCTAATTAGAGTGAATGTCTATCTTATAGAAGAGTTTTACTTTGAGGCTAAGTCTTTTCTATGCCTATAAATAGAGGGGTCTTACCCCATTGTAAATCATCCCAAAGTATCAATAAGAATACTCTTCTCTCTACTTTTCTCTCTATTGTTCTTGTTCTTGTATCATTGTTCTTGTTCTTGTATTATTGTTCTTGTTCTTATATTATTTCATAACACGTCATCAGCACGAGTCTCTAACCAATTGAATTTGATTTCTTCCTTCTTCAAGAATTTCTATACGGAAAATAGAAGAGATGGTATCATCATAAAGTAATGCAACGGGATGGAAACTCAAGAGGTATATTTGATATCACAACATTTATTGGTATACCTTAAAGGTAAGTAATTTACTTTTCCCTTTCAAATTCTTGAAATTCTACGATTTGATTTTATATACAAACAAAGACAACAAAGTTTGATTATAACTCTAATGGAGTTCGTAAGAAATTACACTCACATGAAGTGGTAAAATTTCTATGCCTTGCCATGATCAAATTCATGTATGATTGTGGGCAGAGAATTAAAAATCCGTCCAATTGAATTTGCTCCATTCCCTTTAGTGAATGTGGTAGCAGTATGTGATAAGTCTGAAAGAAGACAAAATTATTACCGTGAAGGTATCAATGGATGTGGACGTGGCAATAGACGAAATTATAATCGTCATTATTGTGGTAATGAGAACAATAAGGATTCTCAAAATAATCTTTTACTTTATGAAAGTAATATTTGACATGAGATTGTGTATAGCACATACAGATGATTATGATCCATTCCCTGAAGTGAATGTGATAATTGTAATAGAGCCCATAAGTATGAACACGCTCTTGATGTAATTTTGTTTCATGTCTGACATTATTAAAGGAAAGTTCGTTGCCCTTGAAATTTCGGGCAAGAACTATATGACATGGGTGTTGGATGCTAAAATCCATTTGGATGCAATGGGTCCTGGAGACGCCATTAAAAACAGAAATAATGCATCCACCCAAGACTATGCTAAGGCCTTGTTTTTCTTGCGCCATCACCTTGATGAAGGTTTGAAAATTGAATATATCACAGTCAAAGATCCACCTATCTTGTGGAATGGCTTAAAGGAGAGATATGACATCCTGAAGTTGGTCACTCTGCCACAAGCACGATACGATGAGAATCCAAAGGCAAATAGTTCAGAAACTATATGTTATCGTTGCGGTGGAAAAGGGCACTGGTCAAAAGCTTGCCATGTACCAAGCCATTTGGTTGACCTTTATCAAGCATCTCTAAAGAGTAAAGGCCCTGAAACCAATTTTGTCTCTGACGACAATTTTGACATCACCCACTTGGATGTGGCAGACTTCTTTGAGCAACCCGAGGGGAAAATAGACCACTTAATCGGTGATGGATATGTGATGAAGGAAGATGGAATTGTTTGATTTTACTTTATTTATTTGTATTAGTTAGTGAATAAACTAATAATCATTAGTATCAGCTCGTATTAGTTAGTTTATGATATAATGTTAGTATTAGTTCTTTAGAATGTTTCAATATGCTTAAATTTCGAAGAAATTTTTATTTTCCAGCAAAGTTAGTCGATTAACTAATAAAGTCGACTATCTAATATTTTGTATTAAAACTGGAATTTCCGCAAGCTAAGTTATTCGAATATCTGATTTAGATATTCGAATAACCTGATTTAGTTATTCGAATAACCTGATTTAGTTATTCGAATATCCTGATGACTGTTTACTAAGATAGTCGACTATCAACTTAGTTAGTCGACTATCTAATATTTCGCATTAAAACTGGACTTTTCCGCAAGGCATGATAGTCGACTATCTGATTTAGTTAGTCGAATAACCTCAGCGGATTTTGAAAATATTGTTTAAATATGAAGCAAACAGATTTGTATATTCTCATGTTCGTATATTTTCTTTTGTATGTCAAACCATGGGAATTAAATTGATTGAAGGCTCCTGAACAGCAACTATAACTCCGCCTAAAGGAACTTGCTGAGTTTTAATGATATCAGTCAAAATGTTCTCCTCCAAGTCTAAAAGGAACTTGTTGCGTTTTAGAGATATCATTCAAAATGGATATCAGATTGAGACAATACATGAGTATAATCTTGAATACCTCATTTACTCATGAAAACGAGGCTGCCCACTTCGGTTTGGGATCACGTCATTTTGCATGTAGCAATGCTAGTTCGTCTCTGACTGACGAATTGTCACAAATATTCCCCGTTGCAATGAGTTTTGGGTCATGAACCTAATATATCCCACTTAAGAATTTGTGGATGTGCAGTATATGTGCATGTAGCACCGCCATATTGCACCAAAATGGGTTTGCAAAGAAGTTCGGAATATATGTTGAGTTTGAATCATCCTCCATTATTCGCTAACTCGAAACATTGACAGGGGATTTGTACACTGCACGATTTGCTGACTGTCAATTTGATGAGACACTTTTCCCAAAATTAGGGGGAGAAGTTGGTGAAACCAAACGGGAAATTTTGTGGAAAAATGCATCATTATCTCATCTTGATCCACATACCTCCATTTGTGAAAATGAGGTGCAAAAGATTATCCATTTGCAAAGAATAACAAATCAAATGCTAGACGCATTTACAGATTTGAAAAGGATAACAAAATCACATATCCCCGCAGTGAATGTGACAACATCTGATTCACGAATATATATTCATTATTGGAAGAATATGAACATGAAATTGGTATAGAATATACCACACTCACCCCTAGAAGGAGGTTTGAGATGATACCACACTCACCCCTAGAAGGAGGTTTGAGATGATATATGGCATGAATGATTGTTGGTCACGTAACTATTGTACACCAAAGTATTTTGGAAATATGACTATTAAAGGACAACGATAATGCAAGAAACATATCTTGCATATAAGTTTGACATGACCATAATGGTATAACTTTCTCTTTAAGAAAGAGATCCACCACATGGATGTTGATGAATCTGTGGTAGTACAAAATTAATTGAGAGCTCTAGAAGAGCCAATTATTACTATGTTGGAGAAACGCAATTGATTACCAATAAGGTATTGTGCTGTAGTAAGTCTCAAAGAAACTTATTCAGTTTTCAAGTACACGCGAAAGCGCTGATTATATTGAGACTATAAATAAAGGAAAGATTTGATATCTTCTATTACTACAACTTGTAGCGGGATAATTTTTATATGAAAAGCTACCCGCTTTATTCTCCAGTTTGTACTACACAAACAAAAGAATGCCACAATAAAGTGGATATCTATTGGTATAAAAACCCATGTCATAATAAACCTGAAGTTTATTGATAAGTGCACATGTCATGGTGTAAATTTGAAGTTTACCAATATTGATAATTTATTCAGTTGGCATTCGGGTTAGCCATCTCATTTTAAGTATGATGTGCAATAATAGAGAATTCACATGGGTGAATATTAAAGAACTAGAAAGTTCTTTACGAATTCTCTTGTATCACTTGTTCTCATTAATGAATTGACCAACTAAAGAGTTCGGGTTGAAGCCCATAAATTCTGGAAATATCAACGGTGAATATGGGCCCATTCACCTGCCATGTATACCACATATGATGCATCTATGAAATGGTTACATGCGCGATTGTTATTAACCCGCAGCCTGGCCGGTGCTTGCGAGGTAAATTGCTCAGTAATCTAACTTCGAGCATAATTTCCAGATTTTCTACTCAAGATAGTTCATCTTGATAAGTTGGTTTATATCAAAGTTGGTTTAGCAAGATAATTATTGAGTGCCTCCACTTAATAGCTAAACTATTTCTTATGAGAACAAAGTTATATATATCAGTTTGATATACGTTGTATACGAGAGTATATTCTCCCCTCACAAGTGGTTCAGGGTCAGGAACCAAATAATTTCATCTTATTATTAATGTGTTGTGTATATTGACATGATAATGCACAAAGATGATTTCTCAAAGTTGAGGAAACAAGTTAGCTTTTCTAACATGAGGGGGAGACATGATAAACACTTGAGAAAAGGTTACATGAGATGAATTATCATTTGTATATATAGATCCTCGAATATCATAATATGAACCTGAAGTTCATAAAAGGATAATTCAATTGCAACATATTGCAAAGCATGCTATACGCATTTGCTGACCCAAAGAATGTAACTGTATTCTCACTGCAAATGCTCATATTAAGTCCTAGAAGGACAAAGTCTTGGATATGCTTGAAGCGTATAGACAAATCGGTTTCAAAAGGAACTTCTTAATAAAGAAGATGAGCAAAGGATCAAAGTGATCATAATAAGGAGGCAAGTGATCCAGAAGATCACATGACATAACACTTCATAAAATCTCATGAGAGATTCAGGTACCTGATATATGAATGAAGAGATCTCCATGTTATGTCTTTATGAAAATTGACTGAAACCGATATAAAATGATTGTCGACGACATCTATAATAGCTTATATCGATGAGGATCTTGTGTTTGTCGAATACAAACAAAATATTGGCCAAATGGAAGAGATACAATTCAAGAAGAATTGATTCCATATGAAAGACATGTAGTTCAAATACTTGAAAGTATAAAGTCAATGACTGAAGTTGCTTGAAGCATATACAATTCTTGGTCCTGAAGTACCACATCCTAAGTGCAACTTGTGTACATATGTATCTTGCTATAACTATAAGCATGATGGCATCGAGAATACCCCTATGGAGATATTGAAGAGTCATTCCACGACATTATATGAAGATGTTCATATCTATCAAGAATGATAATTTCAAGGTGTGGAATATTTATTCAAGTCAATATGGCTGATTTATTTATCAAATCTCTACAAAAGATCGTTTTGAAGATGGTGCACAAGATTGGAATTCAAATGCTCAAGGATGTGAATGGATGCTCTATTCTGGGGGAGTTAATGCGCATTGCACTCTTTTTCCCTTACAAGGTTTTGTCCCACTGGGTTTTCCTTGCAAGGTTTTTAACGAGGCAACCAATAGGCGCATATTCAAACATGTGTACTCTTTTTCCTTTTCTATAATTTTTTCCCATTGGGTTTTGTTTTAGTTAAGGTTTTAACGAGGCACATTATTGAATAGACATTCAAGGAGGAGTGTTATAAATAGAACTCTAATTAGAGTGAATGTCTATCTTATAGAAGAGTTTTACTTTGAGGCTAAGTCTTTTCTATGCCTATAAATAGAGGGGTCTTACCCCATTGTAAATCATCCCAAAGTATCAATAAGAATACTCCTCTCTCTACTTTTCTCTCTATTGTTCTTGTTCTTGTATCATTGTTCTTGTTCTTGTATTATTGTTCTTGTTCTTATATTATTTCATAAAAATTCTATATTGTTTACTAAATAGATTTTTAAATAGTTTTTTCTTTCTTTTTTCTTAACTCAAAATGATACATGTCCTTTTATTATTTGTCATTTGCCATGTCAGCATACACTTTGTAAGTTTGGTAAATTGTCAAAATACTGCCTAATAGGAACAAGTTTAGTATAGTATAAGTGCTCAATAGAAAACAACATTTAGTTTAGATATCTAGAAGAAAAATGGTGTCAATCTTAAGTGTCTCCAAATGTATTCGGCCAAATAAATAAAATGGAAGTGGAAAATGAGAAAGGTCAATCCCTCCGTCTAATTTTATTTTTCACTTTTTAAGTTAAGTAATAGTCCTTTGGCTATTGCAACTTATTTGATATAGTTTAATTTGATACGAAATTTGAGGGGGAAAAGAGTAAAATTTGTCAATATTAAATATGTCATAATATTCATGTGTATGAAAATTTGAATTAAATAGTCGCTCACTCAATTGCTTAAAATAGAAATAATCTAATATGTGTTTAATCGTGGGGATACATAATTACCTTATTAGAGTTGCCCGTTTAACTTCAAATTTGCGGGGGTCCTATGACTCGCCTAATATTATTTAAAGTAAAATAAATTCCTCTTTTTTCATAAGCATCGCTTTCACAAAAATATGTGAAACACATGCACCAATCGCATGATGCCATATCATTTTATTTTGCTAATACTATTTTTGTTTCTCTTTAATCATTATTTATTTCATTTATCTTTTGTTTTTGTTGTCTTTCTTTTGGCTTCTACTTTCCTTATTCTTTTTCCCTTTCTTATTCTCTGTCAATATTGTCATCACTTTAGCCACCATTAATACTACTACTACAACCATATCCATCGCTAAAACCAGCAAATCACCACTAAAATAAAATAAAATAATTAAATGCCACGACCCAAACCAATAAATCGCAACGAGCATCCTATATCTTACTCAATCGCGTACCAACATAATATATCTTTCGTATCATACTATCATAGTTAAATGAAACGAAAAGACTGATGTGTGATAACTAGAGTGAAACATGAGGGAACATTCGACGTAGGATGACCCAACGTGTAATACAAACTTATACATATGACATACGGGCCTATAAGGCAAAAATAATTACTCGTACATTGAACATAGGCTGACAAGGCTATACGATCTTTCATATACATGATATATGTCTACAAGCCTCTAAAATATGATAAAGGTCGGGATTAACGACCCGACTGATCGTTTTGCTTTTTAGAACCCCGTTCCCTTAAATAAACTTTTCGTGCTTGTTTCACCTAATTTATGACTTGCGGGGACGGTTGATTCGGGAGTTGGAAGAGTTTTGAGCAAAATATGTCTATTTGTTTCTTTAAGATTCTCTTAAAAGACCAAGTTTGACTTCAGTCAATTTTTTGGAAAAACAGACCTGGATTCGTAATTTGACAGTTCTGGAGGGTCCGTGGGAAAATATAGGACCGGGGCGTATGCCCGGAATCAAATTTCGAGGTCCCTAGCCCGAGTAATGAATTTTTATTAGAAATTGTTATGTTGAAATTTTAAAGAATTAAAGAAAATATGTAATCATTGATTTCTTAGGTACCGATCTCGTATTTTGGTTCTGAAGCTTGGTACAGGTCCTAAATATCGTTTAAGACTTTCTCGTGATATTTGGTATCAATCCAAGTAGTTTAAGGGCGTTTTGACCCGTTAGAGGAGAATTAAAAACTTGAAGTTCATAAGTTTGATTCATTTGGTTTTTTGGGGTGATTCTTAGATTTAGCGTTGTTTCGAAGGTTCGAGTAGGTCTGCCTCGTGATTTCAAACTTATCACTATGTTCGGGCATGGCCCCGGAGCCTTGAGCATCAAATGGACAAGGCTCGAGTGAAGTAGGAAATTTGGAATAGGGCTGAAGATTTGTTGCTTATATCATCTCTGCATCTACGGTTCTTGGACCGCATATGCGAGACTGCAGGTGCGGTCTCTCTTCCGCAGAAGCGGCCCGGGACAATCCAGGCCAGAACCGCAGAAGCGGCTCCCTACCAGCAGAAGAGGTCCCAACCCTTTTTGCCCAGTTCCGCAGATGTGGCTCTCCTTCCGCAGGTGCAGGGCCGTAGATGCGATCCCCTAACCGCAAATATGGAAATCGCTGGGCAGTGAGGTTCATTTAATTCGAGCTCAAGACCATTTTTATCACATTCTCAATCATCCTTTGGGCGACTTGAGAGCTCTTGAGAGAAGGTCTCCACTTAGCATTGTAAGGTAAGTTATTTTCACCCATCTTTAGTTTAAATACTTGTATATTAGGTAGATTAAATAATAAAAACTAGGTAAAATAAGGGTTAGATCTAGACCTAGGGTATTAATTAAACTAAGATTTAACCACGAAATTTGTTATGAAATGAACTAGAAATCATATATTATTGATACTTAGGGTGTAGAGAACAACTTCCTTCGAAAAATCTCGGAATCTGAGCATGTGGACCCGAGGTCGGTTTATAAAACTTGTGAAAAAGGTCGGTAATTTGCTTAAATAGTTGGGATTCGATCTTGTAAGCCTATATTGACTAGTTCTTACTTCATAATTTAACTAGTTTGAAATCGTTTGGCTCTAAATTGAGGGCTTGGGCTCGTACTTGATAATTAGAAGTGCACTTTGTAGCGAAGTGAGTCTCCTTTCTAACCGTATAAGAGGGAATTGTCCCCATAGGTATGATAATTGAGAATTTGCTATTAAATGCGGGGCTACGTACGTATTAGGTGACGAGAGTCCGTGCATAACTACTATGATATTAATTGCTTGGGTAGTTTAGGACCCACATCATGCCTAATCTGTGATTATCTTTATGTTAACTTGCTAATATGATCATTTACGATATGCTATAGGCTTGAGAGAAATAAAAGTGAGCACGTGAACTTGTTAAACCCTTGTAAGAATTTATTTGTATATAAATGCGCCTTCGTGTGTATTCTTGATGTTTTCTTAATATTTATGGATTGGATTGATCGGCTCGGAACAAATAGATGCATCTATAGTTCTCGTCGTTCGACCCTTGGTAGTGCACAATTTATTTTCTATTGGAGCAAGTCGTCGACCTCGACATGATTGCGCGTGATATCTTTATTGGAGCTCCTACATGACGTGTTTTCTTGGTAATTATTTGAAAGGTGTAACGGTTAACTGAAGCATGGCCAAGAACATGATTATTGCTTTTTGTTATAAACTGTTAATTATTGTTGATTCTCATGCTTAGCATAGCACTTCATTATATTATTTTGACCTTTGTAGGTATCAAGTCGACCTCTTGTCTCTACTTTTTCAAGTTTAGACGGGATACTTATTGGGTACATATTGTTTATGTACTCATACTACACTTCTGTACTTAATAGCACAGGATCTGGGACTGGTACATCAGTCTAGTGCGCGCCCCTGAACTAGTGACTAAGACTTCCATCGTGAGTTGCTTCCTCCTTATGCCGTTCAGCAACCGGATGGAGTCTTCCTTTACTTTTGCTATCTTTTCTACCTCAGACAGTAGGATTGAGATTTTTTTATGTATATTTTACTAGATTCCCATACTTGTGACTTTAGGTATTGGCACACACATTGGTAGACTTATATTTTGGGTTGTATAATCACGTTGTTTACATTATTGATCACATCTAGTTTTAGTTCAAAATTTTGAGTAGCTATTTTTCTTCTTTCCTGATAAAAGTAACATAAGATTTCTTTGAAATGTTTTCACATTGGCTTGCCTGAAAATGGTGTCGGGCGCCTTCATGACCTATTACAGAAATGGGTCGTGACAACATGGTATCAGAGCACTAGGTTCACATAGGTCTCACAAGTCATGGGCAAACCCAATAGAGTCTTGTAGATCGATACAGAGACGTCTGTATTTATCTTCAAGAGGCTATATAGTATTAGGAAAGACTACTCTTGTAGTTGTTGGTACACTGAATTTTCCTCTTCTATTATCTCACAGATAGTGATGACACGCACAATTGATGTTCCAGATCCAGGGGAAGCCGCCCCCCCTCCCCCGTTGCTAGAGGCTGAGGCTGAGGCTGAAGGAGGGAACCTGCTCGTGGTAGAGGGCGAGGCCATCCCAGAGCTATTCCAGTGGCACCACCAGCAGAGCCTGCGAGAGATCCTACTGTCGAAGAGCAAGGCGAGGTGCCCGCAGCTGAGTCTACCCTGGCAGATTTCATGACAACACCGGGATTTAAGGAGGTTATGGGTCGTATACTATGGTTCATGGATACTATGACTTATGCTAGTTTATTTCCAGCGAATCCAGCTACTTCATCGGCGGGAGGGGGAGCAAAAACCCCTACTGCTCAAGCTCCAGGCCATGCAGCTGCAGTATATCATACTCCAGGTACACTACCCACAGATGGGGCTAAGCCAACTACTATAGTGGCACCCCAGCCCAGGCCAGCTACGGATGGCGATCCGCAGAAGTTATTGGACAGATGGACTAGACTCCACCCTCCTATCTTTGGGGGTGAGCGATATGAGGATGCCCAGGACTTCATCGACAGGTACAGGGATAGACTATACAACACGAGGATATTGGAGTCACATGGAGTTGACTTTACTACTTTTCAGCTAGAGGGCAGAGCCCGTAGATAGTGGCAGTCCTATGTTCTTGGCAGGCCAGCATGTTCTCCTCCACTCACTTGGAGTCAGTTCACACAGTTATTCCTGGATCGATACATTCCACCCTTCGAGAGGGAAGAGCTGCGGTTTCAGTTTGAGCATCTTGAACAGGTTTAGATGTCGATAACCGATTATGAGGCAAGGTTCTTTGAGCTGTATGGCCATGCACTTATGATGCTTCCCATAGAGGCTGAGAGAGTGCGGAGATATTTTGCAGGGTTACACCCCACTATTCGATCGAGTATAGCCTGAGAGGTCGAGATGGATATTGGGTATCAGCTAGTGGTTGAGATTGCCCGCAAGATTAAGGGTTATCGTCAAAAAGGTAGAGAGCAGATGCAGCATGATAAGAGGGCTAGATTTTCGGGAGAGTTTAGAGGTGCCCTAGCGAGGGGTAAAGGCAACTTCGGGAGGGGTCAGTCTAGCAGTCCCCTGCACTCAAAACCACCACCCCATCACCGAGGTGCTCCAGTGAGGCCTTATTTCAGTATTATGCCAGAGAGTTCTTATCGCCTGCCGACTACTCAAGGTTCCTCCAGCAGGTATTCAGGTCCTCTGAACCCTTCTAGTTCCTATATCAGTGCTATGTCGGAGAGTTCATACCACCCGCCAGATATCCAGGCTTCTTCCCATGAATCTATGGGTTTTCAGGGTCAACCCTTTAGGCAGTAGGTCACCGCACCGCATAGTTGTTTTAACTGCGAAGACCCTGGTCACATGAGGAGACATTACCTTAGACTTTGGGGCAAGGCAATACAGTAGCACCAGCCCATGATTTCAGCACCAGCTACCCAGCCACCTAGAGGTGGAGGGCAAGCTGACAGGGGCTGTCCTAGAGGTGGAGATCAGACAGGGAGAGGGCAGCCAGCTACTGCTCAGTCAGATAGAGGCCAGCCAGCCGACGCTCCAGCCAGATTCTATGCCCTTCCGGCCAGGCCAGATGCATTGGCCTCAGATACTTTCATCACATGTATTATTTCTATTAGTGGTAAGGAGGCTTCGATATTATTCAATCTAGGGTCTACTTACTCATATGTATCATCTTTGTTTTCTCGTTTCCTGATTATATCTCCTAAGCCTTTGGGCACTCTTGTTCATGTGTCCACTCTTGTGGGTGACTATATGGTCGTGGATCGGGTCTACTGGTCCTATGTGGTCACATTCGGTGGTTTTGAGACTAGAACCGATCTTTTGTTGCTTGATATGATCGATTTTGAGGTCATTCTGAGCATGGATTGGTTATCTCCATATCACGCCGTCCTAGATTGCCATGCCAAGACTGTTTCTCTAGTGATGCCAGGGTTGCCGAGGTTGGAGTGGAAAGGTTCCACAGTTGATACGCTTAGCAGAGTTATTTTCTTCCTGAAGGCTTGGCATATGGTCGAGAAGGTGTATTTGGCTTACTTAGCTTATGTTTGAGACACCACAGCAGAGTCTCTGACGATTGATTTGATCCCAGTAGTTTGAGAGTTTGTTGATGTTTTTTCCTTTAGATCTTCCTAACATGCGTCCGGATCGCGATATTAATTTTCGCATTGATTTGGCTCTAGGAACTCAGCCTATATCTATTCCACTATACTGTATGGCTCCTAAAGAGTTGAAGGAGAAGCTTGAGGAATTGTTTTCAAAGGGATTTGTTAGGCCCAGCGTATCGCCTTGGGGTGCGCCAATGTTATTTGTGAAAAAGAAGGATGGGACTATGAAAATGTGCATTAATTACCACCAATTGAACAAAGTCACCATCAAGAACAAGTATCAATTGCCTCGTATTGATAATTTTTCGACCAGTTACAGAGTACTAGGATGTTCTCTAAGATCGACTTGAGGTCAGGGTATCATCAGCTGAAGATTCGGGACTCAGATGTTCTGAAGACTGCATTCTGGACTAGATATGGCCATTGCGAGTTCCTGGTGATGCCATTTGGCTTAACTAATGCCCCAGCGACATTTATGGATTTGATGAGTAAGGTAGACAGGCCTTATATTGATTCAGTTATTATCGTATTCATTGGTGATATCTTTATATACGAGCCTGGGGGGCACGAGTAGCATTTGAGAGTAGTGCTTCAGACCTTGAGAGAGCAGAAGTTGTATGCTAAGTTCTCCAAGTATGTGTTTTGGCTAGAGTCAGTGGCATTCTTGGGGCATGTTGTGTCAGGAGAGGGTATCAGGGTGGATCCCAAGAAGATTGAGGCAGTTCAGAGTTGGACACGTCCTACTTCAGTGACTGAGATCAGGAGTTTCGTGGGGCTAGCGGGCTACTACTGGTGACTTGTGCAGGGCTTTTCATCTATTGCATCACCTTTTACTAGATTGACCCAGAAGGTTGCTCCATTTTGTTGGTCTGATGATTGTGAGAAGAGCTTCCAGAGGCTCAAGACGGCTCTGACTACATCACCAGTTCTTGTGTTGCCTTCCGATTCAGGGATGTATACAGTATATTGCGACGCTTCACGCGTTGGTTTAGGATGTGTATTGATGCATGAGGGGCGATTTATCGCATATGCTTCGCATCAGCTGAAGGTTCATGAGATAAACTACCATGTGCATGATCTAGAGTTGCCGGTGATTGTTCATGCTCTTAAGATATGGAGACATTATTTGTATGGGGTGCCATGTGAGGTTTAGACCGATCATCGTAGCTTGCAGCACATATTCAGGCAGATGAACCTTAATTTGAGGCAGCGCAGATAGTTTGAGTTACTAAAGGATTATGATATCACCATTATTTACAATACGGGCAAGGCAAATGTAGTCGTGGATGCCTTGAGCAGAAAGGCAAAGAGTATGCGTAGTTTGGCATTCATTTCAGCAGACAAGAGGCCACTAGCTTTGGACATTCAGTCATTGGCTAATAGACTTATGAGATTGGATATTCCAGAGCCCAACCGAGTTCTACCATGCGTGATTGCTCAATTTTCATTATCAAGACAAATCAAGGCCCGATAGTTTGATGAACCACACTTGACGATTCTTAGAGAGACGGTACTTCAGGGAGGTGCCAAGGAAGTTTCTATTGGCGAAGATGGTGTGTTGCGGCTTTAGGGCCATTTATGTTTTCCTAATGTTGATGGTCTGAGGGAGAGGATTCTAGATAAGGCCCACAATTTGAGGTATTCCATTCATCCAGGTGCCACGAAGATGTATCGTGACTTGAGGCAGCATTATTGGTTTGGGAGGATAAAGAAGGATATAGTGGAGTATGTAGCTAGATGTTTGAATTGCTAGCGGGTCAAGTATGAGCACTAGAGGCCAGGTGGCCTACTTCAGCAGATGCCTATTCCGGAGTGGAAATTGGAGCGCATCACCATGGATTTCATAGTTGGGTTGCTGCGGACCTTGCAAAAGTTTGATTCAGTATGGGTCATTGTGGACAAGTTGATCAAGTCGGCTCACTTAATTTCAGTGGTGACTACTTATTCAGCAAAGAGTGCTGAAATTTATAGTCCGATTGCACGGTGTGCCGGTTTCCATCATATCAAACCGAGGCCGTCAGTTCACCTCCTATATCTGGAGAGTTGTTCTGAGTGATTTGGGGACCCGTGTAGAGCTTAGCACATCATTCCATCCTCATACCGACGGACAGTCAGAGCAGACAGTTAAAATTTTAGAGGATATGCTTAAAGCATATGTGATTAACTTTGGAGGGCAGTGGGATCAGTTCTTGCCTTTAGCAGAGTTCTCGTACACCAAAAACTATCAGTCCAACATATAGATGGCTCCGTACGAGGCTTTATATGGTCGACATTGTCGTTCTCCTATTGGATGGTTTGAGCCCAACGAGGCTAAGTTACTTTGTACAGATTTGGCATAGTATGCTTTGGATAAGGTGAAGTTGATTCAAGAGAGGCTTCACACAGCCTAGTCCAGACAAAAGAGTTACGCGGATTAGAAGGTGTGTGATACATCATTTGTGGTTGGCAAGAAGGTTCTCTGGAAAGTCTCACCAATGAAGGAAATTACGAGGTTTGAAAAGAAGGGCAAGTTGAGCCCAAGGTTTATTGGTTCCTTTAAGGTGTTGAGGCGAGTTGGGGAGGTTGCCTATGAGCTTGCTTTACCCCCAAGCCTATCGGGAGTTCATCAGGTGTTCCATGTATTGATGCTCCGGAGTATCATGCCGACCTATCACATGTGTCGAACTTCAGTACTATTCAGTTGGATGAGAGTTTGGGTTACGAGGAGAGCCAGTTGCCATTATTGATAGACATGATCACAAGTTGACATCCAAGAGGGTTTCTGCGGTGAGGGTCCAGTGGAGGGGCCAACCGGTTGAGGAGGCGATCTGGGAGTCCGATGAGGACATGCGGAGAATATATCCCCATTTATTCAGCAGATCATGTACTTTTTTATGTCCGTTCGAGGACGAACGTTTGTTTAAAAGGTGGACAATTAAGACCCGACTGGTTGTTTTGCCTTTTAGAACTTCGTTCCCTTAAATAAAACTTTTCGTGCTTGTTTCACCTAATTTACGACTTGCGGGGACGGTTGGTTCGGGAGTTGGAAGAGTTTTGAGTAAAATATGTCCATTTGTTTCTTTAAGATTCTCTTAAAAGACCAAGTTTGACTTTGATCAACTTTTTGGGAAAACGGACATGGATTCATGATTTGACGGTCCCAGAGGGTCCGTGAAAAAATATGGGACCGTGGCGTATGTTTGGAATCAAATCCGAGGTCCATACCCCGAGTAATGAATTTTTATTACAAATTGTTAAATTGAAGTTTTAAAGAAACTAAGTAATCATTAATTTCCTAGGTACCGAGCTCGTATTTTGGTTCCGAAGCTTGGTACAGGTTCGAAATATCGTTTAAGACTTGCCCGTAAATTTGGTGTCAATCCAAGTAGTTTAAGGGCGTTTTGACCCATTAGAGGAGAATTAAGAACTTAAAGTTCACAAGTTTGTTTCATTTTATTTTTAGGGGTGATTCCTATATTTAGCATTGTTTCGAGTGTTTCGAGGGTTCGCGTAGATCCACCTCGTGATTTCAGACTTGCCGGTATGTTCGAGCGGGGCCCGGGAGCCTTGAGCGTCAAACGGATGATGCTCGAGTGAAGTAGGAAATTTGGAAGAGGGCCGAAGATTTACTGCTTCTGTCATAACTGCATCTGCGGTTCTTGGACCGCAGATACGGGACCGCAAGTGTGATCCTTCTTTCACAGAAGCGGCTAGGGGCAATCCATGCCAGAACCGCAGAAGCAGCTCCCTAGCCACAGATGCGGCTCCGCAAATGCAGGCCTTAGACCGCAGAAGTGCCCAGCCCCTTTTGCCCAGTTCCGTAGATGCCGCTCTTGTTCCATAGGTGCGGGACCGCCGATGCGAAAATCGCTAGGCAGTGAGGTTCATTTAATTCGAGCTCAAGACCTTTTTTATCACATTTTCATTCATCCTTTGGGCGATTTGGGAGCTCTTGAGAGAAGGTATCCACTTAGCATTGTATGGTAAGTTATTTCCACCCATCTTTAGTTTAAATACTTGTATATTAGATTAAACACTAAAAAATAGATAAAATCAAAGGGCTAGAGCTAGACCTGGGGTTTTAATAAAATAAGATTAACCACAAAATTTGTTATGAAATGAACTAGAAATCATATATTACTGATCCTTAGGGTGTAGAGAACAACTTCCTTTGAAAAATCTCGGAATCCAGGCACGTGGGGCCGGGGTTGGATTTAGGAAACTTGTGAAAAAGGTCGGGAATTTGCTTAAATAGTTGGGATTCAATCTTGTAAGCATGTATTGACTAGTTCTTACCTCATTTAACTAGTTTGGAGTTATTTGACTCCGAATTGAGGGCTTGGGCTCGCACTTGATAATTGGAAGTGCGCTTTGGAGCAAGGTGAGTTTCCTTTCTAACCTTGTAAGAGGGAATTATCCCCACAGGTATAATATTTGAGAATTTGCTACTAAATGCAGGGGCTATGTACGTACTAGGTGACGAGAGTCCGTGCGTAGCTACTATGATATTGATTGCTTGGGTAGTTTAGGACCCACATCATGCCTAATTTGTGATTATCTTTATATTAACTTGCTAATATGATCATTTACGATATGCTAGAGACTTGGGATAAATAAAAGTGAGCATGTGAACTTGTTTATTTGTATATAATTGCGCCTTCGTTTGTATTCTTGATGTTTTCTTGATATTTATGGATCGGACCGAACGCCCTGGTGTAAATAGATGCATCTATGGTTCACGCTGTTCGACCCTCGACGTTGCAAAGTTTATTTTCTGTTGGAGCGCAACCTCGACATGATTGCGTATGATATCTTTATTGGAGCTCATACATGACGTGTTTTCTTGCTAATTATTTGGAAGGTTTAATGGTTAACTGAAACATGGCCAAGAACATGATTATTGCTTTTTGTTACAAACTGTTGATTATTGTTGATTTTCATACTTAGCATAGCACTTCATTATATTATTTTGTCCTTAGTAAGTATAAAGTCAACCTCTCGTCTTTACTTCTTCGAGATTAGATGGGATACTTACTGGGTACATATTATTTATGTACTCATAATACACTTCTGTACTTAATTGTACAGGATCTGAGGTAGGTACGTCTAGTTACCAGTCTGGTGCGCGCCCCTAAGCTAGTGACTGAGACTTCCATGGTGAGCTGCTTCATTCCTATGCCATTCAGCAGCCGGGTGGAGTCTTTCTTTACTTTTGTTGTCTTTTCAGCCTCAAACAGTAGGATAGAGATATTCTTTTGTATATTCCACTAGATGATCATACTTATGAATCCAGGTATTGACACACACATTGATAGACTTATATTTTGGGTTGTATAATCACGTTATTGACATTATTGATCGCATCTTGTTTTAATTCAAAATTTTGAGTAACTATTTTTCTTGTTTCACGATAAAAGTAACATAAGATTTCTTTGAAATGTTTTCGCGTTGGCTTGCCTGGCAATGCTGTCGGACGCCTTCATAACCTATTACGGAAATGGGTCGTGACATCGGGATAGGGCCCTCCATACCAATTAATACACGTACTAATCATACTGACCAAATAAGCAATTTCGGAGTAAATGGATCACACCAACACCTTTCGCTGAGCTGATAGCCTAATTAGAGGACTCTCAGCCGGTCTATCGGGACCTTCGAGCATAAAACGCAGCGTCCCCGAATAAAAAGGACGTCAGTATAAATAATATACCGAGTGTGTAAGGAATGATAATTAGTAAATAATATATATAAGAGAATCATGGAGTAAAAGACTTAACATGCAAGCATGCATAGCTCTGTGAACCATTTAATATTTATAATATCATGCATATGCGTATAAATATCATACCATGTATAGGTATATGCGATCATAACATCATCAAGCATCTGAGAGCATCCCATCATATCATCACGACCACTGGATAAATCATCAACATATACCAGTTGATCAGGTGGTGGTGCGTATATAAAGTTGTAACCTTTTCCCATATCCCATGTGTGTGTGGGTGTGTGTGTGTGTGTATATATATATATATATATATATGAAGTCATCTAGTCATTGGTCAATATACATATATAAATGAATGTCAAGCATGAGAAGTACGTCAATAAAATCTCTCGTAATGTCATAAGACCATTATGCCCCTGATTAATGTCATGAAATAAACTTCATCAACCAACGTATTTTCTGAGATCCATGAACAGGCGATAGAACAATAAGATGCATGGGGAATTAAGAAAGTAGGAACTTATGGCACTTCTATGAGTGAAATCATTCATGAAAGTTGCGCATTTGCTCGTTTCATCAGTATCATATGGATCATTCCAAAAAGAAAGAAAGGATAGCCTTAATACTGAACCGATTCTCTTGGTAATCCCTCTAACATACGTCATTGCGACAACGCATGTAATAGCAGATCGAAGTAGTGGAAAATCCGTATAATATTCTTAAAAAATATTGCATTGTACTTCCTTAGAATCACAAAATTCCATTGCTATTATGATAAAAAGTTTCGTATGAATCTCTTGTTGAAGTTGTTTACGTTGCTATATATGAGATAGATATATCTCTTTTTTGTGAATTTGATCATATTTTTGTATGATTTTTGTTGAATTTGAAAAGTCTTACCTTAGTGGGTATGGCCCCCAGCCCTCAACTGATGATGACTTAGCCAAGAGCTCCTCCAAAATGTGCCACCTTGTTTTGTGAGTTAAGAGTCATTATCAATGCCTATTTGGGATTCACCCATCTCCTTAATCAACTTGTTAATCTCCTACTAATACAATAAATAATTACTTTCATATTTAAAAATTATCTTAAATTACTTAAAATATTAATTACTTTTAACACATCTTCTATTATGGCCATATGGTACCTTGTATGACATTAGTTCATACAATATTTTATCTCACTAAATCACCATCAAATCATGACCTTAAACTTCTAACTTCACCACCTAATCAAAATCCGAAAATTAAAGTTAGCATCAAATTGAAATCTAAAAATTAAAATCACCATTAAACTAAAATCTGAAAAACTAAATCATCACAAATCGAAATTCTACTGCTACCAATTATGGGTTATTCCTCCACAACAATATTAGGGATAAAAACAAAAAGAGAAAAGAATAAACAATGGGTAAAAAGAAAGAACAAAAGAAATTAGTTCCATTTTTAGGTTGCCATAGCATATACTTCTTTGTAAGTTGAATCCTTCGACTGTAGTTGATATCATTGCTGCTTGTTTAGACTTTGGATTATTCAAATCTTCTTCAACCAAAGAGGACTAATTTTTCAATTTCAGTTTGACGGAGAAAAAGGTGCTAGTTAATGTCTCTTCAAGAAAATAAATTTCAATCAAAGAATTATGTTTCAGCTACCAAGGGCTACACATTTTTCTTATTCATCCATATGGAGAGATAAGAAGATGAAAACAAAAAAGAGATGGGTGCGAATGGTGAAATTGCAGATGGAGAGATAAGGAAATAAAAAGAAAAAAAAACGAAAGAAAAGAAAAAGAAGGAAGAGAAAATAGAAAAAGATTGAAAAGAAAGGACTGCCTTGGGACCTTTCATGCACTAAACTGAAGTGCAAATCACAAATATATCACATCAGCTCAAAAGTGGTATTAATTCTAATTTGAACAAATGCAAGAGGGTCAAACCACCCTTGCAAAATTAATGGGTGCATTTGGTAAAGGGGGCAACCCCAAGAGGGTAATTATGTATTATCATATTATAAAAATAGGAAAAAAATAATATTTTATATTGAATCTAGCATAAGTTATTGGTTGGTTTTTCTCTTTTTCACAAAAAATATAACATTGTTAATATAATATTTGGTTCATAATTTTTTTTCCGCATAATTAATATATGTATAAATTATGAGAAAATTTATGCATTACTTATGCATGGACAAGACTCTATTCATACATTTTTTTTTGGCTTAAGAAATTATATTTAAAACATACTCACAATTTTAATAGAATAAACTAGATTAACAATAAAAAATACTCGCATTATAGTCCTATATTAATAATTCTTATATAACTGCACATAATTAATTTTTTTATAACTAGTTCCTGCATAACTAAATCATGTATAATTTAATTCCTAAGTAATTTATTCCTATATTATTAATACTTGCATAACTCTAATCTAACAACAAAATAACCCTTAAGTAAGCCAGTAGAACGACCCGAATTGTTATTCATGATCAGATCATGCATGTTGGAATCAATAATTTGTTGTTATATAATCCAAAATATTACGAAGTCATACACATCTAGATTTTTCATTGGGATGTAACTTTTGTAGGCGTAGGATAAACCGTGCTTTTATTTGGAATAAAGGGATTCCAACTTTATATTTATTATGATTTTATTATTCTTTGGCTCGTAATATACATGTATGAATAAGTAAATTTTATTAGGAAAGGCATCATTTGAACTTTCTAACTTCTCAGTGCGGCACAAGACATTCTGAATTTACGGATTTGTGGAAGGGTTGTGCCCCAGGGAGTGTGAATAGACATCCTACTGTAGATAATAAAATTGCATAAAAAAATTAATCGAGACCGAAAAATATTACAATAATCGTGGTATTTGATTTCAAGTCATATGAGTATACAATCTCTATGAATCCTATGACTCTTCTTTCCAATAGTAGATAAATTCAAGGATCTTTGAACTTACGATGATCTTGAATTTAACCAACACGAACTTTGGTTTGAATTCGTACTCCTTGAAACTTGATTTGTTCTTCGTTTTTGAGCTTGAACTTGAACTTAGTTACTTGAAGCTTGAAACTTGAAGAGAAATTTGTGGCGTTTGATCCACGAGCTCTCTCTTGCTTCTTGTTGTAACTTCTGGTGTCTTTTCTGAGTTATGAAGATCCCATTTATATTTGTGTGATGGAAGAGTTGTGATGAAAATAAATTAGTGATAATACCACATTTTATTGGCTAGAACATATCACTTGCAAATGTGGCGCCGTTCCATTGGCGAGGATATTTCATCATGTTATCACATATCTTTGAATTATGGGGACCCTCAAGAATATGAGGATGCAAGAACCGCCTGAACTTGAAGAAGGGGTAAAGACATCAATTGATGCCTTAAAAGAAGTTAACATTGGCACAGATGACGAACCAAGCCCCACTTACCTAAGTGTTTTACTAGAAGTTGATGAAGAAAATACTTATGTCTAATTACTCAAGGAGTGTAAGGATATCTTTGCTTGGAGTTACAAAGAGTTTCCTGGCTTGGACCCTAAAGTAGCAGTCTATCACCTTGCAGTGAAGAATGGCGCTCGTCCTATTAAGCAAGCTCGAAGGCGCTTTAGGTTGGGCTTGGTTCCCTTGATTGAAAATGAAGTTAACAAACTCATTGAAGATGGCTTTATTCGTGAAGTTAAATACTCAACATGGGTTTCAAATATTGTTCTTGTGAGAAAGAAAAATGCCAAATTCGAGTGTGTGTTGACTTTAGGGATCTCAACAATGTATGCCCTAAGGACGAAGTCTCGCTTCCTCTTCCAGAGTTTATGGCTAACTCTACCACTGTGTACGAGGCAACGCCATTCATGGATGGTTCATCATGCTATAACCAAATTCGCATGGCACCTAAAGATGAAGACTTACTGCATTCTTCACCTCAAATGATATTTATTGCTACAAGAAAATTCCTTTTGGCTTGAAGAATGCTTGTGCTACTTACCGAAGAGCTATGCAGAATAGTTTTGATGACATTCTCCAAAATAATTTCAAATGCTACTTTGATGACTTGAGAATGGTACTTGAGTTGCTCCAGAGGTACTAACTTAGGATGAATCCATTGAGATATGCCTTAGGAGTTACTTACGGAAAGTTCCTTGATGGATCGAAATTGGTCAAGCCAAAGTAGACACAATATTGAAAATGCTTGAATTTAGGAATATTCATGAATTGAGAAGTCTACAAGAAAGCTAGCATACCTTAGAAGATTTATCTGAAACCTGTCTAAGAGGTACCAACCATTTAATTGCTTTATGAAGAAAGGCATTCCTTTCAACCTATGACAGTATTAAAACTTACTTGATGAAGCTTCTAGTTTTGGCAGCCTCTGTACCTGGAAAGTCATTGATACTAAATACTTTGGCACAAGAAAAGTTTGTTAGAGTGTTGTTGGCCAAAGAAAATAGTAAAGGGAACAAAATCTCCCTTTACTACTTAAGTAGGATGATGACACCTAATGAGCTTAATCATTCGCCAATCGAAAAGATATGTTTGGCGTTAGTCTTCTCAATCCAAAAGTTGAAGCACTACTTTCTAGCTCATTTCGTTCGTCTTGTTTCTAGAGCAAATCCCATCAAGATCGTGATGTCAAATTATGTCCTTAGTGACCAAATAGCAAAGTTGTACCTCCAGTTTCAACAATTTGAAATTGTCTACATCCCTCAAAATGTTATAAAAGAACAAGTGTTAGTGGACTTCTTGGCATATCACCCTATACCTGATGATTGAGAGCTAACTAATGAACTACCTGATGAAGACGCAATAGTCATTGAAATTCAACCTCCATAAAAGATGTACTTTGATGGTGATGTGCATTTTGGTGGTGGCATAATATTTCACTTTTCAATGTGAGGTTCTGACCTACTCTTTTATGTTGACGCAACTCTGCTCCAACAACATTGCTAAGTATCAAGTATTAATATTTGGGCTTGAAAGTAGTTGCAATTGGAAGTCTTTGGTGATTCTCAATTAGTGATCAACTAGCTTTTAGGTAGTTACTTGGTCAAGAAGCTTGAACTATGCTCATATCATGATTATGCTAAAAAAATTAATGGGCTTGGTCGGTGGCGTGACTATTCAACATCTGCCTAGAAAAGAAAATAAGAAGGTCGATGCTTTAGATGCCCTAGCTTCGTCGTTAATCCTGCCTGATCATGCATAAGTTACTATCTGCCAAAAATGGGTAGTACCACCACCAAATGAGGGTGAAAGTGAAGAAAATAAACTCGAATATCTTGTCGTTTGTTTCTAACGATGAGAAGGAATAATGGAGACAACCCATACTTGAGCTATGGGATAATTCCAAAAAATCTAAGGAGAAGGACTGAAATCTGCCCTCGTGGACCTCGCCTCCTTTACAATAAAGCTACTTTATATAGAAAATCATACATGGGAGTACTGTTGCGATGCTTAGGGAAAGATGAAGCACTCCAAGCTTTTCAAAAATCACATTATGGGGTATAAGGATCACATCAGTCTGGACCAAAACTCCAGTTCCATATAAACGGATGAGATATTATTGGTCGATAATGGTAAATGATTGTTTGGACTACGCTTCACTTGCACATGTGTTATGATTTTATTGGTCTTTTAATTTGACTAGGCATACCTTGTAATTTTGATACATGGCATGATCCTATTGGCTCTTCCGTTTGACTTAGTGTGCCACGTCATTTTACGTATGGCACCAAACTGGGTCTTTAGGAATATGCTATCTTGGGCCTAATGAAATAGGCTTATTAGTGGTGTCTGAATCTGAATACACATATGAATATGAAGATATGCATTAAGATTAAGACACATGCATCTAAATACACATCTGCAGTATTAAGATCTGAATACTAAATGATTAAGATTATTTGTTTTTAACCTCGAAATATATAAAATTTATCTTTATCTAAAAATTAATAAACATAATTTATTAACTTGTGGTAGTTGAGGTGAATGCATTTGTGGTTGAGAATGATAGTGGTGGAATAGTTGGGGATGATGGGTGATGGTTTCCGATAATGGTGGTGGCTTGGTAATGATTGTCGATAATGGTGGCGGCTTGTAAATTCATTGTCCACTAAATATATTTTATCTGCACAGCCTAAATTTGAAGCCCAAACTAAAACCCAATAAGAAAAGATAATAAAATAGGTTATTCCTTATCTTCGTTCTTCGTATCTTTCATATCTTTCATATCTTCCAACTCCAAAGTCCAACGAAACTCAAATAGTGAAAACCCTTCCATCCACTTCACGACGAGCTTATTTTTATGCAATTCTAGTTGAGAAGTATCCATTGTTCAAGTTTGTAATTACATATTATTCTTACTGCTCCAGTACTAAGCTAAAGTATTTGATTAAACCAATTATGTTATTTTGTCCCTTTAAATTTGGGTATAATTGTTATCTTAGATTGTTGGTCCTGAAATTTGATGTTGCGAGTTGTGTTCTTTCACTCCAATATTGCACTTATATTTGTGATGAAATCAATACTTAATGTAAAAGGTTCTCCAGAAGTAACCCGAATTTGAGAAGCTTCCGAACTTCTCTTCTTTATTATTTATTTTTATTTAAATTTCAATAAGTAATTCAAATGTTTTATTATGTGTAGAGACTCTATTTTTAGGTGGAAACTACCACTGGAATAGATGTGGAGATGATGATCAATGATCCTCTGACTGTGCCGTTGGCACCTCAAAACAAAGGTAAAAACACTCCTCATACACGCACTCCTCCTAAAAAGCAAAAAAGGTTCAAATCTTGATTCTAAGACTGGTAATAATGGAAGAGAAATATGAAATTTGGAATCACTTTACAAAATTTATTGATAAAGGAGGCACACATAGAGCAAAATACAATTATTGTGTAAAATATTTTGCTTCCACGACGAAAACTAATGAAACTTATACTTTGTGGAATCATTTAAATTTGGTGTGTCTTAAGTCTCCCTTTAGATTTGTTGATAGGAAGCAATCTATATTGAAACTTACACCAATCCAAGAAGGGGCAAAAAACTAGCACAAGTTCTATTGAAAGGGTGGTATATAATGTGAAGGATATTAGGAAGGCAATTGCCAAATTTGTTATTATTGACGAGCAACCATTTCAAGTTGTTGAGGGAGAAGGATTTAAAAAGTTAAAGGCTAAGGCTTTGCCTAATTTTGAATTATCTTCTCGTGTAACTATTGCTAGAGATTGTTTGAAGATTTATCAAGAGAAGAAAGAAAAACTGAAAAATACTTATCAAGAACCAACATGTAAGTCTTATTATTGGTACATGGTCATCACTCCAAAATTTTACTTATATGGTTGTCACCACCCATTTGATTGATGATGAATGAAATATACAAAAGAAGATACTTAGCTTTTTCCAAACACCATAATCACAAGGGAAAGACTATTGCTAAGGGTATTTAAGCTTGTTTGTTAGAGTGTGATATTGAGAACTTGTTTACGGTGACGCTAGATAATGCAAGTGTGAATGATACTGTTATTAAGCATTTGAAGGCACATATTGATGACTGGAAAGGAGTAATATTGGAAAATAAGTTTTTACATATTAGATGTAATGCACATATTTTAAACTTGATTGTAAAAGATGAGTTAGATGAACAAATTGAGCCCATTTTTCGTATTAGAAATGCAATAAAATATGTCAAGTCTTCCTTTTCAAGGTTTTCTTCTTTCAAGTCACATGTTGAGAAAGTTAAAATATACAATCATAGTCTTTTGAGTCTTGATGTTGATATTAGGTGGGACTCTACATATACAATGTTAGATACAGTTGTAAATTTTAAAAAAGCCTTTACAAGAATGTACGTGGATGACCATAAGTACCAAAAGTACTATCGAGAGGTAACAAAAGGACATGCATATGCTGATGATTGGAATATTGTGACAACTTTTATCATGTTACTTAGTATTTTTTACCAGACCACTTTAAAATGTTCAAGAAGCTTATATGTTACTTCTAATGCATTCTTCCATGAATTTTTTAAAGTTCGAAATGCTATTATAAAGTATTCTTACATCAAAGATCTTATTTTGATTGATATGGCTAGCAGGATGAAAGGAAAATTTGATAAATACTCGTGTAAGTTTGAGAATTTGAACATGTTATTGCTCATTGCCGTTGTGTTGGATCTCAGATATAATATGAAGTATGTGAATGCCATTCTTAGTATATCATATATACCATTGGTGGGAAAATTGAATCAAATCAGGCGACATGTGGTTTGACTCGTTTGTATGATCATTATAATAATTCTTTCTCTGAATCTTCTAATGATAATTCTGGAGGTGAAACAAATATGGTGAGTGAAGTTGGTAATATTTTTCTATCTCGCTGGGGAAAATATTTAGAAGATGAGGGAGATGTTGAGAAAAAATCTGAGCTTGAGAAATACTTGACGGATAATGTGGAGAAGACCAAGGATTTAAATTTTTTGTATTGGTTGAAAGCTTCATCTAGTAAATATTCAATTCTTTAAAAAATGGCAAGGGGATGTTCTTTTAATTCATATTTCTACTGTTGCATCTGAGTCAGCTTTCAGTAGCGGTGGTCGAATTCTCAATTCTTACCGAAGTTCTTTATCACCAAAAAACAATAGAAGCTCTAATTTGCACTCAACAATGGACAAAGTCACCTAAGGACTGCAAGTTTCAAGAATATCTAGAAGAAATTAAGAAATTGAGCAAGTTGAAGAAGGTAATTTTATATATTTAATTCGTAATGAATTTGATTCTATATTTATATTGTTTAACACGTAACTGTTTTTTTCAGAATGTCCATGTGACCCTTTGAGTATTGATTAGTTCATAACTCCAGATAAACATAATTGTGTCAATCTATTCATGGTGCTTGGCTGCTTGCTGCTTATTTTTTTTGTGCCGGCCTACTTTAATCAACTTAATATTTTTTGTGGAACTACAAGTTGGGTTGTAGCTTTTGGTTTATCACATATTCATGGATGGAAGGTCTTGAAAGTTTGATTCACACGAACAATTGCTATTCCTCGTAGATTATTTTAATGAATAGTAATCATGCAAATAATTTGTGATTATTTGATCTCTTTTTCAAGCATAATATAACTCAAACGAAAAATCGAGAATAAACAAAAAAATAAAAAAGAAAAACGAAACTGAAAAAATCGAGTTTACGTTAGTTTGATTTAATTAGTTTAGTAAACAAACATAGTTTGTTTGATTTTAATTTAATAAAAAATCGAACCAAACCGCTTCACGTACAACTCTACTAGTACCTCACTGGAACAATGAAAAACAATTCTTAGAAAAAAGAAGGTGGTAAAATAGCTTAAATGACGCTTATACTTGTGCCACTTTGTCATACCGATTCCCAAACTTATCATTTACAATTGAACAAGACACTCGTTCAAATCATGTATAATAAACGTTTATCACAGGAGATTACCAGTGCGTGTAATACAATTTCCTACACATAGGACACCATGTCATTATTAGTGCCACATAGGAAAATAAACTATTGAAAAATAGGGTTGACCACCCAAACCAAATATTTCTGGTCATTTTCCACTTTATCGATCATTCCACTTCATTGTTTATTTTCTCAAAAAAATATTTTATTTTAATTGAAGAAAATCCAAAATGTCTCAATAAACAACTTCATAGCCACCATTACAACCTCTTTCTTTATCTGATCACTGTAAACCACTCCCTAACAATCAACAAATATTGTCCTTTCACAATCCCACCCAACAATATAAGATTTCATAACAGATGCAGTAATACTGAAGCGTGCAACACACAAGTGCTACAAATCTTTAACAAAAACCAAAGCCCCAAATATGCAAGAATACTAAGACAAAATTCAAAAGTCGTAGGGGGTAGTGAACGCCAAAGATTCAGACTCATTAGCGGCGAATTGTAACCTTGATTCTCATAGTTATTTCAGCCAACCTAACCAAAAGAAGTGCAATGGAAAATAGTACAGAGACGGATCCAAAAGGATGTTAGCCCGATGATATGAGTTTCGCCGAAAAGTGTACAAACACCAACGGGCCATCAGATAAATTATTCCGTCATGAATAATTCCAAATATCGAAACACAACAACAATAACCAAAAACAGATTCGATCGTCAACCTAAAGAGTCGTCGGAATCGGTAACGCTCCTACCACGGCTAGGACATTAAAGCAACGTAGGAGGAACGAAAGTTTTTATTAAATAGAAAAAAGAAATAGGAAATGTAAAATATTTTTTTATTAAAAATATAGAGGAAAATAGTATAATTCTGTTTGATTTTGTGATTTTGAAGATTCATCCATTATTTATAATAGCATGGAGGGAAAAAGAGGGAAAGAGAAAGAGCCATTGGAGGCAAGAAGAAAGGTGGGAGAAAATGAGAAAGATAAAAAAATTGGGAGGGATTGGTAATTTTAATTAACTTATTAACTTTAATCTTTTTTTAGTTCAATTCATTTTTAATCAAAATCACTAGTATCACTCTCTTTTAGGAGTGGCAAACGGACGGGTCGGATCGAATATGGTTCAGGTCGAAAACGGATAATGAAAAAACAGATCAACTATCCGATATTTAATATGGATAAAAAAGGGTTAACCGGCCGATAGTATGAGTTACCCATATTATTCATGACTTCTTGTATGTGACCACCTTTTGGGGAATTCTTAATATCCTTAATTTGAGGAACCTCCAAGTTGAGGTTTTGCAAATGTAAATGTTAGACTCATTGGTTATCCATTGGTTATTCATTGATTATCCAATTTCTAAATAGATTATATAGTTCTTATTCATATTTGACCCATTTTTAAGAAGTTTATTATCCAACTTATTTTCTAGTGGGTAATATGTGTGATTAACTGTTTTCTTTGAACCATTTTGCCATCCTTACTCTCTTTACACGCGTGCGTTACACATAATTTTTCATCTCGGCTATGTCAATGCCACATAAGCTCGGTCATTGTATCGATCAGAGAAATTTAAAGAATTAATTTTAAATAAGTATAAATATTCAATTAATAAAATAATAAATTTGAAGTTCGACAAAATAAGGTGACACAAATATAAATATTATTTTGGCTATTCAGGAAAAAAAATTCAGCAGGACCGATCCACGGAGGTTATGGCCCAAATGGCTAAGCAAGATCTAGATGGTTCCATTTTCCAATCCACGCCGTCGAAACAGCAAACCCTAAAACCCCCCTCCCTCCCTCCCAAAACCCTATTCTCTACCTCCTAAATCTCTATATATTCTCGCTTCCTCCTCTCCTTCAATAGCAGCAGTTTTTGACGGAATCTCTTTAGCCTATTTCTAACTCTTTTATTTTCAAAATCAGAACATTTTCCTTTTCTGTTTTTTTTTTCTATATTGGGGAGATCGGTGATGATGAATTTGAAGGCTTGTTTCTCAAAACATTCGCAGTGGCCGCCTAAGTGCTTTCGCCTTCGCCAGGCTTGAGAGTAAATGCTGCTTTTATCCTTCCTTGGATGTCTGAGATTTCCCCTTCATAATCCAAACTTGAATCTTGCCTTTGTGTTTATTTTGAATGTCAGCTGCTGTTTTTAAAACTAAATTATTAGACAAGAGGATTCACATAATAGACTTTTATTAGTTAAGTGCATTGTGTTTTGATTGATTGATTGAATCTTTAATTATAGTGGTATCTATGATGATAAATTTGAAGGCTTGTTTCTCAAGACATTCGCAGTGGCCGACTAAGAGCTTTTGCCTTCGCCAGGCTTGAGAGTTAATGCTGTTTTTTTCCTTCCTTGGATGTCTGAGACACCACCTTTTCAACTTACCACTTCCAAAAATTTGAACCTTTTGCCCTTTCAACCAAGTGATTTTAGGTTATTTTTCTTGTACTGTTTGGTGCTTGTGCTTTTGAAACTATAGTTTTGAATCCAAAGTTGGAATATTTATTGTTTTATGTGGCTAAAGGTCATAGCTTTTTTGAACATTATGGTCCTTGTTTTATCAAGTTAGGGGATGTGGAATAATAATGTGTACTCATACGAGTTTTGTGAAATTGATTTTATGTAAATAGAGCAGAATGTATGGAGAATTTATACAATTAGCCTAACTAGTTTGTAGTTTCATTGTACTTTGATTTATTTTGTTGAATGTTAATCTTATGGTGTCTATGATGATAAATTTTAAGGCTTGTTTCTCAAAACATTCGCAGTGGCCGCCTGAGTGCTTTTGCCTTCGCCTGGCTTGAGAGCTTATGCTGCTTTTATCCTTCCTTGGATGTCTGAGACACTACACTTTCATCTTACTAGTATTATATTTTTCAACTTTTGCTTTATAAACTACCATTTTGAATTTTTAATGTTTATGTGTTGCTAAAGATTATACCTTTTTGGAAATATTATGATCTTTGTTTTATAAATCAGGGGATTGGGGACTAGTATGTCTGCCCCTTAAGCAAATGTAACGTTGCTTTAGGGATGAACAAGTCCCTGATAATTGAACTCCATTCTTCACTTTGTCAGCATTGTTTTATTTCATGCTTTGCTGTTCATTATCGGATGGGACACTCTTTTTTTATGATTAATTTAATAAGTTGCTTTGTCAAAATTATCTTTTTGCCTATGATGACAAATTTGAAGGCTTGTTTCTCAAAACATTCGCAGTGGCCGCCTTAGTGCTTTCGCCTTCGCCAGGCTTGAGAGTGCATGCTGCTTTTATCCTTGGATGTCTGAGGCTTTTTCAGTACTATGTTCCATTTTTTCCTTATTTATTCTTTTGCCTAAAGATACTGTATGAAGTTGTTTTTATATGTCAAGTGGTGATTCCTATTATTAGTTCCACTCAAGACTTTGATCTCTAGTGTGGTTTTGATTTTAAGTTTGTACGACAATGGTTATAGATGAATTTAGTTAAGCTACTATGAACACTTGATTTGTGGTACTTTATATGATTTTGTTTATTTTAAATGGAGTTGTTGATTAGTAGCTCTAGTTGTAGATGCTTAAATCATTAGCTTTTCAATCTTATCATTCTGTTGAAGTTAATAACCAGGGATCTGTAGGAGCAAGTTAAAATTTTGGTTCTTGATTGATGATGATTAAGGGAGATTTATAGTTATACCAACTGTATGTGTGCAAGGGAAACTAGTTTTCATTATCTTTTTCTTTGTGCCCGTGATGATAAATCCTAAGGCCTGTTTCTCAAAACATTTGTAGGGCTATGATTAAAAAGAGAGAGGATAGAGTGAAGTTCTCATTTCTGAATTGGGCTTGGTAGAGCAAGATGCATAATAAAGGGGTTTATGATATAGTTGCCCCTTTCTTTGATTCAGGGAAAGCTGTCAGCAGCTTATCAATTAACCCTTGTGTATCTTTGTTCTATCTTGTTTCTCCTTTCAATATAAGTTTTCTTCACAGTGATGGTTTTTCCATAAATACACTTGATATGAGCCCTCTCAATTGACCCAAAGTTATATACAACTAGTAAATTTGTCCATAAAAAGAACTAATCTTTTTCTATAATATCCGAGTATTTCAGAATTTCCAAATATGAAATATATTTCAAATTTTAATTCTTTTTATAACTTGTTTCTCTAATTTTAATCACTTGTGAACATTTTGCTTTTTCCAAATCTTCCGTACTTTATTCTAACTTCCAAGTAATGAAAGTATCTAAAGAGACTTAAATGGAGTTTTTTACCAATATTCTTCCTTATTTTTAAGGGTATGTTATTGAGTAATTGTGAACATATTTAGTTCTTTAAGTATGCTGGAGCACCTTTAGTCTCACAAACATAATTTGCTCAAGGTTAATCGAGGGGTTGGTTTAAGTGCTCACTGTTTCTGTAGTTAATTTATCAAAAATATTTTAGAAATGAACACCTACTAATAGTGCAGAGTTGATAAGATTTTAATGGTGAAATTTTTACTTTTAAAAATTTCGGTTGAGCTTTTTAAGAAGAGGATTTAAAATTTGAAAAAAAGATAGAGTTACCAGAAATCACTTCTAGGCATATTATTGAAACAAACAAATAATCAGATTGTATTACTACTTTTAGACTATGCAAGAAATAATAGAAACTATTTATATCTGATGGCTGAAAAGTATATAAAATTTATATAATTTTAGTATATTAGCATAAAAAGTGCATATATATATACAAAATGTTATGAAATAATATAAAGACAAGAACAATAATGCAAGAATAAGAGCAAATAGAGAGAAGAGTAGAGAGAGTCTTCTTATTGATACTTAGAGAATGTTAGGAGTTGTTTACAATGGTAGAAGACCCCTTTATTTATAGGGAGGGGGATGATTTAGCTACCAAGAATAGAACTCTAGAATCTCTCTAATTATAGACATTCACCTTAAATAGGAGATTTCATAACACTCCCCCTTGAATGTTTATTCAACAATGTGCCTCGTTAAAACCTTAAAACCAAAACCCAATGGGAAAAATTAAAGAAAGGAAAAAGAGTACACATGTTTGAATATGCGCCTATTGGCTGCCTCGTTAAAAACCTTGCAAGGAAAACCCAGTGGGAAAAAACCTTGTAAGGGAAAAAGTGCAACGCGCATTGACTCCCCCTAATGAGTACATCAATTTATATTCTTGAGCATTTGCATTCCAATCTTGTGCACCATCTTCAAAACAATCTTTGATAGAGATTTGATAAATAAATCAACCATATTGACTTAAATAAATATTCCGCACCTTGAAATCATCATTCTTGATAGATATGAACATCTTCATATAATGTCGTGGAATAACTCTTCAATATCTTCATAGATGTATTCTCAATGCCATCATGCTTATAGTTATAGCAAGATACATATGTACACAAATTGCACTTAGGATTTGGTACTTCAGGACCAAGAATTGCATATGCTTCAAGCAACTTAAATCTTTCAAGTTAAGTCATATAAGCCATATAATAGACTTTAGATGCATATCAAGTTTTCCATGTCAAATAAGATATCGAAAACTGATTATACATACCTTTGACTTTAAACTTTCAAGCATTTGAACTATAGGTTCAAAACTACATATCTTTCATATGGAATCAATTCTTCTTGAATTGTATCTCTTCCATTTAGTTACTTTCTTTGGGTCAGTAAATGCGTATAGCATGCTTTGCAATATGTTACAATTGAATTATCCCTTTTATGAACTTCAGGTTCATATCATGATATTCGGGGATATACATATATAAATGATAATTCATCCCATGTAACCTTTTCTCAAGTGTTTATCATGTCTCCCCCTTATGTTAGAAAAGCTAACTTGTTTCCTCAACTTTGGGAAATCATCTTTGTGCATTATCATGTCAATATACACGGCACATTAATAATAAGATGAAATTATTTGGTTCCTGACCCTGAACCACTTGTGAGGGGAGAATATAATATACTCTCGTATACAACGTATATCAAACTGATATATATAACTTTGTTCTCATACAGTTTAGCTATTAAGTGGAAGCACTCAATAATTATCTTGCTAAACCAACTTTGATATAAACCAACTTATCAAGATGAACTATCTTGAGTAGAAAATCTGGAAATTATGCTCGAAGTTAGATTACTGAGCAATTTACCTCGCAAGCACCGGCCAGGCTGCGGGTCAATAACAATTGCGCATGTAACCATATCATAGATGCATCATATGTGGTATACATGGCAGGTGAATGGGCCCATATTCACCTTTGATATTTTCAGAATTTATGGGCTTCAACCCGAACTCTTTAGTTGGTCAGTTCATTAATGAGAACAAGTGATACAAGAGAATTCGTAAAGAACTTTCTAGTTCTTTAATATTCACCTATGTGAATTTGCACATCATACTTAAAAATGAGATGGCTAATACGAATGCCAACTGAATAAATTATCAATATTGGTAACCATGACATGTGCACTTATCAATAAACTTCAGGTTTATTATGACATGGGTTTTATACCAATAGATATCCACTTTATTGTGGCATTATTTCGTTTGTGTAGTACAAACGGGAGAACAAAGCGGGTAGCTTTTCATATGCAAATTACCCCGCTACAAGTTGTAGTAATAGGAGATATCAAAGCCTTCCTTTATTTATAGTCTCAATATAATCAATCGCTTTCGCTGTACTTTGGAAACTGAATAAGTTTCTTTGAAACTTACTACAGCACAATACTCAATTGTGTTTCTCCAACATAGTAATAATTGGCTCTTCTAGAGCTCTCAATTAATTTTGTACTACCACAGATTCATCAACATCCATGTGGTGAATATCTTTCTTAAAGAGAAAGTTATACCATTATGGTCATGTCAAACTTATATGCAAGATATGTTTCTTGCATTATCGTTGTCCTTTAATAGTCATATTTCCAAAATACTTTGGCGTACAATAGGTACGTGACCAACGATCATTCATGCCATATATCATCTCAAACCTCCTTCTAGGGGTGAGTGTGGTATCATCTCAAACTTCCTTCTAGGGGTGAGTGTGGTATATTTAATACCAATTTCATGTTCATATTCTTCCAATAATGAATATGTATTCGTGAATCAGATGTTGTCACATTCACTTCGGGGATATGTGATTTTGTTATCCTTTTCAAATCTATAAATGCGTCAGGCATTTGATTTGCTATTCTTTGCAAATGGATAATCTTTTGTGCCTCTTTCACAAATAGAGGTATGTGGATCAAGATGAGATAATGATGCATTTTTCCACAAAATTTCCCGTTTGGTTTCACCAACTTCTCCCCCTAATTTTGGGAAAAGTGTCTCATCAAATTGACAGTCTGCAAATCGTGCAGTGAACAAATCTCCTGTCAATGTTTAGAGGTAGTGAATAATGGAGGGCGATTCAACCTCAACATATATTCCTAACCTTCTTTGCAGACCCATTTTGGTGCGGGATGGCGGTGCTAAAGGTACATATACTGCGCATCCAAAAATTCTTAAATGGGATATATTGGGTCCATGACCCAAAACCAATTGCAACGGAGAATATTTGTGTCAATTCGTCAGTCAGAGACGAACTAGTATTGCTGTATGCAAAATGGCGTGAACCCAAACCAAAGTGGGCAGCCGACGAACTAGCATTGCTGCATGCAAAATGGCGTGAACCCAAACCGAAATGGGCAGCCTCGTTTTCATGAAGAATTCAAGATTATTCTCATCTATTGTCTCAATATGATATCCATTTTGAATGATATCTTTAAAACTCAACAAGTTCCTTTTAGACTTGGAGGAGAACATTGTGATTGATATCATTAAAACTCAACAAGTTCTTCTTAGACTTGGAGGAGAATATTGCATTCTCTAAGATAAACGTCATGCCTTTGGGCAGAGTTACAGTTGCTCTTCCGGAGCCTTCAATCAATTTACTTCCCATGGTTTGACATATAAAAGAAATACACGAACATAAGAATAAATAAGTTCAATTCGTTTGTGTCACATAATATTTTCAAAATCTACTGCTAACAGTTGACTAACAAAATCAGATATGTTATCCATAATTGATTACTTTGCAGTTTGAAAATTTCAGTTTAAGCATTTTTCTTCAAACAATCGATTGTTAAACACAAACAATCGATTGTTAAATATAGACAATCGATTGTTGGCTTATTTTGAAAAATTCCAGAGCACACTGTCTTAAGACAATCGATTGTTATGCATAGACAATCAATTGTTGGCTATTTTGAAAAATTCCAGAGCACTGTCTTAAGACAATCGATTGTTATGCATAGACAATCGATTGTGGATGATTTTTGAAAAATTCCAGATTACACTGTTTTAAAGACAATCGATTGTTAAACATAGACAATCGATTGTTGACTGTTTTTGAAAAATTCCAGATCACACTGTTTTAAGGACAATCGATTGTTGATCATTGACAATCGATTGTTTTGCAGTTTTTATGCGAAATATGAGATAACCGACTAGTTTTTCAGGTTAGTCGATTACCTCTACTGGAAAGTAAAAATATTATTGATATTTGAGCATATTGATACATTCTAAAGAACTAATACTAACATTATATCATGAACTAACTAATACGAGCTAATACTAATGGCTATTAGTTTATTCATTCACTAATACGAACAAGTAAAATAAAATCAAATAGCTCCATCTTCTTTCATCACGGATCCATCACCGATTAGGTGGTCTATCTTCCCCTCGGGTTGCTCAAAGAAGTCTGCCACATCCAAGTGGGTGATGTCAAAGTTGTCGTCAGAGACAAAATTCGTTTCAGGGCGTTTACTCTTTCGAGATGCTTGATAAAGGTCAACCAAAAGTCATGGTATATGGCAAGCCTTTGACCAGTGCCCGTTTTCACCGGAACGATAATATATAGTTTATAAACTATTTGCTTTTGGGTTCTTATCGTATCGTGCTTGTGGCAGATTGACCAACTTCAGGTTGTCATATCTCTTCTTTAAGCTAGATAGGTGGATCCTTGACGGTGAGATATTCAATCTTCAAACCTTCATCAAGGTGATGGCGCAAGAAAATCAAGGCCTTCGCACATTCTTGGGTGGATGCTTTTTCTCTATCTTTGATGGTGTCTCCGAGACCCATAGCATCTAAGTGGATTTCAGCATCCAACACCCATGTCATATAGTTCTTGCCCGAAATTTCAAGGGCAACGAACTTTCTTTCATAATGTCAGAAATAAAACAAATTTACATCAAGAGCGTGTTCATACTTACGGGCTCTATTACAATTATCACATTCACTTCAGGGAATGGATCATAATCATGTGCTTTACACAATCTCATGTCAAATATTATTTTCATAAAGTGAAAGATTATTTTGAGAATCTTTATTATTCTCATTATCACAATAATGACGATTATAATTTCGTCTATTGCCATGTCCACATCCATTGATACCTTTACGGTAATAAATTTGTCTTCTTTCAGACTTATCAAATTCTGCTACCACATTCTCTAAAGGGAATGGAGCAAATTCAATTGGACGGAATTCTTTGCCACGTCCACATTCATTGATACCTTCATGGTAATATTTTAGTCTTCTTTCAGACTTATCATATACTGCTTCCACATTCTCTAAAGGGAATGGAGCAAATTCAATGGGACGGATTTTTAATTCTTTGCCCACAATCATACATGAATTTAATCATGGCAGGGCATAGATTTAACCACTTCATGTGGTTATAATTTCTTACAAACTCCATTAGAGTTATAATCAAACTTTGTTGTTTATGTTTGTATATAAAATCAAATTGTAGAATTTCAAGAATTTGAAAGGGAAAAGTAAATTACTTACCTTTAAGGTATACCAAAAAATGTTGTGATATCAAATATACCTCTTGTGTAAATTCCTTTCTTTCTCTCACGTTTTTCTTTTTCCTTTTTGTCCGTATAGATATTTGCCTCTTCGGAAAGATGAAAACTTTGGCATAGCAATTTGTGGACAGTTTTAGGACACATAAATGAACGGCGAGAATACCATTGCAATCAGCATCACATCAATGGCAACTGATAATTTCCTTCTCTTTTGGTCAACTAAACCGAACCATGAAGAGAATATATTTCGTGATGGTTAGAGACTCGTGCTGATAACGTGTTATGAAATAATATAAAGACAAGAACAATAATGCAAGAATAAGAGCAAATAGAGAGAAGAGTAGAGAGAGTTCTTCTTATTGATACTTAGAGAATGTTAGGAGTTGTTTACAATGGTAGAAGACCCCTTTATTTATAGGGAGGGGGATGATTTAGCTACCAAGAATAGAACTCTAGAATCTCTCTAATTATAGACATTCACCTTAAATAGGAGATTTCATAACACAAAATAATATATAAATTTTTTTTGGCTGTTATTTTTACAGTGGAGTGGATTGGAAACAGATTCTCTGCACTTTCGGGTAGGGCTAAGGCCTGTCTGCATATTATCCTCCTACCTCACCTTGTGGGATTATACTAGGTAGTTGTTGTTGTTTTACTGTGGTTATATAACGTTATTTTTTCATTGAGAATTAGCATAGAAGATATTATTTTCAAGGTCAGAATTTAGAAAAAATTAAAGTGATAATTTGTGATATTTAATAAATATGCTCATGATAATTGAGAGACTAAAATAGATCTACATTCAAACATAAGGAGACAATATTGGTCAAAATTCGACTTAGAAGCACAAAAATATTATGTAACTAAAGAGACTAGAAGCACTAATGTGCCGATACAGGGAATTGTTTGGTGATATTATTTAATTTATTCATTTTTCAATGCAAAATAATAGCAAGATAATGAGGTGGTTTTAAAATTTTGCGCAAGTTTAAGAATCAATTTAAATATTCTGCCAAAGTACTACGGTCAACAAGGAAATGGTCAAAATTGCTCCTCAACTAAATAATATCTTTTGATCATTATCGTTTCTACTGTTAATAAAGTTTGCAAAATTATGTCTTTTTCTGTGACAGTTGACTTCACAATTTTATCTATATCAGCTGTCATGTCATTGACCTTAACAAATTAAAAGCAGTTAAAAGTTTTACAAATATACAATAGGTTTAAAAAGTATAATTAATCAGATATATACCAATTATTAATAGTTGAGCGATCGTGCTAGAATTGTGGAACTGGAAATGCCTTAATCTTCTTCCGGATTAACAGAATTTTTTATCGAGTCTTCTGTGTTCGCGGACTATAAATAGAGTTAAATTTTCTCGATTTGAGATTTTAAATAAATCAGTAACTTGAGATACTATAAAATTATCTCAAGTGGTGATTTTAATATTAAATAAACAATCTTATTTTGATTAATGTTACTTAAATTAAAAAAATTATCAAAACTCTCGGGAAAAAGGAGGTGTGACTGCATATGTTTACATTCATATGATAAGTTTTTATGGAGATATACGAAGCTTCAAATAATAATATTGAGAGATGTTTATTTGTTATTATTTGATAGTTTCACTAATTCTGATTTATTAAATACTCCTCTGAATTTGGTATCTATGTATGACTGCACTTTATTTGAGCACTTCAGATGTATTTTTTGCTTTGTCCCTTATTTTCTGTTGTTGACTTTTTCCTTAATATCCGTTTTTTTAGGTATGAAAATCCGTTAAAAAAATTATATCAACCACCACCGTTGATCTTCTGTATTATTGGATGTCATTAATCTTTTTTTATCCTACTTGGCAATTAATTTCATTCTGCTTATTCTGTAGAGTAAATAACATAAGTCACAGTATCAAACGTTCCCAGCGCCCTCTACTGTTATTCCCATTTTTAGGTAGTAGTTGTGCCTCAATTACAAATTCCAATCAAGATTGCTCATATAAACTCTTTTTAGTCCCATATTATGTAGAATAAATTCGATTAAAGGAAAACGTTTGTCTAGCAGACTAGCACCATAAATTTGTATATTTTTTACTGGCATATAAAATTTCTAACTATATTAGAGGGAAAAAACATCATACGTCTGAAATCATAAGCTAATAAAGAAAAAAAATATAAAGTAGACTAAACTCTGAATAATTCAATAGGTTTGCCAGAGTCACCAAACAAATCTCTAAGAAGTTAGTACTGTAATTAGACATAGTAAAATTCTGCTTTGATCCTTAAAATATGACCGTTAGCTTCAAACGAAGTTAAGAAACTTGTGGAGCAGATGGGAAGAAGTGATCAATTACCGTCTATTAGTTTCCTTTTGAAAAGCTTTTTATGCCTAATCGTGAATCAAGAGATTCACAACCTTTTTGTTTAATGACAATGACGTTCTCTACTCTAAGTATCTTTTTGTCCAATGCTATCTACTATGCCTCAATCTCTAGCAAGTTGGGCTTAGCTATTTGAATTCTCACCGCACATGTCGCTCCATAAATTATCCACATCGTATCTCCATTAGTTCCTGAAAATATCACAAAGTTTAAATGGAGCGACATGGACACTGAGGATTCAAATACCCAACTAACGGATTCCAACGGATTGAGGCATGGCTGTTGTATTCCTCAGAGTATCACAAGATTGGAGTATAAACGCAGTGATTAATTAGCAACAAGCCTCACATTCTGGACGGCAAGCATGAGATATATGAGTACAGGAAAAGTACTACTTGAAAGTTTCCCTCCAGTGACAGAGATCCACCACAAACTTAAAGCTACACACCACAAATTCATTTCGAGAGTAGGTGGTCATCAAATGGATAGAATCATTATACATATCAAACTTTAATCATGACAATTCAAATATACGTAAATATCATGTTGCCCCATCATTGGATTATCTACCTAAGGAAAGCAACCAACTAACCTGATTGCCAGAATGTGGAGGCAGCTGACTTAAGCTCGTCTCCTTGTGGCTTCCTGTCTCGAGCAAAGTTACTATTGACTTTGGTGTGTTAACACCATAATTATTTGAGACACACAAATCAGCTGTACCTTCCACTTCTGTTGAATACTTTCTTTCACTCTGGTTACTGCACTGTAACATCTCGTTATTATCTTGTAGATTTAAGTAATTAAACAAAGGGAAAGACTGCTGGTGATGCTTTATTTTCCCTATTTGCAGCGTCTCTTCCCAATTCTTTGTCCCCACTCCGTTCTTCACAAAGGGAGCCAAGTCCAAAATCAATGGAAACGAAATATGTCCCTGAACACAAAATTCACACATAGAAGGTTTAAAGTGCAGCAAAATGCACCAAAGCATAGAGTAAGATTTTAATGTCAAACAACAACTCCATATTTAGATTGTCCCCTAGGTTCAAAGATGAACATCTGGGTGAAGATGAAAATTCCGTAGTAATTGAAGTCATGCAGGTCCAAGGCTACAATCAAGATTTAGAAGCCAAATGGTGTTGCTCTGATAGTCCGAAGCCGGTCCTATGCAACTAGAAAGCAGATATAGCATTCAAACGAATGAAAGAAAGGAATAATCTTACAAAGAGATGGCCAAAAATAGAAAGAGTTTCTAATTGCTTGAGGGCCAAAAATTCCTAATGCAAAATGTTGTACTGATCAGAGCAGCTAATAACAGATAAATTTTTGTGTAGGAAGCATGTGAATGAAATTAAACTACAGGGAACACTTGGTGAAAAGATGTTCAAAATAAAGCCACTTCAACCACAAGTGGCTTTTTGACATTACAGGGCGTATCCCCCAATCTCAAGGTCCATTACTGAGCCAGGCTACTCGTAAGTTTGAGATTTTTACAAGCTGATGACCTAGAGAAACAACAACTGGTCATGAGACTAAGCCGACATGAAAGAAATAAAAAAGACCATAGTCCATTCAAATCTATCTATATGTAAAAAAGAGGAGGTAAGGCATATCCTGGGGCGAGAGTCAGGGAATAGGAAGGGTGAGAACAACAAACAAAAAAATCAAATAAGATGGCACCAAAAATGACAGAGATGACAAGACTAAGAGTTGAATGAAGTAAAAATAAAACTGCATGATGCAAGCTAGGTATATGCCGTAGGCTAAAATTGGGTAAACCTTCTCTTCTAGTCATAAATAGAACAGAGTAGGCCACAACATGCTCTTGCCATCTTGCAAAGGCATTAGCTATTAAGTAAAAGCAGGAAACTGACAAAGGAGAACGACAGTTATAGAGATCATTATAGAGATATGATGCATAACCAAGCCCAGAGTTGCTGCTACAGATCTGCTTTTCCTATTCTTTGGTTGTATTCTTCATCAGGTTGTCTTTTCCATTTGGCTATCACTAAGGCACACACACATCATGAACGTGAATTACAATGATAGAGATAAAACAATTGGATTGTTTTCGAGCCTAGTTGCTGTCCAGTCTTTGTAAGATATATGGATTTATATCTAGATATATGGACTTATATCTACACACATATGAACAATATATGGATAATTATATGTTATGTGCTATCTTTTGGTTTGGCCTAATTATGTGGTCTTATGGACATTATGTTAAGGGGGCCAATGTATTGTCATACTAAAGTGTAGGACTAATGTGTAGATACCCAAAAGGGTAACCTTAGTTTATGATGGGCTAACTAAGGTTACATAAGTAACTATGGTTACTTGCTTGTGACTCTTGAGTTATGTAACTCTTGCAAGACATAACTCAAGACATAACTCTTGTCTTGTAACTCTTGTCTCTTGGGTTATGTAACTCCTAGGAGTTATAAGTGGGGTTATGGTTCCCATTCTAGTGCAAGACAAGTTCTTCTTCTTCCCATTGAATTAAGAACCATATTGTCCATTGTCTTGCAAATAGGGTGGAAAACCATATACCAAATTTGATTATTGTCATAACCTTTACTATTGTGAACAATTCACATATATTGTTTTAAGTCTTGTGAGGCATTTGTGGTGATATACAACTTCAAGAAACTTGAAGGAAGGATCAAGGAATTCACAAGAACATAAGGACAATCTTCAAAGGAGGTTCATCAAATTCCACATATGGATTCAGGTTAGCTTCCGCTCATGTAGTTGTAATTCCGGATTATTCAATATGAAGGTTGTTGTTTTTAGTAGGAATCATAATCCTAACAATTGGTATCAGAGCCACCCTTCATTTTGGATAATTTGGATGTTCATAAGGTTCATGTTATATTAGGATTCATGTTAAAGTATAATTAGAATTTTGTTTATGAAATTCTACCATGAAATAGCATGATAGCATGATCTTATGAATGTTATGATTTGATTCAGTTTGATGTTTTTATATCATGTTAAAACGTTGTATATAGCATGATTTAGTTGGTAAATAACATGTTTTCATGTTTAAAGATTCATGTTAAAAATCATGTTATAATTCAGAAAAAGTATACACTGTACAATCGCTTGTATACTCCAGTGAGATGAAATGTTTTTTAAAGTATACCTGACAATCGATTGTCTGGATTTGACAATCGATTGTCTGGTCCAGTAACTTAGAAAAATTTTTCCTTGTCACATCCAGTGACTTGAAATTTTTCCAGAAAAAACCAAACAATCGATTGTCTGTTTTGACAATCGATTGTCTGGTCCAGTAACTTAGAAAAATTTTTCCTTGTCACATCCAGTGACTTAAAATTCAGAAAAAACCAAACAATCGATTGTCTGTATTGACAATCGATTGTCTGGTCCAGTAAAGTTGAAGAAAAACGTTTCAACTCTCTTAAGTTTTAGTGAATGTTAATTGTTTTATAGTCCATCAATTCTTATATATTATAGAATTGTCCAATTCAGTAAACAACAATTAATATTCAAGTGTTACACATCCAATCATGTAACACATTAAGTTGAGATTCATAAAATGGCTTAAGGAACTAAAGTTTATAGCATCTAATATTTTAGTTATTCAATTGAAGCACTATGTTGCCAAAGTAACCTCTATTGTGTAGATTGATTAATTTTAAAATATAAGATGACTGTGGATGTTAGTCTTCCATGCGTTTAACACCGGCCCAAAGGAAGGTGTTATTTGGCAGGAATTCGAACATTCTTGTGGTGGTAAATATGAGACGATTATTTGGTTTTCCATGTGAATATTAAATCGGCCCAAAGGAAGGTTTAATATTTGACAGGAGTTTATTGTCTATGTTTGATCACTACACCAAGAGTACCACTTACAAGTTGATTTTCTGTCCAAAGACTAAAATCAATGTTGTGCTAGGTATCTTGTAATGGGAAATTCCTAACTTTGAATCTATAAAGTTAAAGTTCAAGTTTTGTAAGCATGTATTTAGTAATCCTTTGTTCAATTTTCAGTAAACTCTTCTGCTTCTACGATCTCTGCCAATATCAATAGCATCCCTGTGCTTAACGGCACTAACTTTAAGGAATGGAAAGAGAATGTAATGATCGTTCTCGGTTGCATGGATCTTGACTTAGCCCTTCGGACTGAGCAACCTACTCCTCTTGAGGATACATCCTCTCCTAATGAAAAGAGAGCGATGGAGAAGTGGGAACGCTCGAATCGCATGAGTCTAATGATCATGAAGCGTGCAATTCCAGAATCATTCAGGGGCACTATGAATGATGAACCTAATGCCAAAGTTTTCCTTGAAAACCTCGAACAGCGTTTTATTCAAAACGAAAAGGCGGAAACAAATGCACTATTGAGTAAACTTGTTTCTATGAGGTATAAGGGCAAGGAAAACATTAGGGAGTACATTTTGGAAATGTCTCATCTTGCTTCGAAACTTAAGTCACTCAAGCTAGTATTAACTGAGGAACTGCTTGTGTACTTTGTTTTGATATCTCTTCCTGCACACTTTAATCAGTTTAAGGTCAGTTACAACTGCCTGAAGGAGAAATGGACTCTAAATGAGCTCATTTCAAACTGTGTGCAAGAAGAGGAAAGGATTAAGCAAGATAAGACTGAAAGTGCTCATTTGGCATCTTCTTCTAAGGAAACTAAGAAGAGGAAAAATAAGGAAGTTGTGGTTGTAAGGCCCAAGATTAAGCAACATAAGGAACCTAAGGTTGAAATTACTGGATTAGGTTACTTTCTCTGTAATGGGACTGATCATGTAAAGAGAGATTGTACCAAGTACCATGCCTGGCGTGCGAAAAAAGGTACATTTCTGTCTCTTGTTTGTTCTGAAGTTAATATAATTTCGGTACCTAAGGATAATTGGTGGGTAGGTTATGCTGCTCACATAAAGATATCTATGCAGGGTTGCCTGAACTGCCGAAAACCAAAAGATGGTGAAAGATACATCTATGAGGGTGACGGCAAGAAGGTGCCAGTTGAAGCTATTGGCAAATTTAGGCTGTTGTTTAAGACCAGTTTTCATTTAGATTTGAATGAGACTTTTGTTGTACCGTATTTTAGACGGAATTTAATTTCAGTTCCTCAATTGGACATATCCGGTTATAAATGTACATTTGGGGATAATAAAGTTAGTCTCTTTCGGAATTCAAATCTTATTGGTACTGGTGTTTTATCAACATTGATAGCTTATATTTGGTTGATACAATAACTTCAAATAAAGAAACTTTGCATACAAGTTTAAATGGTACCAAAAGCAAAGTTAACTAATGAGAATTCTTTTTCACTCTGGCATAAACGTTTGGGTCTGATATCCATTCAAAGAATTCAGAAACTCATGTCAGATGGAATTCTTGATTCTCTTGATTCCTCAAATTCGGAAATTTGTATTGAGTGTATCAAGGGAAAACAAAACAAACAAGACTAGATTAGGTGCTAAGAGAGCTTCGGACGTCTTAAAATTGATAGACGATTACTCTCGTTATGGGTACCTATATTATTCATGAAAATCCCAATCCATATTAAAAACTGCAACTTATATTCTTAATAGAGTTTCAACTGTAGCTACAATCTAAAAACCCCATATGAACTTTGGACTGGGCATAAACCCGGTATTCGGCATTTTCACATTTGGGGTTGTCCAGCTGAGGCAAGGCCTTATAGGCCGTTGAAAAGAAACTGGACGCTAAGACGGTTAGTAGCTATTTTGTTGGATATTCTGAAAAATCCAGGGGTTTTAAGTTTTATGATCCCACATCACGAACTATTTTTGAGACGGTAAATGCTAGGTTCTTTGAGGATATTGAGTTTGGGGGATGGGGAGATAAATAAAGTTGTTAGAGATTTTGTCTTTGAGGAAGAACATGTGTCTTTCCTTCAAGTTGTTGATGCAACTCCGGTTCAAGACAATCTCGAAAATCTCCCCCATCAGGACCCTGATATAACTAATGAAAATCAAACTCAACAACCTCAAGAAACTGAAATGCCATTAAGGAGATCCACTAGAGAGAGGAGAAATGCAATTTCGGATGATTATGTAGTATTTCTCCAAGAACAAGAAAGTGATATTGGACTTGAGGAAGATGATCCAATCAACTTCCGTCAAGTCATTAAGTGTTCTAACTCTCAAAAGTGGATTGATGCCATGAATGATGAGATGAAGTCTATGAGCGATAATGACATTTGGGAGCTTGTTACATTGCCCGAAGGTATTAAACCTATTGGTTGTAAATGGATTTTTAAAACCAAAAGGGATTCAGGGGGCAATGTTATTAAGTACAAAGCTCGTCTTGTTGCAAAAGGCTACACTCAGAAGGAAGGCATTGATTATAAAGAGACTTTCTCTCCAGTTTCATCGAAAGACTCTTTCAGGACTATAATGGCATTAGTAGCACATTTTGATCTTGAGCTTCATCAAATGGATGTTAAAACTGTTTTTCTCAATGGTGACATTGAGGAAACAATTTATATGGTGCAACTGAAAACTTTGTTTCGGATGAATCAGAGAAGAAGGTTTGCAAATTAAAGAAATCCATCTATGGGCTCAAGCAAGCTTCTCGTCAATGGTATTATAAGTTTCATGCAGTCATTACATTTTTTGGGTTTTGAACCGAATATTGCTGATGACTGTATATACCATAAGTTCAGTGGGAGTAAGTATATTTTTCTGGTTTTATATGTCGATGACATACTGCTTGCCTGTAATGATATAGCATTATTACTTGAAACTAAGAAATTTCTTTCAAAGAAATTTGAAATGAAAGATCTTGGTGAAGCTTCTTTTGTATTAGGAATTCAGATATAACGAGATCGCTCCAAAGGTGTTCTCGGTCTGTAACAAAAGGGCTATATCGATAAGGTTCTGAAAAGATTTGGCATGCAGGATTGTAAACCAGGCAACACCCCTGTTACTAAGGGAGACAAGTTTAGTCTCAAACAGTGCCCAAATTATAATTATGAAATTTCGGAAATGTAGAAGACGCCTCATGCTTCGGCGGTAGGTAGTCTGATGTATGCTCAGGTATGTACACGACCTGATATAGTATACATTGTTGGGATGTTAGGCAGATATCTAAGCAATCCGGGTATGGACCATTGGTAGGCAGCCAAAAGGGTCATGAGGAACATACATAGAACAAAGGATTACATGCTTACATATCGGAGTTCGGACCAGTTTGAGATCATCAGGTATACCGACTCCAATTTTGCCATTTATGCTAATAACATATGTAACCATGGTTGCATATGTTAATAACAACAGTAGTTTGATGAAAGCAAAACATAAGGACGTCAAATTTCGGGTTGTTAAGGAAAGAGTACAAAATGGACAATTGTGCATTAAGTACATAAGTACAAACTCCATGCTTGCGGATCCGCTCACTAAGGGATTGACACCAAAAGTATTTCTTGAGCATATTGCTTGTATGGGTGTCAAATCAGATAAGGATTATGTGTTTTAGTGGGAGTTTGTATTGCACATTTATGTATTGTTCATTATATTCAGAAATTCAGTAATTCAGTTATATCTGCGCAGATATTCAGTTTTAAAGTTTTGTACTCTTACAGTTTAAGTATGATCTCAATAAAGAGAACCAGTTGGAAATAGACATTCTATTGACCACACTTTATGTTATTTCCATGCTACATACCTACACTTGATCCATGTCGTTGGTTATATTGATATACGTGATCTATGATTGGTTCTAGTTACGAATGAGTAACGACGAGCTCTTAGGTCCTATGTTGGTATGATTGATGGACCGGATTGTTCATGACAATTTTATTGTGATAGCAATTTTGTGCACCTAAGGTTTGTAACATATAATATTAAGGTTTGTACATATGTTTGTATATCTCGTCCAAGTGGGAGATTGTAAGATATATGGATTTATATCTAGATATATGGACTTATATCTACACACATATGAACAATATATGGATAATTATATGTTATGTGCTATCTTTTGGTTTGGCCTAATTATGTGGTCTTATGGACATTATGTTAAGGGGGCCAATGTATTGTCATACTAAAGTGTAGGACTAATGTGTAGATACCCAAAAGGGTAACCTTAGTTTATGATGGGCTAACTAAGGTTACATAAGTAACTATGGTTACTTGCTTGTGACTCTTGAGTTATGTAACTCTTGCAAGACATAACTCAAGACATAACTCTTGTCTTGTAACTCTTGTCTCTTGGGTTATGTAACTCCTAGGAGTTATAAGTGGGGTTATGGTTCCCATTCTAGTGCAAGACAAGTTCTTCTTCTTCCCATTGAATTAAGAACCATATTGTCCATTGTCTTGCAAATAGGGTGGAAAACCATATACCAAATTTGATTATTGTCATAACCTTTACTATTGTGAACAATTCACATATATTGTTTTAAGTCTTGTGAGGCATTTGTGGTGATATACAACTTCAAGAAACTTGAAGGAAGGATCAAGGAATTCACAAGAACATAAGGACAATCTTCAAAGGAGGTTCATCAAATTCCACATATGGATTCAGGTTAGCTTCCGCTCATGTAGTTGTAATTCCGGATTATTCAATATGAAGGTTGTTGTTTTTAGTAGGAATCATAATCCTAACAGTCTTGCCTTTTCCTCCTTGCTTGAAGTCTCTCTTTTGGGTATTGTCACATGATTTCTTGATGACTTCTTCTTCCTTTGTTTAACTAAGGTTGTAAATTATTCTTCATGTGATTATGGTCAGTTTTCATTCTTAAAAATTTCTTGTATGTGTTGGGGCTTCGTTAAGTAAATATATGAAATGGCGATTCTACGGCACAAATCCACCTGGCATAATATCGACTGAATCATTCACTTTAGGGTGTCATCTGTTTATAATCGACTTCAATCTGGATCTTGGCATGCATTTGTTTTGTTCATTCTTTGTCCCAGGTTCATTAAGAAAATCCTGATATTGTTTGGTCCTTTTTCTTTTTTTGCTTAGATGGTCATTTTTTAAGCTTTTGCTATTTTGTTGGAAGATTATGTCAGTTTCATTCTTATGCCCAAATACAAAGTTGGTTAATAGATGCAGATATTTGGGTGCTACAGTATAAGTTCATTTTCTGATAGTCATTCAAAAATCAGAGACCACAATGTTTGAACAAGATATTAGTTGGTTCGAGTTAAAAAGTTGATTAATTAATAAACATTCATAGTTTGTTTTAGTTGAGTACAATCCTTTAAAATTAGAATCGAGACGTGCCATTTAACAAGTTTTCATGGCCTTCGCAAAGTTGAAAACGCGTAGTTGCCTTAGACACATTGTTTTAATAATTTACCTTCCTAACCTCGGGTGCACATTTATGTGACCCAAATCCAAATCTCAATAACGTTAAAATATGTCAAGGACCGCGGGTGCATTAATGTGACGTGGTTCAAGACTATTTTAATAACGTTGCAATCTTCCCAAAAAATGCACATAGGTTTGAACATGTACTAAAATCAGATAATTAGGCCAATTATGACAATTGAACGACCGTGCTAGAACCACGAAACTCGGAAATGCCTAACGCTTTATCCCAGGTTAACAGAATTCCTTACCCAGATTTCTGGTTCGCAGACTGTAATACAGAGTCAACCCTTTCCTTGATTTGAGATTTAAACCGGTGACTTGGGCCACCATTAATTATCTCAAGTGGCGACTCTGAAATCTTTAACTAAATAGTATCGTTTCGATTGTCCTTTAATTGGAAAAAATCCTTATCTATGCCCTTCGCGAGGCGTGGTACAAAAAGGAGGTGTGATGCTCTGGCGACTCTACTGGGGACCAAACCCTGAATCTCTGGTTCAAGATTCAGAATTAGAGCTTAGATGAATTGTCATATTTGGCTTTATCTGTTATATGATTTTATTACATGTTTGAGCCTAATGTGCTAAGTGTTGCTTTTTAATGCTTTGATATTATTTGACCTGTATATAAATTACTGCGAAACCCTTCTCTTTTCTCTTCGGGGATGTGCTTGATGGTCGAGGCTCCTTATTGTGTTAGTATCATACCTTGAAACAAGAAAGAGGCTCGGAAAAGTTACTAAGCCGGATGGCCTTTTGGTTCCCGGTACGTAGTCCCCTTCCCCACTCGAGTTATCCACTTGGGTACACAGTCTAGAACATATACCCTGGCTTTAATCCTAGAATAACTTAGCCTCATGCCGGATCCCTAGTAGAAACACTTATTTGCATCATGTGCATTTAACTTAGGGGATTCAACACAAGGCATAAAGTTGGGTCCGTCTAGGACAGGTGCATCCAAAATAACAGACCATCATGATGCATCTTGCGTGCTACTTGTGCATTTATTTCAGATTTGCATGCTGACCGACTTTTGAATAAAAGAAGAGAATTTGGCAAAGAAAATAACAGTATGAGGGATAAGGGAGGTAATTACCTTTTCGAAAAAACCAATAGATACTGAAATTCTGCCAAAATTTTGGAAGAAATAAAGAAAACTTTTTGTTATTGTTTTCAAGAAGAAAAAGAAACATTGATTTTCAACTTTGTCAAAATTGTCCGACCTACGCCGGTTTGATTCCCACAACGCATGAGATACATAGGCAACCCCCATCGGGCCCAACTTTATTTTTGCAAAAATAGCCTCAAAAGAGTCAAATTTTGTTTATGATAAATAAATAAGGTAATTCTTGTCAAAATTAGCCGAATGTCCCCAAAAGGACGCCGGAAGGCTGCTTTTTCAAGAAAAGTCGCCTTTGGATCTCGGTAGCAAGAAAAACCTTAAAATCTTCCCATGAAGTGCTGAAAGATCGTATTTGCAAAACCGGACTTGTACTCTTGAAATGGAAAATCTGAAAAAAGGGGAAAAATGTCAGATTTGTTTAGTTTTGAGTCAAATAAGTCATGATTTTTTGCTTAATCACCCTAATAAATGTGCAGAATGAGCACGAATCAGAATTTTCCAGTAATAGTCATGAACAGGATCCCTTTGGAGAAGCGTATATGGTGGAATGATCTAGGTGAATCAGTGCAACAGAAGGTCAATTCATACTTGGGAGGTCTCACCAGGTTGTTTAAAATTAATCCTAGGGGGACATCATAAAGGCGTTGGTTACATTATGGGACCCAACCTACAATGTATTTCATTTCTCAAACTTCAAACTCACCCCAACCTTGGAAGATATAGCCAGATATATCGAAGGCCCCAAAATTCCTCCGAGACACCAGTACTTGATTGCGCCAAGGGCCGTTGCCGTACAAAAATTCTTAGATTCACTCAAGACAAGCAGGGGGTCCACAACCCAAATCTATCGGCCGGTTTTTCTACTACACATTTTCTATACAAGTACGGACACATCTGAGGGTTTAACAACTCAAAAAATAAAATTGTAGCAAGAAAAACCGACTCAAATGGAAAGAACACATGTGTTTCGCTTTTATGGTATTCTTCTTGGGCCTCTTGGTGCTTCCCCAGAATTATGGGAATATTTGATATACGGATAGCAGGGGTTGTCAGCACTTTGCTTACTCAGGCTAAGAGTACCCTCGCACCATGATATTATCTGAATCTTCGATGCCCTCACAGCCTGTAAAAACCGGAGGAGACTTCTTTGAAGGATGCAACTTGTTGTTACAGATGTAGATGATTGAACACCTGTGCCATCATCCTCAATTCATGAGTTTTGTGTCATCGGAAAAGAGTTGCATAGAGGAATTTTATACCAGAGTTTATGGATTAGATTATGTGAGGGGGTCACAGAATGGGTATCATATCTCCGTGCCATAGGAGCAAGTCAAATAGAGTGGATGTTTAGGTGGCTCCCCGTCAATGAAATTATATATATGCCGGCTACTGGGCCTCATTTCCTTTTGATGGGTCTCAGGAGCATCTAACTTTATGCCCCATACTGGGTGCTGGGACAGTTAGGTAGGTGCCAAATGGTTCCCAGAGATGAAGACATTAGTCTCCACGTGGTCGAGATTGGTCCCAATGGTCAGTTTCATAAAGCAATGGTCCACCAGATTTGGAGCAAATGCCAGTACTTGACGGCGAGCACTCAAGTACGTGACATGTCTAGAGGTGAAGTCACTCAGGGGTATCTTGCTTGGTATAAAAGGTAAGTGGAGTTGGGAAGGCCGGCCAAAGGATTCCATCTTCAGGAATTTGTTGAGGCGTCACAAGAACAGTGGGACTAGTTGGCCATGGAAAATGAATATCGGGCCACAATAGGAAATTTGGAAAAACAAGTCAAAGACCTTCAATTCGAGAATGGTTTTCGAGCCGCGGCGAACTAGGGTGAAAAGAAGAGACTAGCCAAAGAAAACAAAGCCTTGCGAGCCCAAATTAAAAAAATGAAAATAGTCGTAGAGAATCCTACCAGAAGTATGAAAGAGGAAAAGCTCATAGACAACCTGAGGAGGAAAGTAGGAGAATATGGTTTTGACTTGAATAAAGTAGAAGGTGAGCTAGCCAGGGCCCGAAAGCAATTGGCTAAAAATGCATAAGAACGAGCACGCATGATTGAACAATTAAGAAAGGTACGGCGTCGAGGTTGCGGGATTGAGGAAAAGAGTATCATTGTTGAAAACAAAATGGTTAAGCAGGCAAAGGACTTCAAGGCTTAAAGAGAGCACTGTTACACAGCAATAGCACAACTATAAAGAGATTTTCATCAATTTCAAGAACTGAATCGGGTAGCCGAACAAACTTTGGAAGCCAGGGCCTAGTAGATTGGGCGATTGTTGCAAGAAAATGGTGTTATCAGAGAGACGGTCCGGAGGATAGCTGATTACATCACGGTAAAGTGTAGGAATTGTTAAGATATGACGAGATCCGTGCTTTTTGTCATTGCAATGACCTTTGTTTGTCAAGTGATGGAAGACCTTCACCATCTCCAAGGGGATTTAGCACGCAGGTCTGAGGCGAGACCAAATGATGTTCCGCAGGCCCCAAGAGCTTTAGAGGCATTAATGTATTCGTGATTGTCACTCGAGTCTATATTTTCATTTGTTTGAGTCTGTAGTTGTTTGTTGAGTCAGTTGTTTTCCTTTTTATGTCAGAGTCTGTTGGTTTTGTTTTGAGTCGGAGTCTGTTAGTTTCTTTCCTCGGGTTCGTTAGTTTTGTAGTTGTAATAAAAAATGTTTTACTTTATGAAAATTGAAATTCCAAAAATATTTCATTTCTATGCTTATCTTCCAGAACTATGCTCGGGCTGATTCATGGGGGGTTATGATACATAGGCAATTTACATAGGACACAACCATAACCAAAATAAGGAAAAAAGTGAAAAGAAAAGAGAGAAAAAATAAGAAACCGTGAGAGAGAAACAGCGGCAAAAGGGGAGAGAGTAATAAAACAAAAGAAAGCAGGCAAAGGAAGCTGAATAAAAAAGAAGAAGAAGAAAATAAGAGAGAAAAGGAAAAGAAGCGACATAGGATAAAAGTCGGGATGACGCAAGCAGCCGATCCGGTGCATAATAGAAACCGAAAATTGCTTAGGTGCATTCATCCCAAATATGTGGTTGCATATATGTTACGCCTAATCACTAACAAGTTTTGATGTTGTTTATCCACTCCAGACAGGTGGTTAGTTTTGCGGCATTTTGGCAACCTACCCCTACAACACTCGTTCCAAAAACAAGCTGACTGCCGCCAATCAAGAGCCTGGCGCAAGTATCATTGGTCCCTTAAGAGAGGTGGAAGAGTTGGATGTCAACGCAATGAAAGAAGAGGTGTATAAATTGAAGCAGCAGATGGTTGAACTATATCAAGCGTGGGTAAAAGGGCAACCACCACCAGTTTATCCCCGCCACCTGGCCTTCATCCCACGATTATCCCAGTCACGTGATCACCGCGCCACTGATCCATCTCCAAGCTTCCCCATCTACTAACAATACCAGGGCACAACTTCCCAAACACCCCCAGCTCCACCAACCAAAAATGTTCCTCACCCTCCTATACCAGTTGCTCCTATCTTCGTGGCACCCCGACCCACTATACTCCACAGATAATCCAACGAACCTTTCTTCCAAACCCATGAAAACCAATATTACCCCCTAAATCCCACCTTCAAAGCTCCGAAACCCTATTCATACACTCCTCATTTTGAACTCCCTACAGAGGCTGATAAACCAGCTAAAATTCCCGAGCAAGAGGAGATGCTTAGAAAAGTCAAAAGCCTAGAGCAGTACTTCATAGATATGCGGAGGCTGGGTGGCCAAGTAAGTGTGGCATACAAAGACCTGTGTTTGTTCCAAGATGTACAATTGCCAGCATGCTTTAAGATGCCCAAGTTTGATTTGTACGTTGGGCATGATGATCCAATGGCACACCTGAGGGGGTTTTACAACAAGATGAGAGGAGCGGGCGGCAGAGATGAATTACTGATGACATACTTCAGTCAAAGTTTAAGTGTCTCAGCTTTGGAATGGTACACCCGACAAGATCATGGTCATGGTACACATGGGACGATCTATCCCAAGCGTTCGCCTCCCATTTTCAGTATAATCTTGAAATTATTCCGGACCGCTTGTCTTTGATGAAACTAGAAAAGAAGCACAATGAGAGCTTTTGAGAGTATGGCTTCCGTTGGAGGGAGCAGCCAGCAAGGGTCAACCCACCAATGAAGGAAAGTGAAATGGTAGATTACTTCTTGTAAGCCCTGGAGCCTACTTATTTTTGACACCTGTTATCGGCAGTGGGCAAGTCTTGTAATGAGGTAGTAAAAATAGGGAGCATGGTAGAGGAGGGACTCAAATCTATCAAGATTATTAGTTATTCAGCAATCAAAGCAACCATCCAAGCTATCCAAGGCGGGACCGGGGGAGCAATCAGAAAGAAGAAGAAGGAAGAAGTAGCAACAATTGACTCAGGAACTTGGTTCGGGCCCCGAGGTTCACCACATTACAACCAGCCTCGACCCCACCACCAAACCTATCCCTACACTCCATATAGCCACCACAACACTACTACCCACCACCTGACCCCTGTTTTTCCGTCCATCATGCACACACATATACCCAACCTCCCGCCTACGCACAACGGCGTTTTCCAACCCCACAAAATAATTACCCAGCTCCACAAAACGCCCATCCACCTCCCCAGACTAGCTTTCTAGGCCAACCAAGCTTTTAAGAATGAGAGATTGCAGAAGAAGAAAACTTTCACTCCATTGGGAGAATCTTATACCAGCTTATTCCACAGGTTGAGACAGTTAGATATGATAAGGCCGATTGAAGCAAAGTTGTCGAATCCTCCCCCGAGAAATCTTGATTATTCTGTCAGTTATGAGTTTTTTTCTAGTGCCATAGGGCATGACACGGAGAAATGTTGGCATATGAAGAATGCTATTCAAGAGCTCATTGATTCGCATCGGATTAAGGTGCAAGCTCTGGAAACACCCAATATTAACCAGAACCCGTTGCCTTTTCATCTAGAAACGAACATGATTGAGATAGTGCACAAAGAGGGAAAGCTCAAAAAGCCTTCGCAAAATGTCATGATGATCCGAGCCAGTGAGCGGAAGCTGGTTGAAAAACTAACAAGTGATATGTTAATGCTTAATTTGATCGGAACAAGCAGTGAGCCTTTCACCGTAGTTGAGAAAGGGATCCCCGGGAGATGGGATAGTGAAATAAGAAAATGCAAAAGTGGTGGTACCAGGGATGGCAAGCAAGCCTATTGTGGTTGTGGAAGGTGCTCGCACATAGCCCGTCACTATCAAACATGTAACTCAGTTACCAATTGTCAACAACAAGGTCGTCCCTTAGAATTATGAGCGAGTAATAGTGACATACAAGGGGAATGACATTGGAGAAGAAGTTTGCAAAACCCATGGTTTGACTCGATAAGGAGGTGCTTTTCCCCAGAGGAGTTGAGGAAAACTAAACCCTCCAAGGATAATGCAGTGTTGGTGAAGAAAGCTATGACCGAAGAGGAAGCAGAAGAGTTTTTGAAAAAGATGAAAGTGCAAGACTATTCCATTGTGGAACAATTAACGAAGACACATGCTCAAATCTCATTGTTATCATTATTGATTCATTCGGACGAGCACCGTTAGTCACTAATGAAGATCCTGAATGAGGCCCACTTTCCTGAAAAAATCTCAGTCAATCACTTGGAAAATATAGCCAACCAGATTTTCGAGGTAAACATAGTCACTTTTTTTGATAATGAATTGCCCGTAGAGGTACCGAGCATAATAGAGCCCTTTATCTCATGCTAAAGTGCGAATATTATGTGATTACTCGAGTGTTGGTCGACAATGGTTCAAGTGCGAATATTTGCCCTCTTTCCACATTGAACAAGCTGAAAGTGGATGATGAAGGAATTTACAAGAACAATATTTGTGTGCGAGGGTTCGATGGTGGGGGAAAAGATTCGATCAGTGACATAGTACTCGAGCTGACAATCAGACTAGTTGATTTTACCATGGAATTTTAGGTGCTAGATGTGGTTGTCTCTTACAATCTTTTATTGGGATGACCCTAGATTCATACCGCCAAAGTGGTCCCCTCTACTTTGCATCAAATGGTGAAATTTGAATGGGACAGACAAGAAATAGTTGTGCACGGTGAGGAAAATATTTATGCTCACAGTGATGCTATTGTGCCATTCATTGAGGATGATGATGTCAAGGGGCCTTGGGTATAGCAGGTTTATGAAACGATATCAGTGAAGAAAATTCCGGAAGGGGAGTGTGTTCCAATGCTGAAGGTAGCCACTACATCAGTCATGATGGTTGTTGAAATATTGAGAAATGGGGTTTTTCCAGGAAAGGGTTTGGGGGCATCACTTCAAGGTATCATGCAACCGGTGTCTCTCCCCAAAAAACATGGACGCCTTGATTTGGGGTTCAAGCCCACGATTGCAGACACAAAGAGAGCCAGAAAGATGAAGCAGAAAGCATGGGTCTTTCCCAAGCCTGTGCCGCGTCTCTTAAGATCATTTGTGAGGTACTAGCACCAAGAAGTGCCCGACAATTAAGTCCTGGTCTTGTGGTTGGTCCTAATAAGGAATTTATTGAAAGGTTTGAAAAGTTGTTTGAAGATGTAAACGTGGCAAAAGCAGGAGAGAGCTCTAGCAAGGCAGATGTGCAGTTTGTTGGGACTTGTGCAAAAGTCAACAATTGGGAAGCTACTCCTCTCTCGACTAGGAAGGAGTTTTGGTAGTTTGCTTTCATTTTTCTTTCAATTTCTATGGATTATTCCTAGTTTGTAATTCAGAGTCTATGTTCCGTCCGTTTGGATGTATAAACCTTGCTATCTTTCAATTTCAATGAAATGCAATTTCCTTTTTCATCAGTTTTGATAGTTTTTATTTTTCTTTGCTTTTCTTTTCCTTCTTGTATAATTCTATTTATGCTGCCTCCAATGACATGAGATGCATAAGGAATCTAACTTTGAAATAATAATTCAAGAGATAAAATGTGAGGATGAACCAGAATATGATGAGGATGGGGAGTTTGAAGAAATTAGTAAAGAATTAAGCCACTTTGAGGGAAAACCCAAGCCAAACCTGAGCGATACAAAAGCAATCAATCTAGGAGACCCATATAATATCAGAGAAACTAAAATAAGTGTCCATCATGAGCCGCAACTTAGGGAAGAAATAATCAAAGCGTTGCTTGAATACAAAGATATTTTTGCATGGTCTTATGATGACATGCCAGGTTTGAGCCCTGACTTGGTGGTTCACAAATTGCCTACTGACCCGGCATGCCCTCCCGTCAAACAAAAGTTGAGAAAGTTTAAAACTGACATGAGCGTAAAGATCAAAGAGGAAGTCACAAACCAGTTTGAGGCAAAAGTCATTCGAGTCACACAGTATCCCACCTGCTTAGCCAATGTTGTGCCTGTGCTAAATAAGGATAGTAAAACCAGGATGTATGTCGATTATCATGACCTCAACAAGGCGAGTCTAAAGGATAACTTCCCACCGCCGAACATCCACATATTGATTGACAATTGTGCAAAATATGAGATTGTCTCTTTCGTGGATTGTTATGCGGGCTATCACTAGATCTTAATGGATGAAAAGAATTCGAAGAAGACGACATTCATCACACCATGGGAAACATACTGTTATAGGGTCATGCCTTTTGGTCTGAAGAATGTTAGGGCAACTCCATATTTGTTGGTGTATGGCACAGAAGCAGTGATACCAGCAGAGATTGAAATCCCATCCCTTCAAATTTTCGCTGAGGCCGGAATTGATGATGACGAGTGGGTCAAAACCCGCCTGGAGCAATTGACTTTGATTGACGAGAAAAGATTAGCAGCATTGTATCATAGCCAGTTGTATCAACAGAGAATGGCCCGAGCATATAACAATAAGGTACGCCCACGAAGGTTTGAAGTGGGTCAGTTGGCATTAAAACGTATCCTCCCTCATCAGGCGGAAGCAAATGGCAAGTTCGCCCCGAATTGGCAGGGCTGTTCATCATTTTGAGAGTGTTGTCCAATGGGGCCTTGTATTTAACAGATGTAGAGGGCAAGTGTGTAGAAATGGCCATCAATTCTGATGCAGTTAAGAGATACTATGTATGATTTTCTTTGGTTAAGTTGTATTTGTTTGTACTTGGCATGTTTTGGAGACTGGAATGACGAAAGAATTTTATTCTGCTATCTAAATACTTTATCCTTTGTTACCCTTTTTGAGCTTTATTCATTTATTCCATACCCCTATTTCGGAATAAGTGACAAAATCAGAAGAACAAGCGTAAGAGATGAGTAAAGGGAAGAGAAAATGAAAGAATGAGAAGAAAAGAAGAAAGGGAAAAAGAGAAAAAAGAAAAGAAAAGAAAAGAAAAAGAAAAGGAAAAGAAAAGAAAAGTAGAAAAATTAACAAAAACAACAAAAAGAAAAGGAAGAAAAAAAAGAAAAGAAGAAAAGAAAAAGAAGAAGAGAAAAATACCACGACAACAAAGAAATTTCTAACATGAATTAAGTTCGACCTGATTCCTTTTAAGGATACGTAGGCAACCTTACGGTTTGGTCTCATCGAATCAAAAATCCAAAAGTCCCCAAGCAAAGAAACTGGGGCAGAAGTTGGTGTGTACGGTACCTAATTATGAAAGTTGTAATTTTGAACCTATCTGAATTGTGTTGAGCCTTTAATACCCTTTCTTTCTAACCCTATCCAAAAGCCCATATTACGGTCCAAAGCTATACCTCCCGACCAGTCTTCATGAGATGCCAAGTCAAGCAAGTAGAGTTGATTCATGTCAGGGGCAACACTCCGATACAAGTAGAAAAATAATGAAAATGAGAGTCTTACTGGTGAAAACCCTTACAGGCACCGTAAGGGAACGGGAGTTGAGAGAAAATCAAAACGAGAGAGTCTTACCGGGGAAAACCTTTACGGGCACTGTAAGGCGACCGGAGTTGAGAGAAAATCAAAATGAGAGAGTCTTACCGGTGAAAACCCTCACGGGCACCTCAAGGCGAGAGTATTTGAGAGATGAACAAATGAAAGAGGCCTATTGGTGAAAAACTTTTCAGAACACTACAGGATGATCAAGGTCAAGGTTTGGTTGAAGAAAATGGATTACAAAAATCCGGCGCAACAAAGCTTGGCGATGGAAAGCTGATTGGTCGGACATGCTGGGCCGACTAAGGCGAAGTGCCTATCATGATCATTGATACCAGTTGTTCCCATAGATAGGTCTATTTTCTTTCTCCCTTTTAGAAATCATCCATTTTTGGATTCTTTTTATCCTAAAACAACTCAGAGTCGTTGGATTTCATTTTCTTTCGGGTTTCCATTTCTCTCAGATGTTTTCAAGGTCAATTTTGTTTGAGCAAGTAAGAAAGAGTTTCAAAGCATATTACCAGCTTCCAAATTGCAAAGCATAGTGTGGCCAGAACATACCAAAGACAACATAAGGTAAAGTGGGATATAAAGAATCACTAAAAGCTTCGTTAGTGGAATGATTCAGTAATTTCAGGAAAGATGCAAAGATTCCGACAAAAGGGTCAGGAATGTAACACAACAGCTTGGGTACAGAACACTCGGTTCATCTAAGGCCATATGGTTCAAAGCTCAGCCGGAAAATCAGGCGATTCATAGTCAGTTCGGGAAAGCTGGCCACAACGGAGCATGACAGCATGGAGGCCATTTTCAGCAAAAATATCGCAAGCTAACCACCATATTGTAAACTGACAAGATCTTTCATTGATTGAAACAGGGGCAGAAAAATTCCGGATGTATCGGAGAAGTCCTCCGTAGGGGAAAAGCATGCACCAAGTAGGTATGACTGTAAATTTCAGGACCCTCATGGAAAATGGGACCCAGTTAAAGTCAAATAATCATAAATAGAAAAGGAGCATAAGTTGACTCAACGGTTTGCATGTTTGAAACAGAATTCAGTTAGCAGTTGTCAAGGCCCTGCTGGAAAATTAGACCTAGTTTAAAAGTCAAAACAATCACAGGCAGCATAATTTCGCGTAAGTGTTCCCTAGAGAATATAAGTCGATTGCAAAATTTTGTTCCGGATATAGGATTCATGTAGGAGTTGTCAGGACCCTCCTAGAGAATAGGATCTAGCCTTTAAAAATGAGTAGACAAATATAGCATAAGTGTACCACCCAGGGAATACAAGTTGGTCTTAATGTTCGCATGTTTTAAGATAGGATTCAGTCGGGAGTTTTTAGGATCCTCCTGAATAATGGACTTAGTTTTGAGATCTCTATTGGATAACAATATTCAACATAAGTTCTGCTGTAGGGCATAGTTCAGTCGTAAGGAATTGTAACTCTTAGGATGAAATTTGACTTTGGATTGTCGGGTCTCTCCTGGACAATGGGATGTAGCCCTAATTGGTGGTTCCCAACAGATATAACTTAGGTTTAAAATTAGAATTTAATTAAGAGCTGTCAAGAACCTCCTTAATAATGGGACTTAGCTTTAAGATTTCCATCAAAAAATAAGAGTTAGCGTAAGTTCTGTCGTGGGGGGGGGGGGGGTATGATAAGACATGATTTTGATTTTTCAGGACCCTCTTGGATAATGGGACGTAGTTTCAAGGTCTGCTTAGATAACAAGAGATAGTGAAAGTTGTACCTTCAGCAGATATAACACAGGTTAAAAATGTCTTTGATTTTTATTTTTCAGGGCCCTCCTGGATAATGGGACGTAGCCTAAACAGTTTCTTAGAAGTCAAGACATAGAGGAAGTAATACTTTTAAAAGATATAGCTTAGTGTTAAAAATTTTTGTTAGTCAAGAGTTGTCAGGACCCTCATGGATAATGGGATCTAACTTTAATACCTTCTATATATCCAGATTTAGAGGAAGTCACACCTTTAAAAAACATAACGTAGCTTTTAAAACTGTCATTTGACTAAGAGTTGTCAGGACCCCCCCGAATAATGATATTTAGCATTCAAATTCTCAGGATATTTGGCAACATAATTCAGTTTAACGCTCACATATGTACCCAACTACCAAACTAGGGAAGAAAATTTTATTTATCTTTTCTATTTTGGTTGAAATCAGGTACCCACCCGGAGAACAAGGGAATACAGTTAAGTTTTGGAAATCAGGCCCCACCTGGAGAATAAAGGCAATGCAACAAAGTTTGTGGCAATAAGGAACCCACCAGGAGAACAAGGGAATACAATTCAAGTTTCAGCAGTCAGGCGCCCCCCTAGAAAACAATGGAATACAGCTCAAAGTTTCGGCAATTAGGAGCCCACCTGGAGAACACATGAATACACTTCAAGTTTCTTCTCAGGAGCCCACCTGGAGAACAAGGGAACATAATTCAAGTTTCGGTAATCAAGATCCCACATGGAGAATAAGGGAATACAATTCATGTTTTGGCAATCAGGAGCCCACCTGGAGAACAAGGGAATGCAATTAAAAAATTCGATAATCAGGAGACCACATGGAGAACAAGGGAAAAACAATTCAAGTTTCGGCAATCAGGAGCCCACCTGGAGAACAAGGGAATACAATTCAAGTTTCATCAGTCATGTGCCCACCTGGAGAACAAGGGAATACATTGAAGTTCAGCAATCAGGCGCCCACCTGAAGAACAAGGGAATACATTTCAAGTTCAGCAATCAGAGGCCCACCTGGAGAACAATGGACTACATTTAAAGTTCAGCAACTAGGTGCCCACTTGGAGAACAAGGGAGTACAATTCATGTTTTAGATTTCAAGTTCTTATTGATGATTGGTAATATGATTTAGGTTAACACTTACATATGATACCACATACCAAACTGGGTCAGAAGCTTTCTTTGTTTTGTCTATTTTTGTTGAAATCAGGAGCCTATCTGGAGAACAAGGGAATACATTTTAAGTTCAGCAATCAGGAGTCCACCTGGAGAACAAGGGAATACATTTTAAGTTCAGCAATCAGGAGTCCACCTGGAGAATAAGGGAATACATTTCAAGTTTCGACAATCAGGAGCCCACCCGGAGAACAAGGGAATACATTTCAAGTTTCAACAATCAGGAGCCCACCTACAGAACAAGGGAATACATTCAAGTTTCAGCAATCAGAAGAAACATCTCAGATTACAATTCAAGTCGGCAACAAAGGGATTTCACCGGGAGAATACAATTCAACAAGGCAACAAGAACCACAAAATCAAGTCTGAAGATATAGATAGGATTTTGTAACACATATGTCATAGTCTAGTCTAGCTTCTTTTTATTTCGACGTGGTGTAATAAGGGGGTTCAGTAGTAGTAGTAGTAGTATCAGCAACAGTAAAATCACAGCTTCATGGTAGTTCCAGCTACCAAACATTTTTGAACTCCACTAACCTGATTCCTTTCTAGCCAAGGATATGTAGGCAACCTCACAAACAGAGTGCGGTCAAATCTTTCAAAAATGCTTCTCACAGAGTATTCAAATGGGCAAAAATCGCTCATATCTGCTCACTTTATTTTTGCCCGAAAACTTTGCGTGTTTTCGAGCAAAGAGGGGCAGCTGTGAGCACATGATTTTTGCCTTATATGAATTACTCTCATAAATTCAAGAAAAATAAATTTTCTCCATTTTTTAAAATAATTTTACAGGATTTTTTTAATTTGTGTATATGTTTATTTTAATTAAATCATGAAAAGTACAAAAATATATTACATTATATTTATGGTTTATTTTTACATTTCAAGTTAATTAGCAAATTAGTTATTTTATAAAAATGGAAAAATCACAAAAATTGGCTTACTTTTGCATTTTAGCCTTTTAGCTTTAAATTAGTAATTTCCTCTTTTAATTTAGGAGTAATTAATTTTTGTACATATTATTGTAGATAATTAGCCTAATTTTATAGATTAGATCAAATTAGGAGTTAATTTGGGATTTCAATTAATTATAGAAAAAAGGGAATAATAGAACAATAGAAAAGGGAAAGGGAATTTGTTCTTAAAAACCTATTTGGGCTAAGACCAAGAAAATAATACCAAGCCCAACCTCTTTCTTCTAATCAACCGCCCAGACCCATGACTCAAACCAAACATTACCCGACCCATTCTCAAATATACACGCTAATTCAATCATACAGAGACTCCTAGAGCCCTAGATCCCAGACAAACACTGTTCAATCGTCGTTCTCACTCGAACGAAGCCCCAATTTAGTCCAAATTCAGGCGAGTGAATCCCAAATCCTTAACCCACGCGTCCTTTCTTCTCTCATCTTGCCGTTGCTAACAATTTCTGACGCCAAGATTCCCCTCTCCTCGCACTCGCTCGAATTTGTGCTATATCTCACAATTGGAAGGTTGCGGAGACGATATGTTGGATGAGTGTGAAGCGTTGGATTAATTTTACTCAATCAGAGCCCCAAATTCATCAGGGATTCGTCTTCAAAAGGAGCCTTATCCAATTTTGAAAAGGGGAGGCTGGGAAAAATTTAGAGGGAGAGAGTTGAAAGTTTTCTTTAACTTTTGGGTTTCTGATTTTATTTTCTGTTTTGAGGAGTTCTTTCAAATTCTAAAAGAAAACATATATACAATCTTTTTAATTTTTTGAATCCGGATTTGAGTTCCAAGGAGATAAAATTTGAAGTTCAAGCTTGGTTTTCTACTGTCGTCTTGCTAATTTGCTGCTGAACCTCACTAGGATTTGGAATTGAGAGGTTTATTGTCGAGTCTATAATTGTTATAAAGGATATTTGCAATTTCAGGTTCAATTTTCCTCTCTTTTATTCTACACGACTCTGTTTTTGTTTCGTGCTTTTGAGCTATGAGATTCAGTCTAGAGTGATCTGTTTGTGTTATGATCGAATTTTTTGTTGAATGGATCTTTCTCAGTAGTGGTATGTTCTTGAGTATATATCATCAATAAGAGTTGATTTGAGTAGTCTTCTTTCCATTTTCTATATGTCGTGACTGTTATTCAGGCTCGAAGTAAATTCTGAATCAAGGTGTCATCGCTTTTAAACGAACGATGAGTTCAGCTTTGAAAATCACGAGCGAGCATGAAACTATGAGGTTACTTCTCATTATGTGTGCTTTCCGAACTTTAAATGACCTGTTTCTGTGAACTCTTTTTGTTTATCAGATTTTGTTTCTAAACTTAAAATTCAAAGAATTGTTTAGTTTTTTCGTTACTTTGAACTCACGTCGATAGTATGTGCTCTTCATGGCTTACCAAATTGAGATGACCATCGAAGTTCATGTTTCTAGCAGTCATTTCTGCCCGTTGAACTTCTTAGAACAGAATTTAATATGAAACTTGTTTGCAGTGTGTTCTGTTGTCCTTGAAATTAGTTTGTATTTTATAGCCTCTCCCGAATCATTTGGCCTGTTGAAGCATAAATGATGAGATTCCATTCCCTGTTTAAATGGTTAAATGCTTTGTTCTAATCGATGGATGAGGCATGCTGTTTTATTTTGGCTTTGTTTTATAAAAATTGGAGGTGTCTAGCTCGAGATAGCGACTGAGTCACAAGTTTGAAATCAGGGAAAGTTTTCGTTAACTGCCATATTGAAAGTATAAGTGTGCATTTTCGAATCCTTGTTTATGGATCTATGTCGACTTGTGAAAGAGATAAATAAGTTGGTTTAACGAGGCAATGAGTTTAGAGACGGATTGCTAGATGAAAATCCAAATTGTGCTTGGGTTAACTTTGATTGTTTGATAGTTCTTGTGTAGAGTGATAACAAGTTGAATGTGATGAAGCTTGACGACATGGGCCTAAACAATGTTAAGTGTTTTGTTTCCTCGAAGTTGTGAATTTACATATTAAACAAAATCTTTTTAGTTGCTGTGTGACCTCCTTGCTGCTATAGATCTTCTTTTCCTATTCTTTGGTTGTATTCTTCATCAGGTTGTATTTTCCATTTGGCTATCACTAAGGCACATGCACACCATGAACACGAATTACAATGATAGAGATAAAATAATTGGATTTTTTTCGAGCATAGTTGCTGTGTTGTCTTGCCTTTTCCTCCTTGCTTGAAGTCTCTCTTTTGGGTATGGTCTCATGATTTTCTTGATGAATTCTTCTAACTTTGTTTAACTAAGTTGTAAATTATTCTTCATGTGATTATGGTCCTCATTTTTAAAAACTTGTATGTGTTGGAGCTTCGTTAAGTAAATATATGAAATGGCGATTCTGCGGCGCAAATCCACCCGTCATAATGTCGACTAAGTCATCCACTTTTGGGTGTCATATGTTTATAATTAAGTTCAGTTTGGATCTTTGCATGCTCTTATTTTGTCCATTCCTTGTCCCAGGTTCATTAAGAAGATCTCTATATAGTTTGGTCCTTTTTTTGCTTAGATGGTCATTTGTAAAGCTTTTGCTATTTTGTTGGAAGATTATGTCAGTTTCATTCTTATGCCTAAATACAAAGTTAGTTAATGGATGCAGATATTCGGGTGCTACAGTATAAGTTCATTTTCTGATAGTCATTCGAAAATCAGAGACCCCAATGTTTAAACAAGATATTAGTTGGTTCGAGTTAAAAATCTGATTAATTAATAAACATCCGTTGTTTGCTTTAGTTGAGTACAATCCTTTAAAATTAGAACCGAGGCGTGTCAACAAATTTTCATGCCCTCGCAAAGTTAAAACACGTAGTTATCTTAGACACGTTTTAATAATTTACCTTCCTAAACTCGGGTGCACATTTATGTGACCCAAATCCAAATCTCAACAATGTTAAAATATGTCAAGGACCGTGGGTGCATTTATGTGACGTGGTTCAAGACGTGTTTTAATAACGTTGCAATCTTCCCAAAAAATGCACATAGGTTTGACATGTAGTAAAATCAGATAATTAGGCCAATTACGACAGTTGAATGACCGTGCTAGAACCACGAAACTTGGAATGCCTAACACCTTCTCTCGGGTTAATAAAAATCCTTACCTAGATTTTTGGTTCGCAAACTGTAATATAGAGTCAACCCTTTCCTCGATTCAGGATTTAAACCGGTGACTTGGGACACCATTAATTATCCCAAGTGGCGACTCTGAAATATTTAAATAAATAAATCCCGTTTCGATTGTCCTTTAATTGGAAAAACTCTCTTATCTACGCCCTTCGCCGGGTGTAGTGTAAAAAGGAGGTGTGACAAGGGGAATTTTAATCATTTTACCTAATTTCGCATATTAGCTTATAAGTTTTTTGTAGAATCAGTTATGTGAAGTGTTATTCATATTATGCAATTAAATTGTATAGATTTGGGCAATTTGGAGTTGAGTACCGTGGCAAGAACGTGGTTTCGGGTTGATTTTGAGCCGGTTCGAGGTAAGTATCTTGCCTAACCTATGTGAGAAACTTTTCCTTAGAATTTGAGTCTGCTATATTGATTGCAGTTCGTGTATGTGAGGTGAAAAGTGTGTGCTCGGACTTATTTGTGGAAAACATTAGCCATTTAGGGGTTTTAGGTCCTTACATTCACTGTGCATGAATGTGTACTTGATATGCTTGAGTTTTCCACTTACTTGTTTCACCTCTACATGCTCATGATTCATTCTTATTGCCTACTTGACTCTTATTTGTTTAACTGAATATTTTTCCTCTTCTATTGTCATGCTATCCTTCATAACTGCTCGTCTTTATTGGAAATCATTTTTATCTCTCCTGTAATTGGTTGGTCACGATTGAGGTGATGATTATCTTCATGATGCCCATCCTTAATTGAAATTATTGTAAATCTTCATAAATTTCCCAAGCTTAAAAGAAGTTTAGATAACCTATATTTAGTCGACATTTCCTTGTTTGGAATTATTTGATTCATATTATCTTCCTTGTTGTTGAATTATATATTATGGGCTCGTTGCTCCATATTCTTTTCTTCCCTGTTGAGTTGTTATCCCTCTTTTCTATTGTGGTTATTCTGTGTGAGCTAGTTTTAGCGTCTCCTTGTGATCAAAAGTTATTGAGTTGATTTATTTGTCGTGTTCTAGTCAATATTGTCATTGTTGTTCTTGTACTTGTTGTGGTGGTGCACGAGGTTTTTGCCGTGCAGTTGTTAATATTGTGATGCACGAAGTTTCTGCCGTGCGGCTGTTGTTATGGGGTTGCACGAGGTTTCTATCGTGCTATTGCTACTATTGATATATTGCACATGTAGCGTGGCAAGGTGGGGTATGTATGTACATATATATATATATATATATATATATATATATATATATATATATATATATATATATATATATATATATATATATATATATATATATATACACACACACACACACACACACACACACACTTATATGTGGGTTGCGTATATCACGAGAAAAGGTGAGACCATTATGATACACGTGTGGCGAAATAAGGTGGGCACATATTATGTTATTATTTGCACACGTGGCAAGATAAGGTGGACTATGTCAAGGATTGGTTATGAGGATTTGTGATGTCCTGGGGGCGTTCTTGTTGTTTAATATTTTATTGTGGTATGCTTACCTTTTTGAGCATTATCTCGTGAAAGTGGTGAGGAAACATCTTACGTGATGTCCGTTATTTCCTTACGCTTATTAGCTGGTAGGAACTATGTTAAAGCACTTGCACAAGCATACACATAGTTGAATACCCCTATTGGATGTGAAGACCTCCTGATTTTATTGAGTATAAATGTACACCCTTGTTTACTTGTTATATATGTGAGAGTGGCTCTAGTTAGCAAGTAAGTTGTCACCATGACCATGAGGTTGATGATGGGCACAGGATACCAAGTGTTAGATTTCAGGTACTGAGACTCGTGAGGTGTAATTTATCTGAGATTCGATACTTCATGGAAATTGTTGGATAAAACCTGATGTGAACGTTGTCGTATGATCTAAGTTACTTACCTTTATTACGTTGTGACTTTAGGATTTGGGTTTGTGTTTTTGCTCGCTCTTCTATGTCATTATTCTTAGTATTTTTGTTGTTACTTGCTATTTTCTTCCCTTATTGTGATTGTAGTATTGTTAACCATTTCATGTAGTCTTCCCTTGCTATATATATATATATATATATATATATATATATATATATATATATATAATGTTCCGTTGTTCCTATATTTGTACAGTTTATTGGACCGGTAGGTGTCTTGATTGTTCCTTGTTACTACTCCATCGAGGTTAGTCTTAATACTTACTGGGTTCCGTCGTGATGTGCTCATGCTACTCTTCTGCATATTTTTGTTGTGCAGATCCGGATACTTCCACTCAGTCTTATCATCATTGAGGCGAGGTGCTTCTGTAGAGACTTTGAGGCATATCTGCCGCATCTGCAGACCGAGGAGTCCCTTTCTACCTTTCTGTAATAGTATAGCCCTTCAGTAGTTTCCCTTTTGTTAGACATTTATGGAGTTAGAGTTTCTTATATATCTCTTAACATGTGATTCATGGGGTTCCAAATTTGGGAGTGTTAAGTTAAGATTTTGTACTGTCATGTGCCAGGCGATATCCTAAACACTGGTTTATTTTGTTATTTCAGTTTTTAAATTGTTTCTTCCGCAACTGTGGTTTATATTCCGCCTTGTTAGGCTTACCTAATCGCAGAGACTAGGTGCCGTCACGATGGTTCACGGAACGCGAACCGGAATCGTGATAGAAGTTTTCAAATTAGGTTTTTTTTGGGCTTCTCCAATGTGTTCCTTTTTTCTGCACATCCAAAAGTAGAGCTTTCCTATGGAAAGAAATACTGAAGCTACTGCCAACTATTTCAGAAATGAATCTAAGGTAAAAAAATTTACTTTTCCCTAATAATAAATTTGTTTTTTTAATTGATGATTTTTTTTGAGGTTGTGGTTTCTAATTTTTTATTTAGATTTAGTTTGGAATGATAAACCAATGATCTTGTGTATGTTTGTAATAAAGATTTAGACGAATAGGGATATGTCTATTTTGGAACTTGTATTTTCAAATGTTGTATTTGATAAAATATTGTTGGTTATATTGATTTACCGTTGCTTTGTGCCCCAGATAAATGTATCTTGAGAATCCAAATTTTCCAAGGCAATGAATAATTAATAAAAGTTAATTCCTGAGTTAGCAGTTGAATGGTCTACGAAAGAAAATACGAAAGAATGAAGTTCCTTCTTTTCATTCTATAGAGGCAACTAATAGTATAGCATAGGGTAAAGATTCTTTTCTGTGTCTTCAATAATTTTCTCTAATCAACTTTATCAACTTAAAACTATGTAACATTTGAAAATAGTTTATATTTCTTCCAATGGTGTAAAAGCTTTAGTATACTGATGACCCTTTGGGAGATGTCACGACCCAAAGGGTCACACTATAATTCTCCCTTTCCTTGCGCTTCTGAGGTCTTGGAAACATCTTATTTGGTTACCTCGATTTATGTGCGCAATCCGGGTGTGAATCCAGAAGATTTTTATGTGATAATATTTGAATTCTGTGTTAAAACTATGAATTTTGATACTAATATTGCAATAGTTGACTTTGATCAACATTTTGGGTAAACGGACCCAGACCCGTTATGTGACGGTCCCGGGGGGTCCGCAATGAAAACGGACGTTGTTTGACGTGTTTCGTACTAAAAGTGGAAAAGTTTGAAAGTATTGAACTTGAAATGAAAATCATGAGTTTTGGAGGTTGATTCTTTGATTTAGATGTTATTTTGGCGATTTGATCGCACGAGTAAGTCCGTAGGATGTTTTAGAGGTTGGGTGCATGTTTGGGTTGGAGCCCCGAGGGCTCGGGTGAGTTTCGCGTAGCTGTTAGGCTCATTTTATTGCATTTCCACTGTTGGTGTCTGCAGTCTTTGCAATTTCAAAGACTTAGCTTGCAAATGCGACCCTCCCTTGGTTGGCCAGCCTTCTCAAATGTGAAATCCCATTCGCAATTGCGATCCTTCCCCTTTGTAACTAGACTTCGAAAACGCGAAGTCCAATCTCGCAAATGCGAGTTTCCCCAGCCCAAGCTTATGTTCGCATTTGCGAACCTTATCTCACAAATGAGAGTTTCCCCCCTTTCCCTGCCCAGTTCGCAATTGCGAACTATTTTCTCGCAATTGCGAGGTCCCTTTCATTTTACCCCAGTTCGCAAATGCGAAGTCAATATCGCATTTGCGACATCTGCACCCCTGCAACTGATTCTTAAATGAATTTAACCTCATTTTTCATATCTTTCAAAACCCAAAACCACCATAGGCGATTCCTCTTGAACCCTTTCATCCCCAAACCAAATGTAAGTCAACTTTTACTAGTTTTCTTCAATCTTTATCATCCTCTAACATGAATTCATCCTTAAATCACACCATTCATGGTTAAAAATGGGGGATTTGGGGTAGAACCTAGGTTTTCATAAAATTGGGGATTTGGACCTGAATTTGGTGTCCGATTTCAAAATAAATTGCATATATGAACTCGTGGGGGAATGGGTAACCCGGTTTTGGTTTGAACCTCGGGTTTTGACCACATGGCCCGGGGGCGTCTAGGGAATTTTTGGATAAAACTTTGGCAATTTCATTCTTATGCATTCAAATTTATTTAACTAGCATTTGTTGATACATTTGAGTAAATTGTGGTTAGATTCGATCGGTTTTGAAGTGAATTCGAGGGGTAAAGCTACTTAAGAAGTGTGAGTTGAGTTGGAAGCTTTCGAGGTAAGTGTTCGATCTAACTTTGGCTTGAGGGAATAGGATTAGGATAATATTTGCTATGTGCTATGTGGAGTCGGTGTATAGGTATGGTGACGGTTACCTATGTTCTCGAGTCTAGCATGACCGTGAGTCATAATTGCTATTAATTGTCGAAAGAAGTGAACAATTGTGATAACTACTTGTTAAACGAATTGTGAAATGATAGTTGAGAAGCAAATGAGTTAAGGAAGGAATTATGGTGTTTTCCCTTGTCGCAATTTGTTGTTGAATCGTTTTCCCTTGCTGGGACTTATTCTGGAGTTGTTCTCCCCTTGCCAGGATATTTTGGGCTATTAGCTGTACCCTTGATGGGTTAGACTGTTATATTGATGTGCTTCCTTATCAGGATCTTCTGTGAAGATATTTTTCGAATTATTCAATTGCATTACATATTGGGATCGTGTGGCAGGCAGACCACGAGATATTTATTATGGGATCGTGTGGCACGCCGTCCACCTATTGTTATTGGCATGAGATGCCGGTGACATTGTGCACAGAGAATATGGGAGCGTGTGGCGCACCATCCACAGTAGATGCGTGTAATCATTGAGCTACTCCATACTATTGATTGGGTGAGGATGAGTGATAAAGCACGATGGGTGATGCCGTACACTGTGATGGATTATCTGGGTGAGGATGAGAGTAAGAGCACGATGGGTGGTGCCGTGCAACGTTTGTTTTACGGGTTTTTCTCATATTGGTGTTTTTTATACGGTTTCCTCTTCCTTGTTTTTGATGATTGGATAATTGAACTGCTACACCCCCAGCATGTCCCCTTCCTACTATTTGTTTAGAATTTGTTTTTTTCTGTTACTGCACATACATCTGTACAGGTTGATTGTGGTAGGTCCCGTTTAGCCTCGTCACTACCTCGCCGGGGTTAGGCCGGGCCTTAACTTCACATGGGGTCGGTTGTGCTGATACTACGCATATGTGCCTTTTGTGCATAGGTCAGGACCCAGCCTACGGACCGCAACTATAGTTCGGGAGTGATCCTTCATTCCAGAGGCTCTGAGGTAGTTCGCTGGCGTTCGCGGGCCCCGAGTCTCCTCTATTTATTTCTTTCAGTTTTTTTAATTGCATCAAACATACATATTATGTATTTCTTTCAGACTGTTGTTTTTAGTACTCTTTTAGTCGTCCATGAGCAGTGACACCAGATACTGGATAGAGACAGGTTGTTTGTTTTCCGCACCTTGTATTCGTTATTGTTATTAAAAGACTTTCGCATGCTTTAATTAATAATTCTAGTATTTAACTTGTTTTTGATTAAGTTTTGTAAAAATGATTATAAGGGTTGTCTTGCCTAGCTTCCACAGTAGGCGCCATCACGACTCCCGATGGTGGGTAATTCCGGGTCGTGAAAAAGTTGGTATCAGAGCACTAGGTTACTTGGGTCTCACAACTCACGGACAAGCTCGGTAGAGTCTGAGGGATCGGTATAGAGACGTCTGTATTTATCCCAAGAGGCTGCGGAGTTAGGAAAAGTTTTACTTTGTTTACTCTTGTCATGCGACTCTGTCCCCAAATATTGATTGTCGTTCTACTCTATTCTTTCGCAGATGGCGAGAGCACGTGCGTTTTCTTCTTCTACGCAGCAGCCCGAGCCCCCAGGAGCAGCTCCCGCAAGGTGCTGGGGCCGAGGCTATGCCAGAGGCCGTGGCAGGGGCAGAGCTCATCCCTAGGCAGCAATTCAGAGGTGGAGCCTCATATTGACTTCGATGAGGAGGTTCCAGCTCCACCCGCTCGAGTGGGCCCAACTCGGGTCCCAGGAGGAGCGATGCTTTCTTCGGATCTTCAGGATGCTCTTGCCGCATAGCAGGCTTTATGGAAAGTGTAGCCAGAGCAGGATTGCTGCCAGTAGAACCAGCCACTTCTCTGGCTGGAGAAGGGCTTCAGACTCTTGCTACACGTACTTCGGAGCAGGTAGCTCCCCAGACTCAGGTCCCGTTGGTTCAGCCTGCATTGGCAGCTCAGAGAGGCACTACAGCTTAGGCCCGAAATGGGACGACCATGTTTTTGGATGCTTTGTGGAGACTTGACCGGTTCTCCAAGATTTTCACTACTACTTTCGGCGGTGCTTCATCGGAGGGTACCCAGGACTTCCTATGCAATTTTCATGAAATCCTCAGGACTATGGGGATAGTGGAGACCAATGGGGTCGATTTCTGCACTTTCAGGTTTGTGGGGTCCGCCAAGACTTGGTGGAGGGATTATTGTTTATTAGACCAGCAGGGTCTCCTGCTTTGATATGGGATCAGTTTGCGAGGTTATTTTTGGAAAAGTTTCTCCCTGTCACTCAGCAGGAGGCACTTCGCAGGCAGTTTAAGCGCCTCCAACAAGGCTCTATGTCAGTTACACAGTATGAGATGCAGTTTATTGATATTGTGCATCATGCTATTGTGATAATCCCCACCGAGAGGGAGAGGGTGCAGAGGTTTGTGAATGGTTTGGTTCAGCCGATCCGTGTTCAGATGGCCATGAGCGTCGGGAGTGAGATTACCTTTCAAGAGGCGGCGGATGGCGCTCGCCGGATAGAGATGGCACTTTCTCAAGGAGGTGGTCAGGGGTATGATAAGAGGCCTCAACATTCAGGTAGATTCAGTGGTACCTCATTGGGAGGTAGGGATTCACATGACAGAGGCCATCCCCCGAGGCTTTTCCAATAAGCTCTTCAGGCTTCTCATGGTACTCCAGGCGGTCGCAGTTTTCAGTCGCAGTATCCCACCCAGCAGCCGCTTCGATATTCTCAGCAGCCGAGGGCTTGCTTCACTTGCGGCGACCTGAGGCACATTGCCAAATATTGCCCTCGAGCTTCCAGCAGTTCGCTGCAGCAGGGTCCTCATCCCATGGTTCAGGCACCAGACGATCCACAGGCCGCCTAGCCAGCTAGAGGCGGGGGTAGAGGCCATAGAGGTGGAGGTAGGGAGCGTAGAGGTGATGCTCAGACCGCCATAGGGAGAGGTCAGCTCGCAGCAGATCATCCCAGAGATATAGTTCAGGAAGTAGGGGGTCATCCCCATTGCATTGCTTTGCCAGCCAGGCCGGAGGTCGAGTCAGCATATGCTGTGATCAAAGGTACCATTCTGATTTGTATTAGAGGTGTTTCAGTACTATTTGGCCGTGGATCTATGCATTCTTATCCGTCGTTCTATTTCACACCCTATTTGATCATGCCATAGAGGCTTTGGGTGTTCCTACATATGTGTCCGCGCCAGTTGGTGATTTCCATAGTGGTCGACCGAGTGTATCGTTCTTGTGTGGTGGTGTTTGAGGGTCTTGAGACCCGTGTCAACTTATTGCTCTTAGCGATGGTGGACTTTGACCTTATATTGAGGATGGATTAGTTGTCCCCCTGACCTTGGTTTTACCAGGATTGCCCCATTTAGAATGAAGAGGGATTTCAGATCCTCCGACACAAAGTGCGATACTGTATGCGAAGGCTCGGCGCGTGGTTAAGAGAGGAGTTCTTAGCTCAAATGGCGTATGATTGCGACTCCAGCGCAGAGGTTCCTTTTGTTTGTTCTGTTCCTATTGTTCGGGATCTTCCCTGATGTTTTTTTCATCAGACCTGCCGGGTATGCCTCTTGATAGGGATATCGATCTTTGCATTAATCTTGCGCTGAACATCCAGCCTATTTCTGTTTCTTTGTACCGCATGGCCCCGCAATAGTTGAGAGAGAGTTCAAGGAAGAGTTTCAGGACTTTCCACCAGAATTGATTTTTGCCCGCGCAATCAGGACCTTACACGGTTTATTGTGTTGCTTTTCGGGTTGGGCTTGCCGCAGTGTCGATGCAGAGTAGCAGGGTCATAGCATATGCTTTGAGGCAGTTGAAGGTCCAATAGAAGAATTATCCAGTTCATGACTTAGAGTTGGCAGCCATTGTTCTTGCCTTAAAGATCTGGAGGCATTATTTGTATGGTGTGACGTGTGAGGTGTACGCGGATCACAAGAGCCTTCAATACTGGTTCAAGCAGAAAGAGTTGACTTTGAGACAGCGGAGGTGGTTGGAGTTGTTGAAAGATTATGATGTTTCTATTTTATACTACCCAGGGAAGGCCAATGTGGTGGCCGATACCTTGAGTAGAAAGTCTGCCAGCATGGGTAGTCTTGCATATATTCCGGTCAGCCAGAGACTGCTTGCCTTGAATGTTCAGGCCTTGGCCAATAGATTGGTGAGATTGGATATTTCTGAGCCCAGCAGGGTGTTATCTTGCACAGTTGCTCGCTCGTCACTGATGGAGCGTATCCAGGAGTGGCAGTTTGATGACCCCCATTTGTGTGTCCTGAGAGACACGGTGCAGAGGGGAGGTGCCAAGGAGATGACTTTGGGAGATGATGGCATATTGAGGTTGCAGGGGCGAGCTTTTGCACCCAATGTTGATGGTATTCGAGGGTCGATCTTAGCAGAGGCCCACAGTTCTCTGTATTCTATTCATCCGGGCGCCACGAAGATGTATCCGGGTTTGAGACAACATTATTAGTGTCGTAGAATAAAGAAAGACATTGTTGCATATGTGGCTCGTTGTTTAAATTGTGAGAAGGTCAAGTACGAGCATCAGAGGCTCGGTGGATTATTTCAGAGGATTGAGCTTCCCGAGTGGAAGTGGGAGAGAATCACCATGGATTTTGTTACTGGCCTTCCGATGACTTGGAAGAAGTTTGATGCTATATGGGTTACTGTTGATAGGCTGACTAAGTCAGCGCATTTCATCCCAGTTGCCACCACTTATTCATCCGATAGGTATGCAGAGATTTACATCAAGGAGATCGTTCGCCTTCATGGGGTGCCCATATCTATTAATTTGGATTGGGTCCGTAGTTTGCCTCGCATTTCTGGAGAGTGGTGCAGCATGAGTTGGGTACCAGGTCCAGTTGAGTACACCATTTCACCCCCAGACGGATGGTCAGTCCGAGAGGACCATTCAGATTCTTGAGGATATGCTCCGAGCTTGCGTTATTGATTTTGGAGGCTCGTGGGACCAGTTCTTGGCGTTAGCAGAGTTTGCCTACAACAACAACTACCAGTCCAATATTCAGATGGCCCCGTATGAGGCGTTGTATGGTAGGCGGTGTCAGTCCCCAGTCGGATGGTTTGAGCCAGGAGAGGCTCGATTGTTAAGTACAGATTTGGTATATGAGGCTTTGGATAAGGTCAAGATCATTCAAGACAGACTTCGGTCAGCTCAGTCCAAGCAGAAGGGTGTTGCAGATCGTAAGGTCAGGGATGTTGCTTTCATGGTTGGTGAGCGAGTGTTCCTCCATGTATCGCCTATGAAGGGCGTGATGAGGTTTGGGAAGAAGAACAAGCTTAGCCCTAAGTATATTGGTCCGTTTGAGATTCTGGACCGTGTGGGGACTGTTGCCTATAGGCTTGCGTTGCCGCCTAGCTTGTCAGCTGTGCATCCGATTTTCCATGTGTCCGTGCTTCGGAAGTATTACGTGATCCCACCCACGTTATATATTTCAGCACTGTCCAATTGGACAAGGATCTATCATATGAGGAGAAGCCAGTGGCTATCTTAGACAGGTAGGTTCGACAGTTGAGGTCGCAGAGTTTTCCTTCAGTGCGTGTTCAGTGGAGAGGTCAGCCTCCTGAGGCATCGACCTGGGAGTCTGAGTCTGATATGCAGAGCCGTTATCCCCATCTATTCCCCGACTCAGGTACTCCTTTCTTTTGTCCATTCGAAGACGAACAGTTGTTTTAGAGGTAGAGGATGTGACGACCCAAAGGGTCATCACTATAATTCTCCATTTACTAGCGCTTCTGAGGCCTTGAAAACCTCTTATTTGGTTGTCTCGATTTACGTGCGCAGTCCGTGTGCGTAGCCAGAAGATTTTTATGTGAAAATATTTGAATTCTGATGTAAAACTATGAATTTTGATACTAATGTTGCTATTTTTGACTTTGCTCAACGTTTTGGGTAAACAAACCCGGACCTGTTATGTGACAGTCTCGGAGGGTCCGTAATGAAATTTGGGACCCAGGCGTATTCCCAGAATCGAATCCGAGGTCCCTGGCCCGAGTACAGAGCTTTTCTGTGAAATTGTTTTTGAATATGCTTAAGGTTAAATGGAAATGAAAATTTGATGAAAAGTGATGGTATTGGGCTCGTATTTTGGTTTCGACGCCCAGTACAAGTCGTAAATAGGCGTTAAGCGCTATCTGTAAAGTTAGGTTGAAAGCAGACGTCGTTTGGCGTGTTTCGGACTAAAAGTGAAAAAGTTTGAAAGTATTAAACTTGAAATGAAAATCATGAGTTTTGGAGGTTGATTCTTATATTTAGATGTTATGTTGGCAATTTGATCGCACGAGTAAGTCCGTAGGATGTTTTAGAGGATGGGTGCATGTTTGGGTTGGAGCCCCGAGGGATCAGGTGAGTTTCGAGTAGGTGTTAGGCTCATTTTGTTGCATTTCCATTGTTGGTGTCTGCAGTCTTTGCAATTGCGAAGACTTAGCTCGCAAATGCGACCCTCCCTTGGTTGGCCAGCCTTCGCAAATGCGAAATCCCATTCTCAATTGCGATCCTCCCCCTTTGTAACCAGACTTCGCAAATGCGAAGTCTAATCTCGCAAATGCAAAGTCTAATCTCGCAAATGCGAGTTTCCCCAGCCTAAGCCTATGTTCGCATTTGTGAACCTTTTCTCGCAAATGCGAGTTTCTCCCCTTTCCCTAGCCAGTTCGCAATTGCGAATTATTTTCTCACAATTGCGAGGTCCCTTTCATTTTACCCCAGTTCGCAAATGCGAAGTGAATATCGCATTTGCGACATATGCACCCCTACAACTGATTCTTAAACGAATTTAAACCTCACTTTTTATATCTTTCAAAACCAAAAACCACCATAGGCGATTCCTCTCGAACCCTTTCATCCCAAACCAAATGTAAGTCAACTTTTACTAGTTTTCTTCAATCGTTATCATCTTCTAACATGATTTCATCCTTAAATCAAAGCTTTCATGGTTAAAAAGGGGATATGGGGTAGAACCTAGGTTTTCATAAAATTGGGGATTTGGACCTCAAATTGGGGTCCGATTTCAAAACAAATTGCATATATGAACTCGTGGGGGAATGGGTAACCCGAACCTCGGGTTTTAACCACATGGGACCGGGGGCATTTTGGAAGTTTTTGGATAAGACTTTGGGAATTTCATTCGTATGCATTCAAATTGATTTAACTAGCAGTTGTTGACACATTTGAGTAAATTGTGGTTAAGATTCGATCGGTTTTGAAGCAAATTCGAGGAGTAAAGCTATTCTAGAACCGTGAGTTGAGTTGGAAGCTTTCGAGGTAAGTGTTCGATCTAACTTTGGCTTGAGGGAATAGGATTAGGATAATATTTGCTATGTGCTATGTGGAGTCGGTGTATAGGTATGGTGACGGTTACCTATGTGCCCGAGTCTAGCATGACCGTGAGTCATAATTACTTTTAAATTATCGAAAGAAGTGAACAATTGTGATAATTACTTGTTAAATGAACTATGAAATGATAGTTGAGAAACAAATGAGTTAAGGAAGGAATTATGGTGTTTTCCCTTGCCGAGATTTGTTGTTGAATCGTTTTCCCTTGCCAGGACTTATTGTGGAGTTGTTCTCCCCTTGCCAGGATATTTTGGGCTATGGCTGTATCCTTGCCGGGTTAGACGGTTATATTGACGTGCTTCCCTATCGGGATCTTCTGTGAAGAGATTCTTCGAATTATTTAATTGCATTACATATTGGGATCGTGTGGCACGCCGACCATGAGATATTTAGTATGGGATCATGTGGCACGCCGTCCATCTATTGTTATTGGCCTGAGATGCCGGTGACATTTATTATGGGATCGTGTGGCACGCCGTCCATCTATTTTTATTGGCCTGAGATGCCGATGACATTGTGCACAGAGAATACGGGAGCGTGTGGCGCGCCATCCATTGTAGATGCGTGTTATCATTGAGCTACTCCATACTATTGATTGGGTAAGGATGAGTGATAAAGTACGATGGGTGATGCCGTTCACTGTGATGGATTATCTGGGTGCCGTGCAACGTTTATTTTACGAGTTTTTCTCATATTGGTGTTAGTTATACAGTTTCCTCTTCCTTGTTTTTGATGATTAGATAATTGAACTGCTACACCCCCAGCATGTTCCCTTCCTACTATCTGTTTAGAATTTGCTATTTTCTGTTACTGCACATACATCTGTACAGGTTGATTGTGGTAGGTCCGGTTTAGCCTCGTCACTACCTCGCCAGGGTTAGGCCGGGCACTTACCAGCACATGGGGTCGGTTGTGCTGATACTACACTTTTGTGCCTTTTGTGCACAGGTCAGGACCCAGCCTACGGACCACAACTATAGTTCGGGAGTGATCCTTCATTCCAAGGGCTCTGAGGTAGTTCGCTGGCGTTCGCGGGCCCCGAGTCTCCTCTATCTATTTCTGTCAGTTTGATTAATTATATCAAACAGAAATATTATGTATTTCTTTCAGACTGTTGTTTTTAGTACTCTTTTAGTCGTTAGTGAGCAGTGACACCAGATACTGAGTAGAGATAGGTTGTTAGTTTTCCGCACCTTGTATTCGTTATTGTTATTAAAAGACTTCCGCATGCTTTAATTAATTATTCTAGTATTTAACTTGTTTTAGATTAAGTTTTGCGAAAACGATTACAAGGGTTGGCTTGCCTAGTTTCGACAGTAGGCACATCAGGACTCCCGATGGTGGGTGAATCCGGGTCGTTACAAGTACATATAGTAATTTCACTATTTTTTATATAAGTTACCAATAAATATTTAGAAGCTTCATACATTCTTGTGCTCTTTCTATTATACACTAAAATGATAGTCAATGTTCAAAGTTTCTGCCGTATAAAAAAACTAATTCTATAATAAAAAAAAATATAGTATTAATTCGTTTCCTTTCCATTTTTACCATTATTGAATTCTTTGTTTTGACTGTCATCTTATTTGCCTAGAATAACAAATTACTTTGAACTACAACTCTCTATATCTGTCTGTAGAACATTTCATATGTAGAAATCGTTGTTACTGTAGATTTGACGTTAAAGTTTTATAGATTACTAAAACTCTGTATTTTGGTTTTAGAATCCGACACATGTCTAATATAATATTTTTGACTTAACCATAAAATTTAGTAGGAAACAGAGTCGGTTTGATGTGATTCAGACGTCCGCTGGTAAAAATAGAGAACTCAAAGCTTTCTTAAAAATTTTATTTCATTTGGTGAACAATTCGAGTTCTAGGTGTAATTTTGTTGATTTGATCGCGCGAGTTAGTTCGTATGATATTTTTAGACTGGCGTGCACTTTTGGTTTGGAGTCCTGATGGCTTTTGTGTATCTTTGGATCATTGATTGAGAGACTAGTAAAGTTAAGAAATTTGGGAGTTTGACCATGGTCAATATCGGGTTAAGACGACCACCAGTTTTTTGGGTAAGATTTATGCAGCCTTACCCCTACCCCTAGAAGGGCAGAGGGACTATTTCTGATAGACTCTCGAATAGAGAACGGCTGAAAAAGAAAGGTAATTGCAACAAGTAGGAATAACAGCAAGATGAAATACGATCGAATCCAGGAATGCAGTCAAACTCTAGGTTGTAATAGCCATCTATGGAGGAAAGATATCATACTAACACTAATGCTAGCGAACTGAGTAAGACAAAGAGAAACACTTGACTACCCACGAATCTTTTACCCTATTTTTTAATCTCCACACCTTCTTATCTAAGGTCAAATCCTTACTTAGCTTCAGTTGCGTCATATCCTGCAATAACCTCTTCCCAAGATTTTTTAAGCCTATATCTACTCTTCTTAGCTATCCACGGGGACTAATCGCTCACACCTTCTAAATAAGTCACATCCAGTAATAAATCGGGTTAGAAGGGTAAGTTTGTAGATAAATCATTATTAAATAATTTCATTGGGTGACGAAGGCGGTTTTTGTAGCTACCTTGAAGGCTCATATCCTAATGGACGATTTTACCCTTTAATTTACGCCATTACTTTCAAAGATATCCAAAATCATTCGTTCCGGGCCCACTCTTGGTTACGTCCACATTACTTTGTCATCTGCCTATTCTCTTTCTAACTTTACAAAACGTAGGATTCCCTAGACAGCAATAATCATAGTATTTGGTTCAATTAAGAAAATGAAACTGAATGGTCTTGAAAGCAAATTTTTCGAAAGCCACATGATATTTATGAATCTATGGTTAATTTGGATTCAGGTTTAATTCAACAAAATTACCATGGAAATTTATAAGACAGAGGAAGTATTTTAATGTTATTATTATAAATAAATTTTTATTTATACTGAATATTTATATTTAGAAAGATTTTAGGATTTATATTTGGTGGCTAAGTCGCCATCTTCCTATAAATAGAGGGGGTCATATTCCATTACAAATCATCTTAAAATCAATAAAAATTCTCTCGCCCTACTTTTCTTTGCGATGTTGTTCTTCTTCTTTTATTATTTCGCGTTATCAACACGAGACTCTAACCAATTGAGTCGAAAGTTTGTGATTGAGCATAATGATTGTCAATTATTTCCTTCCTTCATGATTAAATTTGAATTTAAGGTAAGTATTTAACTTTATTTTTCTATTTTAAATTCTTGACCTTCTATACTAAAAAATTGCAGTACTAACATAAATAATATAACAAAGACGAATGATTTTCATGGAGGAAGGTATTACCTTTATGGAATTTCTTGACTTAAAATCGGCTATCAATAAAGCTGTGAGAGGCTTTTCATGTTCTAGATAGTGAGAGAAGAAAATAAAACGGAGGAAAATAAAATGTACGAAATGGGTATTATTTGGTTAATAAATGACGGGTCGCGGGTTATAGGTTTGGTGGATTTCATGGAGCGGGTCGTCTGATATGTGCCTAGATGAAAAAGCGCACAGATGAATGCCACATGGCACCTCTGAGTAACTAAGGGCAGATTTGTTACAATAGTAAGACGACATGAACTTTTATAGCTCAATAGTATAAACGAGAATAATTTGAACAATTTACCATAATAGAGGGATATATCATGCCCTTTTTCGTTGTTTGTATATATAGGTATGGATCCACCTTGTGACCTACGGGTTCACACGAACCAGTAATTTTTATTCAAACAGCGTAAATATGTTCAAAATATTCATTGAATATATATAAATATTTAAATATGAACTCAATTACTATTGAAAATTTATTCAAAGTCATTGCAGAAACTCATAAGCACTAAATCCTAGATTCGCTTCTGTTTATATACAGATTGAAGAAACAATAATACACATGTAGGAACTTTGTTGGTAATCAAGAGTTAATCACTTGAAACCACCATCATAATCAACAGTTAATTCACGTCTCTCTTGTGGAATCTAACAATTTAATATTTGGATTTTTACCTCATGTAGCAAAGGTTAATGCATTATTTATATTTCTTTTCTCTCTCTAGTTTGATACATGCCTTTCTCTTCCTTCATTCCCAGAAAACATGATGCTTAATCTCAAAATTTCTCTTACCCACATCACCTACATTCTCTCTAATCCCAATTTCTTCAATTCCATCGGAACATGCATATATGTTACCTAGTCAAATATGTTGACATATGATTTCGGCAATATGGTTTTGTCACGATATCACTTCGCCCTCCGTGAACTATCGTGACGGCACCTAGTCTCTACGACTAGGTATGCCTAACCACGCGAAACATAAACTAAACTTGCGGAATAAATAGTCAAAATCCAGGAATAACTGAAGGAAACAATATCTAAATGCCGCTCGGCATATACTGACAACTTCCCAAAATTTGATACACTATCCCAAAACCCGAAAACTCACGGATCCACAAGCTGCAATAATTATACATCTCTCTAATCTCCAGAATGTCTAACAATAACAAAAAGTACAGAAGGACTAAATACTAATTAGAGGGATAAAAAGAGACTCCTCGATCTACGGATGCGAAAAATATACCTCGAAGTCTCGTAGAATCGCCTCGCTTCAAGAATGGTAAGCCTGAGTAGAAATACTTGGATCTGCACATAAAAAATATGCGCAAAAAGGGCATGAGTACACCATAATGGTACTCAGTAAGTGCCAAGCTTAACCTCGATTGAGTAATGACGAGGAAGGTCAGGGCCCTAATGAGGTTAAATAAAAGATATAATTTCAACAGTATATAACAGAAAACAGTATATGCATGAGAAACAACAAAAGTAACATAGATATAAAGGTTAATAACAACTACAAAGAAGCAATGTAAATACCAAAGAAACATACAGCTCAACTCCAACAATATCAACTGGGGATCTTCTAGGATATCGTCTTGAATTCTGAAATATGCATATCCAAATAAGTCTCTCGGGATACTGTCCCGTAGTCCAGCTCACAGTATACAAGGATCTACCAGAATCCTTTTCCATAGTCCCAAACATAAATACCCAGTACTGGAGAAATCTACCGGGTGCATTCTCGTAGTTCCATATCACTGTGCAGGGAGACATACCGGAATCCCACATCCGTAGTCCCAAATGTAAACAGATAAGGTAGCAGCTACCGGAATTCAACATCCGTAGTCCTAATGTAAATACACAACAATAACAGGAGAAATACTCAGAAAATACCAAACTTCATTTTAAGGCAACAAATAATCTAGCCTAGCATGCTGCACATACTTCAGGTATGCAGTTAAACAAATAAGAAGTTTCCAGGTTGGAATTTTTTATATCAAACATTACTAGTTGGGTAGATAGAGGTGGTGAAATCTAACCTTTACATCGATCTTCTTTAGCAAGCGGGTCCATCCTGGCTTTCACTCCTCCAGTTAGATTATTCTGCTTTGTCTCACCCAGACGGCCTACTCGCTTTCCTTCCGTTCAGCTGCCTTCAACCGCGCCATAGGGACTTCTCAGTGCAAATCCAATTCATTATCATCCACCGAGTATTTTATTAATATAGGCTGAGTTTTGGACATGTGTTCATATATCGCGAGACAGTAGATTAAAAAATTAGAGCTGCTTAATTACTTAGGCATGCTTTTAATAAGCTAACACATGCTTAAATAGTACAAGAACTAAACAGGAAAATAAACATACTAGTAGTACTTAAGGAAAATCAGATTTCCAACAATTAACACAAGTACGCACTCGTCACCTTACGTACAAGGCATTTCAATTAATAATTATGCCAAATCCTAAGGGAAGAGTCCCCCACACATGGTTAGCCAAGCCACTTACCTCGAACAAGCACAAGTCTACCCGAAACCACGCCTTTGCCACGAGTATCCGACTCCAAATGGCCTATATCGATTCAGTTCAATTGCATATTGTAACTGACACCTCAAGTAACTGATTCCATGATTAAATTCTAAGGTAATACGTAAAATTAAGTAAAATGACCAAAACGCCCCTCAAGCCCACATCTAAGAATCGCGTAAAATTTATATTTTTGGAATTCTTATACTCTCACGAGTCTATACATAACAAGAACACTAAAATCGAAGTTCAATTGTCCCCTCAAATACCTCTTTTTGTGTTTTTTAAATTCAAGCCCTAATTACCTATTTCTCCTAAATTTTCCACCTCTAATCATGTATTTAATCACATAAAAATAAGTTATGAAGCTAAAAATTGCCTCCAAATGATACCCCTTGAATCTCTCTTCAACCATCTTCAAAAGGCTTAAAGATCGCCTAATAATGGAGGAAACTAGGCTAAAATTCCCGAAATAAGTCTTTTAAAATATTCTGCCCAGATATTTAATTCCTTCTTCACGAACACGGTCAAAGCCTCGCGTTTGTGAAGCACAAAATAACTTTGACCATTTTTCCTTCTTCGCGAACGCATCCCCTATTCCCTGATTGCGATGCTTTGCACAAACGTAACTTCGTGAACGCGACATGCACCATGCGAACGCGATACACAAAATTCCACTAGGCCAATACCTCTTACGCGAATGCATAGCTTAAATGCGAACGCGAAGCAAAATCACCCAGTGTCTTCGCGAATGAGAAGGCTCTCTCACGAATGTGAAGGCCAAACTCTCTCCCAGCCCCAGGTCCTCTTCGCGAACATGAAGACCCACTTGCGAACGCGAAGAAGGAAACCAGAACTGACTACTGCAACATTTTCTGCAATTTCCTAAGTTCCAAAAAATGACTCGTTGAGCATCAGAAACACACCCGAGGCCCCAGGACCTCAACCAAACATGCCAACCAATCCTAAAACATCCTTCAAACTTGTACCAATCTTCAAAACACTTCAAATAACATCAAATTCCCCAAAACACATTAGATTCGAACCTAAGTTTCTAAAAATCTTTCGAATTCCGCTTTTGATAAAAAACCCAACCAAACAACCTCAGAATGACCTGAAATTATGCACACACATCCTAAATGACATAGCAGAACTACTGCAACTCTCGAAATTCATTCCGACCCTCAGATCAAAATCTCACTATCAAACCAGAAACTTCAAAAATTCAACTTTCGACATTTCAAAAAATTAGCTACAGACCTCCATAACACAATCTGAGCACACCTCTAAGCATCAAATCACATAATGGAGCTAACAGAACCCTAGGATTTCCATTCTGAGGTTTTCTTTGCATTGTTCTGACTATGGTCAACTTTCCAACATTTAAGCTCTCATTTACGGACTACGTGTCCCAAAACTCTCTGAAACTTTAAACCGAACATCACGAAAAATTGAAATAGCAGAATTAAGCTTGGGGAAAGCAGTTAGTAGAGGATCGGGGTGTTAATTATTAAGATGACTAGTCAGGCCGTGTCACAACCCGAATTTTCCACCCTCGGGGGTCATGATGGCGCCTACTCGTAGAATCTAGGCAAGCAACGAAATCATAAACTCCTAACTCTTTTGTTTTATATCCTTTTATAAATCATAACAACAAGCATAAAATATTTCAATAACAATGGGATATGAAATTAAAGTGGAAGATTTAAATTAAATAAGGTAAAGAATATTGCGGAAATCTACATATGCCTCTACCCAAGAACTGGTGTCATAACATCCCTGCTAGGGAAAAATTTAATAACTCTTTCTCTTTCTTTCACTTTTACTTCACAACTAACTTTACCACTTGAGCCAATGCTCTAAAGGGTTCAATCATCTCATATACTTTCACAATTTGTAATATAACTCGAGCCAATGCTCCTCGATGTTCAAAGGTCACAATTTCTTTCACAAGCTTTTCATTACATATATAAATCATTACCAAGGCATGAAAGATACAATGAAATCATGATATTCACAATATAAAGACTCACAGTCATGCAAGACACCAACGTATAGATACTCGTCACCATGCATATACTCAACAATTATCACATAGCAAATAGGACTCAACTCCTAATCCCTCAAGCTAAGGTTAGACCAAACAGTACCTCAAACTTCCATAGCCAACTCAATCCTAAATTACCGCTTTTCCTCTCGAATTTGGCTCCAAATCGATTGTATCTATACATAAATGACTTCGTAACATCAATAAATGCTAAACAATTCGAATCCCATGCCTGATTATAGCTTTTCAATCATTCTTCCCAAAAAATCCAAAAATTGACCCCAGGCCCACTTGGTCAAAACATGAGGTTCGGACTAAAACCCGATCACCCATTAACCCACGAGCCCGAATATATAATTTGTTTTGCAATCCGACCCCAAAACGAGGTCAAATTCCCAAATAATCAAAAAGCCCTAACTCTACCCAAATACCTAATTTTCTACCTTAAATTCCATGTTTTTAGGCCTATTGTCTAATAGATGTTGATTAAAATGGAAGAAAATAAGTTAAAGATTATTAACCCAAGAGATTATGGTGAAGAATCACTTCAAGGATCGCCTAAGAGCTTGGGAGAAGAAGAGGTTTTGTGAAATTTTGATAAATCCTGTAAGGCTAATGTTATGAAGTTTTACAAATTTAACTGGGCGAAAATGGTCTATGCGATCACATAGAGTAAGGAGAAAATGGTCATTGCAATCGTGAATAGAGCACTGCGATCGCATAGAAAAAACTAGCTAGGAATCGCGATCGTGAATAGCGCTATGCGATCGCATAGAGGAAAATACAGGTCCTTCTCAGACTTAAACACTATGCGATCGCAGGAAACACTATGCGATTGCATAGAACAAAATCGAACCCCTGAAAATTACTGTATGTGATCGCGAGCCTACTTATGCGATCACATAGTACAAATCACTGGACACCAAAAAGCTGAAAACACCTAGATTTTTCTATGTTCAAAAAAAATCCGACACCTATCCAAAACTCACCCGAGCCCTCAGGGCTCCAAACCAAACGTACGTACTAACTCAATAACATCACACAAACTTATCCGCGTGATCAAATCTCCAAAATAACATCATTATCAACTAATTAAACCTCATAATAAAAGCATTTTTCTGAAACTTCTTAAAGCATCAACTTTAGCAATTTAGGCCTGAATAAAGTCAAACGACGTCCGTTTTTAATCAAATATTATATGAATGACTTAAACCATATATAAGACCTGTACCGGACATCGTAACAAAAATATGGGCTCGATACCATCGCTTTCTAATAAGATTTCATTATAATTTTCCTCAAACATTTCAAGAAAATAATTTTTCTTAAAAATTCATTTCTCAGGCTTGGGACCTCGGAATTCTATTCCGGGCATACGACCAAGTCCCATATTTTCCTACAGACCCTGCGGGACTGTCAAATAGCGGGTCCAGATCCGTTTACCTAAAATGTTGACAGAAGTCAAATTTATTCATTTTAATATCAAAACTTAGCATTTGTTTTATAGAATTTCATATTTAAGCTTTCCTGCTACGCGCCCAGACTGCTAAATGAGGTTTTAAAGGCCTCTATGTCATAGAATTTAATTTAAAACAGGTGATGACTGTTTGGGTCATCACATCTCCACATCTAAAATAACTGTTCGTACTCAAACGGACATACGAAGGAAGTACTTGAGTCGGGATAAATATGGGAATAATGGCTCCGCATATCAGGCTCGAACTCCCAATTCGATGCTTCAACAGGCTTACCTCTCAGCTGAACACAAATAGAAGGAAAACTCTTCGACCTCAACTGACAAACCTATCGGTGTAGAATAGCCACTGTGAGCACGTGATTTTTTCCCTATATGAATTACTCCCAGAAATTCAAACAAAACGATTTTGTTCATTATTTTGCTATTTTGTGAATTTTTGTGACCTTTTCATGTTAATTGTTTGCATTTTGTTTATGCATTTTAATTAATAAAAAATACAAAAATGTTGCATTTTGCATTTAGGATTTAATTTTACATTTTTAGGATTAAGTAAAAATTAGTCGTTTTATAAAATGGGAAAAATCACAAAAAAAGAAGAAAGTTTGTTTTGCACCTTTTGATTTTAATCTTGAATTTTGGTAGTTTTTCCTTTAATTTATTTTATAATTATTATTATTAGTTTGGGTAATTATGAGGTAATAGTTTCAATTGGAAAGGTTAATTTTAATTTTAGTATAGGTTTTTATTTTAATTTTTTTTAAAAAAGAAAAGGAAATGAAAATAAAAAAAATTGAAGTGGGGTTGGGTTTTGAGACAAAGTTGGGCCTTTTGTGCATTTGAATGACCCAAACCCACCCTCTTGTGCATCCGAACAACCCAAACCCAGCCCCTGACCCGGTCCACCACTTCTATTCCCAAACGACGCCGTTTTCTCGAGGTCAATAAGAGCCGTTGATGGTATTTGATCAACGGACGAGAACTAACTAGGTTTTTAAATATATATATATATATATATATATATATATATATATATATATATATATATATATATATATATATATATATATATATATATATATATATATATATATATATATGTCAGATACCCCCCACCCCTCCAAAACATCTCTCAAACACCCTTGATTACACCGGTGTATCATCGTCGTATAACCACCACTTCTCCGTCGTTCGCCGCCGGCCCGAAAGCGGCGCGGCGGCGGCGAGTCTCCAACAACGCCCAAATTAACACCCCTGAATTTCCTCTTCTTACTCTTTCCAACACCCTAAACCTCAGCCCTCGAATCTTAACTGGTCATCTCAAATATTCGATCAAAGGTTCGACTGGTGTGCCGTCCACAGCGGCGCCGGCTTAAACGACCACAAAAAATACACCATAGGTTCTCCTTTCCATCCTCTACCCAAATCTGAACCCTGCTTCCATCAAACCTCTCTTGAACCTATTGAATAGGTTAGAATACTTCCGCCGTCTTCGCCGTGTACGGCGGTGTTTCATCCAACCTTGCCCAAAATAACACCTCAAATCTTCATCACCTTTCTCTTCTCGAACCCCTGATTGGTTCCTTTCGAACATCGCCGGAAGTGCTCAAATATCGAGTCGAGGACTAGCAGAACCCTAGAGGGTTCAGGACGGAGGCCTTCCCTTGAATGTTGAAGCTCGAAATTCTACTCCACATTTTCCTCAGATAAGTTCTTTTTCTATTTTTATTTTTCGTTTTAAATTATGCTTCCTGTAAATCGGTTCAATCGTTTTTGTTGTAGGATCACTAATCTTGTTTAAGTTTCATTTTTTATTTATCAATTAATTTAGTCATATAGGATAGAGTCTCTGTCTGCGCATGGATTTTTGTTTTCAAAACTAATTTTCCTTCGTGCATATTAGCTGTCTGATTTGGTTTGATCTTGTTTGTCTCAGTGTTTTTATTCCCTTTTAGACTTAATGTAGGGTTTTTTTGATTTTCATTTCTGGTTTATTGATAATTATTCTTTAATGGTTCAGATAAAGTAGTTTGCAATCCAAAATCAGTAGTCATTTAGTGTTGAAATTTTATCTTGATATGTGTTCGCTTATTGATATTCAAATTATATGGTTAAGCGCATTAAATTAGAAAGGTTAGAATAGTTAACATAAGTTGGTAATATAGAAGCAATTCAAGGGTGGTTTGGGTAGTTCATTGGGGAATCTTTATCAGGTGATATAGGAAGCTTCTAGAATGGGGGTCAAAGTTGAAATTCAGACTTTAATTGTTATAACTTGGATAACAAGCTAAAAATTTAGGGACTGATTGGATAAACCTGGAAAATAAAAGAGGACTAAGGGGTAAACAAAAATAAATGGGTTGCCCTAAAGCTTTGGATATAAAAAGGCATTCCAATACCTTCATTCGGAAGTTTTTTAGGTCTGAAATCCCAGAAAGATTCATCATATTATAGTCTATATTGTTATGGTTGTCTAGTGTAGCTCTGGATCAGGTCAAGTCTTTTTAAAAGGTTTGAAATTTGTTAATTGTCAATAGAAAATCAGTAGTTTGGTGTAAATTCAAGCATGAAATGTAGAATTAAAATTAGCATGTGAGCAAAGTCGAACTGTTCATACGTTATTTCTAAGAATTATTATGTTTTTTTTGTGTATTGAATTCATTATTTTGTGGGGCTCCGCCTAAAACTAGTGCCTGGCCTGTGCTCATGGTGTTTGTCAATTAGAATAGGTTGCCCAAATGATTTGGGATTGGGCCTACTTGGAGGCCCGAAATGAGATTCATCTTTACAGCTGAAGCTTCGTTACACATAGTCAAATTCCAAAACTCAAACTGATAAGCATTGGGCCTCATATTCATGCCCCACACTGTTAGCCCATGGAATCAATACATTTGTTGAGTTGTGGACTGCTAGGGACAATTCCAAATCGGTTTCCCGACTTGTTATTACTGTAATTAACAATGAAAAATACTAGACAATCAGTGCTTTGGAGATGAATTCGATAATAGTTTGCTTTAGAATTGGCTTTTAAATAATAAATCGAGGTGTGCCATGCCAAATAAAATCTCAAATGCATGGGCCTTGTTTAAATTAATATTGTTTATCCTTAAATCCTGAGGCGTGCCATCTAGCAAATTCTATGGCCCTCGCAAAGTGCGAATGCACAATTGCTTTGGGCGCGTGTTTAATAACGTTAGTTACCTAAATTCGGGTGCACATTTATGTGACCCAAATCCAAATCCCAACGAAGTTGAAATGTGTCAAAACCACGGGTGCATTTATGTGACGTGGTTCGAGACATATTTTAATGACGTTGCAATTCTCTTCTTAAAATTAAATAAAAGCGGTTGAAGTCAAAATTTGCAATAGGTTCAAAATTGTTTAAAATCAGATAATTTGAGCCGAATATGATAGTTAAGCGATCGTGCTAGAACCACAAAACTCGGGAATTCCTATTACCTTCTCCCGGGTTAACAAAATTCCTTACTCGGATTTCTTGTTTGTGGACTGTTAAACAAAGTTATTCTTTTCCTCGATTTGGAATTTTAAATCGGTGACTTGGGATACTATTAATCTCCCAAGTGGCCACTCTGAATTTTAGTAATAAATTCCGTTTCGGTTGTCCTTTAATTGGAAAACACTCCCGTATCTACGCCCTTCGCGGGGTTGTAGCAGCAAAAAGGAGGTGTGACAGCTACCGTCTCCTCCTCGTAATACAAGTCCTTTTCCAACTGGACAGTGGTGAAATCTGACATGTGAGATGGATCGCTATGATACCTCCGAAGCATGGCCACATGAAACACTGGATGCACGGCTGATAAGCTCAGCGACAATGCAAGTCTATAAGCCACCTCCCCCACTCGATCAAGGATCTCAAATGGACCAATAAACCTAGATCTAAGTTTTCCCCTCTTCCCAAATCTCATCACGCCCTTCATTAGCGACACTCAGAGCAATACCCGTTCACCAACCATAAAAGTCACATCTCAAACCTTGCGTCTACATAACTCTTTTGCCTAGACTGAGCTGTACGAAGCCTATCCTGAATGATCCTGACCTTGTCCAAGGCCTTCTGAACCAGATCTATGCCCAACAATAGAGCTTTTCCCGGCTCAAACCATCCAACTGGAGACCGACACCGACTGCCATATAAAGCCTCATAAGAAGCCATTTGGATGCTCGAATGGTATCTGTTGTTGTAGGCAAACTCTGCTAAAGGCAAAATCTGATCCCACGAACCTCCAAAGTCAATGACACAAGCTTGGAGCATATCCTCCAAAATCTGAATAGTCAGCTCTGATTTCCTGTCCGTCTGGGGATGAAATGCTATGCTCAACTCAACCCACGTGCCCAACTCTCGCTAAAATGATCTCTAGAAACGCGAGGTAAACTGCGTACCTCGGTCGGAAATGATAGATACGGGTACACCATGAAGGAAAACAATCTCCCAAATGTAGATCTCATCTAACCTTTTAGAAGAGTAGAAGACTTCCAAAGGAATGAAATGCGCTGACTTTGTCAGCCTATCAACAATGATCCATATTGCATCGAACTTCTTCTGAGTCAGCAGAAGTCCAGTAACAAAGTCCATAGTGATCCGCTCCCATTTCTACTCTGGAAGCTCAATCCTCTGAAATAAACCACCAGGCCTTTGATGCTCGTACTTAACCTGCTGACAATTCAAACAACGAGCCACATATGCTACGATATCCTTCTTCATTCTACACCACCAATAATGTTGCAACAAATCCTGACACATCTTCGTGCCACCCGGATGAATGGAGTACCGGGAGCTATGGGCCTCCTCCAAAATCACCTCTCGGAGCCCATCTACATTAGGCACACATACTCGCTCCTGAAATCTCAAAACCCCATCATCATCTAATGTAACCTACTTGGCATCTCCATGCTGCACCGTGATTCTAAGGACACACAATTGGTGATCGTAAAACTTCTGAGCATGGATACACTCCAATAATGAAGAACTGCGACCGGTCAAGATAATACCCAACTAGGCTTAGAAATATCCAACCTCACAAAGCAATTGGCCAAAGCCTGAATATCCAATGAAAGCGGTCGCTCACCAACCGGAATATAAGCAAGACTACCCATACTGGCTGACTCTTACTCAAAGCCTCGGCCACCACATTGGCCTTTCTCGGGTGATATAAGATAGTGGTATCATAATCCTTCAACAACTCCAACCACCTTCCTTCCTCAGATTCAACTCCTTTTGCTTGAAAAAATACTGAAGACTCTTGTGGTCAGTGAACACCTCACATGCCACGCCATACAGATAGTGCCTCCAAATCTTCAACGCGTGAACAATGGATGCTAATCTAATTCATGAAACAGATAGTTCTTCTCATGAATCTTTAACTGTCATGAAGCATAGGCAATGACCTTGTCCTCCTGCATCAACACTGCACCAAGACCAATACTGGAAACATCACAATAAACTATGTAAGGCCCTGAACCTGTGGGCAAAACCAACACTGATGCCGTAGTCAGAGTGGTCTTGAGCTTCTAAAAGCTCGCCTCACACTTATCCACCCATCTGAACTGGGCACCCTTCTGGGTCAACCTGGTCATCGGGGCTGTAATAGATGAAAACCCCTTTATGTACCGACGATAGTAGCCTACCAATCCCAAGAAACTTCGAATCTCTGTAGCTGATGCTGGTCTAGGCCAGCTCCTGACTGCCTCAATCTTCTTTGGGTCTACCTGAATACCCTCTGCTGATACAACATAATCCATAAATTCAACTGAACTCAACCATAACTCGCACTTCGAAAACTTAGCATATAACTGACTATCCCTCAAAGTTTAAAGAACCACCTTGAGATGCTGCTCGTGCTCCTCTAGGCTTCGGGAAAATATCCGAATATCATCAATGAAGACTATCACGAATGAGTCCAAATAAGGCCTCAACACTCGGTTCATCAAGTCCATAAAAGCTGCTGGGGAATTTGTCAACCGAATGACATAACCAAGAACTCATAATGGCCATACGAGTGCGGAAAGCTGTCTTAGGGATGTCAAATGCCCTAATCCTCAACTGATGGTAGCCAGATCTCAATTCAATCTTGGAAAATACCTTGGCACCCTGAAGATGATGGAATAAATCATCAATCTTTGGCAGCATATATTTATTTTTGATTGTTACCTTGTTCAAATGCCAGTATCAATGCACATTCTCATCGAACCATCCTTTTTCTTAACAAACAACAATGATGCACCCCAAGGCGATACACTTGGTCTAATGAAACCCTTCTCAAGCAAGTCCTGCAACTATTCCTTTAACTCTTTCAACTCAGGCGGGGCCATACGATATGGTGGGATAGAAATGGGCTGGGTGCCCGAAGCCACATCAACGCAGAAGTCAATATCCCTGTTGGATGGCATACCCGGCAGGTCTGAAGGAAAAACATTAGGGAAATCACGAACAACGGGCACAAAATCAATAGAAGGGAACTCAACACTAGAATCACGAACATATGCCAAATAGGCCAAACACCCTTTTTCGACCATATGCCGAGCCTTCACATACAAGATAACACTGCAGGTAGAATGACCCGGAGTTCCTATCCACTCTAAACAAGGCATACACGGTAAACCTAAAGTCACAGTCTTGGTATGAATGTCCAAGATAGACTGGTAAGGTGATAACCAGTCCATCCCCAATATAATATCGAAGTCAACCATGTCTAAAAGCACCAAATCCATATGAGTCTCAAGACCCCCAATCACCATAATACAAGAATGATGGACTCGATTGACCATAATAGAATCAGCCACCGGTGTAGACACATAATTAGGAACACTCAATGCATCACTAGGCATGACCAAATACATGCCAAAATAAGATGGCACATATGAGTATGTAGACCCTAGATCAAATAACATTGAAGCGCCTCTATCATAAACCAGAACAGTACATATGATCACCACACCTGAAGGCTAAGCTCCGGGCTTGGGTGGAAGAGTATAACATGGGGCTAGGCCTCACTTGGGTGGAAGAGTCACGTAGTGTAAGTTGGTAGTGCATTGCGTTCACATGGGATACATCACGTTTGCAGAGAGTTAATTTTGGGAGCTGAAGATTTGTTCTTCGCGATCCCGAGGAATGTTCCGTGATCGCATAGAAGAAAATACCCCTGGGCAGAATGTCTTTAAAATCATCTAGTTAGCGAATGTGGGTCTATTTTCACCCGTGGCAGCCTGTTTTTGGAGGTTTTTTTTGAAGGAAATTAAAGACGAATTCAAGAGGAATCGACTTAAGGTAAGAATCTTGGTCTTAAAACTCGATTATATTGTGAAATCCACCTAACAATTCATGGAAATTAAGCCAAAAATTGAAGAACTAGAGCTTGAGATATTGAA